>OW387150.1:5481466-6901961 GCA_936440205.1 Lepidonotus clava
TACTGAAAACAATGTAGGAAATCTAAGAAAAGTAGGAGATACGGCATTTCGACTGAGTTCATTTGGGCAGTGCGGCCAGTCCTTTTGACAAACGAGGCGACAACTGACAGGTTTTGGGGGTGCGGGGCACTGGTTGGCTGCACCCACTGGCAGCCTCCCAAACCCAAAGCTTCTGCGGCATGCTGTTAGAACGCACAGTAACCCCGATTTTCTCAGCCATCCTCCTCAGTTATTCTTCTTTGCCTCGTTTTGAGACCATTTTCTGCTATGCCAATACATAATGGTCCTCAGCTGGGCTTAAGCTGGACTAAGTGATGTTTACTTGACCGATATATTTAGCGGAACGTAAACATTGTTTTATGCAGTACTTTTCGCTCATTTTCTTTTGATCTTTATTTCCTAACCTTGTTGCTTAACATTCTAACTTAATGGACAACAAGTGCATTCCGCAGCCATGAGGCGAACTGGGGCCGCCCGCGTTGCATTGGGCCATCCTACCTTTTAGGCCACCACTGGTGTGGCTGTGTGGAGCTACCAGTGTACGTAGGGATGTAATTTCACTGGGTGCTGGTGTTCTAACCTTTATTTCATAGTGGCATGCATAAGTTCATACACCAGCATTTATCTCAATAAGCCCATCCCAGTATACATCAACATCACAAAGATAGAAGTGTGAAACAAAATGAACCATGGTGATTTAGTTGACAAATTGCTCCAAGAATTTGTAAAATGCAGCTTTGTACATTGGCCTTTTCCCATAGGAACCAATGTTAAAGCCTGTCAGCTCAGCCAATAATGTCCAACCCTATTTGGTAACAGGTGAACTCGGCCCCATGGAGACCTCGCGCCACGGTGATGTCGGCCCCCTGGTTAAGTCGCGCCAGGGTTAACTCGGCCCCTTAGTTAAGTCGTGCCAGGGTGAACTCGGCCTCCAGTGCGACTTGTTACGCAAGGGTGGACATAACCAGGGGCCCGGGGGCCCGTTGCCCTAAAATAACGGTCGGGCCCCTAGATTTTCTGAGCAAGGGGCCCGACTGGCCCCTAGAAAATCATGAATATCAAACAATAGTATATGTGAGTGTCCATGGATTTTTAAACTTAGGTCCACCAGTACTGCTTTCAACATGCGACATGGGGACCCCCCCCTATCTATCCTTATCTAGACCCCAAGGGGTGGACATAACCACAGGCCCGGGGGCCTGAGGCCCTTAAAAAACAGGTCGGGCCCCTAGATTTTGGACTGGCCCCTGGATTTTTAGACTCATGTCCACCTCTGTTACGTGATTGGTCATGTCACGGGAAATGTACACCAAATTTAGATTTTTTGGATTAAGTATTAAGTAAGATATTCATGTTAAAAGAATTCAAAAGAAAATAAGCATTCTTGAACTAACGTGCTGGGTATATGTGTTCTAGTTTTACAGTTACAATTTTCTATAGATTTCTCATGGAAATTTCTCCTTCGCTAATTTCTCTATCTTTGCATTAAAATCTGAAAACAAATCAAATTTTTTATCAATATTATATTTTATTTGTATTATTTGTATTTGTATTTATATTTATATCATATTCATATCATATTTGACTTATCAATTCAAACCTATATAGGCCTATCTATATCCGAATGCAGAGACCAGTTGGTTGTTATATGTTACACCCCCATGAGTATCCTTACAACTGGTTAGTTCCAGCCTGTGGGGCCGACTACACCATGGGGCCGACTTCACTGTGGGCCGACTTCACTATGGGGCCGACTTCACTGTGGGGCCGACTTCGCCATGGGGCCGACTTAACCCCGGCGCGACTTAACCATGGGGCCGATTTCACTTGTATTCCCCTATTTTCCCTAAAATGCAGCTTTCTGATGGACTGGCAAACCTGGAAATCTGTCAAATGGTAAAATTTAAGAAATCATAACATTTTATCAGTAATTGGGGATATGGAAAAACATGATTCTTAGTTGTTATGGTAATCCAAACTTTAGGTCACAAGGATGGCTTATACGTCTATTTTGTCCAACCCTTGTCCAACCCTAGGATGTCCCCAATGTGGGATGGGCTTATTGGCACTCTGCCTGTGGGTCTGAATCACTCTGTCCAATGGTAGCTAGCATGAACAGGTTGGGTGAGGATTGGAAGCATCTGCGTTTTAATATAATAAGGTAAATACTTCCTAAATGCTTAATAGGAGATGTGTAATATTAGCCTAAGCATCTAAAACAGAGATTAAGGTCTACCTCCAACGTATTCATAGAATCATAATCAACAATTATCAATATTCAGAATTTAGAAAATCCAATTATATCTTATAGCCACGTGGTCATGCTGACAACATAATGATCACGTCTTCCTCTGCACAAGGTCTATATCAGGTCATTAACGTTCCACACAGTGCCAGGAATACGTCACGTGACTACAGGTGGGACACGTGCGGCACACGTGTACACGGGTATGGGTGGGGAACTTAACGGACGTCTCAGGCCGGGATGCATCTTCACAGGTCCTGCCACAACTGCTCACTTTAGACCTCATAATAAGAGATCAAGGTTTTGACAATTCTGTCTTTTTTAATACCGTATCTATGAAATGATCGTATCTATGAGAAGATAGATACTATATCCCTACGCTTTTTCCGAGGTAGGTGTTCATTAATGTGCAGGGCACCAACCACACGCAACAGCCGTTGGTCTTCTAGGAGCCTTTGGTATGTCTGGCCATCTCTATTGCTGGCACAGGGGGACACACAGAGGGGAGCAGCAGCCAGCCCAGACCGTCCCAGGATTGAACCGGGTCCGTCCACATTATCTGAGACATTCCCTTCACCACCCCACACGCCCTCCCGCATAAGGAGGATGGCCTGAAGACGTATTGCACTTGGCACATATATGCTTAGAATACAACAAATACCTTTATTGAAACAGATAAATTACCTCCATGTTTAGGCCAACTTTAGCAACAACCCCTCCGAGAAGTGTTTCTCTTTATTTAATGACAGGCATTCCATGTCTAAGTATCAATACATTCGGATTGCACTAGGGTATCAAAAAGACATGAATTTTGTAATTTTGTTGTATATCTTTCTGCTAAAAGTCTCCGTGGACAAGCTCTGACTTTAATCTTTAAGGATAGACACCAGTGGTCAGCGGCCAATTCATGAAATAACCTATGCATTTCTTAATATTGCTGTGATCGCAACATACTGTACATTATTTGAAAGCTAGTATTTTTCTCTTTCTTATGATACTAATAACGTTATTAAGGAATTCAAAAATAAGATTTTATGAATTTTAAAGTGTTTTTTTAACTTTTATTTTTTGAACATTGATATCTTGGTTAATACTTGTCCTACATGAATAATCTTTTACATGTCTCTTCCTGACAATCAGATGGAGGGAAGCGTGTCTCAGATTTTAGATTAAGGTCCTAGATTTTATTTTATGGTCAAAAACGGCAAAAAACGGGAAACTTTTTAGGATTTTCTTAAAATATAATTTTCTACATTACATAAAAACCAAACTAAGATGTATATAAAAAATTTGAGACACGCTTCCCTGCATATATATGTCAAGAATATGTACCAGAAATTTCTTAGCTTTAGGTTGAATATTAAGTGAGATATTCATGTTCAAAAAATAAATGTGAATATTAAGAGTTTTAAGTTTGCAACCCGGCTACAAAGCCATTTTTCTAGCTATTTTTATATACGTTATATGGATAAATATGCTTATTTCTTGGCTTTTCAATGATAGTATCTATTAAGCTAAACAATAAGAAACAAATCTTTTGATTGTCATTAAAGGGAGTCATGCCATTCACGCCCCAAGCACTGGTGTCTATCCTTAACTGACTTGCAGCTCTGTTTAAAACAGAGACGCCACAATTTTCCTACTTTGTCCTAGAAGCAAGAGGTCTTAATGGATAGACTTCTGACACATACGATTTGTAATTGAGTAGCTTGAATCTAACAGAAATACTCATATTAACAGATAAATATATATCAAAGCAATGTGGGAATAATTTGTTGTGTCAATTCAAATCACCAAAAATATATCTTGTGTAGATGTAGGAAATCCTAGTTCCTACAAAAGAGGGAAGATGTCAACTCTGTTTAAAATCCTGGTGAATGTTTCTAAAGCAGTCTGTCCGTTTCAGGCCTGGTCGTTAGGACTGAACAATTCTCCCTACCACGGATAGCTGGTTTCTAGTATTTTAATGACCTGCAGGCTAATTTTGACCGATTTTGTCGACATAATCTCTGGAAAACCTATAGAAAATGAACAAATAATTGTTATATATCCATCTACAATGCATGAATTTTCAAACAGCATAGGAAATATTCATGTATATGGATACCAATTTAGAAAATTAGGATGGATAGTTTTTCACAATATTGATATACGAATAATGATACAATTCATGAAAATTCCTATACTAAAGCCCTGGATCTTGTCGACATTTTACCCAGCGTGCAACCTGATCTAGGCTAACCTGCAGGTGCAACTCAAGAAATTTGCTATCCGTGGTAGGGAGAATTACAAACACCAGTCCTCATAAAGTACAGGAATGTTTATCAAACTTACACAAGTTTGTCTTACGCTAAATACAGGGTGAGTAAACGTCTGGATGATACAACGATGTAAGACGTAAACTTCAGTCTGCTGTAACGGACCTTTTCCATACACACAAAGTCTAAAAACAAACTCCAGGGTCTCCAATTAAAATCTGCGATCAAATTCCCTGTCTCGCAGTGAATTTTCCCTGTTGTGAAATGATGGAGTACGTGGCAAGTTCTCTCTGCTGATGCTACCGCAATGTGAGGGGGCCCTCTAGGAGGTATTCCCTGATTGGTCAATCTGTCATCATCTCCAAGGGGATGGTTAACAACAGTGGGGTTGTCATGGGGACTAAAAGAGTCTTAGCAACCCTTCAGCTAGGTAATCCCTGGGTCTGGGATTAGTTGTGCTGACTTTTAAAGAAAGAAACAGTGTGGACTGAACTCCCCTGATCCTAGGGATCAAAAGGAAGGTGCCAGCACTGTAAAGCGGTTTCACCTATGAGGATCTTCAGGCATCTTGTTGAGAAATTTAGCGGTACCACATGTGTCATGTGGAGGGGGACAAAATCCTTCTGAGGTCGAAGAAAGGAGTCCAGTTAAATTCAGTGACTAGTTGAGTCTGCTGGGTGGAGAACTTCAAGTGAAGTTGAGACAGATTGGTTCCCAAAGAAAAAGTTTTTCTGTGGGATGGGGGTGCGTGAGGGGGACCTACTGCTGAAAAAAGTAAAAAAAAATTTTAAATTTAAAAAAAAAAAAAAAAAAAAAAAAATCCCTGTTGTGGTTATGATGATTTTGTTCTGATCTCAAAGTGTTCAAGTTTAAAACCTAACACACTGATATCGACACATTAGGTGATTTTAACATTTTTCAAAAGTTAATATACGTTAAATTTCAAGGGCTTTTAGGTATTATAGCATTAAGACAAGATTTGTTGGGAGGTCTATTTCTTTTTATCCCAATCAAATCATACGTAGAACAATATCGGTTCCCCTCCAAGCCTTTTTTCAAGTTGACCATTAGGACAAAGCATTCCCAGCTTGGATCTGGCAATGCCCATGTGGGTCAGGTTTTTGACTTTGCATCAATTGGGAGAGATACGTCCATTACTTCAGGGTATAGTGTTGAACAGGTACATGATTACTTCCCCATTTTAAGATGGTTAAATTTCTTAATTGTCGTGCAAAATTACATATTAGCAGGGCTCGACAAACCGTTTCAAAGGATAGTTGTCCGCTGGGCAACCAGATTGATTTACTTGGTTGCCTGGACCCATACTACCTCTCCCAACTGATGCAAAGTCAAAAACCTCACCCATAATAGACTGAACTTTATCTATCGTTGGTATGGTCTTATACTTGTTTTTGGATTTCTGGAGGTGAGAGGGCGCAAAAAGCAGTAAAGGTTGGGTTGGAGCATGGCGTGTGAAAGTTTGGTATTTACACCAGCGTCCCGCCAGAGGGCAGGCCACCCGCTGAGAACCGAAAACGAGGCAACTGCCAAAGTAAGCAGACTGGCCCCCTGTCACACCTCAGAGATGTGCAGCCGCTTCTCTCCCCATACTCCCCCATCGCGTCGGATTCCACAATAATACTCGCTCCGAGAATAGACCTTTTTCATTAAGAGTGTGGCGCTCCCTGGTGAAGTAAATGGAATCAATGGTTTAGGTCATTTCCCATGGTTAATCTATATGCTTCACTTCATATAGGTTAACTATGGGAAAAGACCTAAACCATTGATTCCATTTACTTCACCAGGGGGCGCCACACCCTAATGAAGAAGGTCTATAGCCTTTTTTTGTTACCCTAAAAGTTGGTATCACTACGCGCTGCTGTTAAATGGGTCAGCCCAACATTTGGGTACTCGCGCAAACACAGAATACTTAAGTCGGAGCAATGATTATGGCGGAATCTGAAATGAGGAGGGAGTATGCTTCACTCCCATGCAATCACCTCTGTGAATACGGCCTTCCCCCCCCCTGAAACCTGAAAGTTCTACGCCCTGCTCTTAAATAGGACAACCCTTTCGCTGGGTACTAGCATATAACTGTACTCTGGGCGAAGCCAATGATTACAGAGGAATCTGAATTGACTTGGGATTATGAAAGATTGGTGGGCAGGTGAGGGGTTAAACACAATGGGCAGGGGTGGATCCAGGGAGAGGGGTCCTGGGGGTCCTGACCCCCCCCCCCCCCTTTTTTTTTGTTGTTGTTGGTGGAGACTTAACTTAACTTAAGAGAAAAAAACGTTGCATGCTTATGCGCAAATGCACGCCATTTTAGTACTTATCCTATATGCAGACCTCCTCCCCCCTTCCGAAATCCTTTATCCGCCCCTGATGCGTGTGGTGCCAGGCGACTGGTGGTGACTTAAATTTTTCACAGCTAAAATAAAATGTATCATTAATCTATACCAGTTTATAAACCCAGTCTAAGCACTTTTGTTATTCATAATGCCTAAGATGTATATGATCCAATGGATGTTTCTAGATATATGAGTAACGTAAAAGGGTGACACTATAGAACCCCTCTACCAATGAACTTTGATACAAAAACTGCTAAACAAACAGACTGTTGGGACTCACCTAGTCGGTATACTCTTTCCACTTACCCTGCCCCAGCTAACACCCGAAAGGCAGGTGTAAGGGAGCTATTGCAAACATATGTGGTGGTAATTTGGTACGCTACATGATCTGGCCTTAAAGGAATGCCTTCGGGAATGGTTTCTAAAAGGGTTCTGCCTACAGGTACATTCCCCACTCTCTTTTTGTTTTGTTCTTTTACCAGTCATGCCGTACTTATATAATTATTCATCTCTTCATTTGGTCTTTCACACTGTCCCGGGGTGACGTGCTGATGCTATAGCTATATACCGAATACATATTCATTTTTCTTTGAAAATTTAGATAGGTTACATTGCTGTTTCTTGCTCTTCTCTGAACTTGAGTGGAAATTAATATCATAAGGGGTTACATATTAAAATATTTGTATGATTATAAAAAGTAAAGTTTTTTCCCCCCGTTTTCTTCGTGTGTTTTTTTTAGCCATATAAAAGGCCCTAAGTATGACAGTTTTTTCTATCTTTTCCAGAAAACTACTCCCATGAACCAGACACACGCATGCTCCGTGAAGGAAGGGAGATACGAACACTTCAGAATGGAAGCAAAAACATCAACGACAGCCTTCCCAACAAATCATAGATTTCATTTTCACTTTAATCAGCTTTTATTATTTGGACTACTATGTCTGACGCTGGTGACGTCACAGGGAGTACCCCCGTCACGCTGCAGGACGTTGATGACGTCACTGACGTGTCCAGCCAATCAGAAGTTAGATAACATCCACGAATCATTACGCGTTATCAACATCCACTTTGAAAACATCACCAGCAACCTTCAAAACCAAACAGTGGATAACGATACAATCACCAACCTCTTGAACGTCAGGGACAACTTATTGAACATCACTGATGTTATCAATAATACAAAAGGAATTCAGGAGGATTTTACGGACATTTTGAAAAATCTCTCTCCCAAGGATGACCTTCAACATGAGAAGGTGGAGGCCTTCCAGGTGGCGCTGGTGTGCCTTTGGATTGACCTTCAAAACCTGAGGAACAATGTGACTAAATTGTCGTCTGCTCAAAGCTCAGGCCAACTGACCAATACCTTAAGGTGGTCAGATCTGGTCACCAGTATAGGCTACCTACAGCAGTACCTCACGTCAACCAATCAGAACGTCTCTCTCATTGTGGACCGATTGGAAGGAGTAGAAACGGATGTGACGTCACTGAAGAACACTTTGAATACGTTGGGGAATACCCGAATGTCTGGATATGTTCAGAACCTAACAGAAGGGGGTATTCTAACTGAAAAACTGTCTGGGGTGAAAGAAAAGTTAAGCAGCAAGAAAGGAAAATATGATTACCAATCGACTCTGCCACATAAAATTAACACCATCCCCACTCACGATAATAAACGAGATTTGGATTATTTCCACGAGATTCTAGAAATGATGGAGATGACGGACACCCACCTTGTGAACGTTACCATGGCAACGGTCCTAATGGAACACGAGCTCACCTCCCTGAGGTTAGCCTTTGAGGAACGATTAAGGAAAATGGAAGATAGAATCAAAACTATTGAAGAGGGTGCGTCACGACATCCAAAAGTACCAACTGAGACTGAGAGAGCAACACCCAATATTACAGGTTAGTAAACTGATGCAGTTTCTCAATCTATGAATACAAGCTCATAACATTAATTACCTTTATCATTATAGAGCACATTGATACCGTTATAATATAACGAGAACTTCGCCTATTCATGTGATTTACCAAAAATAGTTCTTGCATCACGCTGAAAGTACTATTTACATGTAATACTTATAACAAGTTCGCATTTGTTAAAAAAAAAAAAAAGAACACCACTGATTAATGTGATTAAGTGCACGATTAAGTGCACGTTAATTACTAATAAAATAAGTTTATTTAGTTTTAATCTAAAATTGATGCTGATATAAGAAAAAGAAAAATTGTATACTTTGCATGAAAATGAAAAACCTAAAGTCTGCTTCAAACAAATGAATAATGTTAGATGGGCATAAGAAAACATAACAATATATATAAATGTTATGAAATATTTAAAAGAAAAAGTCTTAACATCTGCTTGGAGAGTAACTGTCATAAAATCTGCTTGGAGAGTGTACAGCTTAAAATCTGCTTAGAGAGTGATGAAAACCTTTTTGGAAATTACCAGCAGTCAAAACATATAAACTTGATGGAAAAATAAAAAATTGAAACTGAAACATCAGCTTGGAGAGTGTAAACCCTAAAATCTTCTTGGAGAGTGCCAGCAATCAAAGCATATAATCTTGATGCAAAAATACAAATTTGATACTGAACATCTGCTTGAAGAGTGTACACCCTAAAAATCAGCTTGGAGAGTGATGCAAACCTATTCTGAAATAACCAGTAATGAAAACATATAAGCTTGATTCAACAATAAAGATTTGAAAACGAAACATTTGCTTGGAGAGTGTGAACCCTAAAATATGCTTCAAGATTGATAAAAACCTGTTTGGCGATTACCAACACTCAAAACATTTCAACTTGATGCAAAAAAAATAAAAATTTAAAACTGAACATCTGCTTGGAGAGTGTAAACCTAAAATCTGCTTGGAGAGTGATAAAAACCTGTTTAGAGATTACCAGCAGTCAAGACATTTACACTTGATGCAAAAATAAAAATTTAAAACTGAATATCTGCTTGGAGAGTGTAAACCTAAAATCTGCTTGGAGAGTGATGAGAACCTATTCGTAGAATACTAGCAATGAAAACATCTAAACTTGATAAAAATAAAAACTTGAAAACGTAACATCTGCTTGGAGAGTGTACACCTTAAAGTCTGCTTGGAGAGTGATAAAAACTTGTTTAGAGATTAACAGCAGTCAAAACATTTAAACTTAATGGAAAAAGAAGATTTTTAAAACCAAACATCTGCTTGGAGAGTGTAAGCCTTAAAATCTGCTTGGAGAGTGATGAGAACCTATTTGTAGATTACTAGCAATGAAAACATCTAAACTTGATGCAAAAATAAAAACTTGAAAACGAAACATTTGCTTGGAGAGCTTACACCTTAAAGTCTGCTTGGAGAGTGATTAAAACCTCTTTAGACATTACCAGCAGTCAAAACATTAAAACTTGACAAGAAAAGAAAATTTTGAAAATCAAACATCTGCTTGGAGAGTGTAAGCCTCAAAGTCTGCTTGGAGAGTGATGCCCATACAGGATATTTCTAATCATAGCCCAGGCATCCACCATGGCTGTAGTCATTCCTGGCCACAGGTTCCACCTGGTTCCACATGGCTGCATGCACTGCTGGTCACTCAGTAATCCACTTGTTTACCTGATGCCAAGGACACTCTCACCTGTCATGGTAGACTTGCCTAGTACATATACCTATACCTACTTACACTAGGCCAACTGTAATCACTAACACTTGGGTAAAACTAAAATATAAAAGGGACCTTCACAATTCTAGTAAACAGGAAGTGAGGTGTTCTGAGGTCAACTTTGAGGTCACCTGTCATTGAAACCAATGGTACACTCAGGCCAACTCCATATCTGAGCATAACCTTGATGACCTTTGTACCCTTTAACCCTGCTCAGAATAAACTATTTTCAATATATAGAAGGACACATGTAATTACATCCCAATCCAATTTCATCTACATTGTTCTGAACAAATGAGGAGGCATGGTAGCGGTATACATAAAATGCAAACACAATTATATACTGTAAAGTAGTTTTTGACGATAACGGAAAAACAAACTATACAAAAAAAAACCTAAACAAAAACAAACCAGAATGCCAGGCACTGTGGTTACAGATGTTAATTAAGCCTATTCGGTTGATGAATGCAATCCTACCTCAAATCCCTAAGAGCCTGTGCTCCTCTGATCGCCATTGTTGCATCAGACAATTTTCGCGCACTTTGTACCGAGTGAGAATGTGTGGATATGCAATTTGAATGCCAAAATCATACAGTTTTGATATAGATGGATAGTGCGAGAAAAATCGCGATCATTCTGATGCGACATTTCCACACTAAAACTAGTTTCATGAAAATTTAATAGCTGAAATATCTATGTTCACACCTTCCTGGTATGCATTGGTATACATATTTTCATATTTCCAAAAGAAAATAATTCCACTAGTTTCTCTAGATATGACAGTGATGGCAAAAATATGTGAATATGCACACTATGTTTAATTCCTTGCCAAGAATGCTCTCCTATATTTTAAATAAATTAATCAGAGTTTCCATAGACACCCTATGTCATGTTCGGCAATTCGTTCAATTCTAAATCCGTGCATATAAACTGTGAACATATATATTGACAAATGGTCAGAAGTCTTACATTTGAGAATCAGTAATCCCAGAACCTGGTCGAACAATATTTCCAGTGTTTTCCCGAGCTGTCTTTTGAGCAAATTGGCAAATTCCCCATGAGGGATTATTTTTGCCATTTTGCCTGTTTTCGTTGTTTTCCGTATCCTTTAGAAACCCTGTTAACCTAGTACGACCCAAGGACAGCAAACTAACATGGTTACTGTAGGGCGCCTTTCCAGAGCAAGGGAGTGTTCTTGGCTAAAACCTGTCTCAGGGAGAACAAGTCAAAACACACCATAGATCAGCAAAGAATAACAAGTTCTTCTCAGAGCCAACTTCCTGATTCATGTTCTGGCCCTGCTGACACCGACAGTGACAGATATCGCTGGTGTTGTCGGCTGACTCGTGTACCGAGGGTACCAGCTGTCAGCGTCCCGTTACCAATGGTTACCAGGTGCCCGGATGAGCAACCCCCGCCAGGCCACGCCCACCTCGTCTCTGATTGGCTAACGTCCGACTTTAGTGACTTAATTGCTGGAATGAGGGATTTACTTGGGGCTAATATCAAACATTTTTATCTATTTTTTCCTGATTTGTTTTTTTATTTTCGTCTCAGGTTTCAGGTCATAGACCTAGTTCTTGATGTAAAAATAACTATATATACTAAAACCTCATACCCACTACACGATTTTTCAACAATGTGTGCTATTCTAGAAGACAGATGTGTGTCATAACCTTATCTGGGTCAGGGAAGTCCTTAGCAACAGTCATGCAATGTCTTCCATGCATGACTGTTACTAAGGCTGCAGGGGGACAGATCAGGTAAGAGATAAGGACTGACCAATCAGAGCTTGGTGAAAATTTCCCCTTTGGGGTTACTAAACAGATATAGCAAGGAATCCCCTACACCCTGTCTTTGAGAATAATCAGCCAATTTTTCTCCAATAATCAGGCGATTTTTGGACAGATTCAGATCAATCATGTACACTTAAATAGTGTATAGTGACGGGTGATCTCTCAAAAACACGATAGGCCGTCGGGAGATCGCAGTAGTGTGTTTGGGGCTTAAGGGAACAGTGGGTGCTAGATCCAGGGGAATGAGGCATATGGGGCTTATTGGTTGAAGACGGCTTCAAGATAAGAATCAGATAAACCAGGGCCTTGCCCTACAACAGTCAAGATAAAAACTATTTTTATTGGCCTTCAGGAAGGTAAGGTAACAGGGTAGGGGTACAGGCAGATACCGATATTTTGAGGAGAGGGGTGTGCCATAGTGAATACAACCCCAAAGTAGAGAAGTTTATCTATGATACGAAAGATCGCCCCAAAAACCTCGGGACCTATCTATGTTTCCAGTACACCCTAGAGCCTCTGGGTATACTAGTACCTAAAATATACCTAAATGATCAAGGCAAAGAACCAAATATCCTGTAATCTTATCAGGCCGAAATTGGTCTTTGTGAAAGTGGATGTCCTATGTTCAGTGCAGGTAACAAAACACAGCAATGTTAGGGTTCATCAAATTTCATCTGTATCATTAAAGGTACTCTACCGTTCAGGGCGCCACCTGGGAGGTGTATTAAGAACTCAATAAGTGTCCACTACAATTCTATAAACTAGAAAACGCTCAACGGTTACGGTTGGGTGGAGCAGAGCCCCAACCTATGGAGCAAAGCCTTAGTTTAATGGTTTAATAAACTAATCTGAAAATGTTTCTAATTAATAAATATGTAGCTAAAAATGAATTACTTGAAAAACATTAAACTTTATAATTTTTATGAAGAAATTTAAATTGAAAGTGGTGGGTCTAAACTGGCATTATAGTGGCAATCTGAAAAAATATTTAACTTGTAAGCCTGGACACTAACAGCAGCAGGAAACATTGGGGAGTTAATGATTCAGCCAATGACACTGACACTGACACCGACGTAGACCTAGATATATTAAAGGGTTCCTTGCACATAATTTTTCAGGGGCATATTTTATATTCAATTGACTTCTTTTTGCTATTCTAGAAATATTGCTAAAGAAAAAATGGAAAATATTGAAGTATAAGTGAATAAGAAAAGGAATGAAATAAAATTTGGGAATGCCCTTATTTCTGGGGTTTTAATTCTGTCCTTGCTACATCATAATCAAGGGAAATCCAGGGATCTTCCTAGACATGCGGGATGCGGGATTACTGCACCAGGAATTTGATTCCTGCACTAGGTTGTTTAGAGGGGGGGGGGGGGTGTCATTCCAGCATTAAAATAACAGAAATTTAATAAGAATATAGCATAAACGGCTCATGAGTTTCCAAAAATGCCCTTCTAAGTATGAGGCCTTTGATACTCGCAATTGTTTTCTAGGAAGAACCCTGGAAATCCCTTTCAAAATTTTCTGTGCAAAAACTGATTTTTTGGATAGGCATTTTAGGCTGGCTTCCCCAGCGAAGTTTTCCACTATAGATCTAATCTTATGTAACAAAACTAATCGATTCTAGTAAAATACTCTCTTTTCTTCACTGAAATTATCTGAAATTGTTTGGAATATACTAGAACTAAAACATATCAAAGTGTAGTTACATTAACGTGACTATTAAAGATGTTATTATACTAGTTTTATGGTACTTTTTAAATATCAATTTGAGGCGATAATTGGGTAAGTCACCACGCGAACTGAAACGGAAGTACGGATTTCGCCACTGCGGACCGTGAGAATAATCTATTTTAACACGGATTTTCAGTAGAATTTCTACTTGTAGGTGTCAAAAATACTATAATTTCATTCCCGCCGAACCGGTACTGTATGACAGAGACCCTTTCCGCACCATCTGCCTACCTTGAAATCATGATTTCGTAGCAATCAGAGCGGGGGATAGCCTAGCCTCTGGATATTGCCATTCCAGAGGGATAGCCTGTTGTTCGGTGAAGAATGACCGAGCAAGATGCTCCATGCTTGTATTATCGCCCACTCTATCGGCGAATTAATCTATTTCAACACGGTCAAATTGAGAAGTGTGGGCAGCCAAAATACGATGATTTCATTCATTGCTGCTAATAGTTTGAAATACTTTCACATATAATATGTGACGGCGACCATGGCGAGTGCCGAGAGGCTACAAAATGATAGGATCTTCGAACCTTGCTGCCCCATCTTAGCTCCGCCACACTAACCAGGTCAGCGCATGCGCAGTCTACTTCTTCCGTCCAGACGCCGGGAGGCCGCCATATTGGAAAAAAAAAATCTTTCGAAGCGGCGGTGCCCAAAAATAGTGATAACTTGTTTACTTTACTTCATTTCTTCACAAATATACGGAGATATACATGGAACATTCTTAATTTATATGAATCCAAATTATCATTGTCAGAAATTGAATTTTAAGGTAGGTTTGATGGTTGGAAACGTGTGAAAATGCGCAAATATATTGTCCGTGATAATTCATCGCTAACGCATAAATCATAAATCAAAGTATATAATTCAATAGTAATTAACACTCTTGAGGTGTTTTTCTAATAATCTAACTGAATAAGCGCTCCAAATGCTTTAAAACAAAGATGATAATGGGGTGGAATTTATTTGATGTTCAGAACTGTTTTTTACATTACTCGATGCGGCTGGTTCCAGTCTTGCAAAATAGATTTTGGCCGAACGCTGGATACAAGTTAAAAAAAAACTTCGCCTGTTGCTGGCGCCCTTTGAGCTAAATGAATTATTAGGCTGATGACCCCTTAAGTATAGTCATATAATGGAGCAAAGCTCGAGAGGCTTTGCTCCATAATAATGATCCCTAAACCTATTAGTATTTTAAGAAAGATAAAAGGTGTTTTTTTCTACCCGATACACTGGCTTATAATCCTCATTAAGGCCTAGTACCACAGTGACAAACTATTCTTCAAATAAAAATGTTCATGTATATTCCAGCCTCGACCTGTGACGGCTCGAGGCGCCACCTGGTGGGTACCTCGTGTTACTACGTCCCCCTGGTGGCGGAGGCCGACATCGCGTCCACCTGGTGGGACGCCCGCTACCTGTGTAAACGGCCCGAGGTCCTGGGGCCGAGGGCTGACCTGGTCGCCATAGAAACCCGCGAGGAGATGGACGCTCTGAGACACCTGATAGGGAACCACTTTGGGGGTAAGCTAGACAGCTGCGACACTTGTTGGTTCTATAAGTTTTACTAGTGACTAGTTACATCGTTATTTACAGGTACATCTGGTAGCATGTCTGTCTCAAAGATCTTGTCCGAAATGGCATGATAAATTTTCTAATTCTCTTCGTGATTACGTCTTAAAATAATGCTAAGTCCACCTGCGATGTTAAAGGGCTGGAATCGTTCTAACCAATGTGTTTTAATAATTCTCATATTTCTGATCCAGGTTATTTGAACTCGAGGATTTGTAGAACATATCAGAAAAGAAAAAGAAAAACTGTCTCAATGTTTTCCTTTCAAATGGTGATAAACACTTTACATGCGCTATCTTATCTATATTCTTTGTTTTTATCTCCAGGAATAGAGGAGTTCTGGCTGGGCGCGAGTGACCTTGACACGGAGGGCAGCTGGCATTGGGCGATGACCTCTGACCCCGTGACCTTCACCAACTGGGGTCAGGCTCCGTACGCCTCCACGGCCCAGAACTGCATGTCCATGTTACGGGGCCTCAACTGGGCCTCGGAGCCCTGCTTCTACCGCCGCCACCCCATCTGTGAACTGAGACTGGACGACTAAGGACTGGTATAACACGGCCCAGAACTGCATGTCCATGTTACGGGGCCTGAACTGGGCCTTGGAACCCTGCTTCTACCGCCGCCACCCCATCTGTGAACTGAGACTGGACGACTAAGGACTGGTATGACACAGCCCAGAACTGCATGTCCATGTTACGGGGCCTGAACTGGGCCTCGGAACCCTGCTTCTACTGCCGCCACCCCATCTGTGAACTGAGACTGGACGACTAAGGACTGGTATAACACGGCCCAGAACTGCATGTCCATGTTACAGGGCCTGAACTGGGCCTCGGAACCCTGCTTCTACCGCCGCCACCCCATCTATGAACTGAGACTGGACGACTAAGGACTGGTATAACACGGCCCAGAACTGCATGTCCATGTTACGGGGCCTGAACTGGGCCTCGGAACCCTGCTTCTACTGCCGCCACCCCATCTGTGAACTGAGACTGGACGACTAAGGAGTGGTATGACACAGCCCAGAACTGCATGTCCATGTTACGGGGCCTGAACTGGACCTCGGAACCCTGCTTCTACCGCCGCCACCCCATCTGTGAACTGAGACTGGACGACTAAGGAGTGGTATGACACAGTCCAGAACTGTATGTCCATGTTACGGGGCCTGAACTCTGCCTCGGAACCCTGCTTCTACCGCCGCCACCCCATCTGTGAACTGAGACTGGACGACTAAGGAGTGGTATGACACAGCCCAGAACTGTATGTCCATGTTACGGGGCCTGAACTGGGCCTCGGAGCCCTGCTTCTACCGCCGCCACCCCATCTGTGAACTGAGACTGGACGACTAAGGAGTGGTATGACACAGCCCAGAACTGTATGTCCATGTTACGGGGCCTGAACTGGGCCTCGGAACCCTGCTTCTACCGCCGCCACCCCATCTGTGAACTGAGACTGGACGACTAAGGACTGGTATGACACGGCCCAGAACTGTATGTCCATGTTACGGGGCCTGAACTGGGCCTCGGAGCCCTGCTTCTACCGCCGCCACCCCATCTGTGAACTACGGCTAGAGGACTAAGGAGTGGTCTGACACTTTGAGTTGCCCATGACATTGGGAACTCAGGCTGGTCTGAGTCAGTTGACATTTAAATCAAGGCCAGAGTGATATGACACTGTTTTGCAACGTAGATTCCAACATTGGCATCTAAGACTGGCCCAAGTGGTATGACACATTGAGCGGGCCTGAGTGGTATGACAATGTAAGAACACTCACAACATGTTACGGTCCTCCCTTAACTGGGCCTCGGAGCCCTGCTTCTACCGCCGACACCCCACCTGTGAGCTCAGACTGGAGTACTAAAGGACTGCTATGACACGGCCCAGAACTGTATGTTCTTGTTACGGGGCCTGAATTGGGCCTCCGAGCCTTGAGCTAAAGGCTGACTAGAGTAGTCTGACCCTTCGAGCACCTCAGAAACATTGAGAACTAGTATGAGGGCGGGCAAGAGTTGTATGACCCATAAGTCACTGCTGAAAAAGATAGCTACTGACAAATATATTTATTGTATAACACTATATGTGACACTGAAGATTTCCCCTTGACTGCACATGATTTTATATTGAAAAGTGAACATGCAAGCGTTTCTGGATTGCGAGTCAAAATATCATTATGCAGACTCAAGCCAAAAACCAAGTTTCTACCTGTGTTATAATATGATACAATTAACACCTTTCCTTTGTCAAAAGAATAACATGGGCATTATTTACAGCCATATAAATTATCTGCATCGTTGGAAATGCAAGTCATCCCTTTAGCAACATTATGTACTCCTGGGCCAAAAAGCAGCAAGAAGAAACTGTGTTTTTTCTCTAGGGTAAATAAACAAATGCTCTATCTTGTGCATTGGGAGCAGAGTGTATCAATAATTTCTGACAAAGCTGACTGACAGACTCGTTTGCTTCCTAGAGAGCACAGATTTGCCATCACATTGAAGTATAAGGTTTTGACACCACATAACTCTAACAAAAACCTGAAAACAGAAACCTTTATGTACACAATTAGAATACAAACATAAAATGTTTAGTTACGAAAGGAGAAGAAGTGAATAAAATCCTGCAAAAACCTGATAACTAACATCCTTGTTAAAGGAGTGGTATTGTGGCCGACAATATCGGCAATTGATACATGTATGTTGTAACTGTCTTAAAGCATGCCAAATTTGTGACGCAAACAATGACGTCGTGTAACTAGCCTTTGATACCAACCAACAATACCTCTCCTTTAGAGCCACGCTCTCGTGTGTCGGTCATCAAGTTAAGGTAACTATGGCGTTACTGGCGACGTGTTTTACCCTTTCAGAACGTAATAACGCAACGTTATTGGTCACCTTGTGAATTTGGTGCGCTTATCGGAGTCACAATGCATCAAATAAGGTCCGACTCACGGACAAGAGCGTAGCTTTAAGAACAATATTTCACAAAAATACGAAGGTATAAAAATGTTGGGTGTGACTCTGGCAACCACTGGACGACTGACTACTCAATAATAGCCAAACAGTGTCCGAAATTAAGGTGTAATTTCATGCACCGCAGAACAGAGGTTCTAAAAGTATGCACCCGGAGACATTTCTGTGTGTACATTACTGTAAAGAGTGCGATATAAAATTATGACAAAACATGCACCATCTGGATGCACACATTTGAAAATCATGCACCCTGCCTCAGAATCATGCACCTCGGATGCAGGGTGCACCCTTAATTTTGGACACTGCCGAAATATTGTATGTGCTCGAACTCTGAAAAAAAAGGGAAAGAAAGCGTTAACTCACGAGGCGTGCGGTGAGGCCGAGGACGCAGACCGGGGCGGCGGCCGACTGGGACACGTCGAACAGGTTGTAGAGCAGGGTCTGGTTCTTGTGGTGGGCAAACAGGTCGAAGTCCTCCAGGAGGAAGAGGATCGACTTACTCTGCTTACCGCCGCTCTTCAGGGCCTCCAGCAGGAACTGGAGGGTCTCCGCGAACGAACCCTGCCGGGGGGAATTAGGGATGATCTGGGCTCAACATTCATGGTTTTGACTTTGGGAAGGTGCAGGTCAAGTTTACCTGCCCTAGTCTTAAATTCAGAAGGTGTAGGTCAGGTTTACCTGCTCTACTCTTAAATTCATTTTCTTAACAGGGAATATCATTCTTTAATAGACCCCGTGCCGGTCACGCGGCCACCCTGATAAAATGCGCGGAATGGTAGCGAATTGCGGAGTAGCAACTGGCACCTGGTCTATAAAAAGTTGACTATTTCACATGTCGCAATTACCTTCTACTTATATAACCAGTTCAAAAGAACAGGTCCTTGGCTTTAAATAAGGGCATGTATTTAACGCTTTAAATAACATGTAGGCAATTTGGGCAATAAATGATTATGTTATAATTTTGTTTTCTATAGGGTCTCAACTTCCATTGTTTCTCCATGATCGTGTTTGTCAAACACAATAATTTAAGACCATATTAATACTTCCCTTCCAAAAAAGACCAAATCTGAAGCTTCTTCATGACTACCGGTAATTAAGACTAATATATGGATTTCTTCATAATAGATTCTAAAACAAGTTTATTGCAACTTACAAATACTCGGTCGCCGAGTGTGTTCTCCAGCTGGAGCTGTCTGGTGATCTCCTTCAGGGCGATCCGGTCGTCCGTTTGAAGTAACCCTGTGGAGGATATGTTACACTTTTGTAAAAGATAGAATTCCAGGCTGGGCTAAAAGTTCGCCAATCTGTGGAGCTTTTTACATTAAATGGATGGTAAAGTGTACCATTTATTATGGATTTAAGTTTGGCTAATGGTTTTCTGGCTATAGAAATGAAGATTCTTGAAATCATTTTTGACAGACTTGCGAAATAAATTCAAATGCTAGCACAAGCCTGGGAAATTAAAAAAACACTTGTAAATATGTGACTAGAATATGAAATGAAGACCCATTGTATATTGATGTATTACTGGACGATAAAAGTGTTACCTTTCTATTGAAATATTGTAAATAATATGAATGCTATTGTACTGATAAGAGAGTGTTATCTAAATGTTATACATGTACGTGTTGTACGTTGAAATATTCAAATCCAATGAGTTGTCTTGTACTTAATGAGTTGGACTTAATAAAAGAAACAGAAGAAAGATATACGTTATTTCGATTGGAAGCTGTCACTCTGAAACCATCAAACATTAAATGTAAAGCCTTACTTTTTTTAGATGCAGATTCACATTTAAGCATGACTTGAAGGAATGCTGCCATGTGCCTATCAAAAATTGTTGTGTTCAAGTAACATCAGTCGACTAAATAAGGGTGGGTAGGTCGTCTTTTTGTGTTTTTTTTAAAAAGACTTTTTTTAAACATACACATGTAGACTAAGATATTGTACAAAATTCAGAATTTTAAACAATGACCTTCTGCAGCAATATCTAACATTTAAAATGCCTTTCAAATACACGTGATTTCCTGCCCTAAGATTGTGTTGTTTAGTGACTTTTGGTCATTTTAAAGAGAATGAAATGAAAATTTTCACCAGAAATGTTGGGTCGGGCCAACAAATTTAGAGTAGGTCGGGTTACCTGAACACAACACTTTCATTTTTGGCCTAGTTTCTTACCGTGAAGGTGCACCTCCATCAGGTTCTGCATGACGTCCTTCTGTTGGTGGAGTTCCTCCAGGACGCTTCGCACCAACTGTACAACAGAGAGGGGAGAAAGATTGACAATTAACATCGGTCACAACGATTGGAAAAGTATTAGTGAGTTTTAGCACCTCCGACTTCTCCCATAAATGTTAACATAACACTTATCACTTATCTCAGCAACCTGAATTCCTTTCAAAAACATTTCATTAAAACTTTATACCTTGGTATATGCTGTAAATGTGAATGTATGCAGGTTTTATTTTCCACGGGTTGTTTGTCTAATTTACACCTTAGAAGTTTTGAGATGCGCTAACGTATCGAGATAGTCAAGGTTCCCAAAACTCCCCAATATCGCTTCAATTCATGGCGCATGCTAAGTTCCTTTTTATAATATACTATAGGAATGATTTCGATAAGACAATTGCTATATTGATGAGTAAAGCTTTTGATACTACAGAAAAAAATCCTGATTGCACCTAGTTTTGAGACACGAAAAAACATCCAAATTGGCCCGAATAATTCAGCATAACTTTCAGTTTTGGTAATTTATTGTGAGAGAAATTCACCAAACTGATTTTGCATTCCCCATAGCCGATTTGGCGGTCAGCGGGATCCCAGACTTTTGAGGAAATCAAACATAGAAACTAGAAACTACGGTAAGGTAATTTCGGCATTACAATCAGTAGGAGTTAAAGGTCTCATCGTAGATTCAGTGACAGTGAGGACAGAAATTTCATTTAAAAAAAATAAGCTGTTTGTACCTGACAGGATACCAACTCAACATCCATTTCCAAATTCCCTTTGTTTTCCCTGAGATTTCCCTGCCTCTTGGCAATTTTTCCCTGTGTCATACTGCGAAAAAGCCTTTGCGTGTAGAACAAATTTGGACCCAACAACAAGAAGTCAAATCCTTACTATTTTGAGAACCAGGAATTTCAGAACCTGGCCAAATGAAATTCCCTGTGTTATCCCTATGTTTTGGTAAAAGTTGCAAATTCCCTGTGTTTTCCCTGTCAGGGATTTTTGTTGTTGCCATTTTCCCTGTTTTCCCTGTGTGTATGGTACCCTGACTTGACTTTGACTCACCATGGTCTTTCCGCTTCCGCGGGGCCCGACCAGCAGCAGGGAGTTGCTCTCCCCCACCGTGGCCGTCCTCGTCACCAGGTCCAGCAGCTGGCTGCAGGAAAGGTAGAGAAATATCGATAAAAAGAGGTCAAAATTTGTAAGCTGGGTAAGTTTAACGGCCGGCCAACCCTTTTGGGTTCTTTTTACCAGACTGCAAGAGGTTAACAGTCACAGTAAAAGTCATAATTCAATGATTCACCTTATAGAGTACCTAATATACATTTTCTTTTTTCTAGTTGTGGACAGGGGCCCCAGACACTTAAATTCGAAATAGCAACATGGCCATTTTTATGAAGGCCGAAGTCATATGTGACGGAGGATTTTGAAAACATAGTGACATGCGTGTGGTTGTTTCTAAAATTTTAGAGGGGGGCCATCCATTAAGTATGTACACATGAAGGAGGGGGGATGGAAAGTTTTAAAAATGTGTGTACGTTGTAGTACAAATCCAATGTGTACTTTAGCCCAAGGGGGGTCTCAGATTTTTTACAGTGTGCGAACGTACTTAATGAAAGGCCCCAGGGTGACATGGAGATCCCTTAATTGAACACAGCTGCACTTCTCTACCCTAACAGTTGAACATAAAGTATGACAACAAACTAAACCTACGCTCGCTGACTCTCATATCCATGTATTGCAGGAGGTAGACATTTGGCAGTCAGTCGGTCTCGTATGATGCTCTGCGCAGCAAGGGGTGAAGATACTTCTGTTGATACACCCATCATTAATGACAACTGCGAGGGAAAAAAAGCAGGAATAAGAGCAAAATTATCGGCATATTTAAGTATGAGAATATGCTTGATCATTATGAGAATACGTTGGATTATTCTTTTGCAAAGCGTGGAGACAAATAACACAATATTCATGTTTTCTTAACTAACACAAACAGATTAAAGTATAAGCAGGGTACCAACCGAAATACCATTTTCAGATTCCCTGTGTTTTCCCTGTCCCACGGCAATTTTTCCCTGTGTCATATCGAGCAAGCTGTTTAAATTTGAAAGGCTCTGCATGCATCCCTAATATCTTGAGAATCAGGAATTTCATTACCAGGTAAAATCTAATTCCCTGTGTTTTGGCAAAATTTGCAAATTCCCTGTATTTTCCCTGTCAGGGATTTTTGTTGTTGCCATTTTCCCTGTTTTCTCTGTGTGGTTGGTCCCTGTCTAAAGCATTCTTGAAAATTCAGAAATCACACCAGACCCCCTCTAATCCAATTTCTAGTATCTAAATACTTCTCTTGATTAAATTAATGAATACATATGCTATTTCCATACCCTTTTGTCACTTATATTTAGTTTTAATGTTTTTTTTCAGAATAGAAAATCACAAAAACAAGGGTAGGGCCAAAAATTTAAGGTAGGTCTCGGTCGGGTTACCTAAACACAATAATTTTTTCTTTAATTGTAGGCTTAAGCTTTACCGGGCTAAGCCTTAGGAATTGTATGGTCAGCTTACAGCTAGCTAGGTTAGATAGCCCATGCATTTTTCAGGCGTTGTATGAATGAATGAATGAATGATTTTTATTGACATAAGAAAGGTCACAGTAATAAAGACCTACATGTCCATGTTACATAATGTTATACATCTACACAAATATACTACAAACTACATCTACACACATATAAAGATCTTTTACCAGTGACTGTTTAGGTCACATTTACAGCAGCACCATTTACCAGCACCGTCCTTGTAGTTAACATAATATAGCTTTTGCATAGTAAAAGTAAAAGTAACATTCTTTGAGTGTTTTGACTAGTTTGAAGAGATAGGGTGGTATTACTATACCTACCATCCCAATGACAGTATCTGAGATCAGATATTTGAGGTAACATATAATTTTCAGTTAAAGTTTAACAGCATATAATAACATGATGAGCCCCCCCCCCCCCCCCCCACATCAATCATACTTTTAACTAGCACCTTGTTTGATCTTTGTGGGGGGTTTGGACACTCGCTTTTGAGATTCCTCTTTTCTTTAGGCATGTATAGACAAAGTTACCAAGTGCTTGCATAATTATTGGTGTCCTATTCTGCATAATTGAGATAAACTTTTCATTGGCAGAGAGCAGTTCAAAGGAAGGGATTTCATCTTTAGCTTTAGTGAGTAATATTTTGCGTTCGTCGTTATAGAGTGAGCAGTGTAACAGGATGTGACATTCATCTTCTATTTCTATGGATGTACAGTATATACACAAGTGGTCTTTGGGTTGGATCTTTCTCTGATCATAGCGACCAGTCTCTATTTTCAAGTTGTGGGAGCTTATTCTAAAGCGGACGAGTGCCTGTGCATGTTTTATGTTATCTATTTCCAGGAGGTAGTTTTCTAATTTGAATTCTTTTTTGAAGAGTTTATATGTTCTCAGTTTAGGATATTTGATGCTATCTTCTATGTCACTCAAGGTTTTAAACATGAAGGTTTTATGAAGTGTCTCGCATGCAAGGTTAATATCTCTTGGGGAGATCCTCTGGTCTCCCCAGGCTTGGGATAGATTTACCTCTTCTAGAATGTTTTCTACATGGGAGCACCAGTTCATCTGTCCTTGTCCACTAAGTTCAAGTAAAGAATTATACGCCTTTTTAATCAAATTTTTCTTGTCTAGCTTCAGTAGTCTTTCCCAGTATTGTATTGAGGCCATATCATGGTGAAATGGTAGCTGAAAATCTCATATTTTTTTTATAGAACAGTGATTTTATGTAGACCAGCGACAGGTTTCCCTGTATTCATGTAACTTGCAAGTCTGTTATGATGGCCAGTGCCCTGAGTACACCCTATTATCGCTCACTGTAAACGTTTGACTTCAATCACTTGTTCAGTGTAAAATAAACAGCACAAAAGTTAATATATCGATACGTCATGACACTAATGCTCATATTCACCTATTCCAAGGACCTGTCTGTCTTGTTTCTTCGCGTACAACCCACCAGCACTGAACGTAAACAACCAGAATCTTCACGTGTGTTCCGCGCTTTTCCCGGCATAAGAAACGAAACCGAACGGAGGGTAAGGAGCGTCGTGATTGGCCGGCTAAATTAGGTCATCCAATCAGCGTTCGTCTTTCAAACGACGTTGGCCGCACTCTGAAGCAAAATGGCGGACACAACAGAAGAGAAGAAAGTTTGCAGCTTTAGTTTCAAGAAAAGACAACGCGCAGGACAAGCTAGGAGACGGAAAGCAAGTGAATCTGAAGGTAAATTAAGTGTTTCAATAACGTTCAAAATTTCGTTGCTGATTTTCAATGATCTGCGAGGATATCATCAATTATATCGATGTCCATCTACAGCTTGGCTTCACAAGTTCACGTCGAGTTTACGTTTACCTCAAAAGTCCTCACTCAGTCACTGACACTGCACAGGGGAAATGGCCATAAATATCCGATGTCAGGGAAGACAAAGACAATTAGGAAATTCAATCAGGGAAAACACTGGAAATTCTGTTTAGCCACGTCCTGTATTCACTAGTCTGATTGGAAGCGATTTTCCATATTAAAATCCCAAGATCAATTATTGTTCAATTATTTTAATTGTTTCTGGAAGCTTCTTAATTAGGCCTACATCTTCAGTGACATTTAACTTGAGCACTTTAAGGTCAGAAACAGTCAATGATGCTATATTAGGGAAAAGTTACAATGGGACAAGGAAAACGCTCGGAATTTGTAGTTAAATCTGAGTTGGGACTCTGTACAAATAATTATTAATGAGTTATAAGGCCGGTGAAAGCTCGTGAACAGAGATGCCATTTTTTCTACTTTTGTAGGATTTCCTACTTTACAGTCTTTTTCGATTGCACAATCAATCTTTCCTACATCAGTTTAGTATATACTTCCGAATAGTTTTGTGTTACTTTCAGGCTATTCAAATAAAAATTCAGTGTTAGTCTCTAATCCTAAAGGTTATTATGAGGCGGCATAATACTTTTTAACCGTTTTACGTTTAAACGTTTAAACCCGCCGCCGAATTAGAGGATCACACTTTGCTAGGTCGGTGTAACGCGTTACCATGTCCCACCCCCGAATGAAACCCTGTCACAATCTCCTGGAACGGCTTAGATAACCTATACTTGGACTTATTTAGGCTTTCATTATTGAGATTTGGATATATAGAATACAAATAAATTGTCAAAATGGGCCAAATTGTGACAAATTAGACATACAAGCCCGGAATCCAAACCGTTATATCGTTACGGGAACACCGGGCGCCCGCCATTGTGTCCCAATCGGCCGATGTAACCATGTCACAACCTGAAACCCCTCCCTCAAACAAATTTGCATGCCTATTTCACCATGAAATCCATCGTTCTCACGGGTCAAATAAATATAGAGGGGTAGATTTGGATACATAGATGATCAAGTCAAAGTCTAGAAAACCATAGATTGCGAAATAACGCGTCTAAACGCGTAAATGCATCGCGCTATTTTCTTGCAATCCTTCGCCTCCCCCGGTGACACTGTCACACGGCCGGGTGTAGTCGCCGCGGTCGGACGTGTTGGCGGGAGGCTCCTCTTTCGCCGCATGGATACCTGGATTACGGCGGTATCTGATGCTTTCAATATATATATTTTGGAGTATGGATCCACTTAAACGCATACAACGCATTGACAATTCATGCGGGAAACATGCGTTCGTATCGAAGGCAAAACATTGGATCGATCGGACACGTGGAGGCACTGTCACTGTCAGACCTAACATGGCGCCGTCAACCCTTCGCCGGGTTCTCTCCCGGGGACGGTTGGTTGTTACGGGGGCTGCGCCTTCTCCGCCTGGATTACAGCGGTATCTGATGCTTTCAATATATATATTTTGGACGAATGGACACCCTTAAACGCATACAATGCATTGAGAATTCATGCGGGAACTATGCGTTCGTATCGAAGGGAAAACATTGGATCAATCGGACACGTGGAGGCACTGTCACATGGCGCCGTCAACCTTTCGCCGGGTTCTCTCCCCGCACGCCTGCATCGATTCTATGAACTCAGAAAACCTGGATGACATTGGACTAAACCCAATAATTGTGGAGGATTTAAGCATTCGGAAGCATTCAATTATACAGGTAGGTACATATGATATATCTTTTCCAGCAGTTCAAAGGCCTAAGCCCCCTCCGACACTGTCAATGTATTATGGAGGCTCCGAAAGCAATTATTTATGATCCAAAGATTAAAAGATTTGAGAAATTGTCACTATAGTGTCATTTTTTCAGACCTACCATCGAAATAGTAAATCTGAGTTCTGATATGTCTAGGCCTAAGTCACTGTCAGTGTCTGAATCATTCCCATTCAATGTTAAAACATAGGCGTCACACTGTCAACAAGTTCTCCGTTGCTGTCAGTTTATTTGTGAAATTGTCACTATAGTGTCATTTTTTCAGACCTACCATCAAAATATCTTATCTAAAAAATAATAGATATCTAGGCCTAAGTCACTGTCAGTGTCAGAATCATTACCTCTCAATGTTGAAACATAGGTGTCACACTGTCAATAAGTTTTTTTGCTGCTGTCAGTGTCTAGGCTTCTAAGTTTAATATTTTTTTCAGATTGTCACTATAGTGTCAGTTCAGACCTACCACAATAAATCATTAATATAATTAATTCCGCCGCCTCATGAGTATCAAAGCTGGAAGCTTTGATACTGTATATCACTTTTTTTCTAAATATTACATTAAATCATTAAAACATTAAAACATGCCGCCGAATTGATACAGTATTACTAGACGTTTGGACTTGTTTCCCTACTAGTTGCTTATAGAAAAAAGAGTAGGAAAAGTGGCAGGCCCGTAACTAGGGGGGTAGGTGGGGGTGGTGGGCCACCCCCCCATAAAGGACATTTTTCCAAAAGTTCCACCTTTCCTTGCAAAATTTAATGTAAAACCCCCTTAAAATAGTAGGAAAATATTGAAAAGTTCCACTCTTTACTGCTCGCCACCCCCCTTTTCAAGTTCAAATTATTGAAAATATAGGCAAAAGTTCCACTTGTGGAACCTCGCCACCCCCCCAAAAGAGATCCTGGGTACGGGCCTGAAGTGTTTCCTACTTTTTCATCAGTCGGGAGTGGCATCGCTGCGTGAAAGCTATTCATTATTTTCACGTGATCAAGTTGGGACTCTGTATCAGTTTAATTTTGTGCTCATGTAAATACGAGGTTAAGAATCAGCAACTGCATCAAATTTTATAGATTTATGTCTACATTATATTAATTTTTTTCTTGCTTGGGTAGATGTAATAAGGTCTCACGTTTGAACGTTCATGTTCACATTTGATTAGACCTATCATCAAATTATACACCAACCTTGAACAATATTTCAGCTTATAAGATACAGGTTGAAGCTCTTGTTAAATGTCATTTGTATCATCATTTTCCAAAACGATTGGAAGATTAAGCCAACCTTTGATTTAATTTCTATTGATTTCAGGAAGCAGTGAGGATGAGACCAAAATTGTGAAAATTGGAAAAAGACACAAAACTTCAAGTCACATGGTTCAAAAGGTAGGCTGCGGAGAAGTTGATTACTCATACCTGTTTCTTTTACTTAGAGGAACTTAACAAACTGACCATGAAGCTGATAGTACTGGAATATGAAGTGTTAACGTATATGTGATAGTGATAACAGATTTTTTCCCATCTTAGATTGGATAACACCAAACCAACTTTTTATATTAAATGCTACCTCTTGATAGTACTTACCAAGTAAATTTTGATAAAACCTGACATTAATGGTTTTCAGACCGGGTCGTTAAAAGACAAAGAAGCTGCGCGGGTGGCGAGCAGCAGTGACGAGGAGAAGGCCGTGTCTAAAGTGGGCGTGTCCTACAAGTCGTCCGGCATAGAGGTAAGACGGTTTATAACATTCAGAAAGCTAGGGTAGACAAAAGCAAAATCCTGTGGACCCATGACCCCTAAAAGGGCGTAGTTTTCTGAAGAAAGAGGGTCTGTTACCTACATTGTCTATGATTTTACGCAGTTTGAGAACAAGTGAATTGCATATACAAATAAAAACGCTTTATATTTCATTCATTGAACCATTTTCATGTCTAATAGATATTTTGAACCCTGGTATCATGGGTTTGAGAATTGGGGGATTTAAGAGATAGCAAGGCTAACAGTTTTAGGCTCATAAATAGAGGTTACATTGATAAAATGCCTTAAGACATTAACTAGAAGAATGGATCTTAAAATTCATTCCGAAATTTTCAATCCAAAATTTCGATTCTTGTTTTTGTCAATGCAAGGTTGATGAGATAAATCCCCCTTACTCCACATTTCAAAATAGAAATTCAATTTAGATTCAAATTGTGTAGAATTTCGTTTCAAATGTTTAACAATGGGTAATTATTTCCGGTAGCATAAATCATCCAGTAGAAATAGAATTGCTTGTTTATTGTGCAAAATCCTTTGACGTGTGTCGCATGTAGCAATACTCTATTTTAATTCATCAACGTGCAAGTTAGTTCTTGTAAGTAGAAATAACATTTGTAAACGTATATTTATGAACAGACTCGTGACGGGCCCTCGGACATGGGCGCGACTGCCACATACGAGCTGGACACAGAACTGGACAAGGACGCACAGGCCATCTTCCAACGATCTCTCGACATGAACAAGGTAGGTTTACAAGCCATTCTGCGTGATAATAATCCTAGAATGTTTGGATTCGGTTTTCACTTCCAGTCAAAATTGTTAACTAGAAACGCAATTTAGTATTTTAAGTATCTAATTAGTTTAAATCTAAAGGTATATTGGCTGGTCGATCATTTTGGGTCATAATATTCATAATTGCAGTGGTTAATGTATTCTATATTTACTTGTTTACATTTTCAATGAAAACACACCCACTAACATTTTCAATGAACACACACAAAGTTTTTGTATTCATTGCTGCCGATCCAAAAAGCATTGTTTATCATGCTTGTTATTGTGTGTCTCTTTTAGGAGTTGAAGGGTAAGGAGGACGACAAGGTGTACCGAGGCATCAACAACGCATAAACGTGTCTTCTTTATTTTATGTAACGCAAAAACCCTTCCATTTTCCCCCGAAAATCAGCGTTTTTTTAAAGTAAATTTCGGATTAAAAATACATCAAGAAAGTATTTTTCTAAAAGGTGCGCCCCTTTTCAGCATGCTAGATCTGTCCAGGCGTGGATCCAGGAGAGGGGATCCAAGGGGTCCTGTTGGTGGGAACTTGCTGAACGTTTTAGCAAAACAGTAATATTTTCGGATTTGCCTAGTGTGTCAGAAATAGTTACTTATTTATAACGGAGCCACAAGTGTACTCATGTATTGCACTTTTCAATCTCTTTGTCATTACTAATAAACATTCACTTTTTGTCTTCAGGAGTTGAAGGGTAAGGAGGACGACAAGGTGTACCGGGGCATCAACAACTACGCCCAGTACTACGAGAAGAAGGACACGGCGGCCGGCAACGCCGCCAGCGGCAGCGTCAGGTCAGTGCGGTTGTTTGTAGGTTTTCATCACTGGTATCCCTTGGTCCTGATCATAGACATACATAACATGTTATGTATGTCTATGGTCCTGATAGATGTTTACAATAGGGTATACCCTCTTCCCAATGGTTCAGTATCTCGATCCTGTATGGTGCTTGTAGGATCGGGTCTCAGGCTCGTACACGACATCAGGGGGCCTCATCTATTTTTATAATAAAAACACCATAAAAATTGATTCACTACATAATAGTCGTGCGTTATTAACGTCCATCATAGATATGTAGAGTTCTTATGAAGTAAAATGCTAAAACTGTCAATACGCTTATCAACAAATAATTTAGTAACAAGTCGTTGATAAGTTCGTTAGATGATACAATATTATCATAAGTATAAGAGCACTTACGAATGATGATAATAATAATAAACTTTACTTCTCACTTTCTCAACCAGACGTGGCCCTATCCGTGCACCGGCCAACCTGCGGTCGACCGTACGCTGGGACTACCAGCCAGACGTGTGTAAGGACTTCAAGGAGACGGGCTTCTGTGGCTTCGGCGACAGCTGCAAGTTCATGCACGACCGGAGCGACTACAAGCACGGCTGGCAGCTGGAGCGGGAGGTGGAGCAGGGCAATTACGGGGATACTGAAGGTGGGTTACTAAAACGCATCTTGATACAACAACGTATCTTTATCCTACCCAATCCTATTTAGGGCTATGCGTGTGCAGTGTAAAGATGATAATTACTGGGTATTGCAGGATAGTGGCACAATGCTATCATAAAGAAATATTTTTGAAATAAATTTATTAAATTGTAAAATCTGAGAAAAAGATAGGTTACATTTACGTTACGTCGTGAAGTATCTGAAACTTCCTAATATTGAGGTATTGAAATCACTTTGAATCATTTCAGTACCCACAATTTACTCGTTGACATATTATATTCTCCAAAAACAGGGTTCCCACGCAGGTCTTAAAAGGGATTTGTCAACTCGGACTTGCATCTTCTCAGTGCTCCTTAAGTCGCCCATTTCCCAAAATATACAGATGGCGGCACTGGTCGTGGAGTCTTCTCCCGTCTCGTGGCTCCACCTAGAATTACCAATATCATTAACCCAGTTCGCGTCGGTGTGTGTATCAGTTTTAACGTTATCTGGATATTGTGTATTGTATTAGATCTATTGTCTTTGTGGTCCAGCTGGTTAAGTTTAATCTAACGAAATGGCGCATTGAGGTTTTGCCTCGTATCAAAGTAGGCATCAGTGGCCTGTTTTATGGAAAAATAGATTCTAATAATTATACGAATAAATTATGCTTTTTAAAGAAGAAAATTACGCTTCGATTGTGTCTCTTCCAACTATTTTTGGTTACACACTGTTTGTAGTTTCAGTTAACCATAATCTTTTTCACGTTTAACAAGTATTTCTGGATGCTTTTCCTTTGTGGTCCAGCTGGTTCATTTCAATTTTGCTGATAGTAGAACTCATGTACAGACTAGGGAAATGGCGTGTTTAAGTTTTGTTTGGTATCGAAGTACTTTCATACTACCATAGGCATACTGTTTTTTTACGTTAAACAAGTATTTCTTGTTGTTTTTCAGACATGACCAAGTATGAGATCAGCAGTGACGAGGACGATCTCCCCTTCAAATGTTACATCTGTCGGAGCTCCTTCAAGAACCCCGTCATCACCAAGTAAGTTAGAACTGCTTTTTCTTCTGTTTTTAAAGTTATTTCGTAACTAATTTAGCTACATGCATGATATGTCATTGTTTGATCTGCATGGTAATACCCATGGCATTCAACTTTGTGTTTTTAAGAATTTCATAGTCTGATGTATCATATTGCTTGGATAGATGGTTTTGTTTACTTTTAAATTTGTTTAAATAACATCTTGCGTTGGAATACATAATCTTCCCGGTGTTAAGTGAATAATGGGAAGTTATATACATTACTTTACTTGATTTAGTTTAATCTTTATATAATTTAAAACAAAAGAATTGTACCAACTAAAACTTTGGAAGAACATGTATACACGTGAAGATGTTAATAAAGTTGGATTTTCAAAAAAAAAGATATATATAAATAAACTTATGTGATGTATGGAATGATTGTTGAAGAGCAAAATGAGACATAAGAATAGCAATGATTCAGTATTTTTAGGTTTGTTACCATGTCAGATTTATAGGTCCAACTCTGATATGCAGGGAGGGGAAAAAAGCTGTACTATTTTAAACAAACTGTCGGTTTTAGAGATATTATGATTAAAGTTCATTGTGGTCATCTGTTTTGACAGTGTAAAGGAGAACAACTTCGATTTATAAATTCAGTGGTGGGTTGAGGAGGGAGTGGGTATACTTGGAAAGTATTGGATCGTGTTGAACGTGTTAAAAAAAGACTATTACAGTTAAATAAAGCCTCCTCTTTCTTTGTCTCGTCAGGTGCAAACACTACTTCTGTGAGACGTGCGCCTTAAAACACTACAAGAAGTCAAAGCGGTGCTTCGTGTGCAACGAACAGACCATGGGCGTCTTCAACCCTGCGAAAGGTGCGTATTGTACTTATATAGGAAGAACTGGTGTCCGAGGGTGGTCGTGCAACTCAGAGGGATTCGCCATGGGCCGAATATATTCAAAAGCTGTTGAAAATTGAGTCGTCGGTCGTGCAGTTTGTAATGAACAAAATGGGTGTGTTTAACCTAACAAACCCCTCTAAAAGTCCTATATAGTGTCCCTATTGATGATAAAGGGAGTAATCTTGATTGGAATTATTTCTTGAAATAAAATTAGGAAAATTATTTCATACTTTTCTGAGGGCTCACGTCTTCCAAAGTGATAGTTAAACAAATGCGAATAAAGTCATTGAGGCATGCTAGTGGGATTGAACACCTACACTGGTTCCCCGTGGTAATCTACAGATATAGGGCAGTCGGGAGTCTTATGTCTGCGCATGTGTAGTCCTTTGGCGCCACTAGCTGTCGGGGGTCAAGCGCGACCTTTCAGCAAATCAGAACCCTCCCTTTTTTAATATGGCCGCGCCCATGGACAAACTCCCGTAATTGACATATACCACTGGTATGGAGAAATGGACGACCTTGACCTCTCCAGAAACCACTCTATGTAAACAAATCAGAAATATTCAAACTTCTAAATAATCCAATATATTTATGGTAGGAAACAACATGGGGAACAATCTGGGTGTGGACCAGTGTTGACTGACAGGACTTCTCCCTTTGATGGGGCTAACACTGGTGTGGAGTAACTTCAGAAACCACCCTCAAAGTCGCACTCTCACCCTCAATGACACTGCTCACTCAGACCGCTCTGATAGTCGCGTGACATTATGTAATAGGTGACACCGCTCACTCAGACCGCTCGGCTGACCCAGATCGCCTCTCCATACCGGCCCCTTGTATGGGCGTAGCGGACAGGGGCATACTCTGGTACCCACGCCAGCCGCTATAGCTATTGGCTCTGGTAGGCGGTAATAGCAATAATGGTGGAGTGCTAATCTCGAAACCAAAGTAGCTAGCTTATCAGAAGAATAAGATTGAAGTCATGTGAGTGAATTTAACACAGTCTATACAGTATTATTATTATGCTAATAATACTATCATATTTTGATGGTGTGTGCTATTAGTTAAGAGAAATTAATCAATTTAACTTAAAGGAAACCTTGCATATAACTGGATGATAGTTATTTTTCAATTATTTCAATTCAGTGTGTTATTCACAATGTTCACTATAAATATAAGCAAAATCGAAGGCAAATTCCTAGTTGGCATACAATTATGGGACATTAAAAAACTAGATTTTTATTTCATTCTTAAGGGAAATCCCCTAAGTTGTGACGTAGCAAGGGGAGTTATTGGGGAATCCCTTCTGTCCTTAGAAGGGATTCCCTGTCCCTATAGCATTTGTAATAAAGGTTATGCTCTCTAACCAAAAGTATATATATTTGGCCCAATGCAGCTCATAATAAATTAAAATATATATCCATCTACAATAATTCATTAATCAGGAAATCCCAAAGGAATTTTAGAAGGAATTCCCATACCTGTGACGTAGCAAGGGGAGTACTGAGTAGCCCAAATTCAGGGAATTCCCCAGATTAAACTCCTTTCCTGAATAATTCCCTAAGATCTTGACATTTTCACATTTTTACTTCTGAAACATTTTTTAGAATACTTAAGTCAAGTTAATCACGCAAAACCTAGCATTCCATGAATTTATGTGCAAGTTTTCCTTTAAAGAACATGGATAGCCTCTCCGTGCATGCAAATGAAGTCACGTGATGCCAACCCGCACAACAGAAGTGGAGCAGCAGGGTGGGGGGCGGGGGGGGGGATTTGGTCTCTCTAAGCCACTGGCTAGTGCACTGCGTAGCGTCGCCCAGTGTAGGGGGGGTGGGGGGTCAAGCCGCGCGACGCATTAGGTAACAGGGAACGTGGGTTGGAGGGAGGGTATGTGCCCAGAAACCACACTCAAAAAGTCGCACAGCCTCTTGCCCTCAACCTGGCAACTTCAGAAACCACTCTCAAAGTCGCGCCACCTCCTGTATTTAGTTCAGCGCGACTGGGGGACATGCCGCGCTGTTTAGTATTTGGTCATTAAATACGAGAAACAACTCAGAGCTCCTTTGAACATAACCCTGCTCGTCGCATGCCGGCTCCCAGAACCAGGTGCGGCGTCTTCAATTCGTTCACTACCGGCTCTTACACTTTCTCTCTATCCGCGCGTCTCACGCGTAATACACCACACGCTACATATGATATTACGTAATAGGCACGGTGGGTTGCGGTGGCTAGCGCGACTGGGGTTTAGTTAACTTAGCTACCGTCTATAAGCACGAGGGCAAAAACGACCTCGTGTGTATTAAGGTCCCTTATATGCACGAGGTGGTTCTTCATCCTCGTGCATGGACTTTTCAGGGACAGTGACCTCGTGTACCATGGTCCCCAAAATGCTGTATGCACGGGGTCTTAATTTTCTAGCCTCTCCTGTCCCTGCCTCCTCTTCCTGTCTCCTACCGCCTCCCCCTGGTCCCCTGCCGCCTTCCCCTGTCCCCTGCTACCTCCCCCTGTCCCCTGCCATCCTCCCCCTGTCCCCTGCTACCTTCCCCTGTCCCCTGCCGCCTTCCCCTGTCCCCTGCCCCCTGTCCCTGTCCCCTGCCGCCTCCCCCAGTCCCCTGCCATTCTTCCCTTGTCCCCTGTCTCCTCCCCCTCCCCCTGCCCCCTTCTCCTGTCCCCTGCCCCCTGCCCCTGTCCCCTGCCGCCTCCCCCTGTCCCCTGCCATCCTCCCCCTGTCCCCTGCTGCCTCCCCCTGTCCCCTGCCATCCTCCCCCTGTCCCCTGCCATCCTCCCCCTGAATGAGATAGGGAGAGGCGGTGTGAGATAGGAGGAGGCAGTATGAGGTAGGGGGAGGCGGTATGAGATAGGAGAAGTTGGTAAGAGTTAGGGGGAGTCGCTATGAGATAGGAGGAGGTGATATAAGATAGGGGGAGGCGGTATAAGATAGGAGGAGGTAGTATAAGATAGGAGGAGGTGGTATGAGATAGGGAGAGGTGGTATGAGATAGGAGGAGGCCTACCTCGTGCATACTGACTTTGGTTTTTTGATATTGCACGAGGTCAATCTCTAACCTCGTGTGTGGATTTGCCCAAAATAATAACCTCGTGCACATAAGGGACCTTTATAAGCACGAGGTCCTTCTCTATCCTCGTGTTTCGTGAAAATCCTCGTGCACATAGAGTCTTCCTTAACTTAGGTCAAACTTGAAAGTTGCTTAGTGGGTATGGGGCTTAATCTAGTTCAGGCCCTCCTCCCGGCACCTGTTTATGTTTATTTCTGGTCAAATTCATTTCTCATCATTTTGTATTATACATGCATGCATAAATGAGAGTGGATTCAAAGGGGTGGCCATGCTGTGGTGTTTACTTCCTGTTGCTCAAAAAAGGTAAGCTCCTACTGCAATGGTGCCGTTGCAACATAAGAGTGAAGGCCGTCGAGCTAGGCGCTAGCAGTGGCAATTTCAGGCGCCACGGTGAAGGAGTGTAACAGGGGCAGGGACCAGCCTAGTGAACACGTCACTGTGTAGCAGTGAGTCGTCAGACAAACTTTAGGTGGCGCCACTGTTGTGCTTATCCTTGAAGGTGAAAGACGGAGACCAGAAATACGCCTTTTCCATGAGCGTGCGCAGTCCCCCACTTTGCCTACGTTTTGGGACTTTTCATAACTGGGTCATATCACTTTATATACATTTACTATAGAGAAACTCCCAAAGCCATCTTATTGAAAAAGATGTAGATAAAAGTAGATATTTGAAATATATTCGTAACCAAATACATGAAAATTCATGAACATCCATGGGAGACTCATGAAAATGATGGACATTTGTCCATGATGTAAAATTATTTCGACATTGCATTGTTACACTACTTGTGCCACACCTTAACTTAACTCTCTACATGTCAGTTGATGCTACTGCTAACATCATGACCGATTATTTGTAATATCACTGACAGTTTTGTTAACATTATATCTTTTCAGAGTTGATAGCAAAATTAGAGAAACACAAAGAGAAAGAGGAATCATCGGAATCAGACAACGGCAGCGACAACGACGAGAAGGAGGACGGAATTGATATTGCATGATTGAAATATTATTCAGACTTTCCATTCCCATCTCGTTTAATCCGTCTGAGAATTTGATGGAGCATTTAATTTGATCCTATGATTTAGATAAAGCCTAGGTTGTATGTACCTGGTGGGTATTCAGGGACGGATTTAGAAGGGGGCCTGAGGCGCCCCCCGCCCAATGTTTTCCCCAAATGTAGATTTATTAGGGCCGGTGAGCCAGTTAGACGTTCGAGTCGGTTCTGGTCTTTTGAATCTGGCGCGCTCGCCGCCCTTTAGGACATAGACTTGGGTGAAGAGTACTTAGAGTCACTTTGTTGAAAGGACCCCCCGGAGCGCACAGCGTGTTTCTTACCATATTTTGGCTTCAATTCTGGGCTTAAATCCAAGCATTTGGGCTTATTTGGGCTGATATTAATATCAATTGTGATCTATAGAACAAGCAGGAATGGAGAAATCCGTCCCAAATTCGTCAAATTAGATATTTAGCACGAAATAAAATCCGGTTAGATCGGCGGTAGTCGGGTATCTTCGGCATTCTTCGTGTCCCACTTTCGATCGGGGAGGAAGGGATCTGGGTCAATCTATGAATATTCAACAAATTTGCATGCCTATTTCACCATGAAATCGGTCGTTCTAACTTTAGTTATTGGTATCCATAGATAGATTTCGACCCATAGCTAAGCCTCCCACTGTCCCAGAATCAAAAATAATGCGAAATAACGCGTCTAAACGCGTAAATGCATCGCGCTGTTTTCTTGCAATCCTTCGCCTCCCCCGGTGACAGAGCCCAGACCGCCGGGTGCAGTCGCCGCGGTCGGACGTGTTGGCGGGAGGCTCCTCTTTTGCCGCCTCGATACCTGGATTACAGCGCTATATGATGGTTTCAATATATATATATTGGAGTCTGGATCCCCTTAAACGCATACAACGCATTGACAATTCATGCGTGATTCATGCGTTCGTATCGAAGGCAAAACATTGGATCAATCGGACACGTGGAGGCACTGTCACTGTCAACATGGCGCCGTCAACCTTTTGCCGGGTTCTCTCCCCGCACGCCTGCATCGATACTATGAACTCAGAAAACCTGGATGACATTGGACTAAACCCAACAGGAGTCTGGATCCCCTTAAACGCATACAACGCATTGACAATTCATGCGTGATTCATGCGTTCGTATCGAAGGCAAAACATTGGATCAATCGGACACGTGGAGGCACTGTCACTGTCAACATGGCGCCGTCAACCTTTCGCCGGGTTCTCTCCCCGCACGCCTGCATCGATACTATGAACTCAGAAAACCTGGATGACATTGGACTAAACCCAATAATTGTGGAGGATTTAAGCATTCGGAAGCATTCAGTTATACAGGTAGGTACATATGATATATCTTTTCCAGCAGTTCAAATGATAGACAAGCTGCTGGACTCAGCCTCTCGGGCATTCGACACTGGCAATCTGAAAAATAATTATTTTAGGCCTTATTACCCCTACCAAAATGAAAGTGATGTAGATATCTATGTTCCCATATATCTAAGGGTCATATATATCATATAATTTTAGCATTTTAGGCCTGGAAACGCTTGCAATAATATTTTACAGATGGTATGAAAAAATGACTGGACTCAGGCTCAGATAGGCTAGGCCTAAGCCTCCTGCAACATTGTCAATGTATAATGGAGGCTCCGAAAGCAATTATTAATGATCCAAAGATTAAAAGATTTGAGAAATTGTCACTATAGTGTCATTTTTTCAGACCTACCACCAAAATATTCAATCTGAACTTTGGTATGTCTAGGCCTAAGTCACTGTCAGTGTCTGAATCATTCCCATTCAATGTTAAAACATAGGCGTCACACTGTCAATAAGTTCTCCGGTGCTGTCAGTGTCACACAGATTTAAGATTTAAATGATTCAAAGATTAAATAATTTGTGAAATTGTCACTATAGTGTCATTTTTCCAGACCTACCATCAAAATATCTGAATCATTAATATCTCAATATCTAGGCCTAAGCCCTCTCCATTAGATCTTGGGATACACCGGCCCCTAAGTGCCTACAGCACTTAACTTGATCAATTAAATCAATGGCGCTTTTGATCTAGTTAAATGTAAACTTCTAGACTATGGATGGGGCGCCTCAAATGTGTACATAAGGGCCCGCCCCCCTTTTTGAAATATCTGGATCTGTCCCTGGTTTTGGATGTAACTCATGTACATAGACTACTGCCATGTATTTTACACTAACTTTACGACAAATAAAAATCACCAGAAAAAAACGAAATGCGAGTCTTTTTCTACTTGATACTTTATAAGTTTACATCTGCTTTAAAACAAACAGTGGCAACATTAAAGATTGTGTGTACATACAACTCGATCTTAAGGATAGACTATTATTCGAAAGAGTGCGTCTTACTTCAGTGCATCCTATTTTTCTGTATAACTAGTTTGTATTGATTTGAGGGCATCCTATGGTAGTTATTAAGAGGGGATAATCTGATTGCCTCTTTTTGGGCTTCACTTCAAGTCTGTTAGTAATGACATCACACCATCATCTGCTGGTTCCCGGTGTACTCTTACAGCCATCACTGGGTCTATATTGTGGCCTGTTATCAGGCTAGAAAACGGCCAAAAATCTGAAAGTTTCTTGATTCTGTGGCAACTTAGGAGTGTTATCCACATTCACGCTGTATAACCAAAACGACCGCTGGCAGATCATAGGGTATTTTTATGGCACACACCCGGAATCTAAGGGACCACAAAACAGTTAAGAGTCTGTACAGTCTATTCAACGGCGCTCTAGTGTTTATTTCACTCTGGTTTTTGAAGATTCACGATAGCAATTTTCAACAATCATCCCATCCCTCACCCTCTCCCCCTCCCAACTCTCAAACTAGACCAGTGGTCATTCATTCTCGGGGATGTAAGTTTTTAGATTTTTGTCTGATTTCAGATTTTCTTCACATTATCACCTCAAATTTTTCAAAATTAAGTTCTTATATGACGTTAGTAGTAGTATAATGGAGTCGCTGGCGCGCATAGTCAATGCTACTAATTAGGTCACTAGGTCAGTACGAGTGAGCATCGGGCATAAATAGGTTCATAGACTAATAGAGACTTTGAATAATTAGGTCATTACGACCTACTTTCGTGACCTACTTTTAAAAATACGTTTAAGGAACGTATGTGTTATTTCGTTATTTTTTCATTTTTTTTATATATACTTTCTACGTATATTTTACCGGATAATTTTACCGGATGTTCTATTATTTTCGTTATTTTTACATTTTTTTTGTATATAGTTTGTATACGCTTATGTCATTTATTATTGATTACATATAATAAATAAAACAAAACAACATTTTTTTTAGTTATTTTTTATTAAAAATCGTAAAAAGCGGATTATAATTCATATATACATTGCGTTTCTTTTAGATTTTTTAAAAAATTGTTAAATATTTTATGTTTTTTCATATATTTTATACTTTTTTTGTTTTTTCATACATTTCCTATATCGTGAAAATGTTTCAGTTTTTTTAGCTATAGTTCATTGTCCTTGGGCAGTCATTTTTCAGCTTTTTATCTATAATTCATTGTCCTTGGTCAGTTATTTTCTTAAAGGGCGAAGGAATTGTTGGAGCATGAGAAACCACAGCCTCTAGATTGCGCTGAACGTTCTGTGAGTTCTTCCAGCTTACTTTGCAAGTTGGTAACGGCGAAGAGGAGTCGGTCAACATTAGACGACAGGGCCTCCACACAGTCAATGGTGTTCTCCAGATCACGTTGCATGCGACCTAGTGATATGGGACGTCTCTTAGGCATGTCCAGTATTACATCTTCTTCTTCTGATGACTCTCCTTTTTCCGCTGTATCTGTAGATAACCACATTTCTAGCGTTTCAACATCTGGTGTTTCCGTCTTCTCCATTTCCACCGGTTTAAGTTCATGTAAGAAAGAACTGTCTTGTCCGTTAGGTTTGTCATGGCTGGGGTACCTAGCGCTGACAGTGCGACGTAGGGGTTGAGAGTGCGACATGTTTCTATGAGAAAACGAACACAGTGCGCTCCGCAGGTGGTGCTTGTGAGTGCTTGTAGTTGTTGTCGGTTATACTCCCAGATACCGTATGACGAACGTTGGCAGAACGAGATGTGCTTTATAGCTATTGGTGGTAACCCGAATGAGTCAAAATAGAAAGTTTTCCCTTGTGGTGATACCCAAAATGCTACCCAATGTTCCCCTGGTTTATTGTGAGGATCTGTGTTGCTAATGAAACAAGTGAAGGGTTGTGGTTTTTTTGGTATTCTATCAGAGGGAAAAGTTCCAAGGAAATATCTATTTGTGTGGGGATGGTTACGTAGAATTTTGTTCAATTCTGAGGTTTTGAGAACCATCTTCAGTTCTACACCATGGCGTAGTCAGTGACCGGCAATCGGTCGGCTGTGAGCTGGATCAAGCTGTCATAAGTGCTCAGCATAATTACTGAAACCGCGTGACCCAGCGCTTCAGCAAACTTCCCTGTCGCAGCAGGTTGATGCGGGCGTCCTCCGGAGTTCGGTCGGGGGTCAGGTCGAAAGCAAACAACGTGTACCCGTTCTTAAAATGATGTAACTGAATACCGCAGTCGTGACCCGAAGCTAATAGTCCAGTCTCCTTGAAAAGTTGACTGTAGGCTCTGCTAACGTTTCCGTTGACAAAGTCTGTCTTCACGTGGAACTTCTGATCGTCGAACTGCAAGGCTACTTCTGTTACGTCGTAGTGCTTGAAGTTGAACGGATTCTCCGTCTTGCTCCCTGAGCTGGCCGACTCTTTGACGAAGCCAATAATCACCCCCGTGGGGATCTGCGTTGTGTCGGGGACGGTCCACGTGTACTCCGATGAACCTTGCGTGAGGGTGTGCTTTGTGACCTTGCTCCTGGTGATCGGGTAGTTGAATGGTCCCATCTTGGGGTCGCGTACACTTTTATTGTGTACCTCCACCACCTCGTCCCTGACGTGAACTTGGCGCATGGTCATTTCGGCCTTCTTGATGACGACTTTGTAACTCTCGTTAGCGGCCATCTGCATGTAGAAGCTGGCGGGCTGACGTTCGAAGACGAGTTTGATCTCGCAGTGAGAGGGTAGGAGTTTACACTGAGTAAACAAATCGAGGTGTGGTCTTGCTACCATAGACTTAACACCTCCGACATGGACTGTTCGTCGTGAGTTCCAACCTGCGTTGGCTGCACCTCTGGTGTCCATTTTTTCCGGGGTGTCCATGAACCAGTTCTGGCAACCTTGGAGGCGACACTTTCTGGCCCCCTCCTCCGTCGTCAGGAGGTCGATGAGATAGGACTTGTAGGAGTACTCTTCATTGTTCGAAGTTACCTTCTCCCCGTTGACGAGAAGCTGCACGCTGCTGAAAAGTGAATGAATTAAGTTGTTGACTGGAGCTGCATCGTGTGCCACGGTTAAGGCAGCTTCGTCGTTTGCTTGAACTACATACTCTAGGTAGAGTTCAGCTTCGCTGAGGTCTGTGTAAAGATTGCTCGGTTCGAAGGTGAAGTCAAAACAAGTTGTGGTGTCAGTGAGAGCGTTGTTTGTTGTTTTCTTGACGAATTGACTTCGGAGAATATCTTTCTGTGATATAGGTAGTGCGTGTAAATCCAATTCACCTACGGCACATGTTGCCGCACAGGGGTGAATGAGACTCATGATGAACCCTTTAGAAAAGGGTAGACTTACGTCTACCTACACTCTTCTTCTTCCCGTTACCACGTCTTGCACCTTGCGTTGCTCGGCGTCGTTTGGCTGGAGGGCCATCGTCGTCAGTGTTTAAGTACCTTCTGGCTGCACTGAATGCTGTGTCCATTAAGGAACTTCCTGCACTCTTTGACCTTTTTACGAGGCTCTTCTTAAAGTTTTTTCCAGCCACGACATCGTCAAAAACACCTTTTCCTGTTTTGACGATGGTGGGGACGGCTGCTTTAAATGCTGACGCACCGAGCTTCTTTATCATCGGAAGAGCCGATCTCATTATACTTCCGAATATTCCGTGGCCACGTTGTCTTTTAGCTCCACCGAAAGCAGGTAATTGTCCACTTCCAAATTGTGAACGCTTATAATATTGGCCATATTCACCTCTTGGTGATGAATACAAGGGTGGCACGTTCATATAGTAACTCACCATTTTCCAATGTCTTCCTTCTTATACTAATGTACTATAGGGATGAGAGAGAGCTCTAAAGGTCAGTACTACCGACACTTCCCCGTGCTCAAATGGTATAGGTTCGCCTGCACTGTCTCTTAAGTACACTCCGATCTCTTTGAAATGTGTTATTCGTAGAGGATGGAAAATCAAATTGGGAAAGTTTATTGTGTCCATTGTTTTTTGAGAGTAGTTGTTTACAGCCATACATCGAAGAAGTGGCGCTTCAGTATCTCCTACTACCCCGTTGTGAATAATGTCAGAGTAGACATAGACTGTATGGTTTCTGTAGTTGACATCTGTTATTTGTTTTGCTCGTGTGCGCCTACCCATGTATATTTTTCCTTCGAAACCAAGTTGATAAGAAAGGTTTTCTGGTATGACGAGCATTGTGTTGGAAGGCAGTGCAATAAGTGTTTTCATTGTGAATTCGTTATAAGAGAAAATTTCATCTGGACCATTTCCTTTATTTTTTCGCTTTTCTTCTTTCATTTTCTTGATGACTTTTGGTATATTTTTCTTCATTATTTTATTCAAGAGTTTGATCAGATCTTTGTTGGTTTCCACTCGCCCGCTTTCCATTGAGAAACGAGCGTAAGACCGTTTTCCTGGAAAGTGCTTCCTTGCTAATGAATCGATGTAACTCAATGTGGGAGGCAGCTTTTTTGGTTCATCAGCATCAGCTTCTTCGAATACTTCTGTGGGCTCTGGTTGGTCGTCATCGTCATCGTTTTCTTCTTTTTCAATTCCCTCCATTTCAACTTCTAGTTTTCTTTTCGGGGGTGTTTCATGCATGTGTGTTACCAAATCAGTATCAAACATGTCTGTTAGGAACGGTTCTCTGTCACGTTTTTTCCTACTGCTCTCTATTTCACGCTTTAGTCGAGTGATAGCTTCAACGGACCTTGTCGGAGGTGTTTGTAATGGCGTAACTCCTTCTCTAGGTTTTTTAGGAGGTGTAGGTCCGTCGGAAGTGTGAGAACTTGGTGTCGGAGGAGCTATACTCTCACTAACTGTTCTTACAGCTGACACTGCATCTGAAATAAACGCTCCAGAAGACTCTTCATGATCAGGGTCTGGTACTGTCGGTGTTTCAATTGAACCAGCTGCAGTTCCAGGTGTAGTTGTGGAAGTAGCAGGAGATTCAGAAGAAGGCTGTTCATCAGAACCGCGGGAAGTTCTTGCCCTAGTTGGTGCGGTGTTATGTTTCTTCTTTTCTGACGGTGCTTCTGCGCTGAGAAGGTAGAAAGTTGATTTTCGCACATTGTACCATTTTACTGGAAGCGTTATTTCAGATAACGCACAGTCTGTGTCAGCTGGTAGTACCATATACTTTTGTAAAAGAACTCTGTAAGTGCTCAGAGTGTTGTCTGGAAAGGTCTTAGTAGATGAGTTACTGGGTAGGGTGCAGGTTACATCCATTTTTGTATGTTCTTGACTGGTTCCCAACTGTTGAATTTGTCTCCGTATCCTTTCCACTTAATGAGTGCTTCTCTTTTAGCACCTTTTCCTCTATATTTAAGGATGCTCTCGACAGTGTACTGCTTCCTCGGAGTAACTTTTACCTTCTGAACCTCTTGAGGATAAAACCACCCCTTTATTCTTTCTTGAAGGGTATCTTCGATTTCATACCCCTTAATATAGTCTGGGTTCTTTACAGTGAATATTTCTTCACTCCAATTTGGTTCATATCCACGATTAAAGGTTTTCTTTTTTCTTAGAATTCGTGCTCTATCACCACTTTTCATTAAAGGTTTTCTTTTCGTCTTTAAATCTTTAGCTCTCACTCTTTCATACAAATGATAGAACAATCGATCGGCGTTATCTTTATTAACGTCTACCGGTCGACCTCCTATGGTAGAATGAAAGGTGTGGTTGTAAGAATGCACTAGATCTTGAAGTACATCTATGTATGTGTAGGTTTTCATGTGAGTGAAGTATCGCCACATTTTCTGTTGTAAGGTCCCGTTGAACCTTTCTGCTATAGAACATTTTATGTCATCATTTTCTCCAGTGAAAAAAGATACACCTGTCTCTTTCAAGTAATCCTGAAAAGTTTTGTTCAGGAACTCTTTACCTTTATCTGTTTGAAGGTATTTAGGACATCTTTTAACTGTCATAACTTTGAAAGCTTCCGTAACATCTGTGGCTTTTTTACTTTTTATAGCTTTTGCAAATCCAAATCTGGAGAAGACATCTATGGCAACCATTATATATGAATAGCCTTTGTTATACTTTTTGAACTGTTGCATATCTATCAAGTCCATTTGCCATTGTTTATCTATTCCAAAAGTCTGTGTTTTACGTCTAGGAAACCGCCTCTTGAATGGTTTATGTTTAGTATAAGCATCAACAGATTCAAGTGCATCTTCAATATGCTTTATGTCAGTGTTTTTGAAATAGTGTTTCTTTATTTTGGATGCACTTGTGAAGCTTGCTGGCTGTTTAGGATCAGTGAAGTGTTTAACCACATCTTTCTTCAGAGCCTTGTAGACCATTTTACAAATGGTGTTACTGTAAAGTGTCGATGTCTCTTACTTCGGCCGTGACCTTCTTGTTGAGGAGACTTCTCTTTCCGCCTAGGTGTTTCCACCTCTTCATGTTCCTCTTCACTGTCGGAACCCTTCATGTTGTAGTTCCTTATATATTTCATTTTCGGATTTAACTTCTTAACAATCTGGACGAATTGTTTCTGCCCCGGTAAGCTGGCTCGCTTCTTAGTAGTCGGTCGCACTGCACTCGAAAGAAGATTCATCAAATGTGTTTCATCTATAGGTGTGTCTCCTAGAATGAGCCGACCGTCCTTTGTGAACTGTTTTCGTGATTTGGCCAAGGTCTTGTAGAGATTACGCACAGAGTTATGGTAAGAACCCGGAACTTTTTCTAGTGCTTTTTCCATCTTATGTGGTAGTTCCTTCGGCATAAGTAGTCCTCTCGGTTTTGTAGAAACTCTTTTAGGTTTCATGATAGTCGGAGAAGGTGGTGGAGATGGTGAAGGAGAACGTGAAAGGTGCGATGTTGAAAACAACATACTTTTAGCTTTAGAGGAAAGGATGGAGGACCTGTTCATGAGATCATTGTATGTGGCTAGTTTCTCTTCTCTGCTCATCGTTGGATCGTTCAATACACGACTCATTTCTTTTTGTAAACGAGCTAACACCTCCACGGTAGGCGCTGTAGGTTCAAGTTTTTCTTTTACCATTGACCTTTCGAAAAAGGAATCCCTGTCACTTTCTTTGGCAGGAGGTGGAGAATCAACTTTGCCAGAAACAGTTGAACTCTCCATTTCCACTTTGTTAGAACTTTGTAACACATCTGGATGAACGAGCAGCATTCGTTTATAGCTTGTCATTTTCTCCTAATGATGTCTTGTAAGGCCTCCGATAAGACTGGATATGAGTGGAACAGCTAATCCCAATAGAGTACCAAAAAACCACCTTCTTGTTCAAGAATCTTACGTTTGTGTCCTACTGTAGTTGAAGGCTTGGTAAGACCCTTGAGTTGTGTCTTGTACCTCGATAGACGACCGACTGCTTGTTTATTGGAGATGTGCAAGTTTTTATTCATAATATTCACACCTATTTGCGCTATCAACCTTATCACCTCATTAGACATTCCCATCATTATATGTTTACACTCCTTACCAGTGCATTTAGACAGATGTCTCAATAGAGGAAGATGTTTCTTTATGAGAGCGAGTTGTTTAGCCTTCATTGTTTCCGTGTAGTAGGAATGAATACAGTTGTCTTGAGAGGTGTAGTCACGCTGTTACGTACCCTTAGTGTATTGGGTGTAGTCTGCTTGAAGTCCAGCACTAGATATGAGTGTCTCGCCGATGTTTCTTCGTTATATACGTTGGTAAGAAAACGTGGATGAGTTGGAAACACTTGACGTGATAAAGCGTGAATTTGACTCATATCTCTTGGATTTTTGAAAATTATCATGTAATGAGAATTCAAACTAAGTGTTCTGAAATCCTTATTAGGCAGAAATAAATTTTGAGTTATGAATATAACACTCATATTTCTATGGTGAGAACCTTTTATGAATAGATCTCTTATAAGAGGTGCATCTTCTTTATCTAACAGATCATCTATTATAAGTAGAGAATGTTGAGATAAATCCTTTTTCTTATGTAAAAGTTCTTCTCTTGAAAGTAGACCTTCGTTGAATTTCACTTTTCCCTGATACTTCTTGAAAACGTCTTGCCATTGTCCATAGCAATATATAATCTCATCGACTGGTGGGTTTATTACAGTTTTCGCCTTTTCTATAATTTCAAACACTAATTGTGTTTTACCACATTCTGAAGGTCCAGCGATAAGACATGTGAAAGGTCCTTGTAGTCTTGGGTCAAATGCGATTTCCTTTACACTTTCCATTTTTTTTCTATTTAAGTTATAACACGTCTTACCCGGTCGAAGGTTAATGTACTGAATGACACTTTAATGAAAAAACAATCCTTTTTGTTTGGTTTCTATAACATAAGGGTGTTTTTCCTGTAACGAAATAAAATAATGACAAATGAAAAGAGATGTGGTCATAACAACATTTTATGAGGATCGAAATAAAATAACGTCAAATTAAAAGAGATGGCATCATAACAATCTTTTATGCGGAACGAAACAAAAGAATACCAAATTAAAAGTGTAAACTGTGATAACATGGGTTTTTCTCTTTCACAAAACAAAAGAATAACAAATTAATGAAACCGAACCATAAACGCTCTCCATACGTTTTGTTTTTATTTGATCAGTCTTTGTTATGGGACAGCCCCTGGATGTCGGGTGCAAAACGCACCCTCCCACCCAAAATGCACTGACCGCCGAACCGCGCCCGCCACGCGGATCACCCGCGAGCGGAGCGGCGCGCATTTTGTTTTCTTGAAAAGAGAAAAGGGGTGAGCTTTATGCACCCCCTTTTCTCTTTTCAAGAAAAGCGTTGAACGCCATTTGAGGCGTTTGTGTTTTTATTTTGATTAAGTGGTTATAACCGTTAACGTGTGGTTAGAGTTACAAGCTTGATAGTATCAACTTTATTATCAGCTCGTATGTCGCAGGAGATAAACCTAACCAGCGTCTAATTTATCACTACATAAACGTTTTGTTTCAATGGCAACATAAATAATGGCATGATTTATAGATCTGTATAGTAAATAAACGGACGTCTTTACGTTATAAGTGTGAAAATAAAAGAGATTGGTTGAAGGGTGGTTTTCTACCTTTTGGTAGAAAACCGAATAGTCTGGAGGAGCATAAGAGGATCTTTATTTTCTTTTTAATATTCGATAGTAGGAGTAGGAGTAAATCTAGGAATAGAATAAGCCGTCACGAGACTTGATTCTTTACCATTCCTTCCGACAACCCTCACAATATGGTCACAACCCTCCTGACCATGTCCGATTTCTGTATCGAACTCTTTTTCATAGAAGAATTTGTTGTTGTCAAGGGTGTTCACTATTTTGTCAGGATATCGGATGGTTGCGTTGATAAGGGGAATAACAATATCAGCGTGCAGAAATATAGAGGGTTTTCCATCAGGATCTGCTTCTGATTTACGCCAAAAACGTCTCTGCACTGTTTCCTTGACAGAGTGTCGCGCAAAAATGTGGCTCAAGATACCTTGTGTTGTCGGTAAACCGATAACACAAGGTTTCTTGGTTATCATATCTTTGAGCGTTAGATGTGATTGTTGGGTTAGCCGAATGTTTTTCAGAAGTTTGCAATTTTGAAATAAAATGTTTGGATGAATTTCACCCTCAATTTGATACATTCCATCTCTCGGACAGATGTATTTCACCCAATGATGCTCTCCACAGATACCTGATGCTCGCGCAAAAGGCACGTTGACCAGCGCATTTCGAAAATGAGATGGTCTTCCAATGAGCGGTGCCAGCGGTACACGGTGCTGAACCGAGGGTTGTGCGTTCATGTACATGATGAGACTGGTGCGATTGGTGACAAGTCTAGAAATGAATCTCAGAGGGTCTCTGAGAGCGTATATTATCATTTTTGTTAACGACCACAATACGTATCTCCAATGAAACCGATACATGTAAATTTTGAATATTTTGTTATGGAGTGCACGTGTCAGACTCTCGCGTCGCGTCACTAATGGAACCATGTACTCAGTGATATCTGCTTATCGGTAACAAAACAAAATACGAATAAAATAACGGACGACGCTCATGAAAAACTTTGTGAAAATGGAAAAACCGTCCTACGTTTAATCGACGTTGATAGTAAACTTTTGTATAAAAGGCTCATGGGCTGGAGTCTTCTCAACACTCTCATGATGGGACGTAGAAGTTTGACTGCTCGTGGAAAGACCTCAACATCTTCCTCCGCTCAGGAGGGACTTCCGAAGCAGCCCCCTCCTGGAAATTCGGTCATTGATGAATACTTTGATCAATACCGAGTGTTTCCATCGAGAGAAGACGCCGGTTACGTTCCTGTTGCAGTTGGGGGTTATGCGACAGATTCGTCCATGGACACTCAATCTGGCTATATTACAGATGTAGGCGAAGGTACGTCCATCACCGTCAACGCTGTTGATGCCAGTCTATACAACGATATTTCTGATCTGTGGAATCCCGAGCCACCTGCATCTTTGACTGACGCTGTCACTGCCACAATCGCCACCACCGCCGCCGCTGCCGCCGCCGCCGCCGCTACCCTCCAAGACGACTCCAACAAAGAAAACGTGCCACCACCGAAAGACGGCCAAGCTCTTTCGGTACCGATCACCATCGAAGAAGAGTCGGAGGGAGAACCAACAGACAAGAAAAAGGCACCGCCGAGAAAACGGAAGCCTGCTGGTGAACGGAAACCTCGTGCAAAGAAAGGTAAACCAGTGGCAGTGGACGTTGAACTAGCGAAGCAGTATGCTGATGCGGTCTTGAAGGAGCTACAGGCACAGCAGAGTAAAGCCACCCCTCTCTCGCCTGTATTAGACCTGACCGGATTGTTCTGGCCACTGGAATTGGACGTCGACTACAAGGACGGTTACGTCACGCAAGCTAAGAAGGTGTATTTCCTCAACAGTGACGCCTTCAAGAACACCTGCATCCACGTGTATGGACCACCTGATCCTGTAGGGGTAAGTATGATTTTAAATTATAGAATCATTATTTTTATTTCAGGTAACATGTACTTCGTTTATAGTTAACTTTCATTGTAATTATTTAATGTGAAATAGAAGTAAAGAATACATAATAGTTTAAATAGAAATAGAATGAGAGAGATATAGAGAGAGAGAGAGCCCCAAATTTATACATATAACTCAAAACAAAATTATGCTTATATTTTTCAGGTCGCCATAATTCAGTACCCTCAGCGAGCCTACGAACGCCCGATCAACTTGAGTAAGACAGGTTTCCAGAACCTTCTCGACGCCGCAAGAACGATCATCCAGCAGTACGAACGGGCCTCAGGTGAAGCAGAACAGGGCATCCCGACTATTAAGCCTTACGTCCAGGAGGTCAACAAGACGCACAACATCTGGGTCCTCGTGACCACCTACCAGGGGAAGGCCAAGATCCATATCGGGTCCCGCTACTATGTGGAGCAGCTGGAGAAACGGGTCAACTCGGGCGGGGTGCACGACGCACCTCCGAAAGACCAGGGGCACACCGTGCCATCCGCACTGTTCTTCGACTTGGTCAGCACGCTGGGACCAAAGATCCTGAATGACTTAAAGCAGTCCGAATAGATCACAGAAACATGATGTAATCACCAAGGGCAGGTAGGTGTGGTCTTAAAACATATCAGTAACTATACATGGTGTGGTGTGGTTGCCTATATACTTATATACACAGAAAACATTTAATCATGCTGTAGATATTATATTAGCTAGCTTCAAAGAAAGTATTTAGTCAGCTTTATATATTCACCTAGCGCATAGTTAGTGTAGCACATAGTTAGCTTCAAACAAAAATATTTAGTCAGCTTTTTAAATAACTAGCTAGAACATAAGTGTATATTTATATAGTTATTAAGTCGAAAAATAAGAAAATGAATCAGAATATAAATTGTCCGATGTGTAACGTGCCACGTCGTCCTCGCAATTTTTCTTTACATTCTGGAAAGGTGATCTGTTCTTCACCTACATGCGTAAGAGAACAGTATGATATAGAAACAACAGTAATGCCATCAACTATAGGTAGTTATTGGTGGTATCACGACACTTATGTTAAAAACTTTAAGTCAATAGCAAACGGTTTAGTTCTCCTAGGAAGTGTTCAATCAATTTTCAATGTCAGACTCTCAACTCTGAACATGAAAGAAGCAGTTGAAGAGATAATAGAGGCTATTAACAAAATACATCAGAACCAAGTTTTCGAATATAGACTAGCTATATCTTTAGGTGCATTACTTGAAAGACTTAATGGAGGCACAACAGAAACTGCTGAAGAAAAGATTTATACAGAAGATCGAGAAGTTATGTATTACCATCCTTCAGTGAATAACTCCTCTTTATTTTGGTTAGAGCACGAACAGCAAAGCAATTACAGACATATTAAAAATGATTCTGACTTGCAAGATGTAATAAGTTTTTTACGCGATAAAGAATGGAGTGTCAATAGAGCTGACACAAGTTGGAGACTAGTGGGTAATGTAAACGCAAACATTTACATAGTAAGGGTTCAAGGTAGAGAGGATGGTCTAATAGGAAGATTGGATACAATTCCGAATTTCCTACGTAGACGGGGTTTACAACATTTCCATCGTAATCCAAAGAGCAAACGGGTGTACAAAGACTACCTGTGTTTTTTTAGGTGTCTGTCATATTTTCTTTTCAAAAACACATCCCACTGTGAAAGACTACTTCAAGAATGTTTTCCTGATGAAACTAAAGTATCATTCAGAGGCATTTCAATTAAGGCATTGACCCAGATAGAAACCAAATACAACATTATGATAAGAGTCTTTTCACTCATTCCTAAGAAGAGTACTACTTCCAAGAAAAAGAAATTTAAAAGGGGGACACCTTGTACATTAAAATGTATAAAGGGAAATTTAATGAGTGTTGAGGATGAGTCTAAAGTTATGACCCTAAATCTATACGACCATCACTTCAGTCTAGTAAACGATCTAAATAAATATTCACAGTTCCACATGTGTCGTAAGTGTAGAAGACTCTTTGAAACAGAGTATAATCTTAAGCGACACACTAACATTAAAAGCGACTGTACGCAAGTTAAATTCATCTACAAAGGTGGTATTTACAAAAACAAACCATCTGTATTTGATAGACTGGAGGAGCTAGGTATAAAAGTACCATCTGAACTTCGAATATATCCATACAAAATTGTGTATGATTTCGAAAGTTATTTTTCTCACAAAACAAAAGGTGATGTTCAGACAACTAATACAGTAGTCGAATCACATCATGTACCGCTTTCATCTAGTGTAGCAAGTGACTTTCCAGAGTGGGAAAAACCAGTTTGTTTCATAAGAAAAAGTGATGGAGAAAATGATGAAATAGTTCACGACACTCTGGATTACATACAAAAGTTAGCTGAAAAAATAGGAGCTGTTGTAGAAACACGTTTCTCTGACATAATAAAAAAGCTTGAAAAGTATAAGAAAAACGAGATTGCCGAAGGAAAAAAAGTGCCTAAATCACTAATGAAGAGTATAGGAAAAAAGAGTAGCAATAAAACTTCGCACAGAATAGATAAAATCAAAATTCATCTTATGAACTATATTTACAGAGTACCTGTCATAGGTTTCAATTCGGGTCGCTACGACTTAAATCTAATAAAGCGAGATTTCCATTCCTTCTATGCAAAGAAGCAAACAGCTGAGATGAAAACCATAAAAAGGAGTAATCAATACATAGCTGTCTACACAGAGAACTGTGTTTATTTAGACATGTTAAATTATCTAGCTCCCGGATACTCGTATGCTAGCTATTTAAAAGCTTTCCTACAAGATGAAAGTAAAGGGTTCTTTCCATATGAGTGGATGACATCAACTAGAAAACTAGGGAACTTAAAACTTCCACCTCGCTCAGCTTTCTATAGTTCACTTACGGGTACTTCTATATCAGCGGAAGACTATGCCAAGTGTAAGAAAGTGTGGAAAGATAATGGAATGACAACTTTCAGAGATTATCTAATATATTACAATAACAAAGATGTAGAACCTTTTGTCAAAGCTATAAACCAACACATGAAATTTTTCAGTGAAAGAGGAATAGATATGTTCAAAGATGGTCTGACTCTTCCAGGCCTTACACTAAAATTTCTATTTGATAACACATCATCAAACAGCCTTCCTTACATTATATTCTCAGAGGCAGACAAAGATGTACACAAATTAATTAGAAGCAATTTGGTAGGTGGTCCATCGATTATATTTCATAGACATCAAAAAGCAGGAGTGACACGAATACGGGGCAGATCATTCGGACCATTAAGTAAAGTGTGCCGTCATATCATAGGAGTAGATGCAAACAGTCTTTACCTTAAATGTATGGGTGAAGAACACTGTACGGGGTACTTTGTAGTCCGCAGAAGTAGTAACAATTACAAACCTGAACAATCTCAAAAAGTCAGTCGCGCTGCAACAGAATGGTTGCGGTTTCGAGAGATTACAGACAAAGTTAAAATACTACATGCTTATAACCATGGGGAAGTTAGTGTGGGTACAAAAAGAGTTCGAGTGGACGGCCTGGTTCCAGATACAAAAACCGTGTATCAATTTCATGGTTGCTACTGGCATGGGCACGCGTGTCACATGAATAAAAACACTCTCTCTACTGATAAAGGTCGTAAACTAATGTCAGAAAGATGTCGACAAACTCTTAAAACAACACTGTATCTAGAACTAATAGGTTATACTGTCATTGAGAAATACGAATGTGACTGGAACAAAGACAAGAATAACAACAACAGTGTTATAGCATGTAAATCACTGTGGAGCATACCGATTCCAAACACACACAATATCCTTTCTGAAATAGATATAATAAACGGTGTAAAAAATGGGACTATTTTTGGACTAGTATCGGTGGACATACACACACCTGAGCACCTTAAATTCAAATTTGAAGAAATGACGCCCATTTTAAAAAATACAATGGTGTCAAGAGATGATGTAGGAGAACACATGAAACAACATCTATTAAAGAACGATAGAGTCAAAAGGCCACAACGTCAATTAATCGGAAGTTATTTTGCAAAAAATATTTTATTAGGTTCACCACTACTTAAATGGTATTTAGAAAAAGGCTTAATCGTAACAAAAGTTCACTTACTAGTTGAATACATACCACAGAAATCGTTTCTCTCATTTGTTGATCAAGTAACAGAGGCACGAAGAAAGGGCGACAAAAACCCTGACTGTAAAATTCTCTCTGACCTCTACAAACTCCTAGGAAACAGTTCATATGGAAAAACGATTTGTAACAAACAAAACTTCACAAACACTCGATATATGACACCAGAAAAAGCCGCTAGAATAGCTCTTCACTGGACAGTACAAGATGTCCAAGACTTGTGTGAAGATACATGTGAAGTCTCATCACTCCCTACGTCAATAACATACGACCTTCCAGTTCAAATAGGTTTCATGGTATATCAATACGCAAAACTGAAAATGTTACAATTTTACTACGACTTCTTATCAAAGTACATCGAAGAATCTGACTTTGAACTCTGTGAAATGGATACAGATAGTCTGTATTTCGCCCTCAGCGCACAGACTTTAGATGAATTAATAATTCCAGAAAAAAGAGAAGCCTATTATAGAGAACGCCACTTATGGTTACCATCAGAATCTTGTGATAATGAACATCACAGGGAACAATATATAATAGCAAAAACAAATAATTTACCATGGTTTCCACAACCATGTTGTAAAGAAAGAGAAAAATATGATAAACGGACCCCAGGACTATTCAAAATTGAATGGGAAGGAGATGAAATGACTTCACTAAATTCAAAATGTTATATCGGTCATGGAAAAGAAAAGAAAACTAGCTGTAAAGGTGTCATACAGAAACAAAACATACTTGACATGGAATCTTTTAACACCGTACTCGAAACACAAATCACGATGGACGCCGTTAACACTGGTTTCAAAGTTGTAGATCATCATATAATAACATACAAACAGAAAAAGACAGGCTTAAGTTATCAATATATAAAAAGAAAAACTTGTGAAGACGGAGTGAGCACGATACCCTTAGATATCTAGGAATTCGGCAATCATGTTGTAAATATTCTTTAATTCTGAAAAAATAACAGACTTATAACTACAAAATATATCATTTATGAAGGAAATACTCCAACAAAAAAATATAAAAAATATAAAAAGAAAAAGAAAATTAAGCTTGTACATATCATTTATCAAAAGTTGAAATTAAAAAAAATATTCAAAAGTTGAAATTAAAAAAAGAAATAATTGTTTAAAAAGAAAAAAAACTTTAAAATTATAATAAAAGTAAAAATAAATTATACAAAATCTCACATAGAGACAGAAAAAAATGCTTGAAATATAAATATTTGTCTAAGAAAATGAAAAAAACTTTAAAAATTAGAAAAATATTTAAAAAAATAAAAAATTATACAATATCTCAGAGAAAACAAAAAAATGCATGGCTTTATGCATGGCTTTATCTAGGGTAGAACTCCCGGCAGCGAAAATCTCAGCGAATCACAGAGAAATTTAAGGTGTCTACCCACTACCAGTTATTTTCTTAGTACATACTAAATAGTAAATACTACAAAAATAACTGGCTACCCATATTTTATTCATCTAGTTGCTTAGTGTAGCCATAGTTTCCAGTATTATATTACAGCTGCAATATGAGCGACAGCAGCTATTCGGATTTTCTAATCGATTTGGCAAGCAATGATTCATCAACAAATGATAACGAGACCACACTTAGTTGGGGTCTCGATTTATCATTTCTCAATATTGCTGAGTCACGACCTGAATCTCCGGATAGTCCTCTCGACTCTAACTATCCATCAGCAGACATTAATTTTCAACTTATACCCAAAAATGATAAAGTGGCTGTACTTTGCGGATGTAGTGGATATTTCTTTTGGGAGATTATCCCCGCACAGTACAGCGACTTTTATCTGAAACCACACCATGTTAGTACTGTAGACCACACCACTGGTACGACGCGATCCTGTTCCACTTTTACAGAAGCTATGTGGGACGGGTATAGTTTCGCAACGAGCCAGCTTATCAACGGCGATAACCACAAGGACTACTGTTTGGCGGTGTATCAACATCATCAAGACTCATGTTTCAGAGTTACTACCAGATACACCGTCAACAGTGTAAAGTCACTTATGGTTTTCATTGAGCAACATAAAGTGACAGCCGTTTCACAGGCCTTTTGTAAATGTCGAATCCGTGATTCCGATGTCACTTTTGTTGGTCCTTTGTTCTGTTTTACATGTATACAACTACACTGTGAGCTGAAATCAATTTACATTCAGGCCATCGAAAATTTCTTTTCATACCAGGTGCAAATGAATCCTGTTTTCGGTCACAATGTGTTGGCGACTGAAGTAGACTGTAACTTTTTCAAAGCACAGTCTCTCTTTCACCATACCATTGCTAAATCCGTCAGAAATCCTCATCACACATATGTATACACTCACACATGGAACAAAGAGAAACTGAAACAGCCGAAGATAAGGACACTTGCCCGAAACTGTTCTCATTGTTTAATTTGTTTATTACCAGGCAACGGAAACAATGTTTTCTTATGCCAACAGTGTAAATGATTTTGTATTATATATTTTTCACTTTGTGAACAGTTTCAATGTAAATAAAAGATTACACCATGTATCTGTGACACTGTAAATATGTTTCTTTATATGTTTCTAATGAATAAAACTTATAAACGAATTTTATATGTTGTGTTTTCTATACGCATATTATTTAATGAATATAAACACGAAAACTCTATATTCAGTTTCTATACGAATATTATTTAATGAATATGAAGACGAAACTTTATCAAAATCATATTAAACGAATACATACACATAAAGTAGATATAATCGAATCGAATAGTAATAGTATAAGTGATAAAATTGCAAAGGGGGCGGTGCGCGCAGCCCATGGGAGGGTTTGTTTTAGAAATGAGGTGGAGACCTCCGGCTGTGCCTCCGGTCTCCACCTCATTCCTAAAACAGCCCTCCCATGGAATGCCTGCACCGCCCCCTTTGCAATAAAAATATCAGAACATATGTAATATTTTAGCCATAACTAGAATATAGGGTCCCTGAGAAAGCATGCCAGGGGAAGAGCGCGTTGAGGAACGACGTGCAGACCTCCGGCCTTACGGCCTCCGGTCTCCACGTCGTTCCACGCGCTCTTCCCCTGACATGTTTTCTCAGTGACCCTGTTTTCTAATATTTCTAACCTCTGACCTCTGACCTAATTACAAAAATAGCTTTTATAAGTAGGTCGTAATGACCTAATTATTCAAAGTCTCTATTAAGCTATGAACCTATTTTAGACCTAAACTCGGTCGTAGTGACCTACTGACCTACTTAGTAGCATTGACTATGCGCGCCAGCGACTCCATCATACTACTAACGTTTTACACCATTTTCAGATAATTTCAGATTTTCTTTTTGGGGTTTCAGATTTTTTTCATCAAGCATCACTTACATCCCTGCATTCTCATTGACTCAGACTGCTGTAAGTCAGTTGTCAGGACGACGTGTAGACCTGCCCTTTGGCCTTTATTTATAGCTCTGATCATCCACGACTAATCCCGAATTACCTTTCTTGTGGCCATTACCCATTTCAATAGAGTGGCGCCCTGCTAGCGGAATAGGCCTGAACAATCGATTAGGATATGAGTTTCAATCAAAATCATTGGAAACAAGGCTTCTATACACCTTTTTCCTGAGCCTGCGCAGTGGACGCTCCCGTTGGCCCCTTGATCCCAACTGTTTCAGCCTGGGCCCATTGGAATCCATACCCCAGCTCATTGGTTCATCGATATCCGCCAGAAGGGCGCAACACTAATGAAAAAGGTCTATGGAAGGGTTCACTTTGTAGGTTCATGGGAAAGGTGTATTGATTTGCAGGTATACTCCCCACCCCTTCCCCTCCAACCCCTTACACAACAACTCCTCACCTCCTAAATGACAAACCACCACTGGGCCACACCGGTTTACAATCCGGCATATAGCTCGGTTTTCATTGAAGAACCAGAAAGAATACTTAATTATTCAAATCAAGGAATGATCAAAATAATAGAAACAACCGTTAAAACTTTTTTTTAGATAAATTTTACATTGAGCTTGATGTTGAAAAACTTACGAAAAAGAATCTCAGAAGGTAACAGAAAAATCCTAGTTTCAGGTTGCGGGCAACCTTTAAAGAAATCCGTGATGCTGCCCTCAGGTTTCTTCTATTGCTGATAAGGCACTTTGTGCAATGTCCTGGGCCATTTTCAAAACAGATATGAAATATTAGATAAACATGAACATTGAGATCCAGACAGCAAGAAAAGGGAAAATATCTGAAATTTCATGATATGCAAAATTAATTTTAATACCAAATCTACCAAAATGGTAACATATTGCACCAAAATTGTATATAGGATCAATAAGAAAACACCATGAGCGCGTCCAACATCTCTGGGCGCACTTTGCCAGCTTTTCCCACCAGGTGTCGTGGTGGGGAAACTCCCCTATTCTCTCTGGGCCTGACGGGTGCGGGGCCGACTGAGCACAGCACGCTTGGCGGCGCCCTAACGTTAAGCCAACTCCCCTCTTCTTTCACAGACTGCCGCGCCTCCAATTTAACTTTATTAATAAAGTTTTACCAGCATAAATAGCGAGAACTAATACGGATTCCGAGTGAGAAATGGAAGCGGTGACTAGATCCATGAAAAAGCCCTCCAAGTTCTCCAATATTCCGTTTTTGTGGCTCTCAAAATCTGAGCGAACCGTCCAAAGTGAATTATACTGACGGATCCGTCGTCGATGGTTTCGTTTGGATTAAACTTGTTCGACAAAACGTCTAACTGCATTTGAAAGTTGTGATGAATACTAAATTCATCAAGATACAAAACGTTATTAGACATTCAGCGTCATTTAAATTTTGACTCCGTAAATAGATAAATTTAATTCCCAAGTATGTAGAATTGGGAGGTAAAGAAGGTTTGAAACTCTGAGAGCGGAATATTTTGTGATTTTATGATAATGTTTGTAGCATCTAATTCCCAAATAATGATAATTTGATTTCATTATCAGTGCCTTTACAGCCGCTTGATAATCAAGTATTTTACCTGTCTTAATTATCGAAACATCCGAGGGCAAGCTAATTCTACAAATCTTATATATGTCTTCACTTTTGCTTTATTGCATTCAGATTATAAGATTCTCTGAAGTAAATCAGTATAGTTATAGAATAAAATCGGCTGAATGGCAATTATAGAATACCTAAATTGATTTTGTCATAATGCTTTAAATCGTTTTTCGGAGTCAGGATCGCCTGTCGGTAACGCAGAAACAGACAAGTAAAATGATACATCAAAATTGATAAGGGGAAAGTCTCTGGTTCACCATTCATACATGTCTAATATCAACCAACTTTGTAAATATTATATATTAAATATTATGTATTATTCTCATGTCTCATGTACTTGATGTTAATTGACAAAGACCTATATTAGACATTCTCACTGTCGTGGAAAGGACGTTACTTGAAATTTGTATAAAATGAACCGGATCAATATTTATATAATCATGTGAAAACTTTTCACATATTTAATTGCATGTGGAATAGCTCTGAAAACCACCAAGGGAAACATTGACGATTGTTACTAATAAAAACCTTTTTTTTTTAAAGAGAAAGCCGATATGAATTTTGAGGGATCTGAATAGCTAATAGATAATATATCCGACCTTTCTTTAGACATTATAACATTTACGGATACATTCTCGAGGAAGATGTAGGACTTTCCATTAGGTACTTACGTAAACACATTTTGAAAAAGGGCGGTTCGAGAGATTTTCAAAGTCGGGGGAAGGGGGCGGGGGGCGGTTCTCTCAAGGCCGAGAATTTCACTTTCCCTCGCACAGTCGGATTTCTTTTGAGGAAATAACTTTAATTAAGTATTGTACGTATTGGAGATCAAATAGCATTGATACGGCAATTATGATAAATGTGTGGTAGAAATATTCTCTCTCCTTTCTTATAATTTTGACTTTATGCCTGTTCCATGCACTGAAGTTATTTATATCGCAACTTACCCTCACCACCTCCCGCTTAATGCAGACCTCATTCGGGGTCTACTTGTAGTTGTACCTATACCGCTCTAAATGTGATATTTCTTCCCCCTAACCTCAATCATTCTTGAACAAATCAAGACATATACCGCGACCCTTTGATATAGTGTAGCACAGGCATCTTAACGAATAAATAAGTCATTTATGTCAGAAAATCTAATCAAACCTTTAAATGGCAGATACGAGTGGTGCTTACTGTCGATAAGGTGTTTGCCTATGTTGTTTGTGATTTTATGTTAATGGCAATATATAAGTATAAGAACACGTGTCACAAAAGGCACGTTTGATTGGAAGAAATACAGAGGTGCTTCTAGTTCAGCGATGGCGCTGCAGGTGGCGACACTGAGCCTACTTCAAAAAGTACACAATCATGGACATAACTCTACGACAATGTCAGATTCTATCATACATATGATATATCTACAACTACATTTTTCTATTCGTTGTTGATTGACTAGAATTGTTAATAATTTGAATATAATGCATTTTCAGTAAAATACCACGGCACCAATATTCGGATTTAGGTTAGCATCGTAATCTTAAAAAGTCGGCGTTCCTCCGGCGTTCCTCCGGCGTTCCCTCTGCCGCCATCATGGCGCTGGGGCCGACTGGTCGAAATGAAGTCTGGAATTCGTCCAATTTTCTGTATTTTCTCACAGATTTCCCATAGTAGCAATCAACGCAATCTCTCGCAAAAGATAAGTGCACCTGTTTTGCGTACAATTAGTTTTATTTATGTAAGTTTGTGGTGAAATTCGTCTTATGTTGTGAACAGAACTCGTTTTTCTTCACACATTGATCGTGGGTCACCATTCATGTCGTTCACCGACAACCTTCAAAACCTGAGATAGACGACTAGAAGTACGGGAACAATAAACAAGAATGAACGTAGGTTTCCCGCTTAATATGAATTGATTTTAGGTAATTAGCTTTGGATGTTGTTGTAGTAGGGCACAGAAAATGTACCCATTTCGCTCATGATGTCAAGGTAATGGGGTTAGTTTAGTGACAGTCGGAGGTATGTTTGAAATTACACGGTGTCATGACCATTTAAACTGTTCTGTTTTCAAATGAATCTATTTCACTGATGTTATAAGAAAAGACCTAACGGTGCTATATGTCAGTATAATATTATGTTACTAGTTCAAACACACAAATGCCTTTATTCTTAATAATATTCTTTAATACGTTTGTGACATTTAAATTCTGTATCCGTATACCAGCCCCCGATAACTCTTAACGTTAACAGATCAACTATGTTTGCAATTTGGTAAGAGAATATCCACATATTAGGGATGCCAATATTTCCATATTTAAGTAGCCTAAATGTAGATGTGTAATTCACACTTTGTATATGCATGTTTAACCAATTGCGATGAACTGCTCTTCAATATGCCAATCAGTAAGGTTGCAATTGATTGTTCATGTTAGTATGTTACTATATAATTTATATTCAATGTATCTTTTGCATCTTTAGTTTTTGTTTGCTTTCAGAAAAAAATATTCAAAACAAATCCTGAATGAATTATTCGAAAAAGTAGAAGTTGAAAACATATGTTTTGCATTAAGTTAACGGCCAAGCGTTGATCATAAAAGGTTGTTGTGCCCACAGGCCTCGCCCTTTCAGTTGACGCTATAAAACCTGACTTTAGAAGAATAAAACAATGTTTTTACTAGAGTACATTTTAGTATCTTAAAAAGATAGTTGGAACTGACAAAACGTCCGACGGTTGACAAAATCAGTTCAATTAGTTTTTACCCATTTTAATTGCACGTTGTTGGCAAATAAAAAGATGGATGTGGTGGTTTTTCTGGTGTTTTTAACTTTAGAAAGTATTGGACAACAACAGCAAAAAGTGTTTTTAACTTTCACACTAACCAACCATGGCGAACCTTTATTTGTTCTGAATAAAAAGCAGGTATCTCTGAGAATGAGCCCTTTCCGAACTAGGTCAGGGTTTTATTCTCATTGCACTGAAACTAAAAACACATTCCGGATCTGGGCAGTCTTCGTGTTTAAAGAGAATATGATTCGTCGAAAACAAACCCGTAAAACAAGATTGAAAGATTAAAAAAACAAACTCTGCATGCGTTCATTTTTCAATTATTGATAATCCATGTTTTTTTAGGATCACGGTATTTTTTCATCCTTCGGACAGCGACTTTTAAAAGGCAATAATTGTCCTCGGATACTGCAATAGTCGTTGGTCAAGAAACGATCCGGGAAAAAACTAAAGGTCGCATTCATTATGAGTGCTCTCGACTCTATGCACGGCGTGGTTGGTTTTTCCGCGGTCGGATACATACAGGCAAGCACAATTTGTACTAGACCCCAACGTTTTGTATGCTGTTTACCGCTATTTCATTACAAAGAATAAACAGGTGGAATAGGTGGGGGATCCTTTTACACTTATCTAATTAAAACATACGTGCACATTATATATATTAAAAGATTATCACACCAAACCCGACGCCAGCAATTTGTTGGACGATGTTATTTTTATTGAAGAGTTATGGGTAATCAACATGTTTCGACCAGTGATGGTCTTTGTCAGGATGTGTGTGTGTGTGTGTGTGTGTGTGTGTGTGTGTGTGTGTGTGTGTGTGTGTGTGTTTCATGGTTGCCAATGCTTTTTTCCTTTTATAAACTAATAATTAAACTGAAAATAATATACCATGCTGTAGTTCTTATCAACCATCCTGTGTCACATTCAGGATAGAAGAAAATTAAATCGCTCGAATGCATGTGACGTTCAATATTTATCTTTAACAGTGCGTAGGTTACCCTAGCTGAGAGTAATAGTAACGCATCAATACTTTTGGTAATACTTTCGCGACTCTTTTCAGGGGCGGATCCAGACAGTTAAAAAAAAAAGAAAAAAGAGGGGGGGGCGGCTATAGTAAATGTTTCTATATTAGATCCCCCAAGTCAGAACAAAAACAATATTTGGGAAAAAATGGGGGGAGGGGGTGGATGGAGGGGGGCTGCGCCTCTTCTAAATCCGCCACTGCTATTCAAAGAATATTTACATATATTCATTTACTTATAATTATATTATAATATTATGTGTATTTTCTTTTTTATCAAACCGAAGTTGGATCCGCTGGAAACAGCTAAGGAACGAGTCAACGTCTTGTGCATGTGCTTACCATGGCGATACATAAGATGTATGCCTATAGCTTACCTCATTGTAATCCTAGATACAAGACCACTGACCTGTTAATGCCCCGTTAATACCCTGTGGGTATAGCCCGCCCTTAACCATATGTACCACCCCAACAACCTGTCCAAAGTCACTATTTATTATATACCACACCAGACGCTTACACCTTGACAACATCCCTCCCTGATGTCGCGCCCTTCCTTCCCTTTCTTCCCGTTTGATTGTGGCCTGACTGGGCGATAATACGGCCAGTTGGTGCTTTAACCCCTGGTCGCTAGGGGGCGTGGCCACTCAGAGGGCATTGTCCGCTATGACCTTCAGACGACCCCCTGCTGAGCCTGAGGTCACGACCCCCCGCGAGGGTCGCCGGACGCCCCTCCCCCCCGGCCCCCACGGAGGGAGGGACCAAGGAAGACTGGCCCTATATAGGGGTGGGGGTGGGGGTGGAGCCAAACGTTGTGCCTTTACCTAAAAACTTGGTTGTACAAACCCCAAATTGTAATCAAATGTTGAAAAGTTGCACTCGGCACGGAGGGCGCTGAAAACAGTGGTCAGACCCAACCCCTCACCCCCGGGATTTTTGTTTAGAAAAACGTAGCCTCTAGGGGCCTACGAGTCCCCCAAAATAAAAGTGTTAGATATTGAAAAGTTTCACTCAGCACTGCCCGCCACCCCTTTTTTGTAGTCAAAATTATTGATAATATATACAAAAGTTCCACTCCAGGAACCTCGACCCCCCCCCCCCCCCCCCCCACGGCTTAACGTGTATAGACAACGTGATATAGGGCCTACATACGGCATGAGATCTAGATATAGCCACAGCTGAGCTGATATCGTGGCAAGAACCAGGTTGAAGATGGTTCCGTCTTGGGGTGATGGATAAGAGGGGCGAAGGGGATTATTGAAGCCAAGAGCTCCCTGACCGCGTTTAAATGAAGAGAGATGTTTAGCTGTTGTAAAGAATTAAAATTGTCTTACATAAAATATTTTTATTACAGAAAATTAGGAAATACCTTACAACAGAAGCTTCAATTCGACTGTATAAAGCCATGATCTTACCATACATGGACTATGGTGATATATTCATTATTAAAGCAAATTCACAGCAGTTGGGTAAGCTTCAGAAACTACAAAACAGGGCCCTTCGGATATGTATTAATGAAAGAACATCAATCCCTACTAATATATTACATACCTCAGCAAAAATCTCTAACCTATATAAAAGACGTCATGGTCACATCCTGAGCTTCATGTATAAACAACAACATGACAGGAATAGAACTGATAATAGAGATTTACCTACTCGTCGCCATCAAGCATGTATTTTTAAAACAACAAGACCTTATTGTGAATTGTTCAAAAGAAATGTGTACTATATTGGTGCTACCTTATGGAATGATCTACCTGTTAATATACGAAATATTGACAGCTTTACCAACTTTAAACAATATATAAAAAACTGGGTGCTGGATGCTTAATTAATTGATTAACCATTCAAATTGGTTGATCGATTAATTACTTAATTATCTGATTTGACCTATGGAAATGTCAGTTGAAAAGTTTTGCTACCCCCTATCAACCACACCATCAGTGAATGACTATATGATTATATGATGACGTATCACATATTTATTACATGGAAAATATGAAATATATATTTATGTATTAGTTTTAAGTTTCGCTGGACCTGTATGAAAACCGACTACGTCGATGCAGGCCAGGATAATAAAGAATTTAAAAAAAAAAAAAAAAGAAATCGCGAATATTAGTTTTACTAATCAGTGGTGGATTTAGAGGGGGGCGCAGGGGCCCCATTTTTCGCCATTTTCTTTAAATGTAAATTCCTCAAACCAGGAGGGCCTGGTGGCAAGTTTTATAATAGGTCACTCCCCTTTTGAGAATTTCTGGATCCTCCTATGCTTATGTTTGGATAGGTCAGGCACTGCCGCACATCAAAGTCTCAGTATAGTGTGTGTGTGTGCACACGTGTGGGAGCCTTGGGGGTGGACTCACGTACGCGCCCCCGTTCATTTCTAATACAATATATATATATATATATATATATATATACATGTATATATCTGTGTGTGTGTGTGTGTGCGCGCGTGTGCGCGCGTGTGTGTGTGTGTGTGTGTTTAATTACATTGTAAATAATTCTGCCCAAACTACATGGAAAGCTAGAATCCAGGACTTTGAAAAGAAGAGATGGGAGAGCTGAGGGGATTACCAAGTCCATAAAAGCGAACCTTATGTCTAAAACGTCACATTCGCACATGATACATGCACACACGCATGCTACATTCTTTCTGTACTTTGAGTCCCCAAAAGAGAAGATACGGGGGTAGGGGCGGGAGTTGGGATCCCATGAACCTACTCTTAGATTGATCTCGAGTAAGAAACGGGCATCCATAATAATTGTTAACGTCGGGAGAATTGGTCGGGAGAATTGGTAATTATTATGCCAAAAATCGTTTTCTTGATTCTTTATGAAAGGAAGTAAAATGTCCGTGATACAATAGCACTCTATGACTTAAATGCATTAGAACTGTTATTCGTTACAATTTTTAAAAGTTTTATTCTATCTCTCTTGTACACAGAGCTCTTCCGATAGCATTACAAATACATTCATAACCATCACATCATATATACAAAAATATCCCTCACTTATAAATTCATATCAAATAAATAATCGCCTATGTGGATCAGAGTCACCACCCCAATGCTAGAACTATTTCCAACCCTGTAATTCGCTAATGATTTACTAGTCACTCTCCTCCCACAACTTCCCTACACTCTCCACCGCAAAACACTCTCCACCACTTCCATAGACTGTAGTTACGTCCAAGTCAGCTAGGTGCTCAAACTAGGACTGTTAACCAGAAACCATTTTACGTGGGAATTCCCACCCATATACCAGCATGCTTTGCAGCCACTGGTTTATGGCAGTTAGTACCATAAACCAGCCAGCAGCCCAACAACCATCAAAGGGGTTCCTCATGCCATTTATAGAGGGCCAATTATAAAGGACATTTGGATGACCCCTGCACGGAATTGTGCCCAAATGATCCACAGGACCGAAGTGGAAGAACATTTAATAAAGTGAACTCAGCCTGTATAAAAACCCAATCAAAAAAAAAAAAAATAAATAAATAAAAGAATTCCTTACAGATTTTAGGTGGCCACTAGTAGCCATGGACTCTTGTTTGTGTAAGAACCTATAATGCAAGAGGTATCTAGGTCAAGAAAGGACTACTACTTCCCCCTCTCCCTCCCCACCCTAACCACACCCCCGCCGGAGCCCTGTCTTCATTTCCTCCATTTTATCCTCTCATTTTCCCATTCCTCGCCAAAGCCAAAAACGCTAAAATTAATGAAAAACAATGCACTCTGTTTTAATCGAATTATTTTTGTAACTTTTCTTGCAAGGAAATGGGTTATTGATCCAAAACACGCTCCAAGATAAATACGATGTCTTCTTACGTGAATTTCTTTTTACTTGAATTAATTATTTAGTGCGCTTTTTTGAAATTTGAATGCGAAAGGTCTTAGAAAGCTTGGCGGGAAGAAGGATTTAGTGCTTTAAAAATCCCTCCTTGAAAAGTCTGCCTCAAACTTATCTCTTAAAAAGATATTACATCGAACTTGCTCCTTAAAACGTTATTGATTGAAGCACAACTTTCTAAATTAGTGAAACACTTTATGTCACAAACTACTCCTGACAGATTATTTTATTCACATCAAGCTTTGTACGCGATTTACAATTCTTTTTGTGCACATTGTAAAACGCAGACTTTCTTTGATTGCCAGTGAGCCGGAAAGCATGTATACGTTTTATCGATAGTACTTATGTTTAATATACATTGTCGTAAAACAAAATAAGACCAAGTAACCGAATATCAACAATATGACTATATCACTGAAAAGTGGCAATTATCTGATTCAATACTTGATTGATTCAGAAGCTTCGAGGTTGTGATGTTTCTTTCATATATTTGGCATCTTGAATCTTGATCATTCCGTTAGTTGATTACAACATTTAGATTATAAGTTATATAAAGCAGAAATTCATAACTGATAAATACTTTATGAACCTTCGTTATACGTCAAAAGCACGTGAACAAAACTGTCGACATAACATAGGCTTTCGCAGTCTGATTAAGAAGTTGCACTTTTGATCAACATCTCTGCATCAGCGAACTGAAATATTGGCGAGTGTTGCGCAGATGCAAATGAATAATTGTGTTTTAGACGGACATTTGCCCTGTGCATTTATGCCAGATTTTTCAATTAACTGTTGTTTTCCTTTCCTTGAACCTCGGCCGGGATGTCTAATAGGACTTATTAAACTTAATTTGCCGCTCCGAAGACAACAACTCTAGGCAAATTGATTCTAAAGTTAGATTTTTTTGACAAGCTTGCGATTTTAAATATCTCTCATTCGGAAACCGAATATGCCGGTTCCAGGGCCAAACATCTACATTGCAATGCAATATTGACGTTGTTTTTGACAAAAATCTTGCTTTTCGAGATACATATTTGATGACCCATAGTGCGAGGATATGTCAATTAACTTTTATACCTTTAGTTATTAAATACAGAAAAAGGGGACGGTTTTCGATGGAACCGAGCTAATATGACAAGGGTGATATAGAAACATTGTCAAACAAATCATATATGCATTGCATTTAAGAGAAACTTTATACGACCGAATTGCTGGGAAATTGCAATAAGTAGAATATGAAGGTTTCTGTATATTACTTTGACAGAAATAACTGGCAGGCACATAGGTTAATATTCAGAGAGAACGCAGATCGACAAACATCTTAGTTAGATGTAAGCTATCCGCGGAGGGGGGGGGGGGCAGGAGGTCCTGACCCCTCCCCCTTTGGTGGGCACCTAAACTTAACAAAGAGAAAATTGCACTTGCACATGTATATGGGAATGCGCATCGTTTTAGTACTTTTAGAGAGTTTTTTTAAATTGATATTTGGCCAAACATTGGCCTAAATCCGCCACTATATCATGTGTGTGTGCACCCCCTCTTTCTGAAATCATGACTGTATATGCCCCTTCTGTTTACATCATTATCATTGCTCGTTATTGGCACCAGCGGTAGTAGTGATAATAGCTTCCTCCATTTCCGTTTCCAGATTATAGTTTCTATACAGAACTTTTATATTATATATAACAAACAAATGTATACCATTCCAAATCAAATGATCTCCCTATTTCCATAGATGGCTTGTGGTCGGAAATTGCAAGCACGGGGGTTACTGATGTAATTAAAGGTATCGGAGTCCCAGAAGAGGGTGGGGACCAGCTTCAGCACCTCACAAGGACAAATTTGCTCGAGTCGATAAAAGGGAGATGGTCAAATCACTGCCGCAATGCCCCAGTACTCAAGGGCGCATTTGTGAGTGAGTGGGGGGGGGGGGGGGGGTATCCATGAGGCATAATTATGGGATAAGTACTAAAACGTCGCGCATCTGAACATGCACGTGCGACTTTTAAATTTCTCTAAGGGACATATAAGTCTCCACCAAAGGGGGAGGGGGTCCACCCCCTGGATCCGCCCCTGACTGTATAGGGTACTTACAGACAGGGATGTTTATATATCATTATCCACACGTGACATTGAGATGTCCCCCATTCACCCAAATTAAGAGTTTCACATGCCAACAATGAAGTGGAGAGTACATGCACCAATAAAAACAATTGGGACAAATTAATTTCAACTTTCATCTCATTGATAGGGTACAGACGTCATACATCGACACAGCGACATAGACATAAATATGGCGACGGGGAGGGTAAAAATTATAGTGACATAACATTAATTTTCTTCAAGTTTTTATTATCCTGACCTGCTTCGACATTGTTGTTATGTTTCTGAAACTTTCATTGGGGTAACTAAGTGACAAGGCCATGTATGTTTGCATGATAAAATTTACATCTATGCGAGAAAGGACATTATGATATTATGGGGGTCACCCTGTTGTCTTTCATCTATCATCTGGCTATCGGGGTACACAAAAGTTAGTCACCACACTCATGACATCTGTCAAAATACAATAAATGAAAAAAGTAATTTAAAAACTTGATATTTGGTATATCATCAGAGAAAGTAATTGATATCCACATTTTGTATTCCGCTGCTAATTTTCCAGCTACAAAGCACAATTTCTACTTACCCCATGATTCCTTAGATTTTTTACGTACCGGTACTTGAATAGTTACAACTGTAGGGCTACCCCACTTACCTCTTGACCGCCTGTGGAGTTCGACTCAATGAAGTCACGCGCCACAGTACAGGTGACCACAGGTAAAACTGGTGTAAAAAGCGTCTTCCCAGACGGGGAATCGAACCCCGGCCGCGGCGGTGAGAGCGCCGAATCCTAACCACTAGACCACCTGGGAGATCTGTCAGTTGCCCAAAGTGTAAGATTTTTCAATAAACAAATAATGCAAGTACGATATTTTACTGCACAGTGTCTTAAGGTTGGAAAACATTAAGGTATTTGACTTAATTCAGCAAAAGATACCTTGAAAATATTGTTAGGAGACTTGAGCATAGGCATGATTTTTATTGTTGCGAATATTATGCTGGTTTACAATACCGAAATATTTCCTATGTATCCTACATTTCCTTACTTATATCGTATCTCTACGTATTTCATATGTCATCAGCTATTCAATTCTCATTATACATATCAATATAACACATGATTGCATATATATCTCCCATTTATTCTCTTGTTTTTGTCGACCAATCACTTTCAATCAGTGGTACTGCGCACATGTGTTGGGATCGGGACCCCAGGGCGATTTGTGCACACAAAACGTCTTTTTCATTGAGGGGGCACCGCACTAGTGGCAGAAATTTGGAACAATTGCTTGGATTTAAGCCTCAATGAGAGCTCCATCAAAATAGGCCTTTTGATGAAATCTGTTTTATCAATATAGGCTATTATCTTATGTGCTTCTCATAAGTTGTAACCTAGCAAAATTTAGTGATAGTGAAGGATGAAAGAACATAATTCAATTGCATACATGTATATTTAACACTGAGTTTGCTATTTGTAGTAGATGGCTATACATGGGGTAGGTGTCTGGTTGTTTTGATGGTAATAGAGGAGAGAAGTAGTAATACAGTAAGTTTCATGCACGTCCACCGCCCCTGCCCGGCACACAGTGCTAATGACCCACTTGAACAAAGCTCCAAAACACTCACTCACCAATCAACTTGTAGGCCTATTGACATTTGACCTCTCTTCAGATAACAAGTAAGGTTAGTCTGTAATAAAAACCTTAAAACATGCAAACTGTAACATTTAGCAAAGAAACATTTTCATAGATGACTAGGAGAAAGGTTAATATACATACTAAATTGAGGGTTTGATAATGTACTTTTACCTGTTATATAGTGTTTTGTGGTGTTGCAGCAGAGGGTCCCAAGTAGTCCTCTTTATAAACGTATATGCAGTAAAGTGACCCAGTTTACCTTACTCCAACAACTTTGGGATGCAAGAACGGCAACGTTACACATTAGAACCTCTAACTATACATACAAGTGTGTTTAATTGTTTTTGGTTGGGATTAATGCGTTGTCTCTAAATAGACAGGATAACGCTGACGAAAGCTTGGACGATGTACACGATTGCGTGGTTTACCTTATATGGGCATATTACATAACTTTTGGCGAGAAAATACGTTCTCTCAACGGCGTCCCCGGTAGCCAAAGTCTGTAGTGTGCTGGGTACCAGATTGCCCGTGAGGAAACTGATACTGGCAGAACAGTGTACAGAGAACGGGCGGGGAGGTAAGTTGCGCCACTTGTTGCCCTCGAAGTAGATATGAAAATATATATACACCACTCCTGCCTATTTCCACTTGAATGAGTCCATGCATCCATAGTGATACATAATATATTATGTCTATGGTGCATCAAACAGTCAAAATACTTAAATCATCAGTTAAAACATTTAAGAAAAAGATTATTAAGATGGTAAGGAAATTTTAAACTTTCAATTTCAGGCAAATCTATATATTGTAAAATGCGCATTCACATACTATGGGGCCAAGCCACTGCATCTAAATAACAATTAATGGCTTCACCAATCTTAGTCTTTAACGCTGCGCTCAGTTTCGGGCGTAGTCAATGCACATTTTCGGGCCACCCGTTGAGAAATGCGAAACGTCGCTCGCTTTTTAAAAAGAGTTCGTTCAGATGTTTGTGATTCACAAGAAGTTTTGTCTAAACTAAATTAGCCCCGTGAATCACGGTGCCCGAAAACCGGTGATCGGGGAGGGCGGTGGGGGGTCGGGGAGGGGGGGGGGCAGAGGAGTGGGGGATCTGGGGAAGGGCACTGGAGGAGGGGGTGAGAAGTGAGGCTCTGGACGGAGAGGGTATAGGGTACGTTGTCGCATGTAAACTTTTTGAAAAAGTCGCATAAACCCTTATTCAGTGGGGGTTTTAGAGGATTTAGAGGAGGTCGCGTCCTCCCTCCTTTTTTCGGCCAAATTTAGATATAAAACTTTAGAAAAATGGGGGTGTCCCCCCTTTCTGTTAGCGCCCCCCCCCCCACCCTTTCAAAAAACTGGATCTGCCACTGTTATTGTACATTTTACCAATTAGGGCCTACTTCGTCATTGGCATCAATGGTCCTTCACAAAGTCCTGTGGTAGTGTCCCGGGATAGTGTGCTTCCGTCTGTCATTGAGACAAGAGAGCAGTATTCCTCGGGTCTCCCAATGCTCTTATTAATACCAATAGGAATCTGGGAGTTTGTGTACATAGGGGACGAAATCCTACAAACCCATAGTCCTTTGCAAGTTGTGGACCACTCCAAGAGTAACATGCACTAAAGCATGCCCGGCAATAATCCATGTCTTTGTTAATAATTATACCAGGCAGGAAAGACCGATATCGTTTGTCTTTGTCACTTTTTTTAGTCTACATGTTGCCGGTCAAATTTGAGAAATCTCCATGTCTGATGTTACCATCAATTTTACCCCCACTGGCGTGTAATCATAAGGCCCTATGGCGCCTGTTGATTTAAGAAAATTAACATCCATGTCACCATGTCGAGTTAAGGGGTCTACACCCACACAGAAGCTGCAGGGGGGAGACGGAGTTAGGAGACGGGGATGGGAGCACGGGGCAAAAACTAAAATCGATGAGTCATGCTAAAGGAGCCACCCTGGCGGACAAGACAGAAACATTGCCACCTTCTCCGCCCAAATCTCGTAGGGCAGTGCTGAGGGCACGAGAACCCGCGAGAAATCGGCCATGACAGTGCGAGATCACGTGGTTCGAGAAGTGCGCTCAGTGCACGCGCTTTGAAGCTTATCGTTTCTGGAGACAGGGCATACATGCATGAGACTGATTCATAAGTTTAAAAATAAATACGAGTTAACAAAAGAAAATTAAAGAAATGAATGAATATTCATTGACAAAAATAACAACAACGAATAACTACATGAATAAATGTAGCACAAATATGTAAATAGACTAACCAAGACTAGTTTGTGGTTACCAAATAAACCACACCCTATACGAACTATAATGTCCGCGAGGTTTTAATAGAACACTAAATTCATCAAAAAATACCAGTCCCTTATATATATAAGGGAAGTAGATGACCGTGTTTGCTACACAAGGAAATCTCAGATGCCACATTTCTCAGGTAAAGACACCGATTGGTCGCAGGAAAACAATACTATATAGACGCTATCTATTTGTATGCTACAAAGTCAGATTAAGGAGGGATATTTCTTTATAATAACTTTACCTATAAAGCTCTTGAATGTCCCCCAATCATCTGAAATATTCTTAACAAATATAGAAAACCTACCAGCATTCACACCATAACACAAGCAAGCGGACAGGAATAGTTCAATTTGTGCCATCAAGATTGTTAACGTCGCTCTTAGAAGGCAAGTGTTGTAAGTAGTATAGGGAAATGTTGCTTTTCACCTGGCAATTTTAGACACAGTAATTATACTGTTACACTGTTTAATCAAAGGATGGCTAGCTGTATGTTATGTACAGATAATTAATTTTTCACCTGTAAGTACAACTCTAAGTCGGCCTCCACTGCATGGGCTAGAACCATTCTGCGATTGGTCCATTTACATTTAATTCCCAGAGGCAGATACAGGATTCTGGAAAGGTGGGGGGGGGGGGGGGGGGACTGATTATAGTCTAAGTACTAAAGGCGTGCATATGCACAGGTGACAAATCTTTCTCTTTGGCAGGCTAACGTTGACCCCCCCTGCACCCTCCTGGATCCGCCCATGCTACCTAAACTGCATGGATTATTACCATGTAAGGCCTGTTCCATCTTAAGCAATTATTTCTCCAATTCCACATCCTAAGATTCCTCAACTAGATTTACCAAGCAGTAGCAGGGAAGGAGAGGGGTCTCTGTGCTCTCTGCCCCTAAATAGACCGTCCAGATTTACCAAGCAGTAGCCAAGCAGCTAATGTTATTATAAAGCCATACTTACGTAATGCATTTGATGTTGTTCCATGACATATACATATGGCATTATAGTATAAAAAAAACACTATTGATATCATTAGGGAGACCAAAGACTGTGATCGAAATAGACGGCGTGTCAATCGGGGGGGGGGGGGTCCTGGGTGGAGGAGGTCTTGAACCCCCTCGCCTTTTTGGAGACTAAACAAATAAAAAAGTCACTTATGCATGACGTTATAGTTCGTAGCTATGCTGACCCTCTTTTTGAAATCCTGTATCCGCCCTGGGTCAGGAGATTCCTAATATGAATTATAATAATCATATCTCATTTTAATTGTTCTATATGGAAACGGATATGGTTACATACCCCTCACAGTACAGATGGAAAACTCATACAGTAAATCATATCTAATAACCATCAACTAGGCCTCTGAATGAATATCATATTGCATTATTTAATTCATTTCTGAAATCAGCAATATTTAGGAATATACATTGAAATTGTTTTATTGAGTTCATATGTAATTGGGCCTTGTCAATTAATTCAGACTTTTCCAATTTCCAATGAAAAACGAAAGTTTTCAAGACTAATATGCACTGATAATCCTATGATTTCAAAAGTTAGTCAGGAGTGGCTAACTTATGTTAGCCATTTTAATGCTTAGTCCTTTTGACTAACCTTTTGCTAATGTGTTAGTCATTAGGGGACTATACTGTTAGTCAAAATGACTAAGAGGTCACATGACCAAATGAGTGATCACATGACCACCAGGAAAAAGGCATACAAAAGAAAAACAGAATCAACAGATTGGTAAGTTTATCCATTTTCATCCTTGGCTTCCAGGGTGCATCTAAGTTTTCAAACTATTGAATGTAAAAGTATATATATCAAAGATGCTTTTTACACCCTTTTAGATGAAAGAAATAGCTTATTTTATTGAAAATTGATCAACAAAGTTGGGCATATACATAGACACTGAAATGTCTAAGAAAGTTAGCCAATTCTGACTAACCTTTTTACCACTGAGATACTTGATTGGTCAAATCTATCTGTTGGGTTTTTCAGTATAGAATTGATGGTAAAAATCGTTGTAATTTTCTAGAAAGTGTTATTATAGTCATAGAATTTCCTGACATGTATAGAATCGACATAGTATAGAACTACATGTAATAAGGATGAAGAAATTGTACATAGACATTGTGGGGTGGAATTATTGAAAATTCGACGTATGAGAAGGCTTTTGTTATTGATACATGAAAGAACAAATATAGTCTTCTGTCTGAAATTGGTTTGACTGTAAGAAAGAATTTAGTAATATTGGAGATCAAAACGTTTATGTATCAGAACCTAACCTGGATGTATAATTATAAGAAAGATTGCTTATATAAGGCAAAGCAATTGTGGGAAATGTTACCTTATAATGTTAGAAGATTGCGATGTAAACAAGACTTCTGTAAGAATTTAACCTTAGAACTACTAGAACGAGTCACGTACAAAAAACAAGGAATAGGAGTTACGTGAGAGAATCATTTATCAATACATCCTGTAAAGGATTATGTCATATAATATGTTATTGATAATCAGATAATTGCTTTTTCTGACGTCGTGAAAAGTACAGATGTGATGATGTTGAAACAATTAAAAAAATAAATAGATAAATAAATCACATGAATATGTATGAAAGGACACATATATGCAAGTAAGCTGAAAAAAATCGTTTTAAACAACTGTTTTTTGAACAAGGATATCTTGGTTAATAATGTATATAAAGCCTTGAAATTTTGAACGCGTGTTCATGATACTCATTCGGAAGGAACTGTGTCTCAGAATGTTTAGTGAAGTCTTAGTTTTTGTTTTATAAATTCTAGAAAATTAAGTTGCAAAAAATGACCAAATTCTTCCCGTTTTTAACACAAAACAAAAAGTAAGGCCTAAATAAGAAATCTGAGACACGGTTCCTTCGATTAGAACGTTGTGAACATGTATATAAAGTTTTAGGTTTGAAACTTTGGTATTAAGGAAGATATCCATGTTCAAAAAATAAAAGTGAAAAAACAGCTTTTTATTTTACCATAATTTCTATCCAAGTATAAGAATTCCTTTATTTATGCCAATAGATAGAGAAAAATCTGTTCTTTCATTTGATGTATTCCATTTTAAGATAGGCAGGATATTTAAGGTTTTGTAAAACAGCTGGTACCAACAGTTGTCTATCCTTAATATTCCCTGAGTTGTTTGAGAATTCATCCATTGTAGATGTATTCATAACAATTTTTTGCTTATTTCCTATTGGTTTCCAGAGGTTTTGTCGACAAAATTAGTCCAAATTAGCCTGCAAGTCCTTAAAATACTGTAAATCAGATATCTGTGGTACCGAGAATTATAAATGTCCCCTGGGCTGCCGGTAGCTCAGGCTGACCAGGAACACTTTTCACCTATAGCTCTGTAAAGAAAGCTTGTAGAGCCTTACCTAGATTAGTCACTGCTGGCTATATCAATTAGTCAAAGGAACTAAGACATTAGTCAAAAGAACTAAGACATTAGTCAAAATTTACCAGGAAATCCAATACACTTTAGTCTTTTTGACCAACCTTTAGACATGATTATCTAACCTGTTAGTCAATATAACTATCCTAGAATAGTCAAATTGACTAATGTCTTAGTAGCAATGACTAATTCCTTAGTCATCACACTGCACATTTAACACACCATTCCTAGAAAAGATTTGACTAAGGTGGTTAGTCAGAGATGACTACCCTGGCTAACGCAAAGTTGGGCATATACGTATCCATTAAAACGTCTAAGAAAGTTAGCCAATCATGACTAACCTTTTTACTACTGAGATTATCAGTGTGGTTTCCAAAGTTAGGAGGGAGCAAACTTACTTGGGCCGACTGTACATTAAAAGGCATAGGATGATCTAACTCTGTAGCCTATATTTTTGACGAAAATTTGACGTTTTATTGCTTACACTATGATTGAAACCATACCCAAACATATAATACTATAGTCCGAAACAAAGTCTACGTTTGCTCAAAGCCATGTCTATGCGCATTTATCCCTATTTAAATAGGACACATCACATGCAATCCAGTCCAAAACACGATTTACTCTGTCGTTTTAGAAAGATTAATTTTCTTCTACTTTCGGCGGCTAAAGCATCCTATTCTACCTGGCCCTAACCTGGCTCGTCTTTTTCAACTCTCTCTAAGTATACACTCACATCGATTAAAACCAGCCCTTGATCTCCTCAAGATCACTTTGATTTCCACTTTCCGTCCGGTTGTATCACGCCAAGGGTTAAAACACGTTTTACACTAAATATGAACGTCTTTATTTGCAATCTGTTTGGTCCCAGACAGAGTAGATCCAGGTAGGGCGCATCACGAGATCAAAAGTTACTTTAAATGTTAAATAAAAAAAAGAAAGTTTTCCTTTTTTTCATCTCAAACTTAAAGACAATATTATTTTAAACGTAGTTGTTAATCACTAACATACATGAAGTGCAATGTGCAAAAGTAGACATTTACCGACCTTTATTTTATAATTGGAACCATTTAGGTTCTCAAACTTCATTTAAGGTAGTGAAAGGATCACTTTTACAAGACCATTCCAAAAACCACCTTTAAACTATAGGAACGGTCTTGTGAAGGTGACCTTTTCATTACCTTTAAAATACCTTAATAAATCCATTTTAAAAGGTCAAAATTCAGTCAAGGTTCTTTTCTGCAGTGGATATTTCTAGGACCAACTCTCCACAACCCCTGGGTCACGTGACCATGTTTGCATAAGTTGCATATGGAACCGCCATTGTTTATAACTGAAAACAACAATCAGTCCCCTGGTTTAATCCATTATCAAAATCTAAGACTTATAGAAAATGTATTCAATATAGGCCTAACATAGAATCAACCCCTCCCCCCTGCCCATCCATTCTCCCTAATGTCGCTTTGTTTCGCTTCCACGAAAAATGAGATATTATTTTGATATGCTGTGACTGTAGAGCCCGACAATAGGATTAATTGAATATTCTTCTGTTTTTTGTTTTAATTCTACACGCACGGCCGTCAACCCAGAGGGGGTGGCAGGCCTAGAGGGGTCCGCTAGATACGACTAGTACCCTGGATCTGTACCCAAAAACAAACCCACTGGTTTTTCCTACAAATTTGCTCGTCGGTTGCTTCTCCATTGTCTTCCAAACAGAGGCGACAGACTTGGCCTTTTTACCGTCCAGTAAATACACTTGTATTACTGCGTGGCTATGACGTAACTACATCGGTCGTATAGCATTGGTTTGCACATTTTTACCGCCAGGTGGCCGCCCTTGCCCAAGATGGCGGTTCTGCGGGATCCCAGGGTCCTTTGCGCGAACTAGCGATGACACATCGGGAGGTTGGACTTTAATATGGGCTTTGACGATTCATGGGGATACGAAATCTAGTACAGCACGTGTTGAATGTGCTCGAAAGATAACGTTTTTAATTTTGTATTATGGTTGAATGGCTTAGACTTGGAGCTACAAGTTATTTAGTTCATAGGTACTAACCTACGTATCCTTCATAATGTGGGTCCCCTATATATATATATATATATATATATATATATATATATATATATATATATGTATGTATGTATGTATGTATATGTGTGTCTGTATGTAGGCATGTGTGTGTGCATGTGTGCATGTATGTATATATGTATGTATGCTCAACCTGACTGATGGGCCGTCGAAAAGTCAAATTGACCATATATTACTTATAGTTTCTGTATCAATTCCCTTCATAATATACTATTTGTATCATGCTAAAATGATCAAATCATGTAAAGTGATTACCTGTTTGCTTAGTAATTGCAGTGCTAATTACAAGTACTAGATATAAAGTTTTTGACAAGTTCATGACAAGTTCGAAATTCATGATAACTATCTGACAATGTGATTGTCCACAAACTCTTCTTTTTGGAAACAATGCCAAACTTGTCCTTAACTTATCACTTTGATAGTTTTTTGACTGGTTTACCATTGTCCCTTTTTTCAGTGTAGTTACATAGTACCTTATGTACGATCCTAAAATGACCGTAAAATGTATAATTTAAAGTACATAATGGGCTATGTTGATTGCAAAATGTTCCTGCATGTTTGTCCTTAAGTTTGCATGGAAACAGTAACTCGACAAAGTTATCACTGCACTTACTTTTGCCTTCATAACCTTCCCTGTTTTACCCCCAAGCTGAGACTCCCTCTCCGAATACATGCAAGGGAGGTGTTTTCTTGTCCTCTGCACGACTGCAAAACTAGTATTATGAACCATTTTTTGATATTTTCCTATTTTCCCCAACGCATATAGAATGTGAGTTCGGTTTCATTTGTGCGTCGTTCAATTTCTTCAACAATATTTCGCTCCCCGCACATTTTGTACATCTATCCGTTATAACATCGGAGCCGCCAATTGTTTTTCACTTGCGGAGGCTCATATTATTGTTGTCTAATTAATTTGGATTTCTTTTACTAAATATCTGACAACGCTGTTAGGTGTGGCCTAAAAAGAACCTACTGACAACTAATGAAAATATGAGCCTTGTTGGAGGAGAAAAGTGACAGTTCGGGACTAAATACAAGCAGTATTTATATCGCTGCAGTATCTCCGCGAAGCGGTGGACCCCATTAAATGTACATGTAATCCCTCTTTTTGAATTTCATTAAAATCCTTTCAGTTAGGAAACACTGACACGTAGACAGCAGAATATGTATTTTCTGTCTCCAATAACAACTAAAGACGCATACTTTTCATTTAAATCTTGATTGCCTAGATTTCTGATGGTTTCTGATAATTCAAAAACTCTTGGTCAGATGAATATGAATTATCCGCAGCTTTTCAGGTTGAGGTTTGGGATGTCACAAATCATATAAATTTTGACACTCCGGACAAATTTATTCAGATTTTCTTTGAACAACTGCCCACATTTCTGCATAAACATTTGTCGTTAGTTTCCAAACGATTGTTATCAACTTCAGGTATTAATCTTTTCACTGAGAAGATTGCATAGATAAACAATGTTGATTTAGCAAGTATCAAAACTAACACATGAATCGCCGCAAATGGTAATAAAACTTATGGACTGATTATTCCATAAATTCACACTTAATTCTGATGCAAAGTTAGATTCACTCAGTATGAATTGCATGGGTATAGGGGTCCGGGACCTGTTGCATAAAGAAGGAGTGACAAATTGCCCTAAGTACTCTCTTAAAGGAAGCAAAAAGCAATGTAGGCTCAATCATTTGCAAGTACTGTTAACTATTGGAATATGATCTATGGCCACAACCCAGGCAAGTGGCAAAATATAGACCGTGAATACAGACTGAAACTTCTTGAAAATACGTTAAATTTCATACCTGGTCAATTTTGGTGACCTACCAAAACTGGATTGTAAACAAACATTGTTAAAATTAAATTAAAGTTAAAGTTCAAAGTAAACAAGTTACTAGTTAAAAGTAGACATCATGATTTATACTGTACACATGGCTAAAGTGCGACTCCTAGAATGTACTTTCATAGTTAGCTGAGTTTGCAAAATTTTGATATATTTTAATACAACATTGCTTTTGGCTCCCTTTAAAATGTAAACTCCTTTTCATTGTTATAAGAAGCTAGATATTACCATTTGCTTGCTAGCAAAATGGAATCAATCGAAATGAAGAATGACAAAGGTGTCTTAATTACGTCAAAGCCAGTTTTCATACGTTATATCTCACCATGATAATCATTCAAGTTGATTGAAATTGATTTCTGTATTATTTGAGGTTTTGACAAGACCTTTCACATTAATTTTCAGTGTTACATTATATTGGTTCTCTAAGTACTAGATATATACATCTAAATAATATATGTTTGATCCCACGAGACAACCAAAATACAATATCATTCAGCGCTTCTTTTGATTGGGCATCTTGACGTTTAGTTCTTTTGTTAATAAATATCACCAGGAGATTGATCTATGTGGTGGATTCGGGCTGTTTAAAAATATAGGCAGAATAAACAAATATGGCATAAACATTTTCGCAATAAATGCAACAGAATTTAAGTAAAAAGATATATAAAGAGGGAGTTAACATTTACATATCCTAGATATTCTAGATATTCTATCGTATAAACCTTATTATATTAAATTAAAGGCAATTGTGTATAACTGGGACGGATCACGCTGTTACAATGCTTTTATAATGAGGCAAAACAAGAAACGAAATGCAAACATCACGAATATTGCAAGCTTCAAAACATCCCTCCCTCCAACCGTCAGTGGGGATTTGTCAAGGCAACAGAGCAGCTCACTCGTACAACATACACGTTAAAAAAACACCTCTCCTTATCACAGACTCAAAAAACGTCCCCCGTGATTCGGGGATTTGCCTTGGTATTTAGCTGAAGGAAATACACGTTTTATGCCCGGATCATGGATCAAACGGAATGCCACACCTCCAGGCCAGGCAAAAAAAAAGGAAAACAGTAACTGCTGTGAAAAAAAGGGGTAGACAATGCCTGTGTGTGTAGCGTGAGCGTGGACCTGTCACAGCGCCGCCGGCGGGAAAAACAGGTACTACAGGAGGAGGGGTAAAAAACTGGGAGTAGGGAATAAGGCGCGGATTGTGAAGAAGTGCTTACATAGGAAAAGAAAGGGATGTCAGAAGGACTGTCAGTAAAACAATGCAATAAAACAAAGCTATTAATGTGATCCTTGTCGTCGTTACTGTTACTGAGACCGCTTTTTTATTGCTGACTTTGCAGACTTGTATGACATATGTTTAGTTGTGTTGTATATGGATAGCTGCACTGAGACCGTTTTTATAGTTTCTTGTTTTCTTGTTTTCTGCTTTAAGAACATGTGCATTATTTGACTAAAAAAGAAATGGTCATGAAATATTTGAAGAAAATTATTATTTTACTTTACGCAACATCTATTGATTGTCCAGTAAATAATTGAAGGTCAAATATAGACATGTAATACGTCATTAGAAATGTCTCACAATTGTCTTTCAAATGATATATATAGGATGTATGGTTTTATGTCATATTCCCAGAGAAAATCAAACAATCACAAAATTGTCATGTGGAATAAAGGCTTTATATGATCAGTAAGAGCATCTAGATGGTTTATGGATATCTTAATTGATTCGGTTTCATTATATTGAACTGCTGTTCTTTTCACGTATTTTCTTTAGGAAAAATAAACATTTGACAACACAGTATTTTTTCCCTTCTTTTGGAGTTCATTAAAATATTTACCTCCATTACTGCGATACATGTTAACATTAAGTTGTCATCTAGCAATGACTCATAACTACATGCACTTAAATATTCAGATGTTGACACCTATTTCTGAGCCCGACTGCTTTTGAAAACAAATCTCAACCTAGCAAAGACAAAAAGACATCTAAAACAGGCTCAAAGGGTTGAGCCGTCACCCAGATTTCAATTCTTTACACCCTTCTAACCAGGGTTTACGTTTCTTTGTAGTACAAAAAAGGTGAGACCTCGGAATCCAGGATCACCAACCCTCTCGTTATAGTTCGACGTCCGACTTTTTAATCCCATTACAAGATGCAAGACTTAGACGACTTAGGGGTGTGTACTATGTGCTATGCCATTGTTTGGTTGCGTAGAATAGTAACTTAAGGGCGATCAGTTTAAAAGATTCAATTGCTGACGGGAAATTGCAAATGAAGATGCATCTGTCTCTTGTTTAGAGAACTTACTATATTTTGACATGCTATTCACTATAGCAAGTAAGGGGGGTTTACACGTACGCAATGCTTTCCTGGACGACGTCAGAAGTAAGACTTCGAAAACAATTACGTGCGACGTTATTCAACATGCTGAATAACCAATGTCGTCATTGCTAGGACAACCTTGCTGCAATATCTTTTGTATAGTATAATGCCAATGTCGCATCTTGCCGCGACTTACCCATTGACTCTTGTGTGATAATACTTGCCACTTGGCTGCAATAGCGTGACCAATTTTAGCTGAAGTTGTGTAAGAGGGGCCTGTCAATCAGGTATTCTCTCTTGCGATTTTACACTACAACACAGGTGAAATATAGAGGCCACCACATTGCGATAACTTTACAATAATGACGTGAACCTAATGTTATTTGCCTTATTACGATAAGGAGACAGAATCGGTATTTGGAATATTGGCTTCAAGTGGCGCCGACGGCTTGATGCTCATGGCCAGGGATGTATGTTTATTAAAAAGAACTATGGAGCAGGCAAGAGAAAATGTACTACATAGTGGTGCATTCACGCGGTGGGGAAAAGGTCCCTTTTAATCACAGTATGCAACGAATCTTTCCCTGAATCTTATAGAGATGACAAAGTGAATTCAACGTGTCGGACATATTGTTGTGATACCATTGCTGTAAGATACCGGTATCATATCAGTTCATTCCCGATCGTTGAGGAGTACCGATTTTAGCCAACACATACCGGTACACTTCTGTTTTATGATGTAGTTTATTAACGAACAAATAAGACAATGATGAAGAACTGTTGGTTTACACATTACGTATGCAATTCAGCGGCATTAGCTCTATGCGATTTTATCAATCTGGGCATTAACTCATCCCTAGACCCCCACAATCATGTAAACGCCAAACGAAAACTGTATGGCTATGTACAACAACATACACGACGCCACGTATGCTACGTCCTTAACTTTATGAAAGATGCGTACATGGCACGGCCAGTGCTAGATAACTCTGTACACAACTAGAACCAAAGCAATCTTTCCACATACTACTCATATATAGGTGTCGCTTACGGAAGTTCATATACGCGAAATCCTTCTAATCCGTATAATTAAAGTCAGCAATTCGATGATGTTTGTCACATTTCTCTAGCCGTGATTGCTGCCATTGAATTACTTCATCATGACTTGTCATTTTCAAATCTACTCTCTTTTACTTGTAGTGATACAAGTTTCTACCCAACTATCGTGTAACTAGCTAGAAGAACATACCATATGTAAATATGAAGCCTCTAAATTTAATTGATAAAACAGCGCACAACAGCATATCTGCAAAATTGTAGTGCTTATAAGCTATTTTATCTTGTTTATAGATTGGTAGTATGTATGGGTATATGCAATTTATGTATGACAAGCAGCATTTCCATCTCACGAGTACAATAAGATTTTGATCACCCATCAATGTTGTGTGCATTGTGAATGTTTTCAATGCGATGTCGGCCGATTTAGCAGGGCCCGATGATGCGACATTTAGAAACTTGCAATTTCTATATACTACTGCTATTGGTACATAAACACAATAGCATCAATTTACGCGATAGGCCTATTGTCGTGTACATATAGTCGAAAATATCAGTGCGATGTTCGGATTTTCCCAATTTGCATGTTTATCTTGCAATTATCCTTTCGTTTAACAAGTGCTATGCCCTTTTCGGAAAGGAAAGTTCATGCAATACAGGAATTTTCCTGTTCCAAATCGATAAATTGAATTTTTTGTAATCTTGTTATTGGGAATTAAAAGTATCACTTGCAATAGCTATTACGTGTTTGGAAACAATTTCATGTACATGCGTTTTGTTCATAAGACTTTCTAACGTTTTTCTCACGTAGCACTAGTTATAACACTTTAACAGAGATAAAACCTTTGTTTTGTTCTGTTCCATTCATCCTAGACTTTCCCATTCTTTTCCCTTCTCTGAATGTATTATTCATACCTAGGCACCCCACCTTCAGGTAGCGTCTCCGTTTCATTAAGGCGAAGAGATCTACTTTGGATAATAAAACATGTTGTTTGAATGTGCAGAAAACGAAATGACACGTTACTCCTCGCTTGTGCCGATCGTGCCAAGGTAATGCACAAATATCGTTATTTAAACTCGCTGTTAAATATTTCTAAAAACCTAATGTCTGAAGCTCAGCTCAACAAAGACTAACTAAAGGTGCACTTCTGGACAAAAAGAAGTTGTGTGTGATTATGGAAACAGAGAAACACGAAGACAGCGTCCGCCCTACGCCGTATAAATCGCTGAAAGATCATTTCCGTTGAAGTAAAATAAAATACCTAACAAATCCTTTGAGAAAACCAGCCGCTACATCGATACATGCATGTCGCCGAGACGATACCAATGATCGACATGAAAGCGCCCTTTCCACAAAAGAAACGCGCATGCGCAAAGGTAAAGTACAAGACGCAGACGACATTACATTTCCAGTCAAAAAGAAGCCGGAAAGCGCGGGAAAACGGCCGGTTTTAACCGGAGTTTAACTTCGCCCAGAATAGCGTGATGACAAAGGTGGGGAGTTTTCCGACCGTTCACCGTGGCGTTTATTTTTGTCCGCCAGGTCCTTGGTTCGAGTTACAAAGCTCCGGCGCCATGTTGTTTGTTTCTTAGCAACATCAAGACCTTCCCGTCACGTGACATGACTGACGAGTGACGTCACATTCCTGTCCCCGATGTTTTCCGCCCTTTTTGGGAGCGGGGGGAAGTCGCGACGCCTCGTGGCACAATTTGGAACTATCCAGATAAAAAATGAAAAATGCCTGTTAGGCGTTCAACCTGCGCCTCCCAATCCTCTATTTCTGACGAATGAGACATGTTAACTCCCGCAAAATCTCAAACTATCAGACATGGCGGGCGGGGAGAGGGGGACAACTCCCATGGCCCCCTAGCGACGATGTCAGTCAACAGCGCGAGTGCGCATGCTCACAGGAGAAAGGTGTTAAAACCGTTTCCTGTCCCTCGGCGTCCGTGTCCGGTTTCGGACCGGTAACGAGGTGAAATTAGACGGAACTTTTGATCAACTCAGCCCTCTAAAGTGAAAATAAAACTGCCAGAAAAGACCCCTTCCGTGTTTTAGAGAAATGATGCAGGAAAGACGCAGGTAATTTACTGCGTCTACAGAAAGCCTGGGAGACAAGACTGAAGAGGAGGAGGGGGGCAGGTTAGAAAACGTCACTCACGTCTCCAATGCCTACTAAACATAGCACCATGAATACTGCCAAGGGTAAATAATCAAAACTTTAATATTTGTACAGTAACTTTTCATACATGAATGAGGAAGGTGTGGAGTGTAGAGCCAATAAATGGTGTATGGTCGTTTCTAGTGTCAATCACCACATTTAGAACATAGGGATTATCTATTCATCATAATCTAAAATGTTTCCATGTCCAGTATGCGTTTGTAAAGTTTATAGACGCTTATGACAATTCTAGATGGATATTAAAATAACTAAAACCAAATAAAGACAATACACACGGTTCATCGCACAGTGAGGTGTTATGGTTACACATGTATGTGAATTGCTTTAGTTAATATGGTCAAGTTTTAAATTCGCGTAAGGGGCTATCCATTAGCTGGGTATACGCATTTTTCCTAAATACTTCCCCTACAATTGCTTGGCATATTTTGAAGAATTTTAGACCAACCAAACCCTCCCTGGTAGTACGTTATTAATTGTCGGCCAAAGAAGGGTACTACATTGCCCGATCCCATATATGCCTTTCACGAACCCGCCATTGCGGCATCGGCCTACTTTAGGATGGACTTTAGAAGGGGTGAGGGTTTGTTCTTAAAACTGCATGCATGAGGGACTGTCCGTTAAATACGTGCTTATTCTTCCCTAATTTCTGGACGCCCATCCCCCCGCCTTAGCCTAACGTGTATATCGGGATGTAGAGATTTATTCAAGAACTTCAAAACCCTCAAATATTTTCAAGAATTTCAGATCCCCCTCCCCCCCTCCGCTTTGGTGCGTAATTAATAAATGGAAGGCCCTAAACCTCACCGCATTATGCGGCCCAACCCCGCATATGCCTCTTTCACGAACCCGCCATTACGGCATCAGCCTACTTTAGGCGGGGTTAGGCCTTGTTCTTTAGGCCTAGCTAGGCGGCGTGTATTTAGGGTGGGCCACCTGTTAGGCGAGAGGCAGGAGGCCGGGGGGAGAGAGGGTAGACTGTCGTTACATCCAAGCCCGCTAGTTGCTCAAACTAGGACTGTTAACCAGCAACCATTTAACGGGGGAATTCCATCCCATATCCCAGCATGCTTTAGGGCCGCTGATTTATGGCAGGTAGGACCATAACCAGCCAGCACCCAAACAACCATCAAAGGGGTTACCAAAGGCATTTATAGAGAGCCAATTAAAGAATTCCTTACAGATTTTAGGTGGCCACTAGTAGCCATGGACTGTTGTAGGTGTAAGGACCTATTATGCAAGAGGTATCTAGGTCATGAAAGGACTAGAAGGGGAGGGAGGCAGAGGACACCTGGAGGTTATCTGAGACTAAAAGGGCCGTCTGTAGGGCATGTTAATTAGCTATGATAATTAAACCTGGTTTTATCTCTAAGAACACAGGAGATCCTCTTTCGGCGTGTTTTCAATGTAATTAATGCAAGCCAGGTGGGTGGTAGAGCCACACACAAGGCTCTAGTCCTGTGCCGCCAATGTTCTCAGAGAATAATCTGAATCCATTCAAGAATGTGAGTAGTATATTGAAATGACAATATTTTCAAGGTGTATATTGAAATGACAATATTTTCAAGGTACATTTCCAATGGAATATTGCGTGGTTGCTTTTGGAAACATCCCCGAAGTTAGGTAGAGTTCACAAAAACAAATAAACAAGATGAAAGCATTACCGTTATCAAAATGTTGATTTAGTCTCTCTGATAATCTGGGACACCCAACACCTGAAGGATTTGGAGTCAGATAAAATGTATTTATCTCTGGCAGAAAACTCTATTTTCAAGTTGATAAAATCCCCTGTCCTTCTAGGAATAATTATCTTTATTAGGGTCTCCCGGTAATATGAATCGGTAAAAATCACTTTGCCCTCTATGATTATCTTGAAGAGGAGGAGGTGGATCGGACTCAAGTATTCTTGGCATGACAGATCGTGGTAATGAAATGGCTTTAGATGTTTTATTGGAGGACTCAAAGGCTTCTATGTGAGAGGAGGAGTTTCGGTTATTATGCTCAGATACTTAATTTGCAGGAGTACGAAAATGAATTGGGATTTGGAGGCTATTTTGATAAACAAACTGATCAATGTAAGATTAGTTTCTGTGTACGTTGAAATATTTAAGTGAACATTGTGCAATACAATTCAAACGGTACGAACATGAAGTATCGAAACTTAACAAAACACCTATATTATACCTATAACGTGTGGAAAAAACAATCCTCACTGTCGTGTGGGTCCACGCTCCCTATCGGGAGAACAAGGGTGAGAGGGGGCAACAGGGGTAGAAGTGGGAAAACAGTGGTAGCAATTCATCGGGACAAGAAGGGAAGCAGGGGGACAACAGGGGTAGTAGGGACACTACAGGGGTAGTTATTAGCGTACCGCGCCAGAAACCCTTTTTTACCGCTGCTTCTCGGCGTGGTACACTCATAGCCTTTAGCCGGTACCCAGTAGCCCAGAAATGTTATTCCTCTCCTTGATGGGCCCCTACTTGGGGCACAATGACTTACCTGTAATTATATGTGAATGTTGTTTTTGGGGTATATCTACCTGCTCATGACAGCTCCCCCTTATCACATGCATACCCTCGAACCTATATGGCTGTGATGCGACACATGAAGAGGGTATGCTCGCGTCTGAATAGCGGTGCAAAAGGGCCTGATTGGCACCAGCCCGTACCCAACTTCCGCTGTTGGGGGTGGGGGTCAAAAAGTGGAACTTTTGCCTATATTTTCAATAATTTGAACATGGAAAGGGGGATGGCGAGCAGTAAAAAGTGGAATTGGAAGAAAATCTTTTTTGTGTGTGTGTGTGTGTGGGGGGGGGGGGGGGGGGTTGACGCAACCCCGCCACCCCCCTAGTTACAGGACTGAGCCAGGTGTATATACACTGGGACCTGTGAACTGTGTAGTGAGGCGTGTCCCCTAGGCGGGTTTGTTTCATCCGCCGGCGGGCATTGGCGGGTAACTCGCATCCAATTCGCGGCAATATAGGTGCATTGAATTCCGGTTCCGGTGACCGGCAAGTATAGTGTGAATCGAATTCATCTACTTTGACCATAGCTAGTACATGTACCTGTAATCAACACAATGGGCAGTTTGGTGGCCGGCTGGAGACACCTCCCACCGCTAGTGGGGATCGCTCTCTACGGACTTAGGACAAGAAAGGGGTCCGTCAGTAGTATATGGAAATAGAAATTTGGAGCTTGTTGCGTGAAAAGTTATTATTCATATAACTACTTTAATATAACCGACGTTGTGTGTTGAATCAGAGCTGTACCCAGTAGCCCGTTCTATAATGACCTATGTGATTAAGAGCAACCGTTTCGAAAACCTCTGTAAACTCTTTCTTACCAAAATGGGCCAAATTGAATTCTGTCAATTGATATGTGAAGGGACATTGAAGGTCTATATTGTGTAAAAGTTTCATATCATTTACAATATTAAGATTGATTCTATCATACGCGTGGTAGTAATACATGTATATGGGAATGCGAATTTATAGATGGTGTGATTGTTGCCGTGTGCATCTTCTTCTTCAGAGACGACGATACAATAAAGTGTATTTTTTTCAATTCTAAATGATAATAATTGTTGATTGTTAGTCAGAGAGTTTGTTTAAGCAGAATGTTGTATAATTATTTGTTTTGATTGGTCCCGTATTGGAAAAGATGAATATGATAAGGTGATCACCAATATAGGGGCCAGCCTCTTTTCAGAGATGTGACGTCATCTGCACAACGTCTGTAGCTGGTCCGGTCCTGTTGCAATGTTGCAATGTGGGGTCCGCCATGAGCGGGGGACACAAGGGTCAAGGTCAAACTTATAACACAATAATTGTCAACATACAATAGATGAAACAAATTTACGATTTAAATACGCTATATTTGGCATACGAGTATGGAGGTGAAATCTTAACATTTCATACGGTTTCAAATTTTTACTGACATAGAATAAACATAGAATAAAATTTCCTATCTTTTAAATCTTGACCTACTTCAACAAGAACCCATATTGCGCTAGTCACCATCATCCACTTTACCTGTTATGTAATGTTTTCAAAGTCCCCCGCCGCAGTTATCTCACGCAGACCTTAAGGCGGTATCACACTGCATGACTTGAGCTGTGATATGACCGTGTTGCAGAGAAAGCACACATATTAGAGACAAAATGCTTTGTTACACATGTGTAAAATACCAAAATTTGTCAATTTCAGACAATTATATCACTCCCTCGTGCGAATTTTCTGTAATATCATTAATATCGCACCAATATCGCAGCTCAAAGTCGTATAGTGTAATAAGGCCTTTATAGGTACAGGCCCGAGCGGCTCTAATTGAGAAGGGAGGAGACCTGGATGGGGTCGGGGGGGGGGGGGGTTGTTGTAGAAGGGGTGAGGGGGAGGAGGGGAATAGGTGGGTGCGTGGGTGGCATATAGGGGGTGGTACGAAAAGGGGGTGATGCGCAGGGGCCAATATAGGGCCCCCAAAAACTGCTATAGATGCTGCTCCCTGGATGCGGAGTTCACGTAACGCTCCCTGGATGACTTAAACAACCCACTCTCCTGTTATGTCTCGTGCATTCATGCTCTCTCACATGGTGTTTTACTTAAATTCCACACTTCTCCCTATTGCTTATACATTCAAGTGCGCCTTGGGGTTTTCTTACTAGGAAGGTTAAGCAGTTCCGATGTTTCTTGATATGTAAACGTGTCTCTAAACCTTCAAGTCTTGCGTAAGAATAATGAAAAAGACGATCTTAAGACCGAATAGATTTTATATATAAGTGCCTTTACTTTATAAACATTGTAATGCATTTCGTTTCTTTTTAGCAATATCTTTGGCATTTCATTCAGGCTGATGAGACTGACATGGTCTCCAACAGGCCGAAACACTCTGCACGTTTGTTACTAGCATTTAGAGCAAGTAAAGCACCTACCCAACCAATTACAGAAACCGGAACTACATTGTTTTTGACCGGAACTAGTTTGTAAAGCCACTCTAAAAAACACTATTTTGTCAACTTATCCTTTGGAAGATTAAGTTTAGAAATTAATACTTTTATGCATCAGTAATGGGTTGGAGGTGAAAATATCCCTATACTGGTATACAAACGGGATGCTTTCTTCTGGCCAGAATTGATAGTTCTAGCTGATTTGGAAGTTTTATATATGATTTTGGTTACACAAACCTTTTGAGAAAATGACTTTTATAGGGTTCTATAGCATAGTAATTGATTGTGTAAATTATTTTTATTGTTTTTTCATGCAATAGAACAATACTTTGCCATGATATCATGGGTTAGTTTTATTCCTGCCACGAAATGTGTGAAAAAAGATGGTCTTGACCAGGGAACCCCTCTGCCTCGTCCTCACGACCTTCTATGTTAGAGTCAACTATAACAAGAAGCAAATGACTATCAAAGTTCCGATCGTTGGAACGATCGATGTTCGCCCTTAACACAACAATGGACATTTCATTGTTTTGAGTAGTGATCACCACCAGTAGACTACCACCACCACTCCTCCTGTCACACACAACTCAGGGAGGGGCTTAGGAAAGAGGCTCCTACTACCAGTGCTAGGTCCCTGGACCCACCCATCCAGAGGGTGGCTCAAGTACTGGTTATGTAACCCACTTCTGGCTTCTCAAACTGCACCCTCCCCCACCCCCATTCCTTGAACTGAGTTGAAGGAGTGGGGGTGGGGGAGGGTGCAGGGGAGAGGCCTGCCCACTCAATTACACTTGATGCACACTAATTGTCCTTGCTTACAAATGCATGCCAGTGGACAAAGGCCTGTAGCTACTTGTATGTAAGATTGTGTAACCGGGCAATCAGATCAAAGCCCAAATACCTACAAAAGACATGACTGATTGAGTGAGCCCTTCCCATAAGCTACAATACTAAAAACTATAATTAAGGGCTCACAAAAATTCATGTAAGTATATCATAGTTACATTTGTCAATGTTACTGTCCTTGTCTCGGAGTGTCTTCTCCATGTGTCCCTGCTCGTTTTGGCTTTCTTGATCCGGGAATTAAACCACCCTTTTTGTATGGGTTGACGATAAATCGTGGTTTCTTCCCCTCGTTATCCCCCCAACGACGCGCCATACATCAACCCAGCACACAAATTACATAAGAAATAATCTCCGTTTGGAAAAAAAACAGTCCGAAAATTCCTCAAGAAAGCTTTTTCACTTGACTGTTTATCTGATGAATTACTACCCTGATGCGTTTATTTACGCAGAAATGACTTTGCCAATCTAGCATCTCATGTTTTGCATTGTTTATGCCTTTTCAGAGATACTAAGACGATAATAATATGGATAAAATAGTAGATTAATTTCTTCAGTATTTTATATGGTTATTTTAAAAGGTCAATGTAATATTGTGGAGAAAACATGGTAATAGTTCGGTCAAATAGTACTTCTAATGTAGTTCTAATTTGATCAGTATTTTGTATGGTTATCATAAATGCCAATATGATATTGTAATGAAAACAGTATGAATGAAATACTAGTTCAAATATCGATAGTATTTGTATGGCTATCATAAAACTCTAATGTAATATTGTTGAGAAAACATGAAAAACGAGAACAGCAGTTTGAAATATATTACATATATTTATTTTTTCAACGTCCTTTTCTCATGTCGTCAATCACCAGCCATTGTTATGGATGAACAAATATATGAAGGTTGCCCCGAAAGGCGATGAAGGTCAATGGCGAAATGAATGGAAAATCGTATGCAATAATACAAAGCATGGCGGTGGCCGTATAGGTACATAAATGGTCTCTAGTGTCAACAGTCTTCACTAAATAAATCCTCTTTTATCTACAGATACCATTGACTCACAGCAATATTACAATAAGCACAACTGTTATTGGTCCGTCTGTGTATGTCCTTCTGTGTTAGAAGTGAAGACGAACTGACTTCTGAGGCATATATCATCACCTTTCATCTGTGTGTATTATTTATGGTAATGGAATGACATGTGAATGTACTGTTATTATTAAAGTTTTCTCATTTTGTTTTAAATCATAACAACAAATTATAATACAACCACTTGGCTTTACTAAATGATTTAAAAAAACAACAGGGCATTGTCATAAATAAGCAATCATCATCATCAGAGAAGTATGGAAAACACGCTGGAGAAGCGTCTATTAAAGTACTAAGAGTTGGGAATAAAGGTATTTTTATTGCTCCAAGATGTAGGAACAATGCATCAATAAGATTTTTCGTCGTATAGTGATCACTTCCGTCGAGGAACCCATCACTTCCGGTTTGTGAGACACGTGACAAATCAACACCACGTGACCATAACACGAGATCTCGCGAGACAAACGTGGTCAACACCGTGGGTGTAGAAATCTGTCATTCGCGCAGTAGGAATGATTTCACATATGTACAGGGAAATTAAAATGTTGCAATCCTCATTTGCAAAAGTTGTATACACTCAGTGTCCGACTTTCTACAAACCAGTGCAATTAATTTGGCAAAAGAAGATGATAAGCTATTAAAAAACAAACATATTATATCAGCTGTGATATTATTGATGATAATTGTGATAACCCAAATATTCCCCAGCTCCCTAATAAATACACATTGCAGTCAAATTTAAAGTGGCAAATATGGCAAATGAGAAAGTTGGTGAAAACAAAAATCCTACAATTCATCGTGAACACTGAGCGGGTGAGGATGCAAGGTAATCCACTACTAATTATTTACAATTCTAATACCCTCTAAAAAATATAGACCCACTTTGGGTTTGGTGGACGATGTGACAAGAGAGTAGCTGGTCAGATACAGGGCAGATATATTATAGAGAAGAGGAGAGAGAGCGTCCTCTCACCCCTGTACCTACTACTTCAGATAACGATCGAGGTCCTTTAAGTCACCCACCTTTGACAAGTAGAAACAAAGCGGGGTGATAAGAGAGGTAGAGATATTCAGAGACATGTAGCAAGGGGCATCATTTCACCCGACACTGACCAACATGTCGTCACTTCCGGTTTTCAGAGCGATTGCTTTTCAGTCGACACAAATAGAAGAGCAATAGAAATATTTTTTGTGATGATTTTCATTTTGCTATAAAAATTGGCATGTCAATTGAAAGCATGTACAAATTGCTCTCTCATGATACCATTAGATAAACATTTTGAGTGTTAAATAAAAGGATTGACGTTGTTGAACAAGTGTCTTTACCCTTGGCCTAACTCCTTCTTTAAGTCTATTGATGTTGTGTCAATGTTCTAAAGCTTACATGTGGCTTACTTTCAAACATACACAGCTTAGAAGCAGAGTCCAAGCGACTAGAAAACCAAAAGACTCATCAGAGGCAACCACTGATAATTAAGGCTATTTTAAAAATCAACCTACCAAAGGAAGCAAACAGTCAAACAAGATATCACTGTAGGAGAGACAAACACACTTTCCAATATCAACCCAAGAGAACGCCGACAATCTTAAAAGCAACGTCTTAGGCTTTTGTAAGAGTGGCATACGAACATTTCACGTCACAAAAATGCTTCTTCAGACGATTCCAAATCCCACCATTGCAGTTAATTCCTATTTTTCTGCTAGAATCCTCCCCCCTCCTCGCCAATATGGCAGTTGGCAATCTTCAAAACAGTAGCCGGGCACTTCTACTACATCCACTGGTAGCAAGAGGTGGCGAGGCGCCGGATACAAGAAAATCTGTAAACCTCTACTGCGCGTGCGCAACGAAATGAGAAATTACATCGGAATCGTCAACAGTCTCCAAAAGCTCTTACCTCGGATAACGCGGCTAATATAATACAGTGTTTTAACATTTATTGTGACAAAATACAATGTTTCCGCGTCTTTTTCTCAAATCGCGTCGTCATGGCAACGGAGGACTACTTTTTTTGAGCGGATTCATCATGTTGAGACCGCATCACTGAGATGTAGTTCCGCACAAGGTTGCGCGGGACTGACAAAATGCCTGCTACTGTTGCTGCAATAATGTGTCTTTCTTCATTCAATGCAAACAGTTTCCAACTGGGGATGGCTACAACATCTGACAGACTCTGCCGAGATTCCGATATTTACTTTACCCCCCTTACCTTACGTTAAGGTTATTACCACAAGGCGATGACATTTCGCAGGTGAATTTAGATTAAAACCCTCCCCTTAAGTGAAAAAAGTCACCCGCGGAGAAATCCCTGGATTGACGTCTTTGAAGCATCAGGAGTGCAAAATGGAAAGCACTTACCAAAGTTTATCGGGCGAGAACTCTATAGTATTCTTAATTAGCCCCATAAGATGAAATACACACATTGTCGTTAGACAATCCCCAAAAGACATCTGCCACCAAAAGTATTCACAAAGCTTTCCTTCGTAGAGGAACAAGTGGGGGAACTTTAAGACTATTAGTCAGTTCGCACACTCAGCCTCTGAATCTTCCATCGTGAAATGTTCATTTGCCACAAAAAACAAAACCTTTGTAAATGATAAGTCAGCAAATAACCTCATAGTGTCAAACGCAAGTTGGCAACTCTGTTCTATATATGTATATAGGCCTATGTGTGGATATGTTCACAAATTAGAATGAAAAAATAAAACTTCCATCGTAACCTTGGTGTTTAACATTTGCATTTTAGTTTAAATCTATGGTATTCACATATATATTGTAACATGATGAAAAATGGTAAACCATGGCAGTATGTTCAACGCTTTATCGCTCTTACTCCACACAAAACTCGGCGACTGTTCGAACACCTTTACACGTACCACACTTTAGGCTAGCACAACGATTGGTTTTCTTTCTGAGGTCATGTGACTTGAGGCATGGATCCTGATTGGCTCTTAGAGTGTCGTAGGCCACCTCTAAAAAGGGACTACTACTTGGTCTCCTGAGCATGCAGTATGTATATATTGTTGCAACAAGAACCAATGTAACGGTCTAAAATGCTTCACAAAAACTCCCTCCGTGTGTATACGATTTCCTTCAATACAGACAGAAAGACAAATATATTTATGGCCGGCCAACACAAGACAACAAGGAAATATAACGCCGCTTGGGGAAATAGTTCATAAAACGTCCACCAGGCAAACTATGACGTCACAGTGATTACGTCACAGATATCCAATAAGATCACGGAAGTATTTCTCTACTCATATAGCTACACAGAAACACAGAAATTCACACAACAGCTGCCACAATACTCATGAGGGATGCCTTGGAAAGGCTTGCTTTTACTGCGGCAGTCAGAGGTAAACTATATGATATATGTAAACATCGTCCACGCTATGTATAATATATGCACTTTGATACACGGATCATAGATGATATCGTCGTATAATAACACTATGTTCTTTGAGGGTAGTGCTGTTTCGAGGCAGTATGTTGTCGATTAAAAACATGAGCTAGAAGAACTATCTGAGGTACTCCGTCTTGCATTCCGATCGTGAACACAATTTTGCCAAACACCAGAAAAATCTTCAAGTAAAGTACGCAAACAAGAGTCAGAATTGATGATAACTAACTTAAGTAGGACAATCAACAACAATGGCGCCACTGGCAGTTGCCATTTCGTGTGGCGCCCAACTTTTTGAGGCATTTTATGCACCCTTATATATAATATTATATATAAGGGGTATTAGAGGTACATTTTTGTCCGCTATGTGAACGCGTACATGTCGATGTAATAGGCTCCCATATACATGTTCACATATTCTATTGTGAGGTGTTGAACGGAGAATCGGGAGGAAATCCCAGCAAACCTAGGCAGTAAAACAATCAACCAATCAGCGCTCGCCTTACAATCCGGCACACAAAGTTAGCTGGTCGCCGCCAGAATATTTCCGAATTAACCAATCGGGAGGCGTCTAATTGACGGCGGCCAATGCCAGGCCTAGAGATTTTGCACCGCGATTCCTACGTTCTCGTTTTTCACAGCCGAAATGCAATCGCTGGCAAAATGTTTCTGATTAATTGATCGTGCCTAAATTACTGGATTTTCTGTCGCCCGACCTCCTTTGAAACAATAACCATTGCAAACAACGCGTCGACATTCGAGCCACAACCCGAATTTCATTTGCAGATTTGGATAAACTTCTCTGCTCTCTTTCTATCTCCTATTCTCCCCAGTTATCGGTGTCTGTTTCCTTACTCTTTCTCTCATTTATTCATTAGAGGGTTTTAACTTAACCATCGCCTCCTCAACATTAGTTATACACCAAGCGCTCGCTAACCAATATGTATACACCAATAAGTCTTTGCTGCGTCTAAACTCATTCAAATACAATTGTCTTCTTCATAAATACATTTGTTCGACGGCCCATAGAACCGATAAACATCCGATAAATATATATATATATATATAGTCATATGTAAGTCTTTTTAAACTCTGTATACAATCTCGCTTTTTTCCTCTTTCTCTCCCAACTCCCTTTCTCCCGCTGTCCTAACGGATTCTGACTAACAACGTTTGGGGAAAAAAAAACAATCGTTCAGAATCGATTACAATGTATACCAAGACTCCCACCAAAATATGCTGTTGCAGCGAGCTGGCAACGTTAACTCTATGACTTCTGATCATCACAACGACTCCAGGCCTCCGTCTACGGCGGCACTGTTAAATAAGGGTGAGTCCGTCCCAACCAAGAAGGTACTGCCCGTTTTGGGCCACCAAAAATGTCGTTAAATAAGGTTGACTCGTACAGAATAATATGATTTGGGGGAAGGTTTAGAGAGGAGGGCCCTCTCTCTAGATCTGCTTGACGTATTATGTCGGTGGCGCCTCCTCGGTGACAACTTTGGCGCCTTGTCCGCGTCTTTAAAAGACTCAAGTCGTTAATCGTCGCTGTAATGTTAGCTAGTCGGCAAGTCCTCTGCATGCATGCAAAGTTTATCATGAAGACTCATTGTTCACGAAGAACCCCTTGTAGTATTCAGAATCTGTCCACAGGCCGTGAGAGAAGTAGTAGCAATGGCGGGGCGTCACGAGACCGTCTCTCCATGGTGACGGCCGGGCAGCGGTCAAAAGGGCATTATTAGTATAAGGTCAACTCGTTTCTATGGCAACGTGCGAGTTGCTCTCAGTACGATTACTACTCAGTGCGTGCGCCGCCACCGCCTTTTGACTCAGGGGTGGTTGTTCGATTACAACATCGCTGCCGTCGCCGTCACAGCTCCAAGTGTCCCTCTCCGTTTTGTCTTCCGGGTCGTTGTTGTTCCCGTTCTCCGTAGCCTCCCGGCTGTCGTCGCTGCCCTGTTTGAGTCCCTTTAACTCCTCAGCGAAGTCCGACATGCCGTACTGCTGCGCTATCCGCAGACCCTCATCGAACAGCGTCTGCTGCAACTGACCCTTGGCCTCGCTCTTGACCTTGGCCTTGTAGAAGTCAAGGTCATCGTTGTCCCCGGTTCCGTTCCTGGGCGACGACCCCCCGCTGGGCAGGTTGGAGGAGTCTGGAAAAGGCAACAAGAGATTGGGATTATCTATCTACTTGAAGTGGAAATATCAAAGTAATTGGATATTGCTACTACAGGCAAGGGAGTGAAATGTAGGCCTATAGTATTTGTGGATTTATATGAGGAGGTTGTTACTACAGGGGTATTATCATTGGATCCAATGTCGTATTATATTGGGGTTTAAGTGTCGGAGGTTTCTGGTTACTCAGTAGGAAAGGATTAAGTGTGAAACAGTGATTGGAAGCAGCTTTAAGTCGAATGACGAAAGACCAACTCCGCAAAGACTACTAGAGGAGTCTTTTAAGAGAATAGCTAGAATTCCGCTGCAGCGCTATGAATAATTCAGTTAAGCATTTCATCTCTAACACGGCAATATTATTTAGTTATTTCTGGCCAAATGGAAAAGGCTCGGCGGCGGTAGAAAACCTCGCCAGCAAGATGGCGGCGTTGCCTGGCAACCGAACTTGTCAGAACGAATTTGTCCTTTTATGCCGAGTCTCTAGTCTACAAAACCGGAGTTTGAAAACTGCTCAAAAAGCCAACTTTCGTGATTAATTTCAGGTTTTTAAAGGGATGCAATCTGAGGAGGTAAAAACCTACCCGTTTCATCATCAGCTGAGAGGCCTCCTTGGCTCGCCTTTTTGACCACGTGATACCTAGAACAAAACAGGGGCGTATTACGCAGGCGCATTCATTATAGAGGCTAGGGGCTGAAATACAAACCGACGTCGACAGAGCGCCGGCTTTTGTTTTCTCCCTTTCCTCCGCGATAATGGCGAAATAATCTCGATACTCACAATTATCGGGGAATATCTAATTAAAACTGTATTACCTTCGGCTTCAAAAATGCCCGGGCTTTGAGTTACTGTGCAGTTGGTTCGGGGTTTTGGTAGTGGGTGGGCGGTGAGAGAGTGGAGGTGGGTGGGCGAGGGGTGTGTGTGGAGGGTTGCTAGGTGGGTGGGTGGGTGGGTGGGATGGAGGGCGCTGGCAACATTGAATATCAACGCATGCGCACCGGAGCCAAAAAGCAACAAGCAATGAGCAAGGCAGATGGCCAAATGACTGGTACCTGTTCAGGATTTATTGGAATAGCAATAATTCGAAGTGAATCCTTCTATTCGAACTGGAATAATTTAGACATTAGAAGAAGAACCGGGCTGAACCAGCAGGAGGCAAGGCCGCCGTCGACAGTAAAGGATTTTCGTGGGGGGAAATAATCCAAATTATTCACCCTACCCACTGTTTGACACTAAATCTAATTAGTGACACTGCAGATTGAGAATCTGGATGTGGAAGCGGGCTGGGGTTAAAAACAAGCCCCGAAAAAGTTACAGATCCAACGGCCAGATCTTCATCAGCGTCGTTGTAAGCAGATCCGGCGGGGGCCGAATTCTTATTTAGATTCCAGTTTCACTCTCACATAAGAAGCGCTAGAACTAATATCGCGCGAAAGTCGAGAATCTCGTCAGAAACATGGCCGCTGCTGATATTAACCATAAGCAAAATGGCGGCACTGGGGCCTCGCCCACAGTATTCTGAGAGGCCCCTCGTACCTTTAATCTTAAACAAATACATTATACATGTAATCCCTGCTTAAAGGGGGGCGACAGACAGCCGGAGTGTGATCTACTCCCTGGTTTAAAGTAGAAATACATGACGGTTTCAGAGTGATATCTGTCCTTTTGAGAAACTTGGATTCCATGCACTGTTTTATGCCATACTGCTGTTGCTCAAGTTGCACATATTTGAACCAGAAATTAATATACAGATAATTCGTTATCATTCGACCATCTGGAGAGTGCTTTTTGGGATTTTGGAAATTGAGGCAATGCCAACATGGCGGATCACCATGGCAACCGGGTGGGAGGGAGGGCGGGAAAGCCGGGCTGGGGGGAAATACTTGCAAAACAAATATGTTATTCAAATAGATTTTTGCCCATTTGCTCAATTGAAATGACTAAGAATTTAGATAAGGAAACTTCAGACTTGATTCGTGACCATTCTTTCCACTTTAGTGTCTGCATTATATTCTTTGGTTTCAATACAGTTCCATATTAAATGTACTTAAGAGCATTCTAACGTCCTATTCCATAATGATAAAGTGATACCTAGATGGGTGTTTACATGACATTAGTGAGGTTATGCAACCGCGACGCATTAACTAACGTTAACATAACGTTTCTGTTATCAAAGCTGTTATAGCATAATAAATCAAATGCTACTATATAAGTCAGTTTTTAGAAAATTATTAAGCTGTACTCCACGCAAATCTCATAGGTTTAAAGATACATTGACACAGATGCTTGGCACTTGCTTAACCTCCCTAATAGATTTGAAAAATGCATATGAAATACATATTCTACACAGTGTAGTAAAGTAATAAAGTGTATGATACCAGTGTCATGGTTAGACCTTTTCATGTCATATTCTCGGAGAAAATCAAACAAATACAAAATCACAAGGATCAAAATCGGCATGTGGAATGCAGGCTTAACACACTATCCGATCCATGACACTTGAATAGGGTTCCCATACAATTTTGTAAATCAATTTCAGACCTTTAAAGACCAAAATTCGGGAAAAAAAAGACCTTTCAATCATATGCAACATCAAATCATGACGTTCATTCTTGATGTAAATTTGGATTTATGTGTATTTGACAGAAAGCAGCATTTTGGAAGGTCAAGACTACTACATCTTCATTTCTCAAAAACATCCAATTTTACAAAACTGTCAAATTTAAGACCATTGTAGACATCTGAAGACCTGCGTGGGAACCCTATTGAAACAAAAAAGCTAACAGCACCCCTGTATATTAGACATACTGACCTGATGTTGTTGGCGAGTCGCTGGACGATCTCGCCCTGCTCGGCGACCAGCTGGAGGTGCTGGGAGGTGAGGGCCTCCACCTCCCCCTGCAGCCCCTTGGCCGTCTCCTCCCCGGGAGACTCGGCCAGTCGGGCCTTCAGCTCCTCCTGCTTGGCCGAAATCTGGGTCAGCGTCGAGTGGATCTCCGCCAGTCGCTCCTGGTGGGAAGAAATGAGTTGGTGTGAGCAGGTACAGGTAGTAGGGAGTTCAGGTTGTGTTACACTGGCCGATTTTGCCCTCGCGATTTCAGAAATCGCCAATAAGATTCTCGCGATTTCAGAAAGTAGGAAAAAGGGCTAACTAAGTACATGATACATATCATTAGAAATGAGTTTTTGTTCCCATTCAAATGGTATGTGTCATCTACAGGTTCCTGTCATATTGCTAAATGAAAACCTAGAAATTAGTCTATTTCCCATGGTCAAAATGGCGTAGTGAAATAGTGTGTTGAGTAACTCTGAATATTGTTCAGGGTTATCATGGTTTGGTTGTCTTCGCTGGCATATTATATGTCATTAGATATATATTCCAATAAATTCCAGGAGGCTATTCTGACAGCTAGGATTTTTGTGCTTTTTAACACATTCATTACGATTATGACACTCATACATGCAGCATACCATTTGAAATACAATCTAAAATCCTTTTTATTGATATATAGAATATCTGTGATAGGCCCTTATTCCCGCTGGAATCGCTTATGAAACTCGGCTAGTTGAACACCCTTTCATCTGAATGCGGAATGGTGTTTTATCAACAGTGTAGCGTTAGGCGAATTGGGATCCCTTATGGCGAAGGACAGGCATAGAGACTTCATTACGTGGGTGTAAAACGGTGTCGCAGGATCGCGAGCTTTATTTGTGTTTACTGAATGTGTTTACAAGTAGCAGTTTCAAGTCCGTGAATGGGGAGTAGGTTGTAAGTAGTGTATGAATATAGGCTTTTCATCGGGGCCCTGGTCGGACCGGCTATGTACGCGACGTCGTGTACGCGACCTAAACTAGGTAGGGTGTGTACATTAGGTCGCTCGAATAAGATAAACTATGTACGCGACGTCGTGTACGCGACGTCGTTTATACGGTAGAGTGCTTACACTACGTCGCCTGAAGATAAACCATGTACCGGCTTTGAATGCCCATTTCCGTATACTACTAACTTGTCGCGTATATGATAAAATCAATGCATGCGAAAATGTCGCGTGTATTCATGTAGTGCTAGCATGTCGCATGTATCATAATATCAATCCACACGATATTATCGCTTGAATTATGATACCATATGAGCGACGTCGGCAAAATAAAGATGTACTATGTATGTGACATGTTTCAAATGCCAATTTCCATATACTACTTACATCATTATGAATTGTCGCGTATAGGCCTGTAGGGAGTTTATGTTTGCGCATGCGTGTTCCTTTGGCGCCACTACCAGTCGGGGGTCAAGCGTGACTTTCCCACCAATGAGGAGTGTCCTTTTGTACCACGTGACACAGCATGGCCGCCCCCATGGTGCATCTCCATACAGGCCTATACAATCAAGTTAATTCACGCGATAATGTCGCGTAAATAGTGGAGCCTATTGAGCGACGTCGTGCGCATAGGCAGTTCGGTCCCTGGCTTATAGTGCCGGTACTTGTACATACTTGTACATACTTGCATGAAAGAGTTTTAGATATTATATGTAGTGGGAACAAGATAGTTTCTCTTAGTTTGTAACAGGTAAGCGTTACTAAACAGAGACATTCTTTGTATCATCTAAAAAACAGGAAGAGGAAACTATTGATCAAACTATTCATAAGGTGTACACGTACTAGTCCGTATCGTTGGGAGTTTCTGAATCATTCAAGCAGCACGTAACGTAAATGTAAGGTATCTTAGGTTTTGTGGTTCATTCAAAATATATTTCATCACAGGCGTGCTTCCTTTGCTTATTAAGGGAATTTAGGCCTACAGTTTCCCGGAATTGTACTTGCAGTACTATAGTCTCGCTCAGTCTGCACACCTACAGTAGTGGGAGATAATCTAAGAATGATATCTTTGTTGTATATCATTTCACCATTGTATCTTTTGTTCAGTTTTGTTTAAACCCAAAAGACTACACCACACAACTTAGGTAAGAGCACGGGCCAAGTATATGCTAAGTCCTAAGCTCCAATAGCATCTTCTTATAAGGTTGGAACTCGAAGCAGATTTAAGGAGGGAGCAGGCTGCTTGTAAGAATTACAACCAAGCTCCTCGGTAATTAACTTACAAAACACGGCACGCCGAAGTGAACATGGCCAAATACAAGAGGGGCAAATATTACTAGGAATAAGGCTGTAGAGAGTGGAGGTGTGTGGGGGGGGGGGGGGGAGAGGATGGATGTTGGGGAGTGGAGTGGGGGGTGGGGGTTGTAGGGACAGGGGAATAGGAGGTAGTGGGATAGGTGGGAGGGGGGGGGGGAGAAAAGGGGAAACATGGGGCACCTCTGTAACTGTGTAGGAGTCCCCGGTACCCGTTGCGATGCGACACGCCAATTTAATATTCCGTTTAGTTTTACCGCTTTTCGCCATAATAGACTGGAATATTAAGAAAGTCCCACTGCCTCGAAGCACTGCACAATACTTCATTAATTTTGTCTTTGCTCCGACTAGGCTCCCTTCTAAAAGCTTTTCTTTTAGCGTCTCCTCGCTCTCCAGTCCGCCAAGCTTTTTCCCAGGCTGTTCCAGCCACTGCACCCACCCCCTCCGCTGGTAATAAGAAAACCCAGGGCTGATATGGCTGTTCCCTCGAGTGAACCTACCTCGTTGTGGATTTTGTCGAGCTCCGATTTAAAACTCTTCTTGCCCAGGATACTGATTTTGCAGCGCTTGCTCGGCGGTTCTTGCAAAGCTTCATTTTGAGCTCTGAAAGAGAAACATAGAATAATAATAAGTCTGAGCGACCTGGGACGGCTTGGAGCTAACACTGTGTGGGGATTATTATTATCAAAAACGACAACACATAATAATCTCCCAAATAGAGTCTCACTAGAAAGGACTGAAAAGATGGATACGGGGGAATGAATATTTAATATATGTGAATCACAACAATGATGAATCAACACTTCCACATTGGCGTGAATGATACTGAAGAACGTTGAAAAAGGACCAAAGCATTGGGGGAAAATGAAAAAGCTTTCAGTGCACGTGGCTACCACTCCATCCAACTCATCCACTCCGAGCGATTGCATTTGCTGTTTTGAATCGGTCTTTTTTTCTTATCTTTGCCATTTTCTTATTTTTGTCTACATTCACGAGTCGTCAATTCACGTTTACGTAAGCATATTTTCACGGCACTACAGTGAGAGCAGCGGTATGATGATGATAAGAATTTTGGGTTAACATGCTAAAGTAGAAAAGATTTTCGGATCTACCTTGAGTCGGTATGCCGTGTGCTGCTTTACACAAAATAGATAGTTTAGAGTTGGGAGTCAATTCATGTGGTATCGTGATGGTATATATACAATCACAGGTTAAGGGAAATGGCACAATTTCAGCAGGTCTCTTCAATATCAGGCGACGTCCAAAGTCGGATAATATATATAGGACTACAACCAAACCCTACAGATTACATGCTAAAAATATCACCAGGAGAGTATGGAAAATAAGAAGGAAATAGAACGGCAGGATGGAAATTCAGTTTGTACTGTTGCTATAATAAGGACCGGCAATCGGCGGCCGAATTGCCGGCGTTTCTTACATGTGGTTAATTAGCGGTTAATTTGGTAATTAATGGGGAAACAAACCTGGAATGTCCCTTGGCGTACTGGTAGCCACTGTCTCGGACCACGGTACGGGCCAGCGGGAAGAGTTCTTCCCTCCGCGTCAGGAGAGCCGTAGTGTGTGCGCACAGCTGCGCCGCCGCTTCGTTGACGGAAATCTGTGCGCGACAAAAAATAGTGCCCTGGTCAGTGGGGAGCAAAGCATCATGGGAAGTGGCGGACAGTGATGATATAGCACATACATGGGGTCTGCTGCTGAGGGGGAAGGGTTGGGAGGTAGCAATGGAGTCTTCATGGAGAAAGGGATTAAGAGTAAACGCCAGCACAGTATGGCTGGTGAATCGATAAAGGGCATAAATACGTCTGTGAACATTACAGAAATATTAATTCTATAATTAGAACTGTGCTTGAAATACAACACAGGAGAGAGAGAAGGAGAAATTGTATACATGTACGTGCGCCATAGAAATTTATGACGCTTATCTATTTTTACCAGTCCGTCAAACAGGGAAAAAGTAAATGCAGAATGAAGGAACAGTGTTGATTTGGATTCTTCTCTCTCGGCAAACTGGGCGCGGGGTAAAAAGGACGAGGTACAAGGCCGGTGGAAATAGATGTATGAGAGTGCATTGGAAGGCGGCGACCACTAAAAAGACCATATTATGATATGATTGAATAAGAAGCAACACTTCCGTGATTTAATTAGTTGGCTGTATTTGCAGCTCGTCTTAAGACGTTGAAATCTCTCCTGTTTAATTACGGGGGCCCGGCGCGCCGCCCTGCTCCCCGTCACTTCGGTTTTCCTTCAACTTTTTCGCCCTGCAGATGGCGCTGAGTGTTTTGTCACTATATTGGGTCACAGGAACGCCGCTCACCGTGCAGCGCCACCTACCATGGCCAGTGGCAACTACATCTAGGGACCGCGTGTCCACTACACACCATTAATGATAGTATGGACCGTTTTCATTAGTGTGGCGCTGCGCTATAGCAGTAAAGGCCAGAACCAAAGAGTTGGGGTATGGTTTCCTATGGAACCAGGCTCAAACCGTTGGGTACAAGGCGTCTATGGGAGTGCTCACTGCGCAGGTTCATGGGAAAGGTGTATTGGCCGTTTTCAATAGCGTGGCGCTGTGCTAGCGGTAAAGGCCTGAACCAATGAGTTGGGATATAGGTTCCAATCGACCAAAGATAAAGGTATTGGGGTCAGGACGTCTATGGGAGGGTCCACTGCGCAGCCTCGTGGGAAAGGTGTATTGGTGGAATTTACACGTATCTCTCATTAGGACTGACCTATACTAGATTGCAAAAGGCCGGGAATAAGACTATTCAATCATATCTTTTATCAAATTTGACAACACATTCATCGACTATACATAGCGGGATGCTCACTCAGTTTTTATCTTACGGAGATTGCTTGTACAAGATGTGACTAAGTGTTTTTGGTGACTCAAATCACTTTATGGGGTGTGAATCATAGTGAAGTCATCTTACTCTAATCCAGTCATTCTAAGAGCCACTGAGGGGCAATAATACACTGGACAATCCTGGTCCGCTTTTATGTCCATACTTGGGAATGTGCAATGTTTGAACACTCAGCTTTGTGCGTTAATGTTACCACTACACATCTGCCAAATAAAGTTACCAAACTTCTCATAGATGAATGAATTGGATAGTACGTACAGCTATTAAAGTATGTGAAACTACATATGTAACCATTTGCGTTATTAACAATCCTTAATTGACATTCATAAATGGCAGATAAAAATCACTTTGTGGAGGACAGCATGAGGTGAATGGCAACAGGACAGTTTTCCCCTTCATATATATTAATAAGTGACGGGGCCTAACGTTGGGAGCGCACGTCGGTGTACATAAGTAACCAACTCAAAGTTCACCGGGGAGACTTCCACTAATGTGTGACTCCGAAACGTGTGTACTAACAACCAGACGGTCTTTGGCCCACATCCAACTTAACCTCAGTTAATGGAGTAAAAACCACACCCAGCCTTTGAACAGATGTATATGAGGACGACTTACTAACAGACTTGACATTTGCACGCACCGTCAAACGACAGGAAAAACCTATGTGTCACGTTTACCAGCACATATATACAAGTTATTATTTACAAGTAGTCAGGGAATAAACGCTATTAACTGACAATACAAGGGAAACTTACTCGCCGCGATTGCTCAAACTTTTTTTTTTTTGAATTACAGGAACACAGAGTTTCAATTATTAACCTGCCCGCAGTCAACTCGCTATAACCCAATCTACACATCTTAGAAACAAGACATTTGAGGAAGTTCCCCCCAACTAGTGTCACTATTCCTGACAGTCTCCTGAGCGATTTCTTAATTTGACTAGGACCCTGAATGACAAAACACCGCCCGCTTCTAGGGAGGCGGCCCCTCTTCTGATTGAGAAATCCATTTCCAAAAGTCCAAGAAAGGAATCTGACAGTGACGCCTGGTGGCAGCGGAGAGCGCGCCACCTGTCATCCCCTCAGTAAACTAAATCGGCTCTTCCTGCTTCTTGCCCCACCCCCCGTCAGGACAACGAGGGATCAACACGGGCAGACAGGTCGGGGCCCGCCCAGAGTCGGATCAATATTTTCCGAAACTTTTTTGGGGGTCGAGCGGAGAGGGTGGTCGGCGTGAGAGGAGAGGCAGTGCAGCACTGGTGGGTTTAAGGTTAGAGGGGTATGCCCTGGGTTGAGGTGGTGGGGAAGGTGAGGGGGGGGGGGTGGATGGAGGGGGCGCGGAGAAAGTGGGCAAGGTGGAGTGGAAGCAAGAAGGTATGAGGAAGATGGAGTGGTGGGGGGGGGGGGGGAGAGAAGGAATGAGAAGAGGTGCGAGCAAGGGATGGAAGGAATGAGTATAGAAGTGTGAGTAGACAGAAGGAACAAGGAGGAGGGAGAGCAGGGGGTAGAGGGTGGAGGAGGAGGAACAAGACGAGGTAAAGTTAAGGGATTTGGGGGGTGGGGATAGATTAGAAGGGGGGGGGGGGCGTAAGTTAAGGAAGGGGGTGGGCTGAGGCCTGAAAGAGGTGCAACTATATGAGGGAAGGAATGAGTAGAGGTGAGAATAAAAGAAGGAGGGGCAGAATAGAGGTGGGGTAAAGGAGGAAAGAAATGGCTAGGGAATGAGTGAAGGAGGAACGAATGACTTCACACAGGGAACCACAACAAAGAACCACAACTAAACTCTAAATATAAAGTCCTCTATACTGACCTCGTGCAGGGACATGGGCTTCTCGTTCTTCCTCTTGGAGTCGAAGCGGCCGTAGATGGCGGCGTACTTCCTGAGGAGGTCCATCCGCTCGGGGTGTCCAGGGGGCATCAGGAGCAGGTCCTGAAACAAGGGGAGCTATTCAGCCACAATTAGACATACACGTCACCGGCCGGCAGGGTTAACAGTATTATACAGGGATAATAGTATGTGTTAAAGGGTTAAGACCTTGTTATAAGACCCAATATGGGATGAAGTTATTCACTGATATTAATTTCTATTAACGGGTTAAGACCGTATTTTGTCAATTAGGATTTATTTGCAATAAATATCATGGTCTTCCCTGGTTTTCAGAGTATTATAATATTATTGGTTATGCAAGCCTATATAAATAAATAATAAAATATAATGATATGATATAGATAATAAAACCCAGTACAGGATTATACTATTCATTTATATCAATGCTATTATATAAAATTGATTAATTATCTCTCTACGTGATTAGATTCAAATATATATGTGATACTATGAGGTAATGTAATTTCTTCATTGGTTAATATTGAACATTAATATGTCTATTGAATAGCGTTTATCATTGGTTATGGATAATTTGAACAATGCAAACATTACACACACGATTCCAATATACTTTACAGAAAATTGCAATTGTCACAACAACCGAATCGAATCATCATTTCATGGGACACGACACTCTAAGCACACACTCAGACACATGAATACTACCAAAAGTACCCAAGAAACTTCAAAGTTTGAGAATCTCGAGATCAAAAGCAATCGTAAAGTATCACAAAGTGGGTCCACACCTTTAAAAAAGCCAGCACCAACGAGGCGAACTCCCCACCATACTGACAAAGAGGGGAGAAAGGGGCAAACAATGTGAGGCCGGGAACAGTAGCATTAGACCTCCACGGCGGGATGTTCGATTCAAAAGGCCGGCGTGCGCCGCAGCCGCCCGCCGAATGCTAATGACCCTTACCGACTTGTATTTGACTGGGGCGCCCTCTGCCTACCACCAAAACCCTCGTACATAATCGACGGCGACGCTCATTTCGCTCTTCTCTGCTGTCTCCCATCCACCCCACCATCCCACCGCCACCACCACCTCCAAGATCTGCCCAAATATGGTCAGACAACTCTCTAGAATTCAGCCTAAAACGCGGGGTGCGGAAAAACAGAGCGAAGGGTTGGAAAATTATCGTTTTAACCGGCTTGACTAATTACTCTGTGTTTTCTGAGCTGATAATGAAGCAATGTATTATTGAGTGAAAGCTCGGGGAATGCTGCAAATCTGAATCGGCGTAAAAAGGCACGTTCTGCCGCGACGGGGTTCGCCCAGCCTCGGCATTGAATTAAGGGGAGGGTGGATTTAGACTTTGTTTCCTGAGACCAGAGACCTCCGGGCCTCTAGAACCTGGGGGTGCCAACCCCCTCTCGCCCCTCTAGCCCCCCTACCACTCCTTCCTCCTGCCTCTAGAACCTTTGGATACTATCCCCCGCACCCCCTCCTATCCCTTTCCCTGCCCAAAAGACCGTATAAATTATGATAAACAAGGCATCTTCGTTTAAAAATTCCTCCCTCAAAATTCACGTCACATTAGAGAAGAGTTATAACTTTTCTACGCTGAATTCTATACTCGGGGAAAAGAAGAAAAATACTCTTCTGAGATTGTGTCGGCAACAGGGGCGTTGTGCCGCGCACTCATGAAACATTGACTAGTTGGGTATTTATCCGAGACTCTACCGGTACCGGGAAAAGTACACGTAATGCAATAGCATGGATGTCTTTCCTGGGAGATTTACGGAAAGAGCGGTGAAAAATCTAATTACAATAGGCGGGTTGGTGAAAAGTTAGAGCAATCTTAATCTCCTTATTACTAGAATTCCCCCTCCTCCTGCCACCTCTCCAAGCAGATCTTTACTCCCGCCCCCATGTTGACCTGCCCGCACCTGCCGTCAGCGTACACGGGGGGAGAGTGTAGGGGGAGAAGTTTTTTTTTGGGGAGAATGTACTACTTGGGCCGAGAACAACATTCGGGGGACGCGTTTGCGCCTGACACAAACCCTAGTTTCTTACTACTACTCACTACAACTACTACTCCTCCCCTCCCGCCTCCTCCTTCGCCGCCCCTTTCACTATCATGCAATCTTAACTATGAGGAGCAGGGAGTGAGCTTATAGTTATTTATTAAAACCAACTCGGGGGCTCCTATTTTAGATTTCATTGCTCCATCGGACGGCGGCGGCCTGGACCAAAAAGCGCGCGCAGTAGCAGACGTCTTTTTGAGACGCTCTCTTCGCGCGTCGCCGCCGCTGTTTTAGTTCCGTCATACAGGAAACACTTCCACTCAGCGCATGCGCAAAAACCCTCTCCACTCCCCCGATCCATCCACGTGGAGCCCCCCACATCTGAGAAATATATTCAATATGGCTACTTTAATCGTGCACTCCCCGGCAAAGGTAGTGAATTTAGTGCGTTTTAAGTTGTCACTTTTTGAGTTGGTTCTAGGGGTTCGCTTTGCTGTTCCCCCTCGTTTTCTCTTACTGTATCGCTCCGCTTGGACTCTTTTCTCTCCATCTACTTGCGTGTCTTTGCGCATTCGGAGATGAAGTATTGAAAAAAAGGCCCGTCGAGTTAGATGTATAATAATTTAATATGGTTTTCTGTCGGAGTCTTTGACAAAACGCGGAGGGCGTTCTTTGAGACACAGGTATCGTATATAATTACAGTCTCCGTATCTGTTTTAAGTGGAAATGTACAATCAAAAAATTACATTTAAATTGTGCAAGGATCTCTTTGTTCTTCGCCTCCATACCAGTTTGATTGAAAAACAGCTATGGATTTTATTATAAAGGCGCGTGCGTGGGCCCCTTACCCCTACCCACACCCCGGCCGACCCCTCTGCCATACCATACCCCTGCACACCTTACCAATACGTTAACTACCCCAGCTCCACCTCTTTACGCTAGAACAAAGCACCCTCCCTTTTCTGCTCTGTTCTTTGCCTTTCTTACCTTACGGCTCGGGAGACGGCCCTCGCCGCCCCCATCTACAGTTACACCCCACCTGGAGAACCCCTTTTTCAGGTATAACCCTGACACCTCCACTTTTTTCATCCTTTGTCGACGCCGGGATATAACCTCCTCATTCCTCTACCTCTGATCTCGGCTTTTTTCCCCAAGGAAACATATGAAAAATTGTGCAACGCAGCTGACTTTGAAACAGGGGACTTGCTAAAGGGCGTTTGTTTTGTCCGTCATTTTTTCGCCGATTCCTTTCTGATTGTAGGCCAGCAGAGGCGGCAAGAGTAGTGTGCATTGGGGACTTCTTTTTCCCGGCACTTTTCCTTTATTTCCAGGCTTTGCTGTCTTAGTCTTAGCGCGCGGCTGAGATGCAGAACACAGCCTTGTTTTAAAGAAATACTACAGTGATATGAATATACCTCTTAGATTACATTGAGGCGCGCGGCCCTTTCTCTCCAACACTAATACAATATTCAGTTTCTTCTTAGCTAAAAACACTAATACTCCCTAGATACAGGCATTGTATGTGGATGAGCAAAAATCAATTCCATCTATAGGCGAAACTAAGAAAAGGTCACCCAGGATGTTTTCGGAAAGTAAATTCGATATTATAATCACATTAGGGAAATGCTGTATGCGTCTGAGCTTCATTTTTAAGACAAGCATCAGTATTCTTTGCCTGATATCCTATCACAGCTCCCACTGTTTGTTGCACATTTTGATTAAGACGGCTCCAACTGTTTTAAACATATTCCATCAGTACTTTTCATTTTTGGCCATTTTCAATCCTGATGCCCGCGTCCAAATTAACTATACATCGTGATATTTTCGACTTAATGCAATGAACTGCTCGCCGAACCTTTGTTTGCCAGAGCAGGTCTAAAGTTACTAACACAAACCCTAAAAAACTCTCTACCCTCATTCTCCGCAACCCGCCAGCTCGCCGGGTCCCGGATGAAGATTACGTCATCAATGACCTTGATTTCACTCAAAAACTTCTGACTAATAACGAAATGAAAAATCACAAAAGAGGCGGCCGGGGCTGGCGAGATGGGGGCTTTTATGGCGCTGATTTGAAATATAAGACATGCCTGGTATTTGGCGTTGTATGACTTTCTGCGAGCAGAATATGAGCAGTTCTACCGAGTGTTTTCTTAGCTTGCTCCAGATATCAGCGACGTTAGGTGAGATCAGGTCACAGGGTAACGCGGTCTAATCGTTTATTTGATTAGATATATCTCACCTTTAGGGACTATTGATTGTGAGAATTCAATGAATAGATTTAACTTTTATCGATTTATGAACAGGCTCATTTCGTTATATTAGCATGGGGTAGATTTTCATTGCTCAAATAATAACACTCGCGAATTGATTGCTTTATGTATCTCTTTCGTGTTAATATGAATTCTCAATTTTCAAATAATGACATAGTCTTTGTCATTATGTCTAAATGTATCAAATCCAAAAATGAACAAAATACAAAGTTCGACTTGCCATTCTACTCTACCCCGAGACCCTTTTAAAAACCCACCTAGAGTTCCATAAATCACCACTGATTGCGCAAGACCTTCTCAAACCGACACAGAAGTGGTACAAATTGCCGCGGCGGCGTCGGCGCGATGCCGCGTCGGTTCGGCTGGTGGAAATACACCTTAAGTGCCGCGCGGCCCGCGGCGCCCCGCCCCCCGGCGACGCGGACTGTCATCACGCGCGTTAAGCGAGGATTACAGTGGGTTTGAGTCGTCAGTGGGGAGCGATTAGGACGGGAGGAGGGGTACGATACCATCGTTATTATCTCACCCCTTACGCCCCCTCCCCGCGCTGCTCTTTAAGTCTCCACCCTCTTCACACACGGCCTGAAGCAACACCCCGTTTACTATACTACTCACACTTATACTACTCACTTAGATCACATTTACACCCCTCTTTTCTCACGCGCTGTCGTGATACCTGGAGTATTTAGATTATTGGTGTGTGTGTGTATGTGTGTGTGTGTGTGTGTGTGTGTGTGTGTGTGTGTGTGTGTGTGTATGTGTGTGCAAATCGTGTGCAAATTTTAAGCAAAATCGCTTTGAACTTATACATTAGATTTTAAGGAAAATAGAGAAACTACACCCCAATAAAACATTAATATTTTGCTGGGTTTGATATGTTCAATTGTTATTCATGTAAACTGCGCAAAACTGGGATAGACATTGAGGCATTTTCTAACAAATAGTCTGAAATGTCGAAATTCATTCTCAAAGCACCCACACTGCCCGCACCCACTAGCAGCGCCCACCCGTGTCGTAATTCGGTACTTAACCCCGTAATCACGACATTCTGTTGTAACCTAATCTCCATGGTCTCAAGTTACACATTAAGATTAAAATTTTAAAATAATCAACGCATAAACTACCGAATCTACGGAGTGAAGAAATCCAGCCGAAATGTGGAAATGTGTTCCGAACTTTGATTAGGAAGTCAGTTTTAGCAGATGGCAGTGTTTTTGCGCCATCCCTTGAGCGTGAAACTCTGATTAATAAATGATGCCACTCTAGCGCGCGTGTTCACAGAATCTTAAATCAGGATATCTGAACCTAAAATGTTTAAATTCAAGGTCAAGTTGAATCAAGTTTACCCTTGGAACCCGCAGAAATATCTAACGAGAACTGAAACACAAACCGGAGACTTTCGACATTTTACGACATTGGTCTTGGGTCAGATATCCAAAAGCGTCTTCCTTTCTATTGCTAAAACTTTCAAATATTAGTTATTGAGGAAATATAAACCATGAATCTGGGTGAACAAAATATCACTTTTGATATATTATGGAGATTCCAATGAAAGTTAACATTTTTGACTGAAAAAAAATCAAGTCCGATTGTAGACCTCTCAATGTCTGATGTCAACCAGAGGAGCAGCTCGTCTAGTGTGGCCATACCCCACGTGGTGGCGCTACAGTCGCCGGTCTCACTCATTTGCTCACATCTGCTCGGTGGTGCTCTCCAACCCGAGACTGGCTCACTGCGCGCCTCTATGATGACATAGAGCTGCGCTGGGAGATCGTGGGGTCTATTTTAACTGGTCTCTTTGAGCCTGGTGGAGGCCTTCAACCTCAGAAGTCACCAACTCTCTCCCGAGGTGGGCCCGAAAAAACGCGCCCAGCACCTGGGATTTGAGAAAAACAAGGGCTTTATGAATATTAAAGGCACGCACTACAGCTCCCGGCCGCTTTTTTCGCACACTCTCCACTCCCTCAAAGCCTTTTTCCGCGGCCCAGCTTTCGAAAATTCTTCCAAGGGAAATCATTAATTTTCTTTAAATTAAAGTGGTAAAAAGCGGGAACGCTCGCGAAGTGAGAGCGCCTTGCGGACAAAAATACCCTCCTGCTGCTGCTTTTGTAGTTTGATAAGGTGGTCATATGAAGCCATTTTAGGACATAAATCATCGCACACAAGTCGGCAAGGAAAAATATTAATGCGAGGAAAAATATTAATGGAGACGATTTTACCTGCGATGGGTTGGTCGGGGGGAGGGGGTTCTGGTTGATGGAGCGCCCCGGCTTGGGGAGTGTAAGGGGGGGAGGGAGTGTAAGGGGGAGATTGTAAAGTGGAGGGGGAAGGAAGAAAGGAATGAATGGGCTGAGGTTAAAAAGTGGGAGGAGAGAGAGAAGACAACCAATTATTGTGAACCTGTGAACCCGGCATATAATCAGAAGGCGCCGAGGCCTGGGACAGAGGAGGGCAAATTGATAATTGATTGATCTCAAAGGCTGAAAGACTGCCTGCCTGCTTTTTTAACCAGGGGGCGAACGAAAACAAATCGTCCAATCGCACGCTAGTTCTGTTCTTCTATAAGAGCCATGCTAAGGTTGACTGCCTTAAATGAAAATCAAATATGGCGAGATTTAGATACAAATGAGTCAATTGGACTACAATTAGTATAGAATTAGATGCTAGGCATACTATTGTCGCTATGAGGCTTGGTATAGGCCTATCACATGGGTGTACTGGCAGTATGTGTGGTTTTCTTGTTTAGCATTCTTGGAATTCCTTTGTCTTAACATTGCAACCCCTTTATTCCTTATACCACTCAGAGGCTGTGAAAGTCACCATCCCCCCATTCTCTAGGTTGTCGCAGCTCGGTTTTATGGGGACATAAATTGGCTCTGTGAGCCTATTAACAGAGTCAGATCATATTGGAACCCTCTATTAAAATATTAAGTCTGTTGTCATTAAAACAACGCATCCCTATTAGAGTGGAGACGTGATGCGCATTCATTCTACTAGCTGGGGGTGGGGGGCTAGCACTCCCTTTTGCCCCTTTTCTAGAATGCGCATTAAATTTGTCATAGAAAATATTATTTTACTGTCGAATTTAGAAGTATTGTTTAAATATCAATTGTACAAGTTAGCTGTCCTAGCTACAACAGTAACTCCATTATTCCAGCCCCCCACGACAGTAGGATCTACCTGGGTGCCATGGCAACAAGAACTATAGCTGTTCATTAAAATGGTGGGGGAGGGTGGCGGGGGAAGATTTCATTCAAATATGAATTCATTCCACGTCTAGTTCGGAGCCCGGCGCGTTCCTAGTGCGCCTTTTTTGCCCTCGCCATTACGGATGAAAGACTGTCGACAGCGTTCTGCGCAAAACAAGTCTTTTCCGGATAAATTAGCACCTAAAACAAGCCATACTCTCATCAGCATAACTGACAGCTCCGCCTCTCATTATGTTTTAGATCCAGAGTAAAAACGGCGCTTCTCCCGAATCCTTTCAGGCAATCTCTCCCAGTTCCTCGAGGGAGAAAGTAGAAATACAAAGTTTCGGACTGAAACCCGGTAAAAGCCTCGTTTTTAAGCTCGGCTCGAATCGAGGTTATGCAAATGAGACGCCATATTTCCTTGCAGTATTATGGGATGTTTTGCCACTGTCACCGAATCTTTCATATCTCCATTTTTCGCCCAGGTTATTACTAAGACGCGCGCTTTTATGTGGACTTTCCGCAAGGTTTGAAATGAAAAATATCTCTAATTCATTTGGCATTGTTGGAGTGCGCGCTCCACTCCGTCGCCGGATTGCGATATTCTATCGCCAAGCTCGCACCTCCTCGGTTCATTATTCGGCATTGGTTTTACTTATTATTAAATTTGTGTTAATTTGATATGCCACAATTAGCCTTCTACCGGTCTAAAGTTTTGCCCCCGAATCAGAAAAGAATATTAATACCTTGCATATTAAAGCAGGCGACTGTCGCTGCGGATCGTATTCTTGACTTTGCAATTTCACAACCCAATCGGGTTGGCGTCGGTCAAAAACCATCCGTGCAAGTATCTCGTATTTGTATTTAGAATATCGACTATGTGATGTTTATTTGATGAAAATAGGATTCTCTCCGAAGATGGGTAGCGAGGGACTCTGTAAAATATCTCTCTCTGGTGATTACTACACTGTGAGAGTTCTGCCAAGTACAATGTTGGGAATTTCAGGGGGAATTTGCGAACCCATATGCAACGTCAGATTTGTAGAATGCGACGTGAATCGAAAGGACCCAATTTGAGCTTTTGATACAGTTACACAACAGAGAAATCTGATACAATGGCGAAGGAATAATCTTCATTTCATTAAAAATCATTTATTAACATCTTAATGTTTCTGTATGGGTTTTCTTCAGTCTTACGAAACTAATCTAAAGTTTCAATATTTGTCTTGGCATTGGACATTATAATCCACTGTACAGAGGCTAAAAAGTGGGAGGAGAGAGAGAGAAGTCCAGAGCTATGATCATACAATGCTAATTTGGGTAGATTTACGGTCGAAAACCAACGGGGTGTTGCATTGATTAGGTACGCATTTTGACAAGTCTGTAGACTTCCTTCGACTCCACTTTGACATGTACTACATATTAGAAATGTACTAAAGCCGTTGACCCCCTACCTATATGTAGTTACTGGTAAACCCCAAACCCACGTCACAGAAAATTGATCTTTGTTGAAAATCTTCCTATTATTTTCGCTTATAACTATTCCTTTTTTCGTTCTGTTCATATGTTATTCCTCCGGAACCATGCATATATAATGCACAAAGCTAGCCTTCTACCAACCTAAACAACCAGTTCAACTCTCTCCAAATCTTTCCTTTTTTTTATGCAAGACTTCCTCTAGAAGTGCATTTCGAAATTTCTGGGGCTGAGAAATAAACCCTACCGAGCCTTCCCTGGGAGATCACCCTTGAAGCGGGAGAGCGCGGGAGAAAGGTGGGAGATTATAACGCAGGCCCATCATTAGGGCTGTAGCAGTAGAGGCGGGCTTTGGGTGGTGGCAGTGGTGGTTTTTGGTGGAGGCGGTACCCCTTTGTAGTCTCCTGCTCTCCTGAGTCGGTCCGAGCAGATAGTCTATTGTCGCTGAGCTGCTCGCCCGCCCACTTTACCACTCGCCCACCCACTTACCACTCGCCCATTCGCCCATCTCTGCGCTCTCACCCGCCCCAAACTTTCTTATCAAACTCCCCTCCTTCCTCCTAGCACCGCGCGCCGCCTACTTAGTCAATCTTTCCATGAAGTTCGCCTTTTTCTTTTCAATCTCGCTTTCCCCATTTCTAATTTCCAATTCAATCCCCCAGCCTTCTGCATTTTTCCGTTGCGTTTTTGTTTTCTCAATTCCCCTATTTCCATTGTTATTACTTCTAGATTTCTATTCTGAAATTATGCTTCTTCTTTTTACTTCCTCGACTTGGCGTCGGCTCCCTTCTCATTTCTCGTGCCGTCCTTTCTTAAGGTACGGTCTGTCTCTTTGGTCCAACTGTTTCAAAATGATAGAACTGATGAATTCCAGGCTCGCTTTTGCAGAAAAACGCACTTTCTCCTTATTAAATTAGGTCACAAACCCAATTTTTGACACGGCTCCAATACATGTGGACGGAGGGTGCATATGAAATCTTAGATTTTCAGTCACTCATTAGTGGTTATACAAACATACGGATAAGGGGCGTAAAACTGCGGGTAACCCTGGATGAAAATAAGATGGCACTCTCCTGGGTTTAGGCCTGGTTTAGGCTTGATTTAGGTGTATTTAGGCGTCACCCGATCGGCAATGATACAGCGGGCAAACAGATTACTTCAATACTACCCGCTACCCCTCCATACTACCCACCACCCTCCCATACGCCCCCCTGCATCCTTCATGCAACCCAAAATTTAATAGGTTTTATCGGTAGACTTTTTTCCCAGCTGCAGTTGTATAATTCACTGCCGCATGTTGCTCTCTGCGGAGATTAAACATCCTTTATCTTAGAAGGTTTAAATTGTTAATCTCCAAGGAGTCTCCAGCCTGCTGGAATTAATGACTATTTGAGAGCACAACTGATGTTAGGAATATTAACACTTATATTTTGTTTAGCAGCAAGCGGGTGTCAAGTTGCAATCAAAAGGAAAATGATATGGAAGTAATAGCTTCTCTGATAGTAAGGGGAGCATGGAAGAGAGCTGTAATGTTGAATGTGTAATTAACATCTCATTGGATGTCACAATTTGGTGCTGTTAGGCTTATATGTTTTAGCATAAACATCAGAGGTCCGGCATCAAATATATGAAACAGGTCGTATTCTGAAAGTTTCTGCAACATTCCTACAGTTCACAGCATTGCATTTACTGTTTTGTTCCAACTCTATACATCTGGGTAATTACGAGTATTGTATCAAATCACTCTTCCTAATTAGCAAAAATTTATCAATTGGCATTAACTAAGTTTCAAGGAGAGTACATTTGATTCATTGTGTATACATTTACTGGTAAAAAGGGGGGAACTACTCTTAGTTGCTCCTTTATGATTTAGCTTATAATGGCACAAACATTGGACACTTGAGCGGTATTTTCTCATGAATATACATGTCCCATTCTCAAATGCATTCTCGAAGGCATAATGGAAACTACATTAATGCTTAGTAAAATTGAGTTTGGAAGTTCAGGAGAGGAAGCTTTGCGTTAGTGCTTATTAAAAATGTCGTAAAGAAACATGATTAAAATCCTGATTGAAAGGGACTGTTTGGAAACTCGGAGTTCAAAGCAAGTATTTTGATAACAATCTTTTCCATGGTAATGCGAAAGAAAAGTGAAAGATGAAGGGTAAAAGTTTTTACTTGTCAAATTCAATGGAGTATCAAATGAACCACATTAGTTGGAAAACTTTCTACCTGAGCGAAGAAAAACCTGAGAGAACAACCTTACAAGAGACAAAGACCATTTCCTTTTCTCATACCGAAACGCGTTTAAATAGTTGCATAAACTGCAAAGGTGCTTAACCTTAACCAGTGTTATCCAACACAATTATACAATTAATAGATTACAGGAAATTCCAAACTCATTAAAACCGGATTACCGTTTATTATATTCCTAATAGTCATAAACTTATCTGATTGGAATGTGTTTTCTATGTAATACTACATATTCAATTAGAAATCGGTTGATAAAGAAAAGCGGCTCATATCTATCATGCAATCTGATCCATTTTATTTGGTTTTCCAATATGAAATATAATATTGCTATACTGAGTGTATAACCTATATCGCCTACTTATGGTTTTATATAAATACTTGAGTAAAAGCCAACTTTCTATAGACATTGTGCGCATGACGTCACACACCCCAAATTGGGATATCTGCTATGTTGGTGATCAGTTCAAATTTACCATTATTCACGGTTCTACAACAGCTATGCTGTATATTCTTTTGCCAATTTGATCAAAGGAAAACTCAATGAATCATAATAAACAACTATTATCTATAAATTATCAATATATGAAATAGCCACATGGGTGTGGTGACCACATGGTGATCACCAAAATCTGGTCAATTGACCCTGTCGCACAAGGTCTATAAATATTTGAATTGTCATTTTAACAACCGTACAAACCCTATTTGCAGGTTATAATAAACACCTCCGGACCGTCTTGGTTTGTGATACACAAAAAATGGAGCGTTGAGGCTGTATTGCGGATGCCGCATTTGTCATTTTGAGTTATCTTTGTCGGGGAAAAGGATGAGGTGAAAACATAGCTCTCCTTGTCGCCTGCTGACAAGCGGCTGGCGCAAAAAGACGGCGGCCAAAAAGCAATTCATTAAGATTCAATGCGTTTCAACGCATTATCCAATCACTGTAGGGGAGTGAGAGAGACCTGGACAGACAGGGGTCCTAATTACATGATAAGCATCTAAACTGAGAGCCTTTAAAGTACGTCTCACTACCCCTCCACGCCCCACCCTCTAGTCAATAAAGGCTGGATTCAACAAGTTGATTTCTACTCGCATTTACAGAATTTTTCAGTGAGATTCAGGATCAATTATTGATATCTTATATATCATTAGAAAGGACTTAAAATTCTTTTTCAATTGGTATGTAACATGCATGGGTTCCTATCATATTCCGAATGAAAATGAGAAAATTATCGAAGAGCTGGATACCAGAATCGTCTGGTGGAATACAGGCTATGTATAATTATATTGCCATTGGTGGACACCTGGCTTTCCATTGCTGGTAGCATAGAGATACTTCAGGTACTATAATATGTTTATACAAGGAGAGAACTGTTGCTTACTCCACAGTAATGCATCCCACTGCTTGCAGTAATAAGCAGACCTCACAAGTACAAGGCCTGTGACACGGACAGAAGATGAGGGGTGGTATTTTCATCAAACCCATGCTGCTATTGATCCTTATGCAGAGAGGGGAAGACGGCAAGAAGGGGGAGACAGAAGGAGGGGGGGGGGGTGAGATGGGGGTGGCGGGAGGTGCGGGGGTGGCGGGTTAAAAAAACGTCATCAGGGGATCCCTACTAATGCTAATGATGACAACTCCCCCTGGTAGTCAAACACGGAAATAATGAAAAGTGTTGCAACCCATTTATACGGCCACGACTTGAAGACGGGGATACCCCATTATACGCCATTAATGATGGATATGTTTGAATTAAATGCAAAAGCCATATTCCATCTTGCGATGTTTTTCTTTCACTTGTGGGGAAATATAATAAATTTGTTGCGTTGTTCCTTGCGTTGTATAAACGCAAGTAGCAACACATGCAGTTTTCCTAGGGTTTACTATAGGTTTCTTGCATTGGAAGATACCAGTATGTTGGTATCTGAAAGGCAAAGCAATATGGCCTTGGACTCTGGCCTTCATGGTATTATCAGTGTATTTTCTATTAACAGCTCCCTTTCTGCGTGTCCGCCTTCAGTGATTAAACAGGAAAACGGCAACGTTTACTCAGGCTGTGAAAAGAAAAACTTCACCAACTTCATCATTTTAAAGGTCTTAAAAGATGGCTAAGGTTTCCGAAAAATTAAATTCGTGCGGCAATTTTACGACATGTAAGATGCTTTTCTGGGTTTTTACGTCATCTGAACGGAACTACAAAGTTCACTACAATGGGCGGATTTCAATTTTTAATTCTCATTTTTTGAGTTCATTACGGAAGCAACTATGAATCACGGGAAGTGTTTTTAGGCAATTCTTTGTTTCATTCGGTTCCATTCAAATTTAGAATTTTAATACTGTAAAAAATGGACGAGTAAGATTCCCAAAGGAGCTGTCATGAAGAGAGTTCTGGCCCGGTTCTCAGATGAAGCTAGATAAATTCGTGTAAGATTCAATAATGAACGATTCTTATATCCATTAGTGACATAATATAGCATATGATGCATTCTAGTGAATACCAATTAAATTATTCACTATTGGCAATATATACTGCTTGTAAGCGCAAAGTAAACCAAATATTCATGTAACTTGTACGACAAATGAACGATTTTAAGATTCATCAGTAATTTAATATTGAAGTTGATACATGTCAGTGCGTATAAATGAAATATTTACTTCTGATAATAATATTATACATTTCTTGTAAACGCAAACTGAACAAAATATTCCCTCTCACAAAAGGTAGGTCATGTGGGGATACACTTCCTTTTAGAGGTGATACCCTTGCAGATACGGTTGAACCCTTAATGGCACTATTTTTAGATCTGTTACGTAACAAAGGTAGTTGGGATCCCACTTTTAACTTTTTTTCGGCTAACACCCACCCTGCCCCCAGCCCGGCCCAGGCCAGAGCTCGGCGACACGACAACACACCCCAACCGCCCTAGGCCTGCCCTAGATGACGTTTTTTCCCCTAAAACGTTTTTTGTCCTCAAAAGCTCCAACTTTTTTCCCGCTCGCTCGACTGCGTTCTGCCCCGGCTGGTTGCTGGTAAAAAACGGATCCATCATGGCGCGAATCCAGCCAGGATCTCCGGGCCACTCCTCCAATGGGTAAACGAAACGAACCCAGCCACAACCAAGCCTCTGTCTCTGCCTTTCTGTCGTTTTTTCCCTGTGTTTTTTAAATCCCCTTTCCTCTCCTCTTTTCCAATCTCTCTCCCCGGATGCCGCAACCTGACTCCTCTTTTTGTGTGTGATTTTAATTTTAGCGGGGTAAAAAGGCATCCAGAGCAGTCTGCGTGCACTGGGGCTTTTTACTGTTATTATTTCCTTCAACTTATCGGATTTTTTCGCGGGGTAGTGGGGGTAAAGCCTGTATTCCACTAGTCAGTTCTGACTGCCTTTTATTTGATTATTCATACCTTTTTACCAATAATATGGCAAAAGACCACTCATCCTACATATCAATTGAAAGAGAAATTGAAGACCTTTCTAATGATATGTAACATGTCTATGGTTAATCAAAATTAACTCTGCCAGTTATCATATCGGGAGAAAAATCGGCTAGTGGAATACAGCCTTTAGGCTTTCCGAGGCCTCAAACGGGACCTTCTGAGGTCCGTGGGTGTACATAGATACACCGTCCTCTATAAAACGTCCCGGGAAAAATAAAACAGTCAGATCCTCACCCAAAAAAACAGGACTGGACTATTGCCAAGCTCCTGTTTTCAGATAATTCCTGTTTTACATCTCTCTGAACTTACGTCATACGCTGCTTTTTCTGAAATAAATATTTTTTCCCGAGTTTAAACGCACTATGAGAAGAAAAAGCGTAAACTATAAAGCTCCTGCGGTTTTCTAATATGAATCATACCTGTCTAGTTCTAATGAGGATCTGGCAGAAACTAGCCCTGGGAGTCCCCCCTCACTCTCCACCCCAGCCCCTCCAAGATCCCTTTCAATCTCCACGCACAGGCTGCTGCTGCTGCACTCCCCTCCTTGGTATAAAAACGCTGGGGTGGTTTTTCCTACCCTGCCCGGGCCTCCCCTGCGTTTATCAAGTTGGATCCAGAATAATCGACAAAATGAATATTGCCGTTTCTGTCTGGATTTGCTGCATGGAGCGATGCTGCGTGGCGAAACACCCAAGGATTGATTCTGATAATTAAGTGTGTTGATCAACCCTTACTGCGAGTCTATAATGACTACAGTTCACGGTATTATCAGTCTAGATATGGAAAATACTAACAAGTATCTGAACGTATTTATATCTAAATATTGTTCTGCAATCGAGAACCATACATAGATTTAATATTCAGTATTTATGTCTAAACTATAAAAAACAAATCATGATGAACATCTCTTTATGATTATCATTTAACTTGATTCTGGTTCAAGTGATATCTTTTAGATCAATCAATTAATAAACAATACTAATTTACATTTTACACAACCCATGTGCATGTAATCCGTCTTCGTCACAGAATTCTGCTTTTGGCGCTTCTAGTCACTGCTAAACAATTTGCATTGTTAATTACATTTCTACCCAACAATCAATTAGGCTTCTGTAAAGAGAAAAAAAGATTTCTTTGGTTGGGGACTATCTCAATTATCCCAATAGAGATTTACACAGATTAAATTGTAGCTTTCTTAAGCCGACCTGTAGTATATTAATCTTTTTCAGCCCTAACTCCTCCTAATCATACTACGTCAAAATGCCATCAGCGTTCCAGTGGGGGTTTTTAGGCGGTGGTAATTTTATGTGTCTTTTTTCACCCAGAGGATATAGAGTTGCCCTAAGAACCACTTTAATTGCCTTATAAGAGCGTGAGGCCACTCAGTTATTCATGAGTGACGGGTAAAAAACGATATCCCCCATCTTATGGAAGCCCGCCAAAAAACGGCCCTGTTGATTGCGTGAGGCACAAAAAGCGGCCATATTGCCTTGTTCCCTTCCTACCTCCTATAGTGAAGATGTCGCCGCTCTTTTTGCCGAGTTCCTTGAGCATGTAATACGCACTTCATTTTTATCACGTCAATACAAAGTCTATTGACACTAGATTACCATTGCTCCAAAACCAACATTGACAAGTGAAAGACAAGCTGTATTATTGGTGTCCTTAGGCGGAAAAAAGAGAAAAGCAAGCGCCTTACGTAAATACCCACTTTAATTCAATCCCCTCTTACGTCAAATTGAGGAAGATCATTAGATAGCGAAACATGTGTCAAATAATAATGATCTATGCAGTTATACATGCACACCAGGGGCGGATACAGGATTTCAGAAAGGGGGTTGGGGGATCCCCATATAAGGCTAAGTACAAAAACGTCGTTCTTTCACGTGTAATGTTTATTCCTCTCTGTCAATGATAAGTTCACCAAAAAAAAAAAGGGGGGGGGGGGGGGGTCAGGACCCCCTGGACCTCCCCCCCCCCCCCCCCACCGGATCCGCCATGTACACCCATTAATGGTCCCAAATAAGGAGCTGTCTATTACCCTGAGAATCTATCTGTGTGGGCTCCACCTCTCCGAATAACTTTGGTTAATACTGAGTTGTAGAAAACCGTCCCTCTCTGGGGAACGTGCGTTTATTCCTGCCCCGAATTATCAATATTGGTAATTAGACATTTGCCCGGCGTGCAACAGCGATTGTCGTTCAGCCGACGGCCGCTTGGAGCGCACCCGTCTACCACCCGCATTTGCGCTCATTTTCTGTTGCATTTGTGCCGGTGAAAATCTCTTTAATGCAGACATCAATATCCTAATCATCGATTTCCGGCCGACCGGCGAAATGATCAAAGGCCCTGAATCAGCACAATTTAGATCATCTAACCTCCCCCTCCTGTCCCCTGTCCCACATCTCCATCTACCCTTTTATTTCTATCTCTGCATGCCTAATATTTCTTTTCTGCCCTGAGTTCACTATCTCTCTCTTTCTATGGCTTCCCGTCTATACGCTTGGAAAAACTTGTATTCATTAGATAGGGCAGAGGTTTATCTATATCCATTGTCAGTCACTTACACAACATTATTGGTTTATTGTTCCTACTTTTTACCGAACCATCCACTTTCCATATCATCGTTTCCTCCTCTAGATCTACATGAATTTAGTTTCTCTATGAGTGTTTTTTCCTAATCTCTAATATACTGCACACCTTTTCTCCTCCCATCAGCTATCTTAATCTTTGGGGGGGGGGGGGGGGGTCTATACGATGTGGTGGAAGGCAGTGCCAAGCCCAGGTAGTCTCAGACTCAGAGGGTGTCTGTAACCCCCTCGGATTTCGATCAGTAAAGGTCATGGAGCATAAAACGCAGCAAATTTGGTAAAAACTCTCATCTAGAACCCGCCCCCCTCCCAGTTTCATTTTGAACATGTAATATTACATTCAAACCTTCTTATACTTGCCTAGAACCTCTCAAATTTCCAGGAAACCCCTCGGATTTTCCAGGTACCCCCTAAGTTTTTAGGGCTGGGCACAGCCCTAAGAGAAGAGTATGTAAGAGCAGAAGCTTACTCCGTGGGTGTTTGTTGGCTGGTAGGAGTGGGCAGGTAGGGAAGGTGTAGGAGGTGGAGCCGAGGAGACCAACAAGACACATGAGAAAAGACACAGGTGTGGGTAGGTGTGTAGCACTTACTAATTTGATTAATTTCCTCTGGGGAAAAAGTCTCCCACACCTAAACCATTTTTGTTCTTGCCTAAGCATTTAGACAGGTACTGACCTTCAATAATGGGCAATTAGCAAAAGTAAGATTATCATTTTCTTTTGAAAGAAATTCTCCTGTGATTGGCGATAGGACATTTGTTTAACCTCCTTGGTATTTTTAGTTTTTTTCACCGGTTTCTTTGTTGACGGCCTAGCTGTCCTGCTCACGGTTCAAAATGTAGCCAGTGGAAAAAGGGGATAAAAGCATAACCTTTTTGCCCGTTGCAAAACGGCTCATGAGCACACACGAGTCGCCAAATATGGGCGCCGTATACCAGTTTCCTTTTAGGACCTTGATGTTATTTGCGCAGTGCAAAACACCACCCAAGGCCTGTCTCTCATCCCCGAAAGGCAAATCACCAATTTTACCTTGCTTTCGCAATAATCATAATCATAATCACAATCATCATCATCAACGTCAAAGTTGTCAGGCCTCGGAAAACATGATCAAAATCAACCGAGTCTTTTCTTCTAGCAAATGGGAAATGAGTTTGGGTATAAAAGTGAATCGGGCCAGGAACGGACGAAGGCGGCAGAAGTGTGTTTTCTTCTCACAGAACCAGGACGGTTTCTCCGCGCCACTTTTTTCCCCACCCCCAAAATAATTAGTCTATTATTTTGAATGACATTGGGCGGTTTTTTGACGGCTGCATCCGGCTGGTACCTGAAGCGCCGGCCAGATGCCGGGGCCTGCCTCAGACCGGGACAAAAAACACCGACTTGTCTTGATCAGTTTCTAAATGTCACAACATGGCGCCGAAAAACACTCGTGACACCAGTAAAACTCTGGCCAATAAGAAGTGCGGCGGAGGCTCTTTTTTCCGGGCCTAATCACCTCTGTGTGCATTGTGAGAGGCCGGTAAACAGGCTCGGGAGGCGGAGGAGGCTGGTGACACTACTTTAGGTGGTGTGGTGTGGACTCAGGGGATGGTACACACCCACACACATCTATACACACGTCAGTACAACAGGAAGTGACAGATACACGGCCCAAAGCTTAGTCATCACCGGCAATCATTTCCTGGACTTTTCAATTGCGTTTTCGCATAATAACTATTTTGAATACAAATATATCATTATGTATGTACGTGTATTTTAACATACAGTTCTTTAGGCAATTAGCATTCTATTACAGCCCCATCGCCAGCACCCATTTCCAGGATGTTCTTTCTGTTTTCCCCAAAATATATACATTGTGACATTTCATCACAAATATAATATATATATATATACATATATATATATATATACTTTGTTGTTGAGACCATAAATATCTTTTTTTCAAACTTTGTTTTCAGTGTTAAAAGGTTACTGATTGTCACCTATACATTATGTATTGCAATAAGTGTGCGGCCAGGCGGTACAGCTCTTTCCTTAGACTTCTGAGGAGCGCGTCTAAACTTTACCTACTTTTTGAAACTTAGAACTTATAGTGGTATATTAAAGGTTAATTTGGAGGTCAATAGTTAAGGAAATGTCCCGGAACTGTATATGATTATATATGCGTAATGTTTGCAATCCAATTCTAAACTGTTGTCTGATGTTGTTGCCAGGGTAAAACCCCTTTTCTGTACTACTCACACTAACCAAATGCATTGGCCAACAGGGCTTTGAAGAAACAGCAAATACAAGTTGTAGGGGCCGATAGAATTACCAATTACATAGCTAAACTGATTGGGGTGACAAAAAAGAGATAAGCAATAACTGAAAATGGTACCCATAAGTTTGTAAGTAAAAAATCGAATCTAAGTTAGCCAACAACTTTTGTCCACAGCATACAACATTTAGGTAAATTGTTTTTTCAATGCATTTCCTTGCAAAGTTGGGAACTTCAAAGTCGAGAATACAAAATTCGCAATTCGCATAAATGATTTATGAATACCTATGAATTGGAGTTCTTCATTTAGGGTTATTTTACATCGACATATTCGTATAGAATATAGTCCCCAAAACCACAAGAAATGCAATGAAAAACCGCACAAAGAACTACTCACTAATTCACAACACAAAACACATCAAGAAAAGAGTCAAATCATGAGAACTTACGTCGATTTCTTTGCAGATCTGTTTCTTGGAGTTGATGGGTTTGGGGTCGAGGGGCGGGAGTGACTTGGCGAGGCGCTCTGCGGCCTGGGCGATGGCCTTAATCTGACTGTCGGACAGTATAGGCATCGGAGTAGGCGAACTGGAGTCCCGCTTTATGCCCTGAAACAAGTAAAGGGTCAGCAAGATGTGGCCGGCAAGGGGGGGGGGGGGGTACATTTAGTCATAAGTTCTGGGACACAAGAAACAACTTAAAACATGAACATTTTATTACACCTCCTAATTGTTTGTCTTTTTCTGTCTTTTTCTATGTTTAACAAACTACAACTTAACAAACTACAACTCTGATGGCATCGACAAAGTATACTTGTATAAATCCAAGCGCTTTTCCAAAGCTTCTAGGCCTACTGTTTGTCTGTTTCCTAAACGTCCCATTTTATTGCATGAGGGGTCGGTTGTAGACACTCTAGATTTCTGGCTACTTATTGAGAAACTTTTAAAGAAGCGATGGACAAACTTGGAAGTTGGAAAAGTGTCACAAAGTTGGAATTTGAAATAAACAGTGATTTGGTCCATAATCTGTTTGTTTGTGGGAAATAGTTGTCCATGATTTAGTGTGTGGTATGGCAACTGCGTCCACATATAAGGAATATGTTACCTGAGATAATTTGATTCAAAGTATATCTTATGTCAACTTGGAATGCTGTCAAAAAGGAGCATATCCTGCCTACACTACATAGGATTCATATTTTAAATAACCTGCTTCTATAAGTTTCAACTATATGACAGATCCCATGGGAACACATGCAAACTTTGTGGTGGTGCATCTAGGTAAACCAGTCAAAAATGATAACCACATTTGCTGGGTGAAATAATTAAAAGGATAAACCGAATGATGTTGACGGAGACGATCCCAGAGCCACCGCCATTACCAGAATATAAACGGTTTTACCCAAATTGGGAGTGCGGCCATGAAATTCGCCATCTTGCAATTAATCAGACATTAATTAATTATGGATACTCCATCCTAAGTAAAGAAATTCAGTATTAGGGAGAAAACCAATTTCTCCAAGTCGAAACTGCTAATGCCTAAGTTCTGACTTCCAAGTGCCCCCACTCTCGACAAAGCTGATGCAATTAGGACACTAATGCGGAGGGCGTGTGAACGTTATTCTGTAGACAATGGCCTCACCACAAAATCTACATCTTAATTCTGGGGTTTGCCAAGACGTCTACATTAATAACTTATCGCGAATGATGGTTTTAACTTTTTGGGTCGAGTTAGGAGTATGACTCGATCCCATCACACTGCTAGCGCCTCTCCCCACGTCCCCACTCCAGCCTAGCACAAACTGTAGTACACTGTCGCTGCCTCTACAAGTTGCACTTATGTCCCCACATTCACTTTAAACTAAGTTTCTCCACTTCAACCATAATGACATGGGACCTTCAAATTGAATTTTTTTTTCTCTAAGATAAGCTATGGAAAGTCGTAGATTTGTCATTTTTGAAAAATTATTAGGGGGCCTATTGATACAATTTGGAAATATGTTCCAAATTCTAAACGTAGGCCCATATTTATAAATCTAGAATCATCTATTTCTAAATGAAAGTTTGTATAATATTGTATATATTATACATTTGTAAGTTAGTTTGGAAATTGATTCAATACGGGTGGATATATAGCAACCACATCTATGTTTTCTATACTTATTTCATGTGGGTTTGTCAATAAAATTATTCCAAATTAACCTGCAGGTACTTGTAATACAAGAAATCAACTATCCTTGGTAGGGTGAATCGCTGCATCTCAGTGCAAGGATGTCACCATGGGTTCCCGGTCACAGAGAGTGTCCCACTCTGACCCCCCATTAATGAGTCCAGAGACCCCTCCTTTAAATATTCAGACCAGTCGGAGTAAAACCAAGATGGCGCCCCCGCTAGAGGGCGTGGCGGGTAGCGGCGTCTTCCGGCCGCCATTAGACTTCTCGGTCTGCGTCTCTAAGTGCGGTTCGACTCAGAGAAGAAAGCGTCTCCTCTGTTGGCGAGTTTCTTCTTTTAAAGAGCATTATGTTGGGGCTCGCAGCGCAGCACTCACCGGGTTCATCGAACGCACGGCGCCAGATCATATCATAAAGGGGAGGACAAACTAGATGGGGCAAAACACACCTCTACAATGTCAATTAATTCCCCCAAATGACATTCACCTTTTTGCCCAGAACAATACGCTAATGGAGAAAAATGCTCGGTTATCTCCATTTCGAAATGTATTTCGCAAGTAAAATTTCAGAACGGCTCCAAAACATCAAAGGCGGCCATTTTAGATGTATTTTCCGAATCCCCCTCTCGGGAAAAAACTTCAAAGGGCGAGAGCAGCAGTCGGCATTAGGAGGGGAAGAGAAGAAATACGAGTTGGTGTTCTCCCTAAAAGAGACTGTTCAGTAAAGCCGGGTAGCAACCAGGCCTTGACAATGCCTTCATTATGGGTCCACGTCGAGATGGGAGGTGCGCGCGCAGTTTTGTCACCAATTAACATAAGACAGTGGCAAGGGAATTAAAAGGCGTTCAGCACGGTATACGGGTTTACCAGGGAATGGTGAGCTTTCGGGAGTTGGGAAAGGTGAGATTTGATGAAGTAGCTAGAATTGAAGGGTAGGGAAATGGTAAATATTGGTGGACGAAAGCATGATGCCATAGTATCTATAGGGAGCATGAGGGTCCAGACATAGCCAGTCAGAGAAACCGGAAATACATTGCTTAAGACCGGAACTAGTTTGTGAAACCCCCTATTAAATAACAAAGTGCTCATGAATGTTAAATACAAACTACTTTATAATAATAAGCAATCATTTCATTTAATGGTAAGTAATTAGTAAGAAGTAAAGTAATACATCAATCAATAAAAGTTAAGTAAGAACAAGTTTGAACTAACAAGGTGGTGGCCAGTATCAAGTTTATGAGAACTGAGTCTCGGTCAGGTAGTTGGAGCTGGTGTGGTGTGGCTGTTTGAACTATATGAACGCCACCCCCAAAATAGCAAAGCTCGTTGGCTGGTTCTCGTGAGAAGTTATAAATTCACGCGCGACCTCTGTCTAGACAAAATTTCCCATCGCACCTGAGTATCAAAGAACGGACTGAAGACTAAGTAGTAAAGGACATTTGTATGAAAATAGACCCGAAATATCCATATCGCTATGATGAACGTTTCTTTAACCTATGCATAAACGTCAAGGGAGCTTCTGTGTTCGTGTTTAGATAATGGACACACAAAGAGAATGCTAAGAAAACACCTCGATTTAAATGCGTATACATGTTCCCAGCTCGTCTCGGCTTATTATGTGTCTTCTTTGGATCCTTTTTCGTGAGCATACGACGTTGGAATAGTCGGGATTCTATTTCCATCACGGGCGCCACGTCCTCTAATCTTTATCTAGGCGCAAATCTAGGTGGAGTGAGATTTCCCACAAAGAAGTATTAATTGAATATTTGTAAGGAAACTTCGCTGCATTAAATCGAAAGAATTGTTTGATTCGCGAAGGAAAAAAATAGGTGAGTAATTAGCTCGCGTACAACTCCGTATTAAGAATGAAGAACTTCAGAAGCAGAGGACACTAGAATGGACGCATGTTCTGGCGGGGAAAGTCCTTCCCGCCTCTTCTTCCCTCTAAGGCAAATCGAATTTAACCTTATAACTGAATCAAGGTAAAAACAAACTGCGGTTAAAATTGGTCTTTATTAAGTAAAATATGACTTCAAAGGTTCTCTTAAATCTCTACGGAGCTTCGGGCACGCAATAGATGGCGAATCTGCCTTGACGTGAAAGCAAAAAGTCCGGATTCTTTTTGAAAAAGATCCCTCACTCACTTTGCCCGTTCCCGAAAGAAATTTCCATCTGAAACTGTGATCGTTTTTGGCGCGAGAAGAGTCGTTTTTCACTCGATATTGGAGTAGAGTGAAAGGAAGCTCAATGAAAACACAGAAATTCAGCTTTTTTTATCGTCCCAACTCCCAATAACCTGGAGACGAGCGTAACAAAATCCACGTCGGCGACAGACACTTTATCTCCATAGTAAAACATTCCCTCTTCGTGACTCCAGCAAGGCGCGTCTTTTTCCCCTATTTTGCACGCGCCAATTATGTCAATTCGAGACTTTTCAACTCAAAAAACCCTCGCGCCTTCATTGACATAGGAGATCCTCATTGGACAAAAGTTTTCAAATTCGATAACAAATCATTAGCGGAGAAAGACCCCTAAAAAGGACCTCAGAATCTCAAGTTCTCAGGCAAGAAGGCTGCGCGGAGGATTGCTGCTAGAATGCTACACCGAGACGGGAAAATGTCCGGCATGCAATATCCCTACGTCAAAAGATTTCACTCAAATAAAACCTCGGCGCTTTATTAAAATTGTGATTTTTGCTCAGTTTGACAGGCAACTGAGATCGTGAGCTCGCTGACACCCGAGAATTTGTAGACAAAATAGTCCGTTTTCGCCGGAAACATCCACCGGCTTTGAACGGAATGCGCACGCACCCAGGGAAGCTAATGAGGAGGCAAAGTAAATTGAGGTAAATAAAATGACTTCAAAATGGCTTAAGTGAAGGCCCAGCGGAAGGCAATGCATTAGCACTGAAAAAAGAGGCAGGGGAAAACAGGTGCAGGGGTTTATGCCATAACTCATGTGAGCAAAAACCATTACAAATCACCGACTGAACAGGCCACTTGGAACACTTAGAGCTTGCTTAGGTAGCTGTTAATATCACCAGAAAACTGGGATATCGATCTAAGATTAGAATAACTTGTCTTGTTGCACGATAATTATAGTCATTAGAAATGTAAAAGTAACCATCAAAGGGCAAGCATTAGAAGGTGATTATACTACGAATACAGACCTCACATACAGGTATGCAGACCAAAATTGTTCTGGTAGCGCAGTATTTCGGGAGAGTTACACATGGTCCAATGACGTAGCAAACTGAACCCATGCATATGACTACACGAACACGCAACCGACTCAAGATGCCTGATTTAAGTGTATGCACGAAGATCTAGGCGTTTAATAGTTGATATTTACTTAGATTTGACAACCTGTTATCTTTGAAAGAATGGGACTTTCACTACCAATTCTTCGTGTAAAAGGCATGCAAACAATACCATTATAGACAACATTTGGGTTAGGATAAGGTTCACAGGAAAAGCTAATCATCCACCATGCATTGATGAATTCATTATCTGGACAGTAATATCAATTTTCATATTTTCATTCTGTTAAATTGTCATCCATTCACTATCCTTCGGTTAGGGCCTTCCATCATAAGTATGTACGCACGGTATATAATAGATTACAGACCCCACATGTCAATTATACGCAATGGATTTGTACAGGGACTTACGCACATCTTCAAACTTTTTGGACCTCCTATGGTGCGTATGCACTTAATGGAAGGCCCCTTATATATATATATATACATATAATATATATATAATGATATATATATATTTGCCTATAGTGGCATTTCCCCCCACTGCCCCCTAGCGGTAGCCACACACAGTAACCGTACTCACGTTGCTAGGGCTGGGGCTGTTCTTGGGTGTGTCCAATCCCCCGGTGGAGTGCGCCGGCGACGGCACGAACTCGATCGTCGCCGAGCTGCTCGTCGTCGTCGGTGGGGGCGACGGACTTCCGGTTCCGGGTCCGCCGTTTCCGGTTCCGGTCGGCGCTGTCATGGCGGCTGCTGCGGCTGCGGCGACGGCGGCGACGGTGGCGGGGGAGGTGGCGGCGGCCGGGGCGGGGCGGGGGTTCCAGGTGGGGGCGGAGATCACAGAGTTGCCGGTGGCCTGCTGCACGGCGTAGGCGACGGCGCCCTGGACCGAGGCGACGATGCTACCAGGTGGCCCCGGAGGGGGGGTGAGCGCCGCCAGGCGGGGCTGCTGAAACATCGCTGAAAGAGCGAAAATGATGAACTTTGGGTCGGCGGAGGAGAGGAGGGGCGAGAGGCGACACACTCGCCTGGTCTGACGCTGAAAAACAGGCAAAAGGGGGGAGGCTTGGGTCAGGGCACGCTCTCTCCTTCACAAGGGGTAAGACTGGTGTTAAAGGGAGCCAAAAGCAATGTTCGGGTAAAATTTGACCAAAAATAACTACAAAGATACATTCTATGAGCCTAACTTTTAATAGTCATTGGTATAGTATGAACCATGAACTTTATCTTTAACTTTAATTCCAGAAAACCCATGACATTCCTGCTTTTGGACAGCAATGTTTGTAAACAACCCTATTTTGGTGGGTCATCAAATTTGAACAGGGATAACTTTGAATGTATTTAATGAAGTTTAAGTCTTTTTCTTTTTACTATGGACCTAAGTTATTGACAAAGAATGTATTTCAATAGTTAATACAATTTACAGAATGTTGATCCCACATTGCTTTTGGCTCCCTATAAGTCCAGGGGGCGGGAGAAGAGGGTACCATCCTTATACATTTTGTCTACTTTTTCTGAGTCTATTTTTCACTTTTACAAATGATAATAATGCTCTTCTCCGGACATGTGGCCCCCTCTCTTGATTACCCGATAGGCAAAGGTATACATGTAATTTCTCAAAGGGTAATGACAACTTAACCCCATATGCCCATTTTTCAAATCAATTATAATCATATCTGTCAATTTATATAAATTGTCATTCCTATGCTGTTTTATAAAGCATATATACACAATCACAGAATTCAGGACAGTCTATTTATTGTAGATGACTATAATTTAAATCCAGGGTATCAAATATAAAACACTATGCACAAATGAATGCTACAGAAAGCCTCCTGCATGATATGCATTCTCTACGTATTGTTTGTAACGACCGGGGTGAAGTGGAAGTTATCATTGTTTCCCACTTTTTGATAATCCCAATTACAGATCACTCTGGGTGATAGAGTGGAGGACAGAACACCCTGGTACACCAGTCGGAGGAATACAAGTCAAGGCAAACGCGGCTCTGATTCTAAAAACACCGCCCAGACATGCGATAGTTCAATTATAACCCGGAGTAGAACTAAAACTAACCTCTCGTACCCCGTGGGCTCACGGTTAAGGCATGCTTATACCACCCTCTGACTTAATGGGCATCATGTTCTTAACCTCCACAGATGTTTCATTGAACTGATTAAAGGTGGCTTCATACTTTGACATTAGGGGGAATCTTACTTGTCTTTCTATATAGGGATACTATAGCTCAATAGTTCTGATCTGAGCCCAATGGAGCGCGCATGACCAAAAACATATACGATGTACAACATTACACATATAAGGTTTAAAATTAGAATTTTGGAAAATGAATAAGTCCAAAAGCCAGAAAATGAAGTGCCTCTGTGGGGGAAATCTATAGCTTTTCCCAGGAAAGTCAAACAGCACACAAAGTATTAACCTCCAATGCACAGTTAGTACTTTCCATTTCGCCCACACAACAATAGAGGCAATTTCACAAACAGAAAGGAATTTTCTTCAAGCCGTCTAAAATCAGATTATATCAGTTTATCTAAATTATGAGTCCCTTTTCAGATAACCGACATAATTTCGTCCATTTTTCTTCTCTCCAATCCCAAAGATTAACAGTCCCCCGTGCCGTGACGTCATCATTAGAGGAATCCCCAAGGTCACGTGACAGGTGGGCGTCCTAGTCAATAATTACCTTAGACTCTGTTTCTTATGGCCAACTTCTTAAAACACCCAGCAGAGAGTCTGATGCCATGTAATGTGGCAATTGGTAGACGGTTATATTATTGGAACATCTCTGTAACGTGGAGGAGAGCTCCCATACAACACTGACTGTACAAACAATTGAGAGTTTTTCAATAAATCTTTACTTTTATTCTATCCCTTACTTGTATTACAATTTCTAATGGTGTTCCAGGGTTCACCCATAAAGAGAAACTAAAGCAAGATACCACAAATATAACTACTAAGCACCAGCACCGTTCAACGTTTTCTTGGAAAAGATCAAATTTGTCGAGAAAGTCTTAGCTCCGAAAAATATGCGTTTACAGTACATTGAGAACTGATCATTGTTAAAGAGGGAGTGGTTTGAAGAATAGCAATCATTTAACTGTATTCAGGGATGTAAGTCAGGGTTTATGAAAAAGTCTGAAAACTTCAACTCATCCTAAAATGCTATAAAACGCGATGTAAGAAATTAATTCAGAAATCTATTATTTGAGGTAAAAACCTCTGAATCAGACACAAATTTGTAAACTTACATCCCTGTGTATTGTGAAAAGCACAAAAATCAAGAAAAGTGTAAAAGAACTCCACTTACATAGGTCTCCGCCAGGGTTGGCGACCCACTCTTGGAGCGACTTCTGCAGTCGCCGCACGTGGAGCGGCTTGCTGGCCATGCCGACCAGGGCCATGATCTCCAGGAACTCCTCCTCGCCCGCCTCACACAACTGCTGCACATCGTCACCGCCTGCAAGACGAGGAAAGGGGCCGTGGTTAGATTTTATTGATTTGAAACCATACATCCTATATACCATTCGGAAGGAAATTCGAAGACCTTTATTTTGATATGTAGCATGCCTAGGTTTAACCTAAATCCCTTGGCCAATTAAAAAAATCATTACACAACTGCTGCACATCATCACCGCCTGTGGGAGTAAGGGGAGGAATGGGCGTTTATTTTCTCATTGATTTGAAACGAAACATCCTATGTACTATTAATAAGAGAATTCTAAGACCTTTCTTTTGATATCTAACATGTCTAACCTGAACACCAATAATCCATAGTTACCTATTGATTTCTCTTTAAAACTTCCATTTTGTTGATCCAAAGTTAATTTCCTTTGATATTAATAAAATTTCTATATTTAAGCGTGGCTTCACAGACTAGTTCCGGTCATAAACAATCTAGTTCCGGTTTCTCTGATTGGCTGAATAGTTGATTCGTAAGTATAGACATTTGATAGCTGACTGAATGAGGTGTTTCAGACAGAGACAATATTCAAACCAGAGATATTAAACAAGAGATATCTTAGAAATAAAACATAAGACAAGCGCTTCTGTGATACTACATTCTTCAGTGAATTGTTAGGTAGTACTTCTCGCAATAGATAAAACGAGGGACTCGTGTCTAGCCAATACTGCATCAATGATCTGATTATAGGTGACGGTGTCACAGAGCGTTCACCGCCTGTTTTCCCGCCTTGTCTGGCCGATATTGACTCAGGTAAATGGTGTTTGTGTTCTCAGGTGAGGCTACAGGTGAGGAGGTCAGCATGATTAACCCCACCGGGAGCAATACCAACCTTGAGGGTTCCACCAACTTGATTATTCAATTTGTTTTCTTCCATACTTTATTGGTAGTAGTAAGAGTATTAAATGGCAATACCTGCTTATTAATTAGGTCCTAAAGCATAATTTCGAACAATTCCAATTGAGTTCTCTCCAATAACCGTCAAAATTATATTTTAGAGTGAATTCACATACTAGTTCCTGTCAAAAACAATGTGCTTCCGGTGTTTCTGATTGGCTGAATTGGGACACTCATGGGGCATATAGGCGCAGACTGCCGGGGTAAGTGCCCGAAAGAAAGGGGCAGAAAGTAAAGGGTAACAGTTAAAGACAAAATATATAAAAAAGCAACATTTGGGAAACACTATTAAAACATTTGCTTAATGTTCTTAAGGTTCCAATTTTATCTTCCACTTTCAAAATGTTCCAATCCCTCAAAATTTGAGATATGGGATGAGTTGCGCCTCGGGGGTGGGGGTGGGGGGTTGCCAATGGTAACCAGGGGCAGAAACAGGTGGGGAGAGGCGCTCCATAACCTTATTACTGAATACCGTGTTCCCAATCGGCATAAAACTCTAGCTTTTTCTGTGCAGGAATCATTCTGTTTGTAAATAGCCATGACACAAATTAACAACAACAATATTGGGTTTTTGTAGGAATTCATCGCCGGTCCTCCATGTTTCAAGTCAAAACGTTGCTCTTTTGATTCCTCTTTGACCAAGAAGCTGTCAGGAAACAGCCATACAATAGGCTGTGAGCAGGGAGTCGGCCTGATTTGCCCCTGCCTCTTCTCCCTCAGCCTGCCTCCTCTCAGAACTGCATTCATTCCAAGAAAAGACCCAACCGGCAGACAAAACTTTAATCCCCTTGATTGCTAAATAAAAAGCTACCCACTCCCAGAACTTTGGTAGTTTCCAAAGAAGATGAAGTTATTGAGTTTATTTCATTTTTCTCCAGGAAAAATGATCAGCCCGGAATTAATGTCGGGACTGGGTTATGTTTTGCCCAGCCGCTGCAATTAAGCAAAACACTCCCTGGAAATCACTTATTATTAATCGCAATCAGAAAAAAAACTTTTATCAAGTGCAGGCAGAGGGAAAAAAAGAAGCGAAACGCAATAAGGAGAATGGCACTACAACAATATTGTGCGCGTTGGGGAAGAAAAAGAGGGCCTTGGTCTATTGTTTTGTTTTTGATGGGGTTCGGCTCCAACAATGGTCATACGCAGCGCTCCCTGGCTTGAGAAGTTGACACCATTGAAATCTCGCGACAAATCGCGCTAGCAGCGAGACCGAACGAGAACTGCGGACCTAACGGGAAAATTGATTCTTTGAGCTTGTTTTCTGACGAGAGAGTAAAACCCAGCTAGGCTGACAAAGCCTAGTGGCAAATAGAAACACACATTCTTTCAAATCTGAGCGAGTTGGACTAATTAGATACAAAACACTGCCGGTTTGGTTTCTTCATGCATTAACTGTTGCCATGGCAACATGCTAATTTTCTTCAATTCTAGACAGGTAGTCTCGGTATGGTCTCCCCATCTCTGTCTGTCTGTCTCCCTTTCTCTCGGCCCTCGAGATGTTTTAACTCAATAAAACTCAGTAAATCCATAGCCGCCTGTATTCAATGTGCGCGCTGCTAACTCGGCAATAACAATATAGGCAAAGACACCTAAAACGACGGGGTAATATATTTAGATGACAGCAAATCTTTTATTAAAGACGCAGCCAAAGAAGCGGTTTCTATGGAAACGAGAATAAAACACTGTTGCGAATTCATTTGCGCTGCCGCATTGGGCCGTCCCCCTGATCGGCTAAATACTACTGATAAGAAGCCAAACCTTCACAATTCCTATTTCTCTCGTCACACATTAATTTTTATTCGCAATTTCAAATCAAAAAGAGGTTTCTGACAAACTAGGGACGCTTTTATAATCAGCTTGACGTTGTTAGTGTTTGCGCATGCGCGGCCAACTACATTAACATAACCGTCTGCAAAGAATTTCTTAAACATCATTTCCAGGATTAAGGAAAGAAAGAAGCAGGCCGCCTCATATTCTAGAAGAATATTTGAACTGACGCAAGCTAATAACTCGAAATAGCTATTAATATGAAATGTAGCCCTTAATGGTTTTCTACGGCTGCACCGTTGTGAATTCGCCGTATAGAAGAGTTGCCTTCTATTGAGATTAGGGTTACTAATTACAAGGGTTTAAACTTTGGCAAATGGATGACTAATAATGTGACTAAGGGGGGAGGGAGGCAAGCACGAATGATTCCTCAAATTGGACCAAAAAAACTTACTCCTAATAGAATAATTACAAAATTCGAATTTCTCTTCTCTTTGCTCGGTGGGTAAAAAGTAAAACAATCCAGATTCTGCTTGGAAAGTGAAAATGGTGGTAACATGTACAGATGGTGGTATTTTTACCTTTCACTCATGGCTCTGTGCTTAAACACAATCGGTGACGTGCAGGGAACATGGGCATGCTCAAAGGGATCTTCAGTAAAGCATAAAGAGTGAACGCCTTAGTGAAATTCACTTTGATAGATTTTCAAAATCAAAAGAATCATAAGAAAAGTAGCTGTGATGAAATGAAACTTCATGGAATGTAACAAAAGAGGGTATGCAATAATGCGCTTTAAGGAATGTCACAGTCAACCAGTTGTAGAGGCTAAATAGGCTTGACTTCACAGGTTAACAACATAAGAGTATCGCACATAGCTATCTTTACAGTACATGACCCCTTCCAATAGAAAAATTGGACTTATTTAATGCCGTGGTATAAATGTGACTTAATGAAAGATTCCCGCCACAGCGTTCTCATCTTTGATCCCTCACTCTAACTTCTTCGGGAGACAATGGTCAACCTTGTATATGGCCTATTTCCCTTATATCTTATGTGAAGGTCAATTATATCAAAGTCATTATCCCCTAATCCCTTACCTTGCAGGTGAAGGTCAATTACACCAATTTCACCCCTTGGCCCTTATAACGTGTAGGCCTATGGGAAGGTCAGTTATACCCCTCATCCCTTACTTTGTACTGTAGGGAAGCTCACCTATGCTAACACCACCCTTCATCCCTTGTATGTAAAGGTCCCTTATCCATTAATACCTTGAAGGTCATTTATACAAAAGTCACCATTCATCCCTCACCTTGTACATGAAGGTCATCCCTCATCTCTTACCTTGATGGTCATTTTTACAAAGGTCAATTATAATGAGGTCACCCTTTCCCTTGAATTTGTAGGTCACTGTTACTAAGGTAATTCCCAATCCACCTTACTTCTCACCCCTTACCTTATATCATGCTAAGGTCACTAAAATCAAGGTCTTACCCCTTTCCATGTATATGTGAAGGTCATTTATACTAATTAAGCTTGGTCACCCCTTATCCCTTAGCTTGAAGGTCATTCATACAAAGGTCACCATTTATCCCTTACCCAGAAGGTCATAATACAAGGGTCACCCCCTCTCACCTTGTGTGATGAAAGTCTCGTAGTACTGGAGCAGGTTGGCACGTTGGAGCACCCGGTAGAGCTGCAGTTCGGAGGGGTTCGTCGGTTGCGTCGTCGCCATAGCAACGCTACAGTTCAAATACCTGATAGAAGAAAAGAGAGAAGAGAAAGGCAGTGTTACAACTGAGGGATTGCTGTTGCACTTTGCCTGAAAGTTGAGGACACTTAAAAAGTCGCCATCAGTAAAACAAAGGTTGCACGCTCTCAAAACACGACACTGTCATTTCTGTATGAATTACGATCAGTGACGATAAAAGAGACTGGAAGGTAGCGCCGCAGATTCCCAAAATGGCGACCCCTTTTTGTGGGGTCGATTATTAATTTGGAAAGGGTGCAAAGTAGGTGTGTACGACGTACCATAGAATACCGGGGCGTGCTAGGCGATGTTTCAGGGGAACCTCCCATTCAGGGTAAAACAGAATGAACTTGCATGGGGGATTTTCAATCGGTCCGAGTTTTGTGATCACGTGATCGCTTTGAGCTTTGATTTGGTGCTACATTAGTTGCTCCACCTGCCGCTAGGCGGCGGGGGAAATAACCAGCAATGGATACAAATATAATCTCAATAAATACAGATGCGGCGCTATTCCACTGTTTTTAGCGCACTCCATATCCGTTATCGCGAGAAATGGGGACGAGAGTTGTAGTTGGTTATTCATGACTCATTTGCATAATACCGTTCATCACGTGACTCGAACGTGGGAGTGCGAGACCTTTGTGGAACAGCGGCACTTCAACCCCAAAGAAATAAAAGTAGCGTTTCTTTAACCTTTCTAGCAGAACTGATTGGAGCTTTATGGAGATAATATATTAACTAATGCCAAATGCAAAATACATTCCCATTACTTTTGAATAAGGCATAAATACAGTCGCAACGTGGGATGTTATTCAACTCTTTCATTTGTCTTGATTAATCGGCATTTTAATCTGGATCTATCCCATTTTTCATTCTGAATTATGTCTCCAGTCTAAAATCTCACATCAGAACGCAAATCTAAATGTAAACTTAAAATAACAGGAGCAGGCCTCCAATGAAGCCATCAAACTGATGCACAAACCGCATATTTGATACCAATGGAGATCAGAGTGGGTCTGCAGTATTTAGATCGTCTGTCACAATTGAATGTTGTTCAGGTACCTGCCATTCTCATTTGAATTTGGAAATAAAACTTTCTTAAATATTAGATTATTAGCATCGTCGGATATTTAGGATGTGTAGTGCTGATATAGGCCTACGACTGGTACGTGACACCATCCAAGATCTATTTCTAATACGCCTTACACACTATCCAAGAATGGGCATTATGCCTGTATTGAACTACCATTATGAGCGCATTTTGGAAAGAGTCTGTAAAGGGTATATTCTATACATTTCATTACTTCATGTCTAATCAATTTTAGAAATATGCAGTGGATATGTGAAATAAAAAGTACTTTTCCTGAATGAATATTTTTTCCGCGAATTCACGAGCCTGACTATACTCATTCAGTACCGAGAATCTGGCTTAGAAAATAATTTTGTGAGTATATAGATATATTTGCTAAGACCGTCCCCTAGCTATAATGAACATTAAAGTTGACTCCTGTGTGGTTCACTACGTAGATATCACACATATATATATATATATACGAACACACATAGTATGTTCAATTGGAGAAAACAGCTCTGTAAGGGCGCAACCCCAGCAGCAAATTTCCAATGTCCACAAAAATAAGGTTGAGGATCAATAAACATGGGTAGTCCGACCCCCCTGGCCCCGGAGAGCTAGGCCCGGGGGAGGGGGGCTGTCGGGGGGTCCGGTCCGCCCCCAACGACCTTGTGGGGGTGGGGGGGCTGGTAGGGGGGATATAAATACCCGGGTGTCCGCCGGACGCAGGGGGCAGGGGCACGCCCCCTATCCTCAGCCTGACCCTCCTACCCCCATTCCTCCCCGCCCCCTCCCTGCCCCAAGGTTCTCCTGACCGACCCTCGCCCTGGCTACTGTATAAAACCCCGTACACACTAGGCGATTTTTACAGTCAGCCAACGGATTGGCGCAAAAACCGGCCAATTTGTGTAATTGCCTGACGGTAGCCTATACTGTACAGAAGTGTGCATGCCTCATCGGAATTGGCGCTAAAATCGTTTGACTATTTAATTGTACATGTATTTGGTGAACTTTAGGACTGATCAGTAGTCCCACTCAGTGAAAATTGCCTAGTAGGTACAGGGTTTAAAGCCCTATACGAACTAGGCGATGCTCGCATAGTCGGCCGACTAGTTGGCGAACTTTGAAGCTCCCATTCTGTGTCAAAACATTAAACATGATTAATATGAATCAGTGGTCGAAGTTAGCCAAATGGGGATCAGCGTCATCCGAAAGGGTGGTCAGAATTAGCCGAATTTAAATCAGCAAGGAAAATCCACACACATTTGCCTGCAGAATCGGCCTATGCCTAGTTGGGCCGGCCAATTTCCAATCGTCCTATAGTGGGTAGGGGCTTTATAATAAAGCTGCGTGCGGGCTTTGGCCATGTTTTACTGTGCCATGTTTTGCCCGGGTCCAGGCTATGTCTGCCCCTCCCCTCCCCCCTCCCCCTACCCCCGGCAGACCTTGCCCGACCCTGGCCCTCAATGACACTATGCTGGTGGGGTTAGGGGAGGTATGGGGGCGATGGGGGGAGGGGGGGGGGGGTAGGGGTTAGGCCAGGGTTTGGAGCGGGGTAGGGGTGGGGTGGGGATCGTGTCCTGAACTCTCCGTGACCCGACCTTACCCTTGGATCCCTGCTATATACACCACCACTACCCTCACCCTACAGCCCCCCACCCCCCCCCCCCCCCCCCCCACCCAACCACCACCACCACTGCCCTGCCCGACCTCCAGTCCCCTGCCCCTATCCCCACTGCATGCCCGACCCCACAACTAAACCACACCGCTTAACCCACCGACCATGACTTGTCTAAAAACACAGAAAACAGTGGATACCCTTATTCATTTTCATTACAATAATTATTGTGTCTGTGTTAATTGTGTACTATATCAAATTCCATTTACCTTTACTGTTACTTATACATATATATACAACCTTATTCAACCATGTAATACATCTGGAAACCATGCAAGGATAACCTTGATGATTATAACTTAATAAAACTTTTTCTTTTAAAAAAAATCGACATATGTGATAATCCATCAAGTATTCAGAATTATTCCCATGCTATGTTTGGCTTTACTTGAATTTAGAAGGATACCTGTTCTTCATTGTTTTGTATAATTAAGAGTATAGGTAAATAAACAAAGCCTAGTTACATTTTCTTATTTGGATTTAGTCTTTTGGGTTACCAATCTATTGCAAATAATTGTATTTGCTACTTTCAATGTTTTCAGTACGTGTTTATAGACCGTGTGGTGATCTGCGTTGCTATCTATGTTGAAGGCTGGGATTCAGACACTAACCTCTAAAATCAACTACATGGGGGAATAATAATGGTAAATAACATTATGTGGTTTCCAAGTAAGTTTTCATATAGAAGCCACTCCTGTTTCAAAACTGGAACGTCAACAACATGAATTGGGAGCATTTCAAACAATCTCTCTTAGTTGGACGTCCTATAATTCTTATCAGTTAGAGCTCCAAGCAGAGATAGCAACCAAACATCTGCCTGGAGATGCACTTCCAATATCCGCAGAAGCTATTCAAGATTTTAAGTGAAGTTAAATTAAACTCAAAATAATCTTGGAAATGCGAAAACAGCATAATTATCATGAAGCCCGATTACAAAGTTAATTCTGCTGTTTTTTCCCACCTGACATTTCCTCCGGGGAAAGTTAGGTGGGTGGGGGTTGGGCGGGGAGAGGGGAGATGGGTGCTCCGCCGTCTCTTTCCATGGTCAAAAGCTAGACGAGTCAAGGCTCTACGTCAAATCAATAATCAAATCAGAGCAGTTGCCTCCAGCTCTTCGGGCACTTTCTTCCTGAGCAGCTCAAAAACCGTCAAGGCTGGCGATTTCGATGTCAAATCAGCGCAAAAATCTCAAAATCAGGACAATTAGAAAAGTTTGGAGATTGTGGATAGGTTGCCATGGCAACGTCATTTGTCTGAAGGGTATTTGGGTTCTTAATTAGGCTATTTCTAATTAGAAGCAAGATGGAGTAATTTGGTGGTTCTTTCGCGGACCTGCCACTAAAGTAGGTTTGGAGAAAATCGCCCAAACCCACAATTAGACCAGGATTCGCTGCCAATGACTACCTAAAACGTGTCTAGATGAGTGATTCCAATAAAATAAAACTATTCGGCGCAATAAATACGGCCTCGGCGTAATCACGTGATCGCCAAGTATCGCGATAAATACCACGTGACGAGAGCCGGTGAATGACGACGCCATTTTGTTCTTTTACTCATTTCGTGCTGGGGATCGTGAGCGTTTGGCGTTTTGACGAGGAATTTGGAGGGAAATCCTCAGATAGCGTGCCCTTGACGTAAACTCCAAGCTTTTAAGGGAGATGACATAGATTCTTTAAGAGACCACACCCACCAGTAGACTCCCCACCCCGGCGTCCCCCCTTTAAGAAATGAGCAGCTGTGAGTTCGATTGGGATCGGGCGCGTTTGCACTGCATCAATGGGGCGCGGTGAAGTGCGTTTAACGACCGTTTACCGCCAGTTACGGCCGCTTTGTATAATGGCAATTCAATTAGGTCGGTAATATGGAGATACACCATGTAAATCTGTAGCAGCCATCGAGAGGCATTACTAGAGGCAGGGCCAGTGAAAAGAACACAACCCGCCACTCCTTTCTTTCCCCTCCGCCATTTATACAAAAGCCCCTCTTTTTTTAATCCGCTTTTTCCCTTGGCCTCCGGGGTCTGCCTATATAAGGATCCAAATCAAGAGACAGTGCATTTTTATTGCCGCTTTTTAAGCACGTGATTTCCTATGGTAGAAAACACGGGGAGTCTCTTGCTCAATGCCGACTCAGGGAATAAGTACTTGAGCATGTAAGCCTCGTGTAGGCTCACAAAAAAGGGCAGGAGATCCAATGATACGTGTTTTATTGGCACACAGTATGTTTTCCTCATGCCTCTTTTTGCAGATACTTGGCCTTTGGAGCTGAAACAATACACTGCTCGCCTTGTCACAACATAAAACGATACATAAAGACTCTATACACAGTAAAAGTGCGGCGTTTTTGTACCACATTGTATTGTCTATGGATAAAATCCGCCCAACGCTATTTAATTCTTTGTGGTCGGATTTCATTGAATGCAAGGATCTTTTTCTGGCTTATTTTTTTGGACAAAAAGTGCTATGTATCCGTCTCACTGTAGGGTAAACATACAAAGTATGCTGGCCCAGCCTTGAAATGCGCAGTTGATTAAATTGCAAGTAAACCTCTCACATTAACCTTGGAAATGAAATGAAGCTAAGTGAATTTGAGATGCCTCTAAAATTGCTGGAACACAACAGTTCTTGTATCCGTACTGTCCAAGCACTCAAACATGAATTCATCAAAATATTGACAATCTAAAAGGTAAGTTTCTAGAAACGCAGTAACCGGCAGTTTACAATTCATGTACGTGAATTCCAATAAACATCAGAGAATTTCCAAAAACTGTTCTGTTTTTAGATATATAATTAATAAACTTAGAGTGTCCTTCCCATTTCCGCCTTTCACTTTGAGCCACCCCCGCTGAGAATCTACATAAACACGTTCTTACAAGCAGGGTTTTCTTATAATTTCTCATATTTTGTCCTTTTTCTTCTTTTCTCTTTTACATTTGGTTTTCTTTTCATTTTTTGACCTTTCGTTTCTTCTCCTTTCTATTTGTATATTGATTTTCTTTTTACTGCTAAGCACCTTCCTGCCCGGCCCCAGCGGAGGAGTGCTTCCGTCCTGACCCTGCCCTTCCCCTCACCTCCACCCCCACCCCCTCTCTACCTCCCTCCCACCTGGGTCTCCAACCCCCTCCCTGACCCCCTCCTGTCTATCCGCCTCTTCCCTACCCCTGGGGAAGGGGGGTACTCGGTCCTGAAATGGGTAACAACTGCGGTCAGCAACTCTAGGGGCTGTAGTTGTGAATTGCTAATTGGGCCAAAAAAAGGGGGGGCTGTCAAATAATCAAAACACCTTTTAGGGGAGCTATCAAGTATATATCATATTTAATACTAGATTAAGAGTTTATTGAAAACAATTAAATTCCTTCATAGTTCCTCTGAAAAAAGTCATTGAGTTCAGATATCAAATTATGACCACAAATTTGCCAACAGACCCCTTTTTCCTGGGACTGTCCATGAAAAATCATGAAAAAGGGGGGCTGTCAGAGTATACTAGTTTTTCTGCGGGCTGTAAAATCCCCAAAAAGGAGGGGCTGTACTTTCGCAGTTGGTATCTACCTTCATATAGTGAGTGCCCCCCCCCCCCGGCTCCCTACCCCTCTTCCGTCCCACCCTGCAATGCCCAACCCCTCCTTCCCAGTCCCCCGGGCCTCCCTCCCACGATCCAGTTCTCGCTGTCCACCTCTTAGTCCGTCCTTGACCTACTTAGCTCTTACATAATAGTCTTTGGGAAACAGTGGGTCTGGCTGCTACAGACTATCCACCTCTTAGAGCCCACATTTCCTCCAGTCCCCCCCCCCTCAACCCCTTACCCCCAACCCCGCCTGTCCACCACTTCCTCCAGCCCCCATCCCTCCCTAGACCTATCCCCACTAGCCCCCATACCCCCTCCTGTCCAATATTTCCTCTCCCACCCCCCACTAGGCCTATCCCCACTAGCTGACCCCCACACCCCCCCCCACTCCCCCTCGCCCTACCCCCGGTACCTACCCAACCCGCACGCCGTAGAACAATTGCCAACACGGACACTCCCTCCCGTCATTACACTGCACATACTAACCTTGCCCTGGGTCTCCTCATGCAAAAATATATATTCAATTTACTCAATGTATCTGTATGTATATTCCCTTAATGAATAACCATAACAGAAACTTAAGGTCAATTTATAGGCCTAAATATTATACTCACGGCGATCCAGCCTTAGGGGGAGAGTTCACCTCTGATGACGGGCTCTGTCTGTACTTGGACTTCATTTTGGTCGTCACCTTAGATACCATTATATTGACAAACTATCTAGATATGTGTCCACTTGAGTATGTGTAAGATTTCACGTCAAATGTAAAGCGAATCTCTCGACGGATAACCACACTGGGAAGGCATAGATCTATATGGATCCTCTGGAAAAGCCAGGAATTTCAAAATTGAAATTCAGAGTTTAGAAAAATAACCATTTAAAAGGTTATCAGCTATATCCGCTTATGTCACTAGCGGGGTTCTTGTGGTTGTGTCCGAGAGGTCAGTCAATGGCAGGTGTCTAAAGGTTATAATCCAGGTGTTTCAAACAATAGACAGGTAAGAGACTGACCACAGGTGTCCTACGATTGGTCTGTAGTAGTCCCATCCGACAGACTGGATACCCAGGTACATAGGGGGTAGGGGTCACCAACACTGCCCTACCCCTGTAAGGTCACTGCAAGGTCAATGTAAGGCCCTTTCAGGTCAATCAGCTGTCCTTAGATCTGCCCTTTACGCCTGTTGTTATGACCACAAATTACACCTGTGTCCTTCCTATAATCCTAGACTCCCAGAGTTATTGAGATTCCTTAAACGTGGTGTGTTTACTTCTGATCCTACGACGTCCTTGTGGTGGGTATGTCCCCTGTATACTGGAGTGGGTGGTGTGAGGGGTGTGTTACCCGCTGGGTCGGGGACAGACGCCGGGGGGACGCCGGGGGGACGCCGGGGGGACGCAGGGACGTGTGACGGCCGGGGTAGGGGGTGTAATGTGTGTATACTGGAGTATACATGTAGCCCGCCAACCACTCCGGGTGATTACTGCTTCAGACTGTAGTTATATCCAAGTCCGCTTGTCACTCAAACTTATATGTCAGAGGTAAATAGGTCATTGAAGGACTAAAGAGTGGGTCCCCACCCACCTACCAAACTGTGACTGTAGCTGTTAGTACCCCCACTGCCAGGAGGTGGTTTGCCTCTCTACTAGGTCTACTCCCCTCTAGGGCTGTGGTGAAAATAAGCCGTCGACTAAGGTGGTTAACTCCCCCACCCTGTACGTACCCCTACCCTCGCCCTCCCACCCGCCCTTTCCGGGTACCCTTACCCTGCCCTGCCCCTAGCCCGCATACCCCCCCTTCTCAGCCCAGCCGCCCTTCAAGCCACCATAACATGGAGACCCCCCCCCCCCCTAGAGGGGCCCCCGTGCCCCCGGATCACCCCTACCCCCTGGCTGTTAGAACCGCCCCCCTCCACCCTAACCACCCCCTCCACCTTCCTTCCCCTACCCACAGTCGCACAAGCTTCACCAGAATCGCTGCCGCTGCCCCTGTGTCAAAACCACTCATTCTCCAACACAGCACTACTCCCCTTCTTACCCCACCTCCCCCACCTCCCCCTACTCCACCACAACCCCCTCCCACCCACCTTTCACTCACCCTTCCCCCCTACAACCCCCACCCCACCATGGAGATGGGGAATATTTTGTCCGCTCCAACGTTTGGTCGCATGTCGCCCATATTGTATCAATATTTTTTAAGGGAGAGGCAGAATATTTGCTGCTCTTTTTAAGGCAGCGCAGTCCGAATACGGCATTTCATTATAAAGTCATGAAATAAGGTAATTCGCATACAAAAACCAAACCCCCTCGCCCATGCCGCCCATGCAATTATTTGCCCTGTTAATCATCAGAATTATTTCAGTTTTTCCCATCAAACTCCCGTGTTTATTTTTACCCACTGCACTTTGTCATATTCTCTGTAATATTGAAACTGGTTTTACTGGAATTGCAGCCGGTTTAAAAACGGCGGACAAGATCTTACACTCGCAGGCAAACTCAAATTTATTGAAACAATTGATGCGGATTGAGGCCGCTTGGTGGCGCGCAAAAAGGGGAAGAGGGAGATTTATTGAAAGAGAGAATGAGAACGAGGCAGCAGGAGGTTTTTAGGACGGAGCGCCCCCTGGGCCTGTTTGCATATAGTGGGTTAGGTTGGAGAGTGTACTTGACATGCCCGTACGGGAGGGGTAGGGTGGAGATAGGGGTTGGGGTGAGGGTATGGTTTTGGGTTGAGGAAGGGCATATTTTGCTAATTATGCATGTTTTGTATTAAAGATCACTCAAATAAAGCAAATAAAATAATTCCATTCATAACTTAATTACATCATCTGATCTGTGATGAGAAAGGGGGGAACGGGTAGTACCAGCTATCTATTGCTGGTACTAAATACATGTAATTGGAAGTAACTGCACACCCCAGACACCCCCAACCCTGAATCTGAACTGCAATATCGGTGCGATATGATATATCGTATTAAAGACAATTTGTGTGCAGGACTGATATAACTCTTTGAAACTGCCAATTTGGAGTATTTTACACATTGTCTCTTGTAAGTGTGATTTCTCTGCGACATCATCATATCGCAGCTGCCTCATACCGTGAAGTGTTATAACCCCTCTAGTTTCCCCCACCCCGTGGTCGATGACTGACCACCGCCCTGCCCTCTGACGGCCATGCGGGCAACTAGAGACGCCCGACGGTCAAACTGAGTCAAACTTTGCCTGGTCTTTGACTGTTTGGGGGATGCCAGAATATGCCTGCTTTAGGTTGGTTACCTCTTTTACGTGTATCATATTGTGATCCGACTTTGCACTTTGAATCAATGATAGTAAATAAAGGTGTTCCCTTAAATGTCAAGTTGTTAAGATTTGGCGGGTCTTCCTCGTCTAATAGTATTGCATGGGCAACAGGCAACAGTTGGGAGTTTGAAGTTAGACAATTACAAGATGCAATGAGATTGAAAGGAGAACATGTACACAAGGAAAAAGTTAGTGAAATTATTCCCACATATTACCAGATGCAGGACAAGCAGCAAGAATCGCTGCTTTGTCATAAATCGCTGCTTTGTCATTTGTATAGGTAAGGAAATTCAAAATTCTGAATTAGCAAGTGCCTTTAAATCAAGTGTCAGAAGGATGCATAGAGTGTATGCTGATTTACTTTCAAACTGATTCTTATCATTATTAAGCAGCATACCTTTGAATGTGATTGATTAAATTAAAATTGTGGTTCATGTAACTGATATCAATATCAATACTATGTATATATGTATGTATACCATTACCACAATATTCATCTCATGTAATACACCTGAAAACCAGGGGAAACCCTGAAGGATATTACGTTAATAAACCTTTAAAAAAAAAATAGTATCTAGTATTTCAGATCAATTCTCACCGACCATGTGCTAAAGTACTCATTGGATTTGTACAGGATCATACAGAAGTTTCGAGCCCCCAATCAGTGTGTATATAGTACTTAATGGAAAGTCCCTTATTTTGAGCGTACTAAGCAAAACCTATTCATTTTGACATGAATTGCATTAAGATAAATACTTCCTCAAACCCTAGGCCCCAGTCTTATTTGACAGGCAGAAATGAATAAAAGACACCAGATTCCCAGCCCCACCCTAACTTGTCCCCGTCATCCCCGTCACTCCCAACCAGTCTACTTTTCCGACAAATTCCATTATTTCCCCCTGTTTTAGGCCGACTGCAATTTGCATGATTTCATATTAAACCGGGATGGGCTTTTCTTAGCGAGACGCAATCTGACAAACTTGAGTCTAAAATCAGGGGCAATTTGCATGCGAGTGCTTGAAAGGATGACATTAACGAAATGGTCGGAGAGAGGTTCACTATATGGAGAGGGGGGTTTAGTTCCTCCCATATTAGACGTTTTTTCTTTCCCCAGAATTAGGGCGTGGATTTATTCGACCAATTTCACTTTTAGCAAACAAAAACAAGAATATTTTAGATAGGCCTATAGTTCGATCTAACCCGATCCTAACGCTTGGGGGTGTGGAAGTGGGGAGGGGTGGTCTAAAAGGACTCCAGATACCAAACGTTATTTCCCCCGTCCTACTAAATCCTCAGATAAAACTTGCAAAAAGATAATAAGATATTTCAATACAGAACATGTAGTACCCTACTGCCTGAATTCCACTTGATGGTTCTGACTCTTGTCAATTCGGTAATTTATGACTTTGAACCAGTAATATGGCAAAAGATTATAAGCACCCTACGGATCATTTGAAAGAGAATTATTCAGAAACCTTTTCTAGTAATATGTAATTAATCTTTAATTAGCCAACATTTGTTATATTATAGAATACCATGACATCATATTGAATTATGATATAAAGTCTTGAAAACTATGAAATGTCAATATGATAAGAATTGTATGTTTTAACTGCATTAAAATGATATAACCTGTTATATAGTACAGTGTCATCGTAGTTATAACATTGCAGTGGTTGAACTATGTGCTCCCGACCTTTACTTGCTCCTGCCCCCTCCTGCCCCTACCCCCAACCCCCACCTATCATTAACCACAAGGGTATAATTAAGAGAAGAGTAGACTTCCTCTTCAGGTGAATTCACGTAAGACATAACAAAGAATATTGAAATCAGTTATCTTTTAAAGACCACCTGAAATCATCTTTGTGTGTTTTTTTACCTTCGCCCACATTGTCTGGTTTTACAATAAAATGGTGTTTGGAGTTTGACTATACTTTGAATAAGTCCTGAAGACTCACCTGACCGTTCAGTGAAAATTGATCAAGTTTCATAATGCAAAAACATTGCTGTCATTTGTTTTATACTTATCTCGGAGATTTAAAATAAGTATTCCAACAAAAGGAAACTCGTGGTATGTGACATCACTCAGTAGTAATGAAACATGCTTGTAATGTACGGCGATACTTAATTTAAAAAAGGGAGTAAAAAATTCTGGAACTTCCGAGTTTTTTTTTCTATTTGTGCCTTTCTAACAACTCAAGTATATATAGGAGAAAGTATAGCGAATATGTTGCGATTTAGAAAGACCATAAATGCATATTTTAATCTTTGAGCTTGATGAAAATAACTAAACCCAATACATCGACAGTTTAAAGTGAAACCAAATAACAAGTTCAACCAACCAGAAGACGAGTCGAAAGAGCAACAGTTCTCGTCCTATAGATAGGTACTACCACACCTTACACTCTCAAATCTAGCTTTTGTGACCGTTTTTGAAGAAGGATTTTTTCTTAAAACTGAAACACTTCTTAATCATAGGCACTTTTAGCAAAGCGCCTTATATCAACGTGTTCCTTAAGATATTTTGTATAAGAAAAACATAACTAAAGCATTTTTAGATAATGCACAGATTGTGGTTTTGAATGCGCCAATTTTGGTGCATTTGAAAAAGTGGTCACGGAATTTGTACCCAATTTTCACAAAAAATCTTCAATTTCTCTGGTTCTAATTGAGATAAAAACTTTTGGTAAACTGCATGAGATTATTAAAGAAATGGTCTTTTCAGAAAAGTATAATTCAATTTAAGAGGAGCATTTTAATTTTTCACGTGGTAGTACCTACTATAGAAGTAAATAAAAGAGGACGGGACAAGAGGGACACAAAAAAACTCCCCATCCCTTTTTTTAGTCTTACTCGCTCTGGCTTATCCGGAAATTACTTACACTGCTCTCCGGTGAGTTTTTTTCTAAAGCAACAAGTGTGTATCTCTCCCTAGCGTGAGCGTTTTTTAACACTCCGCCACCCTCCCCGCTCCGCGGAGCGCACCAATAAAAGACATTATTGGGTGGGAAGAAGGGGAGGGTAGAATTGCACCCTGGGGGATGCTGTGCGCATGCTCAGTTCTCCCACTCCCACTAAGGAGTCTTCAGGGTTGAGAAGATCTTATATACTAATTACTATATCTTATTAAGCACCTTCACCGTTGTAATGGGTCTAACCCTCCCACCACGCCTCCCACACCCCTCCTTTAACGCGCGCACTACCTTAATGCGTTTAATTGCTTGTAAGAATTTCATTGTTCTTAGGGGAGGCAGGTTAAAAAACGTGTGGGTAAGGAGGCTTTTTAGTGTGTGTGGGATGGGCTGAAAAACGACTTCAGAGCGGCCTAGGTCTTCACTGCTGTAGGTAGGCTCTTCTTTGTGATCTTTGCTGGTTCTTATTTTTGCTTATGTAACTGTATGTATTTTTAATTGACTCTACATGGCGATTGCCGGTGTTGCTCATCGAACTCACTGAAGCGGTATTCGTTTGTATAGGCTTATGACACGCTAGATTTCTCCAATGACTACTGACAGATGAGATAATTCAATTTGTTACTTATTGAGAGAAAAGAATAGTGTTTTGTATCCTTCTGTTTTCTCAATGATTATGTTTAGTTTTCTTTTGCCCCTGATCCACTCCTCTTCATTTCGTATTTAAATTGCTGTTACTTGTATAATCGGCTAATGTTACACTGCTTTATTTTTCGGCCGGTCTCTACCTGTATATAGGCCTAAATCTATCATCACACACATACCATGATATTATCATCATTATATGTATATATGATATTTTTAATCTAATATCATTATATCATATATCATTAATACACTTTGATAATCAAATATATACACTTTACAATTCTAACTGTAACTTTTCAATTTGCTTTGTAATTTTGGCGAACATGTGAACAGAATAATCCACTCCAACTGCACAAATAAACTTAAAGACGTGAATCATATCTTAAAAAACAACAACCAAATTGCACATGCCCATTTCATGCAATCACAAAACCAACCACGCCCCTGTCATCTGTGAAAGTCTAACTGCGAGCAGTTTAAACGAGCAACTCACTTATAGTATTCTCGACTTTCAATTCTATTGTGTCCAATGGCTATTCAACCAACTCCATTCAATGCAAATTCTATTTGAAATACCAAATCATTCAACATTATGACACCATGAAAACAACACCTGCAATAAACTGTGCTTTGATATTCACCAACCTATAAAACACACATTTACAAGTTATCTCTTCTATGATTTTGTCTATCTTCTTTGAAATATCAAAACAATTTCAGATATGTAACAGGATCGTGGCAGTGATCCATAATTTTCTAATATTATTAGACAAAATTGTATTGTTTGATAACAATCATATCGTCTTACTGTCACGAAACGCACACAATATTATGAACACGGTGACCGTTTCAGTTTATGATCCGCTCACTCGGGTCTCCTACGTTCCAGCTAGCTGGACAAAACGAGCCATGTGGTGCTCTGACCACACTGGTCGGTCTATTTTCAGACTGAGGATTAAAACTTCACGTGCAGTCTTTGTCTGCGATTATTTTTACATCAGCCCAACCTGGTGCAAAAAGCGACCAGGGCCCCTGCGCATTAGAGTTTTAATTAAAAACACCGTGTCTCAAAAAAGCCTGCACGAACCCCAGAAGCAGCCTTTTTTTGGGGTATTATTTTTTAGCAGGGCTGGAGCCATAAGAGCTTGTCTGAGGAAAAGACCACTCCTCTCCCCACCCCCATCCCCCACCCCTTTTGCTCCGATCCTCTCCAACCCCTCCTGCCAACCCTCCCCCTGCCCGCCCCCTCGACACAACCTCCCACAAAAAATTGCAGGGAATCAGGCAAAAACACGAAGGGGTTGCCATGGCAACGCCGCCCGTATGGGTGGGGCTGGGATCCGGGTGCCGAGGGGGTGGAGGAGGGAGTAGGGGGTGGGGCAGTGGGAGAGGGGTTGGAGAGGGTAGGGGGTGGGTGGGGGAGGGACTGGAGGAGGTGGGTGGGGGAAGGATGTAAAGGGGGCTGGGCTGGGGAGAGGGAGGTAAGGGTCGATTCTGCGGACAAGCTCGGCCTCTGGGTGGGGCTAGCTAAAGCCTGTATTCCACTCGGCGATTTGGACAACCGGTAATTTGCTAATTTATTAATCTTCTCCAGTAATATGGTGATAAACCATGCATCCTACATATTATTTGAAAGAGAATGAAAATTCCTTTCTAATGATATCTAGCATGAGTATATTTAACCCCTATTCCATTCTGATCTGTGAAATTAGGCATGAAATTGGCTAGTAGAATATAGCCTTAAGTATGTGTGGGCAAGTAAGTGTGTGGGTAAGTACATGTGTGGGGGGGGGGGGCAAGTAAGTAGGTGTGGGTAAGTAGGTGTGTGCGGGTAAGTGGAGAGGTGGTGGTGGTGCTGTGAGGCGGTGGCCACATAGAGGTGGTGGTGGTGGTTGGGGGTGGGGTGGACTATAGAGGCTGGGGATAAAGGTGGGTAGGGAGGGGGTTGTAGGTGGGGGTGGGGGAAGGGTAGGTGGGTAGGTGGGTGCTGGTTATTACGGGAACTACCGTCGGGGACAGACACAGAGGGGTCAGTATAGGCTCCTGGGGGTGGGGGTGGTGCGTGCAATATGGGAAGCTTATATGGGTTGGCACTGAAGAGAGAGACAGGGGGTGGGGGAGGGGGGAAGGTGTGTGGAATATATGAACACTGTGTGGGTTGGGAGTAACTCTTTAACCGGCGTTTGGACCCCCCCTTTTTTTAAACGCATTGGCACGTCCTGGTTTTGCTAAGGTTAAAATTAAGGGGAGACTTTAATGGGTTGAGAAGATATGTGCAATATGGGGGGGGGGGGGGACTATATGGGTTGGGAGAATCCCTTAAAGGAGAAGGGGGAGATGGAGGAGTTGTGTACAATATGGGAAGACTATAGGCCTATAGGTTGGGGGATCCCTTAAAGGGGAGAACGTGGGGCTGGGGAAGGTGTATGCAATATGGGAAGAATATGTTGGCTGTGGATGGTGGGGGGAGGGGAGGTTCTTTAAGAGGGAGACAGCGGGTAGGGGAGGTACTGCAATATGGGAAGAGTATGTGGGTTGGTGTGGGTTGTGGTGAGGGTCCCTTACGATCCGAGAGACCGAGGGTGGGGGAAGGTGTGCACAATATGGACACACTTAGACTATGCGGGTTGGGAGTAGCCCTTTAGGGGGGAAGACTGGGGAGAGGGTGCTGGGATAGGGGAGGGGTGGGGAGCGTGTGGGGAGGGTGCTGGGGAGAGGAAGGGGTGTGTCGTCTACTGTGTCCTTGACAGGGTCATACAGATTAGGTCAATCTCGCCGTATAATAAAGCACCACCCCCCTCAGGTCCCTTCAGCTCGTCCTATTTATATACATGTAAATATGTCATAATGTATAAACAGTGAGCCACTACCCCCCAACGAATAAATCTGTTAGGGGATATTTAATCTAAACCCTCTTATTTTTTTATACAATTGTGTGAATATTATAGTTCTTCAGTATGGAAGGTATGAGCGAGAGGATGTATAGTGTGGATGTCGAAGAAACAGCTAATTGACTATAGGTCAATTTGTCTTTATAAATCCCAAGCCCATAAACATTCAAACCCGCCTAGTGCCCAGCTAGGTCAACACCTAGTATTTAACAATCACAAATATGCATATTTTTGATTGGTCATCATTGCCTCATGGGTTAGCCATGTCATAAGTATGTACAATCACAACAACTAACCCTGTTTCTATCTACAACATCTCCTCTCTCTTTTTCACGATCCAACAGGAATGACAGTTTCCAATATCAGACTGTTTTAATTCCGACCGGTACCAAATATTTTAAATATTACGTTTTTTTGGCTGCGGGTGTTAACCTTGTGAAATAACTCAGACTCTTGTCGTGTACGTCTAAGTCATCCCACGGAGGGTCGTAGGATCCGGGACCAAGGATCCACTGGCACAGCCTGCGACGCCCCAAGTTTTATGTAGAACGACGGGAAAAACTACCCCCACAGAAAAAACCGACCTAGCCTGGCCCAGCCAACTACAAAGTCCACCTTTTTTGGGCACATATAACATACCGTTTTTTTACCTCCTCCCATAGCAGGCTTTTGGCTTTCTTCCAGATATAAATTCTACAAGGACTACCTCGTAAACTGACGATAAGGTTTTTTGAGGGGGCGAGATTTGGCGCTACACGCTATTTCATATAATTATTATTTTCTGTTGAAAGAAACCGCCGGGAAGAAGTGGGATAAGAAACGACATACCGCACTTTTTTGGATTTAAAAAAGGGGTCAAAACAAGTACGTAGGATCTTTGCTATTTGGTTCTGTTCTGACTACATTCCTTTACTTCATCTTGTGCTACATATATCTGGAGTAGTTGATGAAATTGTTTAAACGCTATATATTTCCATGATACGTATTCATAATAAGTTATTTCCTCACAAGCTGTTTAATCGAAAGATGGATAATAATACCAACTCGACCTCAAATGTAATAATAATGTAACACATGTACTTCCTTCTACCAGAAAACGTTTCAGAATAAGATAACAAAAAATCATAATTCAATGTGTTGTTTATATAGGGCATAGTATTCATAAAGCACATTGTTTCCATGTAACCACTCATTGAGTTTCATACACATACCTCTATACTTATTTCATATTTCCAAACACTAATGATAATAGACTTATTAGGCCAATGCTGATAATTAGAGCAGGGAGGTAGATATTGTAGTTTGTACTGGCCAGTGACATGCTGGAAGTCAGGGTAGGGGTTGGAGTTGAGGTGGATGGGGTTAGGTGGGGGTGGGGGTAGTGGGCAATGGGCAGGGTGTGGAGGTAGAAGGGTTGAGGATGGGGGGGGGGGGGGGGGGGGGGGGTAGGGACGAGAGACTCAAACACTCTCCAAGCAGAACTGGTGGTTCTCTATGATCAGGTTTAGGACCCACCCTCAGGTTGGAGACTAGGCTGGGCAGGATGAGGCAGGGAGGGGCATCGATCCTGTAGATTATGGGGGATCAGGATCGGAGTGGGGGTGGGTGGGGGGGGGGGGAGTCCAGGGGGGGGGGGGCTACTCAGTCTTCGGTTGTAGGTAACCACTGTGGGACTTCCCGCCCCCCCTTTTTGGGTTTCTAAAATGCTCACTGCTCTCCAAACAAGCAACATGTAATTGTAATCCACTGCCCATTGTTTTTTCTCTCTCAAACAATAAGCTCTAGATTAAAAAAAACTGAACAAATTGTCCAGTTAGCACTTATATGTTACTCAGTCTCATTGCTGAGTGTGTTAATCGACGATCCATCAGACAAGAAAGCATTAAATAGGTTGTAGTATGGCTGCCCCTTCTTTCAAGCTTTTATGGGGGGAGGGGGGAGCACTGCTTCCCAATTTTGTCAGTGCACCGCCACCGACTCAAAGCGTTGTGTCCACAGTCAATACCAAACTATATCTGAGTGCCCCCCCCCCCACACCCCAGGAGGTGGGGGTGGGGGTGGGGTTAGGGCGGGGGGTGGGGTTAGGGCGGGGGGCGGGGGTCGCGGTGAGGGTAGGGGCACTGGGGGCAGGGGAATAGATTGTGGTAGGGGAAGGAAACACGTGCCTTAAGTTCAGGTGTGCACAGAGACCATAGGTAAAACAGGTAAGAAACCATAAAGGATAAAAGCTATAAAGAGGAGACACAAAAAAAAATCAACGACCATACACGGAGGAAATCATGGTAAAAAAACTGGAACACCACTGGCTGAGAGCAAAAATACATTCGAACACAGAAGAAAAAAACATTGAAAAACATTCTCATATGTTTGTGAACAGACTGAGGATAAAAACTTAAAACATATGGAGTCGGGAGGCAAAGGGAAAAACTATATTCTGGCAAGCCAATAAGAAAAAATACATTAAAAAAGCGACGTAGCATGTATACAGTGGTTTAAGGCTTGGAGTCTGCTGGTTGGTATATACTACAGGTAAAAGAGTTGACTTCTATAAAATCTGGCTGTACATATGGCATACTGGATCTGGTATGAAGTATCTTTTCAAATATTATCATTTCTATTTGATTTGAGTAAAATATTGATAGTGGCCTATACATAACATGGGAAGTGATTTGGTTTGCAAACTCAATGTTTAAGATTAAAAGTGAAGACCATGCGATCTCTATATTGAAGAAATAAAATACAAATAACACACCCTGATTCTAACCCTTTCCATACGCCACCTACATTTCATTCAGGGTTTATAAAACTGCCAATCTACTATAGTAAATAGTCTCAAAATACACCACTTATGACATAATGGCACTATATAGACCTAAGTAATGCTAAATATGAAAGGAAAAAAAATCAACATTTTTATTGTAAGATATAGCATATTAGGGATGATTTGGTTGTTATGAAAAAGTAACTTCTATCTTGACTTCACTATTTGGCTTTAAATCAACTAAAACAACATTTATATGTTGAAAACGAAAGGCTCCTACATCCTCCAAAACAACATTTATAGCAAAGATGCCTCAATGCATCTGTTGTGTTTTCGCTGGCGATGCCTCAATGCTTCTGGTGTGTTTTCGCTGGTGATGCCTCAAAGCATCTGGAGGGTGGAAAGCAAATATAAGACATCAACTTCTAAGTAAAGGTAGATTTTCATGATTCCATATCCATGATACTATATTGATATTCCATTAGATGATCGTCTGGGAGGGTAAAGTCAAGTGTTTTACTTTAACCCTCTCCCCTCAATTGGCCCAATGATTAGAGTGAATATTGAGCACCGACCTTTGAAGGTGCCTGTGTTGGTACATATACACACAACATGTCACAGGGGTACATATAAGGTATACTCAGATACAGCCCAAGGTCATGAGAAGGTCAATCGCTATCCATCCCGAATCAAACCTCCATGTCCCGTCCATTGTTGGTGTTTCCCGGAACCAGATTGAGTGGGCGAGGTGCCCGGATGAAGGGCCTGTGACCTTGACCTTGGTCTGTTGACTGGTGCCCTGCAGCGTCCCGCCCCCACCCCCTAGTGGCCAGTCTCCGTACTACTGAGGGGCGGCCCTGCGGGGGGTAAGGACCCCACCCCCTGCACGGTCAGGCTACACCCCCATGGGGGAGGGCAGGGGAGGGGGGTAGGGGGTATTTTCTGACCAGTGGTCAAGCACCCTCTCTGAAAGACGACATAATCCAAACTCGGTGGTTGCCTAGCAACATGGACTGACGCTTTGCCTCGCTTCGATTGTACCTAGTGAGTACACCACACGTCCTTCCACGGTTTTGTTTGTGAATGATATTGTATTGTTGTACTGCATTGGAAATATCAATGTGAAAAGTGGACTGGGAGTTTTGGGATACGGTAGGAGGGTCGAGATATATGTTTGCATGAATGTATTGTAATAGGAACGGGTGGGTGGGGGAGGGGGGTATGGGGCGTGCACCCCCCCCCCCCCTCCCTTTTGTTGGTTACATATTGATTTCAGTGGCAGCGGTGAAATTACAAATTATGAATCCAAGTATTCTGCCGATCATCATCTCATCCTCATCGACATCGTCATCGTTAGCACCATGAGCCCCAATCCCGATTGAATCCCACCTCCAACCCTGACCCCACCCACACCCGTGCCACCCCTGGGGTCATATCAGGTACACCTCTGTACGGACTGTCCCTTTAATCTACTTGGTAACGTAGTATCCATAACATTAACTACTCCAACTCTTTACCTTCTATTCTATCCTAACCAATTCGTTAATCATTTCCATGTCATGATAACAGTGATATTTCAGAATGAGTAGATTACATTCTGGGAGCAGCTCCAGTGAACAACGTATGATGCATGGGCTGCTCCGAACTGCTCTTGGCTACTCCGAACTACGACAGCGCGACGGAACAAAAGAAAATTGAATTTTGATTAAATTTCTTAAGACTTCGATATGTCTGCTTACGTATATACGTGCATATGTACGTGACAAAACGTCAGCACAAAGCATAGCGTACACGACGATGTACGCGCGTACAATGTGATCTGTGCACGACCGTGGGTGGTGGTCGGGAGGTAGGGAAGAGGGCCCGACAGCATGCATTACTCAGTGGTACTGGTAATGTTATGCCGAGAGAGTTAAACTCATTACCACCAAAATACACCTTAATGAATAGGTGTAATGTGAGCAAATTGGGAGTATGCTAAAATATGCCTAAAGTTTCCCGCCCATTGGATATGCGGTATTCCATGTAAGGCTCGCTGTGTTAGATCATTATTGAAGTCCTGTTTTATCCAATCGCCTGAACCCACTCTGATCATGAGTCAGCATCCATTCAATGTCAACCAGGGAAACCGCCTTGTATAAATGTTGATTTTAGCTATTGTTCATGTAATATTACCTTATAATATTACACCTTGTATAATTGTTAAATTCACGTGATATTATTTCAAGTTGCCCATATATTCATCGAAGTTGCGTAATGACCTAAATTGATCAGAGAATATCAAGGAAATTTATAAACGTAAACACATCCCGTAATGCAAGCTCGACTCGATCGTCTTCGATCTCTGCTACTACGGGCTATTTCACAATCATTCCAATCGTTTTCTAATTGACTAATCCTATGCAATTTGCCGTATACAGATAAATGCTAGATTATCTAGATGTGCCCCAGTTATTTTGGATCCTTATTAATCGACAATCTGTGCTGTGTATACCCTAAAAATAGAGTATGCTAAATATGAACCCAGAATATGAATACAGAACCCTTATGCTTGTAACTCATTTTGAATAGTAACCAATAAGTATCCAACATACTCTAGGTAGGAGAGCTACTTGAAGGTCCCCAGGTGGCCGTATTACAGCCGAACAGCTATGCCGAACAGACTGTCAACTCACCCCGACTCGGGTGAAGCGAGCAGCTCAGATCAGCTCGGAGCAGGTCGGGTGTGGCGAGCTGCAGGGGGAGAGGGGAGCAGCAGAGACAGTCGGCGGGGTGGGGCAGAACCTCCTGATACACGGGGCGCAGATTACCGTTCAAGGTGTGACAGAGATCGGTGTTTGATAAATCATTTTCAGACCGGGCTGTCCATGAAGCTCAAGAACTGATTCCAAATGTCCCCTATAGACTACTTACATATTATGTAATTCAGCATTAGGCATCTAAGGCCCTCCCTTTGGTTGCCCACTGCTGGACACCCGATTTGTCAAGCCCTGGACAGATAGGTTATAACATATGAGCAGCTTGCGAGGAGCGACAGGTGATATGAGCAGCCCATGTCATGAGTTGTGACATGTTATGACATGCGCTGCTAACGTTATAACATGTCACACCTCATGAGCTGTCATGTCACAATCTCCCAGAACAAGATGCAGATGCAATACAGTACATAATGATTGCAGAATCAGTAGGGGCTTGCTGTAAGATTTCAGATGTCAATCAGTGGGAACAAGTGGGAATCTGGTAGTTAAATCAGTGATCAGTATAAATCAGTATATCTCAAATATTTCAATGAGCTAGGCAGTGTAAGTAGTAGCATTTCAGTATACATTAAATAAAGAAGTCCTCACTGCCTTTTGCTCTGGGCATCACCGTTCATGTCATGAGCTGCTAGTCGTGCATCCATAGCGAGTAGATTTCGACATGAGACAGGTTGTGACATGAGCAGATTATAAATTAGAAATAAATTAGAAATTGTGACATGAGCTGCTCATGTTACAATTGTCATATCACATGAGCAGCTAGTCTCATCAGGTGTGAGGGATTGTGACAAGATCAGCTTTACTCAACATTAAGCCATGACTGGTGATATCATTTGCAGTTCATGACACATGTGGTGACAAGTTGTGACATAAACAGCTCCACTAATTCATGTAGTCGTATTATTTGGTGAAACGATCAACGTATAAGTCATGGTATTCATGGATATGAGGAACTCATAAGTTGGATCAGAGAGAACATGAGCACAAATATTGTGAGATATTGTGACAGCAGCAGTCGGTGACAGAAGTTAATTGTGGCACCTTTTGAGCAATTCATGCTGAAGCGAGCAGCTCATGTCATGCGTATTGACAGATTTCGACAAGATCACCTCGTGACATAAGCTGTGACAGATTCAGATTATAAAACGCTCATCATCACATCACAAGTGTTGACGGATTAGGGTATGAACATCTCCTGTCAATCTGTATCACACAGTGTCTGACTATCACACATAAAAGCGATCATATTGGTCATAATACCTGATCGCTTTAGATGCTGTTCAGCAGTGATCAAAGTATGCTGATAACAGGGTAGAAGATTTTCAGAATGGTTACCATGTCCTTCTTCTGAGAGATAACTCTTGTTCAAATAATCAGACACTTGTCTACAAAGAGCCATCCGTTGTCTTCCACTCAATCTCAATGCCTCAGTACTGCAATTGGATAGCTCATGGGGGTTGGTGGGATGACACTAAATATTTACTATGTGAATGTAGACGTGAGTGTCTCCTGACCAACAAGGTCTAAGCTGAGATGTATATTGAATTATTTTGAAGTATTGAAGCATGGATGTAATCAATCAAAGTAATACCTGCCGACGATGAGAATAAGGTGTAATCCCAACATCTCTTCGAGGTGTTTCAAAATAGAACATGCAACTACCAATGCAGTGATGTAAGATGAACAAGTAACTGGGAAGCTTAAGTTAACATATGTATTGTCTAAGTACAATTAAGTCAAAAATATGAAATAACATATGGAAACTGTAATATTAAAGCACAACAAAGTCAGAAATGTGAAAACCTTCAGTCTGATATGGCGTTCATGGATAACATCTATTTCTATCGATGACTAAGTATTGATCCTATCTGAAAACCAAACTTAATGTAATTAGAAGGATCTAATTGAGTAATATAGGTAAATATGAACAGAATAGCTCAGGATGCACTAAGATCTAGTCGTGGGAGGCGGCGGGGTAGACCCTTATCTAAGTAGTATATGTCGTCTATATGTCCCTCCTGGTGGGGAGGGGCGCGGGGGGTAGACTCAACCTAAGTGCCCGTATGTGGCGGTCAGCGCCGACCTGGTAGAGAGCAGGCAGCGCGGACCTCCGAGAGAGCACCGTCCAGTGGTGTGAGGGCCGTCCGCTGCCTCTGGGTGCCCCCACAAGGCCCTGTCAGTGTCCCACCCACCCGCCCACTGATCCCCCACCCCCTACCTATGTACATGTCCCAATGATCCCCCCACCCCCACCCCCACCACCTGTCCACCCCAGCTTACATCATACAGCAGTGGTCATAGCCAAGTCAACCTCGGCCGGCCAAGGCAGCAGCAGGTCCATGCTGCACGGACAGTCTCCCCTCACCCCAGTAGGACTAGGACAACAACAACCCAGGAGGAGGGAAGAAAAGGACGCCCACGGAGTGAGGTTACGTACAACCTGGGGGATAAAACCCGCCATGCTTTATTTCCCAAAGTATGCACACCTTGCAGGTGAGAGAAGGAGGAGGCATGATGTCGGTGAGGATTGCTAAGTTCATGAGGATGCATCATGATGATGGATGATGATGTTGTTGTTGTTTGTTTAAATTGTTCCGGATGCTTGGAGTTTGTAGTAGTTTGGGAGGGGGATGCTGGAGGAAAATTTCGGGTGAATGAATGGAGCTGGGCAAAAACGCTGGGCACGGGGCTGGCGGGTCGGCGGGGCTGGGGGCCCTGGGTGGTGGGTGGTGCTGCTGCCCGGGCCTGGCCAGGGCCCTGAGCCGGCCTCCTCCTCCCCGCACTGCCCTGGTCGGCCACGTTTTGTGGCTACAAGTCCCTTGATGTGTGTCCACCACCCCCAGCCAGCTCCCACCCATATCGCAGGGGCCACTACCTACCCCCGCCCCGGCCCCTGGTCCAGTCCAGTCGGCCCGCGGGGGGGGACGGGGCGAAGGGGGCAGTGTCGGGGGCAGTCGGAGCCAGGCGGGCGGGCAGACCGGCGGCTACTACCTCCACCTCCCGGTCCACACTGGAGCAGAGACCCGACAACATTCCCCGGCCCACCCCGGGGTCGGGGGCACCGCGACAACCCCGGCCTCCCCTACCGCCCGCCCGCCGACACGCGCCGGCCGTGGAGGCCCGAGCGTCGGCGGGCGATCAGATTTTAACCACGAAAGAAACCGCATAGAGAGTGTGCGGGGAGCGTTAGAAGGAGAGAGGAGAAGAGAGAGCAGCATTACAACTTACCTCACTCGGAGAGGAGCGGCTGTCGAGTCCTCAGCAGCGTCGGCGGCAGGGGAGTAGAGGGCCGGAGGACCGGTACCAACAAGAAGAAGGTCGGGCCGCTACAGCCCGGCGCTGTTCAATTACAGGAGACGTTTTAACACCACCACGTCTAACCTCCGTTTTAGCGCTCGTCGCTCTAGTTACATAGGTATGTACTAGAGCGCTGCCTCGACGGCCAGGCCCCTCCAAGCCTACAGCAAGGGGCTGGGCTCACATGCCAAATATGGCAAATCGATCCATGACGTCACGGTCACCACGCCTTCTGATTGGTCGAGGGCCGCCGACTTGGAGGGGGGCTGAGCCTGGAGGAGGTTTGGCGGGAGAGGACTGCCTGCGTTCCAATGTCTAGGAATCGTCGGCTTTTACATTATGGGATACATGTTGGTCTACCTGCCGCCGCCGCTGCGACATAATTTTAGATTTTGCAAAACCTTTTTGAAAAGGTTGCCTGTGGGCTGCTATACTTTGTGCGTCTGCCTGTCTTCTTCTCTTGTTTCCATGGCAACTGGAAGTAAACAAAACGAGGATATCAAAACAGTACGTATCTGTGTTTGTCCAAGTTTATCAGATCAGCTGCTCTTGCCAACTTCAAAAAAGTCAAGGATTTACTATATATACAGAGTCTACTTGCAGAATCACATTTCTTCAACTTTTTGCGACAAATTCTAATAATTGAAAGTTGTTCACCAACACATTTCCTCTTGTTTCTCAATATCTTTATTTATCAAACTTTTGCTGTACACATGGGCGGTCAATGTGAATGTGCGAGGATTGATAATCTTTGCTAATCTATCCAAACTTATGGCGAATACATTTGATTCTAATTTGTATGCTTTAAAATCATAATTTATTCAGGATGGTCTTTTAATATGTTTATGTCGTCTTTCTAAGTTCCAACAAGTGGATGCTGCGTACCCACTAAAACAGAGTAGACCAGTTTCACTGAGTAGCATGAGAGGGCTAGTTTAAGTTACTACTCCACTCCGAAAAACTGGAATTCGGAAGCGTTTTCTCCCTTAAACTGAAGACATATTGCGGTACTTTTTAGATCTTTGGCTCGGATGATAAATAGTAGAATTATTTCAGGGAAAAAGAGGGGGTGCTTTGCACTGCACGACCACGCCCCCTTTTCCGCCCCTCACCCTACCCCAGCCGCTACCCAAGGGTGCCCCACCCCCTTCTCTGCCACCCTCTCCCCACCCCCTCCCCACCCTCCATCCTCCACCCTCCACCCTACCCCATCACCCTCCAACCTCCACCCTACCCCCTCCCCATGCCCATCCTCCACCCCCTACACTACCCCTACCTCACTCCTACCCTTTTTCCTACCCAAAGTGGTCCCTACCCCACCAGAGCCACCTTCCCCCACCACCCCACCGGTGGGGTCAAAGTTCGCCGGGGTGACGGTAGGGGGCGGTGACGGGCCATAGTTCTCCCCACCCCTATCCCCTTAGACGGGGTGCGGCCATACACAGTGAGTCCCAACCCTTTCCTCCTCTTCTCCTTTTGTCGGGTTTCCTGTAAACATACATCTACGCACGAACTGCATGCTATCAACTTTGACTGCGATTCAGGGACCGAAATTATCATTGGCGTAGCTACCGTGAGCGCAAAAACACAATTGCGCACACTCATTTATCAAAATTTTAAACAATTCTATTACAAAACATTGCATAAAAAGCGCGTACACTTGATTTTAGCCAAATGTATTGTTATCATTACATTGTATTCAAGAATACACTCAGTTTTGGGATTAGCTACTTACCTAAAAACATATCGATGACACATATGATATTAGTAATTATATTTCTCTCCCTATCTAAGTAGCCATGATTATAACTCTCGTGTGATTCTTTAGATTCATAACCGACAGTAGCGATAAGAATGGCGGTGATTAACATCGCTGTAGTACTCTCTATGGAATGCTTTGTTCAAACTGAAATCTCTCTCTGCAGCCTAGAAGTCACCCAATAGGGGTGTATAGCTAGTCCCAAATCTGATTGTACTCGCTACTAGGTTTTGAGTCATGATAACACTACATTTTACTGAAAGTGAGTACATGTATACACACTTGCACTGTTTGCCGCACATCATAATGTAATTGTGAAATATTTTGAGAATTGAGTGCTCGCTTTGCGTTTATCCATCATAGTAGCGACGTCGGCGCTCACAGTGTCCCCCCTAGCAGCGCGCACACTAACTAACATCAGGTATGATAATCAGACTGCTGAATAGTTGAGACTTGGTTTGCAGGTACCTAGCTCAGCCCTATATTGTGGTTTATTACTGGTCGCTGGTTGGAGGGGGGGGGGGGGTCGTCATATTAATCAGTAAACATAATAAGTAACCCAGAAACATCAGCTAAGGTCAATCTCTTAATGTCAACTTCTGTCAGATAATTGCAGAATGTTTCTTCACAAGTTTAATGTCATTATACTGGTGATAGTTAGATATGAATTTCATTTATTGAAATTTCATAGCTGCACTCATGTTTAAAGCCTGACAGTTTTAATATTAACATTTCACAAACATGTAGGGTAGACATTCTTGTTAAATATACCTGAAATATCTATCTGATGTAATAAACAAATTCTATCGTACATAATTAGTAATTTCTAGATTTATGTAATAACCACATATCAAGAGCCTATGGTGATCACCAAAAAGTGGTCATGTCTGCACAAGGTCTATAAGGAGTTACCCTGGCAACTTTACTCAAGGTATTACTCAAGTATCCCATACATGCTCCCTAACTTATGAAGGGTTCTAGTATAAATGAATAAAATTCTTATTTACAGAAACATTAGAATAGAGAAGGTAGTTAATTAAATCAGGCCCCATTCTTATGCATTAAGGTTAAGAAACTACACTATGCCCCATTCTCTACAATTAAGGGTAGGAAACTACACCGAGGCCCATTCTCTGAAATTAAGGGTAGGGAACTGCAGCTAGAAACCATTCTTTTACATTAAGGATAGGAAACTACAGCAAGGCTCCATTCTCTGAAATTAAGGGTACGAAACTACACCAAGAAACCGTTCTTCTAAATTATGTGTAGGAAACTAAAGCAAGGTTCTATTTTCTGAAGTTACAGGTAGGAAACTACACTGAGGCCCTATTCTGTGAAATAACAGGTTGTTGTGAACTTCATCAAGATTGTGTAAAATGAGGGCAGCTCTTTGTTTAAAAAAAGTAATACAAAATGTTGGAGGGCGAGCCTCGTTCTATGTTGCTGTCTCTTGACACATCTTTCTGTCATTGTTAAGCATTCAAATGATATTACACTGATTTTTTTTCTGATAATTTTGAAGGTACTTTAAGTTATATTAGTTTGTCAAGCCTACCATAAGGTACCTAAGAAATACTGATAATCTCGTATATATGTACATTCAATATGGGATGTCTTTGATACACTATACCATCGATATGGGTATTTTACCGGGGTATTTTACTAAAACTGAAACCATTCAAATGAAAATGGGTTTGCTTCTGAATCTCTGACATGTACACACACATCTAGGCCAAGTTCCCCCACCCCAAGGGATACCCATCAGACTATAGTGGTAGAGTTCAAGCCTGGGGGGGGGGGGGGGTGTACTCCACTAAGGTTTGGGTGTCCAGTGCAACACAGACCTCCGGAGCTGTGGCTGAAATCATGGCCAAGACAGGAAAAATAGGGGCTCTCACCGACCTGTCCTATGGAGTTTTTTTAATGGAGGATTTTTTGGAGTCAGAGGAAAACCTCATGGGCTAGTTTTAGTCTGTTGTAATTCATTCTTGATTTTAATTGCATGAGAATGTTTTGAGAACAAGATTATAGCTTTCTTTGAAAAACGTAAGATTAGCCACAGTCAAAACAATGGGCCGTCCCTGAAAAACTTAGTAAACAAGGAGTTGCAAACTTGCATATATAGGTACCACACAGAGTTGTCAAATTAAAAAATCAGGGAAAGGGGGCTGTAGTTTTGCAGTGTGTACCTACCATCAAAGAGTAAGTAACCCCCCCTCATTCTCCACCCTGGGACTAGAAGTCAGACTTACATGGGTGTGGGTCTGGCCTGTAGGCTGAAAACAAAAATAACCAAGGAGAGTAAAAAGTCTAGAACATAAAAAGGAAATTGTACTCTTTTTTTTCCAACATGACTGAGTGAGGAAATGGAAAAAGGTGTAGTCACTATAGACTACGTCTGGGTGTAACTGGTCGCCTATCCAGAATGCCAACAACGCATTAACTAAAGTGGTATAGTGGAAAAGTGCACCCAAAATATAGCCAGCCGAAGCGAATCCATAGTTGGAGTATTTTAGTGTACTTATGAACTGGCTAGAATGTCAAATCTTATTCTTAATAAATCGATGACAATTCAAATTTGATTCTTCTATATCAATTGACACGATTCTCCCTTATTCTCTCAATTCCAATGAATGGCTTGACAATTTTTCAGTGAGAATTTCATAATTAGATCAATTCTAGAATAAGACTAACACGTTATATTTTCTTTTGGATCTTCCACAACGACTGTGTTTTGTAAAAGGTTCATCCATTTAACTCATTTTTTTGCTGTTTTTTCCCTGTCTATCTCAGTTTTTTCCCTGAACTCCCAGGGCCTGAGTGTCCTACTTCGTGAGTGTGTTGTGGTATATACGTCCCTTTTTGGGCGTACTTTGTTCAGCTAGGCCTGTCAGTGCCACTGTAGGCCCCCACCCCACCACCGACACCACCGACGGGTTAAGGGGGGCACTCAATGTTATGACTATGCAGTCCTATTTCAGACCGATTCGTTCCTACCTAAAGCCTGTATTCCACTAGGTGATTCTGACTTCCAGTAATTTGGTAAGTTATCACATCTTAGCACATATATGGCAAGGGACAAGGAATCCTTCTCATAATTTGAATGCATATCACATTCCATTTCTAATCATATATAGGATGTCTATGATTAAAGCGGCAAACCCACTAGGCGATTTTACCGACGATGGGCGACTGGCAACTTGGAAATTGGCCGGCTTTCATGATCCCCTGTTGGTATGGTATATTGAAATGTACATGTTTGATCTGGATCGGCGATAAAATCGGCCAATTTTAGCACCAATAATCGGCCGACTCTGGAAAAAGTCGCCTAGTGGGTATGGGACTTAACTCATATTCCCATCACCGATTTTGGGAATCGGGAGTAAAATTGACTAGTGCAATACCAATACAGCCTTAAGTGAAGGCTGCTTATTTGGTTGGTCTTACAATTCGATACTGGGCGTGGAGCTCAAAGCTACTCATTCCAGTAGCTGGTGCTATAATGCCGCACCTAGCATGAAATCTTAATGCATGTATATAATAAACAGTAGTGGAAATTAGGGTTCAGAGTCCTAAGACCCAAGAGACTAACCATCTTTTGGCTCATAGTGTGAACATCCACAGATGAGCAAAATATAAGGGGTCTGAGATAGGCTTAAATATACAGGTAACATGGTTACTGAGATTCTTGGCCCTTAGAGTTGATTTTCCAATGTGTCTTATCCCCTGGTAGCGAGTTAGTACCAAGCCAGTTAACCGCGACCATGATCAATGCCAACGTATTTCAGAAGAGTCACTGGCACCGTTCAAGCCTCTGTCATCATGGCCAAATGGTCAATCCAAATGTACTCCAGCTCATCACTAGCACTAGCTAGTAGGTGGCAGGCCCCACTGGCTTTCCAACTACGGTATAGCTTCATTTATCGATACATGCACTCTCTCTGACTCAAGCTGAAGACAACTTAACTGTTAATAATTGGAATCCATCCCACTTTCATCTTTCTCTTGAAACACTGCTCAAGTTGACCGCTTCAGCCACTGGGTATTGGGCCTGTATTCCATATACCGATTTTGATGCTGGCGATTTTTGTATTCGTTTGATTTTCTCTTGAGAATATGTCATGAAGCTATACAGCTATATTTAACCTTAATTCTCACCAGTTGCCAATATTCAAAATCGACAGTAAAATCGGCATGTAGGCTTTAGAATCGAAGTGCCCCTCCACCACTACGGTCTCTCTCTAAACAACCCCTACCTCACTCCCAAACACCCATGTTATTTCCCCACTGTCATCCCACTGCCTTTTTTTAACCGGTTCTTGAAACTAACTCTGTATAACATTCACCAAATTGTCACCCACCCCACTTCCTCTCTTCACTTTTTTTATGTGCAAATTATTTTCAAATTATAAATTCTCAGACGTTTTTCCTTCTCACCTAAAGCACTTTGTCATAAAGATGGTTGACGTTGACCCTTAGAATTGACACTCAACATGGCAAATTATTGAATAAGAAACAGGGCATTGGGAGGTTCGAGATAAAGATTTTGGGAAGTAGGTATTTACAGAAATATTTGGTAAAACAAAGAGTTAGCATAGGTAGGGGCTTACCCCTTGCTATCGTCTAAATATGAGGGAAAGTTACGTACGACTTGAAGGGGGTACTTATAGAAAGAAAGGAAGAGGGGACTGACCAGCCCTAACGATGTAGGAATTGTAGTTTTGGAGGGTAGGTTCAGGGGCCATTTACCCCCATGGGGGTACTGGGGTGGGGATTCTGCTCCTGTGAAGTATATAGGCCCCCAGTAGCCCCTGCTGATCATAAAAGGGTGACAATAGGGGTTATAGGATAACAGTGACCAAGCGGTTCATTGGGTTCGATTCATGGTTGGTGTCTGGGTTCACTAAGGGATGAGGTACAGCAAAAATGATTTTGAGGTTTTGATCCCCTGCTGTTTGCCTGCCTTGTCACTCTCATCTCATAAATACAATCACCAAAGATTGACCAAGCCAAAACATCTGTCTGAAAAGTCAGAATTCATCCTAACTTGTTTTTGCCGTGAAAATGACCCTAGCTATTGGTAAGGTGTAAAATATCCATCACTCACTCACTCACTCAGGAGCAATTTAGATACGGGTCTTGACCCACGATTTCGATGCTGCTACAATACCATTTAGTAATGACACGGTACATTGCTATTTCCTAAATCGACACGTGACCCCCCTCCGCCCCACCCCACATCTAGAGCCCTTTAGATGTACCCCGAATTGTGTGTAAAATGTAACAGAAACCAATTACTTCCCCCCCCCCCCCCTTAACCTTTCAATGCCTCTCTCCCTCTACTCGAATCCTGGAAACCCTCAACTTTGAGGACATGTTATAAACCAGAGTAAATATTTTATCATTTATTACCCCCGTAACTCATGATATTTTTATGCTCTAAATACCAGTGGGGATCCTGATTTCTATTGCAATTTTTTTTTATATTTTAAACATAATTATATAAAAAGAAATTATATGATCATATATGCACATTCCGAGGCTAGTGTATAAAGGATATATATATCCACTCACTCAGGGGTCTTTCTAAGCCTGACCCCAAGGGCCTCAGGGAACTACCAACACCCCCCCCCCACACACACCCCACCTACCCCTCCACACAGTGTACACTCCCTGTGACCCCACATTCCCCTATCCTCGGTCCATCCTATTTGGCCTCGCGCCAACCACCCGTCCCCCCAACTCCCGCAGTCCCCCACACCACCCCCACCCCCACCAACTCGAGGGTCGGGACGACGGTCGACCGACCATGCGGGAAAAAGGGGCCTGGGCAGGGGGCAGGGGGCAGGGAGTGTGTGTGTGTGTGAGTGTGTGTGTGTCTGTGTGTGTGAGTGTGTGTGTGTGTGTGTGTGTGTGTGTGTGGGGGTCTCTGTGTGTGGGTGGGTCTGTGTGTGGGTGTGGGTGTGGGTGTGCGTGTGTATTTGAGTGTGTGTGTGAGTGTGTGAGTGTGTGTGTATGTGTGTGTGTGTGTGAGTGTGTGTGTGTGTGTGTGTGTGTGTGTGTGTGTGTGTGTGTGTGTGCGCGAAGCAGTGTAAGTACATGGAGGGAGTGGGGAGGCAGGGGTCATCGATCTTCTGTTTCATTCTGCTTTAGTATTGTTACATTAATTAATTTTGATGGTTCCCAACAATGCTACTGCAACATACTGCTGTAATTGACTGCGACGTATTACAACATGCTGGTTATGTTCTTCAACCCAAAGGGAGTATATATTATAATCTTCTGTTGTGGTTGGGCCTTAACATCATAAACAATAACATTATTAGATCTATGATTTTCTCATATGAGGAGGTTTCCCTTCCCCTGTCCCCTTCTCCTTTCCCACCCTCCAACCACCACCCTCACCTCCCCCTTCTGCTTCTGCTTTACCCCACTCGCCCTTATGTCGCCTACCTCCCCTCCCTCTTCTCCTTTAAATATGTTTTGCCTTATCTAACCCAATTATATATATCATCATGCTTCCCGCCGCTACTCCCTTCTCCTTATGTGTAACCTTACCCACCCTCCTACCACCAACCTCCCCTCCCCTTTCTCCTTATGTTTTACTTTACCCACCCTCCTACCTGCACCTTCCCTATCCCCCTTCTCCTTATGTTTTGTACTAGCCATCCTCCTATCATCACCCTCCCCTCTCCCCTTCTTATAGGTGGCCTTACCCACCACCTACCACCACCCTCCCCTCCCCCTTCTACTTATCTTTTGTGTTACCAAGTCTCCTACATCTACCCTCTCCTCCCCCTTCTTTTTATGTTTTGCGTTACCTACCCACCTACCACCATCCTTTCCTCCCCCTTCTTATGTTTTACCCACCCTCCTATCTCCACCCTCCCCTGCCCCATCTCCTTTTATGTGACCTTACCCACCCTCTGACCATAACCCTCCCCTACCCCCCTTATTTTTATGTTTTGCCCTACCCACACTCCTACCACTACCCTCCCCTCCCCTCCCCCTTCTCCTCGAATGTTCCCTTACCTATCCTCCTATCACCACCCTCCATATATTCCTTTTCCTTAATTATTGAACATTGATAGGTAGGTAATTCCATAGATTTTACAATTAAATGTGTCCATATTAACTCATAATATGCATGATTTAAAAACGCAATATTCAAATATGATTACTTAATTCAATTTAGTAGGCATACATCTTTAAAACTAATATCAAATGTCAGTGTACCTAGGATAACATGTGGATTTCAATCTGTAATTGGGAATAATTTCATTATTTCCCTCGGCATAAACTTGACCATTGGTCCGTTACATAATAAAACTATGAAACAAATCCATGTATCGCAACAGGGAGGCCCCTGTTGTGATGGACCCTGCAGTGCTGTTGAATTTTGGCTGTTCTACTGGGCCGGTTTTAATTCCAAAAACAGGTCTAAAACATATATATTTTTTCATCCAAATTTCAAGAGATTCTCAGTCCAGATAGATCAATATAAGTGGGATAATTGTGATATTGGATTTGTGCGCAACAGTGGTTATTTTGACAAGGATATCACTGGCTGTTATATAAATTATTATGCGACGGGCCACATAATTATAATACTGTAAATGCAATTCAGGAATTGTTTTTATGAAACTTCAATAACGCTTCTTTAGTCATCAGCATGTTACATAGAGATCCCCCTATCTACGGGGATTTTAAAGAACATTTACGGAAGATTTTGAATAGGTGTTTCATAAGAAAACTCAAATTCCTCCAAATCTCCATAACCCACCCAAAAACCTCAATAAATCTACCTAAAACCTACGTAACCTCATAAAAAACCTCTCTAAGCTATACCGAGGTTATAACCATTGACGAATGAAGCGTAATCTTTTTCACCCCCCCCATAAATCCCTTAAATATGAAACAGACTCATGTCATATCAGTAAAGATTTGAGGGTCTATTATACGGTCACAATGAAACCCTGGTGTCTGGTGTCATATCCAAAGGTTTTCAGAGATTAAAACAACTCTGCCAGAATCTTGTTAAGGCTTTTATTTGCAATAAACATTTTCAGATTATTACATGTAGTTAATTAATATATAATTATATGTACATTATCATAATAATTATTGGTATAATAATAGTCAAATGTAACATGGAAAGTAAAAAACGATTTTTGTATAGCCTGAATGAAATTCATATTCATTCTGACAAAATAATTTTTCAATCGTAACATTGAAAGTAAATTCTATATGACATGTGACCCAACGAGGGGAAAGGGTGCTCCGTGCGGGATTTCATTTGAAACCAATGCTGTAGAGGAGGTTCTGAGCTTTCAAATGATATCAAGCATGTCCAAATCTGATTATTATTAAGGAAGTTATGGGCCCCTGAACATAACACTGTCAGGATACCAGAAACTGAGGAAAAGCTTAATTTTCTTGTATTTATTGAGATTTTGCATAAATTATCATAAATTATCATAATTGCAAGTAAAAATTCTAAAACACACTTTTATTTATCATTTTTTAACCAGAAATGATATATGTGTTCTGTTTTCAATGTTGCAACATGAAAATGATAGTTTCTGAGAGTTTACACTATTTTCTGAAAATCTCATGTATTTTAGTTTCCAAGGCAACCAAATAGAATGAATTAAGTGAATTTCCCATACCAAAACATTCCATTGACATTCCAAATAGGGAAATATTCCATCTTGATGGAATGTTTTTGGTATGATAAATGAATTCTACACAAAAAGTTGATTAAAGACAAAATTATTAATATTTTTCATAAATCTACCCATATCTCCTTAAATATTAGGTTTCGGATAGCAAATATAGGAACCTCGGAGCATCCTTTCCCCTTGGCTGGTCACAATTGTGTCCTAAAAACAAACACGCTCTCTGCTACCTGGGGTAAAGATCTTCTGGGTGGATTTAGGGGTGTCTGTTTACGCTTCTATGATTCTTTCAAAGTGATTTTCGTAAGGGACATTTGTTGAAGGAATAGTACATTTAATTTGGATGGACGCTAGAGCTTACAAAACGTGGCAGGTCTTTACACACCTTTTTCTGAGTCATCGCAGTGAACCACCCCATAGACGCCCTGATCCCAAACCTTTTATTCTTGGCCCATTGGAGCCTATATTATCCCAACAATCCTATCCCAGTTTACACCAACATTCAAGTTTAGCATAACATATTTTTGAAATTGCTTCCATGTTTTTTTCCTGAAGAGAGTTGTATAAAACAAAATTAACCAAAGCAATTTGGTTGACAGATTGCCTCTGAAAGTTGTAAAATGCAGCTTTGTATATTGGCCGTTTTCCTAGGAACCAATGTTAAAACCTGTCAGTCAAACCTCAGATGTCCAACCCTATTTTGTTATGAAATACAGCATTTTGATTGGCTGGCAAACGAAAATTACAATTCTTGCTCATTTCAGTACTAGTAACCCCACTCTAGGAGACAAGGATGGTTTATACAATAATTTTGTCCAACCCTTCCAACCCTGGGATATACCAATCTGGAATAGGCTTATTGTTTGGTTCAGACATATTCCCCTAGCTGGGTACCACAGTATTAAAACAGTTACAGTCCCTGCGTACAGTGCGATAAATAGGATAGGGGCCTCTTTGAATATTAAGGCATAACTAAAACCCCTCTCATCCGGTTCAGATAAAAGCTGAATGTGAAATTTTAAAAGAAAAGAGAGAATACTTTATTTTGTTGCATTTAATCACTACATCTTGAGTCTGATGAGTCCTGGGTGCTAGCACCTCAATCAATGAGAGTTACAAACGTAGTCAGGTGTGGCTAATCCATGTTAATCGGTGTAGTGTACTCATTATGACTAATCTCATGACTACTGCATCAGTCATAAACATGGTGTGATTGGTCAAAATGACCAAGAGGTCACATGACCCATTAATTATCACGTGCACATAACAAATAGGAAGAAGGCATACACAAGATTTACACCCGAAAATAACCCTTTATTATCATTAGCTCACGGTTGATATCTATATTCACAACAAATTTTGTATGAAAGGATAGAGGCAAAAAGATTTTTGATAAATTATCTTTGATTATTACATATGTTAAATGGTTTATCTGACAAAAAGATGGTTGATGTCTTAATGACTATCTAGCAATGGTCTGATGCGTTGAACCCATTTGAAATAAAGAGTATTAGACATGGAAATGGCCCCATTTAACCTTGAACGAATTATCATTATTATGTATGAGAGGTAATGAAAACGATTTCCTTTATGGATACTTGTTATTTCACTATTTTACTTCATCGTTTTAGCTTTACTTTTGCATTTGATATTAATTGTCATGAATTATACCTATATATGATTATGTCATCTTTACCAGTGACTGGAGGGTACGTAATTGGCGCAAAATTAGGGTTTATCAAATTTGTTGGTATGGAGAATAACTGATATTAGTAACAAAAATAACCTAAAATGGCAAATTTTAATTGTTATGACTTCTCTACGATTCCCAAATTTGTGAAAGATGATTTCATACTACTTTAGAAATAGATAATTGATGTTTTGTTTTGGCATGAAGTTTTCGCAAGAATTACATATTTTGATCAGTATTATTTTGATATATTCAAACCCCTGTGTGAGATCACTTCTTTTATCTTATTTCGACAGAGAAGAATGCAGTGGATTCAAGTGCTTTTACAGAAAAAGAATATACTGTCAATTAAGATATAGCATTGTGAATCCATATGGAATAAGGTATACATCTACGTCATATAGTCTACCCGACCTGGGGTCCAGCATGTGATGTCACAGTGTTTATTATAACACCAAATGTAGATCACGGCCTGATAAGGGGAACTGGAAAATACCCTATTGCTCCGTTTTGATGATAATTGCAGTGACCGAAGGATTCAATAATAATTATAAACTCTTAGTGTAAGTATAAAGGTATTTGTCAATTTGAGAAATGTTTCATGGATCAAAACAGACGATTCGGTTGCAAGCAAAGAGCACACACAACAATATCCAGATGAACAAAGCTTAGCCATGCGTAAAGATCCATAGTTTGTTGATCGTTCTTTCTATGTCTTCGATGAATTGTAGATTTACAAAATCTGAAAAGGTAGAAATTGAGGCGGTAATTTGCGCCAATAATCTTGTATGCTATCATGTCTCTTAAAAGAAGTAGATCAAGAACTTTGTCATGCAGTAAATATCATATTTGTAACGAACAGAATGTTCACAATGTAAAAGCTATCAGCCATTAAATTTGAAAGATTAAATCGAATAGATCTACAGATTACATCTCGGATGCTTCAGTTCAGTGTCAGATCCAGTATTTCCGAATGGGGGGGGGGGGTGTCGGGTCCCCGGGGTCGGGGCATATACAGCTTATACAGGCCATGTACTTAAACATCACGTTTTCGCACGTACATGCACAACATTTTACTCTCTTTGCCCAGTTAAAGTGTCATCCAAAAGTAAAAAAAAAAAGGATGGGGGAGGGGGGGGGGGGGGGGGGTCAGGACCCCCCTGGACCCCTGTGGATCCGCCCTGGCTGCTGCAAAATATAAGGATTCAAATTGACGCCTCTCGGTATCCACTGTGTTTCCACTTACAGTTAGTACAGAAATTGCTCGTTGGTGGCGCCCCAGGATTGCTCCAGTACTGCTCCTACAGGAGTATACAACAACTGGCATTTGTAGGCCTAAGTTTGAGTCCACCTCTTCAAAATACAGTAACAAGGTGACACAAACTAGCTACAATAAACGGAATTCACGGAAAATATCAACAAAACAAACTCGACCTTCCAAAACAGGTCAACCGGGCTCTAATTACTGAACCAGACGACACCAGAGCGTTCCCCCAAAAGTCAAAAACCGCCAAAACTAGGGCGAAAAGTCGTCTGCTGCCTCGTTTCGGTGGCCGACCGCTAGGGGGCAGTGCGGTGTCCCGTTACGCTCGGAAAAACGTCGGAAACCAGCGAAAACCGCCGCCGCCATCACCGCAGCAGAAGTCGGTGCACGTGCCGGGAACTAGCCTCGAGCTGCGGTCGGCAAATGTCGTCTGCTCCTGCCAGTTTTGGCGGGAAAACTGGGCTGACAATTACTGGCCGCACCGGAAGGCGTCTGCTGGCCCACACAGGGAGACGCCGGCGTCCCCAACAGACGCTAATGACCGATCACCGGGGTCTATCGACTGCGCGTGCGCAGGGTGGAGGTTTTTGGGGATGGGGTTAAAGTCGATTGGGGTTGAGGTTGGGGGTTGGGGTTAGGGCTGCTAAGGAGAAAAGGTTGGGTCCGTCTTTGGGTCATAGGCCTACTTTCCACATAATTTAACAAATGTGAGGTCACATTTACATTGCAAGGATTTTGTAACAATAAAAGCTAATTGAAACAACACACATGTTGTCACTAACACCCACAATTGTTTTTTTCTTGTTAGGGAACTGAAGCTGTTCCTTTAAATTGTTATAGTCCTAATTTTTGTTTCTCAGATTATGTGACACCCCCCCCCCCCCATGCAATCTACACCTTCAATGTTGCCTCTACATCATAGGACAATATGAATACTTGTGGATTTTAAGGTTACTAATACAGAGTGACCCCTACAATTCCGGCAAATGACTAGTCCTAAACATAGTTCTCACGATACTATGAATCAAACACCTCGCAATTACGGGCCTATGCTATTGCAAGTTATTATTGAGTAATCACATAACACTAATGTTTTTATGAGAATGCAATGCATCTCGCAGCAATACAATTAGTAATGCGCAGCTTTAACAGCATGTGTATTGAAAATAAGGAAAGAAAGCATCCATTAATGACGTACGCACAGGTGGGGTGGGGTATTTGGAGGTCGAGGGCTTTAGTACATTGCTAATGCGTATAACGTGCTAATGAGGTTGGGATTGAAGGGCTTAGAAACCATTTCAAATGCGTACATTATTAATAAACGGCCCCCTAAATACCATGGGCCTGGTCCAAAGCGACATTTCCCTATACTACTCACGGGTTAGCCGCAGGACCGGCCGGGGCCGGTTGACCCTGCGCCGCCCTCGGAGACGGCTGGTGTGTCGTGCAGTATACTCCTTTTTCACGAGTCTGCGCAGTGGATCTTCGATAGACCCTTTGTCCCCAAACTACTTAAGCCTGGACCCAGAGGAACCCATATACCAGTCTGACGATTCAGGCTTATTCAGCCAGCAGAACGTTATTGAAAAAGGTGTACACACATGAAGACTTGAGGATAGGAATTATGTAGAAGTCTGCCGTCTCAGGAGTGTGCTCTGAGGCCTATATGATGTGTCCTGTTCTGCTGCTGGACCAGGCGACCATTTCAACATGCCATAAATGCACCGCGTCACCTGATCTTTGGTCAATGACCTAATTCCTTTATTAGCTGACTGGCCGCCAGGGGGAGGGGCAGTGCTAACTCTTTGACAACCATGAAGTATAGGATGTACTTAACATACATATTTGAGACACCTTCTGAATATTTCTATCCAGACATGATGTGTGCGTATTATATAAATCAGATTTAGGACAAATTTTGAATCGGAAATATTTTGATTAATAGAATCAATAAATACTGGTAGCTTGTTAAAGGGTTGATATTTCACGCTTAAACTTTGGTATATGATATCACTTACGTGTACCCATGCATCAAGTGTCGCGTACGACGCTTACTGGTCGCGAAGGTCGCTTAAAGCCGAATCTACACCAGCCGCGCGCGATGCGATCGACGCGATCTCGGCTGTGACACACGGCGCGATTTTGTCCATCTGATTTCAATTTTACAATCTGGCCCGACTGCAATGCTACTGTCGCGGATATTGCGCGGCAAAAACTAAAATAGATTCTTTATTATGTGTTGCGTCGCTCGCGAGATTAAAATAGGCTGTCGCGTAGCTTGTAGGTGGTGTGGATAGACCTTATCATTACATGCATTTAGTCCTAAAAATGTCGCACCCTCGCCTCGCGCGCGTCGCATCCGGTGTGGATTGGGCTTAAGGGTCGCGTACTGGTTGTGCACAGCCCATATTCCGCTATGCGCCATTTGACTTGCGTTTAGCATTTGACTTGCGTATGTTGACAATCAATCAATTTTATTTCTGGTTTCATAGCCTTGGTATACTTGCGTTGGGATAACACAAGTATACCAAGGCAATGCTTTTTTCTATGGATTCCATGCGTTATTATACCAACATGTTTTATCTGAAACGCAACTACTTGCGTTTCCTACCTAGAGCCAACGCAACGAGTCGCGTATTGGTCGCGTACTGGTTGCACACTTCGCGTGCCGGTCGCACTCCACAACGATAAGAGCTGGGTGCAAGAAAAGAGAGCGAACTTAAAACCAAGACCATGCCTCCAGCCCTCTCCCCCTGAACGATTCTGAAATCTCATTTCTCGATGAGTTGTTAAAACTAAAAGGGCTGGTGAGTTCCCAGTTTAAAAAGGGGCGGGGAGCGGAGAGTGGTGGGGGCCGGTGGTGTGGTGGGGCCCTAAAACAGGCTGTCACTGCACAGCACTGACTGCCGACCGAGGCAAAACGTGGACGGCAAGCATTAGAGCTGCACACTGACAAATATAGCAGCCCGCGCCGCTTCTTCAGAAATGCTCTCACAAACTCGACTTCAAAGTTAGCAAGTGTCTTGGAAAGCTGGAAAAAGGTTGTCACATTAGCAGTATGGACGGTGACGGCAGTATGGTTATAATAAAACGGCGAGGTGGTGGTGGTGGAGGGAGGCTAAAAATAAAACCTGTTCACACGACTTGATGTTGATGACCAAAATGTGAGAAGGTTCACGTCAATAGTAGCACAAAACACGGGGGACGCGCTTTTCTGTGACACACTCAATTTTCTAGGTGACAGGAATAGGACGGTGTGTTTTAAAATAATGACACAAAAACCCGCGGAATAAAAGAGAACCATGAATTAGGCGAGATTTTTCCGGAAAAAGTTGGCGAAAATAAAAAAAAGTGGAGAAAACGAATCACGGCTGCAGCGGCCCCGGGAATCGAGGCACCTGCCGCGCTCTATTTTTGAACTAATTAGCATAAAATTCAAACCTAGCGAAAAAAGCACCGCCTCGTCATCGGCAAGAAACCTAGGTTGGATGGGAGCGGCTTTTTCGCCACCGAAAAGGTTTTCAGGGACAGGACCTGATCATAATATTAAAAAAAAAAAGATGGAAAAGAGAGAGGGGAGAGGCGCGGCATGGAAAAGGTCAGAATGAGAGCGGGACTGTGACAGGAAACCACAAAAGAGGAACGGAAAACAAAGTGTTGTTAAAAAACGACCAAGACGTGGTTGCTTTACCGTGCGGCCCAGAGCGCTCCGACCTTGGTCAGGACTTTTACAAGAAGCCGACAGCAGATTATATTTTGCTAAAATCCGTGCTAGCTCCAGGATGTCGGCTTGGCGAGGCCAAGAAAAGGCGTTCATAATTAGAGCTATCCGGGCGGTTTTTTCACAGGTTGTCTTTCTATCTTTGTGTGTTAGAGGCTTGTTAAAGCGTGTGAGAAAAATAGACAACGAGACAAATAATTGGATCTGGCCCGGAGCCGGCGCCAACATATGCAATTATATGTCGCGCGTTTTGAGAAGAAAACGGATTGCCAAAATGCCAAGGCTACAATGACGCAAGCCTACCTGTTTATTCAATTACATAGGTAATAAATATCGATTGCATTACTTTATCATTTAAGTAACGCGATACATATCCACCAGTTATATTTCACGTTCACAAGCATATGCATTGGCGTCATTGGAACGCAGAAAAAAAGTTGCGCGCTTTGAATTATTTCTCTCAATATAACACGGATCAATGCCTTAAGGAATTCAAAATAATTTTATATGTATTTCATTCATTTTGTTTTCCAACTAATGAGATCTGACGCCGCAATTGCAGATAAGGAGGCCACGTGTATACTTTTAGAAAAACGTACCGACACAGGTATTCATATAAGTTGCTGTTTTTGCTTTTGGTATGTAAGGGACTTTTATCGATATTAAAATTTCAAAGCACAGCGAGTTGGAATATGTCTCTGATGCAAAGGTAAGAAAAGAGGAGTGGGGAAGAAATCATTGGTAATGAATGGAAATGCTCAGTTAACTTTCCAATAGTAACCGTACTTATTAAGCATATTCTTTTTTCTTAATGTTTTGTTTCAAATTTGTGTTACTGAACAAACTATTCCATTACAGCCTAATTCTTTTCAAATATTATGCAACTTTAATCATAACAGTTTTTTTTATATGATCATGTCTAATTATTGTCAAACTAATTATACTATTGGATACATTATTTAACCCACTCAAGCTTGAAAGGGCGACGATAATTGAATAGCTACAATATTAAAATGGACGAGGAATGTGAAAGCCCTGACCTACTTTACGGAAAAGTAAACCACGCTGATTGAATGAAATTGAAAATTAGTATTAACACAGCATTTAAAGACTTACTATGAAACCACAATTACATAGGTTTTAGGGAAATCAAGCTATGGACATCGTGCCAAGAGATATTGTAAACAGGGATGGACATTCTATGGCTTTGAAATGGACGAAAGCGCTGACCCACTTTAAACTTAAACTGAATGGAAATGAAAATTAATATTTACTCAAGGTTTCAAGACTTTAATATGAAACCACCCTCACATATATTTTAGGGAAACCAAGCCGCAGAATTTCAGGAGCAGGCTTAGGTGTTCGGTGGAAACCACACTACGTCCTCCCAGCCCGAATCAAAACCAAGATAAAGTGAGATAATTTCCGAAGATGCTATTCCAAATAAGGACTAGAGCTCGGCGCGTTTCTTTGCCCGCAGCGAGGCGGGGGGTACTGCCGCCTCACACGATGTCACGTGCTGATTTCACTTTTTACCTTCAAATTTGATGCCCACAAATTTAATGAATTAAGCAACATCCGCTCGAGTTTCCAACCAACTGATGTTTTCCCCTTAATCTCTATCAGTAATAAAACTCTAGCGCCCAGGTTTTCCGCTTAAATCACTCTTCCTCGCTCTCGGCTGAAATGAGTTCTCCGACTTTTCAAGGTTATAACTGAGACTACTTTCTAGCTGTCTCAAGGGAATGGGATTATTTCATTTCAAGATATTAACTACCTTTAATAAATCCACCTGGATAGCTGGAAACGTCGAGCTTCAAATTGAGGGGGCGAAGCAAAGATGAGTGCCAAGGTGATGGCTGAATTTATAGACCAGCAAAGATGAATAAAATTATAAAGCCACAAGAGGGATACCTTCACATGATTTGCTCAATTCTTTTCTAAAAAGGCGTACTTCAGGATGCTAAATTTTGATCTGAAATATAATTAGCAGAATATAAATTTGTCAAAATGTCAGACTTCAAACATAACATGTAAGATCCGGGGGGAGGGCGTACAGCTGGTTTTTAAACACCCCCGGCTACTTTGGACCGAATTGGTTTAATTTGGGGTCTTTCTGTGGCACGGATCGCCTCTTTTTTCACCTGCAAAATCTCACAATAGAAGAGGAGGAGTAAATGAATGCTTGAACTCAAACCCACGTTCCTGAAATGCCAGGTCCTAACCCTGAGCCTTAGCGCCGCTCTCCTCATTAATAAAGACATGACTCACGACCCGAGCATACTCCCTGAAAAAGTCGCACCACGACCCACGGCCTTTCTTCAAAGACAGGATAAAAATGAATTAATTTAGTTAACTAACCCGACCCGTCCCTTCAAAGGTAAAGTCATGTTTTGGTGTGCTATAGAGACCGGCAGACGCCAACCACTGGAGATCTAGCGACACTAGCGCCCCCACTCGGCGTTTAGGAGAACTAATGGTGGTTTAGACAGCCACCTGGCAGCGAAGTGAGACACTACTGGACCATCATTGTCCATGGTGCTTTGCACAGACCTCATGAAAATCTCAGGCCACAGTCTGAGTCGGGTAGAAACTGGGTTTGTTTATTTTTGTTTCAGTTTTGTGAGAACTCGCTAAACGCCCTCATCTAACATAAGGAATTCATATGAAGAGAAAAAGAAAAATATACATATTTCAGTTATACTTATGCTCCCAATGCCAAAAGATTTTAATATTATAGTACTGGGTAGTTCTTTAGACAGTAGTGTAAGTCCTCATCGGTCATTTTCCTATAACGAATTGGCTACCTATGTATACAAGCATAGAACTGTACATGTATATAGTTCTATGATACAAGGCATCCATGACCATCTGGATACGACTTGCATGGGGTACCTGTGGAACCTATAGGCCAATAAGCCCATACCAGTTTACACCAACATTAAAGTTTACCAAGAAACAGTTTCAAAATTGCCCCCATGAGTATTCCATGAGGAAAGTTGCTTAGTACAAAATTAACCAAAGCAATTTGGCTGACAAATTGCTCCTAGAATTTGTAAAATGCAGCTTTATTATATTTGCCTTTTTTCCCATAGGAACCAGTGTTAAAGCCTGTCAGCCTACCCTATAATGTCCAACCCTATTTTGTCCTAAAATACAGTATTTTGATGGGTTGGCAACCTTGCATATCTGTCAATTGGTAAAATGTAGGAAATCCTAATGTTTTATCAATACTTAGGGATATAGAACAATTCAATTTTCGCATATAATAGTAAACCCAATTCTATGTACCAAGGATGGGTTTTATGGTAATTTTGTCCAACCCTGGGACATACCTAATGTGGGATGGGCTCTTTTAGTCCTGATTGGTTAAAGTGAAGACCGAATCAATATTGATTCAAACCGGGTTATCAGCTCTAAGTGAAGACTTATGCCACAACTATATACAATTGAAGACAACCCTGATAATAGAACCTTATCTTACCACCTATAGAAACACACATTCACAATATAATTGTGTGCATATTATGCAATTTCTTGTCTGGAAAACATAGTCTGCCTATATCCACTGAAATAATTAGGAAACCACAGCTGTGTATGATATGTCAAAACAAGAATATTGATGAGTACCATTTATTTTCAATTGTAGCTATAGCTAATTCTAGAATAATCAGTCAAAATTTATAGAAAAAGTACCCCCAGGGTTAATTATAATTAGAGATAAGAATAACCAGATTGTTTGAAACAAATAATGTTAACCACCTAACTATAAGCTGACAATATTTTATATCACAGTAAGCACCTACATCACAATATCTAATCCAACTAGTCAATTATTGTACTGAAAAATATAGATACATATATAGCTATTACTACTTACTGACCCACTCATGAAACTAGTCATTGCAAATATGACTAGTATAATATAAGCTACAAATAAGACTGGTACTCATAGCATGTGCTATCTTGATGCACACCTATCTAATCTCTTACTGAATCTTTTTTAAAAACTAATTCATCATTATTTAATGACATCTCAATAATCTACCATGTATTGCCTTAAACTGTATGTACATGTAAAAATAAGCTTTAAAAACCTGGTGCTGAAATTAAACTTGGTGCCGTTGTGCAACACTCAGGCAAAGTCCATTATGAAAAGGGATACCTTGGATACATAAATATAATAATCATTAAATGCACCTACTGTACGTAAGCAACGCGTATATAAGTTCCTATACCTCTTGCACACAGTTGTGAATAAATTAAACTCATTGTAATTGTGATTGTGATTGTTGTTGGTAAAGCTTTCATAAACAAAATTAATATTGTTTAAAGCTATCATTCCGTTTCCTTCTAGAATGAATGAAGACATATCCTTTTATTCTTTTTTTTTTTTATCAAAACAAGCACCTGTGCTTTTCAGTTGGTCATCTTCATTGTGCTAATATTATGATATAATTGAATAATTTTTCTCCTGTAGTTTGCTATTTATCACCGCACAGAGCCTGATTACACAGCCCGTTTTACAGGTTTATATAACAAATTGTATGCAGTCTGATGGGAGAAAACAGAATGAAAATACCTGATATTATATAAGGTTACATGGAAAAGTTAAGACACGGAAATACCTATTTAAAGAATTATCCTAGCACAAGATTTTTCCGCAACATTTAAAGTCACCCTTCTTTGGCGATTTGGTCTATAGCAAGAGGTACATTTAGATTACTTATCTGGAGAGGTCATGGGAAGCATCATAATGGTCATTTAGCTCTCAACAATCAAAATTGTAATATTCATGAATTATATTATAGTATACTATTATAGTTGGACATTATAGGTTGGGCTACCAGGCTTTGACATTGGTTCCTGAACTATGGGAAAAAGGCTAATATATGAAGCTGAAATTTATCAATTTTATGAGCAATTTTTTAATCACTTTACTTGCTTAATTGTGTATTATGCAACTGCTTTCATGGAATAAGCATGGAAGCTCTTTCGAAAATATTTCATGGTGAACTTTGATGTTGGTGTAAACTGGGATGGGCTTATTACTGAAGCACCATCTTCCCTGGTGCAGTCTTGTCATTGCAGTGTGGCCGACGCACTGTTCTGTAAGCTTACACCTATTCTATTATTAGTATCTACTAAGGTAAAGGTGAGCGCCAGCCCTTAGCGGAGTGCATGTGTTATTCGAGGTAATAACTCCATCATGTATTAAGTAACAACTTGGTATATTGAGTACCTTGGGCTCAGACAATGTTATTATTGGATATCATGAGTTGTGTAAGTGAAAAATTGTTATGTGAACTGAGTGAAGTGTTAACACCTTGTTTCAATTGATGGAATGGCATTGTGAAGAATTGACATTGGAATTAATAAACAACAATCTTCTTATAAGTGAGTGGCTGTTGTTCTTTAGGATTGAGCTACCCATTGGGACAAAACAGAAGGACAGAGATGAGAAGGACATACAATATCTAACAAAATTTTATCATAGCAGAGATTCGATCTTATAATGTTGACCTGTAGAACCCCATAATTATAGTTCAACACCATTTGAACAGTTGATGAACAACCAAAAATAAGTATTCTTAGGGGCTGTCCATAAATGATGTCACACTTTTTCTGGGTATTTTCAGGACCCACCCACCCCCCTGTCACATTAAATTTTCGAATCTAAACATGAAAATACGGCCTGTTTTCAGGCAGTGTCACAATGTTTAACTGACCCACCCACCCCCTTGCACGTGACATCATTTATGGACAGCCCCTTATCTTTGGTTCTTTCTGTTATACTTTGGAAAAGGTCTATAGTACCAGTCAATGTATGATGGTTAGGGGAATCCTGTAACAACTGAAGCCAGGGGGCGCACCTGTGCCTAAAAGCTATGCCTAAAGATCCTAAGACAGTATCCCTATGCCCGATTTGGTTGATCGATTTCGAGGTTTAGCCACTCATACTGATCATTCAATGATTTTGACAAGAGCAATTTTTTCTGCATTTGCTCATGCTGACTTGCCCAATATAACACTTATCAAACCAGAGAAAGAATCAAAAACTTTATCTTTCTATTGGCATATAGCATGCCTTAACTAATTCTTGTGACAAAAATGAACAATTCATTTCCTATTGTTAATCAGGCATAATTATAAATTTCGTACATTGTTTGCAAACCTAAATTATCAAAACTGTTTGACCTGTGATTGATTGCCCTGTGAGTCCGGACATTCTGGGGGTTCACCATTATAATGGAGGGTAGAATAACTCCCGGACTACTTAGACATAGATCCCCTTTACCTTGGGTAGACTGACGTGGGTCAAGATGGCCGTGTCAACGTTACAGCTCCTTGATGGCTTGATTTGCACAAATGGAAGCAAGGGATGATCATGATTAACAAGGGGGCTCTACCTGGTGAGTAATGGAGGCACTAAACACCAACCTGCTCAGTGGACTCCTGGTGGAAAGTCCTGCAAGGTGGTACGGGGAATAAGCTACCTTCCAGACCACGCCACCACGTGGCAAGAGGTGGATCTCATGCAGACAAGCTTGGGGTATTCTTTCTATAAATAATCTTATATACTTTATTGTTTAGGTCCATAAACAAGCTAAAGCTGCTTATCTAGAAGACAGGCATTGAACGCATACGTTATACTGAATGTACCCTAGGGAGAAGAGAGAAAACTTCATGATCCCTAGTTCTTGAAAAACTAAATCTGGTCTTACTACTATTACTAAATTACCAAAGCAAATATTAACCTTGTAAATTAAGAACTATAAAGTATGTTGGTTCTTCCTCCTTAACAAACTATCCCAAGAAAGTAGATACATAGACTCTCACATCTTAAAAAACATATAGAGTCCAATTCTTAAAAAAAAAAAAATTGGTAGACCTTTAAACGATATAATTATACTAGCTTCTTCGCATAATTGGCCCTTTGCCATTAGTCAACTTGAGATGTCTTATCAGCTTTACAAAGCTATTGATAAGGCATAGTTTCAGGGGTGACCGGCTGTAAGACTGATAAATTAGTAGTAAAGGGGCGTGGATAGTAACCCATAGTATAATACCGAAGTTGGTGGGGGGGGGGGGGGGGCATAACGCAAAGGTGGCATCATTAATATAATTATTATGTTAATATATCATATATTATACCAGCATCTGTGTAAATGGTGGTAACGCGCCCCAACTCTATAGAGAGAACTGAAACGCACTGCCACATGGGATGTCATAAAACTAAAATACCTTATTATAGTGTATGGATTCTTATTGTTCATGAATTCGTTTGCATATGTAATGCTTAAGGTGAATAGATAATAAGTTACTAAGGGATTTGATATAAGAACGACATATTAATTATTTAGATTTGCATTTTAAGACAACTTTCAAGGTTTCCTGAGTAACATTGAAAACAAGAAGAAATGTGAAATAACAAACATATTCTATACGGGGGACATCTGACGACCTTTGTCAACACTGTAACATATGACAAGTTGTGAGCCATATAAAGATTCAGTGTGATCAACCAGAGATTAAATGTACAAGAGTCACTTTCTTGAGTAAATACAGAAATTATGTAACTATTTTGATGTACTATCAGATGAGGAAAAAATATGTGAAATTTTGAATGTTGATCCTAAGTATCCGAAATATCTCAAAGAAAATGCAATAAATGCAATTTGTGCATTTGTATGCCATATATATAACATTGTAAGTAAGTTATCATTGTCTTTATGACAACCCAGTGGTGACATGAATGTAAGCTTTTGCATTACTCAATAAATTAAACCTTCTTGAATCTTGAATCTTGATTTGAAAGACATAGTTTATAGTTGCAGTAAACCTAATTTTAATAGTTTAGAGAATAAACGATTATTAATTCGTCCCTGTTTTTATTATACTACTACTTGACATCTGACTCTAATCGTTTTTCTCTTAACTATAATTAGTATGACACTTTGGGAAACCACCTTGAAGAGCGTTTCCGAACGTTTGGTATACTAACAATAATATAGCGACGGGCGAAGTAACCACCCAAACACGGACCTTTGGAGGCTAACCCTATAGGCGAGCGTGTTCGGAAAGGCTCGATTTCTAGTCCTCCTTAACCTTAATACGTAACTAAATGTAACCAAAGCAGTGCAGTTTTCAATGCAGTTATGTCCAATATAAAATGATATTATAAGGAGTTGGGTCTGTCTAAGGGATATGAATCAATATATCTTTTTTTTCAAATGTGGAATAAAATCAAGGCATAGAGATACATAAGTTATGTCTATGATCCAGGGTAGGGACCTATATACGTCAACTTTTCACTTAACTGCGATCTTATCAAAACCTTAATTCCAACATGAAATCCACCAATTGATAAAACCAATCATATCACACACATGTACAAGTATTACAGTGGCGTTATGAAAATGCTCACTTGCTGCTTTCACGCCTACGCGTGGGTTTGTGAGCAGCGTGGACAGGGTCAGCATGCAGCGTTTCCGAACGCGAACAGCCTCCCACACCCAAACGCATGGCTCGTGTTTGAGGCATTGCAGTACTCAGGCATTGGCCTATTGGTGGCAGTAAGGTGGGGCAGGTTTGGACTTGACAAGGACAAGAGTGACAGGAGCACAAAATGTGGCTACTTCTTTTCGGATTACTATCTCTATACGCGGCCCCGCAAATAACATCAGGTGAGTCAGCTTGACAATAAGTATTGGTGAAGGGTATGTCAAAACTGGTTTGTGAAGTTTTGAAGAAGGGCAAAACTGTCAGGGTTGTTGTAAGTTTACAAACTGTATAGTCTACAGAGAAGTTCACGGATGCCAAAGGTGTGTGACGTCATACTGGTGGACTGTTTGGGTGAATGTTATTCATGTCAGGATTTATCCTAAATGGAAATAATACCACGACTTTCATTTAGGATATATTCTGGCAGGAATAACATTCTCAAAGAAAAAGCAAGTGTTTTCTTTTTACCATATACATAATAGCACAGCTTATATAATTATGTCTATGGTAGTATAGTACTATGTCCATATCCCTACATAAGAGATTTAAGATGGTAATCCTATGTGAGGCCTACAATACAATAAGTAGACTGTCACTTTGTCAAAGCTAACCCATATGAAAACTTACTGGAATGTAATATATTGTTGTTCCATATTGTTGAAAAATCTAATTGTAATATTATCGGTCCTCAACCCAAGAGTAAATTCTAAATTTTCTTTTTTTTATGGTCACTTAAATAATATTATTGTTGCGTTACTGGTGTCAGTGACGTTTGTCATTTGTTTCAAGCCTGTAATACTTATGTAGAAGTTATATACACCAAGTTTATCATTTATTAAGTATATTTCCGGAGAATGTCTTAGTTTTATATGGAAATGACAACGGGTTTTATGCATTTCAATAAACACATCAAAAGAAGTCTTCTTGGTTGAACGCAAACTTCACTGACAGAGTAGATCTTCTGCATCACGGATGTTATGCTAAGGATAATTCTATATATGATGGCTTTGTTGGTATTTTGTATTATGGTATAACACTATATGACACATTACCTCGTTAGACGTACATGTAAATATCGTAGGTGGTGTAACGCGACAGTTACTCACCAACTGTGAGGTGAGGGTGTCACATCATCACACGAGGTGTGAGATACACGAGGGGCAGATTGGGGAATAGGGGACTGAGGGGTGGGGCAGGGGTGGAGGTTAGAGCATGCACACCCCACACATTGTATTGGCCTAATTCCTGTGCAGATGTGGTCACAGCTTTTAGTGATCACCAAGTGGTGATCGTGAACACGTGGCTCAGAAATGAATATGAAATTTCAAATTATAAATGACAATTATTGTTGATTATCATTCAGGAAGATTATTCCAAGTATATATGTCATAGATATTTGTGCTAAGTTAAAGTGCCTCAAAATTGCAAGTAATACTTGATCACCAATATAGCGCCTACCCCACCTTGGGAGCTGTGACGTCAATTGCACAACGTCTCTCAACTGATTTGTGTTTAATTTCAAACTCCATATTATAGAGTATATCATCATCAACTTATCTCATGTGTCACCAAACATCTAAGGAAGAATCTATGTTCGTAAGATTGGCAAATAAAAAATGAATATATATATATATATATATATATTATATACATATAATGCATACAATGTACATGTAATATATCATTATTAAAGATATATTTATATACATGTTTGCATTAGTGTAGCTACCATGCCGCAAAAACGCAAGTGCGTACACTCAAATCTGAAAACATTACAAAATTATATTATAAAACATGGCAAAAGGTGCAACTACGTACACTCAAATTTTGCAAAATGTATTGCAATAAGAACCCAAGCACCCAAAGTTAGTGCACTCAGTTTTGGGGCTAGCTACACCACTGATAAGTATGTATAAATTAACGATTTCCCTTTGATAAAATGCCCCTTGGGATGTTCTACCCGATGCTGTAGTAATATAAGCAAATGCAAGTAGCCCCGGGGGAAGCTGCAGATGGCACCTTAAGGCCCTATTACTATACACGACTTTGAGCTGCGATATTATGATATTACAGAAAATTCACACATAGGAGTGATACAATTGTTTGAAATTAGCAATTTTGAGGATCTTATATGAAGAATTGTCTCTAATCTGATTGTGCAGTTTCTCTGCGACATCGTTATATCGCAGTTCATGTTGTGTAGTGTAGTAGGTGGAGGAGGGTACAGATGGTGCCTTACAAGGTACCTTAAGGGGGTATTCCGCTACACAACATGGGCTGCGATATCAGCTTAATATGATATTATTGTAGACAACTGTGCTTACAAGGATGATATATTGGTAATGGCAATTTGGAGCATGTGACATATGTGTAACATAGAATGTTATCTGTAACATGTGCAATTTCCTTGCGACATCGTCATATCGCAGCTGATGCCGTGCAGTGGAATACCACCTTTACAAGGTACGAGGTGAGCCCCAGGTGAGGGAGACATCCGACACCGCCCCGTCCCAATATTTATCAGGTAGCTCTGTGGGCCAGGACGAGATACCGATCTATTCCCAATAATAGGTAATAGGAGGCCGTTTGTGACTATGAACACCAACTTGTAGTGTCTACAAACGATGCAACAACAACCGTCAGACCCAGTGGCAAATCCAGTGGGGTCGGGGGTTCCAGGTGAGCATGAGGGCCCCCTTTTTGGTGGGCCCCTAAGCTACAAAAAGAAGGGGACTAGACCCAGAATGTGCATTCTGCCTGTATTGAACTGTTGTTATGAGCACTTTTTGAGTTTAATGATTGCTAAACGAATCTCCATGATTTCCAGTATTTACTAATGACTCGCTGACATTATGATATATAGGTATATACCCTCTGTGGAGAGGTACATGTACATGTACTACCCTCTAGGCTAAGGCCATGACCTACGAGGTGATGCTTATACTACTGGAGTTTATATGGGAGATTTCTATAAGCAGTCGTAAGCTTTAAATGAGTATTACGTAAATAATAGTATATCAATGGATATTATTAAGGCAACCAAGCTAATCCAGAATTAGGAACGCCAATGAGATTTTAAGGATTATGCAGCTTAGACCAGCGGGTATCTAATGATGTTATACCACAGACCTAAGTAGAGTTATATGAATATACGAAGGATAAACACCAGATTGGTTGCAAATGTAATAACGTATATTGGTGACCACAAGTAGCTTTTGGGTTATTTTAACCGTATAGGCGATACATTGTATCTACCCTACTTTAAGTTCGGTAGCCTTAGAAATGTACCGTTTCTTTTTACAAGAACAATAACGAAGGTGTCATAATTGAACTCTTTCATTTTTTTTGTCATGTCATCTTTTTATTGTAAGAAATACACCACTATCGTGAAATATCTACCACAAAGTATGAAGATTGAGAACTCCTATGTAAACAACACCCTTTTGCCATGGCATAATCCAATATATCGTTACGCAACCCGCGGACATTGACAATATTGACACTGTAGCCCTGAGTCATATATGACTTGTGATTCATGAAGGGGAGTGAGTGGCCTGTTTGTGGGTTTATCATTAAGGCTGTATTCCACTGCACACTAACACAACTCTCTCTTGCGAGCTCAGAAATCGGGATAGAGAATATCGACTTATCTTACTGATGTTACATATCATTAGAGCGGGTTTTCAATTTTCTTTCGAATGGTGTGTAATGTGTATTGGTTCCTGTGATATTCATGAAGAAAATCTTAAAAAATACCAGATTTTCGGTGGTGAAAATCGAGAATTGCCTGGTTGTATATAGAGGCTTTAGGGTGTGGACACCCTGTTGGCGGCGTCCAGGTGTGAATCGATCGGTCACAGGTGAGTCGGGGACTGACCATTAGGTATGCAGGGGAAGGGGGGAGGGGTCAACCCGTGGGTGGAAGGTGTGGGGGTTTGGGATGGGTCTCTTCAATATAATGTGAAACCCAACACTTATAAATGAGCAATTAAGTGCAGAGGGATATACATCAATATCGGGGCCATGGAATAGGGTCAGTTCTTTGAATTACAATAAATATATCACGTGTGACTCTCTGCATGGACGTATTGTATATATGAAATATGAATAAATTTATAACATATTTGTGAATATTGAATTTGCCGACAGTGGAAGATGACAATTTGATGAATGATAGCTCCCATTCAAAAATAGCCGTAGGGCCTCAGCCGGAGATATTTTGAAACATTAACGTAATTGGATCTGTAATCGACCACATCAATATGACCAGGATACCTCTCCACCACAGAATATATATGTTTATGACCACTTGTACTGTATTCTTTGATCAAAAGCAAACGTTTAACTGTTTTCATCAATTTCTAACGTTCCCTGGAAGTGAGTAGGGGTGGGACGCGGTTTGATTTTTTGGGAAAAATATGTTTATGTCATCTTATTACCCAAAGCTGCATTGACCTCAGATTGGTATTGGCTGGGTGGGGAAGGGAAGAACAAAATTGGATCCGCAAAAAACACAAATTTAGAAATTGTCTTTTTTCTAGTTTTAATTTTCTAGTAATAATCTGTTGGACTAGCTATGACTACTTTATTCATATTCTCTAATATTCAAGTGAAGTTTAGACATGTATATTCACTCTGACTGAGTGAGACTTTCAAAGTTAGGGTATTGTAGAATTATGCGACGCAATCGGCTGAAACGATGGTCCGAATTATTATTTCATATTCAACCACACTCGGCCTATCCTGCTATACCTGGTCCATCAAGCTAATATCTCTTCATTGTCATTACCATCTCCAATCCACTCATCCCTAGAGGTTTCCATGGCAACATCCCTTGTCACAGCTGTTTGGGAGGGGTTAAAGTTGGGGATGATTTGTGCAGCGAACCGTGAAGACCTGGCAGCAGATGCGCCCTAACCGCTGGCCCTCTAGTACCCCATTACCATACCGTCCTATACAATCCAGGGGTGAGGGTGGGGGAGGGGTTACCATGGTTAACCTGAAGGAGGATAGACCCGGATGTAAACAAATAACGCTGCGCCTGCATGCTACTATTGTTGTATTGTTATCTAACCTTTAGTATGTAAGAAGTGTACTTTGAAAAATGGTAATTTCACATGATGAAATCATTCGACGTGTCATTTATGTCTTATGTGTATATGTGGGCTTCTGAATATGATATGGTAGGATACCAAAAATTCATATAAAAAAACTTGATAGCTGGTTTAGCAAAGGTAGTTAAATATTGAGTAAGGTATGAACTGCATAGATCATGACATGAATACAATACTCTCAATTTGTAATAAATATAAAAATAATCTGCTTTTTATCTCCAGATGAAGACCATTATCATTTGTATGTCATTATCATTTTTTCCTTTAATATCATATAATAACATAATATGTGATATAAAAAATCTATATAAAAAATCTGCTTTCCGTCCCCAGGTCAGGACTACTGCGGCGGCGGTAAGTGCTTCACCTTTGTGGATACCCCGGGTACGTTCACCCAGGCGGGGGCGGCCTGCCTGTCGCTGGGGCTGAGACTGGCCACCGTCACCTCCCCCCAGGAGCAGAGGGCCTACGAGGGGGCCATGGCCTCCAAGGGGCTCAGTGTGGCCTGGATAGACGTCAAGGAGGAGACGGGCTTCCAGCTCCTCTGGAGGTGGATTGATGGTGAGAATACTACCTTTACTTTATTTTGAGAATCTCTTTTATCCTTCAAGATATCACTTTCCCAGAAGGGGATACGAGATTTCCACAATGAACAACAAGAAAAGAAGAAGAAAGGGGGTAGGGTGGGGTCCACATTATGACATAATATAAGTTAAGTAAAAAAAAAAATCTCACATCCACACCCGCACGTGCGGTATATTTGTCTCTTTGTGAAGTACAAGTCTCCACCAAAGGGCGAGGGGTTGAGGGCGGACCCCCGGACCCCCATTGGATCCGCTCCTGAGTACAGACCAACAGGGCACAAAACAATTGTTATTTCCCTGATTTGCACATACTGCAGAGGGCTTTAGCCTGAGACAAAGGTGTGTGCAAACTGGGGCAATAGCAAGTTCTGAGTGTGCTCACAATTTTACGTGATTAATTTTATATCAATTATGAAGAAAATGTTGAAACTTTTTACAAACTTTCTGACAATACAAACATTGGCATTAGCATTCACAGCCAGGTATTATCGCCCTCTGGTTTTTGAGAGGGCAGTACAATGGTGAAGGTATAGGTGCCTATTCTTAAGCCACACATCCATGAGGCGATTTTTTCACAGTTGGCCGAAGAATCGGCACTAAAATTGGCTGATTCTTTTGACTGCCTGCCAGGATACTGTGTTGAAATGTGCATCATTGATCTGAATCGGTATCATACATACTGGTAGGCGATTTTTCAAACGATCGGCACTATGATTGGCCAATTTTACTCAAAATAATCAGCTATTTTTTTCCCTTTTTTTAAAATAGCAATTCTTATCAAATATGTGTATTTCATTTCTATTGTAAACATCACAATTATAGCCCGGGGCTGTTTCTTCTGATGGTACCATTGTAATAATTCTACTGTTGGTCGTTTTCAGGGGCCCCTCTGCAGGCGCAGGGTTGTTACTATGAGTGGTACGGACAGCGCAGTTTCCCCACCAAGATAGCAAATATACCAAACCTCACCCCAGCCAAGTGTGTGGCCGCCTGTAAGGCACTCAACTTCGACTACGCCTCAGTGCAGGTAGGATATCCTTAATAAAACTATACAAAACCTTCAAAATATAAAAGATTGGATGGATAACTTACCATTATATTTCTATAAAATGTTTCATATTTCAATTTGGGAAATTTTATGCAAAAATGTAGGAAATTTTATGAAAGAAATGTGTTTTTAAAAGAATAGGGAGAGATGGATTCAGAGTTTGGGTTGCTGGTAAAGAACTGATTTGTATGGATTTAAACAAAGGGTATAGCATAACAAACAATGTGATAAGAAAGCAAGTCTTGTTTTTCTAGTACTTTTTATGGATGAATTGCATAGTTTTGCTAAACACTGAGAAATAATTATAACTAACCCAATATCAATAAGAAACAAAACCAATGTTGGATAGCTGCCACCAATATAATCTTGCCTTGATTGCCTTGGCTGAAACACCTGATTTGATCACCTGTCAATGCTTTTAATTTTGTTCTTGTCTTGTACTTGATCACACTGAAAAACAAAAGCAGATCCAGAATTTTGAAAATAGAGAGTGGGGGAACTCTTGCAAAATTTTCTCCTCACCGGGTTTTGGGAAAATTTGGCACTAAAGAATTTTTTCACAACAATGGAAGCGCAATGGCTCCTACATCCCATTTTCTCCTTTAGTTCTGTGTGTAGGATGAGTTTACCAACAATATACCTTATTCCCCTGGCTTTTGCTGTGATGGAACATCCTGTTACTGCGGACCCACCACTTCTCTGTATGTATACAGCACTGAGTTAGACTGTACCACCCCATGTTTTGGTGGGGAATCGTCTTCTGTGTAAGTCATATGGGATGGATTAATCAATAGTGTAACCTACTCCTCTGTTCATTACTATAGGAGGGCCAGTTCTGTTACTGTGGACCAACCACCTCCCTGTACAGCACTGAGTCGGGCTGTACCACCCCCTGTCCGGGCGACACGTCTGACTGGTGCGGGGGTTACGGCAAGGGGCTTGTCTACTATATACCAGGTAAGATCATCTTTTGTATACATCATTGTTGGGAGTCCCTAGTTATATCTATATAGTACTGTAGCTATTGGAGGGGACTCCCTCAATCAGTCATGTCTTGAGTCATTGAATTCTCTTTGTTCTTAATGACCGGCTACACAATGTCATGTTCAGCTGTTGAAGGGCATTGTCCTACAATGGCTGTTAGAGTCAGGCAGTGTAAGAAGCTAGAAGTAGGTTACATAACTAATGCCTGAGCTAAACAGCCCCTACCCTTTCAAATTAGGACCACCACTGTCACCTGCAGGTGGGCAGTCCCAGGTTGGTGAGTGATAGGTCACTCAGTACTGGGACCTAGTAGTGGGGGGGTGGATGGGGGGGTCCCGTGTCACGTGTCGAATTTAAAAAATGGCCATGTCGCCTGTCCTTAAATCTGGATTTAGACCAATGTCCCCTGTCGAATTTAAGAAATGGCCCTGTCCCCTGTCACTATCTTTTTAAAGCTTCTGTCCCCTGTCGAATTTAAGAAAAGGGCTATGTCATTTGTCATTAAATTGCCATGTCCCCTGTCGAATTTAAGAAATGGCCATGTCGCCCTGTCGAATTTAAGAAAAGCCCATGTCGCCCTGTCGAATTTAAGGGTCTACACCCCCAGTAGTGGCCCTTTTTTAAAACCCCTCCCTGAGCTATGTATGACAGCAGGAGTGGTGGTGGTCAGCACCTATAGCCCATATTACACATAGCCCTCTGGTATTAGGAGGGCCTTTAGTTTACTGAGGGACGACCATCACTCATGAGCAGAACTTTGTAGCTAATTTGCTTCTTGTTTGTAGAGCTGGTCTATTTTATTGTAAAGAGATAAAGAGCAGGACTACCAAAGCTTTACCATCCGATGTTCTGTGTGCTCAGTGTTCAATCAAGCGTAAACTTTTGAGTAGCTATTTCTTTTGTTAACGGCATGTTCTTAATTTGTACCCAATTTGTAAGCTTTGGGACCTTGACACCTGTCCATCTGATGTGGTTCCATGAAAAGCTGGGGGCTTCCGAATAGTTATTGTGATAAAATCCCTTATTTTAGGAATAATTCATTAACTTTGAGAAACATGAGAGGGCTTCAGATACCCTCTGACTACCCCCCCCCCCCGTCCTACCCTGGTTACACCACAGCGTGGGGAAGGGGAAGAGTAGAGAAATCAAACTCACACTATGATGAACAAAATTGCTGAATCAATGAAGTATCAAGATAAGGGGCTAAAGGTGGGAGAAGAGTAGAGACATTCATACCATCAGGAACAGATCCAGAGATTTTCAACAACAAAATGAAGGTGCGGGGAGCGCTTTTCATAAATGTTGTCGGGCCTCCAGGGCCCTAAAATTGTACATCTAAGAAATTTATAATTGGTCCAAAATGGACCCCTTAAAACCGCTACTGACCCTAATAAAGAATTGTTGAATCATTGAAGTGTTGCTTTCCTCCGCCAGGTGGCTACGGGTCGTGGGCGTACAACCAGCCCAACAACCAGGGCAGCCGGGAGGACTGCGGGGCGCTGCTGTCGGCCGACTCCCTGCACAGGTTCACCGACAGGGACTGTGTCGTCGAGCTGCCCTACATCTGTGACCTGCGTGAGTATAGGACCAGCCAGTATATTTCTTCTTCTTTTTTTCACAAAATAAATAGATAGATAGATAAATAAATAAAAAAAGAGAAAAAACGAGAAAAAACGAGAAAAAACGGTCTTTGATCGTAAGAATGGTCAAGGTTTCCCTAAAGCTGCTTTAGTTTTCAGAAATATCATAATTATAAAGTCGGTAATTCCTTTACCTACACATACCAGCAAACGTTTCTTGTATGTGTGTATTAGGCCAAGGGAAAATTGTTGCATGCCGGTAACCCGACTTACCCAAATTTTTCCCCCCGACCCTGATGTTTTTAGAGTAAAAAAGATAATGATTCTATCCTTCAGCCACGGCCTCGTGCCTTGAGTCAGACGACTACACGGGGTACCACTACAACCTGACCTCCTCCCGGTGCGTGTACTTCGGGCTGGTGGGTCTCTCCTGGTACGCCGCCTCCACCGCCTGCCTGGAGAGGGGCGGCCAGCTCTCCGTCTTCAAGGACCGCCCCACCCACTACCTCTACCAGAACGCCATCCAGGGCCTGAAGCTGGCCGGGAGGATAGTAGACGACCCCGCCGGACCCATGTTCTGGATCGGGCTCCAGAAGCGGCGCTTTACCCCCCACAGCAGCCAGGACGCCAGCTGTGAGTAGACTGGGAAAATACTTATATATTTTTTTCAAGGATTTATTTGTATGATAATCATCAAGGTTATCCTTTGCCCCTGGGCTTTTGACCCCTAGGACTTTTGCCCCCTGCAAATCAAATTCTTGAATTACATATTTATCCTTAATAAACTTTCTTCACTTGATATATTATTGATCATTGCAATATTTATGTATTTAGGAAGCAAAACTATAATTTTTTTCGGGGCTCCCGAAGTAGAAAATCTCTATATCAATTTTTACAATATATTCTATATATATGTCCTTACTGTTTTGGGAGGGATTTTTTACAACAATTGATGTGTAAAGGTGGAACTTTAAAAAGAAGTCTCTTATTTCGGGTGGCGATTAGGCCTACAAGGGGGCATAGACGGGGCGGGTCGCATGTCACTTGTCGAATTTAAAAAACGGCCATATCGCATGTCGTTATAACCGTTATAGTTCAATTTATACCCATGTCTTTAAGAAACGGCCGTGTCGCCGTGTCGAATTTTGTTGTCTAGACCCATGCATCTACAACATAAGAGACAGTTACGGCGTTGTCAAGTGGTTACAATGTGTAGCCCCCTCCTTAAAATCTTTATCAATCTTTTGATACGCCGCTATGCAATAACAACCCCTACATCATACAACGTTTTTGTTTTGCTTGCAGTGCACTCGTTCCTGCCGTACTATAACTTCGCCCCAGGCCAGCCCAACTGGTTACTGTGGCAGTGTGTGTCGGTGAACGCCTCCCTCGGATACCGCTGGCAGGAGACCTCCTGCGAACTGGTCGAGAACAAATACCCCTTCTTCTGCGAGACGGGTAGGAAACACAGCTAAAATTACAATTTTTTAAAAATAATAATATTGATAAAATATCCCCAAGAGTTCCCAAACGCCCCATACCCACCATGGGCCATATTTTCGTAACTGATTCATTTGAATAGGCTAATTAAGTGAATTTCTATTAGTGTCTCTTTTTTTTTTTTTTTGTAATGGTATCACTCCTTTTGGTGTCTTACAAAATCACTTATTATGAGACGCGTATCAAATTTCACCTCATTAGCCTAATCACGAAAATCAGTTACGAAGATATGGGCCCAGGACGATTTGGACATAGTTGATCGTTTATCCCTTAGATCCCCGCGACAGTATGCTATACTTAAATGGCTATGTCTGATAAAATTGCTGGTTGAAGCGTCGACGATTTTCGCCGTGATTCAGATAGAACATGCACGTTTCGATACAGCATAAACTGTACTGTTAGGCGATCAGAGGAATACATATACAATCGCCGAGGTCGAAATTGCCCTGTAGTGGGTATGGGGCTTTATGAATTACTTTACTCCCCAAGGATCTTCTGAAATTTTCCCGAAAAACCCATATGATTCCATGTAAGTCATGAAATCATAAGCCTACCTAACGTTTTGAATTAAGCCTGTGTAAATACAAAAACAAAATTTCAATTGTTTAATTTGAGATTAGTTTTCCTATACAGACACTGTTCTGTATTTGAGAATATAACACATGCATGAATAATATTGAATCGAGGTTAGCCTCTCCGAATAGTTAATTATGCATGGGAATAATCCTAGTACATCTACTAACAATTTGTGAAATGACACGTTAATATGTTTGGTAACATTTACATTTTGAACAATACCACCTTGAGATAGAGATAAGGAAAACTGTCGTAACAAAGTTATGGTTAAGATGACACCTAACATGATAATCCCCTATCATTAGGTTCTTTATACTGATTAACGTTAATCCTTAGCTGTCTTGTTCCTTAAGGTCGCATAACACTACACGACTTTGAGCTGGGATATCGGCTTGATATGATGATATTCCAGAAAATTCACATGCAGTAGTGGTATAGTTGTTTGAAATTGGGCAATTTGGAATGTTTTACAGACATGTAAGAAAGAATTTTGTCCCTAATATGAGCGATTTCTCTGCGACATTGACATATCGCAGCTCATGTCGTGTAGTGTAATATCGCCTTATAGACATGTGTTGATGCTGTTCTCACCTGTTCACCCTCATGTATTCCTGCTATACCAGAAAGAGGAATACCCCCTTTAGTCCCTGTATTTCCTCCTGGAGTTAAGTATCTTCTCACCCTTTTAATGACTATATATTTCTTATACCTTTTACATTTCTCTTTCCTTCTTTTACAGTACCTAATTGCCTCAGTTCAATAGGCTTGTAATTGAGATCTCTGGGCCTTCCATTAAGTACGTACGCACATTCTCAAATACTACTTAATGGAAGGCCCCTTTCTTACAACTTGTAGAGTCCAGACATAAAAGTGTACTTAATATCAAAATATTCTTACTCTCAGTCATTTAGATGTCCAGGTGCCCATCATTATATATGGCTCAATAGCAGAAAACAGTAGGATTATAATGAGTAGACAGACCCGTATTGAGGTTCCTTCCCTGAGTCGAACCTTTAATTACAATTTCAACACTTTAGACAAAAGGAGGAGGGGTGAGGGGACGAATCATAATAAATGGAACTTTCAACATAGTTTCTTCCGATTTAAGGCGATTTCACGGTGATTTTTTTCTCCTTTTAAAGGTGGAACTTAATGAAATTTTCGCTCACCCCTGAATATAAGAAAAACAACATGCCTATTGTAAAGCCCTTACCAAAATATTTGAAAAAAAAGATTACAAGCCTATTCAACTGACGTGCTGGTCTTTTGTTATGTGTAGATTTAATTCCTGTTTAATTTGCATACTGTGCGCGGACTATTTCTCGCAGTATGGCCTAACATAACGACAACTCCGACGACCAGCACGACCGTCAGCCCGACCACCACCACCACTGGTGTGCCAAAAGGACTTTTAAAATAAATCATCATTTTTCAAACATAATCTAACCAATTTTCCAATCCAATATTTTTTTTACCGTGTTGGCATTGAGAGTGTACGTGTCGCTTCGTATCATGCAAAGTAATTTCAGTAAAAACTTTAGATAAAAATGCCAACGGTTATAGTAAGAATTTTTTTTATATATTTTTGTCAGCAAATCATTTCCTTCCTACTGACACCTTTCAGGGGCGGATCCAGGATTTTTTAGGTGAGGATGGGGGCGTGCTATAGCAAAATTTGTCATATGAAATTTGGTCCAAATGGGGGGGGGGGGGGGGGGGTGCGCCTGGCATGCCTCCCCCTAAATCCGCGCCTGCCTTTTAAGTAAGATGTGTAAACATATTCAATGCTTTTGGGAAATTTGTAATGGATTTTACCTATTGATACTAAAAGGGATTTGATCTTAGAGAATATCCAGTAGGACATTTCCGAGTGTCACTTTCTACCTAAAGCAAGCCTGCCTCGAGCTTTCTACTTTGCTTTCTGAAAGCACCCTCCTTCTTGCTTCAACTTTCTTAGACCCAACCATTCCTATTTGGTTTTCTGCGGCAGTTCCATGTACTGCTGGGAAGTAGCTATACATATCTCTATATCTATAGTTTACTAGACAACGCCTTTATTTGCTATATTCATAGCGGGCTGTGCCCACGTTTTGTACAGACTCTTGGCATATGAGTACTAATAAATATCTTTGCAATTAATTTTGTTAAGCTAAAACTAGCTCTACTACAAGTACTAGCACAACTGTGAGGACTTCTACATTGCTGACAACTTTGGTTGAACTAACACCTAGGCCTACCAAGCCTACAACACTTGGGGAAAGCGCATCGACTAAAACTTCAGGTGAATAGGTTGAACATTAGTTTGACATTTGACAACCAAAACAGCAATGGCGCTGATCATCACCCAACCGATCAAATGTCATCCTGAGAGGATCTCATTTCAGCACCTATTGTATTCCGAACTGCATGGGCTGTATACATATGTACTTATAATGACAATAACTTTTGGGGTATGCATATATTTGTAGAAAATACTATATTTCTTTTGCCTATTCACAAGTGCCTTCCATTTAAAGGTCATTTATAAGGCATTTCTTCTATAATGATGATGAATTCATTTACTATGATTGCGCATGTAATTGTAGAAATTATTATTTTGTTGCCTAGTCAATAGTGCCTTCCATTTGATAGTGTTTCTAGGTTTTCTTCTTATTTCTTGTTTAACACATACTAAATCGCAGGTAATGCTTGATTTCCTACTAGTAAAAGTATATCCATTGTGGAGATCCTATTCTACCTATGATATTTATAATGGCTGCTTATGGAATGTCAGGCACTAAAACCAATGCCTTATAAATAGCTTCGCTGCATGATATATTTTTTTATTCTAAATTTTCGCTTTTATTTTATACAAACAAATACCTTATTGAACAACAAAATCAAATTGGATACATATAACATGCTTAGAAATCTATCGTATCTAATTGATAAGATCTTACTCACAAGACCTTAAAATGTCGACTCTTTCTAATTGATTAATTTCTGATTAATAGCACACATCTTCATAAACTAAAATGTATACATATTTCTTCCTAAACGGCTAATTCAATACACCATTAATCTTATAATATACCTAAATTCTAGGGATAACTTTGAACAGCCCCTGTATAAACATTGCTCAAACTGAATCCAAGGGGACAACGCATAAGAAGGTAGGCCCCAATCATAGATCCTCATGAGCTCACAATTTATTGAAAACAGTTCTGACAACAACATCAACAACGACGACACCGGCCCCAACAACAACATCAACAACAACTACGGCAACGACAACTACGACAAAGTCAACAACATCTACAGAACCCACAACCACGACAACAACAGTTGCGTCCACCAGTACAACGGCAGCCACGACGACTACGGCAGCACCCGGCGGGGGTGGGGAGCCCGCCTCAGGGGCCTCCAGTACTGGCAGTTTCACCTTTGACACACTAACAATAAGTAAGTACATGTTAATGATGAGGGGGTACAGTTTAAACAGGGTACCAACAGAAATTCCATTTTCAAAATCCCTGTGTTTGCCCTGAGATTTCCCTGTCCCAAGGGAATTGTTCCCTGTGTCGCATCCAGCAAGTTGTTCAAATTTAAAAGCCTCTATGTGCAGAAAAAAATTGGAAAACCCAACAACAAAAAGTTAAATCACTAGTATCTTGAGAATCAGGGATTTCAGAACCTGGCCAGAAGAAATTCCCTGCGTTTTCCCTGCGTTTTGGCAAAATTTGCATATTCCCTGTGTTCTCCCTATCAGGGAATCATTTTTGCCATTTTCCCTGTTTTCCCTGTGTCGTTGGTACCCTGTTTAAAGAGTATAGTCAGGGACTGGTATGGCTCAAATTTGCGGGGATCCAATCAGGGGCTAGAATTTTACATTAGCAAATCAAAATTTGGCAACAATTCGTGGGGGCATGCGCCTCAAGCGCCGCATTTAGATCGGGCCCTGAAAAAGACTACGAAAACCTATATGATATCCATTGAGAAAGCCCTGGACCATTGCATTAAAATAAACATTGAACATCTTGAGTGCATTTACTTTCAGTCTTCATCATCCTGAGTGTGATACTGCTCATTGCCCTTATCATCGTCATCATCGTGTTTGTCCGCTACAAACAACGCAACAAGTAAGTGAATGCTTCGCTTAGTCATAAACAGGTATTTAATATTATAAGCCCATCCCAGTTTACACTACCATTAGGGTTTACTATAGAATATTTTCAAAATTGCCTCCACACTTATTCCCTGAAGACAGTTATAGAATACAAAATTAAACAAAACAATTTGGTTGACAGATTGCTCCTCAAATTTGTAAAATGTAGCTTTATATTTTGGCATTTTCCCCATAGGAACTAATGTTAAAGCCTGTCAGGCCAGCCTATAATGTCCAACCCTTTTTGCCCTAAAATACAGCCTTTTGATTGGCTGGCAAACCTGCAAATCTGACAATTGATAAAATTTAAGAAATTACAATGTTCAAGCAATACTTAAGGATAAAGAAAAACATAATTCCTGCATATTTCAGTAGCCCCAACTCTTGGAAGCAAGAATGGTTTATACAGTTATTTTGTCCAACCCTAGGATATTCTCAATGTGGGATGGGCTTCAGCATAGAGCCTTAAAGTAATAAAACCTTATATATTCACGCGCATGGCATTTCCCCCTCTTTTTGTAGTATTCAGGTTTGTTAGTTATAAGGAAACACAACCTATTTGGGGTTCTGATACATAATTCTTTGTGTCCTCATAATGTTTTCAAATTTTTCATTGAAAATAATTTTAGATATTTGACCAAAATAACACCCCCCGCCCACTCTCCGAACCCCTGGGAATGGAGGGGATGTACAATTTGGCCAGGAATGAAAACGTATTTTTTCTTTTTTGAAGGTATGAGTAATAATGAAATAATTATGATTTAAAACAAGATTTTCTCTTCGCTAAAACTGGGAAAAAAATATGATAAAATTTGATTTAAACTAGATATCATGAATTAAACATAAAGAAATGATATAAAAACCACATATACCCATTTCCTTTGTAGTGAAGAGAACCGCATCCAGCCGGAGGCCCCCCGTGGCCCGGCCCACTACGACGCCCGGGACAGGGCGCGGGCCCCGGTCAGCCACAGCCTGGACTACGGCACGGCCTACATCGACCCCGACACCGCCAGCACGGGTAAGGAGGGGGTCCAATAGCAGGCCCATTATACCGTAAAACCCCTAATTCAGGCCGCAGCTTAAACAGGGTTCCCACGCATTTTTGAAAATCAATTTAAGACCTTTTTAAGAGCATTTTAAGACCAAAAATCTGGAAAATTAAGACCTATCGACTACGTGCGAAGAAAAATTTCAGAACACATTGTATGACATAAATTTGAAGTAATCGTACTTGTTTAAAAGTCGGAATTAAAATAGTAAAGGTGACTTCATTTCATCTTCAAAAAATTCAATTTAAGACCTTTTTAAAACCTCTAGCTTCAAAATTGTCAAATTTAAGACCTTTTTAAGGCCTTAAATTTGAGAAAATCAATTTAAGACCTTTTAAGACCTGCGTGGGAACCCTGTTGAATAAGGGTTAGATTCAGAAATTAGGTCCAATAGGTCCTCAACTTTAAGGGTGAGGCTTGAATATTAGGGTTTCACACAACCTTGAATATAATGAGACCCCTGAAAAAAATCCTAATTTTAGGGTGCGGCTTAAATCAGGGTTCGGCTTAAATTAGGGGTTTTACTCTAGAAAAAGGTTTTGTCTTGGGGGGGTGGGGGGGTGGGGTGGCGATGTTCTTGAAGTGGAACAGGGGGGTGGCGAGTAATCCTAAGTGGAACATTTTAGTATTCATTTCCTGTTTTGGGTTGTTCTTTTAAAATAATGAATGGGCGGGGGGGGGGGGGGGGGGGTGTCAAAATCCTTTCTATTAATATCGGGGGGGGGGGGGGGGCGCTCCCCTATTTTAGTCAAATCTAGACTTTTTTAATGTATTGTCTTGGAAAAAGGGGGCGTGCCCTCCCCTTTTCACAAGTTAAAAAACCTTGTTCCGCCACTGTAACATGTCTATGTTTAGCGCTTATTCCTTCTCGCAATTTTCAAAGTTGTCCTCTGCTTCACTAGTTCACCATTGAATTTTCCATAAAATACATTTTCATGTTTTCTATAGATACATTTTCATATTATCCTAATGTCAGCGCTCTGCATGGACGACGATAAGTGATATGGTGAACCAATTTAGCTATATTTGTTTTGTTTTTCCACTTGCTTTTTGCAAAAAAGAAAAAAAAAAGAAAAAAAAAGAAAAAAAATCTATATATGTTTTGTTTTTCCACTTGCTTTTTGGAAAAAGAAAAAGAAAGAAAGAAAAAAGAAATTTCCGTTGCTATTGCTTGCTTGTATTGATTCTGTTGCCCCCTTGTAGCTTCCTACTCGACCACTGCGAGCACAGAGTACACGCAGTCCTCCAAACGGGGGCTGTTCATCAACAACAGGGACATGTGGAGATAGATGCACGCTTCAACTTTCAACATGTATGTTTTGAGTTCAGCAGCCATGCTTTCGTTTAACTAATTAGGCTAATCAGGTGAAATTTTGTTGGTATTTGATAGTCCCCCTTTTAGTTATTAACAATGAGATCACTGCTTTTTGTTAAATACAGAATATTATGAGGAAGCCCCCCACCACCACCACCACCACCACCACCACCACGAGAGCCTGATAAAAATTTGCATGATTTGCTTAATCAGTTACGAAATATGGCCCCTACTTTGAGTGTTACCTTTGCCAACATTGTGTGAGAATCTATCGACTTTTGGTTCTCTCCATGCGAGCTCTATTGTTTCACATATTTCTAAGCATTACTATAGTATCTGATTAGTCCTATATTGTTGCCAAACCTTTTTCATTCAACTTCACAAAAAATCTGCCAGGCTTTGTATGTTTGTCTTTTTACCCTTTACTTTGGCTATCGATATACAATGGTGAAATAATATTTTTAAAACGACTCATTTCAAGCTTGTTTAAATAAAGGTACAATAATTCATTTGGACTAAATGGATTCTTCATGCATCATTGCATGTCAATATATTGGTTGCTAGATATGATTAAAGGTACTCCAGACAATAAAAAAATCAGTCAACGAAGCTGATTTTAATTAAACACCAACTAATCTTAATGTTAAAAAAGAAATCAGCTAATTGTGTGTTTCAAAGAGTTGTATAATATGGGTAATAACTTAAAAAATTGACTGCCCTCCTAAATAAGATTCAATCACATGTAAACTACGGAAATAAAATGCAATAATAGTCGAAGAAATCCCCTCCCCTCGAAATTGGAAGATACAAAACATATCCTCTCTTCAAAAGTGGATTTACGCACTTGCCCGAAACTCTGACTTGGTTGAAACAGCTCTTCCAATCCCCACTTCACAGCGAAATATCAAATTCAATCTGTTGGAGTCATAATAAGGAATATCGAACCCTGCACACTCCAAAGATGCCACATAATGGACATGAATAATCCGGAAAATTGTTGAAACAGACTTTCCGGATTTTAAGCAGGAATGACTAAAAGAATAGAATTACAAATTATGTACATTAAAACGAGTTTTTATAAATGCTATCTGTTGCCAGAACACAAATGTAATGTGTCATTTTCTTAAAATTATTTATGTTATGTCTGAAATTTCGCTACAGCCCAAAATCCTGAAAAAGAAGGAAAAATGGCATCTCTGACACCCACACCGTCACAGTTCTCTCCTTTAACAATTCATCTCTATACTCAATCTTTCTTCCTTCCCCCTCCTACCAGCGGGCCTGACGGAATCCAAACCAAGGCACTACCTGGTAACTCAACACCTTCCTATCCCTCTAGTTATGTAGACATAGTTATCTCAGGGGTGTAAGACAGGGTTGATAATAATAATAAAAAAAAAACATCTGAAAAATCAGCATTATTTTTTCAAATGACCTTAAAATGCTATGAAAGATGATCTAAGAAGTTGATATTGAAAATCATTATTAGAGGTGATGACAGGAACAGAAATCTGAAATCAGACAAAAATCTGAAAATTTACATCCCTGAATTACCTTATCTCGATATTATACTAATTCACTAAAAAATAGAGGATTCTGGGGATAAAGGATTAAATAACCAACAAATACACTTGGTCCCCTTCCCTCTTATACAACACGCCTATATTTACTACGATATATTCTATCAAGTGATCACCAATAACTATGGTGTCAAGCATTTTTCAAAAATGTCCATCATTCTAATGTTTAAAGGTAAAAATAGGTTTCATGATATTAATTAGATGGTTGTTTCTTCCAAGGTTCATGACAATAATTTCATACAACTTCTAAGAATAGAACTTGATGAAAAAATAATGAAAGGATAGATTACGTATCTAATGTACAAATATTAATCCATTTAGATCATAGGAACTTACGTTTGAGAGAGTAGAACAAGAACCACTATTCCTTTGGTGTCCATTTACGATTATAACCAACATTTATTTCTTGCTCTTTCAGCCATGTTTATAGATGCATCGTGCTGGGGCTTCTCTACATGGAGCCGAACACTCCTAGACCTACACTTACGGATTTTAAACATGATCGTCTCGGCATTAATTACTTGAAAAGTTTGATTTTTTTTTGGAAGGTTTATTCTATCTTTTTTAATAGCAGAGACATGTCCTGGCCATATCCAACCTAAGTTAAACGAGTTAAGCGTTATGCAACTGAAATGATAACCAAATTCAGGCGCGGATTCAGGGATTTTAAAATTTATGTAAAACTTTGCGACGCCCCACTTGGGAGCCAGAATTTTATAAGCTAACAAATGCACATGGATTGCAGGGTTCATTTTAGAATGACTGTTTTTAAAAACAACTCATTTGCTGTTCATGTCAAAACCAGATCCTCATTTCCCTGGTACAAAGGCCGTTTTACGCTGGTTCATATACTACTTACTCAGCTACTGCGCCAACTTTTAAAGAGGTCCGCTGGATTATGGACTCGTCTTCGCTATTAATTTTTACAATCATGAAATACAGTTCTGAATTTATATATTTGTACTTTAATGCAAGTTAATTGTGATGGTTACGAATGTATTATTACATGTACATAGGTTCTTATATATTATTTATTCTTGACTGACAAATACATTCTGACCAGAGGTAATTTGTGAACAATGTGCTCGTTTCTTGACAGTTGGTTATTTTATTCTGACGTGATAGCAAAACTGTGATAGAACTTTTTAGTATTGTACAATGATGTATTCATGCTGGTGGACGGATAATGCTACTCCGGGAGCAGGGGCACGGAAAGTGCTAACCTCGGCGCCGATAATGCATACTTGGGAGCCTCCTGCAATATCACAACATGAACAGTTTTCAGAGGATCTTTTTGGATCCAAGCTTTGCCCATTCAAATATTTTGTCCTACACTTTTCTCATGTAAGTACATGTCTTTTCCTAAATAAAATGGCATAAATGTAAGGGATACACTTAGAAATATTTCGTGAGCAAGTTGTCTGTTGTGTTTAATAAATATTTGATGTTTTCTAAAATAACATTGAATCCCCCTCCCGAAGTAGCATTAACCGCTCTGAGGTATGCATTATCTCGATATGGGCTCCCGAAGTAGCATTATCCGTCCACCAGCGTGGTATTTGTAAATATCTGGTTTAATGTTATCTGATTAGAAATGTAGATGAACAGAGATACAGGTTACCTAGCGTCTCCTCCTTTACATACTACAGGTACGTTAACAGGGTTCGAATACCAAATGTCGAGTAGTAAGCTATCAAGGTTGATGCGACTAAAATCTTGATCGGCCGATATTTTGAAATCAAAACTTCGAAATTTGCATATAGCATAAAAAGAATTATACCTTTCTTAATATGGAAAAATACATTTGGAAGCTAATTTATCACTGATTTTGGTGTTGAGGTCAGCTCCGATCGGAAATCGGACTTAACAGAAAACCTTTCCTGGCGAGTTAGTTATTTTACCTTTAAACTTTGAGAAATAGCAAGAACAAACAAAAAGCAAAACAAAAGTTTAGGAATTTTGCATTTGGAGAACTGTGATTACTCAACGGCTCATCTCATCGATGTTAGTCTATCCTGCGCTTGATTTCTCAGTGTACGTATTTTGTAAATAAGAATAGCAACATTTTAGAATGTAAATAATTAGTAAAAGAACGTATATTTTGTGTATATATTGCTGATCAAATATATAATATTATTAGAAAGGGGAAAAATTCTGTTAGCAGTCAACAGTCCGTTTGTACAAATAATTCCAGAAAGTCGTGATTTTTATCAACAATTTATATACAAACATGGGGGAATAGAAGAACGGATTCTTGTTAACAAACGGTAATGTACATGGTATATGTTTATGCTGTACAGTTTATCTTGTACTCATTAAAGGTTCTCGAAAAGTATTTTCAATCCTTTATTTCATAGCCCTTAGGCCAACTCTTCTCCCCGTGTGGTTATCATGAACTTCAATGGAAAAAACAGGATTCCCCCCCCCCCACAATCTCTTACAAAAATTTGTTGATTCGATGTTCAGTGCTATTCTAATCTATTGATTTACTTTAATATAGAAGATTCATTAAACACATTGTGTCAGTTACGAATGGCATTCTTGACTTCGCATTGCATTTACGGTAGTGTATTTATATTCATGTAAACCCACCTATTTGAGGATTTGTTTTTTGACGTTTTCTATTGGAAATCTGCCAACTATGAACCTAACTTATTTAGTTGTCATCAGTTTTGTGAAACAAGTATGCCATTTCTTATATAATTATAAAAAGTTATTTGGTCTCGGAAATACTGAGTGTACGAGAAAAACACCTTCAGTAAAAAACAGAACAGGACCCTAATTCAAACAACCAACATGAGAATAGATCTTAGCAAAAACGAGCTATTTACCACATATAATACAAACCTTTTATACAACCCACATCTAGGTTATATAACCTTGTGATGATTCTTACAATGTATCGAAGTACACACATAACAATTTCAGTTTCAACAGTCCAGGTTCAATTTAACCGTTTCAGTATTTTTCACTGCTGCCCAAGTCCCAAATTCATACAGTATTTGATGACCAATGTCCTCTAAATATCATAATCAAAGCAGGTAACGTAATAAAATGACACAACAATAATCTTCTGAATCTCCCATAAGAAGGCATGCTGGAGCACACCAGAGGACAGGGCGACTACCCAGGCGATAGCGCTTCTGTTGGGAAGTTGCAGGCCAAACAGGATGCACAGCGATAGCGCGGCTACTGTTGTTACGATAAGCAACGCCTGCAAAACATGAATCGTGCAGGCGGGCAGGCACTTTGATGGCTCGCCCATTATTTCCCTCTCCAGGTTCAGCTGCCAAATCTTATTGTTCTCGTCACTCGGTAGTATCAAAGAGGTGGAACTCACGTGATGTGGGCTGTATAAGTGTCCCGGGGTCTTGCCACGCAGAATCTGCGATAAATCTTGGTCATATGTAAGCACGGTCTCCGAGTCTTTTGGCAAAAGTGGGATGGACAAGCTGGAGGTGACTGATGTGTCTCCGAACACAGCCCCTGTGCCGGAAAGCCCATCGCTCGATGTTTTCTTGGACAACCCTATGGCATTGAATGAGCCCCTCATGGGAGACCATGGTTCAGCGTTATCGACCGACTCGGACTGTTCACTGTCTGATCGCGGAGTGGAAGACCTCATAGGGGAGTACGGAGAAAACCGATCAGGGGACTCAACATAGGACCTGTTCCCGCCATCGGGGGAGTCCAGCCCCGGGGGCGGGCCTTTATCGAGCAGACTGTCAACAAGCCTTTTCCTACCCTTTGGGGATTTTCTCGACGGTGAACCAGGACTAGAGCCAAAGCTTTGTGTCGTATCTGTAAATAGAGAAAGTAGCTGACGTTAGAGATCTTTCAGTTTCGGTAACCTAGTCTCTGAGAATTCAAGACTTTTCAGATAGAAGTGTAACCTTCAGGCAATCGTCTATGAGCCCATTTCTTATCTCAGAAATTCACAATTCTAAATGGACTCCATCTTGTAGCTTTTCAAGACCTCTCACTAGAAAAGTCTATGACGGCCATTAATGTGACAGAATCAATTAAGAGATTAATGTGAGGGCACCATGTATATATATGCATGTTCATAAGCATGCAACGAATTTGGACCTTTTTCAACAGTTTTTTCTTGGCCTGGAAATACATAGGCTGTATTACACATACCAATTCTGATAGTACTAGTGATACTGCCGATTTTGCATTTGGTTGATTTTCCCTGAGAATTTGGCATGAAACCATACATCCTATATCATTTGAAATAGAACAGTAAGAATTTTCTAATGATGTATAACATTTTTATGTTTGAACTTTCTTCCCACTGCCGATTTTTAAAATCGCAGCAAAATTAGCATGTGGAATATAGGTTTTAAAGAGTCTCTAGATCACGGGAGTCTTGGCATTCCCCGCCACTATGTAACTGACGGGAAAAACATATGTTGGAGGAGGACTGCGAAATGGTATTAAAATCACAGGAAAACATTCCAAAGAAAACAAATGCCATCTTTTAGATTTGGTGGTAAAATCATTCAAGGATCCCCTTTCAACCCCCACCTCCTTTAGAAGAATATTTTCTTCTCGCATTTGGACGAATCGCAAAAATGATTAGAAATTTGTTGAAAAACGCGGAATTTTGCTTTTTTTTCGGAACTGTTACTGTCAGTCTTGCATGCCAGTAGCCCTGAGAAAACACAAGTAATCACTTACCCTCGTGTTTAGGGGAGCCTGACGAAGCTGTCACCCAGTCCTCTGACTCGTTCCCCACTCGCGGAGATTTGCTCTCCCTTCCCTGCCCAGGCGAGTAGCTCTTCGTAGCCTGCTGATATAGGGTTTGCCTTTGAGGGCTGCCTGAAGACTTTGTAGGCGAGTCCAGTCTGCTTTTTTTCTTTGGAGATTTACTTCTTTTAATGGAAGAAGAAGTTATCTCTGTGTGAAAGCCTTTTAAGATACTTCTTGGTTTCTGAAGATCTCTGTCATCCACTGTAGCTGGAGCTATCCTCGGCTTGAGAATTTTTTGGTCAGGGTGAAGGAATGGATGGATAAGTTGTTCTGCTACCACTGCATACGCGCTGTCAAGGGCAGAGTCGAGGAACTTGCTGGACAGTTCTTCAGTCAGAGTGGTGTGGGTGTCAACATCAAGCCCGGCTACAAGGAAGGTATCTGACAACCGGGACATCAGAGGCTTGTTTTCCTGCACCGCTGCCATGTCGCAGTGCTCGGACAAAAGCTTCAGGTAGTTGTAGGCTTCTGCCATGACCTTGTCAAATACCTCGTATGTTTCTGCCGATTTCCTGAAAGTCGTCTTGATTGCCTCGTTGACCTCACCGGTATGTTCAGCCGTGCAGCACTTTCTGTAGCGATACACTTTCAGCATGCGATCGCACAGCTGATCGACAATGTGCTCTAGTTCAGTGGTCTTCTCAAGTTGCGAAATAGCTTGTTTGATCGCAGCATCTTGATTGTTGTTCACATTTGAATCAGTGTTTGTCCCATCGGCTCTGAGCTGCTCAAGGCTTCTCCTGGCCTTCAGGAGACCAACGTGAGTCTGGAGTACGGCGTTGGTGATGATGGTATCGATGTACTGACCGGAGAAAGCAGTCATGACCAGGTCTAAGTCTATATCTTCAAGAGACTTTGCCTGGTCCACCAGTAAGGAGGTGATGTAGTCTTCCAGCGGAGGCAGTACAGACGATCTGATCTCCGCATCTGCATTGCATAGAAACTCAGAGATCCTTTCCCTCCTTGACTTGTTGTCCAGCCCTTCTGTTTCCCTTAGATTGGTCTCAACCAAGGCGTCTAGTTTTGCACGTACAATGTTGTAAAGATTGTTCACAACTTCAAATGTGAAGGACTGAACTGCCTTATCGTTGTAATCCAGTGCAGTATCTCGGAGTTTGGCTAGCGACTCTTGCGACACCAGAGAACTGAGACTGGCTTTGGCGATGTACCTCATGCTGTCTTCCGTCAGACGATCAGCTCTGTTACCCGAGATAGACTCCATCAGGGTCTTCACATTGGCGCTCTCTGACCTCTGAGTTGGAGCATCATTCACTCCGGTGTCAGGGTAGGATGGTTTCATACTTGTGCGTTCAGACAAATTCTCTTCCCGTACCAGAGAAGTGAAGCTTGCAATCCTTTCCTTGCTCTGACTCACCAATTTGTTTGTGGCGTTTTGCTGAAGCGATGAAAAGCTGTTTCTCAGAGCGATTGCGGTGACTGTGTCAGACAAACGTGTGGCCACTGGACCATACTTCACAGAGGCATCTGACATGCTGGGGCTGGGCGACTGCACCTCAGGGCATGATGATGTGACAGCCAAGGGCCGAGAGTTTTTCTGCTTGGCTCCCTGAACGTTGATCTGTCCCTCACTGCTATGACTGTGCACCTCGGGAATATCATTGCCCTCCGAGGATGCGCGAAGCAGCTGGAGAACATCGGTTTTTTGACGGGTCTTTTCTTCTAGTCTCTTATAAACTGCCTCTTGTAATCGGCCGATGCACGGGTCACTCTCAAATACAATAGCCTCCTTGGCCTCATCCAGAACCAAGGATACAATGTAATTTGCCATGTCTTGCTGATGTTTGTCTCCGCATGTTCGTGGTTGTGAGCTTTCTTTTGCCAAATGTTCGTGTTTCTTGATGTAGCTTGAAATCACACCATCCTCCTCACCCCAAAGTAAAGAGTTGACCATATTAGTAAAGATCGTCATGTCGGTATCCTTGGTCTCCGGCTTGTTGGCATTCATGTTGGAGTTGTCAGTGAACTTGGAATAACATCCACATGTTGGGGTAGCTTCAGTCTGGGTCACCTCCTGGACTTCGTCATCCGCAAAGTAGCTGCTAACATGTGGGCCGTCTTGATAGCCTAAGTTTTCTTCACCAACGTATTCCGGAACAGATTCAAGCCTTCTGAATTCATTGGACCAAGATTCATCCCAGGGGTCGTTAACATCTCTTAATGTGGAGGCTTCAGACACTCGTGACCTTCTACCGGTTTTCTTGTTTGCTGAACTTTTCACTCTTTTCTCCTTCGCAGTCTCCCGGTTATACCCGTCTGTCGTATCTGCATCAGAATCACTGCCGTCAATCACTTTGTAGAGGGATGGTGGGAGCGGTCTCTTTGACCATATATCCCGGCCTCGCACGGACAATTCGTAATCAACCGGCATCCTCACACGCCGAAGCAAAACCTCAACCAGATACTGCACAATCACCACCACAAGGTTGGCAACGACCCCGTAAACGAGGGCATCGTGGATGAGTGAGGTTTGGTCCGGCAGGGGCATGCCGAAGCGCTGTAGCCGCAGTACGGGGATGAGGCAGACGAGGAGGTTGGCGAGCATGAGGCAGGAGAGGGTCATCATGAGGAAGGACACCCGTGTGGACCTGGCGAAGGCGCTGTTGTCGCTGGTCTGGGTCCAGCTGGTCGTCCACACGTGGAGGTCCAGAAAGATGCTCAGGAAGCGCTCACCGATCCGCCTGAAGATTAAGGTATTAATAGATCTGTTTTAGGGCTTAAAAAGGTTTGCTGGTAAAGTCAGGGATGTAAGTTGGAGAAAGTGAATAAGTCAGAAATAGAAGTAAGAAAATCTGATTGTATCCTTAAATGATGTGAAATGTATTCTAAATATCAAATTTTGAAACTGATTTTTGGTAAATTAGAGGTGCTGAAGAGAAAAAGTCGGAAATCCAACAAATTCGGAAAACTAACATCCCTGTAAAATAGGGGTAAAGTGTCACCGTTTTTGCAAACTATGCAACGATGATTGCACTGATGTAACATATTTCATGCATTAATAAATTGCGTTATGTATATTTAAGATATTTTCGTGTTTACAAATGAAGTTGATGCCGTCTAGAGATTTATTTTGGTAAAGTACGACGATTTTTAGGAGAACATATATGTATCTATACCTGTTCCTATATGATAAACCTTTTTTTTTCCTTTTACCAAAATTCCCTAGAGAAATGGTTCATTTATCCTCAAAGTTAATTAAGAATGTCAAGAAACCTTACCATCACATTCCATTACCACCCCATTACAAACTATGATCTTGAAATAGTAGATATATTGACATTTTCTGACTTCTGCTATTCATTAGTCTTGCATGCATGCATGTAGAAGCAAAGGTTTAGTTTTATAGTTTTATCTCTGAAAACAGCACATATGGTTGAAATGAAATCTACACATGTTCGCTATTTTTGAGATGTAATAATTCACCTGCCCTTCTTTAGTGGCTTATTATTGGATTGCAGAAACGTAAATGCTTCATGTTGAGCCTTGCCTGCCCAAGATTACTCTTCGTTCCTTACCTACAAAGCGGCATATAAGACTGGTGCACTCCTGTCCTGAGGTGGTCACACGTGCGAAGCCATCGGTCGAAGACGAAGTCGGTAATGGTTCCATAATGAACGTCAGTCACCCGCACATACTTCACATACCTGTGGAAATACAAAGACGTTGTTTTTTTGTCAATTACCATCTTGGCTGCATTCCACTTGCCGATCTAAATTTTTACTGACGATTTCACAAATTGCTATTTGAATTCTCCGTACCACGGATAGCCAAATAACAGTATTTTCTGCACCTGCAGGCTGATTTGGACTTATTCCATTTATAACAAGATCTACGTGATCGCCTTTATAGAAAGATTGATCGTTCAAGGAAACGAGAATTTCGCCCATTGCAATTATTGGAAGTTAGATACTATAGTCTAGCTTAAAAATTAAACAGTATGTAGATTAATAATTAAAAACAAAAATATTTCTAATGAATATGCAGTGTTCGAAATTAACTTTTTTGGACGTCAGCCATCTGGGCTGACATTCATGAAAATATGTCAGCCCTGATATAAAATTGTCAGCCCAGATTTTGTAAGATGAAAAACTTGAAAATACGACCATTACAGCTCAGCACCCTCAGAAACAATGTAATTGTCCCAACCACGGATAGCAAAATTCATAAGTTGTACCTGCAAGTTAGCCTAGATCAGGATGCATGCTGGGTAATGTGTCAAAAAATCACAAGGCTTTAGCATAGTAATTTTAAAAAATCATTCCATAACTTGTTCATAGGTTTTCCTATGGTTTTGTCGACAAAAACAGACCAAATTAACCTGCAGGTACTTAAAATACTGTAAATCAGCTATCCGTGGTACACTGGTAGGGAGAATTATATAATAAGTATTCTGTCATATAATATGGAAAAAATAAACAAAATTGCAGTTATTTCACCAAAAATGCTGTCAGCCATCCGGGCTGACGGGCTGACGTTAATTTCGAACCCTGATATGTAGGTGAGTCTGAACTGTATTTTATTTATGTTGATAGGTTTGATAAAGCCTAAATTCCCAGCGCTCTGGAAAAAATATTTTAGGTCTTATCAACCCTAAATCATAGTAAATGAACCTGACCAACAGTAGTATTGTTCTTTGTTCTATATTGGTATCTATAGATATCCATGAGGCAGTGCGATTTATGACTTTACAAAAGTTTAGATTAGACTTAATGAATCAACTGAAAAAAGATGCTATCATTATGGTAGGTCTAAACAGACTGGCACTAGATAGTGACAATCTGAAGAAAAAAAGAAAAAGAAAAAGAAAAGAAAAGTATTTAGGTCTGTATGTGAGTTTCCTTTAGTTACCCATACATTTTATTGCTGAAAAACTTCATTCAATCAAAAATGTTATAATGTTATAATTGTTGAATCCGATTTCTAATCTGTTTTTCTGCTTGGGTTGGAGCTGAGAGGGTTCTGTATTAATTGCTGGGGACAGAAAAAATTATTAGTCAAATTATTATATTTGGCAATGAAAAAATGACTGGGCCATGATAGGTTATTTGCCATAGAGAAACCAATGGAGAAGGCACCCGAATTTTCCAACAAACAAATTCATTTTTTGAAAAAAGATCAAGCCATGGCGAAATGATACCTAATTATTTTGCGAGAACAAATAAGACTCATAAACACCCTGGAATTTTAAAACGAAATATTTAGAACTTTCTGAGGTAATAAGCCTTAAATTATATTGAAATGTACTACATTTAGGGCATGTCTGATCGACACAGGATCTTAACTGTTCGGAGGGGAAATAAAAAAAATTTTGGCAAACGATCACAAACAATATCATCTTTAGAAGATTCCTTATTAAATAAAATATTTATAAAAAAAAAACTTGACAAACCAGTATTTATTACCCTTGGAAGACTTCTAAACTGACATGAACCTCGACGTCGACGAAATTGATACTTTTTACATCACATATGTGATAATTACCTCAGATCTTCTTATATCAATGAAATTAAAGGCATTTTGAAAAACCTGAAAATCCTTGCTGCCTATGGAAACTTAAGCACGATTACATGTCCGTAGGTCCCGTCGTACTTTAGTCCCGGTCCGTAGGTCCCGTTGAGGGTTAGACTTTCTAGTGCGTCCCACTGATCGTCAGGGAGGCTGATGAGAATGAGGAGGCGGCCGTGAAATAGGCTAGTTGAGGGTCTCCCGACGGATTTTCGCTGTGCTTACAAGTAGCAAAGATCTAAATCCTCCTTGCAACTGTTAGTAGTTACAAGTGTGTTGAATACGTATCACATTCGGCCTAGGCCTCACTAGCTCTGTTAGCCTTCCCTGTACCGACGGAGAGAACCCCCGCATTTCCCGTCGCGATTTCCCCGGAATTTAGGTGCGCGATGTACTTTTTTGAGACCCGCATCTTCCGTAAAAATTCGGTGAGCCCTACGGCCGAAGGGAAGGTGTCAAACCTGACGGCACCTGTTGGGGTGGGGGCCGTCAAAATCGCGGGACCTTAGGACTGGGACGTGAGTGCGAGGGGACCTACGGACGTGTCGGAACTCTATTATCGCCCTTATGACAATAGGTACTACCACACCGCGGGCATTCAATTCTGCCATAACTCCTAAGATACAATGAATTTTGTGCTGATTTTTGGAATATGATGAGATAAGATGTAGATCTCACGTGAACAATTGTTATTTTACAGAAAACATGTAATTTGTTGAAAAAAGCAGGGGGGGTTTTCCCAGCGAGTTTCGACGTCAATGACTCCAGCGGCAGGGGAATTCCCCTTGTGTGCGGCACCCGGAAGTCACTCTCTAAATGTTACCCGGTACTCAGGGGGGTGTGACGGTTCACGGAACACCGGAAGATTGACTGAAACTGGTTCCCTGTGTTTTCGTAAAAGCATTAGAATTACATAGAATCACGACTGGTATGATTCCAGCGAAGGTTTTCGCTGGGTCCAGTGGGCAAGAAAAGAACATTCATTTTAAACCACCTGGTAGACATCTGAGCAGACGTACGAACAACATCCTTAAGGAAAATTTCGCCCATCCGCCTTGATAGCCTCGATCGCCTTGATTACGGTGGGCGAAAAATGAATGAATTTCAAATGACTTTGAAAAAATTAAATATATGTGCATACAAATTAGAAAACAATTATCACTAGTTTTTCACCATATTCAAGAACAAGTTATGAAATTATTACTGAAAACCTCTATGCTAAAGCCTTATGGTTTGTCGACATATTACCCAGAATGCATCCTGATCTAGGCTAACCTGCAGCCTGCAGGAAAAACTAAAAAAAAAAGAAAAAAGGCTATCCGTGGTTGGAAGATTTGGGATTAATTTTACACATGGTGCATAAGGTAGAAAGTTAGGATTAGAAAGTTTTCCTAAAAAAAAGATTTGTAGGAACCCAGTTATTATTTTTCTTTTTACCATATCATGGGAAAAAATGGATAGATTACCAAACTGCCAGCAGTCAGAGTCGCATAGTGAAATACAGTCCTAACAAAAATATGACATTTTTAATGTTGGTGTTAGGGTTACGGTTAAATTTTACCCAATTCCAGGCTTGTCACCGGGATATTAATAAATGTTCAATGGTTCCATAGAAGGCAAACGCATAATGATTCAGAGCTCAATAAAGGTTAGCTGCCCGTTGGGCATGTGGAAGTCAAAATTTACCTGTCCGATCTTAGAATTAACCTGCCCATCTTTATTTGAGCATTATTATGATACAGGGGGATGTCAAAATGTGCCTGCCCCATCTGAACTTATATACCTGCCCCGGGCAGGCGGGCAATGCTTAATGTCGAGCTCTGGGAATAATAGAACAAGTCACTTACCAGTTGATGGATTCATGCTGCAGGGTGTACAGGTCAATGTCGACTTTCTTCACTTCTCCAAGACACGCTGCAACAGAATACGTTTGTATACTATTTTTTCACCTAGTGATGATGAAATAAAATGCATTTGCCGTTTGACAAGAAATATTTTCAGACGTGCTTTGAAGAAGAGAGACTTGGCTGTAATCAGGGTCCCCACTCAAATTCCATTTTTGAATTCCTTGTGTTTTCCCTGAGATTTCCCTGTCTCCCTATGAAAGCCTTTGTGTGCAGAAAAAAATTGAACAACCCAACAACAAGCCAAAGCCTACGATTTTGAGAATCAGGAATTTCAGAACCTGGCCAAATGAAATTCCCTGTGTTTTCCCTGTATTTTGGTAACATTTTGCAAATTCCCTGTGATCTCCCTGTCAGGGAATTCTTTTTGCCATTTTCCCTATTGTCCCTGTGCCGTGGGGATGCTGTGTAATAAGCGTTTTGTACCTTACAACAAACCAATATTTCTAGAGATTAAATCAGAAGGAAATTTAGACCTCTTGGGTCATCCTAAAAACGGTTTGTTTCCTGTCCAGCGGGTGACCAAAAAAGAGAAAAAGCTTTATAATAAACAGATGGGAACCCTACATCCTGTACCCTTAGAAATATCCCTACCTCAGACCTTTTAGGACTTGTGTGGGCTCCCTCAGTTTGTTTGTAGTAGTAGTTTAATGTCCAGCCAACCCCCCAGGGTTCTTTCCAGACTGCACAATGTAATGCTTTTCAGCTTTGGTGGGTGATTGTGTCTATAATGTGATTTAGGAGAAACCTGCCACCAGATTCAATACCCTACTCTTTTTGATTGGCGAGTGGCAAGGGGTCTTTTATGTGGGATGTCCCATGGACAGAGATGCCACTCTTCATCATGAAAAATACGGAACCATATTTCTGTATTCTAATACGGAAACAACTTAGGTAGTCCTTTCTTCTTAATAAAGGTCTAATACTTAAACACATTATAATATGTACATGTAATGTAGTATATATTTCATTTTTGTTACCTGAAATTTAATACAATAGTACTCTCTTTCTAAAATTCTGGCACTTCATTAAACTTATTGTCAAAGCAAAAAATACGTAAATCCGTATTTATATGGAAAAGTGGCATCTCTGCATAGAAAGGGTGCCACACACCTAGTCTTTGATGACCCTGTTGAAGGCACAGGGTGGCTCACTGACCCCAGACTCTCGGACCTTTTTTTATATTTTATCTATCATTTGGCATTCTTGAAGGAAATGCAGAATGTTTTCGCTTTGGTGTTGTTTTAACACGTCCTTCATCAATGCTCCCTAAGTAACCTACAGAACAATCTACGCGACAACCCGAACCTGTTCCCTACTTACCCGGGACCGGCAGCAGGAAGCGATCGATATTCCCTCGCTGTAAGAACAGGCCGTGGCCAGAATTCTCAAAGTTTTGGATGATTAACGGGCAGGAATTAGAGGCGCTGCCACGAAGGGTGATCTGCAAGAAATTGTTTAGATAACATCTCATATCAATTTATACTAAACACCTAAAATGAATTCTCCGAACATTGCTTACTTCCAGAAATAGTGGGAAATCAATCATGGGATTTGTCAATGTCTAGAAACATTCATGAAATAGTATTTTCGTTGAATGCTATCAAATCTCAAAGGATGAAAGTAAGAAGATTTACAATCAGATAGCACAGAATAATCACTGTTATTCTATGGAAAGTTTGAAACAAAACGTATTTTGTTTTAGTAGCAACACCAAAATAACTAAGTCATTATAACCCAAGGCAGACTAGTAATTGCTACTGGCATTTAAAAAAACAAAACAAAGAAGTACATACAAAATTTTGCAAATGTCATACGAGACAGCTATACAGTGATAATATTCATCATTATTTTCTAGAGTGTGTGTACGTCTCCCATTTGTGAACTGCCACATGGTTATCTAGTGATCACATCTGCAATAGGACTATATCATTATATGCTTGAACCAGAGATGCCATTCTTCAGACATTTTATCCTGAAATTTGGAATTTTTAAAAATTCCGAAAATCCATATTAAGAAGGAAACAAGTCTTAATGTCTGTCCTGGAGCGGAGCTTCCATGAGAGGCGAAATAGTCTTAGGAATTTGTCATTAAGTATGAATAGAACTATGTAAAAATGTCTATCAAATGTTGTTGTGTCTTTACATATTTACATATTTAACTCTGGGTCCATTGGACCACATGTAGCCACTAGGCCAAGGTCCGAAATGGACCCAGAGGTCTAACCAAATATGACATAAAAGTGTCTTTTTTATTCTATGTAATTATTCCAATGTGATTAAACATCAATTAATTGAATTAAAAACCTTGATGTGGGAGTCCCAACACTGATGTGGGAGTCCTGACACAATAACAACATCTTGTTTGTTTAGATCTAAGCCTACATACATCATTCCGATGATGCACAATAGGCACCGCTGCTCCCGCTAGCCATTACATAAAGTTCAAGTTCAATGCATATGTCACTGTTGCTGGGCGCCTAAAGGCCCAAAGACTATCTCCAACCTTTAGTACACGTATACTTGCACTGTTGCCGGGCGCTGGGTGCCGGCATTTTCATTCATTAATATTCAAAATCTACGCCTCTGTTACCGGGGGCGTCGCTTTCTCCATCTTACAATGTTATTTAGTACACATGCACTTAGTTCTATCATATGGTTCTATGTTCAAAAAGTAGGTCATCATACAACGTCACTGTTGCCGGGCGCCGGGAAAAAGTTCAAGTTCAACGTATATATGTCACTGTTGCCGGGCGCCTCAAGCCTATCTCCTACCTTTAGTACACATGCACTTAAGCTGTTGCCGGGCGCTGGGTGCCGGTATTTTTCAATTTGCACCGGTGGTTTTTGAAAGCATCATGGACTTGTCAAAAAATGGAATTTCTCATCATTTTCAAACTTCAAAATGTGACTTTTATATGATGTTTTTGGGAAAAAATGGAATGAACTATTCTTCCCCAGATCTAGGGCTGTCACCAGGATGTATCCATTTCTCTGTAATAGTTCACATGTCTGAGAAAAAAGGGAGGACAGGACAAGTAAAATTCAAAAATAACATTTTTTTTGGTCATTATTAGAGTACAGAGGCGAAACATCATTTCGCCTCTAAAAAAGAACCACCGTCATAGTGCCTTGGCTGTTGACGTACCTGAACGAGTCCTTGGCAGGGTAGACTGGCCCCGGGTCTGAGACCTGTGCCCACGGTGACCACGTAGTAGTAACTGTCAGAGTCCAGGGTGTCCCCAGAGGGCATGTTCAGCCGGCCCTGCAACGAGGCGTTATCAATACCTGGTCTTCCTGGTTACAAGGGGGAAGGTTTCGTTTTTCCTTCCAAAACTTTTAATTTTACAAATCTTAAACTCGCTAAAAAGGAGGGAGCGCCCCCCACCCCCACCCCCTAATCCGCCACTGCACAAAAATGTACACCTCAGGCTATATAATTCGACTTTGCAGTAGGTGGCATTTGCAGTTCCTATTTTTAGCAATTTGCGGTTTTGATACCAACATTCTCGGTATATGCAATCGCAAGCAAACCATAAAAAATGTAGAAATAGCAAATCGGCAAGTACCCATATTCCACATTGCGGCGCCCTACCGCAAGCAAGCTTGCAGCAGTTTGCTTGCGTCTTTTCATGGTGCCGCAAGCAAATACCATATAGTGGAATATACAGAGTACCAACTGAAACTCCATTTTCAAATTCCCTGTGTTTCCCTGTCCCGCAGCATTTTTTCCCTGTGTAATATCTAGCAAGTTGTTTAAACTTATCTTTAATGCATCCCTAATATCTTGAGAATGAGGAATTTCAGAACTTGGCCAAATAAAATTCCCTGTGTTTTGGCAAAATTTCTAAATTCCCTGTGTTTTCCCTGTCAGGGAATTTTTTTTTGCCATTTTCCCTGTTTTTCCTGTGTAGTTGGTACCCTGAATATAGCCTCTACTTTGAGGGACTATCCCTGTGCCGATTTTGGAACCCATTTGCACTTATACCAGGGGCGGATCCAGGAATTTGAAAAAAAAAAAAAAAAAAAAAAAAGAAAGAAAAAGAAAATTGCTCGGGCCCTGCAGGCCCTCGAAATTTACATTCAAGAAAAAACTGTGGGACAAAAAAAAAGGAGGGGGGAGGGCATGCGCTTTCCCCTAAATCCACTACTGTGAACTAAGGGTTCCCACGCATTTTTGAAAATCAATTTAAGACCTTTTTAAGACCAATTTAAGACCAACATTTTGACAAATTAAGACCTATCGACCATGTGCAAAGAAAAATTGCAGAATATATCATATGATTTAAATTTCAATTAAGTCTCCTCATTTGAAAGTGGGATTTGGAATTTTTATGGTTACTTCAGTTTAACTTCTCAAAAATTCAATTTAAGAACTTTTTAAGACCTCTAGCTACAAAATTGTCAAATTTAAGACCTATTTAAGGCCTTAAATTTGAGAAAATCAATTTAAGACCTTTTACAGGGTTCCCACGCATTTTTGAAAATCAATTTAAGACCTTTTTAAGACCATTTTAAGACCAAAAATCGGGAAAATTAAGACCTATCGACTGCGTGCGAAGAAAAATTTCAGAACATATTGTATGACATAATGTACTGATGCGGGTGGCCAGTCCATGTTTGGGCAGCATTGCGTGAGCTTTAGAAGCGCATGTGTAAGCCATGTTTCACTTTGACAGTAGTGAAATGAGGGAGGAGTCACAGTGTGACGTACCACCTTATAATAATGTGTTCCGCTCTTAGCCAGAGTAGCTGTAAACGTTGTGTGAGTAACGTCCAGTGAAGGTTGGACCTTTAACCTGCAGTCTTGGTTCTGGATTGAGGCATAGAAATTGTGTTAGAGCGCGGAGCGTTGACTGAATGTGTTTGAGGGGCTCCTTACCTCGGGACTGATCATGGTCAATCGAGTTCTTGTCATAGAACGACTATACATTGGATAATAAACAACCAAAATCCTTTCACACGAGTGTTCACGTCTTACATGATGTGGGAACTATAATTATGTATTGGACGACTGCAGTCGACGAGGAGGAGACTGCGAATGGAGCTAGCTATTATCTATAAAATTAAATACAACTTACGCACCCTATCATTAATGGATAATTAACCTCCTATAGTTCAATAACTTTGAAGTAATTGTACTTGTTTGAAAGTCGGAATCAAAATAGTCATGGTGACTTCATTTAATCTTCTCAAAAAAATCAATTTAAGACCTTTTTAAGACCTCTAGCTTCAAAATTGTCAAATTTAAGACCTTTTTAAGGCCTTAAATTTGAGAAAATCAATTTAAGACCTTTTAAGACCTGCGTGGGAACCCTGTTTTAAGACCTGCGTGGGAACCCTTGAACTACATTGTATACTATAGAGTTAATTATCTGTTCAGCTAACTCTGACTGAGCTCGAGCGACGTGCACCCCTTTATGATACGTCACACATAGACTCAGGGGTGGACATAAGTCTAAAAATCCATGGGCCAGTCGGGCCCCGAGCTTTCCAAATCTAGGGGCCCTCACATATATATTATAGTCAGATTGTCTATAAAAACACTATGTTTTATTGTAAAATATATAGAAATCTGTAATTGTTATCCATAATTTTCTAGGGGCCAGTCGGGCCCCTAGGCCAAAAAATCTAGGGCCCGACGTTTTTTAAGGGCCTCGGGCCCCCGGGCCTGTGGTTGAGTCCACCCCTGAGACTCCTCCTTTAACCCCCTAACTTTGACAGAGAGTTATGGCTAAAGCGTGCGCTGTTCTAAACCTAATGCTGCCAAGCCTACACAAATATGGACTGGCCATGCGAGTCAGTACAGCATACAAATACCGCAAGTACCCATATTCCACCTTGCGGCAGCCTACCTCAAGCAAGCTTGCGGCAGTTTGCTTGCGTGCCAATTTTGGTACCCATTTACACTTAGAGTAGTGGCGGGTATTATCGGCAGGCTTGTATTATCGGCACCCCTTGCACATCTTCTGATTTTACAAAATATATCTGAGCTTTTAAGTTGGTAGAATTCAAATATATTAAAATCTTATTTTGTTATCCATCATTGAGCTGTACACTTTTACATCTTTGGCCACTGAAGATACCAATATTATTAGAATACATATTTTGGCTCATTATAGGCCATGAAGAAATAGCTATTTTATTCCAAACATTAACATACATGGGTGTATTGTTTTACATTTAAAGTCCTCAAAAAATCAAAAATAATGCATTTGATTGATTTATGTCGGCAGAAAAATCTAAAATGAAATACTTTTGAACAAAAAAATGATTCTAACTATAAAGGTAAGTTTAATCACATGGGTGCCGGTAATATACTCCATTCTATGTGTATGTCTTGTATTATCGGCAGGGCATCAGATATATCCTAAATTGAAGACTAGCAAATGAAAACGCAGTAGGTAAAGTCATAAATAATAATTCAGAATTGAGAAAAATAATATTAGAAAAAATAGTGTTCAATGATATTAAGCATAGAAATACTCTTCTTAAAGATATCTGATAAATACTCCGCTTATGCATCCAACCACAATATCAAGGAATGGTCAAATACAGGTGTGTTTGAATCATTTTAGACTGTTGAAATGATATTCAATTGTAAACCTTGATTTTGGACACAAAGGTTTATAGGATGATAAAAAGGCATGAAAGGCCATGAAAGGTCGGTTTTTCATGTGGAAATTATAATTTCATTTAAATCACTGTATGTAATCATGATTTATATAATAGGGTGCCGATAATACAAGACAGGTGCCGATAATACCCTCCAAAAGATGAACAAATAAATGAACAAATATTTTCCTTACTGATATCAGGAAATGATTGACAGCATCGTGAATGACTGTTAATATGTATAGGCTATATTATGGGATACCTTATGATTATCTGTTAGGGTAAATAAGCATACAATGATACAATTGGCCTTAAGGTGCCGATAATACCCACCACTACTCTATACAAATAAATGACAATGTACAGTTCTAACATAAAATCGTCAAAGTGAAGGTTAACAGACTGATTTCACACAGCACATACCTGTGGTAATTTTTTCCTCTCGAAGACTGAAATCATGATGTAGCTGACGACGTAGAAGACCATAACACTGACTGTGATGCTACAGACAATGACGTTGGTTACGTCAGAGGACGTGTAGGTCGCAGACACGAAGTGTACGAGAGAGTCTTCTTCTTCGCCTTCCTCCATGATTCTACTGGAATAAGCAAAGTAAGCTCATGAATCACTTTGTGGACGAAAATCTGGTCGCCCACATACAGTTTAAGGTTGTCCATAATATAGAGAAATTTCTTATATTCTAACAAGCGATCAGAATAGATAGAAATCAATATTTTGGAGGTGATTGATTGAGAATATCCGGTCGTCAGGCGGACGACCAAATCACTTTCTGGTCGTCGAGGACACGCGACACGCAGAACTTTGCCAGAAGATTTTCCTAGCCTGAGAGCTCAAAGCATTTTCCGAAATTCATTCTGCATGACCTTTCGAACAAATGGTTCAGAAACCAAATTCAATAAGACAGAACTCATTCCCTACCTGGATTATCGTGCAGTTTGTTTAAATAGGACTACATAATGACAACTTCTGCTCCATTGCGTCCTTCCGGAGTGTGACGTCACAAGGACGTGACGTCTCACATCCATGGTAACGAGATTTGAGACTAAAAGTAAGAAATATTTCATTTTCGTATCTTGATAACATAAAAACCCTTCTTTCAGACAAACATTCTTGTATACCAACAGTATTGATATTTTTCTGTTTCTTCTCTAATTTTTCGTTTGAGAGTACCTAACTTATCAAATTGACGACAGGTGGCGCCACACATCGTAACTTTCCCGCCATTGAATTCCAGATTCAAGAAGGTTTAGTGAATTTTACTGACTAAGCTTACATTCATGTCACCACTGGGTGGTTATGAAGGCAATGATAACTTACTTACAATCAGGGGTGTGCAGATCCTATTTTGTCCCGCAAAACTACCAGTTAAATTCGCACAATCTAGATCTAGTCACAAATTCGCATATATTTGTATAGCATTTTCACTTTCCTATATAAATTTTTAACCCTTTGCTGTTCCGAGATTTTAACATTTCCCTACCAAGAAAACTTTTATATCATAAGCATTAACTCTGTTTCAGGAAATGTACAAAAATAGAGACAAATGTATCCATTTATATATTTAAAAGTTTTGTCTATCAGTCAATATGTAACAAATCAAATCATGTTGACATGCATTGGTGCAGAAATCAGCCGCACATGAATTTGCTTAGAGCATGCTTTTGAATTTCAGATTTATATGAATCAACAAACGCAGATTATTCGAAAAAAAAAAAGATTCCACTCAGTCTAGGGGGGGCAATTGCCCCTTTTGTCCCCCCCCCCCCCCCCCCCCCTGGATCCACCACTGGAAATATGTATTTTTATTATGATTTAAGCGCATTTTATTGACATTGTAGTCAGATTCACTTCTGCTATTAGCATTCTCCCTCAATAATAATAAAAAAAAAACGCGCTATGAAACAAAGATAGATTTGTGTATGGTTTATTACATATTTAAGTGACAGGAGATGAAGCCATACAGCAAGGACTCAGTTTGTCGGATCACTGTCACTGACTGCTTCCACAAGCAGGCTTTGCAGGACTGATAATGTATACTGCGCAGGTACAACAGCATTGGGTCTTAATACAAATACCAATATCAAAGGTACACACTGACATTAAGGATATAGTCACAAGCAGGCTTTAAAAGACCAATTATGTTTATACTGTGTAGATAGAACTCTATTCAGTCTTATAGTAAATATCAGTGGTATGTGCTGACATTAGGATTATAGTCACAAACAGACTTTACAGGACTGGTAATAGGTATACCGCGCAGGTACAACTGTGTTTGGTTTTATGATAAATATCAGAGGTACACGCTGATATTAGGTTTATAGTGACAAGCAGACTCACAGGACTGATACTGTGTATACTGTGCAGATTAAACTGCATTCACTCTTATAATAAATATCAGAGGTACACACTGATATTAGGATTACAGTCACAAGCAGAATTTATAGTGCTATTAATGTGTATGCTGCACATGTACAATCACATTGGGTCTTGTATCATATACCAACGATGACATTAGGATTATAGTTAAAAGAAGACATTACCAGACTGATAATGTTTATACCGTACAGGTACAATGGTTTTAGGTCTTATTATAAACACCAAAGGTGGACTGGTAACATTTACATATTTGGTACAACTCCATTGAGAATCAAAACAAGTACCTAAGCTATGCAGTGACTTTAAAGTCTGTGCCTAATCTCTCAGCACAGAGTAAGGAGCAGGAGAGACGTATTCCTATTTAACTTTAGGGCGGATTTCCCGCCAGAAACATAATATGTGAGTTTCTCAAATCCTGAACCTTAAAATGAGATGATTTAACCAGTCCTTACTATAGAGGACTTAACAACAGAAACATGATTGCAAGTTTATCATGAAGAATTAAGAATTCTGGGCCCTGGGTGGCGATCCAAGCACTTGGATAATGGTCATATACGACTGAAAATCTCAGCTTTAGGAGAACATAATGGAAACGATAGCCACTCTATGAGGATAGTAAATTCTATGATTCCACACAAAAATGGACCATTGGTCGTATATATATATACTGATCATATATGACCTAGACATTTGGGATTGTATTTTTGTCAAAGTCAAGATTAAACATAGAACGGTTGCCTAATTTGCAGAAATGTATTTGATTGTCTCTTGAAAGTAAATTAGATTATTAGGACCGGTCATAAATTTACAATTCATATACAACCGTTTTTCAGAAGAATTTGATGAAATTGGGGTGTCCATAGATGTACCAATAGAAATTGTTTTGATTGTATATAATATTATGATATACAGTGTGCAATTAACTTGGATCAAAGCTTCTAGCATTTTTGTCAAATTGTTTCAAGTTTTAACTGGGTCAACAAAAGGAGCACCTGGAATAGAGATCACCTGACAAGGCACAGCAGTCGAACCAAGGCTTGTTCACAAAAGGTATTTGGAAAAATATATCATCTGAAAATAGAGTTTTACAGACATCGATTAACTTCATGTGAAATATTCAAATTGTTTGCATGTGACACTCTAACGGTACTGGTTATACCAGCGTTAAAACCTATTTCATTCAAGTTGTAGATTCAGTGTATCAACATCATGTTGTTTAATGGACGTAGCTCAATAGATTTATGTGTACTCTTAACTACTGCCTATCATTGGAAAGGGTTTATGAATCACGTTTGAATGATACACAGGGTGTATGATGCTTTACATTATTTTCGCAAAACATCAAACAAATACAAAATCGGCCTGTCAAATACATGCTTAAACGTTCCACTTATCCACAAGTGTTTAGTTACCACATAAATGTATTTCAGGTTAACAGTAAATCTAACTTAACAACGTGTTTTAACACATACCTAAGAATAGGATGAGAACATTAGAAATACATGTGTAACAGTAGCAGGTTGCGCCTTCAAGGACAACCACGAAAGGCTTCAATATGTGTAATCAGATAAGTCTTTTGGAAGATACGTGTTAAACTTCTTCACTCTTGACTTCAGCAGATACTATTATTACAAACTCTAGGACATTATGCGAGGTACACAGTTACGTTCAACAGATTACTTAAACTTGTGAAAGGTCATCATGCTTTACATGATTTTCTTTGCCATTTCACTCAGTTTGCCTCCCAAGTTTGATTGTGAACATATAATAAGAAAGGCTGGGGAAGGGCATAATTTTTACTTAAAAATCTTTTTTAAACCCAAAATTGAAATAACATGTATGAAAAGGGTGGGGTGAGAGTACGGAAAGACAGCTTCGGGAACAGCCAGGACTGCTGCACTGTGCCTCACGTTTCGATACGCTGCAATGGACATTACAATAGGCACAGGAACAGATCACTCCTAAATTAGTCTGATTTTGAAAATTCATTCCATGTCAATCAGACAGATTGCTGCATTCCTTTTTGTGCATTCAGTCCCCTTAGCAGAGAGCCCCCGAACCAAGTGTAGAAGAAAAACATTTATTTGACAAGCGCTGGTTAAGTGTGCGCACTACTTGGCAATGAGTTTTTCAGTGATAGTAAGTTACGTTACTGGTAACAAAACATCTTTACTGAATTAACCTTGGGACCAATGATGTGACCAACAATGAAAAACGAAATCAATACACATCACGCCATGTACCCTAAAACCCCTAATTTAAGCCGCACTCTATTTAAACCGCATCTGACTTTTGGGGTTTTCTTGGCTGTTTTTTTAAATCTTTTTTTTCTTATAAGCAGCATACTGTAAAAGATGGGCAAACACTAATAGTGGCCAAACCCCCTAGGTTAAGGCCTAACAACCTCATAGTCCTTGAAAGTTAAACTAATTTAAGCCGCAACTTAAAATAGAGGTTTTACGGTAGTGTATCCACCACGTAATTCTAGTCACAATATCCAGTGGTTAAGGCTTATATACCGGTAGTTCAACACATTCACTTATGAAAACGGTAATGTTCTCACAACTTAAGTCGATGGCAGTAGAATTGGGGCTACACTGACACAAAAGCAAAATTCTCTTATGTCTCTCAGACAACACAGTACTTATGTACGTTACATAGAGTAAAAATGTCATGCAGGGAAAGAACGTATGTCTTTATATAAAAGATATATCAACTGACGCAACTGATAATTAAACACTCGTATCCAACTTATACAATGTTTCGATAATGGCGTATACATTATGTAATATAATTGACATAGTACAAAGGTTTTGGTTATATTTGACGTATCACAACAGCAAATTGTACCGGGGGTTCAGTGAAGACATCGAGAAAAAATATTATGATCGTCATTCATATAACTCAGCCACATGATTTGGAACTCTGAGTTAATTTTTATACAAATATGGGATTATATGTGAAGAATCTGACTTCTCCTTGTTTCAGTTTGTTTTAGCGGTTGATCATTCTAACTACACTCCAGGACCTTCTCCGTTTCTGTAATAAGACACTCACGACAGGGTATGAACTCTTCACGTTCTATATCATAACAAACCAACCTTGGTTGCGCAAAAATAAAGTACAGCGATATTCCCTACTCTACACCTTAACATCTCCAGCTAATCCCTTTCAAAATGGTAACACTGCATGGGCAAACAAGAATATACAACAAACATACATATTTACACGTTTCAAGTCTTAATTCTATCTACTAACATACATAACATGAAGCCCTTGTAAAACAGCTATCTTCATTCGCTCATACACCTGTTTTACGAGTTTGCGAAGTGAATCTTTCAATAATCCAAAATATTCTGGGCCCATACAAAACCATTTCCAGAAAACAAAGGTTCAGCTCTATTACGCTAGCAAGGCGCCACACATACGAAAAAGGTCTTTTCATGATCAACAAATCTCTACATTTTCGGTTAGACTAAACCCACATTATTTCTGATGGGAACTATGTTCCATAGACTTGATTTGTTCAACGTTACACATTACTACTGAAATTCAAGTTTAACTCAACATGCGTGCATTCTGGTTTCACATGTCTGTTAGAAATACCCTTAATGTCGGTATCATTGGCTACTATAACTAGATTCAGTATGACCTGTTTCTTGGGCTCTAAACTAATGTGACTACAATCAAAACACAACCCATGATATATATACATATGCTAGTAAGATAAATGTAGCTAAATTATAAAAAGATAAATAGATGAGAGCTTGACAGAAGTGAGACAAAAAAAAGAAATAAAATAAATCTGAGACTTTTCACGAAGAAGGCCACGGCACAATAGTATAAAAACACATCGTAAATAAAAGGGTGTTTCCAGGCAGCCATAACATCAATGTTTGGGTTATAGTGTAGCAGATTTATATATTATGATACAACTTCATCTTGTGCTAACAACTATGATAAAAAGCAGGCAAGCCTCAAATAAATACTGCCTTGAGTAAAAACACAAAGCGTTTCTCTCATAAACAAGTGCATGTATACAGATTAGTTAAATCAATTAAAACCAAAAATAAAATGACGCATCTATGTTTTGTTAATGCCATCAAACTACCGTTGTAAAGTTTCTCTTAAACTTGGACTGACTTGTCTATAAGATCTTACAAAAAGTAACGAATAACTGACCCACCACTTGTGTCCTTTGTGCAAAATATCTGGTTAGCAGTAAACAGTTTCAAACAAAACAACAAGCAAACAGAGAAGGCTTAAGCCCCATACCCACTAGGCGAATTTGACCAAAAACGGCCGAATGATCAATGCTAAAATCGGCCGACTCTACTAGAAGAATCGGCAGATTTTAACTCATATCAAACATGTATGGTTCAACATTACATACTAACTGGTTATCTGAATTGATGCTAAAATTGGTCGATTCCATTATAACAATCGGCCGATTCTTGCACCGATCAGTCGGCCAACTTAGCTAAAATCGCCTAGTGGGCATGGGGCTTTAGCTCCGGAGCATAGGTGCTCTCAGTGTTACTCCAACAGTAAGAACGAGCCTTTCTAATGCATAAGCCTTTTTTCTTAAACCATCAGCAAACTCAAAGGGCTACTTGTATGACCACAGATATTTAAAAGGCTCTACTAAAAACCAATCTCAGAAATAAGTATAAGTTTATGATGAAATACACCCATACCATGCTGTTACAACACATATCCCGTGAATCAGACACACACTATCAGGCATTACCTGTCCTGTTTGGACCTATAACTATCTAATACTTCCCCTTGTTATGCTCAATAACCTCACCACCTTCCATATACTTCACCGTAGTATCAAAACAAACCTTTCCAATTTTCCACCAGCTAATACGGGCCAAATATTATGCTTTCCATTATTTTTTGTGCTGATATTCAGCCTTCACCACCAACTGATCATTGCAGCTGTCTTTCCTCACCAGCGACCGGCAGTCTAGGTCAGTTGCACCATTCCTGTCATTCACTTAGTAAAACCTGCGAGCCATTAGTCCATCAACACTTTAACCATACATACTGTTACTCTCCATTATCAGTCGCTAATACCAGGGTGACCACTCAGATTTCTCTTTTGAATTCCTTGGGTTTCCCTGAGTTTTCCTCGTCCAACTGCAAGTTTTCCCAGTTTCATTCTCCGTAATCTGTTCCAATCTGAAACCGTTCAAATACAAATAACAGGAAATCTACAAAAAGTCCTACATTTCTAGAATCTGGAAATCCAGAGCTTGGGAGAAAATCCCCGCGTTTTGCATGAGCCTTGTGCAAATTTCCAAAGTCCGCTTGTTTTCCCTGACAGGGTATCGTTTATGACATTGTCCTTGTGTAGTGGTCACCATACACAACGAAGATAGTGCTTTCTTCATTGAATACTAAAGTACAACCCATCCTCTGCCCTTTATTTCTCAGCACGTAATGGTGTTCAGTAATGATGGGACTGGTAAAAACTGACTCACAAAAAAAACTGCAACAAAATGCTCATAAATGTGTGGAAGGTACTTGTTTCCAGTAAATGAGCAGAGACATTGTCATTTCCCCTATTTCTGTCACTTTACTTTGTCAATATCCAAATAACTTTTTATATCAAAAACATGGAGATAATAAAAAATGGGGCTACTTTTTAAAACTTTACTTTTTAGACTTTACTTGCTGAGCGAGGTTAATAAATCAGTGGAGGAAAAACGTGGTTTGATCGAGTCTATAAGCTGTACAACTACGTTTGTCTGAATTATCAGAATATGTGGCTTGGCTAAGGTGCCATAATAATCCTGACAGAATATTGGGAAGCACTTGGCTCAGTATTATAGGAAGGCTACATAAGGTCTGTCTGGAACTATTTTCTTACCAGCCAATACATTATTACATACACGTGTTGGCAGCATACAGTAAAATATATATGTATTTTTAAATACAAATCTCGTCTTCTAAGGACCATGCAACACATGAAGATCGAATATGATGTGAAAAAATAATGTCATGATAATTTGAATAGGCCAGTTTAAGATTGGACCTAATATTTTTGTCGTTACAAGTTTTTCCGTTCGACAATTGTAGGGAACCAAACAAACCTGCACCACGCTTAAAACAATTTAGTTGTTTAATTTGTTTCAAACCATGTTCACAGATTTATAATGCGACTACAGCTGAACACTTTTCAACCAGCAGAGTCACCCAGGTAAATGAGTGATCTTGTGTTGAGTGTTGTTGTTGTTGTTGTTGTTGTTGTTGTTGTTGTTGTTGCAGTCTTGGCTATACTCTACGCCTTGTTGGAGGAGAGACTGATGTCGTCGAAGCCGTCCTCGGTGACCATGCTGCGTACGTTGACAAGGCGACTTGACTTGCGCCACACATCCTTCTGCAGGTCTACATCGTACGACTCCGGCGACGACCGGTCCTCTACACCGTCCCGGAAAAACTTGCCCGTCTTACCTGATAAAGGTCGATGATACAGGTTTTGATACTATTTCTATTTATATCACAACTACCAGTAAATGTAATATATTCCTACAGTATATGTGCCTCTCAAATACATAATAATTGATTCTACAAATACCTAGTAATTGAAATAATTTTCTCTCTTAATTCAGTAGCGGATCCAGGATTTTTAATGACTTTTATTCTGTTGGGCTTTTAGGCCTAAAGTAAAAACGAATTTTCTGAAAATAAGTTAGGGGGTGCCTCTTCGCCTCCCTCTAGATCCAAAAATGCTCTTTTCATGATTTATTGTATTCTTGTGATCAATAATTGGCAAAAAGGGCTTATAATAGAGGTTTTACGGCAACACTAATTTAATCACAGATTACACAATACTGACTCTAAGTACCTACCCTCATACTTGTCGGCTATGGCCAGTTCCCCTATCCGGCGGGCGGCGCCCCGCGCTGACGCGTGCTTCCAGGGCCGCTGCACGCTGTGGAGGCAGCAGAGGGAGCACGTCTTCTGAACCTTGGTCGCGCTACGGTGAATGTTCGTGTCACGGACTACCCCTGGAAAACACAAATCGGAAATTTGAGTGGTGTAGAATAAAATTGGTAGCTGAGATGCTGAAAAGCGGGTACATTATTGCATTTCTCTACTCTCCTTTTTCCTAAGAAAATCTACCAAATTTCACTATGCTGAAGACATAACAATTCTTGTTGAGGAGGCTACAAATGAATTGCTCCTGAACAGGAGAGGCCTCAAATCTGCAATCCATACCCATATCCTTCTGCAAATCATAACCACTGCCAAAGAGTTGTATGCTTTAAAGTTCAATAAGAAAAATTTTTACAGGAAGATAAAATAAACTGATTTTCTCCCATATAGTACATTATTGATTATATTTCTGAAGCATTTATGTGGTGAATTTCCGCTCGAGCTTCCCACCTCTTACTGTTGCCACCTAGTGGAGGTTATGGCAAAAAACAGTTACATTAATTTTCATTACTAGCAAATCACGTACCCCTTCAGTTCCGCCTGACATGTTTACATTTACACAAGAATTCAATTTTTTTTGGTTTAACCTCCGTTGGTGGAAAGATAGTTTCCAAATATGTACATGCTATTTCTTTATGAAATAATTTTATCTTTACTAGAATTGCCTCCGACCCAAGCCTGTTCTCCCTAAACCTCCCGTGCAGAATCAAGAGTCATTCTATGGAATTTTGTGATATTTTCCTATTCTAGGGAAAAAGTAAAGTGATTTCAAGAAATTCTTCACAAAATTGTAAGAAAATAAAGGAATTTTCTCTATTTCACAAACAATAACTATTAAGGAATTTTCCCCATTTTCATAAAAAAAATGTTTTTTTTCTATCACAAACACTTTGCCACGTCCTACAAATTTTCATAAAAATAAAGGAATTTATCTTTTTTTTCAAGATAGTAAAGGAATTCAAAGGAAACTGCTTTAAAATAAAGGAACAGTATGATGCCCGTCATTGCCTACCCGGGTCGATGGCGTTGACAGTGACGTCGCAGGTCCCTTTAAGCTGGCCGGCGAGGTGGTAGGCGGAGAGGACGTTACACAGCTTGGAGTTCTTGTAGGCCTGCAGCCCGTTGTACGTGCCCTCCTTCTGCAGCTGCAGGTTGTCAGTCTCCAGGAAGTTCAGCCCTGAAAATGGTCATACAAAGGGCAGATTTTTGAGAACATTAAAAAATTTTTTTTAAAGCTATTTGAGTATATTTCATCACTCATGTCTGAAATTAAGGGTGCACCCTACAAGCGAGGTGCATGATTCTGAGACAGGGTGCATGATTTTCAAATGTATACACACAGATGGTGCATATTTGTTCGCTTTTTAACATAGCATTTTGTAGTAATGTACTCAAAGAGATGTCTCAGGGTGCATACTTTTAGAATCTCTACAACCGGTGGATGCATGAAATGAAACCTTAATTTCGGACACTGTCACTATATTACATCCATTTAACATCGGACATGGCTGCCGTTCGCTGTTCAACTTTTTACAACAAAGGATTAGGATCGTGTGGCAATACCGGGAAAAGTGTTTACAAGAATTATAATTCACTTTTCAGTCACATATATTGATTTTATTTAAGACATTGATTAGAAATCGGGGACTGTGCCCCCAAGTGCAAACCCCTCCCCCCTTTTTTATTACTATTTTTCAATTTTCTTAACAATTGCTCCTTAAACAATGACAGACATAGCTGGTGGACCAAGACAAACAATAAAACCTTAATTTTGGACACTGCCCGATGATATTAATGTTGCCTGGCGCCGAAATTTAAAGCTAATATCACATAAAAATAAGAGTGTTACAGCGGGGCCTTACCAGGTAGTTAAGCCCTGAAAATGGTCAAGGTACTCATATAAAGGGCAATATTGAGAATCCTTTTTCAAATATCCCCGAAATTGAAAGCTAAAAGCATCAATGAAATCTCTGGACCTGGGTCCAGTATCGGTGGTGGCCACAAGTCTGTATATCTAGATCCAGTATTTGTGCTTTCAGTCATGGTTATGCCAGTGAATGACGGGTTTCAAGATCTTGGGCCCAACATCACTCACTTAATTGGTACAAATTGGATCCAAATAAGCACACAACAACTGATTTTCTATCCGAGAAACCTCCGATAGTATAGCTTTGGTGGACATGATCTGTTTCCTTACAAAGAGAATAGGCCACCGCCGCAATATAAGAGTGTTACAGCCTTACCCCTGGTGAGTCGGTTGTTCTCGTGGTCGTGGATGGAGCAGGTGACGAAGATGATGCGCCCCTCGCCCATGATGGACGCCGTGTGGATCATGGTGTCTAAGAGGAGGCTGTTCAACAACATGGGACCTGAAACCATACGGTTTTTGATGTATTACTATATATGTGACATTTTAATACAGAAAGGAACTTGGCAGACTATAACTTGAACACATGTTATTATCAGACTGTGTATGAATCATGGTGTCTAGGAGCAGGCTGTTCAACAACAGTATATATGGACACTGTGAAAACTTGGCAGTCTAACTCATGTTCATATACGACTGGGTGGATCATGGACTTGGTGTCTAAGAGGAGGCTGTTTAACAACATGGGACCTGCAACCATACAGTTTTTGATGTATATATGTGACATTTTAATACAGAAAGGAACTTGGCAGTCTATAACTCAAACACATGTTAATATTAGACTCAGTATGGATCATGGTGTCTTACAACAGACTGTTTCAACATGGGACCTGAAACCACACAATACAAAAAGTTAATATATCTCGCATTGATTCAAAGAGTATGTGTACTATTCGGATTATTCCTCATAGGGTGATATCGTGATTCTGTGAATTATTTTTCTCTAACAAAATATCTTTTTCTTGAAACAAAATACGCAAATACGATAGTGCAAATTTCACTTAAATTATCGTGGTAAGGAGTATGCAATAAATCTTGGATTTTATACTGAGCCTCCCTCTTCGTATACCCAGAGATGCCATTCCTGATGAAAGAAAATGAAGAAAGTGTAGAAACAATTTTTCTACTTTTTTTTTCTATAAGCCGCTAGGAGGAAAATCACTTTAAGGAATAGTTCTGTCATTGACTTGCCCTTGAATAGCTTGAAACCAACACAAAAATATTCCAAAACAGTCATTCGAACAATGTGGGAAACATCTATGGTGCAATCTAAAATTACTAAAATAAAGAAAATCTCAGGAAAAAAGGGAGAGAAAATACATCTCTTTACAGCCCAGCCCTACCGAGGTGGTTGGTGGCCATGGTGAGCTCGAAGCCCTCCGAGTTGGTGTGTCGTTTCTGGTCGCGGTAGTTGGGGGCGATGGCCGCGTTGTGGATCAGCACGTTCAGCTTCTTCTTCTTCCTCGTGAACTCCTTGACAAACTCCCGCACTGAGGTGGTGGAGGCCAGGTCCAGCTGGAAGGGAATATTGGAGCCATGGGGGTTAAAACATTATGAAAGTCTCAGTGTAACTGAAGAAAGCCCATATCATTTCTGCATGTACACAGGGGCAATATATTTCATGAAGTTTCAACCGTTTTTCACAATCCATATAACCAGCACACAAATATTCTCCTGCCCAGTGCGACACAAAGAAGCAAGTCAGGATGTCTTTTCTTTTTTATTCTTTGGATGCCAGGATGCCAGGAAATCTTTGTTTGTCTCATTCCTTTGCTGGTCCCTTGTTGGGCCAATGATTTTATCATAAATGCATTATTATTATATAACAAGACGCTTCGCGTCTCGACACAAATAAGTTTGTTTCAGTGGCAAGTAGTAAAAGTAGGAATTACACTACACCTACGGCAACTGAATGCCCTCTTCCACAAGTTCCAGTGCTACCCGGTACATGATTTGCCGCCACGTGACCCAGCTCCACTCTCCAAGCGGACTAGGGTGTCAATATTTCTGTGCATAACTCTCTGCTCGGAGATCGTGTATGTGTTTTGCCATCGCCATAACGACCGTCGTTACCAGGCAACGCTCAGTTACATGCTCATCAGTAGACCATTTCAAAAATACTAGTTAATAAAAGATTTCCACTAGATTTCATTAAAAAAATGACTAATCATAAAGCCAATTAATAAGTTACATCCCACTAAAAAAGTGACACAATCTAAAAAAAAGTGTATCCATAGTCCATTACAAACACACAAAACACACTTTTCTATGGTGTGATGCTATTTCTGTGATGTTTCATAAAAAAAAAAAAGAAGAGGATATCTGGCAAATTTAACAAACTAACATTGCCCTAAAATTAAGGAAAATACTCAATTTCATTAGAATAAGGTTTGAACTTATATATTATAGGATATAGATCTATATACCGGTACACAATTTCTTTGTCATTCATGGAAAAAATCACAAAAATTTAACATCGGTTTAACATAATCTGGACACCCCCTATCAATTTCAGGCAGTGTCACACTTTTCAAACTACCCACCCACCCCCCTGTGTGTGACATCATTTCTGGATGGCCCCTAAAGAAAAACTAAATATTTCTTTTTGAGATTGTATAATATAGATAATACACGCCACTATACTCTATGATAACATTCTTTTTGTGTGAAAAAGAACATTAATTTTGTTTATGTCGTGATTCGCCGGGAGGCTCCGAAGTATGCATTATCGGCGCCGAAGTTAGCACTTTCCTTGGGCTGGCTCCCGAAGTAGCATTATCTGTCCACCAGCGTGTGATACGTCCTATACTTTAGTTAGTTTACGTATGTCAGTGGACAGACTGGGGTTCATTGGTTGCCTGACCTGAGTAGCCCGGGCCGTGGCGGCTACGACAAAGATCGTCGCTTCTTCTCAGCTGGTGTTGGTGATCCCTTGGTCAGTTGGTGCGTATTTTGAGCTAGTAATGAGTAAGCTTTTGTAAAAGATGCGTAGGATCATGATTCTGGGCATGAAAATATCACAGAAGATGATTTTAGTGTTGAAAATCGTGAATTTCGGCGACGAATTTCGTTGCGGGCGCCACGAAAACAACATGTACACTATTTACATTACCCACGTGGTTTTCTCCCACCGGATGCTCTCACTAACCGGCGCATGCGCGAGCACTAGAACGTGCCGTAACGTCCCAGTTACAGCGATCTTTTCATAATGAGACAAATTATTTCTTTATTGATGTGTCATGTTGCTTTCATGGGATAAGAATGACGAAATCATATAGCTAGAGGAAAACTAATGTAAGTTGAAATATGAATCTCCTTTTGCCGTGAGTTCCTTCCGCTGGATGCAATGCGGCAGGTGGAGGATTCTAAGGAGTTAGATACTATGGAAGGCTGAAACCAGCGAAAAAACATGGCGGCGCATGGACGAAATCTCGTTTCAACAGCGTTTTTAAGAAGGGGGAACAAATTTACATGACATCCCCTACTGCAGTGGTGAAGGGCGATCCAGCTGGAAGGGAGCAGTTTGGTTCCATGGCAGTGTCCCGAATTAAGGGATATTTTGGTACGAACACTGGATGCATAGTTAACATTATATCATGTTGTCTACGTCTAGGAAAATGGAATCGTAATTTGAGTAGGAGCAGGATGAATAAACGGCGCGATAACCCCGGGCTTATCTCGGGATAACGTAGACGCGACCGTCGCCAGGCAGGTTGTCAGGGGAGGCGGTGACGTCACCGATGACGTCACGCATGCTGACCGTTGCGTTCCTAGCACTTGCAGCCGCGACGTCGCCGCATCTAGTCCGCTCATTACTTTGTGTTATGTCATCCCGAAGAGGGTGGGACAATATTAAATCGTGTAGCCGATGCGGGATTGTGCACCGACAACCGTGGGGTGTAAACTGTACGAGGGAAATTTTGGATTTCTACGGAGAGAGAGCGTCGAAAGCCATGACGGGAGAATCGGCGAAATCGAAACCACAACAACCAGGGAAGTCCGCCGACGGAGCGACCCAAATTGAAAAGTCCCAGGTCGGCCAGGACCCGGAAAATGACGTGTTCGATGTGGCAACGCTAGCTAAACGCCTAAAACATCTAGAGGAATCGTACAGAACAGACTTGGCGTCGGTTACCATGAAAGACGTCAGTAAACAGAAAACACCGAAGGAAAGCAAGGCCAAGACAGCGACGGGAGCCTCGAGCAAGAAATCTAGGTCGGGGAATCCCCCCACTTAGCCGAGGAAAAGTAAACAAAAGGCAGTTCTGGTCGCACGCGAAGCGAAGAGGAAAGTGATCGTGGTTGAAGAGGAAGACAGTGGTGATTCTGACTCCGAAACCACTAGCCAGGGCCAGGGCAACGGCAGCGACAGTGACTCAAGCTCTACAACGTCCTCGTCCTCGTTGTCCTCGGACGTGGGATCCGACTCAGACGAAGAAGGGGGGTCGGCGGCACGTGCCAGGCGCAAGACAAGGCGGCACAAGCAGAAAGAGGGCAGGAGAGGTAAAGAAAAAATTTCTAAACGCTACTCTCAGAAGCGTTATCTTAGGAAGAAAGGGGAAACCATCCAATCATTCGAAAGTCTAATGGTTATCTCGATCGAGACGGTGAAGGATGCTTACAGGAAAGGGAAAGACATTTCCGGACTCCTAAATCACATCCAGATGATCGCCGAGAAAGCAGAGTCAAGGATCTTCAGGATAGACACTCTGGTGTCGTACGACGAAACAGTCAGGAAAGAAGCCAACATTGGGGGCATAAAGGAGTTCGGTAGGGTTAACACTTCACATGTCCTCAAGTACTTTACCTACGACGGGACAACAAGTTCAAAGAGGGTGTCGTCAGAGAAGAAACAGGCAAAGTTGTGCTACGATTTCAATAATGCGGAAGGCTGCTCACGGCAGGCCTGTAAGTACAAACATGCCTGCAGGGCATGCAGCGGCACAACCCACGGCGCCTTCACCTGCTTCAAGAACTCAAACAAGAAGCTGACGCCAGGAAATGGCAATCAAAAATGAGAGGAGTCAATGGATGATTCTCCTGGTGACATTGAGTTGTTTTCGAGTGTTTGTGACAGTTCTGAAAATGTTGATTCTGTGCCTGTTGGCAAACAAAGTGTTAGCCTCATACGTTCAACCAGGGGGGAGGGAGCGGTTGCCGCAAACTATCACTCAGATAAGACGGAGGGGGGGGGGGGGGTCCGCATGCAAACGCTAAAGGACCCAACCCCTCACCAGGCAACGCTGAGTCTCTAGCTCAATCAAATTTTGAAGGCAGGGGTACTCCAGTTTTCAACCCACCTCACAGCAGGGAGGGGAGGGTCATCCATGTTTACGAGAGTTGCACTCTCGGGACTTGCAGTTGTGTAAACCTAATAGGGGGGTTGGCCAGCCAACTTAAACCTTGTAGAGTAGCCCGGCATTTGTGGTCGGACAGTTGTGATATGGATTCAGAGTCAAAAAACCTAGTGTGGTCCGGGTTATGTGATGGCTTCAAGATTGTTGACGAGGATTGCACCTCAAGCTACAGTTGTGAAAACTATAATTCTATAACCGAAACCAAATTTAAAGGGGAAATGGATAGACTTCTGAACAGGGAGATTGAGGAAGGTAAAGTAAAGATAGTGCAAATAGAGCCCAGGTGCATCCACTCATTAGGCGCAGTTGAGAAAAGCAATGGGGGTTTGCGCCCTATCACGGATTGCAGTCGCCCGGAGGGCGACTGCATAAACGAGTTTATGGGTTCAACATGTGATAAGTTCACCTTTAAGTCAGTCGATACTGTGGCTCAGATGCTGGAACAGAACGATTATATGGCGGTGGTCGACATCGAATCAGCCTACCGCTACTTGTTACCCTAAGCAGCGTCGGTTATTGAATTAAATAAATACGAATAAAATTCTAAAATTATTGTTTCCTATTCAATGAAAGAAAAAGACTAGTTTGGTTACTACGATTTATTTATGGCTGTTCCATCCTATTTGTACTGCACTCCCCCTTTAAATGTATTTCGGTCGTGATCTTTTTTCTTTTTTTAGAATTATTTTTTTGGTAGGGAAAGTACTTATTTTTTGGGGGTAAAAAATAAATTTTAAAGAAAAAAATAGAAAAAAAGCTCTCAGTCAGGGGTTTTAAACCCAGTCAGGCGGTCGACCGGAAACAGATTTCTGTTTTTTAATATGGCCTTATGCTTACCCCCTGTCGTGAATCCCGTGTTGTGAAAGCCTTACCTCCATGTACTGGACGAGGCAGTTGGGGAGGTCCCTCTTTATACACCAGACGGCGTTCTCTCCCCGGTCCCGGTCCTTACTGGCCAGGATGACGTCGTTACCGCCCTCGGCCAGGTACTTGACCACCTCGTAGCCGATGCCGGACGACCCGCCCGTCACGATCATCACCCGACCCGTCATCCTCCTGCCTCACGCGCAGCTGGCTGTAAGAAAGAGCAGGGATATAAGTCAGGGTTAATGAAAGTATTTGAAACTACAAGGCGTCAGAGGGATTTCTTAAATTCAACAGGCGACATAGGGCCTTAAAACAGGAAGGGTAATCTGACAGTATAGTATCAAGGGACAGAGCAATTTCTTAAATTCCACATGTGAAATCTGCATAAATAAGCGACAAGGACATGTGAAAGACCTATTTAAAGAAAAGAAAAAAAGAAGATACATTACATCAGGACTACCCCATCCAGGACCCCAAACATTATTAAACCTTCTGAGGGTTTGGAACAAGATCAAAACGGTTGTCTGCATGCCTATTCAATGCCTCCCCGAATAAAGAATGGTGCCAAAGGGTGGCACATTCATAAACCCGCAAAACAGGTAGCAGGGACGTCTAAAACCTAAAGTAGACTTTTTAAAAGAAAGACAAAGTAAAGAATTCTTGACTTTCTAATCATGTGCCATGATAAATGTCTACGCACCAATCCAAAGGTTCACACGATGAAGGTAAATTTTCATGCTCCAAACTCCAACCCTCTAAAGGCCCAGGACACCCTGGCAGGACCCTCTGGACACCCTAGAAATCTTACACAGTTTAGTATCAAATCCAGCTCTGTATCAAAGCTGAGGCAATCAGACCCTCGAGTTTATGTGCAGGACACCTGCGTGCCAGAATCTGGGTGTCATGTAGACGCACCCGACCATATTAAGATTCCGTCAGCAATGTTAATATTGTTATTATTAAGTGTGTTTCTGAACGCCCCTGGTGACATAGACAGCAAACCCCAGCCCTATAAACACGGTGAAAAACGCGCCTCCTTATAGGGTGTTCTGGTAACACAACATTACTTGTTATTATCAAGTGGTTTCTGAACGCCCCTGGTAACATAGACAGCTAACCTCAGCCCTGTAATTGTGTAAACACGGTGACAAAACGCCCGGCCTTGTTTCATCTCTCTGCACGGGTCACAATAGTGTCCTCACATGGTGAGAGGTGGCCAGAGTGAGCGAGTGATGGAGGTTTTAAGCCGTACCGATAGCCAATGTAATTTTCATGATGTAAACAAGTTTGATATGACAAATTCTGACTTTTCACAAATTTCAGAGACGTGTTTTGACTTGGTCAGTCTGTGGTGTTTGGATCTAATGAGATGATGCAGACAGGGTGGGCAATCAGCAGGGGATCAAAACCTGGAAATCATTTTTGCTATCATTTTTGCTGCAAAAAGTGGCCAGACAACAACATAGAGACACATACGAGTTATGTATGTCTATGACAACACTCAGTATCCATCTCTCTGTTCCCTTTTCCTTTTATTTGATCTCTATAATTCCATGGGCGGATTGGGGGGAGGGGAAACACCCCTCCCTCCCCCCCCCCCCCCCCCCAAATTTCTGTCAATGTTAAAATTTGATCAAAAACTCAATAAGGAATGGAATATCAAACAGCGTGTCTCTCCCTTTTAGAAATCCTGGATCTGTCATTGAATTCGCATGACAAAATTCATCGATATTTTGTGACATCAAATAATATGTCAATAATGACATTTGTTTATATGGCACAATTTTCTAATGGTGCCATTTACTAATGCAGGCCACCTTTGAGATGAATAATATTTATTCTAATGTATATTACATATCTCAACATTTGTGTGTGTGTGTGTGTGTGTGTGTGTGTGTGTGTGTGTGTGTGTGTGTGTGTGTGTGTGTGTGTGTGTGTGTGTCGGGGGGGGGGGGGTCGGGGTGTCTTCCAAAGGACCCGATTGCCTGATTTTTGGGCCCCCACTACAAAGGAAACACTACTTTATCGAAGGCTTATCTAGCAAGGGTAGCAGATCTACAAGTATTTCCTCCTGGCACGCTCCGAGTCTCGGGGCCCTTGATGGGAGGTCCCCCATGTCGCATGTTGAATTTAAGCAATTGCTATGTCCCTTGTCACTAGATTTCTCATGTCGCATGTGGCATCGAAGAACATCTCATGTCTCATGTCGAATTTAAGAAATGATCCCTGTCATGTTGTTTAGTTTTTTCTTCATGTCATTAAGCCTCATGTCACATGCCGATTTTAAGAAATGGCGGACTATCACATGGGCCACCGTTGGTACCACCACCTTTCCCCACTTTAGTTGGCTATTGGGGTTTAACACCGTAGCAACATCATATCACGGCGAGAACAAGGTTTGACAGTTCTGTCTTTGGTGGTCGTATTTCTGAAATGATTGAATGTAATGATATTATGAGAAGTCCGAGACGATTCCTAAAATTACCGAGGCAGGTGTTCAGCTTCTTTAATGTGAAACGTCCCAAAGACAGGGTCCTACACATAACAGCCTGTGGCACTAGGCCTTTGATTTCCCTGTTGTTGGCACAGGACGAACATAAAGTGGTGTCCTGGCCAGGGTCGAACCCGGCTGCCTGCAAACCAAGACCGTGCACGACCACTACACGGGCCCCTCTCCTGATTTGGTCTAAGTACAGGTAAAGTAGGGAACAAGTGGGACACTGCCCAGCTTTGGTGGTACCAAACCCTTGAGTCTCACTATTTTCTGTTCTATAGAGCTTCAATGGAGTACCAATTACATGTAAACGAAAATCAGATCAATCATTTTATTCTTACAGTAATATTGCCTGAATTCCTTGTCACATATTTCATATATCAATCATGTTGAGTAGAAAAATGGAAAGATAAAAGGCTATAGAAGCTAGAGTAATATTGGTGAGTGTATATATAGGCTTACACCTATCAAAATCTAGTATACGCCTTATAAGGGTTGTATAGGATTCAGATAATCAGCACTCCCGGAAATACGGTTATAAGCGGAATCAGTTTGTGAAACCATTCTAATATGGGGTGGCCAATGTTGTTGAGGCGTTGGAACCACTTGTTGGCATTGGCACTGCATAGGTTCGAGTACTATGCAGTGCAGTATGGAAAAGGGACAATTGGTTGACCCCTGCACGGAATTGTGCCCAAATGGTCCACAGGTCTGCAGTAGAAGAACAATTAATAAAATGAACTCAGCTTGTACAAAAATCCATTAAAAAAACAACAAAAAAACAACGTTATAACTATTAAGTCTCAGGGGCAGTACAGGATTTTCAAAAGTGGGTGGTCAACATAAAGGCTAAGTACTAAAGCCATGTGCATCACAGTTATGCGAGAAGCATTTTCTCCTCTTTTTGTAGTTTATGGGTCCACCAAAAAAGGGGGGAGGGGACAGGACCCCCAGGATCCGCCCACTGGGTCCGCCCCTGAAAGTATAAATTTGCAACTCATAAATCTATGCTTTAATTGCCATTAGATACAAATTATACATGGTCTAATGGATGCTTCTAGATATGAGTAACCTATGAAGGGTGAAACTAATACCCCTCTCCACCAAGAGCCTTTAACATAAAAACAAACAATAAGGCGTAACCCGCCTATATGGCACTTGAACCCCTGGCACCACAGGGGATAGATTGTAGTTACGTCCAAGTCCGCTAGGTGTTCAAACTATTATGCAAGAGGTATCTAGGTCATGAAAGGACTAAACAGGAGAGGACGCATTCCGCTGGTCAACAGAGTCCTTCAGTCTGACACAGATGATGTAAAACCTGCTCTCTGGGTGGAGGTCTCTTTTTACAGCTCGTGACATCCGGGAGTGGGAGGAGTGCGCTCAGAATCTGGGACACGAAGGATTGGACCCAGAGAACTCAAGTAGTACTATAGCTTGGGGACACAAGATAGGAGGTCTCTGACTATGGCCACACCCTTATTGTTGACCATTTCGGAATGGAACCTTTACTTCCCCTCTGACAGCAGACATGCAAATGGGGTATAATAATTAATCTTGAAGAGAATAATTGTTAATAACTAGGCCACCCTTGATACGACGTTTGCTTCCTGTCCAGCGCCCGACTAGAAACTTTTTTTTCTTCAGATTTTCGGATTTTTTTTTTGTTTAGCAAAAACTTTATTAAAAGATTTACACAAAAAAAAGGGGAAAAAATCCCCCCCCCCCCGACTGGTATTTTATTCTAGCCACCCACTGGAGAGGAAACACTTTTTTGTAATGGTGGTCCTATATACATTTTTTTTCATCAAGAGCACATCACGCCGTGTATTAAGCTGGGGACATCAGATGGCCACACCCTCATTGTTGGTCTTGCCGAGCCATTTGATTTTCGGTATGGATACCCAAGCTAGGAAAAATTCTTTGAATTTTCTGGTCATCAAAGGATGACCAATACAGAGTGTCCGTGTTTTTTTCAAGAAATCAAAATAAGACCTAAATAGAACCTGTATAATACCTTGCTGGGTACCAAAGTAAGACCTTTTCAGGGCGTGTTGAAGATTTTAAAAAAGAATCTATCCAGAATGTTTTCACATTCTACCAGAAAGAACCAAATTCAGATTCACCTAAAATGAGACCTCTTTAAGTCGATAAGACCTTTCTCATAGCCTTATAATTGGCCAAACCAAAATAAAACGTTTTAAGACCTTTTCATATCTGCTTGGCCACCCTACAATAACAGAAACCTGGTCGTCCGCATATAGTACAGGATGTCCGCATCATTGAGACACATCAATTACAGGAAAAACCGAGATTTTCAGAAGGACAATTTAAATTTTGCTTCAAAATATTTGATCGCCAGCAAGACGATCAAAATTCGTCTTGTGGAAGTCGAGGATACATGGACACGCAGAGGACACTAATCACATATGTTTGATGCAACAAAGATGCTAGATGTTGTGAAGGAATGGTAGACGATCTGCCCTACGGACGTTCTGCCTCTGAGACGTTCTGCCTTATGTGCTGGACGTTCTGCCTGTTCACTGTGGACATTCTGCCTTTAGGCTTAGGTGTGAAATCGCGGACCTCCGTCGCGGACCTTCGTCCGTGGCATGAAAAAACGGCACTTGGTGTGACCGCTTCAATTATAAGCGAATTTTTCACCATGAAAAAAAACAGGGGTGGAAAAGTAGATCTAGGTCGGGCTTGTGTTTTAAAAAACTGACTCACGGCCCCTAGATTTAGTTGAGGGCCCCTAGATTTGGAAAGCAATAAGGGCCCCGACTGGCCTAAGATTTTTAAACTTTAAACCATAGAAAAAATATTTAATTCCTTCAAATTTTACTATAATATCACTGCCATTACCACATCAAAATTAATATATGTTGCCAGGGATAAATGCAGATTAATGCTGAATAAGGCAGATCATCCAGGAAAATAGGGCAGATCATCCAGGAAAATAGGGCAGATCGTCCAGGGCAGAAAGGCAATAGGGCAGATCGTCCATATACCTTGTGGAATGGGTTTGAAGAATATTCTTAATTTTCAACACTGCCTGAACATAAAAATAGGTTAACAAAAAAGGCATTGGTGTTTCTAATAGGTATAAACAAAACAAATATAAGATAAACAGTTGGAGTTTGTGTAGAAGAACGTTTTAGAAATAGAAAATCCCTAAACTAAGTTGTTTACAGTCGACAGGATGACGTTATCAACAAGGCTTCGTACTGACATCCCTCTGGTCATAAGCACAAGGATGAGGGGGACAACCTGACTCACTTTCAGTTTCACGTTCCCATAAATGTGACTCAAGAAGATTGGATGACTCATATAACTGTGGTGAAATCCAAAGCATTAAACATATTTTTTTAGGGCCTACTACCCAGGGGTTTTCCTTAACTATTTTGTCCACTAGTCCACCGGGCCGGTGGTCCTATCTTTGCCCTAGGCCTAATCAACATTTCTTTTAATGTTTTTTTTATAGTCCGTGTACTAAATTATTTATATATTTTCAAATCTTTTCACTAGCCAACCGGGCTGGTTGCTCAAAATTGAGTTCATGAAGACTACTTTGTAGACCTAACTATATTAATATATCCCAGCATTCTAAGATTATAAATGATACATTACTTCATGAAATACAACTTTTTGTTGTTGTTGAATGATCAAATAACCCAAGTTTGCTTTGCTTTGCCAAGTTAGGGTGCCTACGCTTTTTCAAAAATCTAAATATACGTCAATGTGACGTTTATTATACTTTGTCGGGTAGAACTACCAAAGTAAGACATTTTTTTCAACACAATTCATAACTTTTTAACATTGTGAAATGTTTGCACATTCTACGAGAATGAAGTAAGGCCCAAATCTGAAGACTCTTGTGTAGATCTAAGTGTTGTAGAGGATGTTTGACGTGCATTCGGAATTTTTAAGAATATCTGAGTCTAGATCTATTTGTAGACTATAAGTTAAAGAGGCGTTGATAAAAATATCAAATTGATCTACCTATTCTTATTTTTCAACCTATGTAAAAAATGTGTTTACAGTTACCTAAACAAAACTACTTATAATTTTGGCCTGATGAGAGAAATGATTGAAAGAAAAATTACATATTGTAATGAATTCATATTGAGATAAAATTTCACCTTTTTAAGACCTCGGGGCACATAAAATAAGACTTCTCTTTCAATTGACGGGACCAAAATAAGACATGTCTACATGTGTGGGCATCATGTTTTCGTCTTCTAATATGTGAACGACAAACTTGGCTGGCTTTGTAATTTGTAAATTTTATGAAGCCCTCTCAGGCTCTGAACTTAGCCATTCTACAAGTGGAAAACTTTAGCCATTCTACAAGTGGAAAACTCGGTCAGTGCTTTTACCTCAAAAACAGGGGAGACTTTTTTGGGAATAAACTGGTGTGTATATTCAATGGACTACACTCAGTCTCAGGTCACAGAATGAAGCGTTCGAACTCGGAGGTCCAGTCACAGTGGCAGTGGGCAGTGAAAGTGGTCAGGCTAACGCTCTGAGGCTCTGGTACTAGATCTAGATCTACTATAGTCCGTACCAGTGGGTCTGACTGCAACAGACTAGATCTACGAGGCCAAGGAGTGGGGTGGGTTGGTTAGTGCACCACTCCAGTCCCAGATTGGGTCGGTCCTCGTCTACTAAATCGCAACGCGCAGCAACTAAAACATGCTTCCTCTTACCTAAGACAATGTATATTCCGAGGACAAGGTAAATCCTGCAGCTTTTCTTGCACCGATGAACTTTATGCAGTTATTTTGTAAGCCAACATAAACTTTTGCTTCTACTTTTGTTGGGACCGGAAGTGACTAGTAATTTCCGAAAAGACGCGCCTGTGGAGACCCGTTGCACCGCACAAAAAGCCGACGTTCCCCGCAAGGTGGCGCCACATTCCTTCTGCACTTTTACCGATAATTAGTTCAATTCTCAGTTATTACAAAAGCAAAGGGGAGAAATCTAAGACTGTGTGATTCATAACTTATTTAATCAAGTCTAACATGAGTAAATTTGGTTGTAAATTGAGCATTTACAGTAGTGTGTGGCTTTGGGGCACCTGTCAAAAATAGCAGTCGATCTTCTGAGCATGCGCAGACACTTAGCAACGGCGAACATCAACAATCATGGCGACCGAGGTGGACACGGATAGATATTACCTGGAAAGTATCCTTTTTTACATCGCAAATTCTGAAGATTGTACAATATAGTTCAGTTAATCATGTTCTTTGACACTTATTCTATCGCTCTGTTTCGGTTAGTGTGATTCTGTGGGCTGTCTCACTTGTGTTTTTGACTGAGATTGCCGATCGTTACTAGACGTTAGAATAGAAGTTCAGTGGTTCACTCAGACGTTCAGTGACGTTAGTCACTTAGTGCCACTGGCAGTACTGACTCAGTCTCAGACTGTAGCCTTCAAGGGAAGATTGGCTCATAACCTTTGTGTGGACAACACTTTACATGATAGCTACAAAGTTTTCAAAAGGGCCACGCTTCTTTACATGAATGGGCCATACAGAAAAAACAATAACAAAACAAGTGAAATAAGATCTAGCCCAGACCAGAGTCAGAGAGTAATTTTAAGGAGTAACCTATTTTCGGACACTTTGACACATAATTGCATCCAGTACCTATAATAACCACCTAGATATATCATATTAGGTCAGAAACCAAAGCTAAATATGTTTTTCATATGTTCTAACCAAAAAATTTAGGAAAGCAATTTTTCTAACTTCATATGGATCATTTCAAATTTTTGAGTTAGGTGCACCTATTTTCGGACAGGTGCACCTATTTTCGGACAGTTAAAATGGATAAAAGGTATGGTTTACTACCTCATATATTTCCGAAAAGGAAATAAGACTTACAATTTTTTTTTTCATTCAAAACAGTCATACAACACCTGTAGCTCAGTTTTCCATTGCCTAGATTATCAGTAAACTTTATTTTTGATGCCTAAGCAATGTTCTATGAATTAAGGGGTTTCCCTAATAAAATGCATAAGGAAATGAAATTTTCAGTATATTTTTCTCAGAAAAACCTATTGTTTTAGTCAATTTTATACATATAATATAAAATTGGCAATAGGAATTGCCAAAAACCTAAACAGTGTTGCTCAAAATAATACAATGTACTGTTTTCCACTTAGAATTAATGAATGTAGCTATAGGGGAGCCTAGGTGAAAGTTATTTCCCTCAGTTAGAGTTTAATTAATAGATTGATCCTAATGCACTAGTTCACCCATTTTCGGACACCATATTTCTGTAATCAAATTCCATTTTCTAAGGTGAATTATAGATTTCAAATTTGTCAAGTGACTAATGATTATCTGAATGTATTTCTATAAGAAATAGTGTAATATCTAACATTCAGCTCTGATTTTTCTGTAATTTGTAGCTTAAAATGTAATATATTGCTTAAATTGCACCTAAAGCATTAGGTGCACCAAAATTGTCATGTTCTTGCACCAGATTTTGTATTATCATATATTTTTCCTACTAAAATAGGTAAAAATACAATAGGAACATTCTTTTTTGGCTTTAAATCACTGGATATTTACCCTGGGCCAAATTTATTGACATTAACATTTATTCTAGAACAATTTTATACAAATTCAGGCCTCTAATTTGGGAAAATGGTATAACTGTCCGAAAATAGGTGTATGTCCGAAAATAGGTGCATTTCCGTTAGGCCTAAAGCACTAAACTAAAGTTAAAGTCTAAAGCCTAAGACTGAAGGCTAAACCCAGCCTGGCCTGAATTTCGGTTGGTACCCTGTATATTTCAAACAGTTTAAAAAAAAACAACGGCTTATAAGCTGTAGTTGTTGTTTACATATTTAGATCAAAGCAAGGCTGCCAACTTTTGAAATACGAAAAATGTTTCTCTATGAATAAACTTTGAGTACAAATGTCAAGGCTCAAAGTCAAACCCCCTAAGGGCCTATAGATATAGTATAAACTATAATCCTAGACTATCAACACATTGTAGTCACTTAAGTGGTGTTCTATTGAAATGAATATGAAGTCAGTAAAATTGACTAAGCACCCTAAATCAAGTCAATTTCATATTCTGTTGAGGTCATTATTTGCATATGATATAACGTTATACTGTTTGCTAAACAGGGTCTATGTTTGTCTCAAAACCGATATCGATTGCAAATCACAGTTTGGTTATTACAGGGAACCGGTCACCTGTCTCCGTGACAATTACAATATACATCCCGAATTCTATGCCTGTAGAATGATGTTGAGCAAGTCAATTGGAAGAATACAATTTTATTTAGAAATCACTATTCTCCGTCCTGAGATGTTTCATTGAATAGTACAGAAACATTGGCAGCGATAGTTTTTTTTTTTATATGTATAATTTTAGAGAAGCACAAAGATATCAGTTTTTATTATGAAGGTCTGGACAAGTACAGTAACCTACAGATTTTATTATAGGCGGCTTCCTAAATCACCTACAATTAATTTTGGCAACATAAACATTTAATTTGACGTAAAGAAAAAGTGGGAAGTCATTAAAAAAAATTGAGTTATTGAACCTTAAGCAAGCAAAGAGGAACAAGTTCCTGAAGATGTGGACTCTGAATACAATTACGAAGAAGTAGCTATTGACGAAGACTTCATCTCCCCCGGTAAGTTTAAAATGCCATCACGAGTAAATCTATTATGCCCTTAGAGATTGCAAAACTTGATTCTGCAAATTCAAGAAACCCACATATCATTTGTGAAATGCTTTAACATTGTCAACCGAAAATCATCATAGTGATTAGTCGCACAAAAGATGGAGAAACCTAAGAATGTTCGTAGATGACTCTCTTCCGAATTAACTTTAAAATTTTAAGGGCGAATACGCTTTCTAGAAATTTAGCATTTTGATCTCTGCACTTGACGCAAGTTATTGCTACAGTGTATTCCTTTTTACCCTTCTCAGACTTAGATGAGGATTTGGATGCTGCTGTGCGAACAATCCAAGAAGCGTCCCAAGATGTGCAAGCCATCGTAAGTAGAACTTTTGGTTCAATGATTTTGGTGGAATGGGGGTCTATCAGACATTGGATTATTTATTAAATTAAACTATTTATTATAATTTAATCTTGTAGAACTTTTCTTATGGAAGCTCCACTCATGCTACATCTGCCTTCATGACTCTCATGTCCAGTTTTCTCATGGCGTAAGGGTGCAATTGATTTATTTGATTTTTTTTCTTATAAGGACTCCTCTTTAGAAAATCTTTTCACATCATTTTGCCCAAGCTACTTGATCCATCTCTCAGATAAACTCTCATTACGTTCTGAAAAAAACCCCGTTATACCCGGCATAACTTATATACTCAGACCATTGGTCTCTTTAATGAGGAAAATAATATCATATAACTATTTATACAGGCGAAGAAGGAGGGCTTCGTCAAGCCGGTTGTCAGCCAGAGGCCGGAGGTGGTGGACGATTTCGTTAGGAACTTTCTCGTCAAGATGGGCATGGGGCGTACGTTGGACTGCTTCCAGACTGAGTGGTAAGGCCTTGGTATTTTAAATTATACCAATTTTACTAAAAATATGCGATATACATATATACGGAAGACGAGGTTGATGGCAATAGCGCCATTTCCCCCCCAGACTTTATCAGTTGAATATGAAAATCAAATGTATTTTTCTCATTTTCAAATCATTATTTTATCCTAGCTATGGGTCTCGTACTGGTGAAATGCGCTATTCATTTTGACAATAAAACGCTTTAGATTTATGATAATGTACATGTTTATACGGCTTGTATTTGTCAGACAAATAATAAAACACGAAGCTCAGAGTTTTCAAATTTTAGTGTGGAATTGATTGAGCATAGGCAGTGCGCTATGGACGTTTGGCTCTTTGAAAAAACAAGTGTTTAAAATATATTATAGAACATTATTCCAACTTATTTTGCCCTTTTATCAAATGACTAATTCAAAGAGGATTCCCCAAATTTATTTTCTTGGGGAATCCCTTGATTTTGTAAACAGGAACTCCCTTGCGTGATATATTTTTATGTCAGTCAAACCCTTATCCTTATAATTATTCGCTGTTCCCGGCAGGTACGAGCTGGCCCAGAAGGGTCTGCTGAAGGAGGAGGCTGTAGGCATGGTGCCCGACGTGTACGCCCAGAACCAGCAGCTCGACGAGGAGGTCAAGCGTCTCCAGCAGGAGGTCAAAAAGTTCAAGGACGCCGCCATGTGAGTGTCTCAATGATATATATACTGATATTAGGGACAAGTCTTAAGTGGGCGCAATGGGCACCGCCCCGTTTTTTTTTGTTTTTTTGTTTTTTTTGGGCTGGGGGGGGGGGGGGGGGGCAATGATACATTTTTATGATGGAAAAATCAGAGCCAAGGCTGCATTAAGGCGTCCCCTCCTTTGAGAATGTATGAATCCTCCCCTGGATATGGCACTTTGTAGTTCTGCTATAGGTCTGCTTACAAAGTGATGTTTCTCTCTGTTTGACAGGCAAGTGTTAATGGTCCTGGGTCGTTAAATTTAGATTTGAACATACTGAGACCACCTTGTCATTATGTAGAAAAGTTATAGGAGTAAATTATTTTATGCGTTTTTAATGTAGAACTTTGCATCTTACCTGGTTGAAAAATTCTGTAAATGATTTTATCATAATTAACTGTTGAAAGAAATTACACAGTATTCATTCACAGAGTGTTAGAAATCAAGTAACAAAGTTTTAAGTTATACGTTTCGTTTTAGCTAAGATAATTTGTCTATTCTTTATCAAACCCGAAATGTGAATGACACTGTTATATCTTTTTAACCCCTCAGGAAAGCTAAGGAGACTTATGTGAAGCTGAGAAAGGAGCGGGACTACCACAGAATGCACCACAAACGGGTGGTGCAGGAGAAGAACCGCCTCATCACCGACATCAAGAGGTGAGAACTGATTCTCTACCTTTAAACGATTTGTCTATCACTGTATCAGGGTCCCCTCTGCATAGGGAAAACACAGGAAATTCTGTTTGCCCAATTTCTGGATTTTCTTGTTCATAAGATTCAGGAGATTGCACTTTTCCGATATAGATAGTGAAAAACTTTTATAACATTTTTAAAGATCAGAAAGATTAATCACAGCCGGTGCCCCATACTTACATGTTCAGTACAATCTTTTTGTTGGGGGGAAGGGTGTGTGTGTGTGTGTGTAGAGTCTTCCTATTCATGCACCGATTCAGTCCATTTTCATGTTGCTAAGTTTCCACGTGCCTTGGACTAAGGGATATTTTCACGATTTCATATCTTTAGTTTACGCCTTTTGTAGTTGTTTCATTTTGATCAATAGTATATATTTTGTACTCACGTCAACTTTTCACACAGTCATATCAGTGCATGAAATACATCAAAATACGTACAGTACGAAAACAAAATTTTTATAGTATGTCAATAACGTTGCTGTCCTTCCCCTTCTGCAGGTTAAAGAACCACTACACGACGTACGAGCCCACCCTGCGCCAACTGAAGCACAAGTACGAGGCGGCCATGAAGGAGAAGATGCTCACCAAGCTGGAGCGGGACCGAGCGGTCGGCCAGGTCGCCGGGCTCCAGAGTACGCTCAAGAACATTGAGGGGATCCGCCTCGGCTCGGGCAAGACGCCCCACTCAGCTGCCGGTAAGCGCTCGTTTGAAAATAATTCAAGCACTTTTTGGGGGATAAAAAGAACTGGATCTTTTATCATTGATTAGAATTTGTTACAACATAGAAAAAAGCTACTCTGGTTAAAAATAATAAATAAAAAACAAAAATATAGATTACACGATACCCAAGAGCAAGATTTTCAAATCTTATTTTAATTAAATGTATTTCCCTTTATCCTTGGCCAGGTATATGTTCAAACAACACATTTTGTTGCAAAAGACTCATGAAACGGTATAAATACAAATATTCCTGTTAAGACAAGTGAGGTATTAGCACCAACAAATAGTCTGTGCTATTAAACCTGTGGTCTCACGAGGCTTCGGCTCGCTCTAAGGAAAATATTCTCTCAAACCTCTACTAAATTTCCTTCACGGACATCAAAAATAAATTTCTTAAATTCTAATTTTGTTTTTTCCCCCGGCCCGTAAATGATATTGATGGTGAGTTATTTGGAACTTTTGAATCTAATGTGTGATGAATACAATTACGTTACTTTTCACTATCTTGCACTTGTATTCATGAAATTGTTATTTCAATCTGGAATACGTTCATAAATTTTTCCTACACAAAATACACTATTATCTATGTCATGTGCACATAGATATGGACTATCATGTTATCATTTTTAGCTCGCAAGATAGTTGATTATTTTTACACACAACATGTATTTTGATTTAGCGACAATATTTCCTTGCATCATTTAGTTTTCCTTTTAAATAAACACATATACCGAATAGTACTTTCTTTTTGCACGCTTTTATGTCGTTTTATTGCTCACCATATCATTGCACTGAGTCGGAAGCATCCAGTCATAAAATAGCCATTTATCCGTTCCGTCCGTTTTATTCATAGTCAAGCCCTATTGTTAATGATGATAATTATTCCGGCGGTAATATTCCTTATCGTCTTTCTAGTCAGCTATAAGTAATAACAGAAATAAATTAAGTGATTAAAGCTACGGAATGACCTACAGCCTATTACAACTTTCCATGATGGGCTATAATGCATCTCGGAGTATTCCTTAACACTTAGTCTAGTATGACCCTAAGCTTTTTTTTTTAGAGACTATAGTGAAGAATATTGAAATTAGTTTTTGCTTGGCCTCATCATCATTCAACCTACCTATGTTCCCTCTGAGACCTGACCCTCTCTGCCCTCTCCAGGCGGTCTGCGTACAGTGGCGCGGGGCAGTGCCACCATCATGGTTGACCAGGAAGGCCACGGCCCCACCCAGCGCACGCTCCAGGCCGAGCGCAGGAGGCACGAAGGGCCGCAGGACTTCCCGGATGAGCCCCGCCACCCCGATGTGAGTAGCCCATACCAGTAGCAGATTCAGTCAAGGGGGTCCTACTGTTTAATATAATTGTTGAAGTTAGGCGGTAGAATTTCTATCGTTTTTAATTAGCCTTAACACCTAAACTATAAGCCCCTTTTCACCAGCATTTTCGGGGACGTCTTTTATGTTGGTACAGATGAATCTACAGCACTTGGTAATTTAGCTACTAATTTTCCTTCATATTCATATATGTAAGCTGAATTGAACACTTTCTTGCAAGTTTCACCTTTTTCTAAAAATGAATTTTGGTATTACTATCTGTTAGATATTTCGGGTAATTCTTCCAATAATAATATACGCAAATGTGTATAAACATATGCAATCAGTTGTAAAGTTTTATTTGTTTATAAAAGAAAAAATTTGACAATACTTAAATGTAGTCTTAATTTTGTTCCTGTCACTATTCACAACAAAAACCTCTCATTGTTACGTGTCATTTCCTTCAGGACTCTACGTTCCCGGTGGACTCTGGCGTGAACCCCCTCCTGTCTCAGGTGAAGGGTGCGCCCGGTCACCTCACCCGCACCGGGGGCTTCCGCCTCTCCAACACCTACCAGGCCCACTCCCACGCCGTCAGCAGGTACGTGAAAATTGACAGGAACACATGCCCTAGGTGCCTTAGGCCTAAATGATCAAGATGTGTATTTAAGAAACTAGAAATTGCTGTCGAGGGTGTCTGGAATAGTGTCTGCATTTTCAAGAATTCCCGAGTCTACTTGCTATGGTTAAAACAGTATTATCAAATAGACCTCCATACTCTAATTTTTTTTCGACCAATGTTACCTGGATACAGCTATTTTTTACGGGCCTCATGTTTTGGTGTGATTGTCAGCAGGTAGGGCAAAGGGTGCCTCGTTTTTTTTTTCTTATTTCAAATTTATTTATGCTGGTTACATAGATATAGAATGTGCATTGTAATTTGTTTGTGGACATACTTCAAATGAAAAACAGAACAGACTCTTTTATAGGGGAAAAAGAGTTGTCAGGATATCCCTATTTATTTTTTTAGGAAAAAAAAAAAAATTGATAAATGTAAGTGGGTAGTGATCAACGTGGCTTGTGTGGACTCAGTGTGTTAAAATTATTAATACAATTCTTGGACCTGTAGATCCATAATCGACAACTCAGAATACCTTGCAAAAATCGATGAAATTATTTGCTAAATGTTAATCACTAATGCCCAACTATTCTCTTATCTTACAGTGTGGCGCTGCACCCCCGTAAGCAGATCCTGGCCACCACCAGTGATGACCACACGTGGAAGATGTGGGCCGTGCCTGGTGGGGACATCATCATGACCGGCGAGGGACACACCGACTGGCTCGCCGACTGCGACTTCCACCCCTCGTAAGATTACATTCTGCATGTTCTTATTAGCTTACATTCTCTTTGTTTCTCTATCCATTATACATCTTATATTTAAAAGCAAGCAAGAGACATCCTTCGAGAAGCTATGTTTCTGGATGTCAATTTCAGTTTTGATCTAATGAAAGCTACTTTCACATCCCCCCAGCCACCTTTAGCATGTAATACGTATCAAAAATGTACTAGACGGTTAACCCCTTTACCTCCCTTTGTATGAACGTAATAATGAACGGCCCATATCCAAACTTGCCTGCTCAGTGGTAGATTTAGGGGGGAGGCGCAGGGGTGCGCACCCCCAACTTTTTTGGGGCAAATTTAGATATGTTTTTTGTAAACTTCTGAAAAAAAGGGGGTGCACCCCCTTTTCTATTAGCGCCCCCCCCAGCTTTTCATAAAGCTGGATCTGCAGCCTCTGATATCGTGTTTACAACCCTCCTGATATCTCCAGTAACAAGTAACGTTTCACCAACGAATAGCTGATAACTTATGTTGGTTTCTCTTCACCTAGTGGTGCCAAGCTGGCGACAGCGAGCGGAGACACAACGGTGAAGGTGTGGGACTTTGCCCGCGCTGAGTGCGAACACACCTTCACAGAACATACACATGCAGGTCAGTGGTTTTTGTCAATTAATGAAAATATTGTATAATGACACTGTAGTATGATGTCTCAGTTTAACATTAATAACAAAGAACATTTGTACATTCTGTCTCAAAAAGTATTTCACGAGACTCGTACAATCCTTCATTTCATTCTTTACAATTGTGATTAAAAGCATTACAAGGGTATACCGATAAATAGCATAAGATAAATGCACCAATATGTCAATTTGTTTATTTTAACAATTTATTGGTAATACCCTATCAAATAATTATCCAAGGCCTTTCGTTATATATGCATATTCTTGTTTTCAAAATGACACTTTGTTTTTTTATATTAAAAGAGTTTTGAAGCAGTTGGCCGAAAATTTTTATTTTGTGGTCACATTTTACAATACCCATCACAGTATAAAGCATCCGAAGTGACCCATGTTTAACTAAAACTATATTTCCCATAGTCTGGAGTTGTTCGTGGCACTCCTGTGGTAACTTCTTGGCCACGGCTTCCATGGACAATACGTCAAAGATCTGGGACCTGAACAGTCTGCGGTGTCGCTACACGCTCCGTGGTCACGCCGACTCTGTCAACGCCATCCAGTTCCTGCCCTACTCCAACACACTTGTCACCTGCTCCGCCGACAAAACCATCTCACTTTGGGACGCAAGAACCGTATGTGGAACACAGCAATTAATTTATTAAAAACCAAATCTAAATGTATCATGTATCAGTGTTTCCCAAAAACTTTCTGAAACGGCGGGCAAACTGTCCGACATGTAAAGGGATTACATCCAACATTTTCATGCCATACCGGACACGTCATGTTCAAATCGATATAGGGAAGAATTCGGCAAAATAATAATGATAGAAATGGCCATTACTTTTTAGAATCTAGGATAACAATATTGCCGGACATAATGTCCGACCTCAAGAGATAAAACATCGGACAAATTTAGAAAATTGTTGGACATGTCCGGATGTCTGGCAGTTGTTGGGACACACTGAATTATGATTTTTAAAGTTAACGAATAAATGTAAAAAAGAAATCAAAGAAACGTTTATATTCGACGCAATTTATAATTGTAGTGTTCAAAGGCCGTAGAACATGGAAAATTTTGGTATAACATTCTGCTAATAATTTACTTGAATGTATCGATATATCAAGAAAGCTGTATGTCATTAAAAAGTATGTTTCTTTTTATTGACAATTCCTCTGTGCCAATTCCGTAAAATCTGTAGGTTTTATAAATCTGATTTTATTGTTATTTTCAGGGCCTTTGCGCACAAACATTCTATGGTCACATGCACTCCATCAACGATGTGACATTCAACATGAGGGTAAGTGATATTGATATCCATTGATGCTCCCATTAAATTTCTTTCTTTTCCTAAATGCTTTTTGAATACATATTACCATACAGTTTATCGACAGGTTCTCCACTCGATTTCTATGCAACTCCTTCCTATTGCTATTATTTTCTTAATTATATTTATACCTATGAGGAAGACACTACTTTTCTAAGCCGCCGACTACCAGCCATAGTGTATCGGTGTACCACGCTGAGAACTAGTTGTAAAGTTCCTGACATGCACACTGATAACATATGACTGGTACCCGGGAAACGAGAAAAGTATGTCTCTCCAACATTGATTTCGTACATTACTCACCTAATCTTTTTTTTTTCATTATCAAGCAAATTCACCTAAGCATTTCTTGCCTTCCTCCAGCTGCAATTGTAGATAATTGGATTTAATGATTCAAGTAAAATATAAGTGCTGTTGATACTAAGTTAAATAATAATAATGAAGTAAGATGATATAAGTAATGCCTGTAATCATTAACAGATTCATGTCTGGTTCCTATGTTAGGGAGACACGTTAGCCTCGTGCGACTCGTACGGTGTGCTGAAGCTGTGGGACGTGCGCGCGGTGGCCCCGATGGTGGGCGTAGACTGCGGGCCTCACCCCGCCAACAAGGTCGCCTTCGATCCCTCTGGTAAGCCAATTTACTGTGTGTAGTAACTGGTTCCTCAATGAAATCTAGCCTGCTAGTTCGATCCGAATTTATAGCAAGGGTCTACTAGGAGTAGAAATACCACACTAGTAATATAATTTTGATTTTCAATTATTTGAATAGGCTTGTGTGATCCGCCTGTTTCATTGCTTCTTATATTTTCAAACATAATTAAAATCGGATCTGGCATACATTAGATATTCAAAGAAATAGGAAGGAAAAATGTGTTTTTGTTTTAGATGACATTTACATTAAAACATGAAGTAGGAGTGGATCCAGCCCCATCCAATTAGTAGAACTTTATCTATCCAAAGAGGAAGCGACGCGCACCTTTTTGGATGTTTAGCCTGTATGCTTTTCCGAAATCTTGTATTTGGCCCTGGGGACCCACTCTGTGAAATGACATACCCAACAATTCACACAAAATTCCTGCCACCACTTACAGATTACAGAACCCTTCTTAAAACTAAATAACTTATATTTTTCTTCATGTCGGTTTTCTTTCCCGATTTTACTCGTCTACGCGTCGGTTGTGTTTGTTCATCAAAGTTTTTTTTTTTTAAAGAAAACTTTTCTATGATATGTTAACCCTGATCAATGATCTTCATAGAAAAGAATTTGCCATCGATATTTGATATAGTAAAACCGTACTGATTCTGACTTTTTGTGGTTGCAGGTATGCTGACTGCTATTGCTAGCAATGACGGAACGATCAAAATGTACGAAGTCGGCAGCGGACAGGTGAGCATCTGTTTCTAAATTATATGATTAGATTTGTAATCCCTTAAGCTTGAATTCCATATGGCAATTTTGATTCTGCCAATTTCGTATTTGTTAGATTTTTATTCCTAGAATATTGGATGGAACCATACATCCTATATAACATTCGAAAGAAAGACTCATATAACCTTTCTAATGATAAATAGCATGTCTGTGCCTAACTTTTATTTCCATTGTCGATTTCTAAAATCGGCAGCAATATTGGCATGTGGAATATATGGTTTAGACTAAAACATTTTTTTGATTTTGGCGTCTTTTCTTCCCTCCTAGATGACCAGCCTTGTGGGACATGAGGATGCCGTGCAGTGTGTCGTCTTTGACCGTTCTGGAGAGTTCATGGTTTCTGGAGGGAGTGACCTCACTGTTCGCATCTGGTCATAATCTATGACTCGCTATCACCAACCGACTGAACATTTTCAAAGGCATTGTGATTCTGATAATGTTTTTCGTTTGCATGAGGTACAGTGGGTAACCACAGGACAGAAAAACAGGGGGAAAGGCAATTACAGGAAATATCCTAGGGAAAAAACGAGAAAATTGAAACATGACATGGGGATGATATCCAGATAAGTTTTTTGTTGTTCTCAAACTCTCTGAAACCCATTTATTGGAGCCCATTTTCTCTTATTTATTTGAAAAATTACAAACGTATTTTCGCATTTTTCCATCCTCAAAATTCCAAAAAGTAATTGGATACCTAACAGAGAATCTATGGCGGATCAGAAAATGAAAACGTGTCATCTTCCAACTATACATACTTAACTTACCAGTCATTCAGGGAGATATTTAAATAGGCTAAATAAAAAAACAAGAAGACCATTGTCCCTACCCTCGATTAATGAAATTCCCTGTTAATGGTTCAAAGATTAGAACTGTCTAAGATAACAGTTTTCCTAGATATAATTGTTTGTTATTTGAGAGTAATATTCAACAAAGAATGTGACCTGTTCATACAAACTAAAAAAGTATCAATAGTCTGTAAATATTATTGTGATTTTTCACCTTGGAGAATAGCCATCGTTATGTACATTAATTCATAAATATAGCTTCTGTGATATTTATACGTTAAAGGATTGTTACACATGTTGCTAGATTTTAAATAAAGACTCATTTCTTTTTACTGCATCGCAAACTCTGTTTTCTTAGCCAGTAAAATGTTAGATATGTTACCTTTTGATATTAACTTATCTCTAGGAGTTTTCTAACTGCATTTATTTATTATGTACACATGTTTCCATGCTTACTGCCACCCCCTTTTCTTTTTACATGTAATACACATTGACAATTAATGCATTGATGTGGACGTAATTAATGGATGGCCCGTATTTGAAACTTTAAGGGGTGCATTAAATTGAAAAGTTTCTATATTGCTATTTTGTAACGTCCATTTTGCATCTTATGTTTAGTTTCTTCTCAATGCTTCAGTTTGTTAACTTTTAAAAAGAAAATACAATGTTTTTTTTTTTTTTTTTTTTTTTTTTTATGTTGTTTCTCTGGACTACTTTCCTAAAATAAAAACACAACACGATTCTTCAGCAACATCACTCTATTACTCTGACAGTGATCACATCCAAAAGTCCAAATGAAACATCAAGAAGAGTCTTTTTTTCTCTAGGAATTGCCAACCAAAATGGTGTGGCAGTTTTAAGACATTTTGTAGAGATGCCACTTTTTCATTGAAATAAGGATTTGCACATTTTTGCTGTAACATTTTTCGAAGTTCCCAAGCGTCAGGAAAAAACATTTTAATTTTTAAAAAATCAAGTAACAGAAAGCATGCATATACTTTAAATACTCAAGTATAGACTACCTGAGTTGTTTCCTTCCTAAAAATTGGTATATAGTTCCGAAGTATTCTGTATTTCTCATGTCTAAAGAGTGGCATCTCTGATTTAGTAAGACGAGTCAATTATTCAGTTCTCTTCAAGAGAAAATCTCAAAAATGAGAAGACTATAGCAAAAAAGTACACAGAAGCGTCATTAAACAACGGGAATGATGATGTCACTGGAACGTCATAGCAAACAAAATCCTCCATTACATTCTGTTGTATCTTCCTGTTAAAGTTTGAAAGTTTACAGATTTCAAAGTTTATATTTTGTTAGACACTCACTTCGTGTAAGAAGTGCATAACACAGAATTTACTACTTCATATCTGATTATTTCGAATAACAGGAAAAGCTAGATATATTTCCTCTTGATAAGGTATTTTTATGCATTAACTTAGTTCTACACATTTGCTTACTATTAATGTACGAAACTGTTAAAACTAGGGCTATCATCGATACTATTCTAACTAACCAATATCAGTAGTAAAATATCAGGCTCTGATCACAGACCCTTCTCTTTGAATAAACTATATAGGGTAATATGGTGTTAATACATATCTGCAAAGTTGGACAATAAAGACTATATACAGCTTTTAAAGCAATGTAAAATAGGGAACTTGACATTTTTCCATTAGAAATCTAAAGAATTAGATAATTCAAATAAGAAGGAGAAATGTAGAACTCTGGATGGACACCAGTCAGTAGGTAGGTGAATTGTTGAGGATCAAAGGATCAAACCACTGGGAAGCTGAGTCGTCCAACATGAACAAATCAAAAGTTCTTTTTCTGTGACATTTTACCATCAAATGGTTTTGCATTTTTCTAAAAAGAAATGTCTTTACTTGTTTCAATTTGAATACAGTTCTCTATATATTTTGCATTTTTCTAGAAAAAAATTTCTTTGTGGCTCCGCCAGTAGGACACTCAAACTACCCAAGTGTCAAGCTCAATCTATGTTATTGAAAAACGGTTTTGTGTTCAACCATTCAAATTATCTACATAGATATACTAATATAAGAAGGCCCACTGGGGACACCCTAGGATGGCCCTAAGGGCCTTCTATATTTTATCAACCAATCAACCCATAAGGGTTGGCCGGATGTTAAACTACCCCAACAGACAAATCAACAAAACAAAGCTCTAAATATTCTAAAAATAGTGAAAATCACGAGCGGGCCGTACAGCCTAATTATACTCACTGGCCTTTGTACGGCCCACTGCTCAGCCGTGCGGGTGATAAATTCTTATATCATTGACAGTGATTGATTCTGGTCTGTCAATTCAGCTGTCATATTCAGGTAAATCTTGCATGTTTCTTTAGTGTGCTCAACACAGAATTGATCACTCTATAAGAGCCAATTACACAAATCAAATTTGCTTGTTCAGCAAATGAATCGTTATCTAACCACATATGTTTTATTTCATAACATTCAAACACTCTCCAATATCAGCACAGACTTTCCTACAGTCTGTTAAGTACGGATTTGTCATTTTCGTAAAGTTGTACAGTTTGGTAGGTAAATGTCAAGGATGTTACATTGAAGCTTAGTTACACGTAATGGTGTATTTCACCCTTGTCTTAGGACTGAAGATATATGTTCACTAGACAAGGTAGGTAACAGCTTACATCAATACATGTTAACCAGTGTTGCATCTTGTGTTGTAAATTCTTAAGTTCCTTTGGGCAAAGGCCATATTCAGTGAATCTCAGTCAAACCGCGTCACATGAGAAATCTCTTCTTATTGGCTCAAACACTGTCATATCTAGGAATGTCTCGTCAAGGAAGTCCCATTTGGGAGTTGCCTTGGTCAGTATGTTATGTATGGTAGGTGCTCATTCATAGAGTCACATAAGTCAATTCATATTAAATAATTGATATGCATGAATGTCATAATTGAACAAGCCTCATTTGGGAATTGCATAATTCAGCAAGTTTCCAATTGGGAATGGTCTCATTTAGTTATTCTGTTTGGTAAGTCAGATTTGGGTATGTCTTTTTCAGTTTGTTACATCTGCTAAGTACTCATATCCGGAAGCACTTTTCAGCTGTAGACATTTCCACTAATGTCTTACAATTGGCCTTCCGTTTCCATCAAGGTGAACAAATTATTAGCCTACTGGCAAACATCAATTTGTTACTATCCTTGATTAAATCGTCAATTCTCAATTTGATATCACAGTTCAATGTCAATAATAAGACCTTACAAAGTCAGATGCTGCAAGTCATAGATTATTCTAGTTCCATCCACATGTATTCTAGCAATCAGTGAGGGTCCTGATCTACTGAGCTGTGACTTAATCCACATGTCCACTTGGGCGACAAAGAGTTTATTCGGCTGCCAACTACTTTGAACCCTTTCCAACCAGTACAACCAACAAGCCCTTGTTGCAGTTGATGAAATACAGCTTGGTGATCAACTAAACTCTTTGTCGGCCATGTGGGGATGCAGCTTTGCTGCCCGACAAAGGTCTTGTACATGCTCCTGGTTCTACTGGGGAATCATTCTACAGTCACACACAGCTATGATGGTTAAATTCTGTTTAAAAAAACCAAAACTGCATCCTGGTGGCTTTGGATTTGGATACACAAAGCAATATTCAAAAACAGTGGTTCTGCTTTGAAAAATGCATGACCTTATTGTTATGAACTTGTCAAGAATTTAGATTCACTATGATTCTGTTAATTTGGTCTGTGGGCTGAATACAAATATTCATTTTTAGCTATCTAACATATCATGTGTGTCAGATTAACTGAAACTCTACCCAAGCAACAGTTTAATATCTTATCTTTCAATCACTGAAGCTGGGGAGCTTCAACTTATTCCCACCAGGGAAATGAAATTACATAAAACATCTAAAAATACATTTGAAGCACACATCACTTTTAAACTTTTGTAGGTCTTAGGTGCATCTACATAGACAATTTTCCTTACTCTGATTTTCATGCCACTTTTAAAATTCAGGTTTCATAAATTGGAATTTAAAACACTGATGTCTACCTTTGCCATTTCATCCATGGCAGAAACAGGATGCTTATCTTCAAATGATCTTTGAAACGACATGACAAATCTCATTTTGTAAAATTGTTAATGCAGCTACATCTATAGTGCATGATGCTATGTTAACATTGTTATAATATAACACAACATGTTTAATTCACATATAACAATTTTCTATATTACCAAAATGAATAGCATGTATAATATGCATACAAATTAAACGTTTTTCTATATAAGATCTACCATATTACCTATTGGTTTTATACAATCATAATTTTGATTGCCTTTGAAAAATTTCTTGATTATAATACTTATGTACAATAGTAGAATGACCAAAGCTAGATCTTTATATAGAGTTGTGACTTATAGATAAATACCCGTATAAACCATTTATAGAAAAGACATTATTATCATATATCTTAAAATATTGATTCTAGCTAATTCAAGTCTTAATTCCAAATGTCAAGTATAACATATATAAATTTGAAAATCAGCTTGCAGGTAATATAAATTTCAATGAACATCTTTAACCAAAGGTACATCTTTCACAATAACAAAAAAATCATTAACAGTAGAAGAGAGTCAAAGTTGTTATCACAGAACTTTTCATAATCTTCTACGAAGTTGAAATATAGATTTATAGAAAGGAAATATGTCACACTGATCATTCAGTGGGGAAAATAAAATCTCAAGTGGCTGCCACATTGTTAGTCTCTGGAATAATATAATCTACATCTTCACAAGTTAATACAAAGCATAATTACATTCATAAAACATTGCACATGCCTCGTTTAGAATAAAGACAGGTATATAATACACTATAATACCCATTATACAACTAATCTGAACTATGTGGTATACAGGGTGCCTATGCAAGTCTCGAAATATCTTAAAATGTCTTAAATTGATTTAAGGCCTTTAATAGGTCTTAGATTTCGCAATTTTCGTGCAGGAGGTCTTAAAAAGGTCTTAAATTAGATCTGATTAAAAGATAAAAATCAGATGATAAGATCATCAAAATTACTACATTTTGAAGTGCGTCTTTAACTGATTTTTGAAAAAGTGTGGGCACCCTGGGTATAGACTATACTAAATACATTCCCTCTTTGATCCCACCGGGGAGGTCTCTACCCTTTTTTCAATGGTGGGACCAGATCATTATTAGGTAGACCTTTAACCAGATTGGGTCATAGAGGGAAACAGCTGATATATACTTAGAGTGATGTGCTACATTTAGGTCTAGATGTCATAGGTAGCTCCTTGCCATGCTAACCCCTGGAAGCGGGGCATCTGAAAAATCACCAAGAGAAAATGTGTGAAATGTGAGCTATTTTTAGGTCAATTAAATTATTAAAGATTAAAATCAGATATCAAGTTATCTAATGAAGAATATACCCTTTCATTTTTTTTTATCATGGTGGGAGGAGTGGGACAAATGTTTTGTATCATGGATATTAAAATGTCTATGTCAAATCTTTAGATGATGTAACATTCTGTCAAAGTGGTGAGTGGTTAGCATTCACCCTGCATGTCAAATAAAGGAGAATCTAAAACTCTTTCTAATGATATATGATATGTCTATGTTTAATCCATATTCTTACTGCCAATCACTATTATTCAAATTGGCAGTGTGAAAATGGGCTAGTGAATTAGAGACTAGTTTGGTTTGCTACTTACCCTGTGAGAGAGTGGACCCCTCATGTGTGCCCTAGGCATACAGAACTGGAAACAAAATGGAATAAAGTTAAAAATACATGGTCAGACCAGCTTAATTGTACAGTTGGTTAACAATAGGAAAGGAACATTCCTTTATCAAAATGGTGCCTAGAGGTTTTTTATTCATGCAAAATCATAGCACCAGCACACAAAACAAGAATGACAATACTGAGCTATATCCTTGTCCTTTTTTTATTATTAATGGTGCCAAAGTTTTTCTTTATTGAGTGAATACCTAACTGCCAGCATTGATACATTGATACACTCGTTTACTCGAATATAGCAGGTCATAATTTTATGTTAATACAGTTTGATAGAAGATGAAATTTAAAGAAGCAGTCTGTTTGTTGTTTACTAAAGAATTAAAGAGAGGTTCTTGACCCTCCAACTAATCTTGAGCAGCACATTGTTAAGAGATGTGACGGTGTATAAGATGCTTTCTGCTGATACACAGAAACCAAAGGTGAAGTTTAAGAATATAGTGAAACAAATTTGTAACACAAAATGGATATGATCCGTTTGAACTGATAACCCACCCAATGAGTTTGAGTTTGCTAATCTACTTCATTATTGTCACTCATATCTATAGACCGACCAAGTACAAAAGTCTGAAATAGTAAGCAGTCACCCAAAACAACCAAAACGAAGGTGCAAACTGCTGGGCCACACACTACCAACTTCTAATAGGCGAGCAAGGACCTGACTCTTTGAACGGGCCGGCCAAACGATACACTGCCTTAATGCCCCAAACACGCCATACCCAAAACTCCACCCCAACCATCCCGTTTATTCACCCTTGTGCGCAGGGCATGACTCTTAATCTTACACCTCAGTCCCTTACTCAGACTCTTCGTTTGGCTCAAGACTGAAACAACCCGAACGTCTCTTCGCCATTGAGTTTGGACACACTGACTCACTGAAGGACATCACACTATCAAAGATAGTCTAGGGTTTTAAAAAGGAAAAACATTCTGGACATGTCTGCAGGAGGGGGGGATTTTTGAAGGGCCTCTTATCTAGAGCAGGAGGTAAGTGTGTGGAAAAAAAGACCGTGTCAAAGTAACTAGCGAGTAAAATAAATTATGGCCAAAATTTAGAAAAAAAATTGTGTTCAGGCTTCCCGACCAACCCTATTATTTTGGCCCAACACAAAAATGTTATTTAAAATTTCTTTTTTGGGGGAAATCAGATGTTCAGATCATCTGAATCTCTCATTACAGTTAAAAAATATCTAAAGGTAGAAAAAATACGACCTACCAGCTCTATTGTTTTGAGGAAGATACCTGAACACAACATATTTCTTCCTTTGGAAAAAGAAAATAACCATGCTGCCAACTGACCTTGTCGTCCTCGTACATCTGGTTGCCAATGTGTCGCCGCCAGTTCTGCATGTAGTTGGGTCTGAAGGCATGGGCCGAGACTTGACCCCAGGTACCTGGACAGAAACAAACAATGGTATATGACCTTAAAATCCACCCCAACCATCCCATTCATTCCCCCTTTTTTATATGTATTAATGATCAGTTATATCATATAAATGTAGTTAGGTCTGAAGGCGCAGGCCAAGACCCAGCCACATGATCATAAAGTCACAAACACACAGTGTCTTTTGACCTTCAAATCATTATATACATGTAAATAATGTAAGAATATTTATCAGTTATACATTATATATATGCCCTTATTCCGGTCAGGAATATTAGTTCTTTCAAAGAAAAAAAAGTTTTTATTCAGATACAAAACGAATTGATTATGATACTTTTCAATAGATAGATATATCAACTCTTTTATGCCATCATCATGTGTATAAGTGGACAACTGATTTTTAGTTTTCGTTTATGATATAAAGTCACAGATGAATTCTTATAATAAAATAATTTGAAACAAATGGGGGAATGTGGGGTCAAAAACTTTTAGATATGTTGGGTTTACCTGTGGTGGTCCTCGAGTAGTGATCTGCATGGTATCTGTAGGTAACAGAATCAGAAATCACTCAATAAAAGAGAAACAACTCAAATGCTAGAATGAAGACCCAAGCTTACGTATTTGAGAGGGAGAAATACCACCTGTAAATTGATAGCCGTTTTCTATCACATGCAGTGCAAGTGTCATAACTTTTAAGATTCAGATCTTTTAATCAAATGATACATGATGTAATATGATATTATAATTCAGATTTATATGATATGTGCATTTAAATATCAACAATTAAAGATAAGTAATGATGCCTGTTTATTCATATACTCAGTAACAATTATTGTTATTATCCCAGTTTGCACATACCTATATAATGAGTCAGTCTAAAGCCCTTAGCAATGTGTGCAAATAAGGGCAATAACATGCTTGTGCTCTGTTGGTCTTTATGTAATAACTGGGGGTAGTAGAGGATAATTTAAGGCATTTTTGAAAGTTATTCTAGCCTCAGTGACCAAGTCAATATATTTGATCTTACTATAACCTCTGTAGAAGTCTAAACAAAATAACACCAACATTGCACTGAATTGGTGAGTTTTCAGGTAAGAATCTATAACAAAATAAAGAAGACAAGGTTTTGTCCTATTCATTTCCATACATTCACATTTGGCTTGATTTTGGCCCTTGCCCTAATGGGTGCAGGCCAAGCCAGCGGTGAATACACATTGGACCTTATACTCCCTCCGTAAAAGTGTCATTATACTATATTACAATGTTTTCTATGTACCCACCTGTTGAGGTTGTTGGCCCACTTGGCCTCCTGGCGCTGTCTCCTCCTCTTACAGATAATCCAGATGCAGCAGGAGCAGCAGAAGGAGAATGTGAGGGGCAGGAGGATGGAGGCTATCACGATGGCCGGCAGGAGGCGCTTCACTGTGGATGACTGCTCACACATCCTGCCATAGTAACCAGGACCGCAGCTGCAAAGGGAGGTGTTTTTTATTGTTAGTTTTTTCCTATAACAGGTCAATCTATTATGCAAATTTCATAGGAGTCGTGCCACCGTCAATAACTGCTCCATAGTAACCAAAGCTGCAGCCCAGGGATGGATCAAAAGATTTAAAAACAAGGAAAAATAAATGGGAGTGGGGAGACCATCCTTATGTAAAAATTTGAGGTGCCCCATCCATGGCCTAGAAAATTAAATTTAATTTCAAGCACCCTTCTAAGTCCATCCCTGCTGCGGAGGAAACGTTTTCTTTATTCTAAATAGTTTCTCTAAATATTATAAGGTGAACAATATATTTTGTATATATACATACAATCATTTGTGTTTAAATGTGTATGTATATGTCTCCTGAGGTTCCAGATAGAGAGGGAAAAAAACTATACATAGAATGAACTCTGTAAATATGTCTGTAGATATTAGACTCTTTATGACCAAGAGAAACTACAAATGGTCCTGAACCTCAGAGAAAATATATTTTTCAATCCTCTTGACTGAAAAATCTTACTTTGGCAGCAAAAAATAACCATCTGTTTTGATTAATAACTTCTGGTACCGCTCATGCTGCCCACTATAAGGTCTAAAATTTAAACAAATAAGGTGTTTATGTAACCCGTCCTACCCCAATTCTTTTGGATTGCTTGGGTCAGGAAGTCCATGAACACAACAATTTTTACTCTTTGGCCTAATGCATCAAGCAGGTGGTCTGGCCCCTGTGTGTTCACTGGGTGGTGGAAGGTGGGGTGGGGAAGGTGGAGGGATGAACGAGGAGCCAGTCAAGCCTAAAGGATATTTGGATTTCTGTTTCTTTCTTTGCCCTAATTAAAATTGGAATAAAAGTCAATTTGAAATGAAGATATGTTACATAATTAAGTAAAGATAAATTAAAAGATTATCAATAAAAATAATTTTAACAATTATACTTTAAGTATTTGTCAGATATGAATCCATAAGTACATTTATTGGAAATAACAAAATATCAATTTTGATATTGTTTTCAGGGCAACTTGGGCTTTCTGGTCTCTCAAACTTGACACACCTCTATATATAGAATCCATGTGCATGGGAAAAAGGAGGTGTAGAGCAGGTAATTGTCACAAATGAGGGTATTCATAGCATTTCACAACCAATTGATTTTATATAATGAAAAACGACCTATGGTAAACCTTTGGGGGCACCTCTACCAATAACCACTATAGGACGCCCCCCAAACAAAAATGAATTCAAGTAGGATGTTATTAAATTACTGTGTATATTTGTAAAGAATACCTCCAAAATTGTACAACACCAATGTAAGTGACACAAATGTATTGCTTACATTAGTTCAATAAACTTACTTACTTACTTGCTTACATAGGCCTAGTATATGACCAGAACCTGTTTTGAAGCCATAATGGGATATTGCAAGTTTTAAGAATATCAAAGTAAAATTGTTTCACACTTCCATCTTTTGAATGTCATTTTGACAAGGAAAAAGTTTATTAGGAGATGAATTAACGACAAGTAGAGAGGGCATGATTCCTTAAGTGTATAATAAACAGGCCTATAACTCACAGACAGGCCATCTTGTGGGTCTGGATGTTGTACTGACAGATGCCTCCGTTCTGACAGGGCTGGCCGAACTCCGTGCCCTCACACAGTTCCTCGAACGGTACTGAGAGAAAATGAAATGAACAACTCATTGCTCTGAACCAATCACGGCACTGACTGAACATGAAGTAAACAAGGGCTCATTATCATACATGACTAATTAATGATACTTAATGTATAAGTTGTAAGATGTACACCAAAACCACAAGGTTATCTTGGTTAATGATTAGTCTTTATTAGGTTGATTTGTTTAAAGTTTCAGACTTCTTTAGTCCTACTTCAGCGATCTGCACTATGTTAATAAAAGTGACAGCTCCTGCAAAAAGTCTTCTTGGGAATTCACATACTAAAGGAATTATGTCAATATTCTGATTAGAACAAATGTTACTTGTTAGTCATCTGAGAATGACACGGTCAAACTAGCGAATCATGGTGACATCTGACATATTTAATTTAAATGTAAAATGGTACTTAAAGGAAAGACGTAGAAATATTGATCATTTTATTTTGATGTTAATCCCAACTCACATGCAGTAAGGTTGACACTCTCCCGGGGGTTATCTTGAAACACGTAGGCCCCTGTGACGTCCCTGCTCTCCCCCAGAATGTTCAACTTGTGGTCGTTCTGCAGCATGAAGCGGACCCAATCCAGCCCGGCCTGCCCCACCAGGGCCCTTGTCACGGGGATGCTGTAGTCCAGGGAGTACTCCATCACCAGAGAGCCCGAGCTGTGGGAATTCAATAAGTGTTTTTTTAGTGATGATTTAAAATTGAAGAAGCTCCAAAGTTCATCATATTATACAGGCTGTGAGGTTACTCCAGCACCAGGGAACCTGCCCTGGAGAAGTAATAATACAATTTATCTTATGGCAAAAGTGATTGACATTCAACTTGTAACTAATCAAGACCAAACAGTTCTTGCCCTTTACATTCCTGAACAATCCTCCTATAATTTATTGTGTTTTTAGCAAAGAGTTCAAAATGGAGAAATGCAATTACAAATGGATCAAATGTTACTCAAATTAATGTTATATGTACTCCAGCATCAGTGAGTCAGAGCTGTGGGAATTAAATGTGTATTTTTTCCAATTATTTCATTTCAGTATTTCAGTATTATTACACAGGGTATTGAAATCGGAAGAAATACCTTATACAAAGATAGACTCAAATGGAACTTTTTTTTAACCTTCATCTGGATTTGTCAGGATATCCATTAATATCAATACTCACTAAAGGGCTATGATGGTAATCTGCAGGAAGGTTCCATTCTGCAGCTGGCCATTGTGAATGAAGTAGAGCTGCAAACAAACCAACAGCAATTAGATAATTAATTAATCCTCCTTTTGTAATAATGGTATATGAACCACATAATGATTTGTTTGGCTAGCATTGGGTAATTTACTTGTGGTGATTGACCCAAAGACAATCAATTTCAACAATGCGTCGTCGAATATAGAAAAGTACTTGTATTTATACTTGCTTTGCTGAAATGCAAGTACCAAAGCAGCCACATTTCAATACATTCTCTATGATGAGCTTGTGTATCGGGGTAAGACATTTTAGGATTTTCAGTTTGGAAACTTAAATGGGGAAAATATTTATTAGAAAACAAAAATTTATGCTTGAATGGGTTATGGAAATAAGTTGAATAGCAACAAATGGCTTGACACAGAATGAGAATCCCTTCAGTGCCCCATTGGTTGCCTGGGTTGAGTGAGTGATTGCCAATTGTAGCCGAGTAACCCCTGCATGTAGGGCTCAAAAAGGTGCCGAGACAGGCTATCCTGCCACTTGCATTATCAATAGCTGGCAGAAACAATACTTATACGGCCAAAATTGTTATGACAATCTTGAAGGTAGACCTTTTGAGAGAACCGATGATTTTCCAAAAGCCCCTGAAAGCCTTGTGATAGTTGACTCAAAATTTCTTACAGTAGATGTTCATATGCATCCAAATGGCTTATATTGAACCTTCCATTCCTGTTCTGATGTAATCGTCATCATTGAGGCCCTAGAAGGGGGTCCCAATGTTGCAGGTCAAATTTAAGAAAAGGCAATATTGCCCTGTCGAATTTAAGAAAAGACAATGTCACGTGTCATTATATTTTTGAAATCCCATGTCACTAAGGGCCCAAAACAGCCATGTTGTCATATCAAATTTAAGGATTTAGGGCCATATCATTGTAAGAAAAGCTATTGCACTATCTAAACTGGGCTTTGATGAGAAGGATTTATTGGAGGGTCACTGTGCAATATTGTGAAAAAGGTATACACACCTTTCAATAGTGTGGCGCATAATTGTCTAAACCAAGTGAGTGCCTTATTCCAACTGAACAAGGCTTAACGTTTTTGGTACAAATAGGGTCAATGTACAAAGACATATAAGTTGGAGGGAACAAAGAAGGTCCCCTGTGCAAACCCTTGAAAAGGTATATATGTAAATGTACCTGTCCTTGGAGTTGGTTGAAGAGGCTGATGCTACAGGTGGACTGGAAGAAGTCGTCACTGTAGGCGGGCAGGTTGACACAGAGCACCGACCCGAAGAAGGTTGTCCCACTGATCACCACCACGATGGTTACCCGAGAGATCACTGCAAAAAGGGGTCAGAATAAGGGAATTTCCAGACCACACCACTGTGCTGGAAAAAGGTGCAAAGTATGCCCATACATGCATACCTACATATATAATTATACATACATACACAAACCTATATACATACATACACATATATATACACATACGTACACACATATGTGCATACATAGGCCTATACATACATATAATCAATGCATACACATAAACATACACATATAGGCCAACAAACACACACATATACATACAATACATACACATAGACATATGTACATATATATATAAACACACATACTTACATACATGTAAAATTGAGGCCACATAGCTTGCTATTATAGGAGATACAAGGGGTCACAATAAGGTATTTTCTGGACAACACCACATTGTAGGAAAAAGTCGCAATCAGCACCCGTTCATACAAGCACTGGGAATTTTCTGTGTGATTCTACATATATTAAGACTATATAACTTGCTACTTTGGTTTAAATGGATTTGAGATTTGAAAAGTACAAACATTTAGATATTTCTGTTTAGAAGGTTTCCCTACAAATGTGATAAGATTGCACACACTTGTATACAATGCAGGATTTTGTTTAAAGGGAAAAATAATACATATATACTTCACACTGATAATGTCAAAGGTCTTTTTTTACTAACCTGGTGGTGCCTGGGTTGTGGTGGGCATCATACCTAAGATAGTAAAAGTCAGTATCATCATTGATTGCATGTATTGTTCCAATGATGAGAACTAGGACTTGATCTTTTGGGGAATGGTTCCTAACCTCAACCCCCTTTCGGGAGAAGAGGAAAACATGGGGTGTGTCCTTGCAAATAGGTATAAATATCTATCCAACATGTGGACCCCTTTTTCTAAAATCCTGGATCTGTCCCTGAATATTTGTTACATTGACTACTGTTGTAAGTAGGAGGCTCTTCTATAACTATATATTCTGTGACCCCCCCCACCATATAATGAGGCATAAATCGCAGATCATGAAAATTGAGCTTAAATTTGATTAACATAGAGGATGTCTTAAGCCTTGGAATAATGAAAGAATTATGTTTCTATTAGTATTTTAACCCAAGTTATGAATATTTGAAGTAACACACATCCAATATAGATTTTAGGAGAGAAATCACTCTAAAGATGTATCTTCTCTTCATGTAAGTACAAATGTCTATAGGCTTAAATATAACCAACAGGAAAACCCATCTTTAATAAATGAAAATTGTTAATTCTTTGATATTTGTTTGTAAATTGTGATTTCCATGTATTTACCATATCATTTTTGTAGAAAACACATTTTTCCAATTTTTGACTCCCCCCCCCTTATTTTGACATTTTCTCAGAATTTGTCTGCCACATTCATGATTTACTGTTCATATATTATATGAACAGTAAATCCCAAATAAGCCACAAGAACAGAATAATGTAACATCTGTAAAGTGAAAGAGATTTAAACAAGGAAATTTTCTTTTTGTTATTTTGGATGTATTGCGCATGGTTATATTTGTTTAATGTAGCTGAAATGGATATTTTGTCCAGTGCCTCACATGTGTCATTTCACAATGTCTTAGTTAGATTAGTTATTACAGTAATCTTGCTTTGTATGCATAAAACTATACCAATAATTTCTGTCATTTTAGACTTGCATTACCCTGAAGACATTTCGAAATATGGCCTGGAAATGTTTGTGAAATTCTGTCAATTCACTTATCTGTTAATGCTGTTCCTTTTTCAAAAACTGTGGTCTCAGCTGACTCAGGAAAACTGGTTTATGAGTATTAGCTGTGTTTGTTTGAGGAAGCCCAGCAGTTGTACTTACTACTGTGGTGTTATCAATACCCTCTCCACTAGGTGTTGTGGATGTTTCATTGTCTAAAGCCATAGTATTAGTCATAGTGGTCCCTGATGTAACATTTAACGTGTCACCAGTAGCTGAAATTTCTGTGGTCTCGGTATTGTTGGAATTTGTTTGAACTGAGGCAGCTGTTTTAATCTCTGTGCCATTACCAGTGTCTACATCTCTGTGATGCTGCCGCTTGAGTCTGATGTTGCCAGGGAGGCTGGTGTTACTGTTACTGTTGGGGTTGAAGTTGTATTGGTTGCTTCTTGTGTTATGCTTATAGCTATTGTATCTACTAACTACCTTAGTCACCGACCCACCAAGGAAATCTAATCGCTCAAGTGGGGACCAGGCTTTACATTACTTTTATGGGAAGATGTTTGTTGCCCAGTTCTACTACCAGCATTTACTTATAGATTAAGCACTTACTTATAGGTTAACAATACTAAGTATTCTTCCATGAAGTATATATGCACCAAGGGGGATGGGGGGCTGCCATCTTTTAGATATGCATACATCTCTAATGGATGGACCGTTATTTAAAAAACTCATGATTTGAATTTGTTCTTGGTGGATCTTTTATAGTATATATGTGTTGCATTAATTCTCTAGAAAATCCTTAATATTGCAATACTCTGAAAACCAGAGGGGAACCTGATTTTTATTGAAAATACAATTTATTAAAAAATCCGTATTGTTTACTTACTGGTGCAGTTGGAGTGGATCTGGAGAGAGGTTGTCCTGCAGTTCTCTGAAGTGGCTGCCAACAGGGTAGATACGAGCTGTGAGTCAGTGAGGTTTGACATCCCCAGTGCTGTGAAGGTCACATTGACACAGCCCTCACTGAAAAAGTCCAAATAGAAATGCCAGGTCATATGTACCACTCCTTGTTCTTGTGCTTTTCACATATTTTGGATATTCTTCGGGTAATGTGTCATATAGATTACCTCTTTGGGTGTCATTACGATCTATGGGCCAGTCTGGGCTGTAACGGCCACCCTCGGCAATCCCCTCATGATCCCGGCAGTTCTTATGTTATTACTATATAAGAGCAGGTTTTGCAATATCACAAGTGCCCTTTTAAAAAAATTTACACTAGTATTTTCATGATAGCATGAGACTAATTATGCCTGTTATTCATGAAACATTCTTCTTATTGTAAGGTATTTGACATTTACATTATTGTTCTTATACCTATCTTTCAAACACATACTCGTCTCTAAGAATCCCCTTCAGTATTTTACAAGCCCCATAATCAATGAATAGTAAAAGGAATGTTGTCTCACGTGAATGTCATATTGCCACAGCATCCACCAAAATTGGGTAGTGTAGCCTTCCATATTTCATCACATATCTAAAATGATAAATGAATATCCAATTTAAAAAATAAATTCTTGAGGTGTAAATGGATTCTATGGAATCTATTATGTAGTATATGTACTGAAATCTAAAAATTAGATGTATCCCAGGAAGTCTCTGGTAAACAAGTTGTACAATAAGTAGGTACTATGATGCAGAAGGCCCGTGGCTACCTGTAAACAAACAACATTCACCTAACACCCTCTTGATGACATCCTCAGCTATAAAATTAAATAAATTTATTACCATGAACCAATGTAACCTACTGATATCTCCCATTACTCGCCCTGACTCAAACTCAAAATTAGATTTGATCATCTAGGAACCGGATGTTATCCATGTTAAAATAAGTGACCATTTTTCTTTATCCAGAAAAAGGCAAAATTAAAGTTACCAAAGGAATCCTTCTTTGGGAGAAGTTATAAAAATCTTTCTTTTGATGCCCTGAGTGAGGAACTAAATGATATAGATTGTACACTTTTCTACTTCGAAAACGACATTAATAAATCTTGGGATTTTCTTTACAACAAAATCCTGGATATAATTGATAAAATGTGCCCTGAAAGGGAATTGAAATTTACAAAGTCTAAGCCTGCATGGCTAAATAACGACCTGTTGCAGCTGATGAAGGAAAGAAATAAAAGTTTTTTTTACACTCAAAGACCGACGAAAACTTAAGTAATATAAGAAAAGCTAGAAATAACGTTTATATTAATATTGAGCTTGCAAGATCAAAATTCATAAAGTCCCAACTGGATCTAACTAGGATTGACCCAAAAAAATCTGGAAAAATATTTTTTCAATATCACCAAGTAAGAAAATCTTCCCCATCCCTTGTAAACATCAAAGATGAAGGGGAAACCTAATAAGTAAAAGTGATTCGCCAAATTTTGTTAATAATTCTTTTACAGAAATGGGTAGTGATCTGGTGGAGTCTATCAACTTTCCTCATGATATATGTTGGTTACATGAGAGTTATAACACTGACACAGTGTTGGATTCGTTTAGGGTGGTTAAAAAAGACGAACTATTGGCAGAGATTAAAAAGATTGAAATTTCTAAATCATCTGGAATACCTCTGTTATCATCAAATGTCTTGAAAATGTGTTTTGAGATCCTTTGTGATCAAATGTTATTTCTAATTAATAAATCATTAAAAACTGTTGTTCCGATCCCAAAAAATAATAACCCGATGGAAATAGGAGATTTGCGTCCAATTGCTATAACCCCTTTCCTGGGTAGGCTGATTGAGAGGTTTGTACATAGACAGGTGCTCCATTATCTAAATGTTAATAATATAATTGTTGAAAACAAAACGGTTTTCAATCTAACCACTCAACAATAGATCCAATTTTAGAATATACTTCGGACCTTCAAAATTTGATACAATAGCTTTATATGTCGATTTAAAAAAAAAACGTTTTGCTACACAAAATATTGGTTCATAAAATAGAAAAATGGGAGTTATCGGTTTACCTTTCCTTTGGATAGAGAGTTATTTGGCAAATAGGACCCAAATAACCCAAATAAAGAATGAAAGGTTGGATGAAAGAATAATCACATGTGGCGTACCTCAAGGATCAATTTTAGGACCTATGTTCTTTTTAATTATGTTATATAGATTACCTTAATTTTGAAATACCAAATCCAAATGTATTACTTTATGAAGACGACACTGTTTTATATAAGACTATAGACCCACAAAGAAACTAAAATGAGAGGTACGAATTTCAGCAGGACACTTTATCATTATGGTGTAAATTTGATAAGTTAAGTGTGAATGGTAAAGAAACTAGGTTCTCATACTTGTATGTCAATGGCACCTTTCCGAGTCCAGTAGTTAAATTTGTCAATACTGAATTAGATCATGTTCATACGTATGTTTATCTTGGCGTAGAACTAGATGAAAAACTCACTTTTTGAAATCATTTTGCAAATCTATTTAAGTCTGTTAATGATGAATTTTCAATTATTCATAGAATTAGACCTTTGATTAATATTAAAGCATCTTTGGATATAATAAAAACTATGTTTTGTAGTTTAATTGATTATGGAAATATATTTTTGTCATTTTGTACTAACTCTGTTCTAAATGGTTTACAAATGGCAGGATATATGTTCTCATATATATCGGTATAAATTAGGGTGCTGTAATCCAGATGGCGCCACCCCAAACCAATAGGTGGCTGCCACATCACTGAACACACTTTCCTGCTACATACTCAGAACAGTGCCAGCACCCATAGAGAGTGGACCAGACCTTACTACTCTTGGAATTTTGTGTGTTTCAAGGAATTTCAAGGAATTTTCACGGAAATATCGTGGATTCGATTATCTTGAATAACGCACATGAAGAAGAATTGCCAAAACTGCAAAGGGTTTCATGAGCCGCCGTTTGGCAAATACTGTACTAGTCTGGTCAAATACTGTGGTGCATGCGGTAACCGGCACAAACCGCCATTAGGCACTGACTGCCTTGGAGCTTCAACAGGAATATCCATGGAGAAAAAACCTGTTTCTGACGATTTCCTGGACAGAGAGGACCCCCAATACCTACAATTTCTGGAGGACTCTTTCATTTCTTCTCAGGATATCAAAAAGGATATATCAGGGATGGATAGCGTTTTGCGCCGTCTAGAATTGTTGGAAGGTAAGGTCACGGCCGGAGCCACAGCCGGAGCCGGTATTGGGCTCGGGGCGACCGGCGGTCTTAAAATAGACCCCCAGGCCAAACCGGGTAGTGGTCTGGGAGCCTATGCGGGTACAGGTGCACGCCCGAAATCCAGATCACAGGTGGGCCAAGGTGGGGCTGTTCACAATGACGGCGATCCTTCCCCGGCTGATATGGTTGTTGGGCCTCTTACCGATGCCCTGGAGAAATTGTCTATTGCCGTCGACCCTACCACCACTTCACAAAAGTTGCAAGGTATGTGTTACAAACCTGAATACTACGTACAACACGTAAAAGGGGGGATCCCACTTAAACAAGTGGATCACAACAAGTTGTCGTACCAGGAACTGGTTTATGGGTGGTTCTGCGTCCTACAGCATTTGATAAAAGCAGAAGGTGATTACGAGGGTTACATAAACCACTGTAAATTTGTGGCGCAACAGGCTATGGCTTCTCAGTTTGCCGATTCAGCGTATGTGAACTATGACAGACATGTAGTGACCAATGTCATATCAGGTGACGAAGACACATTCTTAGCAGGTGACATGCTGGGGGTGGCATCTAACTTTCACGCTGGTAATCTGATCTCAAAATCCAAAGAAAAAGCCACCAAAAAGAGCCGTTGGGGCAAGAAGTTAGTGGACAAGGCTGTAGAGGAGGCTGGAGAGAAGGCAACCGGGGTTCCTGACAACTTTCCTGATGACATTTGCTACGCTTTCAATTTTCGTAAATGCACAGGGTCGTGTTCCAAAAAGCACATTTGTCGTTCATGCAACGGGAAGCACAGGGCATTAGGGTGCCGGGAGAAATCCTCAGATTGACCTGTGATTATTCCTGCCGTTCCAAATGTTTTTCAGGACAGTGTAGGGGCAGGTGCCAGCGGTACTCCCTTAAGATCGCCTACTCCGGACAGTACGCTGATTGTCACTTCTACGGATAGTCGTACGGATGTGACGCGTTCGCCGGGTGATCGACTTCTTGATACGGATCATAGCGTTAATCACACGTCTCCGATTCCTACCATCACCAGCGGTGATACTGAGGTGAGTCATGATCGCACTAGTGTATTGGTACACCCGTATCTTACAGATAGAACTCTGATTCATAATAATCATATGGGTTACCACATAACTACGCTGATGTAAAGCGGGAGTTTGATTTACATACGGTTCCTCTATATGACCGTGATCGCTCCCATTTCATAGGTGACCATTATTCTCAGATGAACTTGAAATCTTGGCGACACGAACTGTCTTATGAGAATGACATTCAACTGCGCGAATATTTAGACTTCGGTATCTCACAGGGTTTCTACATTGTTAACAATGATGACTCTATTCCATCGTATAGATGTGATAATTACTCGTCAGTTCTCCATGGGGAGGCTTTTTCTTTTGTTGACAATCTAATTCGACAGGAGCTGAATGATCACAAGTACATACTGGCAGACGTACCCCCTCATTGTGTCCACGCATTAGGAGCAATACCCAAACACGGAGGTGGATATCGTCCTATAACTGACTGTAAGAGACCCTTGGGTGAGTCAATAAATAATTTCATGTCGGAAACATGTGCTACCTTCTCTTACAAGTCTGTCGACGATGTAGTGAATTTACTACAGCCTGGTAACTATATGGCTACTGTTGACATTACTTCCGCCTATAGATCCTTGTCGGTCCATCCTTCCCACTGGAAATACCAAGGGATATCTTGGTTTATTGATGGCGAACCTCAAGACCTCTTGGATACGAGGGTCTGTTTCGGAGTTAAAAATGCGCCTTTTTTGTTTACGCATGTAAGTAACTTCATTGTACGCTGTATGCACAGACGTGGCTATTTTCAAATAGTCAACTACCTAGATGACTTTATTGTTATGGGAGATACCTTTCAACCATGCCAAGATGCGCAAATGGAGTTAATAAACCTCCTTTCAAGTTTGGGATTCCTGATTAGTTGGAAAAAATGCACGTCTCCTGCTACCTTCACGCGTTACTTAGGAATAGACTTTAATTCCTTGACAATGGAATTGTCACTGCCTTCAGACAAGATGGTTAAGTTATATAATGAGTTACACTTCTTCAATGGTCGCAGGCGTGCTACAAAACGTCAACTCCAACGCATTTGCGGTATCCTTAACCATTGTGCTAAAGTTGTGAAAGGCGCTAGGACCTTTTCACGCAGAGTGATCGACATGTTAAAAAACTTATCAGATGGTAATCCTCGGGTAACCTTGTCTACTGGCTTTCGCAAAGACTTGGATTGGTGGGCCAGTTTTGCCAAGACTTTTAATGGCATAGCGTGTTGTATCTCGTACAATTATGGTGACGGCCCTCAGTTTTATACTGATTCTTCACTGTCTGGTTACGGCATTTACTGTGTCGGTGACTGGCAGGCTGGCTACTTCAGTTCAAACTCTACTCCGTCATTTGAAGGATTGTTAGAGCCAGTTCATAATCACTGGAGTAACTTCTCCTTCCCTGCGACTAATATAAATGTCTTGGAGTTGATTCCGGTCTACTTAGCTCTGCAAAGATATGCACCCGTCTGGAGTAACCTACATGTTATATGTAGAACGGACAATACTCAAGTAGTACAGTGTGTTAATTCCGGTGTCAGCTCGAACGAGTTGGCCATGGACCTGTTGCGCCAAATATTTTGGTTATGTGTGTCTGAGAATATATACGTTACGGCTCGACACATTAGTGGTGCTGATAACTCTACGGCAGATTATTTATCAAGAATTTCACCGACATCATCTGGTACTGAGATTGCTAAATTTGGTCTCTGTTGCAGTGCATTTACCTACGCTGGATGCTGAGGTGGCTGGGGCCATAGGATCTGCTTGGGCTTCTTCAACATTACGTACGAGGAATTCCCAATGGAAGAAATTCATTGAATTTTGCGTTACCAATGGCTTATCTCCTTTACCGGCATCTCATCAGACCGTATGTCGCTTCCTTGTGTTCTTGGCGCGGAGTTCGAAATATTCCACAGTTAACAATTACCTGTCTGCCGTTGTGAGATTACATCAGTTTTATGGCTATACATCAGACTTTAGAGAAATATTCCTGATTAAACTGGTACTATCTGGTATCAAACGCCAGCTGGGTGATGCTACTCATCAGAAGATACCTTTGTCTCCCGAGCAGATGGTTAGGATTTTCAACCTCCTTGAATCTTCCTCTCTATATGTCAAGACCATGTGGCTAGCTCTCATGTTTAGCTTCAGGACTCTTCTCAGGAAATCCAACATTGTCATGGATTCGGCGAATATCAAGGAACATGTTATCAGTCGTAGGGACATATCCTTCTCGTCCTCTGGAGCCTTGGTTAAGGTTTCCTCTTCTAAGACCAACCACTACAAAGATCGAGTCTTGGAGATTCCTCTGGCTTACGTTCAGAGTAAAGTCTTTTGTGTGGTCTCAATGCTAAAGGAACACTTTGAGGCCATACCAGCACCATTGGATGGGCCCCTTTTTTACCTGGGTCCCGTTGACACTCCAACTCCTCTCACATATAGGGTGCTTCTCAAGTTTCTCAAGGACTCTGTGTCTCTCATTGGGATGGACCCCAATGACGTGGGTTTACACTCCATGCGACGTAGTGGCGCGACCTTTCTTCATCATATTGGAGTTCCCCTGGAGGACATCAAGTGCATCGGGGACTGGCGCTCACTATCTGTTCTAGTGTACCTGGTTACACCTTTGGAGAGGAAAATCTCTATCGACAACCGAGTGGCAGATGAGTTGAGTAACTTGTCTTAATTACCTCATCGTCAGCATTGTCCTGGATTCTAAGACTGTCGATGTTCTTTTCTACAATGTCATGGACTTGGATCTTGGAATCGGATTTCTATCAGTGCTATTGCGCACATGGATTGAGAATTTCATTATGTGCTTTTACGCACTAGGATGACTATGGAAGTGCTTGCGCACTAGCTCTCTAATTAGATATTATATTCTTTGGGAGCTTGGCGGTCGTCAGACGCCATCGTCTAGCGCACTTACTTACTTCCTCGTTATATTTCACTGTACTTGCATACTTGCATTTATATACGAGTTACTCTGCTCCTAGAGCTAGTACATGTAGGCCACGAGGTTTATGGCAGGATATATGTTCTCATATATATCGGTATAAATTAGGGTGCTGTAATCCAGATGGCACCACCCCAAACCAATAGGTGGCTGCCACATCACTGAACACACTTTCCTGCTACATACTCAGAACAGTGCCAGCACCCATAGAGAGTGGACCAGACCTTACTACTCTTGGAATTTTGTTTTTTGAATAAAGGGCGGTCGTCAGACGCCGTCGTCTAGCGCACTTACTTACTTCCTCGTTATATTTCACTGTACTTGCATACTAGGCCACGAGGTTTATATTGCAAAATCATGCACTGAGGTGCTGCTACAATGTGGCAGCTCCCAGGAATGAACACGTTGATTTCCTACATAAGATTGCTAGAATAAGAAAAGTGAACAATAGAAGGTTGTTCTATATGCTATTGTGTATGTATAGGAACCTCCGTAATGGTTTCTTAATACCAAAGCAATATGTAAAATGTGTGCGGCTGATGGACTTGAAAAAACATTTACCTATTCCCAAAACAGAACTTTTTGAAAGACCTGTTTATCATTCTGTTATTATGGCATGGAATAATCTACCTGTGGGCATGAAAACTTGTGAAAATATACAATCATTTTAAAAAAGGATTCTTAAAAAGTTTTTATGCCTCAATGTTTAATGTTAGAAACCTGTAATTTATCTCATCTCATTACATCTCATCATTTGTAAATAAGTTCTAAATGCTTGGTACACAACTTGTGCCAATGGCTACATGTACCAGGAATACAAAGGGAGAACAGACTGCAGTTTGATTTGTACCTCTCTAAATAACCTGAATAAAAAAAGAAATTGATGATATCTTAAAAGGAAACCTTTTCTGACTCAAGAAGAACAGTGGTCATATTCTTATAGAAGCATATCACTTGCATTAGATATAGAAAGAGACTACATTACGTTTCTTTACTCATGAATGTAAATCTTTGTCAAAGGAAATACTTACCTCTTTTAGAATTTTAGAGATCAAGCTTGTTCGGTTTGTCCCTGGTTCATTCAGACTATCAGTAAACTCATAATTGAGAATCTTGAAGGTACCCTCAATGAAATTATCTGAAAATAAATTGTTGTAACTTCTAGTAAGGTAAATGTAAGAGGAAGTGATGCTAATAATTATCATAGAATTATAATTATCCGCCTGAGGGTGTGCTCCCCAATCCGGCCGTAGCCGCCCGGAAAAACGCAATTTTTCGATACTTTTTTGATAATTTTCCAGAACAGAGCAGTTAAATGACTATTAAACATACAGAAACGGCAAATATATCATTTTAAAGCTGATGAAATTCCCTAATCAATGCTTCAACTCTTATTTCTATGATTCTAATCTATATGGTTGGATCAATCTTTGAACTTCCTCAAGTACAATATATTTAAGGAAATTTCTAGGGAAATCCATGGAAATCCTGGGGAAATCCAGCTATTTATAATAGCAAAGTTTGGGGTCTAAAGGGTTAAACATGTCAAATGCTTATAGTAACTAGGTAGCTTTTCAGCAATATCAAGTCTTGTTCACATTCTTAAAAGTGATAAGAATTTAGAAAAGAACTTACAGATTTAGCAATCTTTACATTGGATTGAAAACATCAAAATTTTGATAAGAAAAAAAAAAGAAAAAAAGGGATGTGTGCCCCAACAGCATCCTCCTAAATCTGCCACTAGTTATATAAAGACGTAGGTTTTGGGACATAATTACCAGTCCATGATGAGACCAAAATGAATGATGCAATAACTCTGGTTCCGTTGCAGAATGTAAATCGATGTTGAGCCATTTTTGACATAAGACAGAAAACATTCTAGAATGCTATATTTGAGCAGATCCTTGTTGCAAAATCTCCATAATTTCTTTTCTACTTGATCAACTTGAATTCTGTAAATTGATATATATGTGATGGGACTGTTTTGCAACTGTTTGTTGTTACAATTGTTATTGTGCAGTGGGCCACAGCAATAGGTTCTGATGATTACAGTTAACATTTGGTAGATCTTTTTTCAAGATAAAAGAAAGAGTTTAAAACTATTTTTCCAACCTGATTATACAAAAGATATGTGTTTAACCAATGGCTATTTTCATTCTTTACCAATACAATTTCTATTCTCTTACACTATTTATATGAGAATCTAGCAAAGAAAACACCATTATGATTTACAATCTAATACTTTGGCTTCATGTAACTTCAATTACACCATAAAACGAAGCCAAATATAATTTTTTCAGGTTCAAAATAAGTTGTACTTTTTTCTATACAAGTATGTACTGTACATACTAAAATGGGCTGATGCTGCTGGGCAATCTTCCATGATCATACTGGCTGATGTAACTGATGCCTGGGAACCTGTAGATAACAAGGTTAGTTCAGAAATTGCAAGATCTAATTCAGAAAACAAAATTTACAATTGTAATCATAATTATATACTTAATATTCAACAAAGTTGAAATTGTTTATTTTTTTGAAATGATAACAATGATTTACCTGGTGAAACACTTGTTTGGGTAATGGTTGTCCCAGAAGTCATTGGCGGTGTGGTGTCCATAGAACCAGTTGAGCGACCTTCTGCACTGCCCATTGAGGCACTACTCCCAGAGGTTCCAGAGGTCACGGGTTCTGTTGTTCCTGTTGTCCCACTAGTTATGGGTCCTGTAGTACCAGAAGTTCTACTCGTTTGTTCAACAGTTGTTACACTTGTTTGAGTAACCTTTGTTCCAGAAGTCATTGGTTTTATTGTTCCACTTGTTCCACTTGTTTGTTCAACTGTTGTTCCAGAAGTTACAGCCGCTGATGTTCCAATAGTTCCACTTGTTTGTTCAACTGTTGTTCCAGAGGTCACAGCAGCTGATGTCTCACTAGTTCCACTTGTTGGTTTAACTGTAGTTCCAGAGGTTACGGCAGCTGATGTGCCAGTAGTTCCACTTGTTTGTTCTACTGTTCTTGCAGTAGTCATTGGTCCTGTTGTGCCAGATGTTCCACTAGTTTGTTCTATTGTTGTATCAGAACTCACAGCTGCTGATGTCCAACTAATTCCACTTGTTGGTTTAACTCTAGTTCCAGAGGTTACGGCAGCTGATGTGCCAGTAATTCCACTTGTTTGTTCTACTGCTGTGGCAGAAGTTACAGCAGCTGATGTTCCAGTAGTTCCACTTGTTTGTTCTACTGTTCTTGCAGTAGTCATTGGTCCTGTTGTGCCAGCTGTTCCACTAGTTTGTTCTACTGTTGTATCAGAAGTCACAGCCTTTGATGTCCCACTAGTTCCACTTGTTGGTTCAAGTGTAGTTCCAGAAGTTATGGCAGCCAATGTTCCAGTAGTTCCACTTGTTTGTTCTACTGTTGTTGCAGTAGTCATTGGTCCTGTTGTGCCAGATGTTCCACTAGTTTGTTCTATTGTTGTATCAGAAGTCACAGCTGCTGATGTCCCACTAGTTCCACTTGTTGGTTTACCTCTAGTTCCAGAGGTTACGGCAGCTGATGTGCCAGTAATTCCACTTGTTTGTTCTACTGTTGTGGCAGAAATTACAGCAGCTGATGTTCCAGTAGTTCCACTTGTTTGTTCTACTGTTGTTGCAGTAGTCATTGGTCCTTTTATGCCAGTTGTTCCACTAGTTTGTTCTTCAGTTGTATCAGACGTCACAGGTGCTGATGTCCCACTAGTTCCACTTGTTGGTTCAAGTGTAGTTTCAGAAGTTATGGCAGCCAATGTTCCAGTAGTTCCACTTGTCTGTTCTGCTGTTGTTGCAGTAGTCATTGGTCCTGTTGTGCTAGATGCTCCACTAGTTTGTTCAACTGTTGTTCCAGGAGTCACAGCAGCTGATCTCCCACTAGTTCCACGCATTAGCTCAGCTGTTGTTGCAGTGGTAGTTTGTCCTGTATTGCCAGATGTTCCACTAGTCGGTTCCACAGTTGTATGAGAAGTCATAGCCGCTGATGTCCCACTAATTCCACTTGATGGTTTAACTGTAGTTCCAGAGGTTACGGCAGCTGATGTTCCAATAGTTCCACTTGTTTGTTCTACTGTTGTTGCAGTAGTCATTGGTCCTGTTGTGCCAGATGTTCCACTAGTTTGTTCTACAGTTGTATCAGAAGTCACAGCCTTTGATGTCCCACTAGTTCCACTTGTTGGGTCAAGTGTAGTTCCAGAAGTTATGGCAGCCAATGTTCCAGTAGTTCCACTTGTTTGTTCTACTGTTGTTGCAGTAGTCATTGGTCCTGTTGTGCTGGATGTTCCACTAGTTTGTTCAACTGTTGTTCCAGGAGTCACAGCCTCTAATGTCCCACTAGTTCCACTTGTTGGGTCAAATGTAATTCCAGAAGTCACAGCAGCTGATGTTCCAGTAGTTCCACTTGCTTGTTTTACTGTTGTATCAGAAGTCACAGCTGCTGATGTCTCACCAGTTCCACTTGTTGGTTCAAGTGTAGTTCCAGAAGTTATGGCAGCCAGTGTTCCACTAGTTCCACTTGTTAGCTCAGCTGTTGTTGCAGTGGTCGTTTGACCTGTTGTGATAGTTCCACTAGTTGTTTCTACTGTTGTATCGGAAGTCACAGCCTCTAATGTCCCACTTGTTGGTTCAAATGTAATTCCAGAAGTCACAGCAGCTGATGTTCCAGTATTTCCACTTGCTTGTTCTACTGTTGTTGCAATGGTCATTGGTCCTGTAGTGCCAGATGTTCCACTAGTCGGTTCCACAGTTGTATCAGAAGTCATAGCCGGTGACGTCCCACTAGTTCCACTTGTTGGTTCAACTGTTGTTCCAGAAGTAACAGCAGCTGATGTTCCAGTAGTTCCACTTGCTTGTTCTATTGTTGTTGCAGTAGTCATTGGTCCTGTGGTGCTAAATGCTCCACTAGCTTGTTTTCCTGTTGTATAAGAAGTCACAGCCGCTGAGGTCTCACTGGTTCCACTTGTTGGTTCAACTGTTGTTCCAGAAGTCACGGTAGCTGATATTCCAGTAGTTCCACTTGTTTGTTCTACTGTTGTTTCAGTTGTTGCTTGCGTTGAGCCTATAGCTGTGGTACAAAACACATATAAAATTATTTGCATGTGTACACAAGGTAGTAAGGGTTATTAAGTAATAAATGGCATACCTCTTTTTACAGGGATTAAGGACTGTCTTGCAGGTTCCTAAATGAACCAGCATATAGTCGTGATACTGTTTGTGAGGTTAGTTTAATACTATGGGAATAAATAACAATGATAAAAATCACATGTCACCATATTCATTTTCAAGATAAATGGGTTTTCTAAAAATTAGGTTTTACTATAGGTTTCTATGGGAAAACACTAGTTCTTCATCTCCTGAAAAATTCAACCACCATATATTGATCAAACATTGTTTGATATCATCTGTGGACCTGTACAAATATATTTCAGCAAAGAAATGTGGGGGTCACCCTGCTGATTAATAAAGAGCTACAACCCTCAGAAACAAAATAATATGGTAATTAATGTGTATTTCTATGTAAACTAATTCTCTTTACATCTCTCATTGTCCTATTCTAAGGTAAAATCTTTGTGGAAAAGTTGGCATTTCTATGAAAATAAAAGATATTTTATACATGAATGCAATTTGAAACCTCTAAAATTTTCACACCAGGTGGAGCTGGTGCAGTCAGTCCCAAATCCTTTTAACATCAAAATAGTTCCATGTGTAGACCAACTCTAAATGATTTTTCTAGTATGCATGAAATGTTGACTGAAAGATATCATTAAATTCAAAATTATTAGTCAATTGTTCAAAATCATCAGCTAATAATCAAGCTTTTAGGTCAATAGCTTCATTGTCATTTATTACATCTGAAACTTAGATGTATGTCAATGATCGTTTTGTCAATATATGGGGTGTAATATCAATTTTCCAGTGTTGTACCTGTTGTTCCACTAGTTTGTTCTACAGTTGTGTCAGAAGTCACAATGGCTGAAGTCCCTGTGTTACCACTTGTTTGTGTAACTGTTGTTCCTGAAGTCATAGGTTCTGTAGTACCAGTTGCTCCACTAGTTTGTTCCACAGTTGTGTCAGAAGTAACAGCAGATATGCCTGTAGTACCACTTGTTTGTGCAACCATTGTATCTGAAGTTACAGCTGCTCTTGTTTCAGTGGTTGCTTCATTTGGGCCTATATTTGTTCAAAGGTGCAAACAGATGTTATAAATGACTAACATTTAAGCAGCAAAATCTTCTTTTTCCCCTTTCCCATGCACCTTTGTAAAGACAGATCCTTAAACTTACTAGCTATGGAGCTTATGCCAAATCTCAATTTCATATTTTTCATAAATGATAATTACTTTTCAGTTGATCTATACGGTATCATGTTTATCAGATCTCATACTTTGTTCTTGACAGTTTTAGGTGAACCTATTGCACCTGAAACTCGAGGGTAGCGGTATGATGTTCTGAAAAGTTTTGTCAGCTATCAATATAAGAGATGAGATATCAGTCTCTGCTGTCAATACAGTTCAGGCATAGGCCATAGAGACACTAGTCATGTTAACAAATACATTCTGATCAGTTTTGGTTACAGGGCTTGTCTTGTTGTCAGGACATTGACACCATCTCGATGAAATCTAAAGTCAGGAGGCTACCTATTTGTAACATTTTGATGTGCTACTATACATTGTACAACATTCTGCATTGTATCTTGAGGGAAGTTCACTGACACTATATCTTGAACAAATTGAGTAAGAAAACAGTAAATTTATAAAATACCTTGGGATATATTATATTCAATTTTCGTGGACCGAATTCACAGCCCTGCATTGGTTTTTTGCTAGATCAGGGACAAAAGAAAAAGATATCTATGTCCTCTTTACAGTAAAGGACTGCCTTTTTTCTGGAGAAAAAAATACTATATAACCAGATAACTGTCTCACATAAGATTAAATTTCTTGCTTACTTTTGTATGTGTGTATTAAGTTCTAACTACAGTGAATGTATTTATTTTCGCGATGTACATATTTTCACTTAATTTGCGTGTATGAAATTTCCACTAAAATATGTACAACACGGAAATATCTTTTAAGATACCATACTGAGGACCTAACTCATGGTACCACATAATTAAATCCCCATGAATTTGTCCTTCAGAACAAATCCACAAAGATTTATACATGCGAAAATAACTACCAATAATTGTTAATTCTGATTTCATCTGGATTCACAAACAGTAGTTATCTGAAGTTATTTGGGTCAGATAAATAATATTGAAAGAGAAAAATATCAGATATATCAATTAACCTCAATTTGCCAATTTATATATATGTGGACAGCCGAGGGGAAAGGGTACACTGTGCAGGATTTGATAATAAATTGATGTTGTAGAGCATGTTCGTAGCTTTCAACTGATATTAAGCATCTCCAAATCCGACCATTGTTAAGGAAGTTATGAGTCATTAAACCTAACATTGTCAGGATGGCGAAAAACAAGAAAAAGCTTAATTTCCTTGTATTTATTGAGATTTTGCATAAATTATCATAATTATGAGTAAATATTAAAAAAACACAATTTTGTATATTATTTTTTAACTAGAAATGATAAATGTATTCTGTTTTCAATGTAGAGATCAGAAAATGAGAGTTTCTCATAGTTACTACAATTCTATAAAAGTATAAAAGAGTTCAGTGAATTACCCATATTAAAACATTCCATTGACATTCAAAATAAGGGAAGATTCCATCGTCATGGAATGTTTTAGGTATGGGAAATGAATTCTACACAAAAAGTTGGTTTAAGAGTAAATTATCACTATTTTTCATAAATCTACTCATATCTCCTTAAACATTAGGTTTAGGACAGCAAATAATAGAAACCTCGGAGTACCCTTTCCCCTCGGCTGGTCACATATATTCTTCCAAAGCGTAAGGAGTACTGTTATCAGAGGAATAGTTATGAAAAATGTTTACACTATTGTTATTGGGTGTGGTGTTTTGGGATCACAAGCAAGTGTTTTATCATACTTTATGCATACATTATATTGTAACATATAAAACAAGTCAAACCTACTTTCACAATGTTGTTGAATTTGAAGGGAGTAAGTCATGCAGGTCACATTTGTCTCTGTAAGTAACACTTCCATGAGCTTTGCAAATGTTAGAGTTGATGAACCCAGAGTTGTGATTGTCACATTTACACAGCCCTCTCTGAAACAAAGATGTGTACATAGCAGGAATTCATAAGCAAAGTTATGTTTTAAAGTTATATTATGAAACAAAACGTTAAGGCTGATGTTGTTCCAACATTCATTGTATGTTCATTTAGTATTAAGGAATGTAAAGGTACCTAGTTGCATTCAACGGAAGGTCAATGATTATAAAATATCTCAATAATGATACAACCTTAAGAATGAAATTCTCTTTTCCATAAGGGGTGAACGTCAAAATTCAAGGGCTGCAACAGGCTGCAGCAGGATGTTTGTTATGACCCCTATGTGCCATGACTGGCTGCAGCACTCTAAACTCCTAATACAATCTCATTAGGCGTTCCAGGCATGAGCCTGTATCAGTTCTTTGTATTAGTTGTATGATAAAATGGAACTTTCCTTTTATGTTTGTATACATGACATGCCCTTGGTACCTCATTAAGGCTAATTAATTGATTATTAATTAGTTAATGAGGTTCATTTAGGGTCATTAAGGGAGTGTCTCCACCCTCCTCATATTAGGCTGCAACCACACAACAGCAGGCTGCGACCTTCAGTACCTGTGTGTGGAGGCTACATGCTGTAATGTCACTGACCATTGGCTGCAACCTGCTGTGGAGAATTTTGACGTCTGCCCCAAGTCTCATACCCACTAGGCTGTTTTTTTTTCAAATTGGCCCACTAACTGGCAGACTGTTACACCAATTTAGATCGAACTAGGACACTCTAATATTGTATACTGACAGAGAAGAAATGAATCGGTGCTAAAATAGAACAATCATTCTAATGAAATCAGCTAATTTTGGGGCCAATTAAAAGGTCAACTTTTTCAAAATCACCAAGTTGGTTTGGAATGATTGAGAAGCGAAGTCAGGAAAGACAACATAATATAATGTTTCAACTTACGTGAATGTCATACCAGTGCAGCAGCCACCAAAATCGGATGGCAAGAGCCGTTTCCAGATAGTGAAACATATCTGATAATTATAGGAGAAACCTGTTATTTAACTATAGCCTAGAAGTGTTTTAGGAAAAGACAACACTTATCTAATGCCTATTGGAACACCTCACAAATCTGTCTTTTTAGGCCATACAACACACTAAGTATCACACATAAGTACACTAATCACAAGTAAGTTATATTCATTTCAAAGAAAGAGTAGCCAATGGTTCAGGTGTCATATAAACTTATAAATGTGTTCCTCTCTTTTGACACAAAGTATAATTATGGTTATTTTGTTCAAGGAAAAGCAACATTTGGACAATTCCAGGAATATAACAAAAGGAAGGATACCTTCTTACATTTAGTTGCATTGACTACTACAAATTGAAAGGTTGTCACTGTCAAGAACTGGAAAGTCTACCTCTGTTATAATCGTCTTGACTAAGCCTCTTCGCTCAAGTGCCCCTTCCTGATTCAGGTTATCACTATACTCTTTATTGTAAATTTTAAATGAGCCAACAACGAATGTGTCTACAAATAGAAGAAAAAGACATTTGACTTGAATGAAATGTTGCCTTAAAGTCGTGTCATCTCCTCTTTTTAAAACACATACAGCCCAAAACCTCTTCTTAGTTTGAGCCCTTGATTGGTAATATTCAATTCTATTATCTTAACGATATCATGTTCATGAGTATGTAGAAAAGATCACAAATTCCATTTGTTATTTCAAAAATTGATATCATAATACAAGTGATGTTCTCTACATCTAACATATCAGCTGCTAGCACTGCTGTTTATCCTAAATGATTCAGAAGTCTATCATTACATTTATTGAGAAACATAGGTATAAAGGTGTTTTTAAGTACACACCATGTTCTGCTGTCACTGCAGGACATCCGTCTGGTGCTGAAAACAGGGTAATAAAGAATAAAATAAGTCCCCAGCAAAGGGACAACCATGTCTAAATTTTCCCACATTTTCCCACATTGAACTGTACATCTGTAGAGACTAATCAATTTTGTATTACTACACCTACATTTCCTGTTAAGATATACATTAGATAGCTATATGAGATGATATTGGTCAGTCAGGTGAACTATTAAACCAAAAAAAATCATAACCATTTTCACCTGGCATTCTTGTGCCAGAAGTAACAGCTGCAGATGTGCCTGTGGTACCACTTGTTTGTGTAACCATTGTATCTGAAGTTACAGCTGCTCTTGTTTCAGTGGTTGCTTCATTTGGGCCTATATTTGTTCAAAAGTGCAAACAAGACAGTTTTTATATTGAGCAGATGTCATAAATGACTAACATTTAAGCAGCAAAATCTCATCTTCTTTTTCCCTTTTCACATGCACCTGTGTAAAGACAGATCCTTAAACTTACTAGCTACGGAGCTTATGCCAAATCTCAATTTCAAATCTTTCATAAATGATGATTACTGTTCAGTTGATCTATACGGTATCATGTTAATCAGATCTCATATACTTTGTTCTTGACAGTTTTAGGTGAACCTATTGCGCCTGAAACTTGAGGGTAGCGGTATGATGTTCTGAAAAGTTTTGTCAGCTGTCAATATAACAGATGAGATATCAGTCTCTGCTGTCAATACAGTTCAGGCATAGGCCATAGACACACTAGTCATGTTAACAAACACATTCTAATCAGTCTTGGTTACAGGGCTTGTCTTGTTGTCAGAACATCAACACCATCTTGATGAAATCTGAAGTCAGGAGGCTACCTATTTGTAACATTCTGATGTGCTACTATACATTGTACAACATTCTGCATTGTATCTCAAGGGAAGTTCACTCACACTACCTCTTGAACAAATTGAGTAAGAAAATAGTAAATTTGTAAAATACTATGGGATATATTATATCTAATTTTCTTGGACAGAATTCAGAGCCCTGCATTGTTTTTTTTGTTAGATCAGGGAAACAAGAAAAAGATATCCATGTCCTCTTTACAGTAAAGGACTGCCTTTTTTCTGGAGAGAAAAATACTAGATTACCAGATAACTGTCTCACATAAGATTAAATTTCTTGCTTACTTTTGCATGTGTGTATTAAGTTCTAACTACTGTGAATGTATTTATTTTCGTGATGTACATATTTTCACTTAATTCGCATGTATGAAATTTCCACTAAAATATGTACAACACGGAAATATCTTTTAAGATACCATACTGAGGACCTAACTCATGGTACCACGTAATTAAATCCCCATGAATTTGTCCTTCAGAAGAAATCCACAAAGATTTATACATGCGAAAATAACTACTAATAATTGTTAATTCTGATTTCATCTGGATTCACAAACAATAATTATCTGAAGTTATTTGGGTCAGATAAATAATATTCAAGGAGAAAAATATCAGATACATCAATTAACCTCAATTTGCCAATTTATATATATGCGGACAGCCGAGGGGAAAGGGTACACTGTGCGGGATTTGATATCAAGTTGATGTTGTAGAGCATGTTCTTAGCTTTCAAATGATATCAAGCATGTCCAAATCCGACCATCATTAAGGAAGTTATATTATGAGTCCTTAAATCTAACACTGTCAGGATGGCAGAAAATGAGGAAAAGCTTAATTTCTTTGTATTTATTGAGATTTTGCATGAATTATCATGAATTATCATAATTATGAGTAAATATTAAAAAACACAATTTTATTCATTATCTTTTAACCAGAAATGATAAATGTATTCTGTTTCAATGTACAGATCGGAAAATGATAGTTTCTCATAGTTATTACAATTTGATAAAAATCTCATGAATTTAAGTTTCCATGGCAACCAAATAGAATGAGTTCAGTGAATTACTCATATTAAAACATTCCATTGACAGTCCAAATAGGGGAAGATTCCATCGTGATGGAATGTTTTAGGTATGGGAAATGAATTCTACACAAAAAGTTGGTTTAAGAGTAGATTATCACTATTTTTCATAAATCTACTCATATCTCCTTAAACATTAGGTTTAGGACAGCAAATATAGAAACCTCGGAGTACTCTTTCCCCTCGGCTGGTCACATATATTCTTCCAAAGCGTAAGGAGTACTGTTATCAGAGGAATAGTAATGAAAATTGTTTACACTATTGTTATTGGGTGTGGTGTTTTGGGATCACAAGCAAGTGTTTTATCGTACTTTATGCATACATTATATTGTAACATATGAAACAAATCAAACCTACTTTCACAATGTTGTTGAATTTGAAGGGAGTAAGTCATGCAGGTCACATTTGTCTCTGTAAGTAACACTTCCATGAGCTTTGCAAATGTTAGAGTTGATGAACCCAGAGTTGTGATTGTCACATTTACACAGCCCTCTCTGAAACAAAGATGTGTACATAGCAGGAATTCATAAGCAAAGTTATGTTTTAAAGTTATATTATGAAACAAAACGTTAAGGCTGATGTTGTTCCAATATTCATTGTATGTTCATTTAGTATTAAGGAATGTAAAGGTACCTAGTTGCATTCAACGGAAGGTCAATGATTATAAAATATCTCAATAATGATACAACCTTAAGAATGAAATTCTCTTTTCCATAAGGGGTGAACGTCAAAATTCAAGGGCTGCAACATGCTGCAGCAGGATGTTTGTTATGACCCCTATGTGCCATGACTGGCTGCAGCACTCTAAACTCCTAATACAATCTCATTAGGCGTTCCAGGCATGAGCCTGTATCAGTTCTTTGTATTAGTTGTATGATAAAATGGAACTTTCCTTTTATGTTTGTATACATGACATGCCCTTGGTACCTCATTAAGGCTAATTAATTGATTATCAATTAGTTAATGAGGTTCATTTAGGGTCATTAAGGGAGTGTCTCCACCCTCCTCATATCAGGCTGCAACCACACAACAGCAGGCTGCAACCTTCAGTACCTGTGTGTGGAGGCTACATGCTGTAATGTCACTGACCATTGGCTGCAACCTGCTGTGGAGAATTTTGACGTCTGCCCCAAGTCTCATACCCACTAGGCTGTTTTTTTTTTCAAATTGGCCCACTAACTGGCAGACTGTTACACCAATTTAGATCGAACTAGGACACTCTAATATTGTATACTGACAGAGAAGAAATGAATCGGTGCTAAAATAGAACAATCATTCTAATGAAATCAGCTAATTTTGGGGCCAATTAAAAGGTCAACTTTTTCAAAATCACCAAGTTGGTTTGGAATGATTGAGAAGCGAAGTCAGGAAAGACAACATAATATAATGTTTCAACTTACGTGAATGTCATACCAGTGCAGCAGCCACCAAAATCGGATGGCAAGAGCCGTTTCCAGATAGTGAAACATATCTGATAATTATAGGAGAAACCTGTTATTTAACTATATCCTAGAAGTGTTTTAGGAAAAGACAACACTTATCTAATGCCTATTGGAACACCTCACAAATCTGTCTTTTTAGGCCATACAACACACTAAGTATCACACATAAGTACACTAATCACAAGTAAGTTATATTCATTTCAAAGAAAGAGTAGCCAATGGTTCAGGTGTCATATAAACTTATAAATGTGTTCCTCTCTTTTGACACAAAGTATAATTATGGTTATTTTGTTCAAGGAAAAGCAACATTTGGACAATTCCAGGAATATAACAAAAGGAAGGATACCTTCTTACATTTAGTTGCATTGACTACTACAAATTGAAAGGTTGTCACTGTCAAGAACTGGAAAGTCTACCTCTGTTATAATCGTCTTGACTAAGCCTCTTCGCTCAAGTGCCCCTTCCTGATTCAGGTTATCACTATACTCTTTATTGTAAATTTTAAATGAGCCAACAACGAATGTGTCTACAAATAGAAGAAAAAGACATTTGACTTGAATGAAATGTTGCCTTAAAGTCGTGTCATCTCCTCTTTTTAAAACACATACAGCCCAAAACCTCTTCTTAGTTTGAGCCCTTGATTGGTAATATTCAATTCTATTATCTTAACGATATCATGTTCATGAGTATGTAGAAAAGATCACAAATTCCATTTGTTATTTCAAAAATTGATATCATAAAACAGGTGATGTTCTCTACATCTAACATATCCGCTGCTAGCACTGCTGTTTATCCTAAATGATTCAGAAGTCTATCATTACATTTATTGAGAAACATAGGTATAAAGGTGTTTTTAAGTACACACCATGTTCTGCTGTCACTGCAGGACATCCGTCTGGTGCTGAAAACAGGGTAATAAAGAATAAAATAAGTCCCCAGCAAAGGGACAACCATGTCTAAATTTTCCCACATTTTCCCACATTGAACTGTACATCTGTAGAGACTAATCAATTTTGTATTACTACACCTACATTTCCTGTTAAGATATACATTAGATAGCTATATGAGATGATATCGGTCAGTCAGGTGAACTATTAAACCAAAAAAAATCATAACCATTTTCACCTGGCATTCTTGAGCCTGAGGTAACAGCTGCAGATGTGCCTGTGGTACCACTTGTTTGTGTAACCATTGTATCTGAAGTTACAGCTGCTCTTGTTTCAGTGGTTGCTTCATTTGGGCCTATATTTGTTCAAAAGTGCAAACAAGACAGTTTTTATATTGAGCAGATGTCATAAATGACTAACATTTAAGCAGCAAAATCTCATCTTCTTTTTCCCTTTTCACATGCACCTGTGTAAAGACAGATCCTTAAACTTACTAGCTACGGAGCTTATGCCAAATCTCAATTTCAAATCTTTCATAAATGATGATTACTGTTCAGTTGATCTATACGGTATCATGTTAATCAGATCTCATATACTTTGTTCTTGACAGTTTTAGGTGAACCTATTGCACCTGAAACTTGAGGGTAGCGGTATGATGTTCTGAAAAGTTTTGTCAGCTGTCAATATAACAGATGAGATATCAGTCTCTGCTGTCAATACAGTTCAGGCATAGGCCATAGACACACTAGTCATGTTAACAAACACATTCTAATCAGTCTTGGTTACAGGGCTTGTCTTGTTGTCAGAACATCAACACCATCTTGATGAAATCTGAAGTCAGGAGGCTACCTATTTGTAACATTCTGATGTGCTACTATACATTGTACAACATTCTGCATTGTATCTCAAGGGAAGTTCACTCACACTACCTCTTGAACAAATTGAGTAAGAAAATAGTAAATTTGTAAAATACTATGGGATATATTATATTTAATTTTCTTGGACAGAATTCAGAGCCCTGCATTGTTTTTTTTGTTAGATCAGGGAAACAAGAAAAAGATATCCATGTCCTCTTTACAGTAAAGGACTGCCTTTTTTCTGGAGAGAAAAATACTAGATTACCAGATAACTGTCTCACATAAGATTAAATTTCTTGCTTACTTTTGCATGTGTGTATTAAGTTCTAACTACTGTGAATGTATTTATTTTCGTGATGTACATATTTTCACTTAATTCGCATGTATGAAATTTCCACTAAAATATGTACAACACGGAAATATCTTTTAAGATACCATACTGAGGACCTAACTCATGGTACCACGTAATTAAATCCCCATGAATTTGTCCTTCAGAAGAAATCCACAAAGATTTATACATGCGAAAATAACTACTAATAATTGTTAATTCTGATTTCATCTGGATTCACAAACAATAATTATCTGAAGTTATTTGGGTCAGATAAATAATATTCAAGGAGAAAAATATCAGATACATCAATTAACCTCAATTTGCCAATTTATATATATGCGGACAGCCGAGGGGAAAGGGTACACTGTGCGGGATTTGATATCAAGTTGATGTTGTAGAGCATGTTCTTAGCTTTCAAATGATATCAAGCATGTCCAAATCCGACCATCATTAAGGAAGTTATATTATGAGTCCTTAAATCTAACACTGTCAGGATGGCAGAAAATGAGGAAAAGCTTAATTTCTTTGTATTTATTGAGATTTTGCATGAATTATCATGAATTATCATAATTATGAGTAAATATTAAAAAACACAATTTTATTCATTATCTTTTAACCAGAAATGATAAATGTATTCTGTTTCAATGTACAGATCGGAAAATGATAGTTTCTCATAGTTATTACAATTTGATAAAAATCTCATGAATTTAAGTTTCCATGGCAACCAAATAGAATGAGTTCAGTGAATTACTCATATTAAAACATTCCATTGACAGTCCAAATAGGGGAAGATTCCATCGTGATGGAATGTTTTAGGTATGGGAAATGAATTCTACACAAAAAGTTGGTTTAAGAGTAGATTATCACTATTTTTCATAAATCTACTCATATCTCCTTAAACATTAGGTTTAGGACAGCAAATATAGAAACCTCGGAGTACTCTTTCCCCTCGGCTGGTCACATATATTCTTCCAAAGCGTAAGGAGTACTGTTATCAGAGGAATAGTAATGAAAATTGTTTACACTATTGTTATTGGGTGTGGTGTTTTGGGATCACAAGCAAGTGTTTTATCGTACTTTATGCATACATTATATTGTAACATATAAAACAAATCAAACCTACTTTCACAATGTTGTTGAATTTGAAGGGAGTAAGTCATGCAGGTCACATTTGTCTCTGTAAGTAACACTTCCATGAGCTTTGCAAATGTTAGAGTTGATGAACCCAGAGTTGTGATTGTCACATTTACACAGCCCTCTCTGAAACAAAGATGTGTACATAGCAGGAATTCATAAGCAAAGTTATGTTTTAAAGTTATATTATGAAACAAAACGTTAAGGCTGATGTTGTTCCAATATTCATTGTATGTTCATTTAGTATTAAGGAATGTAAAGGTACCTAGTTGCATTCAACGGAAGGTCAATGATTATAAAATATCTCAATAATGATACAACCTTAAGAATGAAATTCTCTTTTCCATAAGGGGTGAACGTCAAAATTCAAGGGCTGCAACAGGCTGCAGCAGGATGTTTGTTATGACCCCTATGTGCCATGACTGGCTGCAGCACTCTAAACTCCTAATACAATTAAGGGAGTGTCTCCACCCTCCTCATATCAGGCTGCAACCACACAACAGCAGGCTGCGACCTTCAGTACCTGTGTGTGGAGGCTACATGCTGTAATGTCACTGACCATTGGCTGCAACCTGCTGTGGAGAATTTTGACGTCTGCCCCAAGTCTCATACCCACTAGGCTGTTTTTTTTTTCAAATTGGCCCACTAACTGGCAGACTGTTACACCAATTTAGATCGAACTAGGACACTCTAATATTGTATACTGACAGAGAAGAAATGAATCGGTGCTAAAATAGAACAATCATTCTAATGAAATCAGCTAATTTTGGGGCCAATTAAAAGGTCAGCTTTTTCAAAATCACCAAGTTGGTTTGGAATGATTGAGAAGCGAAGTCAGGAAAGACAACATAATATAATGTTTCAACTTACGTGAATGTCATACCAGTGCAGCAGCCACCAAAATCGGATGGCAAGAGCCGTTTCCAGATAGTGAAACATATCTGATAATTATAGGAGAAACCTGTTATTTAACTATATCCTAGAAGTGTTTTAGGAAAAGACAACACTTATCTAATGCCTATTGTAACACCTCACAAATCTGTCTTTTTAGGCCATACAACACACTAAGTATCACACATAAGTACACTAATCACAAGTAAGTTATATTCATTTCAAAGAAAGAGTAGCCAATGGTTCAGGTGTCATATAAACTTATAAATGTGTTCCTCTCTTTTGACACAAAGTATAATTATGGTTATTTTGTTCAAGGAAAAGCAACATTTGGACAATTCCAGGAATATAACAAAAGGAAGGATACCTTCTTACATTTAGTTGCATTGACTACTACAAATTGAAAGGTTGTCACTGTCAAGAACTGGAAAGTCTACCTCTGTTATAATCGTCTTGACTAAGCCTCTTCGCTCAAGTGCCCCTTCCTGATTCAGGTTATCACTATACTCTTTATTGTAAATTTTAAATGAGCCAACAACGAATGTGTCTACAAATAGAAGAAAAAGACATTTGACTTGAATGAAATGTTGCCTTAAAGTCGTGTCATCTCCTCTTTTTAAAACACATACAGCCCAAAACCTCTTCTTAGTTTGAGCCCTTGATTGGTAATATTCAATTCTATTATCTTAACGATATCATGTTCATGAGTATGTAGAAAAGATCACAAATTCCATTTGTTATTTCAAAAATTGATATCATAAAACAAGTGATGTTCTCTACATCTAACATATCAGCTGCTAGCACTGCTGTTTATCCTAAATGATTCAGAAGTCTATCATTACATTTATTGAGAAACATAGGTATAAAGGTGTTTTTAAGTACACACCATGTTCTGCTGTCACTGCAGGACATCCGTCTGGTGCTGAAAACAGGGTAATAAAGAATAAAATAAGTCCCCAGCAAAGGGACAACCATGTCTAAATTTTCCCACATTTTCCCACATTGAACTGTACATCTGTAGAGACTAATCAATTTTGTATTACTACACCTACATTTCCTGTTAAGATATACATTAGATAGCTATATGAGATGATATTGGTCAGTCAGGTGAACTATTAAACCAAAAGAAATCATAACCATTTTCACCTGGCATTCTTGTGCCAGAAGTAACAGCTGCAGATGTGCCTGTGGTACCACTTGTTTGTGTAACCATTGTATCTGAAGTTACAGCTGCTCTTGTTTCAGTGGTTGCTTCATTTGGGCCTATATTTGTTCAAAAGTGCAAACAAGACAGTTTTTATATTGAGCAGATGTCATAAATGACTAACATTTAAGCAGCAAAATCTCATCTTCTTTTTCCCTTTTCACATGCACCTGTGTAAAGACAGATCCTTAAACTTACTAGCTACGGAGCTTATGCCAAATCTCAATTTCAAATCTTTCATAAACACGGGAAGAATTTGAACTCATACATTCGACAGGCTCGGGCTTGTCTGAAACCACTTCCTCTAAAACGTGTCAAGGAGTGTAAGTCTTACTCCACGATTATCCCTGAAAAATCATAGTATCATTATACTACCCATAGCAGTGGGCGTGTTAGGTAATACTTTTGCGCTCACCTCAAAGTTTCCCTTCCCCTTCTGGCGTGTATATAAGTGTAAGTCAGGGGGTGTTAATTATATTGTGTCACAATAGTCCCGTCCGCTCATAGTTCTCTTCACACGCCCAACCTTCTCGGCGTCTTAACGTACCTACCCTCCATTCAGGCACCAATATAATTGCCAGCAGTGGCGTACCCAGTCCCCCCACTTCCCACATTTGTGCATATATCTATAAACGCCGGTTAATATTGGTTTCCAAGCTCAACAAAAATAATACTCAGTTTCCTGACCTAATAAGAATAGATGAGGCTGAAGCGCAGAAGGAGTAGCCTGTAGTGTGCACACAACTAGGGTAAAACAGGGTTGTATCGCTCACATTGGTAGGCCTATATCATTAGCGCATTTAGTTTTTTAAACCCTTACATATAGAAACAAAAGTTATATAAAATCAAAATAATTCATAATAATTAATCAAATGCGTAAAAACAGCGATAAAGCGTGATTTAACTTTATAACCTCTATGAATAATCAATAATGAAACAATTGTCTCCCATGATGTTGGGTACAACCCTTATCATGAAATGAAAGTAATATTTTTGAGAAAACTTATCAAATATAGCATATCAATAATGGTTTTCCATCCCATGAAAGTGACGTCCAATAGGCCTATTTCTAAAAAAAAAATAGGGTTAGTTCAACCCCCCCCCTCCACAAATTCCTGGGACCGTCCACCCCTGTCCCTTCGATACAGTACTAGTTTAACTAAAACAGGTAGAAATATAGCATTTTTAAAACAGATTTTCTTGAAACACATTATTTGGGAGTTAAACCAGGCTGCCTAAACCAGATTCTTAAACTTCTTGGAAATACAGGGTGAAAGGGCTGAAAGCGCAAATGGTTTTCACTGAAAATGATAATATTAAATAACCTTGACTACACATAAAACTATTATTTTGTGTGATTTCAAGTTTTTACCCTTATTTAACTCTCGACATAAGAAATGATAAATGCGCTATATTAGCCTGACGGGCCATGCCCCCCCTCCCCTGTTAAATAATGTTGTTTAAAAAGGGGCCCCTCCCACGTAGATTAATGCATTAGCCCCTCCCCCCCCCCCTCCCCCCTAGAAATGCCTGGGTCCGCCCCTGCATCCCTCCGGACCGGCCCGTGGGCCATCTTTTCATTTCAATACCATTATTACAAATATAACTTCCCAAAAAAAAATTTGGAGTGGCAGGTGGTAATCGAGTGCATGAGGTTCGATTAGCTCCTACCACCCAGGTCTGGCGAATTCATCTGTGCCATTATTCAGTTCATTTCATTTCATTAGTTTGCACAACCAGACCCAATTACGTATAGAGTTTGCGACATATATATACCGTAGGTGTAATCGGGGCAACGAGAAAGGTGTTTACCAAAAAGAGACACTTTGTAGTTTCGGTCCTTGTGTTTCAGTGGGTTTTCCGATTTGGAAAACAAGCAATACCACAAGTTATTAATTTTGATCGCCCTCAATTGTCACTGATGTATCTCTATCAACTTCAATTTACATTGCCCGTCATCGTTTTCCCCAACGTAGTTTCGACGTATTTGGTCCTGCGACCGGAAGGACCTCTAGACGGCTTTTCGCTGGTTTCCGACGTCATCGTATTATTGAACCCGGTGGATTTTTGGCTACCAGCTATCTCTCCCGGCCTCGGGTTCGAATCCCCTTCATGCCTTACGTTTTTCGTTCATCCATCAGACTTGTATTATCAAATTAATGATAAGGATAGGACTACTCTGAACCCTAATCGTCATGTCAAGAGAGGAGGTTGATTGTTAACTTATTTTAAACAGGATCGGGACGTTACGCTTTTTAAAGGATAACTCTCCATTTGTAATCGAAAAGTTGTTAAATCAAAAAGACCCTTAAAAAAAAAGGAAAATTATAAAAAAAAAAAAAAAAAACCTGCTCGAACCCGCCCTCTCCTCAACTACTAATTTTAAACATGATAGTCCTAATGGTAATGAGACTGATCCGGCTTAAATTCCTAATATTATAATATTAATATATATACTTCTTGCAAACATTCTAAATAACCTTCTTTCCCGATCTTAGCATCTGAATAAACAGGAGACACTGGGCATCACACTTCATTTAAATTAATTGTCTCAGTTAAATACGACCATTAGTTAACAAGTTCCATGTACTTGTTAAGTAACATGACAGAAAGCATTTTCGCGATTCTGCAGCTATCCCTCGCTCCCCTCTTCCCTTGTGCATAACATTTCCTAATAAACCAGGTCCATTCCTAACGGCGGCAAAGTTTGGAAGCGTCCATCATGGCCGGCCTTAATCCATTAACACCCATAAGTACCCGGAAGCACCCCATCTAATCTGTACCCCCCTCTGACATCTGACAAGGGCAGGGGCACAGTCTTGGTAATCACATAACTCACACCAAACCCACTCAAGAGCGACACAGGTATCATGCTGGGTGTCATCTGACGGACTCCCCGCCATTAATCAGGGGTTAGTTATCGAGTTAACACGGGCCAGAGTTGCCCCATGCAGGGAACCTGCTGGGTCGGGCACTTCCATACCCAACCTACGTTCGCCTGCAAAGCACATGTAGCTAAATCTTTGACAGGCCTATTTCACCCTACCATCCATCGCCCCTCCCACCCGGAAAACCATTTACCCTTACCATCCATAGATGGAGTATTAAAAGTGTTTGAAATTAACTTCTTTTGAAGTCATCCGTGAGAGATGAGATTCATTAAAAATTAATTAAACATTTTCTGTATGGATAAAAGGTACCTCCCGGCCTATATAACTACCCTAAATAATTCACCTTAAACTGGGTCTAAGCTGGTTAGATATAAAGCCGACCTTAAGGTTTGAGACTAATTTCAGCCAGTCCAGACTTAAATCGGCCTGAACTCCATATAAACCACCTGCAAATAAAACCTATAAATATCAGGCAGTAATGGCATTTACAGGCTTTCTCACTTCTCATCCACAAGTTAAGGAACCCCATGCCAACAATTCATTTTGAAGTCTGCCTTCCAATTCAATTAGAACAAGCCGACACCCTAACCAACGAAAGCTTACAAGCAAGCATACGCGTAAGCTTATACTCTTCGCACGGCTTTTCTTTTGGCATTAACGTAAGCTTAAGGTTTCTGCACGGAGGTCAAAACCTTTAGATCCCAGGTGCATGTGGCGACTGTCTGTCTACTCCTTCCTGTGACTGGGAAAAAGTAATAAAAGACTAGAGCGGTCTCTAGCCTGCATCAGACATGGCTCCAACAGTATTCATACTCCTCCTTCGTGGACTCTTTATCCTGGGCACTGTCTCAGCTAAGCCATGCCTATGCACCAGTACGGTAAACCGTTTTCGTACCAACTATGGTGTAGTATTCGAGAGTAAACCGTCCATCCACATAGGTAATGAGTACTTCACTACCCAAGTCGATATCATTTTACCACTTCCTCCTTCTCCCAAACAGGCAGCCGCACTAAATTGTAGACACGGCGCTACCCTGGCAGCCGGTTCAATGGAACAGTGTCGAAAAATCCAACTTATGTTGAATAACATAACATCTATTGGGAAGACTATAGCAGCGAAGGTCACCAACGGACTCCGGGAAGTGCAATCAATTTTGGAATCGACGGCCCAGCCAACACCTCCATCAGCCAAATCCAGGAAGCAGCGGGCTCTGATTCCAGAAATCGGCAAGTTCTCCGAGACTTTATTTGGAACGGCCACACTCGATGACTTGAAGCAACAGACTCGTGCTGACCAGGTAAATGCCGATGAAATTGGCTTCCTCGATGGCAAAATAAATGCAGTCCTAAAGGTAGTTGACTCCACTTTGGAAATCCAACTCCAGGCCATCATAGAGAACACTCATTCCATATACAATTTGTCCAGAGGACTCCAGGCTTACATTAGTAACCGGGAATTGATGGTCAGGTTGATGCAAGATTTGCAAGAATTGCGTCTACTGGATTTTAAACTGGACTATTCCCTTGATGTCTTGCTACAGGCTATTCGCGACCTAACGGAGAACAGGCTGAGTAACTCTTTGATATCGGAGACTGATATGAGGAAGATTCGGTACCTTTTCCTTTCCAAGTCAAATCGTTCAAATATTTATATTCCAAACACTCGCGACATGTATAGAAGTGTAACTGTTTTAGTCCCCCCGGTTTTACAGCGAAATGTTCTGAAAACTATTTTGAAGATTCCCGTTATTTCCTTCGACAAAATATTCAAGGTTCTAAAAGTGAACACCTTCCCTCTAGCCTTCCATGGGCATTATACTCGCCTCTCCAACACACCGGCTTATTTATTGGTGTCCGCAACCCAATACACAGTATCCTCCAACCCAGATCTGGATAATTGCCATTCTCCGTTTTGTCATTATGACCTACCACTTCGCAGGGTTTCTCCCTCGTCGTGCCTCATTTCTATCTATCTACGTGATCATGAGTCTGTCAAACTTTATTGTGATTTCAAAATACTCATTCAGTCTAATTTCAGAAGGTCGAACATCCAAGTCATTGCAACAGGGACCTATTTGTTCTCTCACATAGACGAGGTCGTTGTGCGCTGCCCCAACCGAACAACAACCCATCCTGGATGTGAATCGTGCGTTCGTGCCTTTGAATGTGGTTGTTCTGTGTCCGCCAAAGAATGGGAAATTCCAGTCTCAAGTGTTAACTGTTTGCCTTCTACAGCAGGCCCCTTAAGAACAGTTTTTCCCGTCAACCTTGCTAGTCTTCAACACCTCAACCTGTCACTTAGCCGACTTGTGAACCCGGATTTTTCGTACGATAAACCATTCCCAATTTTACCTCTTAGCCCGCAAATGCGAGTCCGCCAAGAGGATATTTTTAAGCGAGCAAAAGACAATTTCCTTTCCCTCCGTACATACATGAAAGAGATTCGACTGAATGAGGTCGAATACAAGAAACTTCGTGGTGACTTGCATCTTCCCCACGTACCATTCCTCCCCCCCAGTGTGCACGGTACTGTTTACCTGTTGAACATTGGACTTACTTTTATAATGGTACCAGCACTTTTTGTTTTCATCTCAATTCTGTATTTCAGACAACGTAGGATTCAAAGCGCATGCAGACGCTTGACTTTAAATTGAGTTGGTTATATATACATTAGCTATTAACTCTTCCTTTTATTGCAGCTCAAAAGTTATCAGTTCTCATTCATGTTCGATTTTTGTTGTTTAGAATATATACTCGCCCTCATAATTTCGTCACACATGTACAGCTGCAATTCATTCACATTATCCTCATGAATTCCCATTTATAATTAGTCACAGCCACATAAGACTACACACGTTCATGATATCAAAATGTTTTATTGTTATGCATGCGGAAAAGGTTTTATGATGTCCACGTGTCAACGTTTCGCCTATTTTCCCATAATTGTATTTACTGACCATACACTAATGTACATATGTAACTCGAAAGCTTCGTGAACATATGCATTTCACAATTAAAATTTTCCCATATCTACTTCAAACATATCGTACACTTTTATATAACTGTTCATCACACCCAAGAGTCTACGTCAGGCATGCAGCCCAGTTTTTCGGCTGGGAGTAGTTCTTGGGCCATGTTGTTCCTGTTGTTTATCAGGCAAACGCTCGCTCTACAAAGTCTGTGCCTGAAAAATTTGTTCAGGCGCACGCGCTCCGTACGAGGAATCTTGACTTCTTGCGGGAGTTCCAACGTCAAGGGTTCGTCACTGCCATTCAGATGGACCGTGAGTGGGCCCGACCAGGCGACGGTCAGGGCCTTGGACAGGATGCTCGGTCTTTGGATGATCATTCGTGGGCAGGCAGCACTTCCTACGGCTTCCATTTCGGCGGGAATGGGAGCCAGTGGAAATAGGAGCGTTTCCCATCGGCAGTAGATTCTCAGACAGCACTGCACTGTAGCCCTCCGACGTTGACCCTGAGCCAACGAGCGACAGCCTGCTGCCAATTTCCAGAAGATACCGATAAATTTCCACCCCAGGTATATCACTAACAAGAGAAGCAGCCACTGATGGTCGGATTGGTCCGCGGGTTGGAGGTGACTAGGTCTCACCACTGGCCTTTCCTCCCGAACAAGACGCAGACGCAGACTTGCGTTTAACAGTCGCTCGATGTCCATGGCCATCAAGTGGCTGTTCTGAACCAGTGTATAGTACAGGCACATACTTATACCCCCCACCCCACATGACATCACAACCCCCCCAGGTACTGTAAGGGCTTCGTCTAGTCTTTAGCGAAAAGTTAACCCTCGGTCGACAACTTAAACGCTAGGTAAGGTACAACTAAAACGACTTCTTCTAGCCGGGGGCTTCACAAGTTTTTACACTGGGTAGTGCGAAGCACGTCTAATAGGCCGCTATTTTCTTCAGAGAGCCGATCGACAGGGGGTTCATCTGAAATGACTTCGCGTTTGACACCGGGACACGCGTCTGTGATGACCGCGTCCACCTGTTGGCCATCTGAGGCGGCGCATGTCAACTAGCTTCTGTGTCAGCTCCCTCACAGGAGTACCGCGGCACGCGGCCCGCGGGGTAGTCTTAACACTTCTTGACACGTAACAGGCCTCACAAGGGGCGGCGGTGAGGGTGTCGCTGATACCCCATGTACTCCCCGTCACGGCTAGCACGTAACTTATGGTAAAAGTCTCTCTTACCCCGTCCACACCCCGTCACGTCTACCACGTAACTTATGTTCAAAGTCTTGCCTCATCGATAAAAGATCGCTTTCACCAGATCATGTATCCACAGGGGGGCCTGCCCGGCATGTATAAATACGGCGTGGCATATGGCTATATAGATCACTTGAAAACTTGCTGCCACCATGAACGGGTCAACTGATTATAGTGACGCTGTTCTGTCAAACCCGTCTACCAGCTCATGCAGGATCTTGACCAGCAGCCCCAAACCGGGTGGCGAGAAAATAACCGATCATGATTCATCAGCAGGCGTAGGTACTCTGCTGTTGGATATGTCTGGGGATGCGCGTCAGTATGGGTCTCAGAATGGGTTTCCGGATCTCTCTGCGGATCAGTCTCTTCACGACTCCCTGTACGCGGAAGAGGGATCCACCCTCAACGACGTGGACCTTAGCCTTGGTGCTTCCCAAGGCGGTCCTGCATCCGCATCGTCGTCCACGCCCTCCACGCCCTCCACGCCCTCCACGCCCTCCGGATCCACGCCCTGGGGGATGACGCCCTCCACGTCGCAATCCCATCCATGGTTCCCCAGCTCCACGTCCAGAACGTCGTCCACGCCCGGACCCTTGACATCGCAAGGGTCGTTCTCGTCGACGACGTCCCAAAGGTCGTTCACGCCCGGGCCCTTGACATCGCAAGGGTCGTTCTCGTCGACGACGTCCCAAAGGTCGTTCACGCCCGAATACTCGTCCTCGTCCGGCCCCTCCACGTCTACAGCTGAACCGTCCATGGCCCATTTGCTGGCCAGGATGGAGGAGCTGGAGAAGAAGTGCCGAAGGGCGGAGGCTGAAGCGGCTGCGGCAAAGGCCCAGGTGGAGGTGCTCGTGAACCAAGCGAAGCCAGCTGCAGCTGCCAAACCACCCAAACCACGCAATGAAATATGTGTAAGTTCTAAAGTTTGTTTTTACAGCTTATAATTAACTAATAATCTCACCTTGAAAACGTTACCGTTTGATATAGTTCTCGGTTTGTTTAGAAATGATCTCATTCCTAGTATAGCCCTGATGTTCTTCTCCTTTGCCGCGCCGCCAGGGAACATCCCGGAAAACAACGAAAATCCGTAATGATTTCGTACACTGACATATAGTTAGAAGTCCACTATTAATTATTGGCTTATTATATTGTTTGTAGGAACTCGTTCGTTCGGCCTACAAGGCCAAGAGAGGTGAGCCTGGTTGGGGATTCAACCTGAACCCTGGGTAAGTTGATTACGTCATAACAACATGAATAGTACAGAAAATAATATTGTTTTTAAGTAAGCAATGGGTAATGTGTTCCTGAACACCAGAAGCTGCAGCTGAATATAAGTTTTGCTGTTTTTTTTTCATGTTAATAGAGTCATAGAGCACTTGACGTGATGCCGATGAATTGAACAATATAAATATATTCCAACATTCAGGGCGGGGATCAAACACCCGGATAACGCGCCGATCATCAAGGCCGTTGTTGACAACGTGTGCCTCGGGCCAGATACCCCCAGAGAAGAGGTGTTAGGTAAGTCCCATAGGTAGCAAGTTTCTTTGTTAACTAACCTGCAGCTGTACATTTCATGCATCTAATGTCCATGATTCCAAAGTATTGGTCCTTCAATTAACACCAATTTTAACATGCTTGAAATGCTGGAAATCTGTTTTTAGTGTCTAAATAGGCTCCACTTACATTGGAAATTGTTACTTTTATAATTTAAGTTATCCTCCCAGTCATCTGAAAAAAACGTAAGTTCTATTATCTGGACAAAGAAATATAATACCAGTGTAATGATGGTTTTAATTCGTGAATAATATGTTGACCCTCACTTTGCATTTTTAACATGTATTCCCTTGATTTATTGCCTTTATAGTGCCTTTGTCTACTTAATGGCTCCAGTTTTAAGCACACTTCATGTCCTTCCTCTTTTTCTAGCTTCTGCCAACACCTACTTCAAGACCCTCCAAAACAGGGCCAACAGAATGCGGAAGAACCGAATTAAGGCTGACAATGAAAAGGCTATCATCCGTCACCACGTGAACGAGGTAAATAAATTTTTGTTACAGACTTCCTCTATAGACCACAAAAGTCTGACGTCACGGACCCCTCCCGCAACACGTGTTGGGCCCTGTGTTGGGCCTAAACCTTTTACGACCGGCCCCGGTAACCCTACACCCCCGGTCACCGGCCCGGCCCGCCCTGGAGGGGGCACCGATAACACCCGGCTGGACCACGGTCACCCGTACACACAGACAATAACATTGCCTATAACTTTGCTATTTATTAACTCTTTTTCTTTTCAAGTATATCATAATGCACATTGATAATTCCCCTATGAAAATACATGTTTTCATAAGTTTGCGAGCATTATTAGTGGAAATAGCAAATCTGACAGCTGGGTCCTACTAAAGTTCATAGAGGGGACCCCCGGCCCAGCCCTGCCCATGTTTAGGCACGGGAGCAGCGTGCAGTGACCGTTAGGGGCCCGCCCGACGTCATGGCTTTTGCGGACTATTGTTCTCAACATTGTTTGACGTAGTTCGATTCAGGCAGGCCGAAATTTTACACCTTTCAAGTGCAAAGCCGAGGAGAAAGAGTAATGTCTATGGTCTATGCCCAGTCTGTCCACTCCTTGGGTGGAAGGATACGCATCATTGTTCTAAAAAACGCGAAGAAAGGGTCTAGTTTGACAACATTCACATGTCCTTGTTTCTAGAAAAAAGGTTACTTTTTCATCCCAAATATCCATGATATGAAAATAAGGGTCTTTTTTTTCCTGGGAAATATGAAATTTCACGAAAAAGGGTATTTCTTGGCCACTAAATGTCTGCGTTTTGAAGAATAAGGGGTCGATTTTTTGGTATAAATGTCAGTGGAAAGGGGTTGTTTTCTATTTTGAAGAACGATGATATGTCCTACTTTGATATCTGAGTAGACAGACTGGGGGTCTATGGTGTAGGGGGTGTGACTTCCCGGGGACCCACTCAGTTCAAAAAGGGGTATACGTACAAACTGCGGTCGGAACTATACCGGGGGCTGTAGCTGTGAATCGGCAATTTGGCTTAAAACAGGGGGCCCGGCTGTGAAATGATCTTATGGTTGTAACACTGAAACTTGGGAAACAATTATAATTTTTTTACATTATGAATTTTTATAGAGCACTGTAACCTTACTTGCTTCCTTGGACAATAATCTTGACATACAATTAGAATGGATATGACACAATTAATAAAAAGTGCCTGTATGTTATAGAGACCAAGGATAAAGCAACGCTTTTGAAATTAACTGCAGTGACCAGCTTTTAAATTAAGGCAACTGAAATATTGAAAAACTTGTTTGTGTTTATTGGATGTTCTTGACCAAGTATGTCGTAACTGTATTAAAATAAAAAAGTGTCTTTTTAACTTTGCAGAAGCTCAGAAGACGGATAGTGGGGTTGGAAAATTTCGTCAAAACGTGGGACGAAGCTCGAAAGAATTCCGTGAGGCGCCTCCTCACCCCCGACTACACGAGCGACGAGGAGCGCGGACTTTATTATCCGGCCGCGGTCGACAAAGACGGGAAGACGAAAGAGCGATATCACCGCCGCGTCAAACCGCTCGTGTGGGAGAGCGATGAGCTGAGGGCCTACAAAGCCCACCTGGACGAAATTGAGTATGACGAAATTAGCGGCCGTCAGCGGGGCGTTAGAATGGAAAAGAAGCGGAACAATGTCCCCGACGATAATCCAAAACGCCAACAGCCTCCTCCCAACACCCCAGACTGGGCGGTGAAGCCCGGGTATCGGTCGGGTATCGCCGATGCACAGCCAATTTAACTTATTTCTAAAGGGTCTGTTTAAAGCTCTATTTTATGTGATGTTTATGTTTATCATCTTTATGTTTTCTTTATAATTACACTACGTTTAATTGTATGGTCTGTGTCACGCTGTATGTTAGGTCTTTGTACTTTCTTCAATTGTATAGTCGTTTTATAAACTTTTATCAAAGAACTTTGCGCTTCTTGTTTTGATTGTGGCATGCTCGATAAGCAGGGAAGTATTTCTATAGATATGTTGGTAAGACTCGCCTTATATTAGTCTAAAACCGTACGCGTTATACAGGTCCTTCTCATAAGTGAATCTTAAATTCATGAATACTTTTTATTTACGATACGAAACGCATTTAACTATAATGACCTGTCATTTTGTTGAAAACCCGAATGTGCTATTTCTTGAAGATAGACCACGAACTTGAAATCGATTACAATACAACACTTTTTTGATGAGTGTTATGGTACAAGGTCTCTACCATTAGAAGAGCAATGGAATGACACCTAGGCCTGTTATCAATAATAACATAAATCAATCATAAAAAGTGTATTTTAAACAAACATAAGCTCGATATACGATTTTTAAAATGATGCGACATGAATCATCTCTTCGTACTTATTTCGCAGTCATGAAAAAATAATGTTGCATGAAGCCGGTTTTAATTAAGAACTGTTACTTCTTTTCAAGTGGATCCTTTTTAGTTCGATTCCATGCAGTAAGGTGCAAAAGTAATTTTTCAGAAATTTTATTATGATCAAATACATCGCTGCCAGTAGGACCTATCAAAATTTACAAGTGACCATGTAGTCTCCTGATGAACCCGAAATACTTTCTAGGATTTGTATGGCACGGTGACCTATATTCTTTCTGTGAGAGAATAAAAAAACCTCTTGCATATAGTGTAACCCTTTAAAGTGGGAGTTCTCCGGGAGTTATGTATAGGTAACTTGGAGCTTCTGTGACATTGCAAAATTAATAATTTAAAAAACAAACAAGTCAATTTAGGTGTCGAGATTTATTAAGGGACAATAGCTTAATTAGCTATAGCCATAATTTCGGTTGGAGCCCGATCGCCAGATTGTGGCGTTAACCACATTTAATTCCACTACTAGTTTTGGTTGCAGACCTAGTTTAGCCTCAGGCCCCTAAATTAGGGGCCTGTCTCGCAGATTACCTAAGGGGTCGACCCTAGCCCGAGCCAGAGTAAAAGCGCTCTTGTCAGCGTCATACTGCTCTTTCCAAAACCGAAATTTTATTTAGCTACAAATTCAATTTATAACCATAACACTTGTATCGATTGACGCACGTTCGGCAGCATATTGGTAGTAAACACACAAAAATACAACATTTTTCACACAAGACTTAATCAAGGTCAACACGGCTTAAGTCGACTGAAGTATTAGTACTAATTGCAAGCTCACCGGGCCGGTATTTCCCCAAAAGAACAGGCTCTCCTATGCCTATACCCATGGTAACCAACTGGTAGCGTATAATGTCCTTAGTCATCAATCTTGTCAACATGATGTCCTTCAGTTTATTAACCTTTAAATGTGTGGGCAGTCGTGTCGATGTGCCAGTATAGCAGTCGGTCATTTGGATGACACAGTTCAATGTGTATCGTGCGCCTAGGCATATATTTTCGGCTTTAGTCAGTGTGATAGGATCGTCTGTTTGAAAGATATAATCTCCAAAATGTCCAGGGAACGTGCCTATTTTAAGCCATACACTGTGATTGCCCGAGACAAGCAAGTATACACGAAAACGAGCATCTGCGAAGATGCGATTAATTCCGGAGCAAACAAAGAATATGCTAATAATTATGGCTACGGCGAGGATAAGAAGAAGAGTGTACGAAGAGAGAAGTACCACAGTTGGGAATTCTTTAATGTTTCCGTCTCCTGGGTTGGCTTCAGATCCAGTGTCAGTTACGGTATGGTCCTGGTCCAACAAGGCTTGCAGGGTGTCATGAAAGGTGAGGCCGGTCATCGCATCGTGTTTTGGTGGAGGGTGACCGGTAAATGGAGCAGTGAGGTTGACCAACCGGGTACGGGTTACTCCAGGCTTATTGTGAACGACCCTAGGCCAGTGTCCGCCACTGGCAGCTCGAACAAATTCCACGCATGATACAAGAACCAAGTACGCGGCAGCTATATATTGAAAAAAAAAGAAAGAAGAGAACATGAAGGTTGTCATCTCAACTTTAAACAAACACCTTCGTTCCAAATTACCATGGCCAGGCTATTCAAACAGACAGAATAAACTATAACTGCCATATGGCCACACCCTAGAATTCAGAAAACTGGCCATATTATTTAATTAGGAAGGGCGACCCCCAGAATGAATACATATGTTTTACCTATTTTGAATAATTTGGAAAGTCGGCCATCGACTCGTATCACTTGTACAACAAAAGTAATTAAGAAGATTCTCACCAAGGGTGGCACTCAGGATTTTGACACTCATGATATTCACGTAGCCGTACACCAAACGCACTATATAACGAAATAAGCTGACCCTAAGTAGTAGCAGAAAGCTTAAGGTTTGACCTTCGAGCTAAACTTCGAGCTCAGTTTTCAAGGCAGATGAAATCCTATGACCAGTCGACCTGACGGCAGCCGATGCGTTTCGGAAGCTGAGGAAACTTCACCGCCCTTTAATGGATAGACCCTAGGTTTTAATGGCAGGTGTCATGCCCTCACCAGTCCAGACGGCGGACGATGCGTTTCGAAAGCTGGAGAAACTTCACGCGCCCGACAAATCACGACAACGCGCTACCGTGACGGCCAGGCTGGAGGCGACATTAATCTCCTGGTAATACTGTGGCAGGCTGTTCTCGGCTTTAATTTCACACGGGTGTCTGAGGTTAGGAGCTCGAGTGCAACTACCCCTGGGTCGGGGCTGTGGCATGTCGCGGCAATTCGCGGCTTTCAGCTGGTGGGACCATAGGCGTCGGTCTGTACCATATATAAATACTTGTGTCGCGGTCGCAAATGGGGAAGGTTCATCGCCCTGAAGTGCTGCTGTCTAACTCAAGTTCGCCATGGCCTCGCGATCGTGGTGTTTCAAGGGTCTGACCAGTGACCAGGCAGAAACCAGAAGAAATATGGACACTAGCCGAAACCGATGGTGCGACACATGTAAACGTGCAGTTTCAAAAAGTACATGTAACAGGAAGCATCTTAAGGAGCATGGTGAGTACCAGATAAATAGTATAACTAGGATAAAGTCACTTTCACCTGAAATCGATATCCTTCAAAACCTTCCTAGCTAGCTTGCGCGCATAGATATTATTTTCAAATACCTACTATACTCTTAATGATCAGTTAGTGTTTGGAAAATTATCGCCAGCCTAAATCTTTTCTTGACAATTAAACAATTGTTCAAATAATGAATGACTTGAACAATGGACGTTATATATATGTATCCCTCCATGCATCTTTCTATCATAGCTTTTGAGTCAGAGAAACAACATTGGGTGGGAAAGTCTGTACTCTGAAACCCGACTGTACATTTGATTTATTATTATACATGTGTCTTGCAGAACCAATCCCATTTGGTTTACCTCAACGCGCTGGCAATCAGGCAGAAGTGGGTCTTGAGGCCGAAGCTGCAGATATTCAGGCTGAGGCAGGTAACCAGGCTGAAGCAGGTTTTCAGGCTGAGGCAGGTAACCAGGCTGAAGCAGGTTTTCAGGCTGAGGCAGGTAACCAGGCTGAAGCAGGTTTTCAGGCTGAGGCAGGTAACCAGGCTGAAGCAGGTTTTCAGGCTGAGGCAGGTAACCAGGCTGAAGCAGGTTTTCAGGCTGAGGCAGGTAACCAGGCTGAAGCAGGTTTTCAGGCTGAGGCAGGTAACAAGGCTGAAGCAGGTTTTCAGGCTGAGGCAGGTAACCAGGCTGAAGCAGGTTTTCAGGCTGAGGCAGGTAACAAGGCTGAAGCGGGTGTTGAGGCTGAGGCAGGTAACCAGGCTGAAGCGGGTATTGAGGCTGAAGGTGGTATGCAGGTTGAAGCGGGTGTTGAGGCTGAGGCAGGTAACCAGGCTGAAGCGGGTATTGAGGCTGAAGGTGGTATGCAGGTTGAAGCGGGAATTCGGGCTGAAGGTGGTATCCAGGTTGGAGCTGGTATTCGGGCAGAAGCTGCAGCTGCTAATCAGCGGCAGGCTGAAGTCGGGAATCCGGGAGAAGCAGACAGTCAGCCTGTGGGTCGCAATCAGCCTGTTGAAGAGGCGGTACCCATGGAAGCCGATGAGGAGTCAGGTGATGATATGCAAGACTATTACGGTACCATGGAAGATTCCCAAGAAACGGAAGAAAATGATAAGCTTGATCCAGAGGCAGTCAAGATTCGCAACAGGGCCATCCGTCACTTAAAAGTGGTTTTCGGTGACGGGACGGGTCGTCCTAGCCCATTGGCAAGGCTTGTTAGTGGTACCCCTAATAAGAATATCCAAAGCCTATTTTCATGGGTTCTGTTCTTTCTTTTGCAGTGGCAGATCCACACCTTCACCAGTGATACGCAAATGGCTAAAGTTATGTGCTTCATTTGTGAATTATTGACGGTAGCAGGTAATGACCGGGTTTCACAAGCAGCGGAGGCAGTATTCCCCAAAACGATGCGGATGATGTACAAATGGTTGGGTACAGACCTAACGATGACTAATTACTCTATCAGTGTATGCTGCCCGGCCTGTTATACGTTGTCGCATTCTGTGTTGTCCACCACTGAGCGTGTGCGAGGTCTAGGCTTTTACACGGATCGTAATGGTAATCAGCAACCCATTAGGTGTACAACCATCGGTGATGATTTAAAACGCTGCAACAGGAAATTGTTTTATGAGACCAAGATTGTGGGGGAAATTACCTTCCTTCCAGTCAGGACATTCTGTTACCAGTCGCTCGAGAAGAGTTTGCAGGTTATGATGAAACGTCCAGGTTTTGAGCTGAAATGTAGAGAGTGGAAGGGCAGGAGGATACCTGAAGGAGTGTTTGCTGACATCTACGACGGTTCGGTATGGAAAGAATTTGACGCGAACAACGACGGCTTTCTTGATAATGAAAACAACTTGGCTCTTCAGATGAATATCGATTGGTTTCAACCATTCTCTCGGAAAGCTTCGATGTCAGTAGGGGGCATTTACCTAACAATACTTAACCTACCCAGAAATGAGCGGTACAGACTTGAGAACGTCATACTATACGGTATCATTCCAAACTTAAGTAAAGAACCTGCCGACCTTACCAGTTTTCTGAGGCCCCTAGTCAACGAACTCAAGGAATTCTGGCATCAGGGAAAAAGGCTTATAACCAACGATTGCCCAAATGGCAAGACCGTTAAGTTGGCGCTTTTGAACGTTGCTGCCGACCTGCCTGCAGGGAGGAAGACCTGCGGTTTCCTGCTACCTAATGCTATCATGGGTTGTTCAAAATGTCTGAAGGAATTCAAGAATTCAAACCGTGGAGGATTCAACATGGCGAATTGGACTCCTCGTACTCTGGACCAACACAAGGAGAGAGTGAGTGAGATTACAGCTGCATCCACCCCGAGAGAGAAAAGTAAACTTGAGAAGCAGTATGGAGCTCGTTCCTGTGTCCTCCTAGAATTGCCCTACTTCAATCCCATCAGGTAAGTTCAATCTCCAGGCCGAACAAATTTAAAGGCAAATCTTACACAGAATTATACCAAAATATTAACAATTTTAATTTGACATTTGAATAAACATTAATACAAATGTTTCCATTAGCAGTAACTGTATTATATTACATTCATTTCTTCAGGTTCCTCTCGATCGATGTGATGCATAATGTACTGTTGGGTAAGTGTTGAAGCTTGACCTAACGTTAATTAATGTTTAGCACTGATAATGTGTTTGAAATGGAACTTGCATTTGCCTTTAATTTGGACTATTAGTTCATTGGGGTTTCAATACCGATTTCACATATGTGCTTTTATTATTGGGATTCAGGGACTGCCAAGCGAATGTGGAAGAGGTGGACCGACAAAGAGTTGTCAAAGAAGAAGAAGAATTCAACAGATGACGTTGTACTAAGCGCTAATCAGGTGTTGACTATTGATGATCGTCTGAATCAGTTTAAAGAGGGACTACCGGATGACTGCGTGGTAACTAACATCAAATCGAACGCTGGGATGTGGACGGCAAAGGAGTGGAAGAATTGGGTTACAGTCTCGTCTGGATACTGCCTCCAGGGCCTTTTGCCGGAGAATATGCTTCATAGCTGGCAGCGTTTCGTAGAAGCCACTCGACTTCTGTGCAAGCCTTGTATTACACACCACGAGATAGAACAGGCACACAGGAAACTATTGCACTTTTGCAAGAGCACAGAGCTCCAGTTCGGTTCTGATTTCATTACCCCAAACATGCATCTACATCTCCATTTAAAGGAGTGTCTCCGGGAGTATGGTCCAGCTCCCAGTACTTGGCTGTTCAGTTTTGAGCGGTATAATGGTTACTTGGGGGATGTGCCGACTAACAATCGCCAGATAGAGAAACAATTGTTTGAGAGGTTTCACAGGATGAGTCGTGTCAGTCAGGCGCGCGCCGAAATGCCGTCCAAACACGAGGGGAAATTTGTCAAACACTGCCAGCTGGGAGAAGGAGAGAAGAAAGCAAGAACGGTCCTGGAAACACTCGATGTACCCAATGAGCGAGAATTCGCGCGGTGCGAGAGCCTATGGAGTCTCACCGACGGCTTCGAGACAGTTAGAGAAGAAAAGGCGTGGATCGACTCGGACGATCTTGAGCTGCTCAAAAAAACATACAAAAAGATGTACCCCACAGAACAGGAGATCCTAGAGAAGTCATTTCTGCCTTCATTTTACGTGAAGTCTAAAGTCGTAAAATATGGCCCCATGACTTATTCCAGCACAAATTCCAGCAGTGGTAAAAAGTTGTCTAGACTAATGGCAAATTGGTACGAAGACGGACAGAATGACCCCCGGGAGCGACCGTGCATCGCCACCCACTACGTGAAACATTACATACAATGTAATGCAACCGGGCAGAAGAGGCAACATGTGTTTGCAGCTGTGAAGTGGTACCGACCCAGCACCGTCGAATCCAGATACATAAGTCCTTATACAATGTGGCACAAGGAAAAGTTCGAGCAACCTTCATGGGCATCTTTCCTGCCTGTTATGCGGATAAGTGGACATTTTGGATATGTGGTTGAACAAGAAAATATGATCGTATGTCCCCTTCGGCGCCACGACTTCTTGTAGATCTAGAGGACCTATAGATATATCGAACTCGTGCACGTAGTGTCCGAAATTAAGCTGAAAACGTATGCATCATTAATGAGATTGTGCACCACAAATATTGGATATGCACCCCCCGATATATGGGAATAAAAAAAAGTGCAAAACTTAAAAATAACGCACCTGGCAGTGAGTGTGCAGAATCACGAGTGTGAGTGTGCAGATCTAGACTCACGAGTGTGAGTGTGATCCCCGGGTGAAGGCCTATAGGCCCGGCCTATAGGGTGCAGCAGCTTAATTTCGGACAATGTCCGGTGTTTTATATGCATTGTTAGGATTATGTGATTTAGACGCTTTTGCCAACAAAAGCAACATTTTTTTATTAGGAATAATTATATTACGCCCTAAACCTTATAATGTGACTACTTTCAAATTTAAAATAAAAGGTAGGAAATTACTTCGCAAGGTTACGGTGCCAGGATGTGCGACTTTGAGGTACGTTTTCTGAAGTTATTTCACAGGCTGGGGGTGTGGGGCCGTGTGCATTTACGGGTGGTTTCTTGAGTCAGGTGTCAGGACGTGCACATCCAGCTGCCAGGGCTGCGCTGCGCGAGCGACACCTTATGTAACACCTGACACCGGTCGCTCAGGCTGCTCGGCTGACCTAGATGGCCCCTCATTACCCTGCCCCCCGGGGGGGTCGGGGGGGGGGGGGGGGCACCAGCTTTATAAGGAGGTGCCCACCACGTGCACACACACAGTCCCGCGCCAGCCTCACGACCATAAAAGCCGTACGTACGCAGAAGTTTGCTGATATTAAACACAAGCACCACATTGTGAACAATGGCGACCGCGCAGAAAACCCGGTAGGTGAATCAGATAACTTGCCTATAATTTGATAAGATAACATGCCTATATAGAGAAGTAGTGTTTTTTCAGGCTTTGCGGGAGAATGACTTGGGGGTTACACTTCCATATATAGAGTGTTTGTTAACAAATGTATAATTGTGTGGATAATAGCTGTTACGTTTGGTAGATATTTTCCATTTTTTTTCGTTTTCTCCCCATACACGTAGATAACCAATTCCAGACACTTAAAGGTTGTTTTTTTTGGCTCATTCAAGCAACCATGTGCGGTCGGAGGAGGAAGAGGAATCCCAGGCATGGACACCGCGTGAGGAGAAAAATATTGAAGAGGAGGAAACGATCTGGACGGAACCTGAATGGACCGAGTGCGCGCCCCTGTTCACCCCTAAGTAGGTTTAAATTGTTCAACACTGTTGATGGACAGGGATGGAAGAGAAGCATGGAAAGAAAATTATTAACTTACTATCTGGTAGGATGACTATCGTCATGCCAAATAATGCACACTGTCTAAAACCCGACGACGGACTCGCGGTCGGACATAGTTGTGGTCGCTCGAATTCATGTAACATGCTGAAACAACAGGCTCTTTTTTGGACAATTTAAAAATTGCAAATTTGTCAGACTGGCACAATAACATGAAATAGAGATTGGATGAGAAAAATTGAGATGCCGATGATTTGGTAGTTTCGACCACCTATGTTGAAATGATGGACGGTGTGATGATTTTTGAAATTTTTTCCAGGACGCACGACCAACAACAGCTCCCGGACGGCCCATCAGAGTGGACGTGCGTCTACTGTTCGGAGGATCCGACCCAGGTTGGTACATTTGTATTTACACGATGAAGCTAAGTGGGAAATAAAACATGTAAGCGTATGAAGGGAAATATGTATAAACAAAACAAAATGATGAGTGGGGCGATTTCACGAGTACAATTGTTCTGAAATTTGCCAATATTACGAGGGACACGCTGGTATGTAGTAAGTGCAAAATTGACTTTTGCACATTTAACTATAACCACACAATTTTTTTCAGGAGCAGGAGGAGTACTTAACGGACCAAAGGTGGAAGGCGATGGAAACGTTTGCCGAAGACCAACACGCCACACAACCGCAGGCCATATTCTTGGATGGCAACTACAGGTACGCCGGGTTTTTTTTTCATAATAAATAATATTATATAGCGACAATGATTTTCGATGATGCTACTAGGCAAAAAATAACGAGGGCATAGAATCTTGATGTTGACGTTGGAGTGAACGCCGAATTTCGTACGGTTACTAAAAATTGTGATTGATGATGGTCCGATTAGTTCGTGCACACAATTTAAAAAAATGTGTATTTAAACATGCCTCCGTAATATTTCAGAATGTACTTGGTCTGCAACTACTGCGGCCGGTGCTACCACGCCGACTGTGAGGGGGGCGAGCCTGCCAGCATCATGTGCTCCGAGGTGTTGTGCGAGTGGTGCGCCGAGGATAAAGATTAATAGAATCGATTCAGCAATAAAATAGTACACTAGATTTTAACTACACTTTGTGTCAAATGTCCTTTTATTTTTGTTTTTATATAGTAACACTAGCTATAGGTTAGAATTTACCTTAAATCACAGCTTCACGCTAAACTATGTTTTTTGTGTGTACCTGGCAGTCTACGGCCGATCGTACAGAGTATATTGAACAGATAATGTGAGTCATAATATATGTTTCATCTAAATTTACAAATATACTAGATCAGAGTGAAACACAGTCTTTTAATGCCTACTAACTTCTAAGTACAGTGAGAGTAGAACACTGGTAAAGCGCGGCCATCAAATACAACCCACATTCCCCGTATAGGTCTATAGGCATAGAAACTTTGCTAAATCTGAGGGGTTCCAGAGACCCCCTAATTTGGATAATTCCCTTTATTGGTAGTTTAATTGCGTAAAATTTGAGAAATCGGAGGGGGGTCAACCGAACATGGGACCCCCCCCCCCCGTCAATACATTCTGCTACAGACTGCAGGCTTTAAGCCGGATGGCAGGTGCACACCCCTGTAACGACCAACAGAGAGCTCCTCTCAGACTGGGGCAAATTAAACTCATGGGGCAAACTGCGACACAGCTCAGAATCCGTCCCAATCATCGGTTGAGACCGGGGTTTACTTACGCAGTGCAACGGGGCGTGGTGGGGCGTGGCCCGGTAAGGGTTACACCGTCAGGCGGTCTCTGGGTCGGGCACCCGGGTCGGGCCCTGGAGATTAATCCTCCATCACGCAGGGCTCTCTCCCTCACTCCCTCCCAGTCTATCCCGACAGATTACTAGTTTTAGCGGGGCAGGAGCCTTGATTTGTGAAGACGTGGAGAAATGGCAATGTTTGACCCCATCGTAAGGCCCGTGGAGGAACCTACCCGTCGGAAAATCAATCACCTGCAGCATCAAGTCGGCGGTAAAATGGATAAGTCATTTCACCGGCGACCTGATGTGTTTTCTCTGCACGGGTTCGAATCCTGTAAATGCCTGGGTAAACTTGACGTATCGTCCGTCATACGGCAATACGCCTTTTTTCTGTTCATAATTTTAAAGTGTCATTATTATTGTACTATTTTATATCAATATTATCTAATTCACGAATATGTCTTGGTAGGGAAAACCAGTGTTTAGCACCCCTGTAATAAGCTAAGGGGATTTCCAGAGATGAAAGTGGTCCATGAGAAAAAAAAAGTGTAAATTCATCCTCGAAGAATTGCATGCATTTACGGGAGGGTCGAGTATTAACATATTATTATTTGTTTAATTCTCCGAATTTTGTATTTATCTTAATTATTGCTCATTTTTGACTTTAAACATATCAATTTGTTCACAATTATGTTAAAGAATGTTTTCCGTAGAAAAAATCCTACTTTGATTTATGATTTCAGACTTTTCTATCATCACTGTCGGAATAATTTAATGCTCCACAGGACAGAGACCACATGCTGTGTCTATCGCCCAACCCCCGTTCTTCCCCCACATCACATAACCATCTGCAGCTGGTCACCAGACACCCCTGACCACAGGGCTACCCATGACGGGGATAAGACTACAAATTCAGAATATAAAACTATAAATATTTCATATGGAAAAACAAAACAAAATACGTACATTTTCCTTGGTGTTAGGACTAAGAATGAACAATATATACAAATGCTCAGTACATTCTGATGTGAAATTAGTTTCTGAAATTAAAGTGTGAACAAAATGTTGCATAAATTTATATTTGCAATTCCAATGGGACTCCCCATATGAATCCGATCCTCCACTTTCTCCTTTTCCACTTCATACTGGGAAGGGGGCCCTTTCAAGGATACTACCCACTGCCAAACTACCGCCCGCCCCTTCTTTTTCTCACCGATCCCTCCTAAATTCTAGTTGACCACGTGCACCTCTTGTTTATGGCCCTAGACCCTTAAATTCGAGACGGCGACATGGCCCTTTTTGGGCTTAGTGACATGGGACAGGGCTAATTCTTAAATTCGACAGGGCAACATGGATGTTTCTTAAAATTGACATGCGACATTGGGACCCCCCCCCATCAAGGGCCCCTTGTTTGTCAGGGAAGACTCACATCACCGCCCCCAAAATTCTGGTTCTGTACATGTCAGTACCAGGAAATATGCCTAAATACCCCAAACTGCTTAATCTAATAATACTGGGTATGCAGAAGGTTTAATTCAGTTTGGCAGGTATCCAAGTCTATCAATACTAGACTTTATCTCTTGATGGCTCCTGGTTGATATGTTTAAATCCATACAGTTGTGACGTTCTCTGGTAAGTCGGGGTTGCCGATTCTTACGACAGAGGAACGTGGGGGTTGTTCGGGTCTCGGGGCGGACGGGGAATCCGGGCCAAGAACCGAGATGTGTTTCTAGAGTCGTGCCTCGCGCACGAGGGGGGGCTGAGCGAATCGATCGGCACTCGATGTCGACGGAGGACTGCGGGGGAGGGAAATTATGGTAGGGGTACGGGTCGGCCGGGGGGCGGTCCACCCCTGAGTTCCGGTCCGCGGGGGCGACGGGCCGACGGTCGCCTATTGTTTGGTAGCGTGGGGCCGAGCACGCCGCGCCCTCGTCCCCGCGGACTTCGCTCCCTCGTTCCGCTCCCCATGTCTTCGTACCATACTACGCCTCGGTTTCCGGTACTACTTCGGGCCTTCGTGCCCTACTCCGTTCCCTCGTTCCTCGTTCTTCGGGCCTTCGGGCCCCTTACCCTATGTTTCGACTACCTATCTCGGACTTCGGCTGTTTTGTCCTAACTTCGGCTTAATTACTCTATTCGGCTCATCTTTAGTGGTTGTTTCAGGAAAGAGGACACGTCTGGACACCAGGAGAACTGTTAAAGAACTCTGTTTATTCGGGCCTCACCGCCCCTTTATATACTAGAGAGGTCAGCCCTGATTGGCTGCCTTCGGTCACGTGACCTACAACTGACGTCACTTCCGGTTTATATATTCCGTTTCCGGTTTACATTTCACTTCCGGTTTACATATTTCCGGGTTTCGTTCCATTACGTTTTCGTTATTCGTTCTTTACATATTCGTTATTCGTTCTTTACATATTCGTTCTTTACATCTATTTCGTTCTTCGTTCTTTACATATTCGTTATTCGTTCTTTACATATTCGTTCTTTACATCTATTTCCATTATTACCTTATTTCTATTATTTTAACCTCTATGTATTTTGGCTGAATAGCCGTTCATCACACAGTCAATTTCACTAAGCTACGATCTGTTCATACCGGTGGGTATTTGGATGGTCCCTAGCCCGGGTAAGTTAAGCAACATTGAGACCGGTTGTTACTTGGATGGTGGCCTGCCCGTGTTCGAATCTATTTGAATACATTTTTTTCGTTCATGGTCGTCCTGGTTTCAATTTAATCCACCAGGTGTCGCTGGAGGAAAGATCAGTCTACACTATCACTCTGCCACCTCGACGCTCGCTAACTGCGAATCATGGATGACGATTCTGGCGCGGAGGGGTCATTCGCCGCAGATTGCCTACACTATACTAGAAGTAGGACGCGGTGTATTGCATCAGTCCTGTGGTTCGGATATAAAAGGCCTCTATCGGCCACAACCGTCCGGCGAGCCGTGACGCTGGGCCACTAATGAATTATTCGAGCCCCTCGTGGGTTCGACCCCCACTAGATTCGTTAGGCCCGGCCTAACAAAACGATTGTCGTTTCCCCAGCGTCAACATGACACTCGCCACTTTTGTGAGTTTTTACTATAATATGTATTGAAACCAGATATATATATACGTTGATAAGTTTGAGACATAAATCTGTACGATTCAAAACATGTCAATATCCCACCCCCCCGCTTTCCTCCATTAATTACACTTAGGCCTACAGAATACCTTTGGATACAGGTTGTCAGATTAACTGTGATAGGAAAGCGCATTAATGGAATTAACACGTTGAAGCTGGAAAGGGGGGATTGTTTTGTTAAAGCTGCAACTACTGCAATGGAATAGATTTTCGATGATGCTACTAGGCAAAAAATAACGAGGGCATAGAATCTTATATGTGTACCTTTTGTGTGTACCTGGCAGTCTACGGCCGATCGTACAGAGTATATTGAACAGATAATGTGAGTCATAATATATGTTTCATCTAAATTTACAAATATACTAGATCAGAGTGAAACACAGTCTTTTAATGCCTACTAACTTCTAAGTACAGTGAGAGTAGAACACTGGTAAAGCGCGGCCATCAAATACAACCCACATTCCCCGTATAGGTCTATAGGCATAGAAACTTTGCTAAATCTGAGGGGTTCCAGAGACCCCCTAATTTGGATAATTCCCTTTATTGGTAGTTTAATTGCGTAAAATTTGAGAAATCGGAGGGGGGTCAACCGAACATGGGGACCCCCCCCCCCCCCCCACTCCCGCCCTGAGGGGGGGGGGGGGGGGCGGGGGGGAACTGGATACGCCACTGCTGGCAATTATATTGGTGCCTGAATGGAGTGTGGGTACGTTAAGACGCCGAGAAGGTTGGGCGTGTGAAGAGAACTATGAGCGGATGGGACTATTGTGACACAATATAGTTAACACCCCCTGACTTACACTTATATACACGCCAGAAGGGCAAGGGAAACTTTGAGGTGGGCGCAAAAGTATTACCTAACACGCCCACTGCTATGGGTGGTATAATGATACTATGATTTTTCAGGGATAATCGTGGAGTAAGACTTACACTCCTTGACACGTTTTAGAGGAAGTGGTTTCAGACAAGCCCGAGCCTGTCGAATGTATGAGTTCAAATTCTTCCCGTGAAATGATGATTACTTTTCAGTTGATCTATACGGTATCATGTTAATCAGATATCATATACTTTGTTCTTGACAGTTTTAGGTGAACCTATTGCACCTGAAACTTGAGGGTAGCGGTATGATGTTCTGAAAAGTTTTGTCAGCTGTCAATATAACAGATGAGATATCAGTCTCTGCTGTCAATACAGTTCAGGCGTAGGCCATAGACACACTAGTCATGTTAACAAACACATTCTAATCAGTCTTGGTTACAGGGCTTGTCTTGTTGTCAGAACATCAACACCATCTTGATGAAATCTGTAGTCAGGAGGCTACCTATTTGTAACATTCTGATGTGCTACTATACATTGTACAACATTCTGCATTGTATCTCAAGGGAAGTTCACTCACACTACCTCTTGAACAAATTGAGTAAGAAAATAGTAAATTTGTAAAATACTATGGGATATATTATATTTAATTTTCTTGGACAGAATTCAGAGCCCTGCATTGTTTTTTTTTGTTAGATCAGGGAAACAAGAAAAAGATATCCATGTCCTCTTTACAGTAAAGGACTGCCTTTTTTCTGGAGAGAAAAATACTAGATTACCAGATAACTGTCTCACATAAGATTAAATTTCTTGCTTACTTTTGCATGTGTGTATTAAGTTCTAACTACTGTGAATGTATTTATTTTCGTGATGTACATATTTTCACTTAATTCGCATGTATGAAATTTCCACTAAAATATGTACAACACGGAAATATCTTTTAAGATACCATACTGAGGACCTAACTCATGGTACCACGTAATTAAATCCCCATGAATTTGTCCTTCAGAACAAATCCACAAAGATTTATACATGCGAAAATAACTACTAATAATTGTTAATTCTGATTTCATCTGGATTCACAAACAATAATTATCTGAAGTTATTTGGGTCAGATAAATAATATTCAAGGAGAAAAATATCAGATACATCAATTAACCTCAATTTGCCAATTTATATATATGCGGAGAGCCGTGGGGAAAGGGTACACTGTGCGGGATTTGATATCAAGTTGATGTTGTAGAGCATGTTCTTAGCTTTCAAATGATATCAAGCATGTCCAAATCCGACCATCATTAAGGAAGTTATATTATGAGTCCTTAAATCTAACACTGTCAGGATGGCAGAAAATGAGGAAAAGCTTAATTTCTTTGTATTTATTGAGATTTTGCATGAATTATCATGAATTATCATAATTATGAGTAAATATTAAAAAACACAATTTTATTCATTATCTTTTAACCAGAAATGATAAATGTATTCTGTTTCAATGTACAGATCGGAAAATGATAGTTTCTCATAGTTATTACAATTTGATAAAAATCTCATGAATTTAAGTTTCCATGGCAACCAAATAGAATGAGTTCAGTGAATTACTCATATTAAAACATTCCATTGACAGTCCAAATAGGGGAAGATTCCATCGTGATGGAATGTTTTAGGTATGGGAAATGAATTCTACACAAAAAGTTGGTTTAAGAGTAGATTATCACTATTTTTCATAAATCTACTCATATCTCCTTAAACATTAGGTTTAGGACAGCAAATATAGAAACCTCGGAGTACTCTTTCCCCTCGGCTGGTCACATATATTCTTCCAAAGCGTAAGGAGTACTGTTATCAGAGGAATAGTAATGAAAATTGTTTACACTATTGTTATTGGGTGTGGTGTTTTGGGATCACAAGCAAGTGTTTTATCGTACTTTATGCATACATTATATTGTAACATATGAAACAAATCAAACCTACTTTCACAATGTTGTTGAATTTGAAGGGAGTAAGTCATGCAGGTCACATTTGTCTCTGTAAGTAACACTTCCATGAGCTTTGCAAATGTTAGAGTTGATGAACCCAGAGTTGTGATTTTCACATTTACACAGCCCTCTCTGAAACAAAGATGTGTACATAGCAGGAATTCATAAGCAAAGTTATGTTTTAAAGTTATATTATGAAACAAAACGTTAAGGCTGATGTTGTTCCAATATTCATTGTATGTTCATTTAGTATTAAGGAATGTAAAGGTACCTAGTTGCATTCAACGGAAGGTCAATGATTATAAAATATCTCAATAATGATACAACCTTAAGAATGAAATTCTCTTTTCCATAAGGGGTGAACGTCAAAATTCAAGGGCTGCAACAGGCTGCAGCAGGATGTTTGTTATGACCCCTATGTGCCATGACTGGCTGCAGCACTCTAAACTCCTAATACAATTAAGGGAGTGTCTCCACCCTCCTCATATCAGGCTGCAACCACACAACAGCAGGCTGCGACCTTCAGTACCTGTGTGTGGAGGCTACATGCTGTAATGTCACTGACCATTGGCTGCAACCTGCTGTGGAGAATTTTGACGTCTGCCCCAAGTCTCATACCCACTAGGCTGTTTTTTTTTTCAAATTGGCCCACTTACTGGCAGACTGTTACACCAATTTAGATCGAACTAGGACACTCTAATATTGTATACTGACAGAGAAGAAATGAATCGGTGCTAAAATAGAACAATCATTCTAATGAAATCAGCTAATTTTGGGGCCAATTAAAAGGTCAGCTTTTTCAAAATCTCCAAGTTGGTTTGGAATGATTGAGAAGCGAAGTCAGGAAAGACAACATAATATAATGTTTCAACTTACGTGAATGTCATACCAGTGCAGCAGCCACCAAAATCGGATGGCAAGAGCCGTTTCCAGATAGTGAAACATATCTGATAATTATAGGAGAAACCTGTTATTTAACTATATCCTAGAAGTGTTTTAGGAAAAGACAACACTTATCTAATGCCTATTGTAACACCTCACAAATCTGTCTTTTTAGGCCATACAACACACTAAGTATCACACATAAGTACACTAATCACAAGTAAGTTATATTCATTTCAAAGAAAGAGTAGCCAATGGTTCAGGTGTCATATAAACTTATAAATGTGTTCCTCTCTTTTGACACAAAGTATAATTATGGTTATTTTGTTCAAGGAAAAGCAACATTTGGACAATTCCAGGAATATAACAAAAGGAAGGATACCTTCTTACATTTAGTTGCATTGACTACTACAAATTGAAAGGTTGTCACTGTCAAGAACTGGAAAGTCTACCTCTGTTATAATCGTCTTGACTAAGCCTCTTCGCTCAAGTGCCCCTTCCTGATTCAGGTTATCACTATACTCTTTATTGTAAATTTTAAATGAGCCAACAACGAATGTGTCTACAAATAGAAGAAAAAGACATTTGACTTGAATGAAATGTTGCCTTAAAGTCGTGTCATCTCCTCTTTTTAAAACACATACAGCCCAAAACCTCTTCTTAGTTTGAGCCCTTGATTGGTAATATTCAATTCTATTATCTTAACGATATCATGTTCATGAGTATGTAGAAAAGATCACAAATTCCATTTGTTATTTCAAAAATTGATATCATAAAACAAGTGATGTTCTCTACATCTAACATATCAGCTGCTAGCACTGCTGTTTATCCTAAATGATTCAGAAGTCTATCATTACATTTATTGAGAAACATAGGTATAAAGGTGTTTTTAAGTACACACCATGTTCTGCTGTCACTGCAGGACATCCGTCTGGTGCTGAAAACAGGGTAATAAAGAATAAAATAAGTCCCCAGCAAAGGGACAACCATGTCTAAATTTTCCCACATTTTCCCACATTGAACTGTACATCTGTAGAGACTAATCAATTTTGTATTACTACACCTACATTTCCTGTTAAGATATACATTAGATAGCTATATGAGATGATATTGGTCAGTCAGGTGAACTATTAAACCAAAAGAAATCATAACCATTTTCACCTGGCATTCTTGTGCCAGAAGTAACAGCTGCAGATGTGCCTGTGGTACCACTTGTTTGTGTAACCATTGTATCTGAAGTTACAGCTGCTCTTGTTTCAGTGGTTGCTTCATTTGGGCCTATATTTGTTCAAAAGTGCAAACAAGACAGTTTTTATATTGAGCAGATGTCATAAATGACTAACATTTAAGCAGCAAAATCTCATCTTCCTTTTCCCTTTTCACATGCACCTGTGTAAAGACAGATCCTTAAACTTACTAGCTACGGAGCTTATGCCAAATCTCAATTTCAAATCTTTCATAAATGATGATTACTTTTCAGTTGATCTATACGGTATCATGTTAATCAGATCTCATATACTTTGTTCTTGACAGTTTTAGGTGAACCTATTGCACCTGAAACTTGAGGGTAGCGGTATGATGTTCTGAAAAGTTTTGTCAGCTGTCAATATAACAGATGAGATATCAGTCTCTGCTGTCAATACAGTTCAGGCGTAGGCCATAGACACACTAGTCATGTTAACAAACACATTCTAATCAGTCTTGGTTACAGGGCTTGTCTTGTTGTCAGAACATCAACACCATCTTGATGAAATCTGTAGTCAGGAGGCTACCTATTTGTAACATTCTGATGTGCTACTATACATTGTACAACATTCTGCATTGTATCTCAAGGGAAGTTCACTCACACTACCTCTTGAACAAATTGAGTAAGAAAATAGTAAATTTGTAAAATACTATGGGATATATTATATTTAATTTTCTTGGACAGAATTCAGAGCCCTGCATTGTTTTTTTTTGTTAGATCAGGGAAACAAGAAAAAGATATCCATGTCCTCTTTACAGTAAAGGACTGCCTTTTTTCTGGAGAGAAAAATACTAGATTACCAGATAACTGTCTCACATAAGATTAAATTTCTTGCTTACTTTTGCATGTGTGTATTAAGTTCTAACTACTGTGAATGTATTTATTTTCGTGATGTACATATTTTCACTTAATTCGCATGTATGAAATTTCCACTAAAATATGTACAACACGGAAATATCTTTTAAGATACCATACTGAGGACCTAACTCATGGTACCACGTAATTAAATCCCCATGAATTTGTCCTTCAGAACAAATCCACAAAGATTTATACATGCGAAAATAACTACTAATAATTGTTAATTCTGATTTCATCTGGATTCACAAACAATAATTATCTGAAGTTATTTGGGTCAGATAAATAATATTCAAGGAGAAAAATATCAGATACATCAATTAACCTCAATTTGCCAATTTATATATATGCGGAGAGCCGTGGGGAAAGGGTACACTGTGCGGGATTTGATATCGAGTTGATGTTGTAGAGCATGTTCTTAGCTTTCAAATGATATCAAGCATGTCCAAATCCGACCATCATTAAGGAAGTTATATTATGAGTCCTTAAATCTAACACTGTCAGGATGGCAGAAAATGAGGAAAAGCTTAATTTCTTTGTATTTATTGAGATTTTGCATGAATTATCATGAATTATCATAATTATGAGTAAATATTAAAAAACACAATTTTATTCATTATCTTTTAACCAGAAATGATAAATGTATTCTGTTTCAATGTACAGATCGGAAAATGATAGTTTCTCATAGTTATTACAATTTGATAGAAATCTCATGAATTTAAGTTTCCATGGCAACCAAATAGAATGAGTTCAGTGAATTACTCATATTAAAACATTCCATTGACAGTCCAAATAGGGGAAGATTCCATCGTGATGGAATGTTTTAGGTATGGGAAATGAATTCTACACAAAAAGTTGGTTTAAGAGTAGATTATCACTATTTTTCATAAATCTACTCATATCTCCTTAAACATTAGGTTTAGGACAGCAAATATAGAAACCTCGGAGTACTCTTTCCCCTCGGCTGGTCACATATATTCTTCCAAAGCGTAAGGAGTACTGTTATCAGAGGAATAGTAATGAAAATTGTTTACACTATTGTTATTGGGTGTGGTGTTTTGGGATCACAAGCAAGTGTTTTATCGTACTTTATGCATACATTATATTGTAACATATGAAACAAATCAAACCTACTTTCACAATGTTGTTGAATTTGAAGGGAGTAAGTCATGCAGGTCACATTTGTCTCTGTAAGTAACACTTCCATGAGCTTTGCAAATGTTAGAGTTGATGAACCCAGAGTTGTGATTGTCACATTTACACAGCCCTCTCTGAAACAAAGATGTGTACATAGCAGGAATTCATAAGCAAAGTTATGTTTTAAAGTTATATTATGAAACAAAACGTTAAGGCTGATGTTGTTCCAATATTCATTGTATGTTCATTTAGTATTAAGGAATGTAAAGGTACCTAGTTGCATTCAACGGAAGGTCAATGATTATAAAATATCTCAATAATGATACAACCTTAAGAATGAAATTCTCTTTTCCATAAGGGGTGAACGTCAAAATTCAAGGGCTGCAACAGGCTGCAGCAGGATGTTTGTTATGACCCCTATGTGCCATGACTGGCTGCAGCACTCTAAACTCCTAATACAATTAAGGGAGTGTCTCCACCCTCCTCATATCAGGCTGCAACCACACAACAGCAGGCTGCGACCTTCAGTACCTGTGTGTGGAGGCTACATGCTGTAATGTCACTGACCATTGGCTGCAACCTGCTGTGGAGAATTTTGACGTCTGCCCCAAGTCTCATACCCACTAGGCTGTTTTTTTTTTCAAATTGGCCCACTAACTGGCAGACTGTTACACCAATTTAGATCGAACTAGGACACTCTAATATTGTATACTGACAGAGAAGAAATGAATCGGTGCTAAAATAGAACAATCATTCTAATGAAATCAGCTAATTTTGGGGCCAATTAAAAGGTCAGCTTTTTCAAAATCACCAAGTTGGTTTGGAATGATTGAGAAGCGAAGTCAGGAAAGACAACATAATATAATGTTTCAACTTACGTGAATGTCATACCAGTGCAGCAGCCACCAAAATCGGATGGCAAGAGCCGTTTCCAGATAGTGAAACATATCTGATAATTATAGGAGAAACCTGTTATTTAACTATATCCTAGAAGTGTTTTAGGAAAAGACAACACTTATCTAATGCCTATTGTAACACCTCACAAATCTGTCTTTTTAGGCCATACAACACACTAAGTATCACACATAAGTACACTAATCACAAGTAAGTTATATTCATTTCAAAGAAAGAGTAGCCAATGGTTCAGGTGTCATATAAACTTATAAATGTGTTCCTCTCTTTTGACACAAAGTATAATTATGGTTATTTTGTTCAAGGAAAAGCAACATTTGGACAATTCCAGGAATATAACAAAAGGAAGGATACCTTCTTACATTTAGTTGCATTGACTACTACAAATTGAAAGGTTGTCACTGTCAAGAACTGGAAAGTCTACCTCTGTTATAATCGTCTTGACTAAGCCTCTTCGCTCAAGTGCCCCTTCCTGATTCAGGTTATCACTATACTCTTTATTGTAAATTTTAAATGAGCCAACAACGAATGTGTCTACAAATAGAAGAAAAAGACATTTGACTTGAATGAAATGTTGCCTTAAAGTCGTGTCATCTCCTCTTTTTAAAACACATACAGCCCAAAACCTCTTCTTAGTTTGAGCCCTTGATTGGTAATATTCAATTCTATTATCTTAACGATATCATGTTCATGAGTATGTAGAAAAGATCACAAATTCCATTTGTTATTTCAAAAATTGATATCATAAAACAAGTGATGTTCTCTACATCTAACATATCAGCTGCTAGCACTGCTGTTTATCCTAAATGATTCAGAAGTCTATCATTACATTTATTGAGAAACATAGGTATAAAGGTGTTTTTAAGTACACACCATGTTCTGCTGTCACTGCAGGACATCCGTCTGGTGCTGAAAACAGGGTAATAAAGAATAAAATAAGTCCCCAGCAAAGGGACAACCATGTCTAAATTTTCCCACATTTTCCCACATTGAACTGTACATCTGTAGAGACTAATCAATTTTGTATTACTACACCTACATTTCCTGTTAAGATATACATTAGATAGCTATATGAGATGATATTGGTCAGTCAGGTGAACTATTAAACCAAAAAAAATCATAACCATTTTCACCTGGCATTCTTGTGCCAGAAGTAACAGCTGCAGATGTGCCTGTGGTACCACTTGTTTGTGTAACCATTGTATCTGAAGTTACAGCTGCTCTTGTTTCAGTGGTTGCTTCATTTGGGCCTATATTTGTTCAAAAGTGCAAACAAGACAGTTTTTATATTGAGCAGATGTCATAAATGACTAACATTTAAGCAGCAAAATCTCATCTTCTTTTTCCCTTTTCACGTGCACCTGTGTAAAGACAGATCCTTAAACTTACTAGCTACGGAGCTTATGCCAAATCTCAATTTCAAATCTTTCATAAATTAAATGATGATTACTTTTCAGTTGATCTATACGGTATCATGTTAATCAGATCTCATATACTTTGTTCTTGACAGTTTTAGGTGAACCTATTGCACCTGAAACTTGAGGGTAGCGGTATGATGTTCTGAAAAGTTTTGTCAGCTGTCAATATAACAGATGAGATATCAGTCTCTGCTGTCAATACAGTTCAGGCGTAGGCCATAGACACACTAGTCATGTTAACAAACACATTCTAATCAGTCTTGGTTACAGGGCTTGTCTTGTTGTCAGAACATCAACACCATCTTGATGAAATCTGTAGTCAGGAGGCTACCTATTTGTAACATTCTGATGTGCTACTATACATTGTACAACATTCTGCATTGTATCTCAAGGGAAGTTCACTCACACTACCTCTTGAACAAATTGAGTAAGAAAATAGTAAACTTGTAAAATACTATGGGATATATTATATTTAATTTTCTTGGACAGAATTCAGAGCCCTGCATTGTTTTTTTTTGTTAGATCAGGGAAACAAGAAAAAGATATCCATGTCCTCTTTACAGTAAAGGACTGCCTTTTTTCTGGAGAGAAAAATACTAGATTACCAGATAACTGTCTCACATAAGATTAAATTTCTTGCTTACTTTTGCATGTGTGTATTAAGTTCTAACTACTGTGAATGTATTTATTTTCGTGATGTACATATTTTCACTTAATTCGCATGTATGAAATTTCCACTAAAATATGTACAACACGGAAATATCTTTTAAGATACCATACTGAGGACCTAACTCATGGTACCACGTAATTAAATCCCCATGAATTTGTCCTTCAGAACAAATCCACAAAGATTTATACATGCGAAAATAACTACTAATAATTGTTAATTCTGATTTCATCTGGATTCACAAACAATAATTATCTGAAGTTATTTGGGTCAGATAAATAATATTCAAGGAGAAAAATATCAGATACATCAATTAACCTCAATTTGCCAATTTATATATATGCGGACAGCCGAGGGGAAAGGGTACACTGTGCGGGATTTGATATCAAGTTGATGTTGTAGAGCATGTTCTTAGCTTTCAAATGATATCAAGCATGTCCAAATCCGACCATCATTAAGGAAGTTATATTATGAGTCCTTAAATCTAACACTGTCAGGATGGCAGAAAATGAGGAAAAGCTTAATTTCTTTGTATTTATTGAGATTTTGCATGAATTATCATGAATTATCATAATTATGAGTAAATATTAAAAAACACAATTTTATTCATTATCTTTTAACCAGAAATGATAAATGTATTCTGTTTCAATGTACAGATCGGAAAATGATAGTTTCTCATAGTTATTACAATTTGATAGAAATCTCATGAATTTAAGTTTCCATGGCAACCAAATAGAATGAGTTCAGTGAATTACTCATATTAAAACATTCCATTGACAGTCCAAATAGGGGAAGATTCCATCGTGATGGAATGTTTTAGGTATGGGAAATGAATTCTACACAAAAAGTTGGTTTAAGAGTAGATTATCACTATTTTTCATAAATCTACTCATATCTCCTTAAACATTAGGTTTAGGACAGCAAATATAGAAACCTCGGAGTACTCTTTCCCCTCGGCTGGTCACATATATTCTTCCAAAGCGTAAGGAGTACTGTTATCAGAGGAATAGTAATGAAAATTGTTTACACTATTGTTATTGGGTGTGGTGTTTTGGGATCACAAGCAAGTGTTTTATCGTACTTTATGCATACATTATATTGTAACATATGAAACAAATCAAACCTACTTTCACAATGTTGTTGAATTTGAAGGGAGTAAGTCATGCAGGTCACATTTGTCTCTGTAAGTAACACTTCCATGAGCTTTGCAAATGTTAGAGTTGATGAACCCAGAGTTGTGATTGTCACATTTACACAGCCCTCTCTGAAACAAAGATGTGTACATAGCAGGAATTCATAAGCAAAGTTATGTTTTAAAGTTATATTATGAAACAAAACGTTAAGGCTGATGTTGTTCCAATATTCATTGTATGTTCATTTAGTATTAAGGAATGTAAAGGTACCTAGTTGCATTCAACGGAAGGTCAATGATTATAAAATATCTCAATAATGATACAACCTTAAGAATGAAATTCTCTTTTCCATAAGGGGTGAACGTCAAAATTCAAGGGCTGCAACAGGCTGCAGCAGGATGTTTGTTATGACCCCTATGTGCCATGACTGGCTGCAGCACTCTAAACTCCTAATACAATTAAGGGAGTGTCTCCACCCTCCTCATATCAGGCTGCAACCACACAACAGCAGGCTGCGACCTTCAGTACCTGTGTGTGGAGGCTACATGCTGTAATGTCACTGACCATTGGCTGCAACCTGCTGTGGAGAATTTTGACGTCTGCCCCAAGTCTCATACCCACTAGGCTGTTTTTTTTTTCAAATTGGCCCACTAACTGGCAGACTGTTACACCAATTTAGATCGAACTAGGACACTCTAATATTGTATACTGACAGAGAAGAAATGAATCGGTGCTAAAATAGAACAATCATTCTAATGAAATCAGCTAATTTTGGGGCCAATTAAAAGGTCAGCTTTTTCAAAATCACCAAGTTGGTTTGGAATGATTGAGAAGCGAAGTCAGGAAAGACAACATAATATAATGTTTCAACTTACGTGAATGTCATACCAGTGCAGCAGCCACCAAAATCGGATGGCAAGAGCCGTTTCCAGATAGTGAAACATATCTGATAATTATAGGAGAAACCTGTTATTTAACTATATCCTAGAAGTGTTTTAGGAAAAGACAACACTTATCTAATGCCTATTGGAACACCTCACAAATCTGTCTTTTTAGGCCATACAACACACTAAGTATCACACATAAGTACACTAATCACAAGTAAGTTATATTCATTTCAAAGAAAGAGTAGCCAATGGTTCAGGTGTCATATAAACTTATAAATGTGTTCCTCTCTTTTGACACAAAGTATAATTATGGTTATTTTGTTCAAGGAAAAGCAACATTTGGACAATTCCAGGAATATAACAAAAGGAAGGATACCTTCTTACATTTAGTTGCATTGACTACTACAAATTGAAAGGTTGTCACTGTCAAGAACTGGAAAGTCTACCTCTGTTATAATCGTCTTGACTAAGCCTCTTCGCTCAAGTGCCCCTTCCTGATTCAGGTTATCACTATACTCTTTATTGTAAATTTTAAATGAGCCAACAACGAATGTGTCTACAAATAGAAGAAAAAGACATTTGACTTGAATGAAATGTTGCCTTAAAGTCGTGTCATCTCCTCTTTTTAAAACACATACAGCCCAAAACCTCTTCTTAGTTTGAGCCCTTGATTGGTAATATTCAATTCTATTATCTTAACGATATCATGTTCATGAGTATGTAGAAAAGATCACAAATTCCATTTGTTATTTCAAAAATTGATATCATAAAACAAGTGATGTTCTCTACATCTAACATATCAGCTGCTAGCACTGCTGTTTATCCTAAATGATTCAGAAGTCTATCATTACATTTATTGAGAAACATAGGTATAAAGGTGTTTTTAAGTACACACCATGTTCTGCTGTCACTGCAGGACATCCGTCTGGTGCTGAAAACAGGGTAATAAAGAATAAAATAAGTCCCCAGCAAAGGGACAACCATGTCTAAATTTTCCCACATTTTCCCACATTGAACTGTACATCTGTAGAGACTAATCAATTTTGTATTACTACACCTACATTTCCTGTTAAGATATACATTAGATAGCTATATGAGATGATATTGGTCAGTCAGGTGAACTATTAAACCAAAAGAAATCATAACCATTTTCACCTGGCATTCTTGTGCCAGAAGTAACAGCTGCAGATGTGCCTGTGGTACCACTTGTTTGTGTAACCATTGTATCTGAAGTTACAGCTGCTCTTGTTTCAGTGGTTGCTTCATTTGGGCCTATATTTGTTCAAAAGTGCAAACAAGACAGTTTTTATATTGAGCAGATGTCATAAATGACTAACATTTAAGCAGCAAAATCTCATCTTCCTTTTCCCTTTTCACATGCACCTGTGTAAAGACAGATCCTTAAACTTACTAGCTACGGAGCTTATGCCAAATCTCAATTTCAAATCTTTCATAAATGATGATTACTGTTCAGTTGATCTATACGGTATCATGTTAATCAGATCTCATATACTTTGTTCTTGACAGTTTTAGGTGAACCTATTGCACCTGAAACTTGAGGGTAGCGGTATGATGTTCTGAAAAGTTTTGTCAGCTGTCAATATAACAGATGAGATATCAGTCTCTGCTGTCAATACAGTTCAGGCGTAGGCCATAGACACACTAGTCATGTTAACAAACACATTCTAATCAGTCTTGGTTACAGGGCTTGTCTTGTTGTCAGAACATCAACACCATCTTGATGAAATCTGTAGTCAGGAGGCTACCTATTTGTAACATTCTGATGTGCTACTATACATTGTACAACATTCTGCATTGTATCTCAAGGGAAGTTCACTCACACTACCTCTTGAACAAATTGAGTAAGAAAATAGTAAATTTGTAAAATACTATGGGATATATTATATTTAATTTTCTTGGACAGAATTCAGAGCCCTGCATTGTTTTTTTTTGTTAGATCAGGGAAACAAGAAAAAGATATCCATGTCCTCTTTACAGTAAAGGACTGCCTTTTTTCTGGAGAGAAAAATACTAGATTACCAGATAACTGTCTCGCATAAGATTAAATTTCTTGCTTACTTTTGCATGTGTGTATTAAGTTCTAACTACTGTGAATGTATTTATTTTCGTGATGTACATATTTTCACTTAATTCGCATGTATGAAATTTCCACTAAAATATGTACAACACGGAAATATCTTTTAAGATACCATACTGAGGACCTAACTCATGGTACCACGTAATTAAATCCCCATGAATTTGTCCTTCAGAACAAATCCACAAAGATTTATACATGCGAAAATAACTACTAATAATTGTTAATTCTGATTTCATCTGGATTCACAAACAATAATTATCTGAAGTTATTTGGGTCAGATAAATAATATTCAAGGAGAAAAATATCAGATACATCAATTAACCTCAATTTGCCAATTTATATATATGCGGAGAGCCGTGGGGAAAGGGTACACTGTGCGGGATTTGATATCAAGTTGATGTTGTAGAGCATGTTCTTAGCTTTCAAATGATATCAAGCATGTCCAAATCCGACCATCATTAAGGAAGTTATATTATGAGTCCTTAAATCTAACACTGTCAGGATGGCAGAAAATGAGGAAAAGCTTAATTTCTTTGTATTTATTGAGATTTTGCATGAATTATCATGAATTATCATAATTATGAGTAAATATTAAAAAACACAATTTTATTCATTATCTTTTAACCAGAAATGATAAATGTATTCTGTTTCAATGTACAGATCGGAAAATGATAGTTTCTCATAGTTATTACAATTTGATAGAAATCTCATGAATTTAAGTTTCCATGGCAACCAAATAGAATGAGTTCAGTGAATTACTCATATTAAAACATTCCATTGACAGTCCAAATAGGGGAAGATTCCATCGTGATGGAATGTTTTAGGTATGGGAAATGAATTCTACACAAAAAGTTGGTTTAAGAGTAGATTATCACTATTTTTCATAAATCTACTCATATCTCCTTAAACATTAGGTTTAGGACAGCAAATATAGAAACCTCGGAGTACTCTTTCCCCTCGGCTGGTCACATATATTCTTCCAAAGCGTAAGGAGTACTGTTATCAGAGGAATAGTAATGAAAATTGTTTACACTATTGTTATTGGGTGTGGTGTTTTGGGATCACAAGCAAGTGTTTTATCGTACTTTATGCATACATTATATTGTAACATATAAAACAAATCAAACCTACTTTCACAATGTTGTTGAATTTGAAGGGAGTAAGTCATGCAGGTCACATTTGTCTCTGTAAGTAACACTTCCATGAGCTTTGCAAATGTTAGAGTTGATGAACCCAGAGTTGTGATTGTCACATTTACACAGCCCTCTCTGAAACAAAGATGTGTACATAGCAGGAATTCATAAGCAAAGTTATGTTTTAAAGTTATATTATGAAACAAAACGTTAAGGCTGATGTTGTTCCAATATTCATTGTATGTTCATTTAGTATTAAGGAATGTAAAGGTACCTAGTTGCATTCAACGGAAGGTCAATGATTATAAAATATCTCAATAATGATACAACCTTAAGAATGAAATTCTCTTTTCCATAAGGGGTGAACGTCAAAATTCAAGGGCTGCAACAGGCTGCAGCAGGATGTTTGTTATGACCCCTATGTGCCATGACTGGCTGCAGCACTCTAAACTCCTAATACAATTAAGGGAGTGTCTCCACCCTCCTCATATCAGGCTGCAACCACACAACAGCAGGCTGCGACCTTCAGTACCTGTGTGTGGAGGCTACATGCTGTAATGTCACTGACCATTGGCTGCAACCTGCTGTGGAGAATTTTGACGTCTGCCCCAAGTCTCATACCCACTAGGCTGTTTTTTTTTTCAAATTGGCCCACTAACTGGCAGACTGTTACACCAATTTAGATCGAACTAGGACACTCTAATATTGTATACTGACAGAGAAGAAATGAATCGATGCTAAAATAGAACAATCATTCTAATGAAATCAGCTAATTTTGGGGCCAATTAAAAGGTCAACTTTTTCAAAATCACCAAGTTGGTTTGGAATGATTGAGAAGCGAAGTCAGGAAAGACAACATAATATAATGTTTCAACTTACGTGAATGTCATACCAGTGCAGCAGCCACCAAAATCGGATGGCAAGAGCCGTTTCCAGATAGTAAAACATATCTGATAATTATAGGAGAAACCTGTTATTTAACTATATCCTAGAAGTGTTTTAGGAAAAGACAACACTTATTTAATGCCTATTGGAACACCTCACAAATCTGTCTTTTTAGGCCATACAACACACTAAGTATCACACATAAGTACACTAATCACAAGTAAGTTATATTCATTTCAAAGAAAGAGTAGCCAATGGTTCAGGTGTCATATAAACTTATAAATGTGTTCCTCTCTTTTGACACAAAGTATAATTATGGTTATTTTGTTCAAGGAAAAGCAACATTTGGACAATATTCCAGGAATATAACAAAAGGAAGGATACCTTCTTACATTTAGTTGCATTGACTACTACAAATTGGAAGGTTGTCACTGTCAAGAACTGGAAAGTCTACCTCTGTTATAATCGTCTTGACTAAGCCTCTTCGCTCAAGTGCCCCTTCCTGATTCAGGTTATCACTATAATCTTTATTGTAAATTTTAAATGAGCCAACAACGAATGTGTCTACAAATAGAAGAAAAAGACATTTGACTTGAATGAAATGTTGCCTTAAAGTTGTGTCATCTCCTCTTTTTAAAACACATACAGCCCAAAACCTCTTCTTAGTTTGAGCCCTTGATTGGTAATATTCAATTCTATTATCTTAACGATATCATGTTCATGAGTATGTAGAAAAGATCACAAATTCCATTTGTTATTTCAAAAATTGATATCATAATACAAGTGATGTTCTCTACATCTAACATATCAGCTGCTAGCACTGCTGTTTATCCTAAATGATTCAGAAGTCTATCATTACATTTATTGAGAAACATAGGTATAAAGGTGTTTTTAAGTACACACCATGTTCTGCTGTCACTGCAGGACATCCGTCTGGTGCTGAAAACAGGGTAATAAAGAATAAAATAAGTCCCCAGCAAAGGGACAACCATGTCTAAATTTTCCCACATTTTCCCACATTGAACTGTACATCTGTAGAGAGTAATCAATCCTTTAGTACTACAACTTCATTCCTGTTAAAATAAACATTAATTATCTGTATGAGATGATATTGGTCGGTCAGGGGAACTATTAAAGCCCTTTGAAAAAATATATAACCAGTGTGGCAGTATTACCAAACAGAGTAAGGAATTACAGATACCATAAGTTTTGTACTGCCCAGGGTTGCACTAGTTTGAGTCACTGTTGTATCAGATATCAAAGATTGTGTAGTACCAGTTGTTCCAGTTGTTTGTTCGACTTTTTTTTGGTTTTTGCATTGGTATTTATGAAATGTTAGCTACAAGTTGTTTTTAAAAGTTATCAGTCTCAGTCGGCCTTGCACTTGAGGGCATCACAGTAATATGTTTTTCAGAAGTACCATATTCTTCTGATATTGAGTGTGTGTCACTCAAATCTAAGGTTTCTATGATATTTTTCTTTTATATTTGACCCATTACAGATGTCTCTGAATCATAAGTACTCTTTGAAAGTCGTCAGTTAAGTGTGTTACATTGTCAACACACTGCTTTTCTGTCATAAAGGTAGATTACCATTAATTGACAATGTTCCATGTGAAGTGGTTTGTAATGGTAGGAATTTGTATTGCTTGGTGGTTTGATGTGAGTGTTGAAAGGTAATGTCAGTGAAAGGCCACTTATTCATTACATTTAATGTGCTGCTATTTTTTATCATATATATATATCTTTTCTTTGAGGGTGGATTTTAATGAGATATCCTGAATTTAAATTATTCTACTTCTAAGTGGTTGTCAGATTCATTGGATTGAAGATTAAGAATGAGATATCTTGGTGCCACTTTCTGTTCAAAATAACTATACTTTGGAAAAGAAAATGATTAATTAGCAACACACTGTTAAACTTTTCATCTGCATGTTTCTGATAATTTGAGATTAGCTTACAAATTTTTATTTAACCTTCTATGTCTCTAGGGTCAAGTCCTATTGTACCAGATGCCACAGTTTGTGTATAATCCTAGAAAGGGGGGCACCCATGATAAGAAGTCCCGGCACCTACTCCAGGGTTGCCAATTTTACATTGGAAAAGTTGATATTTTACCCAAAAAACAGGGAGGGCTTACACCCTAGGTGCCACCCCCTAAATCCATCCCTGCGAGACTTCGGGTTCCTATTGGCCAGAACTCAGATGGTTGAGAACAAGATGTCTATGGGAGAGTTACTTTACAGGTTCATGAAAAAACGTGTATATAGACCTACCTTGGGTGAACGCAGGTGGGACAAATGTCGTTAGGACAAGAAGCAGAAGGAATAGTGTGCTTCCCGCCAGAGCAGAGAGCGCCCTGGTCACTCCCGGTGTGGCTCCCAGGGGGCACATTGTATGCGGGGAAGACACCAGAACCTGACTGCTTCTGACAGCGTCTCTGTCTACAGGGCTCTCAGCGTGGGGGTCCTGGGGAATACAGGAAATGCAGTTGAATTTGAACGATAACCCAGTAGATTGGCAATTCGAGAACACAAGTACAGGTTTTAAAAAAAATGTTCTATCGGGTACTTCCAAAATAATCTGCTGCTATATCATAGTTTATAAGAAAACTTCTATAAGTTTCTATTTAATTGTTTGAATGTTATTTTGCTTTATTTTGCTTTATTTTTTAACATGAATTTATTTTCAGAAAGGCACAAGAAGCTTTTGATAAACCATTTTTTGCAATAAGGTTTATGAGCTTACATAGGTTAGTGAGTGTTCACTTCAGTGGCACCTGGTGGCAATTATGTTCATTCTTATTGAGCATAGCTAAAACTGTACTTCAGATAAACATTAAATTAGAACAAAGAAACTCCTCAAAGCATTCAAAAGATATTAGAGGTAGCACGGTAGAGCTACCTGGTGAGAAAAATTAAACACTTCACAATTCAGTTTTCTGCATGATGTCAAACCCACACTTAAACGGACACATTACTCTGATGTATAATGAAATTGGAATTGATACACTAACTGACAGCTATACGCAAACCAAAGCACTGTTGAACAAAAAGTGTCCAAATGTGGTTATTACACAACAAACTGGACTCTGTTTCCTACACTACGACTGCCATAAAGATTCTGCTTATACAGGATCTGCATACCCATACAAACAGAAACTATGTTGAATGGAATTGTGTACTATTTGTGCACAATGACAGCAGATTGTTATAGAAAAAAATCTATGTATGTATCCCATGTATCCCATATGTATAAGAATGTACACACATTTTTAAAAATCTTGGACCCCCTCCCCCTTGATGAATACATACTAAATGGAAGGTCCCAAAGTATGGAATCCACGGGGGTACATACATAGATTTTTTCTATAACAATCTGCTGCCATTGTGCACAAACAAATAGTACATAATTTTATTCAACATAGAAGACTTAGATATATCAAACTGTATGGAATCCGCTGGGATACATACATACACATATGCATTCATATGATTATGGAGATTTTTTTTTACCATAAAACGTATACAAGAACTTTTTACAAACTCCAGAGGCTTCAGAATAGAGGTCTTAGAATCTGTCTCATGGTGGATGGTAGATATAATGTTGAACTTCTGCACTCTAGATGTAAAGTGTCTTTGCTTGAGAACAGAAGAAACTGTCACTTGGTAAACCTTGCCTACTTGAGAAGTCGATGTCCTAGATACCTGAGACCTGCCAACAGAGACTTGAGAATCTTTGATGGCCCTGTTATGATTGATTTTTTTTCCAAATAATGTACCTTTTTGTAGAAGTATCATTTATCAAACTGCAATTGCATGGAATAACTTAACACCTGATGAAAGAAACATACAAAGTTATGATGTATTTAAATGTTATCAAAAAAGGAAATTAATAAGTATGATTCCGTAGATTTTTGTGGAAAACTGGATGTAACCCAGTAAATTGGCAATTCGAGAACACAAGTACAGGTTTTAAAAAAAATGTTCTATCGGGTACTTCCAAGATAATCTGCTGCTATATCATAGTTTATACAGAATGTACACACATTTTTTTAAATCTTGGACCCCCTCCCCCTTGATGCGTACATACTAAATCGGGTACTTCCAAAATAATCTTTTTGTTAAGCCTTAACTTTACCAAAAATGATGTAGCTGTTACATGAAACTTGGGCAGGTTACAGACTATCCAAAGGAGTAATTGTGACCCATCGCAGAAAATGGTATTCTAGAGGGATGTCAAGTAATTTGCTCTAAACTCATTATTAAGAGAGTTTTTGAAATCCGAAAAAATAATTCTACTTCATTGGCGGTATCGAAATTAGTTGATGATGTCATGTTGCATTTATATAATGGTGAAATAGTTTTATCAACATTCATAGATATAAAAAGAGCTTTTGATTCAATAAATCATGAAATACTGCTCCAAAAACTTACCCAAAACCATTACTCTCCTCCAGGATTATTTGACAAACTGTAGTCAAGTCACATTATATAAGTATAGTTCCTCAGTTTGCAGTTTACATAAATTATTTGCCTAATGTTTTGTTACACTCACATTGTCTGTTATTTGCTGATGACACTGTACTATATGATGCAAACAAAGATTGTGCCATGGTATACAGTGATATGCAAGCTGATTTCGATAAGGTGTTTAATTGGTGTATCAACAATAGGATAACATTGAATATTAAGAAAACGGAGTACATTTATTATGCATATAGGGAGGTAACTTTAGGAACTCCCATTTTGAAACTGGGTGAGAATTTGATAAATTGTGTTGATAAATACAACTATTTGGGTACCATGTTAGATAAGAAATTCTCAGGATATGCCCAATATAATAAGATCATAGGTTCTCTAGCTGCGAAAAAAGGTAACTTTTCAAAAATCAGACATCTAATGTCAACTGAAACTGCTTGATATTTGTTCGAAACAACAATTTTACCTTTGTTTGATTACAATGATTTATACTATGTTTTATTGTTTAATGAAAAAAAGGATCGTCTCCAGGCTATGTTCAATGGATTTACTAGCATTATATTTGCTGATAAAATTAACAAAGCGGAGAGGATAATGTTGAGTTGGTATGGGCAATCTTGAGCAAAGAAGATCTTTACATTTGATGGGACTAATGTATAAACGATCTTCTGATCCCCTTTATATTGATGATCGTCATCTACCTACAAGGCAATTTGCTAAGTTAGTCTTGAAGGTCCCTGATGTAGTCATAACAAAGACATCCTCATCACCTATCTATGCTGGTAGCACTATGTGGAATGAAGCTCCCACTGTAATGCAACAATCGGGTTCCTACGTTGAATCTAAATTTAGATGTAAGGCGTATCTTGGTAAAACATAAACTGTATATATGTATTATCCATGTCCCATCCCCCCTTCCTCCATTTTCCTTATTCCTTTAAAGAAAGATAGAAACCAGTGTACAATTATGAAACTCAGCGCTTAGCGTTGAGAATTGTCTAAATGTTTTTTTGCGAAATAAAAAACAAACAAACATGATTTGAAGGTCGGTAAACTGCAATTACGAGTGTTGGTTTAACAGTCAGTAATTATCTTAAAGATAGAAAAGGATCATTTTGGTGTTATTTGCGGTCTTACATCTGTTTCATAACAAAGACATCCTCATCACCTATCTATGCTGGTAGCACTATGTGGAATGAAGCTCCCACTGTAATGCAACAATCGGGTTCCTACGTTGAATCTAAATTTAGATGTAAGGCGTATCTTGGTAAAACATAAACTGTATATATGTATTATCCATGTCCCATCCCCCCTTCCTCCATTTTCCTTATTCCTTTAAAGAAAGATAGAAACCAGTGTACAATTATGAAACTCAGTGCTTAGCGTTGAGAATTGTCTAAATGTTTTTTTGCGAAATAAAAAACAAACAAACATGATTTGAAGGTCGGTAAACTGCAATTACGAGTGTTGGTTGAACAGTCAGTAATTCTCTTAAAGATAGAAAAGGGATCATTTTGGTGTTATTTGCGGTCTTACATCTGTTTTTCTACTTGTAGTCAATTAAAGGAAAATCCACAAAAGAAATTAATGCCCTCTAAATAAAGTAATTTATGAATGGTGGAAGATTGACTGAGTAAATGAATCATGAATAGAAAATAGGTTTTTTAAACTCTTGCTTTTGAAGGTGGATATCTCATTTACTGTTCAAGGTACATATTTCAAACTTCGGATATGTTCTTAGAACTTTTGTCTGCAGAAACGTGTGTCTCAAACTGTTTATGTAGGACCCTGTTCTTCATTTTTGTTCTCTTTTAGAAAATAATGAAAAAGAAAATTTAAAAAATCTTTAAAAGGTTATTAAAATAACAATAAGCACCGATAGCGAGAACATGAGGCACAGTCCCTTCCATACAAAGGTATATCATTGTATAAGCTTTAATGTTTCATTTTTTGGAAGCTCCATCAATAGCTTCTATAAATTCATAGAAATAATCTCGATATAGACATTCAAAAAAAATAAAAGTGAAAATATCATTTGTATATATACTTTTTACTGCTTCATATTTGATCACAGTGGGGCAGACAAGAATCTCTTTTATTTTATACTGCATCAAACAACAAGCATTAGTCACAGAACTATTATGATATCACTATACCTTAAAGGGTTCCTTGCACATAAATGTTCAAAAGCCTAGTTTTTATTCAATTGGCTCCTCGTTGGTATTCTAAAAATATTTCAAAAGAAAAAAATGGAAAGTATTGAAGTATTAGTGAATTATAAAGAATTAATGAGAATATTTGGGAATTCCCTTATTTCTGTGCTTTCATTTCTGTCCTTGCTACGTCATAAAAAAGGGGAATCCCTTTAAAAATAAATTGGGAATTTCAGGTTATTGAATGTATTGAGGGTAGTAAAACCTACAATATATGATAGCCTGTCTGGGCCTAAATATAAATATGTTATGCATAACCTCAGTTTCATTTCTATTCATATTCAAGACTGGGGGATTCCCTTTTATTGATCCATGGGGTTCCCCAATAGCTCACCGTGTGACGTCACAAATATGGGGATTTCCATTGAAAAAATAAATAAAATGAAAATTTTCTAATGTCCCTTTGTTGTGTCAAAATTAGGAATTTTCTTTAGATTCTTCTCAGATTAAAAGTGGAAGATGTGAATGACATGCTGCACTGTTTTCATTAGAAAATGTACCATGTACTTATGTGCAAGGTTTCCTTTAAAGGGATTAAGAGGTGACTGCACAAGCACCCCCTGGTTTGAAGATTTCAATACCTTAAATTGTCAAAATAATGTTTTTAGGCATGAGCATTGGTTGAAGTAGAACTTAATCAATGTTAAAATAAATAGATGTAGCAATGAAACATCAAATTTAAAAGTACATCTACCCCCACTAGCGCCACCTGGTTAGAAAAATACAATTTCTTAAAAACTGACTATCAGGCATTGGCAGGGGTCTAAGTCCACTCAGAGAATGAAACATCACTCCTCTGGATGAAAAATTAACAAGGCCAGGAAGAAATGATTTATACTTGATTGCAATGAAATTACAGAGTCATAAATATTCAAGAGACTTTGGTTGTTTTATTTCATGGGTAACCTATATTTTTTCTGGTCTCTAAATGTTGGGGAGGTCCCAAGGCACATCTTGACCAGTTTTGGTTGGGCTCTAATGGATATTGAGTCTCATAGAGACATGTAAGTGTGGCAAATTTGGTAATTCTCATAGACTTCTATAGTGAAGGTCACTCCTTTCCTCAGGCATTTACTCAGAGATAAGCATGGTGACATATGCTTTTTTGTTTTATTATATTCTCCTTGGTCTATTGTACCCAATTAAACTTAATTCAGAGATCTGCAATGGATTTCTATTTTTGATCAAACACCTCTTAATCCCTCTAATAATATGGTTGGTTGGTTTTTGGGGTTTTACACTGTATCGACATCTATGGTCATATCACAGCGAGAACAAGGTTTTGACAATTCTGTCTGTTTGATGATTGTGTCTATGAAATGATCTTAACTATGAGAAGTTTTAGACCATACCCCTACACTTTTACCGAGGCAGGTGTTCTTTAACGTACAGGGTCCCATAGGCAGGGCCCTACACACAACAGCTGGTGGCCCTCATAGGAGCCTTTGATAACCCTGTCATTGGCACAGGGAGACCTTAATAAAATGTCTGAAGTGATAAGTCTGGGTTTACCTCAGAGAGTGTGCAGCCCATCCGGGCTACGAAAAGTCCAGTCAATTTTGAAAAGGCAACGCTGGTGGGCGGCCAGGTGGTGGGGCCATGAGGAGGGGTTGCCCCTGGCGAGGGGGTCACGATGGAAAACATCCTCTCTCCACTAGGTCAATCTTCACCACAGGGCTGTACTGGCTCATGTAGTGCTTGGGGTTTACCACTTTACTGAAATGCCTGATGATGATGAATAGCATTCACTTTGCACTTGAAGACTCTAAAAACAAGTTGACAAAACGTTAAATACGTTTGTGTATATAGCCTTAGCTACATATATATCTGTCTGTGAGTGTGTTTGAGAATAAAATGTATAAGTATGTCAGGACCGTTCCCTGAGGGGATTCGGGAATTATCTGAGAGGGTTCCAGATGAATCTGAGGGAGGTTAAAACAAATCTGAGAGGTTTCCATATAATTCAAATAGGTTCCAATAAATGTGTATGTGTGTGTGCACACATGTGTGTATATGGGTGCATTCATGCATAAAAGTGAATGTGAGTGTGTATTTGTGTTTGAGCATGTGTATGGATTTGTGTAAATGTGTGCATATGAAAATTAAAAGTATTGGAGTGTCTGCATAAAAAATATATATATACATTTCGAACTGCATTACTGGGAATAGATGTGCGTGTGTGTGTATGAGAAACATGACTTACCTGAGATGTGGTGGAAACTCATTCCAAATTTTTATTCAACCCTACTTACGTCATGAATAGCCAGTCCATATCATAGGAAACCTGATCTTTTTGAGATGAATTTTATAATGAAATTAGTAGTTCATAATCTGCAATTAAGGAAATTGATATTTTGGCAGCGCAACAAAAATTTTTTTCTCTATATTTTGGGTAATTTGCCTAGCTATCATGATGCAAAATTCAAGTGCAATCCCAAAATATAACAATCTTATGTCATAAAATGTGTTAAAAAGTGCAACTGCGTAACTGAATTTGTGCACAATTTGTTGCAATTTAGTGCCTGTAGTAAGTACAGTCAGTTTTGTTTCTTGTGTGTGTGCGTTTATTGTTTTTTGTTTTTTGATTTTTTGTTTTTCATTTTTGTGTGTATTTTGTCATTTTTTTCCTTTCTCGTTCACTGAGGGATGTTTCTCGATGGTCCTGCCTGTTCAGCCACCCTGTGTGTCAATACTTCCACATGGGATGTCCTTGGCTCTCTGAACTTTGGTCAACATCGTTATGGAGCCCTCCGCATGGTCGGTCTCGACACCCCCCGGCACCTCCCCACACCTTTGTCTCCAATTCAAGACACATTTTTTCTGGGACACAAAGTGCGACAGTTTATCAGGCCATACCTTTAAAACAGCATAGGTGTTTTTCCTGTGGTAGCCCTGACCTGATAATTTACTCATAATTTTCTATACTCTATAAGCCTCTATAAGGGTTTGGGAGTATATAACGCTTTGAGTTTCTAGGCTGAAATATCCAAATCTAAAGTCATGTTTATAATTCTTATTCATGTAAGTCATTATGTAATTTCAGTCTTTTGATAGACAATACTTGGACAAAGTGCATTGGTCCTTCATTAGTTTAAAAGGCTTCTATGCTATTTTGAGCCCGTGATTTGAAATGAATTAATCTATGTGGTGTAGATTTAAAAAGTAGACTGAGAAAATATTTTAGGGACGTTTCAAAACTGGTATCTGGTGTGCAATATTTTCAATAAGGGTGCAATAGCAATAGCTGCTGTTTAAAGTATTTTGAGTAGTTACAGTCATAAGCACATCCAGTGGCTCATGCACAATTTATGATCACTCCTTAAATATAAAAAAGGTACTTTGATATAGAAAGGAACAGCAGGCTATAAATCTGTGTAAATAGTTCAAAATGATCGTTAAGAGGGAACATGGAAGCTTTTGTCAAAATCTCTTTCTAAAAAAGTGATGTTGTTCTACAACTGGGATGGAGGTATTTCGACACCACCCCACAGCCTGGTGGGATGGGTCCTGCCCCCCTCTATATACCAGCACGCCAAGCCCTGAAGACACACATCCACCTCAACCATTTTTGTGTCTATGTAAAGCTTAACGTTGGGGCCGCTTTCAACTGGGGGTGTGTGGTAGATAAAGATGTGAAGTATGAATATTTGATTTGCCACTTTTCGTTTTTACTTTGTTTATCCTCACGAACTTAAGCATATCATGATTTCTCTGGGAAGATACCTCATTCAGATATACCTCATGCAGATACAGCTCTGAACTATAAACTTTGATACTATCCCTCTGGACTATCCATTTATTCAATTTTCATACACACAAATCTGTATTACCTTTAATTTGTTAGTACATGTTGGTTTCAGTGGCAGATTTAAGGGGGACACAAGGGTCTTGTGCCCCCTATTTTTGGCCAAAAAGTATGTTTTTTAATATAAAATCTTCTGCCCCAGAGGGTCCCACAAATATGCTTCCAATAGGACACCCTCCACCTTTGACTATCAATTTTTGTGGATCCCATGGGTTTAAAACTATTGGTGATAGGTTAACAGTTCCACATGCCTTAGTATTTGATCATTCATTGTATTATCTTTGATTTAATTTAGATAGCAGAAAGCTACGGTACAGTGCAATTATCTCATATTTTGCTGTTGATATTGTTATTTATAGTATCGCTTTTGTAGTTTAGATTTTTGTTGTTGTTGGTATAATCTTTTATTTAGGGTTAGGGGATCATCATAGATGGTTTTAATTCCCCTCCCTCTGACAATACATTACAGGATAAATCACAGGATGTATGTTCTTGAGATTGAGTATTACGTAATCAACAAGCACACTGTTCCTACTTATCCTCATGATTTTTACTACAAATGTGTCTTAACAGTTTTCTCGAGTTTTAAACAATAAATAATTTGGAGAGATATCTCGTGTTCAAAAGGTACTTTAAATAAATAGCACACTTTTAGTTGAAAATAAAGTCAACTGGAATGGATTTAGATACTTTGGTGGGTAAAATGTAAAACTGGTGGCTTCAAAGGGGGTTCACAGTGACTCTTTTTCATGTAGGCACATCCTATACCCCCTTTCTAGAATTCCTGGATCCACCCCCATGAGTATTCCTCTAGATCATATTTAGGCTCTTTGCTCAGGCCGTTAGATATCAGTTTCCAGGCTAAATAACATAGCCTTAACCCTTTCAGCACGGGAAGGCAAAAAAGTGGCACTATATACATTCCCATAGGAAAAGCATTTGAAAAGCATGGGCACACAGCTCGGAGGCTGCACACAGATTAAAGCAGACCCCAAAACGAACTACAAAGATTTTCTATTGTATGTTGCGCTCTTCGTTAGTGATGACAAATTATTCGGAAATGGGGAAGAAGAATGCAAAAGGCAGCATGAGTACTGGGTTAGGACGTGGATAGAAAGACTTGGGGAGTGAGACACAGCATATACTTTGCTATGCGAGCTGCAAGCCGTAAGTTTCTTTTTTTTTCGTCGAGTGGAAACCGCCAAAAAGAGCCCACTTTTTATGTCATCTCTGTGGGAGGAGTGCGCAATCAATGTGTATGTTTATGAGCAACTGATTTGCATTTCAGAAAATGATATATCAATTTTGGAAAACTGTGTTTTTTCAATGTCAACTGCCAGTGACTATGCGAACCGAGAAAGCAATGTAGAAGGTGATGTAGAACTATTTTACTTTTGCATTTTGGTTGTGTGTTTTTCAGTGTGTCCCATTTCATTTGTTGCAGATTGATGATACCCGTGAATTCAGGCAAATGGTGAGGATGGCTGAGGCAACTTACAATATGTTGCTGGACATGATCACTCCTCATATAGAGAAACAACCAACGAAGATGCCTGAGCCGATCTGTCCAGTGATCAGGCTAGCTGTGATGATGCAATTCCTGGCCTTTGGTAAATTTTCAATAATGATGTTCCCAAAAAGAAATAAGAGAAAACTGTAGGGATGGTACTCAACTTGTGTCACATTTCTATATATTTTGGGTAGTGCCAACAGAAGTTCTAAAAAAACATCAATTGCTTGAAAACAAAGAAGACCCACTCAGATAATGTACCATGATTGGCTGCCAAATTGCAGGAAAAAACAAACATGAATTCAATAACAAGGAAAACATTGTCTTTCAGGTCAGAACTACCCAGCAATTTCTCACGACTTTCTTTTGGGTCTAACAACCGTGATGAATTGAATCACGGAGACATGTGTGGCCATAAACACGGTCCTCAAGCCTGGTTACCTTAAGGTGACATACCAAAAAACAAATTGAGCAACAATGTAAATTCTTGGTACACCTCTCTTCAAATTCATTGGAAAAACTACTTGTTGATGAGAGAAAGTAGGCAAACAGCAAAAGTGTAAACTCAAGTAATAACTTGAGACCAGTTCTGTGTTGTTATGTGGGATTATGTAATTTTTAATGATATCAGGTTAAGTAGTGAGGGGCGCAAATCCGACGGCGGTCTGTTTGAGAGCAAACTGCGGTGAGGAATTGAGAAGGGAGGGCTGGGCATCCCGCCTCCCAAGAAGTTGCCTGTCTCTGACGTTGTTATGCCTTATGTCATTGTAGGAGAAGATGCATTTTCCCTCACAGAGTCGATGATGAAGCCTTTCAGCAGGCGTGATCTCAACCATACAGAGAAAGTGTTCAACTACAGTTAAGTCGTGCATGCAGGTGTGCAGAGAATGCCTTTGGCATTTTGGCTACAAGGTTTCATTTTTTCCCGAAAGACACAAAGGCCCAGCCACAAAATGTGACTAAGTTTGTTCTTGCCGGTATTTGCCTTCACAACCTCCTCAGAGAAAAGTGTGGGCAATCCTACCTACCCCCTGGAGCAGTTGACATTGAAGATGCCAAAGACCATGTAGTAGCCGGGGACTGGTGCAAGGTCGTGCATCCTGGTAACAACCTCCCACCGACCAAGAACCACAACAGCTCTACGATTTCCAAGAATAAATGAGTGGCACTTGCCAAATACTTCCAGACACCTGCTGGCTCTGTCCCCTGGCAAGATCGTGCAGTTGACTGTGGTTTTGTTGCACCATGGGAGAAATAGAACTAGACTTTGTAGTTGACTGGCAAGTCAGCCGATTATGGAGGAATGTAGGTGATGGAAAACCGTTGCTGTATTTTGTATGCCCATACAAATGACCCTGCAATTTGCTGAGAACCCTAACCCTGAATTATAATATTTTTATATATTTATTAACAGACATTCTGAATGTGAGCTTCCAGGTGTGCAGATTATTCTAGAATATCTAGAAATACCGGTCATATTCCAGATAGCACTATAATCTTTTCAAACCAAGGGGACAACCTTTTGAGCCGCAGCTCCTTACAGGCAAACCAAGTGCAGTTGTCCTCTAAATCTAAACTAAGGAAACATAGTGTACCTCCTGAATTCCATTATGAATGACATGTAAATCAAAATTAAATCACAATTTAATTTTATTGGGAATTATCAATGAAAACTGTGATATATCTGTTGTTAAACACATATCATCTTATATGTGATCAACTATGACATGAACTGACAATTTACTAATAGCTCAAATGAGTATATTTCTGATTATTTGACTCGTGTTTCATGCTCTATAATTGGAAATATCAAAGGACAACTGTGATATATTTTGTTTTACACTTTGACAATTCTATATGCTTATATGTATTTTAACATTGCAAGAGAGAGTGAGCCTATGTGTATTGTATTATTGAGTACCAATCCCTTTCCAATCTGTACAGCCATTACTATACATAATTACTATTGATATCTTGAATACTTTGTTAAATATGTTATTGTACATAGTGTACATATGTTATCTATATATACTTATATACATCCAGATATGATTGTGGACGAAACTGGATGACATCGAAAAGTGGCTTGAGCCGAATGTTTTTTCCAGTATAAATAAAAGGAATAATAATAATAATAATAATAAAAAATGAATGTTTAGGTTGTTGCTGTGGCCCACCTCTGGAGAAATTATATTTGTTTTTCAAATCCCAGCGAGTATTTATACAGAATTTATATATCATAAATCATCCTGCAGTTATGTGGAAAAAGTTATCATCAATTTGCTGAAACCTGTGATTTCACTTTACTCCTCCCCATACTTGTTGGTTAAGCTAAGTTCTTAAGTTGTCAGTAAGACAATAATGTAATATTTAATGTTTGTGCAGTGTTGCAAACTTTTTGTAGAGAAAGTCCAGTGTCTGACCAGAATGTTTGTAAGAACAGCTAGTATGCAGAAAGTGGAATTGAAAACTTTAGTAGAGAATCTTTGCATAACACAATGTCCTGTTTCCATGCTCCTCTGTGAGCAAAACTCCCTCAAATATCCCCGAGTTAAACGACCAACAAGCAGAATTCTGAAAAAATCTACCATCCTGGAACCGACATATGAAAACACTTTCAATTAGTCTTGGCAGATGCGTTGCCATAAAATCGAAAGTATAAAATCAGTCTACGCCTTCCCATCAATCCTGTTTCTCAGTATAATAGAAGACATAATTCTTAATTGTAAAATAGTGAAAAGTAGGAACCTATTGTTTGCTAGTCAACGTTTCTTTTGCGTTTAAACGATGTATTTTTGAGAAAAAAAACAGTGTGCCGTGCATGGGAACAATAGTAAACGTCAACTAGACTCACAAGTCAGGACATCAAGGGTAGGAATATTAGGTGAACAGTAAGGGTTGCATCAGCTTAGGACTTACGGACGGAGTACTAGGAATACAACAGAACCGCCGCTAGTGGTCTCCGGTGTTAGTCAAACAGGGAAGCGACGCTCCCACAATAAGCCAGGGTATTAACAGTCCTCTAAAGGGGAAGCTCATTGTGAACTATACCTGGTTGGAATGTAACTGATGTTGCTTGACTATGTGATTGAAGGCATGTCATGTACTGATGTAACAAAACTATTAATTTGTACCTTCAGTGGATATGATAAACTTACCTCTTGCCAAGTGAGTGTTCTTTGTGTGAATACGAGTCCCCATACTTAAAGTCTCTACCACTTATGGAATGAACTAACATATGACTCTCGAACGATGTAGATTTCTAACACATGGCTAGATATATTACAAGAAACAAAAGACAATCTCCCCATTAATTCATTATGAAGAACTTTATTTGATAATCATCAGATGCATGAATGACGAAGGAATACACTAACACAATAACGCAGTCGCACGATCATCGAATAAAGCTAGCTCTAATAATAAACTTATTAAGAATGTCCATTGTAATAATTATAATGGACATTCTTACTAGGGACTACAACCTAAGAGTCAGTTTTGACTAATAGTTGATTCATTATGAGAATCATAAATCTGTCAATTTTGGAAATTTTGGAAATTTTGGAAATTGCGATAATCAGCATATATAAACACCTTTAAAATATTCTTTCCTATGACAACTTCCTTTTGCATTTTACATTTTCCTGACATGTATAATGATTATACATGTCAGGAAAATGTGTGACAAATACAACATTTTCTAGAAATTTGCAATGAGTTTTACCATGTTTCTCACACTGAAAACCCCAACAAATAGATTTTACTAAAAACTTGCATCAACGATCCAATGCCAAAAACATCGTAGAATTTGTGGGAATCATAATATTATCTGGGGCCAAGCTCAGGGGCCAAGTATAGTTGCCCATCATTAAAGACATATGCTCCAGTCATATGAGTCCCCCTCTGTCCCCTCCACACCCTTCATGCCCCTTATCAAAGAAAGAATCATGCAATAGAGTTAATATGCCGATTTGAGCATTTCAAAAAAATTCTAAAATTGAAATATTTATGACTCCCATAATGAGCTGAGGCCAGCAGGTAAGGGGATAGGTCAACCGGTAACTATGTCATACCTTAAAATGGGTGGGACATTTCTATATATATTCATGTGAGAACTAGTTTAAAATTATACACAATATATTCAAAATTAAAAATTACTAAACTATACCCCTCTCAGGGTCCAGGCGGAGCCACCTATGTCCCACAGTGCTGTGTAACTGTGGGGACATAATAGGACAAACCCAGGGGTTGAGGATCCTACAGTGGTGACACAGAGAAAGAGGTCTATTATAGTTGGCCCACTCTGGTCACACTGTAGGTCCCTACCCCCTGCGCTGTTATAGACGACAGCAAACTTCTCGTTGTGTTATCAGTTCAAGGGCCAGGAGACGATCTGACAATCTCCTTCGAAGCGTCTTTTAATAAAGGGACATTACAGGGAGGGGCCAGGAGCATGCGTGATAACACGCATGGTGATGTGTCGATCACATGTGTACATCTCATGTCATCAAAAAGGTACATGTTATGGTGATGTTATGGCGCAGTAATAGATAAGGGAGGCGCTACCCAGCGTCGGGCTCAGATTGTTATGGTTGATGATAATAACACTGGGTGCGCTACCTAGTGGGGTCTGTTAACAACATTTTTGTTACGGAGTGGATAAAAACACCAAATTTTGCATGAGGCACCTCTGAGGCATAACTATTAAATCTAGAAGGGGAGCCACCTTGAAATACCAAAATCAAATTTTGACAAATTTTTTATGTTTTCAGCATTTGAAACTTAAGGTATTCAACCAAAAGTATTGGCCATCTTGGGTTAGGTCTCTTGTGTAGATTCCAAAGTTAAATAATTGAGTTCCCTGACCTCTGATCTCCCAAATTTGACACTAACAATGCGCTTCTAGGCAATTCAGAAGCTGATATATCACGTTATTTCACTTAAAGTCTGCCATTTTGGATTTTCAACCCCCACAAGGGTTGTGTAGATATTTCAAGGTGGCTCCCCTTTTAAATTCAATGAAATGGTCCCAGGGGATCATCATACCAAATGAAATCAAGAAATCATGTGGCGATAGAGTAAGGTATATATCCTTTCTTTTGAATTATTTTGGAATCCAGCGGTCATTGTAAAAGGTATCATGCTAATAAATTCAGCCTTTTTGAAATCTGTGGTATTGTATTAGGTTAATATTATATCTATTAAGCCCTCTAGGTTATAAACAACTGATTTTGGAACCATTTCCACTTGTCTAGATATTTTTAAACAGCTGAAAATCATGTTATTTCTCAATATTGGTCAGCCATCTTGGATTTTGGATTTCAGCATTGACTTCAAATGTAAATAAATGAATTCCCTGACCCATAATCTCCCAATTTTGACACCAACTATGTCATTTTAGAAGCTGAGATATAAGATTGTTTATAGCAAAATCCGGCCATATTGGTTTTTTGGCCCCCATATCTGTCCTATTGATATTTCCAGATTTGATAGTTATGCCTCAGAGGTGTCTCATACCAAATTTGATGCTTTTATCCGCAGCCTAATGATTTCACTAAAAAATTACCTTAACAGACTCCACTAACCGTAAAGAGCTTAATGATTACGTCTGTAAACTCCCTAAACACACTGCTGTGTTACACCTACCACCTGAAGCCCGACTAATTAATCAGGGCCCTGGAGCCTCTGGAGGGAACTTTGAATGCTCCAATCTGGGAAGTGGGGCTGGAGACATAGAGCTATGCGAATGTGAGTTTTCATGAGCTTTGGCCTGGGGCCATGGTCTAACCTGTGACAACATCTCAACACTAATCTTGTCTTCATCGATCATCATTACTCCACTCAACAACCATAAGAAGAAAGTACTACCCTAAAACTTAAAGTACTTCAACTAGAAGGACCGTTTACAAAGCACAGGTGCGACCACCTATACTGGGCCCCTGAGGTGTGCTGGCCAGCCTAGGCTTCTTTCTATGAAAAGGCACCCTGCCCCTTTGATATTCTAAGGATGCAAAGAGCAGATGACTTATGGTATTAAAGAATCATTTAATAGGGTTTATATTCTGATTTGAGCAATTCAAAACATTTCCAAAATTAAAACATTTATGACTCCCATGATGGGTCATCTATGAGTCAAAACTGACTCTGCGGTTGTAGCCCCAAGTAAGAATGACTATTATTAACTTTACATGTTCCCCCTGACCTTCCCTTTTTGATCGAAGTAATTTTTACACATTTCCCCGGCCTGTACTCCACACCCCTGACCTTCCTTCTTTCATGATCATGGAAGTAGTTTTCTTGATGTCCCGGCCCCTACACCCTTCACCTCACATCCCCCTGGTCACTTAATTGGGACTCTCTAGTCCCAATGCCATTTTCAACAACTGCCCACTAGAACCATCTCACTCACTGCCTTATATATGCAATGGTGAGGGAGTCTATGCCAGTCGACCACCCACCGTCGGCGGAGACAAGCCTGTCCCCTCTGATCTGTCCTGCCTCTGCAACCCAGGTGTAGTATCCATGCACTCTGTGGCCCACTCTAGCGTCCTGTCGACTAACCCCACCAACCCCGACCTCAACCAAGACTCCACCTCCAACGTGGATTCCCTCTGGGACGTCATCGCCACGGTTAACTCCACCCTTCCCTTCTGCTATGAGAGATGTGGCACACTTGGGCCACGTCTCTCAACTCGGGCACAAAACTTTCTGTGGCAATACAATACAGTGAGTCAAGAGCAAAGCACACCATTCAACTGCCTACCCCAACCCCTTGTCAAAGCCAATGAACTCGTCCATGAGTTAATCAATTTCACCTTCGTCGAGAACTTATCCCCAAAACTGGCAAGCGTCTCGCACGCCTTCATGCTGAACGACTGCTGCCATCAACCACGTCATCACTGAGGTGCACCCTTCTGACACACCCTTCACCCTTCAGGAGCCCTGAACCGTCCTAAGGACTCTCGGTTATGATGCTATCACTTATAGTATGTCACTCTTATTGCCATCCACAAACCAGGGTTGGTTGGTTGGTTATTGGGGTTTTACGCCGTAGCAACATCTAAGGTCATATCACGGCGAGAACAGGATTTGACAATTCTGTCTTTGATGATCGTATCTATGGAATGAACGAATCTATGAGAAGATAGAGACCATACCCCTACACATTTACCGAGGTAGGTGTTCTTTAATGTGCATGGTCCCATAGACAGGGCCACACACACAACAACCGATGACTCTCTAGGAGTCTTTGATAACCCAGTTGTTGCCACTGGGAGACATGTAGAGGGGAGTAGCAGCCAGCCCAACCCAGCCCAGGATTGAACCTGGGCCGCCCGCGCAACAGGCGGACACGCTGACCACTACACCACCCCACACACCTCCACAAACCAGGGAGCATGGGTGCTTTATGACTGATTGTACTATCTTCATGCATCTCCAAACTAATGGGGACTCATTCTCCAACACGTCCAATTTTCCACCACCCCACTCCACCGTCACACCTATGGTTTTAAACAGCAATCTGGCACTCCGAATGCAATCTCCACCTTGGTTCATAAGTGTACCCATCGGGTCGGAATCTTTGTTGAAATCAAAAAAGTGTTCGAACTTGCCAATGCCACTGCTAACAATAGGCTAAATAAAAAAATGAAAAGACCATTGTCCCTGCTCTCGATTAATGAAATTCACTGTTAATGGATCAAAGATTAGAACTGTCTTAGATGACAGTCTTCCAAGATATAATTGATTGTTATTTGAGACTAATATTATTCTATCTACAAAGAATGTGACTCATTAATACAAAGTGTCAATAGTCTGTAAATATTATTGTTGATTTTTCACATAGGAGAATAGTTGCCGTTATTTACAATAATTCATGAATATAGCTTCTGTGATATTTATATGTTAACGGACTGTTACACATGTTGCTAGATTTCAATCATAAATAAAAACTCCTTTCATTTAACTGCACAAACTTGTGTTTACTTAGCTGGTAAGGGTTAAACATGATATCTAGGCATTTCTAATTGGATCCATTACAGTTTATGATATCCGAAGCTTTTATGGCTGAATATATTGAAGGGATTTCTATCTTATTGTTGTCTAAAGTTCATTGTATGCTTAAAAAGGGTTTCTTCTCTTAAAAACCTTGGTTTGTAAACTTTCAAAAGACAAAACTCATAACGCCAACAAATAATAACAACACAATACTTCAGCAATGTCACTCCTTTACTCTGACAGTGATCACATCCAAAAGCCCAAGTGAAACATCAAGAAGAGTTTTTACTGTAGGAATTGCCAACCAAGTTTGTATGGCAATTTAAGACATTTTGCAGAGATGCCACTTTTTCTTTGTAATACAGATTTGCACATTTTTACCTAAACAGATTTTAAAAGTCCCCAATCTTTGGGAAAATGTATTATTGAGTTGATTTCAAGTAACGGAATGCATATGTATGTGTGTATACTTTAACGCTCAAGTATAGATTACCTGAGTTGTTTCTTTTCTAAAATACAGAAATGTAGTTCCGAAGTGTTCCAAATTTTTCATGTCTAAAGAGTGGCACCTCTGCTTTAGTAAGATAAGTTAGTTATTCAGTTCTCTGTAAAAGAGAATCTCAAAAATGAGAAGACTACAGCAAATAAATACACAGAAGCGTCATTAAACACCGGGAATGATGACGTCATAGTGACGTCATAGCAAATGACATCCTCCAGTACATTCTGGTGTATCTTCCCGTGAAAACTTTCAAAGTTTATCCAACTTTACAGATTTCAAAGTTTATACTTTGTTAGACACTCACTTCATGTAAGAAGTACATAAAACAGAATTTACTACTTCATATCTGATTACTTCAAATAACAGGAAAAGCTGGATATATTTCCTTCTGATAAGGTATTTTCATGCATTATCTTAGTTCTACATGTTTTCATACTATTAATGTTCGAAAGTGTTAAACTATGGTTATCATCAATACTATTCTAACTAACCGATATCAGTGATAAAATATCAGGCTTGAGTCACAAACCTTTCTCTTTGAATAAAATATATAGGGTAATATGTTATTGATACAGATCTGCAAAGTTGGACAATAAAGATCATACAAAGCTTTTTAAACAGTGCAAAATAGGGAACTTGACATTTTTCCATAAGAAATCTAAAGAATTGGATAACTAATCATAAGATAAGAAGGAGAATTGTAGAACCCTGGATGGACACCAGTCAGTAGGTAGGTAGATTTCTGAGGGGGTGAATGATTCTGGAGCATTTCAGCATCACATCTATCCACCTCTCCCTCATGTCTTATCCATGTGGGTTTTTAGGATCAAACCACTGGGAAGCCAAATCCTCCAAAATATACAAATCAGAAGTTCTTTTTCTGTGACATTTTACCATCAAATGGTTTTGCATTTTTCTAAAAAGAAACGTCTTTACTTGTTTCAATTTGAATACATTTCTCTGTAGGTTTTATATTAGAAAGAAATTTCTTCACTTGTTTTACTTTGCCTGCATGGAAAACGGCTCCGTCAGTGGGATACTAAAACTACCCAAGTGTCAAGTTATTCAATGTTATGTATGTTATTCAAAAACGGTTCTGTGTTCAACCATTCAAATCATCTACATAGATAAACATTCTTAAATCATTGTCGGTGGTCAATCCGGGTGTGTCAATTCAGTAGTTGTCATTGTTGGGAAAATCTCCAGGAAAGCACCTTGCAAGTTTCTACTGGTCTGCTCGACACAATTGATCGCTCTAAGTGGCAATTACACAAATCAAATTTGATCGTTCAGCAAATGAATCGTTATCAAACCACATATTTTGCATTTCATAACATACAAAAATCAGGATCAAATAATGAAATCAAACACTCTCCAATATCTACACACACTTTCCTATAGACTGTCAAGTCCGGGGTTTGTCATTTTCGTGAAGTTGTACAGTTCGGTAGGTAAATGCCAAGGATATTACACTGAAGCTTAATTACATGTAATGGTGCATTCCAACCTTGTCTTAGGACTGCAGCCACATGTTCACTAGACAAGGTAGGTAACAACTTACACCAATATACATTTAACCAGTGTCTCATTTTGTGTTGTAGTGGTCATATTTTGCAACATCTAAATGCAGCTGATGTTGCAACTCTTAAGTTCCATCGGCCAAAGGCCATATTCAGTGAATCTCAGTGGAACAGTGTCACACGAGAAATACTTCTTATTGCCTCAAAAACTGTCATATTCAGGAATGTCTCGTCCAGTAAGTCCCATTTGGGAGTTGCCTTGGTCGGTATGTTTCCAATTGGGAATGGTCTCATTTAGTTAGTCTGTTCGGTAAGTCAGATTTGGGAATGTCTTTCTCAGTTTGTTGTATCTGCTAAGTACTCGCACCAGGAGGCAATTTTCAGCTGTAGACATTTTCATCAATGTCTTACAACTGGCCTTCCCTTATTCTCAATTTGATATCACAGTTCAATATCTATATAAGACCCTCTAGAGTCAGGTGTTGTAAGTAATAGCTTGTGATTGTTTCATCCACATAATGTTCTAGTCAGTAGGTAATCAGCAGAGGTTCCTGACCCACTGAACTTCTACTGCACAGACCACATGTACCATAGACACAAAGCTGTAACTTACTCCACATCCCCACTTTGGCGACAAAGAGTTTAGTCGACTGCCAACTACTTGAACCCTTTGCAGCCATCACAATAGAGGGAAAGGGCTTGTTGACTGGTGACTAAACACTTTGTTGGCCAGGTGGGGACGAAGCTTTTCTGCTGGACAAAGGTCTTGTACCTGGTTCTACTGGGGAATCATTCTACAGTCACACACAGCTATGATGGTCAGATTTTTTTCTGTTTTAACAGTTTTCTTGTTGCTTTGGATTTGCATACATAACACAATGCTGAAACAACATTGTTTCTGCTTTGGAAAATATATGACCTCATTGTTTTGAAACTCAAAAAGAATTTTAGATTCATTATCATTCTATTAAAATAATTCACAACCAAACACATACAAATGTCCTCTTTTGACCATCCAACCGATCATGCGTGTCACAGTGACTGGAACTCTACCCAAGCAACAGTTTAGTATCTAATTCTTCAATCAATGAATGTTGGGGAGCTTCAACTGATTCCCACCAGGATAATGAAGTTATATAAAACATCTAAAAATACATTTAAGCACACATCACCTTTAAGCTTTTGCAGGTATTAGGTGCATCTACATAGACAATTTTCATTACTCTAATTTTCATGCCACTTTTAAAATTCAAGTTTCATAAACTGGATTTTAAAACACCGATGTCTACCTTTGCCATTTCATCCTTGACAGAACACAGATACTTATATTCAAATGATCTTTGAAACAATATCTCATTTTGTAAAATTGCCAATGCAGATATACCTATAGTGCATGGTGCTATGTTAACATTGTTCTATTATAACACAACATGTTTGATTCACATGTAACAATCTTCTATATATCAAAATGAATCACATATGCAATATGCATATACAAATTAAACAACTTCTCTATATAAGCTTTACCACTATTACCCATTGGTTTTATACAATCATAGTTTTTATTCCCTTTGCAAAAATTCTTGATTATAATACCTATGTACAATAGTAAAATGATCAAAGTTAGATTTTTATATAGAGTTGTGACTTATAGATAAATACCCGTATAAACCATTTATAGAAAAGACATCATTACCATGTATCTTAAAATATTGATTCTATCCAATTCAAGTCTTAATTCCAAATGTCAAATATAACATATACATAGATTTGAAAATTAGATTGCAGGTTATATGAATTTCAACTAACATCTTCAACCGAAAGTAAATCTTTCACAATAACAACCAAATCGTTAACAGTAGAAGAGATTCAAAATTCTATAACAGAACCTTTCATAATCTTCTATGAAATAGAAATATAGGCAGAATTTAAGGGAGGAAATATGTCACACTGATCATTCAGTGGTGAAAATAAAATCTCAAGTGGCTGCCACAATGTTAGTCTCCAGAATAATATAATCTTCATCCTCATAAGTTAATACAAAGCATAATTACACTCATAAAACATTGCACGTGCCTCATTTAAAATAAAGACATGTATATGATACACTATAATACACATTATATAACAAACTAAAGCTATGTGGTATACAGGGAGCCTACGCAAAACTTAAAACGTCTTAAATTAATTTTCGCAAATTTAAGGCCTTAAAAGGGTCTTAGATTTCACAATTTTCTTGCAGGAGATCTTAAAAAGGTCTTAAATTAGATCTATTTAAAAGATTAAAATCAGATGATAAGATCGGCAAAATTGCGGCATTGTGTCGACCGCCTTTACATAAAACCTTTTGCAATCAATTTTTTCTTTACCTGTGGCAAATCAGTCTTAAATTTGCCAAACATGGGTCTTGAATAGTTCTTAAACAGATCTTAAATTGATTTTTGAAAAAGCGCGGACACCCTTGGTATAGACTATATACTAAATACATCCCCTCTTTGATCTCACCGGGGAGGTCTATACCCGTGTGTCACTGGTCGGACCAGATCATTATTAGGTAGACCATCGACCAGATAGGGTCAAGGAGGGAAACACTCTGTTCATATATACTCAGAGTGATCTGCTATGTGTAGATCTAGATGTCAGAGGTAGCTCCTTGCCATGCCAACCCCTGGAACCGGGGCATCTGAAAAAAGCACCAAGAGAGGGAATATGAAATGTGTGTGAAATGTGAGCTATTAATTTTTAGGCCAATTTGTTAAAGGTTAAAATCAGATATCAAACTATCTAACAAACAATATATCCCTTCATTCTTTCTCATCGTGTTGGGAGAAGTGGGAAAAACATTGTTATTATGTATATTAAAAAAATATCTACGTCGATGTCAAATCTTTAAAATCTAAGGATGTAGCATTCTGTCAAAGTGGTGAGGGCGAAACATGCCTGATGTTGTGTCTTGCTGCCAAGGTCAATAACCTTTTGACAGATACTTGGCAAAATAGCATGCATCTTACTATCGGGAGTGTGAAAATGGGCTAGTGAAATTCAGCCTTTGGTTCGCTACTTACCCTGTGGGAGAGTGGACCCCTCACGTGTGGCCTAGGCATACGGAACTGGAAATAACACAGAATAAAGTTAAAACTACAAGATAAGACCAGCTGTATTGCACAGTTGGTTAACAATAGGCAAGAAACATACAAATTTATCAAAATGGTGCCTAGAAGTTTTTATTCATGGAAAATCATAGCACCAGCACACAAAACAAGAACAACGATACCAAACTTTATCCTTGAACTTTTTTTTATATCAGTTAGGGTGCCAAAGTTTGTCTTTATTGAGTGAATGCCTAATTGCCAGCATTGATACATTCATACAGATTCGAATGCAGCAGGTCATACGTTGATATAGTTCATTAGATCATATTTAAAAAAGCAGCTTGTTTATTGTTTAATGAAGAATTAAAGAGAGGTTCTTGACCCTCCAACTAATCTTGAGCAGCACATTGTTAAGAGGTATACAGGTGTGGGAGATTCTTTCCGCTGATACATTGAAACCAACCACAAAGGTGAAGATTAAGAATTATGGTAAAACAAATGTGTAACATAAAATGGATAATGATCTGTTTGAACTGATAACCCATCCAACTAGTTTGTTTATCTACTTCATTATTGTCACTCATATCTATTAATGCTATTGTTAATATTGTTATCAAATATCATCACTGTTACATTCTCATCATCTGGAAGATCCAGGGGTGGATCGGAGGGGGGGGGGGGGGTCCAGGAAGTCCTGATCCCTCCCCTTTGTTTTTGGTGGACAGTTATAAGCGAAGGTACTAAATGAAGAAAACATTTTAAAAAATCACAAGAGATTCTTTCATCCATTTACCTGATTATGGCTGCCATACGCATCCTCCGACTCGAAGTCGTCGAACCTAGTGGAGGTCCCGTAGGTGTCTGACGAATCTTCTGAAAAACCAAAGAAGGACAATTCTTTTAATACATGTACTCTCACCCAATGCACATTCTTCGCTTTTCAGGGTTTCGATATTCAGGCATATTTGAGATGAAAAATGCTTATTTGTCTCATATTATTTTTGATATAACTTATAGGGAAACGTAACCTCAACACAATCTTTGAAAAACATAAATTCTTCCCTCTGAAGAATATATATTCACTTTTATGCATATTAACATCATTCTATCTTTGGCATATACTATGTGATTCTGACACTTTGGCTACGGAATCATAGTTTGGTATTTCAAATATCATATTCATGCTCATTTACCTGGACACCATAGACCTTTTTCATCAGTGTAGTGCCACACTAACAAAACACGCCTGAACCAACGAGTTGGGATAATAGATTCCTATGGGCCCAGTCTAAGGTGTTTAGATCAAGGCGTCTATACATGGCACTGTTCACTGTGCAGACTCATGAAGAAGGTGTATTATTCTAGGATCAGGATTCCAACCACTTTATGTTCACCATTTTCCTCCCTCTCAGAAGTAGGTGAATAAAAGATCTGTTATCATCTTGGAGGGCAGGTATGCCTGTCTTTGAATGCCAATGCCAATTTGTGTGTTGTCAGTAAAACATTCCAACATTTTCTGGGTAAATGATATTGAATAGGCCACAGGTGCACTCAGCAATTGTTACTGGTAATCTGTGCACGCCAGGGCAATAACAATTGCTTTGTGCCCCTTGCCCTTGGTCTGTTCCAGTGTTGGCGACTAACTTTTTGGCCTGTTGGCCAACAGGGCCGACTATGCCATGATATTGTCGGCCCTGATAGCTTTCTGTCGGCCCTGATTTTTTACTCCATAGGTTAGGCTCCCAAATATATCAGTCTCCATTTTACAGAAATAACACTGCAAAAATTCCCTCTCGGCCATCAGGGCCTATTTGGCCCTAATTTTGGTGAAAATTGTTGGCCCTGTTCTCAAATTGTCGGCCATTAGCCTACGGGCCAGTGTTAATCGTAAACACTGTGTTCTACATATTTCTCCTTACCTGTGGCCTCCTCAGCGAGTGTGGAGAAGTCCCAGTGGTGGTGGAACATGGGGTCCCTGTGCACCGTGAACTGAGACACCTCGTCGGGGTCAAACTCGTACACCTGCAAATAGACTGGTTCTATGTATCTTATTCCTGCAATGGTCCACAACTTGCCAGTAAAAAATCCAGATTCCTATACTTGGTTTTTTGACGGCAGGGGGTACATATTCTTGCCGAGTTGTAATGCAACAGTACCGTGATTATACTATACTCTACTTCTTTGGTTAGTCTGCTACTAACTGAAACGACACATACCAGTGATGTTATATTTCTGATAAGGTTGAGACCTCACTAAATCATCCTAAGGTGTCATTATACTATTTTTCAGTGATGCTGAGACCAAAACAAGACAGAATGTTTTATAATTATTCAATACTGGTTGAAGAACATAACTGGATTGTTGAAATAAGGTTCAGGTGCAACATCACATGCAGCAGTACATTGCTGCAACATTATAAAGATCCATCAAATTAACCTAACAAGAATCAAAACATGATTTATTATTATGCTACAGTGGCATTATGTTTAATTTGTTTTGTGGATATTTCATTAACTTCTCCATACATAACATATGATCTTCAAGAACTTAGATGAATGATAATACAATATTATAGTATAATAATATAAGATGAATTTAACATGATTGATTAGCAATGAATAAGTTACAGATTCTTTAAAACATAGTCCAGGGTCATGTCGATGTAAGGTCAACATGTATTCATCATCAGCGACAAATCAACTTAATCATTTTCTTAAATTTAACCTTTGTGGTTGCCCGCTGTTCATTGACTGCTAATATTTTCCATATTCGTATATCTCTTATTATTGTAGCATCTTCGGCTGGGATTGGTCTCCCATCTCAGCAATAGAAGTAGTATTTTAGGCTGAGGTTATACGCTCGGGCTTAGCAGGAGATGACCGAGAATTCCTTGTATACGCGGGAGCAACGTCCGCGCAAACAGATCTGCTTACATACACAGACGTTGTGGCTGCGTATACAAGTATGGCAATACACACGGACGTATCTCACTTTTTCATTAATATATCATTAGTAAATCAGGGGCTAAGCCCCCGAACCCCCTTTTTCTTTTCTTATTTCTGTATTGTATCTTATTTCTGCACATATGATATATAAAAATTCAATACACACCCGTTTATCTTATGACCGCGTATATAAGTATCATCTGTATGTGCGGACTTTGTGTCCGTGTACATAAGACATTCTGTATATGCGACGGCCGCGTGCACGACTATCATGTGTATAGACACTTCCGTATTTTACCCCAAGATGGGCTATGCCAAATAGGAAGTAACTTATAAAGGATTCAATTAAAAAGAGAGAGAGTGACTGACCTTGTCGTCCTCGTACATCTGGTGGCCCATGTGTCGCCGCCAGTTTTGCATGTAGTTGGGTCGGAATGCACAGGCCGAGACACGGCCCCACGTACCTAGACAGAAACAGACAATATTATTTGACCTTCTAATCATGTATCATTTATCAATTATATTAGATATATCCCCATACACACACATATATATATTTCCTTGTAAACTGTTAAAAAAGAGTATACTTGATTTAATCTCAAGGGAAATGTTGACTTAATGGGTTCCTTGCACATAAATTCACAAGTCGTTATTTTTCATGTATTTGAATCATCACAAGTATTCTAAAAACGTTCCAGAAGAAATAATTAGGATATATTGAAAAATTAACGTATTAGTAGGGAAAGATAATTAATTTTGGGAATTCCCTAAGTTCTGGGCTTTTAAATACTGTCCTTGCTACGTCATAATGATGGGAATTCCCCATACAAATAACTTGGGATTTCCAGGTAAATGAATGTTTGTAGATTAGTAAATATTTCAACAAATAATAGCCTATATGTGCTGAAATGTGTGAAATAGTTTTGAAGCCCAACTCATTACTATACATATTTCTAGGGTGGGTTATTCCCTTTCCTAGACAAAGGGGTTCCCCAATTGCTCACCGTGTGACGTCATTAATTTAGGGATTTCTCATGAAAAATCAAATAAAATGCAAGCTTTTCAATGCCCCATAACTGTGTATAAAATGTACCTTTTCCTTAGATATTACATATATCATTAGGCCTAGACGGGAATGACTTGCTAAACAAATTGTAATGAAAAATATATAGTCTTCATTTATGTGCTAGGTATCCTTTAATCAAAAAGGGGACTAGTGTGAAACAATAATTCTGCCCCATTGGTGCCTCTGTAGACTTGTAAGTTGTCAATAAAATATATTATTATCATTATATGGAGTGAAACAACCAATTGTAGCTTGCGAAACACTGTAGAATGACCCAGCCATCCAGGTAACACGCACAAGGAATAGGAATAGGAATAAGTTAGGAATGATAGTTCTTAAAAAAAAAAGAAGTTATTATTCAGATACCAAAACCAATTACGGTAGTTATTAATAGATATGTCAGCTCTTTTATGCAATCATGGTGAGTACAAGTGGACAACTTATGTTGATTTTCATTTTGTTTTTTTAAACAGCTTTATTTATCCTGGGGTGAGTAGGATTTCTCCGGTCTTCTCTCACCTCCAGCCATAACCTTATTTAATGCATGCTTTCCAAGATTGTAATCCAACTTCTTTAATGTGATTAACAATTATGGAAATCAGGAACAATGTGTTTGGATAATGTCAGATGAGATGAGATGAGATGGTGTATGACTCATCATACACAGTTTTCCTAATTAAATAACAGTTATCAAAATATGCCTGCTGTTAATTTATCAATCTGATATAAATTCACAGATGAATTCTTATATGAAAACAATTTGAAATAAATGGGGAAATCTGGGGTCAAAAACCTTTAGAATAGTTGGATTTACCTGTGGTGGCGCTCGAGTGGTCATCTGCACGGTATCTGTAGGCAAAAGAATTAGAAATGACTCAATTACCTAAATTGATAGCAGTTTTCTATCACATGAAGTGCAATTGTCACAACTTGTTAAGATTCAAATATTTTAAATGATACACGATGCAAGATAATATCATTATTCAAATTTATATGATATGTACATTTAAATATTTATAATTAAAAATAAAATAATAATGCCTGTCTATTCACATACTCAGTATACTTGACATAGATTAAATCAAACATTGATCGCAGGTGCACACAACATTTGTTATTGTCCCAGTTTGCACAAATAAGGGAAATAACAATGGCTTCATGCTCCCTTGGTCTTTATGTAATGACAAGGGGTAGTAGAGGTTAATATAAGGCAATTTCGAATGTTTTACTAACCTCTGTGACCAAGTCAATATATTTGATCTTACACTAACCTCTGTAGATTTTTAAACAAATTATCACCAATATTGCAATAACTTAATGTGTTTATTACACCCACCTGTTGCGGTTGTCGGCTCTCTTGGCCTCCCGGCGCCGTCTCCTCCTCCTACAGATGATCCAGATGCAGCAGGAGCAGCAGAAGAGGAAGGCGAGGGGCAGGAGGATGGAGGCCGTCAGGATTGCCGGCAAGAGGCGGGCCACTGTGGAAGACTGCTCGCACAGCCCGCCATAGTAACCGGGGCCACACCTACAAAGGGGAGGAGTTTTGTAACATACTTACATAAAAATAGCATTGCTTCCATTCTTTACCAAAGCCCCACCTGTTGAGGTGGCAATGTTCTTTAAATGGAACTTTTGCTTATAATTTCAATAATTTCTACTTAAAAGGAGGGTTGGCAAGGTACCCTAAGTGGAACTTTAAACATTTTCTAGCATTTTTCAACTTTTTTCAAGTTTAGAGGGCCTGATTCTTTTGGTGTATAATAAAGGGCAAATAACTCACAAACAGGCCATCTTGTGGGTCTGGATGTTGTATTGACAGATGCCTCCATTCTGACAGGGCTGGCCGAACTCTGTGCCCTCACACAGCTCCTCGAAGGGCACTGCGAGAAAATGAAGCAAATAACACCTCATTCTCATACTTTGGTAAATAATGATACACAGTGTCAATCAATAATGATGTGGTACTCACAGGAAAGACTGGTAATTTTATCTTGCCATTAAAAATAGTGTCATTAATTTCAATGCCTAGGATAAGGTTGGCTGCAACTTTTTTAAAGATACAATGGAATACAAACAGCATCATTGCCGCATTCAATAATTTATCCTGACAGCAGAAATCTACAGCCCAAACTTATTTATGCAATTATTTTACTAGCGGGAATTTGGTTATATCCCAAAACTGACAAGGCAAATGCTTGGAATTAATACATGCTACACACCATTTGAAAGAGAATTAAAAATAATTTCAAACACAATAATTATACTGTGTCTAAGATTATCCCCAAAGTTGACATCTCTACTCTCCCCCACATGTTAACTTTGTGGTCATTCTACTTTAAATATTTTTACCATATATTTATAACTTAATCCCAACTCACATGCAGTCAGGTTGATGCTGTCCCTGGGGTTATCTTGAAACACGTAGGCCCCTGTGACGTCCCTGCTCTCCCCTAGGATGTTGAGCTTATGGTCGTTCTGCAGCATGAAGCGGACCCAGTCCAGCCCGGCCTGCCCCGCCAGGGCCCGGGTCACGGGGGCACTGTAGTCCAAGGAGTACTCCAGCACCAGCGAGCCCGAGCTGTGGGAATTCAGTAAATGTTTTTTGTAGTAATGATTTTTTAAAAAAGCTCCAAAGTTAATCACAATACACAGGCTGTGAGGTTACTCCAGCACCAGGGAACTCAAGCGTGAGGTATAATAATACAATTTTTCTGATGACAAAAATGACTGACGTTCAATTTGCAATTAATAAAGACAAAAATGGTTTTTGACCTTTATGTTCATCTACAGTCCTCCTTTGTTGTATTTTTTTTAGAAAGTGTTCAAAATGGAGAAATGCAAATACAATCTAATCAAATGTTATATGTACTCCAGCACCAACGAGTCCGAGCTGTGGGAATTAAAAGTGTATTTTTTCCAAGTATTTCATTTCGGTATTTCAGGTTTTCTGTATTGTCACAAGGTTTGCAACCAAATGGAATACCTATTTTATACAAAGACAAGAAGCAAATGACTATCAAAGTTCCGATCATTGGAACGATTGATGTTCTCCCTTAACATAACAATGGACATTTCATTGTGTTTGAAGGGTAATTGAACGAAATGTCAATATATCTAATGTATGTAATCTATAGCAATGGTCTTCCCTCAATAAACTAAAGGCCTTCCTACAACCTGAAGGCTATATGGGCTATGAATAGTGATCACCACCGCCACTCCTGCTGTCACACACAACTCAGGGAGGGGCTTAGGAAACCTAGACCTGCCCACCTGCAGGTGACAGTGGAGGTCCTAATGTGGAGGGGTGAAGGTTGATTGGCTCAAGTAGGCCTACTGGTTATGTAACCCACTTCTGGCTTCTCAAACTGCACCCTCCCCCACCCCCACTCCTTGAACTGAGTTCAAGGAGTGGGGGTGGGGGAGGGTGCAGGGGAGAGGCCTGCCCACTCAATAACACTTGATGCACACTAATTGTCCTTGCTTACAAATGCATGCCGGTGGACAAAGGCCTGTAGCTACTTGTATGTAAGATTGTGTAACCGGGCAATCAGATAAAATAAAAGCCCAAATACCTACAAAAGACATGACTGATTGAGTGAGCCCTTCCCATAAGCTACAATACTAAAAATTATAATTAAGGGCTCACAATAAACTCAAATGGGAGGTTTTTCAATGCAACCTTCATCCGGATTCATCTGGATATCAATCAATATAAATACTCACTAAAGGGCAACAATCGTGATCTGCAGGAAGGCTCCATTCTGTAGCTGACCAATGTGGATGAGGTAGAGCTGCCAACAGACCAAGGGCAATTGAATAATAAATTAATTCTCTTTGTGAAATAACGATATCTAAAACACATTATGCTTTGTTTGAATAACATTGGGTAATTATTTGCGGAGATTGACCCAAACGCAATCAATTTCAACAACGCATGCATGGTTGAATACAGAAAAGAACTGGCATTGATACTTGCATTGCTGCAAGGCAAGTACCAAAGTAGCCACATTTCAATACATTTTCTCTGATGAGCTTGTATAAGGGGGAAAGACATTTCTGGATTTTAAGTTGTTCTTAAATAGGTGAAATACTTATTGGAAAACATGAATTTATGCTTGAATGGGTTATGGAAACAAGTTGAATAGCAACACATGCTCCTGAAAGCCTTGTGATAGTCACAGCAAAATTTCTTACATTAGATATTAATGCAAAGGGTTTTTATCATATTTAAAAAATAAATCTCTCCCAATCCCATTCTGATATAATCATTCCCAATCACTGAGGTCCAAGAAGGGGGTCCCAGCGTTGCATGTTGAATTTAAGAAAAGGCAATGTTGCCCTGTCGAATTTAAGAAAAAACAATGTCATGTGTCATTATGTTTTTGAAATCCCATCTCACTAAGGCCCCAAAAGGTCTATGTTGCCATATCGAATTTAAGGATTTAGGGCCATATCATTGTAAGAAGAGCTATCACACTATGTTGACTTTGATGAGAAGGAGGGTTCACCGTGCAAAATCATGAAAAAGGCGATGTCGTTTAGGGACAGCCCCTTATGCTTAAATTATACATATATATATATTTATTGTATATGACTATATAGAACCATTGTGTAGCTGTTTTTAGAACCTTTGCAATTATGATTATGATATGTTTAATTATTATTTTAATGCATAGAACTTTAAAAGTCAATGAGTGGCCCTTCAATGTATTTTTGCACACATTGTGCTGAGGTCCAATTTGACAGCACTTGTGAGATGGGAGGCAGCCTTATCAGAAGGCTCAAGTCACAGTGGGCCACTCTCACCTGTTACTTTACAGAATGGTATAAAAAGGAATATATACTGTGAACGTACCTGTCCTTGGAGGAGGTTGAAGAGGCTGATGCTACAGGTGGATTGGAAGAAGTCGGCGCTGTAGGCGGGCAGGTTGACACAGAGCACCGACCCAAAGAAGGTCGTCCCACTGATCACCACCACGATGGTAACCCGTGAGATCACTGCAAAACATATTTGCATACATAAATACATACACATATATAAATAGGCCAATATAAATACACACACCTACATACAAACAAACTCAGGATATTTTCTCTTTGATATTATTTACATTGAGGCCAGAAAACTTCCTTGCAATGAGTCAGAATAAATGATTTTTCAGACAACACCATTCCAGATACTGTTTCTGGATGCTACAAAGTATACCCATGCATAACTGTACATAATATGCATACATACACGCATACAAACATACACACATAAACATATACATACAAACAAGCTCAAGGTATTTTCTCTTTGGTCCTATATTAATTGAGGTTACATGACTTATGGTAGATATTGAATGGCATGGGTCACAATAAGGGAAATTCTGGACAACTCCACTCTGTGAGAAAAAGTTGCAAACAAGCCTTTGCCTATACAAACATCCACAAACACACACACAAACACACACACAAACACACACACAAACACACACACAAACACACACACAAACACACACACAAACACACACACAAACACACACACAAACACACACAAATAGACACAAACGCAAACACACAAAAACACACAGAAACACACAAAAATACAGAAACACATAAACACTTAATACAGACACAAACACACAGAAACACACACAGAAACACCAACACACACTCGTACAAGCCCTGAGTATTGTCTATATGATCCTCCTGCATGTATTGAGACTATATAATTTGCTACATTGGTTTAAATGGAATCGATATTTGAAAAGTACAAACAGATATTTCTGCTAAAAGGATTTCCCTACAAATTTGATGAGATTGTGACCAATTGTACGCAAAACAGGATTCAGTTTAGAGGTAAATGTACACTTCACACTGATATTGTCAAAGATTTTGAGAGTGTAGAAGTTGTTTTTTTAAACTAACCTGGTGGTGCCTGGGTTGTGGTGGTTGTCATACCTGAGATAGTAAAAGTCAGTATTATCATTCATTGCATGTGTTATTCCAATTGTGAGAACTAGGACGTGATCCTGGGGGGAGTGATCCTAACCTCAACCTGGCCCCTTTTTGAGGAAGAGGGAAAACATTGAGCGTGTCCTCGCAAAAGCAACATATATAAATATCTATCCAACATGTGGACCTCCTATTTTCAATATCCTGGATCTGCCCCGGAAGATATGTTACAATGACTACTGTTGTAAAATTGTAGGCATGAGAAGAGTAAATAAGCCACAAGAACAGAATAAAATGAACAGTAACATCTGTAAAGTGAAACAGGTTTAAACACGGCAATTTGTTTTTGTCATTTCGGATATAGCGTGCTTGGAATATTTGTCAAGTGTATCTGAAATGGTTATTTTGTCAAGTGCCTCACACATGTGATTTTGCAATGTAATAGTTAAATTGGTTGTTACAGTGGTTTTTCTTTGTATGTATACAACTATACCATTAATATCTGTCATTTTAGACTTTAATCACCATGTAAACATTTTGAAATATGTTTGTGAATTTCTGTCAATTCCCTTACCTGTTAATGTTGTTCCTTTTTGTAAAACTGTGGTCTCAGCTGAGTCAGGGGATTTTGTTACTTCAGTGACATTGCCAAGGATTTGCTCAGCTGTCACCACAGTTGTCATTTGTGTTGGGTTTGCAGTTGTGACATCACCTAGTGTTACATTATTGAACAAAGTCTGGGTGGAAGTTGATGTTGTGATTTCAGGGGAAACTGGTGTATGAGTATTGGCAGTGTTTGTTTGAGGAAGCCCAGTAGTTGCACTTACTACTGTTGTGTTATCAATGCCCTCTCCACTAGGTGTTGTTGAGGTTTCATTATCCAAAGCCATGGTTTCAGTCAAGGTGGTCCCTGATGTAACATTTAATGTGTCACCAGTAACAGATGTTTGTGTCGTCTCAGTGTTGTTGGAATCTGTTGGAACTGTTGCAGCTGTTGTTGTCTCTGTGCCATTTCCAGTGCCTACCTCATCTGTTGTAAAAGCAGTTGTTGTCTTATTATTCAACAAAACGGTCTCAGTCGAAACTGCAATAGATGTAACATTGTCAGTTGATATAATTTCTGTCACTGTTATCGGTGTTGTCTCATTACCTGATGAAATTGATGGTTCTGTGTCATTTCTTGTGTCAGAAACAGTGGATGTTTCATTGCTCAATGACACTGTCACAGTTGGACCTGTCATTGATGTAACATTATCAATTGACATTTGTTCTGTCACTGTTGGAGCTGTAGCAGTGTCAACAGATATAGTTTCGTTTGAACCAGGACCTGTCTGGACATCTGTTGTGTTCTCAAGTCCCCCATCACCTGTTGTGGGGGTTGAGGTAGTTTCATTACCCGATAACTCATCAGTCGAGGGAGTGGTTAATGTAATATTGTCAACGAATGATTCTTCTGTCACTGTTGTCAGCTGTGTGATGTTCTCAGAGGACAAAGTTTCAATGGGAGTGGAAGGTGTTGATGAATCTGTGGAATTTTCATTGTTGTCAACAGTAGATGTCGTATTGGTCAACAACATTGTCACAGTTGCATCTGTTGTCAATGTCATGTTGTCCATCATTGTTTCTGTTACTATTGTTGGTGTTGTAGCATTGTCTATGGATAATGTCTCATTTGAACTTGGAGCTGTTGAGACTTCTGTGGTGTTCTCAAGACTCCTGTCGCCTGTTGTGGGTGTAGAGGTAGTTTCATTACCCAATAACTCACTGTCAGTTGAGGGAGTGGTTAATGTAACATTGTCAACCAATGATTGTTCTGTTGTCAGCTCTGTGTTGTTATCAGAGGACATTTGTTCTGTCACTAATGTTGGGGCTGTAGCATTGTCTGTGGATAAAGTCTCATTTGAACCTGGAGTTGTTGAGACTTCTGTGGTGTTCTCAAGTCCCCCGTCACCTGTTGTGGGTGTAGAGGTAGTTTCATTACCCAATAACTCACTTTCAGTAGAAGGAGTGGTTACTGTAATATTGTCAACCAATGATTCTTCTGTCACTGTTGTCAGCTGTGTGATGTTCTCAGAGGACAAAGTCTCAGTTGGAGTTGAAAGTGTTGATGAATCTGTGGAATTTTCATTGTTGTCAATTGTAGATGTCTCATTGCTCAACAACATCGTCACAGTTGCATCTGTTGTCAGTGTCACGTTGTCCATCATTGTTTCTGTCACTATTGTTGGTGTTGTAGCATTGTCTACAGATAAAGTCTCATTTGAACTTGGAGCAGTTGAGACTTCTGTGGTGTTTTCAAAACCCCCGTCAACTGTTGTGGTTGTAGAGGTAGTTTCATTACCCAATAACTCATCAGGTGAGGCAGTGATTAATGTAACATTGTCAAACAATGATTGGTCTGTTGTCAGCTGTGTGATGTTATCAGAGGACAAAATTTCAGTGGGAGTAGAAGATGTGGATGAATCTGTGGAATTGTCATTGTTGTCAATCGTAGATGTCTCATTACTCAACAACATTGTCACAGTTGCAGCTGTTGTCAACGTCACATTGTCCATCATTGTTTCTGTCATTGTTGTTGGTGTTGTAGCATTGTCTAAAGATAAAGTCTCATTTGAACTAGGAGCTGTTGAGATTTCTGTTGTGTTCTCAAGTCCCCTGTCATCTGTTGTTGGCATTGAGGTAGTTTCATTACCCACTAATTCACTGTCAGTTGAGGGAGTAGTTAAAGTAACATTATCAACCAATGATTGTTCTGTTGTCAGCTGTGTGTCGTTATCAGAGGACATTTGTTCTGTCACTAATGTTGGGGCTGTAGCGGTGTCTACAGATGTAGTTTCATTTGAACCAGGACCTGTCTGGACATCGGTTGTGTTTTCAAGTCCCCCATCACCTGTTGTGGGTGTTGAGGTAGTTTCATTACCCGATAACTCACTTTCAGGTGTGGGAGTGGTTATTGTAACATTGTCAACCAATGATTCTTCTGTCACTGTTGTCAGCTGTGTGATGTTCTCAGAGGACAAAGTCTCAGTGGGAGTGGAAGGTGTTGATGAATCTGTGGAATTTTCATTGTTGTCAACAGTAGATGTCTCATTGGTCAACAACATTGTCACAGTTGCATCTGTTGTCAATGTCACATTGTCCATCATTGTTTCTGTCACTACTGTTGGTGTTGTTGCATTGTCTGTGGATATAGTCTGGTTTGAACTTGGAGCTGTTGAGACCTCTGTTGCATTATCAGCATCTCCCTCACCTGTTTTTAGCGTAGAGTAAGTATCGTTAGTAAAAGAGGTTGTTTCAGTAAGGAGTGTTGTCATTGTAGTATTGTCAATAGATAATTGTTCTGTCACTGTCTCTGGCGTTGTGTCAGTGTCAAAAGGAATGGTTTGGTTTAAATCGGGTGCTGTTGGGGCAGCTGTAGAGTTTTCTAGATCCCCTCGACTTGTTATCAGTGGGGAGGTAGTTTCATTGCTCAAGGATATGGTGCTAGTTATTGGTGTGGTTACTGTAACATTGTCATCCAATAACAGTTCTGTCACTGTTGTCATGTTTGTGTCATCATAAGAGGATAAAGGTTCAGTTGGAGTCAAAGTTGTCATTGTTGCATCTGTTGTCAGTGTTGAATTTTCAGTTGCTATTTGTTCTGTCATTGTTGTCAGCATTGTAATATTGTCTACAGATACATTCTGGTTTGAGCTTGGAGTGGTGTGGACATATGTGGTATTCTCTGCACTTTCGTCATTAGTTAGGGGTGTAGAAGTTGATTCATTGGTCAATATTGTTGTTTCGGTCATGGTTGTCATTACTGTAGTATTATCAATTGATACCGGATCTGTCACAGTTACTGGTGTTGTGTCAGTATCTAAAACAGTTTCATTACTCAATGATGTAGTCTCAGTCAAGGACGTAGTTACTGTCACATTGTCAATTGATGCTTGTTCTGTCACTATTGGTGATATTGTGTCAGAATCTGCAGGTGTAGTCTGATTTGAATCAAAAGCTGTTGGAATGTCTGTAATATTTTCAGAGACCGCCTCACCTGTCATGGGAATAGATGAAGTTTTGTTAGTCAGTTATCTCATGGTCAAAGTTGTGCTTGATTCAATGGGTCCCATCAATACTTATTCTGTCATTTCTGATTTTGCGGTAATGTTATGGTTTAAAAATGTAGTGGCTTTGAATTAAATACCCATTCTCTTAATGCTGCCATGGATCTAGACTTTTTAAAAGGGGGGTTAGCATTATTATGTGAAATTTTCTCCCAAATGACTGACAAATGACTAAAAAATCTAAATTGTCCAGAAAAAGAAGGGGCTATAGACCCTGGCACCATCTTTCAATTATCCACTACCTTGTTCTCTGTATAGAGAAAGATTACGAAGAAAAAACGTAGCAGATTGGTTGGTAAGTTTGAAAAAAGAGATGCTATGGAAAACCTTTCTGTACCCATTGTATTAGTTGATGAAGTCTCATTACTAGTTGTCATTGTCTTAATCAAAAATGGAATTGTTGATGATTCAGGTTAAGTCACTCAGTCAACTGTCACAGTGTAGTAACAGATAAGGGTAAATGTGAAATTTTGGTTTAGAAATTCATTTGTAGCTGATAACTGTGAAGTTAACTACCGATTCATAAATATGGGGTCTATGATGGTTGTTTGTAGCCGTCACATTGTCAAAACTACTTATATCTGTCATGAAATTAAGCTGTCTGTCTATTGGGTAATTTCATACTCATAGAAATAATGTTATTGTATAGATTTTCTATAATATTCAAAGTATAATGAAATCAATTTTAAATGTGGTGTTTTTGAAAACTTTGTCAACAATATTATTCTGCTGTTTTTGTCAGGCCAAATTATAAACCATGATTGGCATTATTACAAAAAGATTCAAGTAATGGATTAAGCGCAGCTTAAAACATATTGTTCACTGTCAATTGATATAATTATCAGTGACAAATTTAGAGATTTTCCCTATTTTCCTCACCTGTAACAAACATTGCAGAAGTAATGTTACTCATCAATAGTGTCTCAGTTGAAGCAGTCATCCTAGGCGCTTCGGTGACATTCCCCATTGTTAGGTTGACAGTCACCAAAGCAATGGGTGTTTCACTAGCAGCTGTCATATTGTCAGGTGATTGTGTGCTTACAGATACCTCTGTGACATTAGTCATGGAAAGTTCATCTGTCACAGGCGTCGTTGAAGACGCATTGTCCAATAAGACAGTCACATTAGATTCTGTTGTTGACAACCCTTGGGTTACGTTACTAAGGACTGTGTCTGTTGTCTCATTATTAATAAGTGAGGTGTCAGTTAAGGGTGTTGTCATGGTTACTGGTGTTGGGGATGTTTTGTTATCCGTTGTCATGGTTTCTGTTATGGATGTTGTGGCTGTCACATTGTCAGAACTACTTTCACCTGTTTTGAAACAGATACAAATGCCCCCATTCACTTCCATTGTCCCATTAAGGCATTCAACCTACATAATTATATCTACGTTTCTACATTATTCAACGATACTGTCCAAAACACATTGTTAGATTTAAATGTCTGTCAATACGTTTGCAGTAGTGGTCTGATGTCATGTCACACTGTTAATTTATCCGTGTCAGTGTCTTCTTACAGTAGGTCATAGTGACTTGGAACTTTATTTTATAAATGATCTTAAAATGATATTGCAAATATTCAATTATATTGTAATGTATACCAACAATAATAATATTGTAGTCCCAATTGTCACATGACTGCTGTGAACTCAAATTATGTATGTAATGTGATACCTTGAGCTATCAAATAAACAATAATTTTAATACTTTTGTTAGGAACATAATTTTATGTAAGATAATATTTCTATGTGATGATTTGGATAATTTGGATATCTGTGATTGTAAATGAATTTGTCCTATTTAACAAAAATACCTGTCGATGAATCTGGAGTCATTGTGGTTTCATTCCCAGCTACTTGGACTGCATCAGGGGTTCCGGTGGGAATTGAACCAGTCGACATTGGTGAGGTCAATATATCAGTCTCATTTGTGGTTGTCATGGAGGGCACAGTTCCTGTGGTCACTGTGACTGTTGAATCAGTGGGAGACATTGTTGTTGTCATGTTAGACATAATGTCTGTCATAAGCAGTGAGGTTGCTGATGTGTCTGTCCCGAGACTATTTGTCGGGTTAGAGGTTGTCGACATCTCAGTGATGCTGCCATTTGAGTCTGATGTTGCCAGGGAGGCTAGTGTTACTGTTACTGTTGGGGCTGAAGTTGTATTGGTTGCTTCTGGTGTCATGCTTATAGTTGTTGTATCATCTGCTGTTAAATTATTGACATTTTTGTTAGGATTGGTCATTTGGTAATTTAATTACATACTAATTAAGGGAGTGTTTCACACTGGTCGTAACTTTAAGATTGCATCTTTCATTAAGATACTTGGACTTGATCTTATGTTCCTTTTATTATCCAAATGTTATTAGAATTAAGATTCTTCATCATTAAAAGTGCTTTATCTTAAATTTTGGGAGATGAGAGAAACGCATTATGATTCCCCTAGTGTGAAACGCACCCATACTTTTTATATTCTAGTGGCTGTCAAGTTATTTCTAATGGTAGCTGTTTTCCCTAAGAACCAAGAAATGTGATCAAATGTGGAAAAAATAGAGACAGACACAGAAGCAAATATTTTCTATACAATCACACGTTACCTCCATATCATGCACACCGTAATGTTAATGATAATGTGGTGATGTTGTTATGTAAAAACTTAGGTTGTGTGGAAAGGTGAGTTGTTAAGATGGTGTGGGTGTTTCTAACATCTGATTAGTTGTAACCTTAACATTACATTTATGTCAAGAAGTTTGAGCCCAGTTCTACTACCAGCGCTTACTTATAGATTAAGCGCTTATATGTGTAGATTAGGTATTCTTCCATGAAGTACATATGCACCAAGGGGGATGGGGGACTGCCATCTTTTAGATATGCATACATCCCTAATAGAAGGGCTGTAATTTAGATAACTCTTGATTTGAAGTTGTTCTTGGTGGATTTTATAATATTCATGTACTGTATATTTATTTATGTACATAATCCATAATATTCTAATACTCTGAAAACAAGGGGGGAATGTTATAGCAAATAAAATTTCTTTTAAAACAAATCTTAATCGTAGGTTTTTACATACTGGTGCAGTTGGAGTGGATCTGGAGGGAGGTTGTCCTACAGTCGTTTGCCGTGGCCGCTAACAGGGTAGATACAAGCTGTGAGTCGGTGAGGTTTGACGTCCCCAGCGCCGTGAAAGTCACGTTGACACAGCCCTCACTGAAAGATGACATTGCTACCATGTAACATTGACACTGAAGAAAATATATTGTTTCATGTTAACTATTTTTTTTTATAGAAAACTGCTCTAAATTTTAACCAAAAAAAAGATAAATAGGGCCAAAATGATATGAGTTTATCATCCACACAGCTGACGAGTGGGGGAAATAAGGAGAAGTACGAATTATTGAGATGCCATGTATACCTCTCCTCATTTTCACAGTTTTCAACATTATTTAGTATTTGTTTGGGTGATTTAACCCATGGGGATTGTAAGGCCACCCTTGGAGCCCCCTGTGATTCTTCCTAGACATGAGTATTGATATTACTGACATGGGACGGTATTGGGAAAGTGAATACTGCTAGGTCTTATTTACTACTCCTCGGGTGGTTGCACAATCCAAGGATCTGTGATAAACTCTTCTATGTCATATGGCCACCCTCAGACGACCCGCGCAGTTCTTCTTATATTACTACTATATATGGGCAGGTTTTGCAATATCACGAGTGCCCTTTTCACAAAATTACAGGTGTTTTCTCTGGGTTCCGCTAGTTACTCATAATACATTCTTCTTATTTTCGGGTATTTGACATTTACATTATTGTTCACACATCTATATCAAACACATGCTCATCTCCAGCAATCTCCCTTAGTATTTTACAAACCCAATAATCAATGATTGGTAAAAGGAACGTTGTCTCACGTGAATGTCATATTGCCACAGCATCCACCAAAATTGGGTAGCGTAACCTTCCATATTTCCTCACATATCTAAGATGATAAAAGGAAAGTTCAATTTTAAAAGTAAATTCTCGAGGTGTAAATAAATGCCATGGAATCTATATATGGTATATGTACTGAAATTGAACTTCCTATGCAAAATGTGTTTTGAAACTTATCGAAGAGATGATATCTTTATGGGAAACCTTTATTGACTCAAGAAGAACAGTGGTCATATTCTTATAGAAGCATTTTACTTGCATTAGATATAGAAAGAAACTACATTATGTTTCTTGACTTGTGAATGTCAATCTTTGTCAAAGGAAATACTTACCTCTTTTAGAATTTTAGAGATCAAGCTTGTGCGGTTTGTCCCCGGTTCATTCAGACTATCGGTAAACTCATAATTGAGAATCTTGAATGTACCCTCAATGAAATTATCTGAAAATAATTGTTGTAACGTGAGCAGAATTCCTCGTAAGGTAAATGTAACAGACAGTTATGCTAGTATCATAGAGGGAGATATACTGCTACCTATTTGCTAAATATGTCAAATGCATGGAGTATCTATAGGTAGCCTTCCAGTAATATCAAGTCTTGTTCACATTCTTAAAAGTCATAAGAATTTTGAGAAGAACTTACAGATTTAGCTATGGTTACATTGGATTGAAAAGATCAAAGTTTTGATAAGAATAAAATATAAAAAAATAGGGGGGTGGGGGATTGTGTGCCCCAACGGCATCCTCCTAAATCTGACACTGGTTATACAAAGATGTAGGTGTGGGGACATAGTTACCAGCCCATAATGAGACCACAATGATTAATACAATAACTCTGGTTCCCTTGCAGAATACAAATTCTTATAATGAACAATTGGTCAACAGTGAACGTTCTCATTGTCCAAAATGATCTCTGCAGAACCATTTTTGAAGTAAGACAAAAACCATTTTAGAATGCTGTATTTGAGCAGATCCTTGTTGCAAAACCTCTATAATTTCCATTCTACTTGATCAACTTGAATTCTGTAAATTGATATGTAATGTGATGGGACTGTTTTGCAACCGTTTGTTCTTACAACTGCTCTTGTGCAGTGGGCCACAGCAATAGATTTTGATGATTACATTTAACATTTGGTAGTGTTGTTGTTATTTATTCAAAAATCAATCTTTCTTCAGGATAAAAGAAAGAGTTTAAAAATTATTTTTTCAACCTGATTATACAAAAAATACGGGATTACCCTATGGCTATTATTTTTCTGTACCAATACAATTTCTATCCTCTTACACTATTTATATGAGAATCTAGCAAAGACAACCTCAATTATGATTCACAATCTAATACTTTGGCTTCATGTAACTTCAATTACAAAGCCAAATATCATTTTATCAGGTTTGAAATAAGGTGTAATTTTGTCTATACAAATATGTACGGTACATACTAAAATGGGCCGATGCTGCTGGACAATCTTCTGTAATCACACTGGCTGATGTAACTGTTGCCTGGGAACCTGAAGATAACAAGGTTAGTTCAGAAATTGCAAGATCTTATTCAGAAAATTACGGCAAAATTTACAATTGCAATCATGTATACTTAATATTCATTTTGAAATAATAACAATGATTCACCTGATGAAACACTTGTTTGGGTAATGGCTGTCCCAGAGGTCATTGTCGGTGTGGTGCCCATAGAACCAGTTGATCTAACTTCTGTACTCCCCATTGAGGCACTACTCCCAGTGGTTCCAGAGGTCACAGGTTCTGTTGTTCCTGTTGTCCCACTAGTTATGGGTCCTGTCGTACCAGAAGTTCCACTTGTTGGTTCAACTGTTGTTGCAGAAGTTACAGCAGCAGATGTTCCAGTAGTTCCACTTGTTTGTTCTACTGTTGTTGCAGTAGTCATTGGTCCTGTTGTGCCAGACGTTCCACTAGTTTGTTCTACTGTTGTAGCGGAAGTGACAGCTGCTGATGTTCCACTAGTTCCACTTGTTGGTTCAACTGTTGTTCCAGAAGTTACAGCAGCAGATGTTCCAGTAGTTCCACTTGTTTGTTCTACTGTTGTTGCAGTAGTCATTGGTCCTGTTGTGCCAGACGTTCCACTAGTTTGTTCTACTGTTGTAGCGGAAGTGACAGCTGCTGATGTCCCACTAGTTCCACTTGTTGGTTCAATTGTTGTTCCAGAAGTTACAGCAGCTGATGTTCCAGTAGTTCCACTTGTTTGTTCTACTGTTGTTGCAGTAGTCATTGGACCTGTTGTGCCAGATGTTCCACTAGTTTGTTCTACTGTTGTAGCGGAAGTGACAGCTGCTGATGTCCCACTAGTTCCACTTGTTGGTTCAATTGTTGTTCCAGAAGTGACAGCAGCTGATGTTCCTGTAGTTCCACTTGTTGGTTCAACTGTTGTTCCAGATGTTATGGCAGCAGATGTTCCAGTAGTTCCACTTGTTTGTTCTACTGTTGTTGCAGTAGTCATTGGTCCTGTTGTACCAGATGTTCCACTAGTTTGTTCTACTGTTGTAGTGGAAGTGACAGCTGCTGATGTCCCACTAGTTCCACTTGTTGGTTCAACTGTTGTTCCAGAAGTTACAGCAGCTGATGTTCCTGTAGTTCCACTTGTTGATTCAACTGTTGTTCCAGAAGTTACGGCAGCAGATGTTCCAGTAGTTCCACTTGTTTGTTCTACTGTTGTTGCAGTAGTCATTGGTCCTGTTGTGCCAGATGTTCCACTAGTTTGTTCTACCGTTGTAGCGGAAGTGAAAGCTGCTGATGTCCCACTAGTTCCACTTGTTGGTTCAACTGTTGTTCCAGAAGTTACAGCAGCTGATGTTCCAGTAGTTCCACTTGTTTGTTCTACTGTTGTTGCAGTAGTCATTGGACCTGTTGTGCCAGAGGTTCCACTAGTTTGTTCTACTGTTGTAGCGGAAGTGACAGCTGCTGATGTCCCACTAGTTCCACTTGTTGGTTCAATTGTTGTTCCAGAAGTTACAGCAGCTGATGTTCCTGTAGTTCCACTTGTTGGTTCAACTGTTGTTCCAGAAGTTACAGCAGCAGATGTTCCAGTAGTTCCACTTGTTTGTTCTACTGTTGTTGCAGTAGTCATTGGTCCTGTTGTACCAGATGTTCCACTAGTTTGTTCTACTGTTGTATCAGAAGTCACAGCCGCTGATGTTCCACTAGTTCCACTTGTCGGTTCAACTGTTGTTCCAGAAGTCACAGCAGCTGATGTTCCAGTAGTTCCACTTGTTTGTTCTACTGTTGTTTCAGTGGTTGCTTGAGTTGAGCCTATATTTGTGTTACAAAACATATATAAAATTATTTTCATGTGTGCATAAGGTATTAAGGATCATTAAGAAATAAATGACATTCCTCCTTTTAGCATAAAACTACAACCATGTGCAGACCATCTCTGAATTATATTTCTAGTATGCATGAAATGTTCACTGCAGGATATTATTAAATTCAAAATTATTATTAAATTGTTCTTAATCATCAAAATCATAAGGTAACAATCAGGGTTTTACGTCAATACCTTCATGGTCCTGTATTACACCTGAAACTCAGTTATGTCATTGATTGTTTTGTCAATATATACTGGGTGTGATATCAATTTTTTAGTGTTGTACCTTTTGTTCCACTAGTTTGTTCTACAGTTGTGTCAGAAGTCACAGCAGCCGATGTGCCTGTGGTACCACTTGTTTGTGTTACTGTTGTTCCAGAAGTCATAGGTTCTGTAGTACCAGTTGTTCCACTAGTTTGTTCTACAGTTGTGTCAGAAGTCACAGCAGCGGATGTGCCTGTGGTACCACTTGTTTGTGTAACTGTTGTTCCAGAAGTCATAGGTTCTGTAGTACCAGTTGTTCCACTAGTTTGTTCTACAGTTGTGTCAGATGTCACAGCAGCCGATGTGCCTGTGGTACCACTTGTTTGTGTAACTGTTGTTCCAGAAGTCATAGGTTCTGTAGTACCAGTTGTTCCACTAGTTTGTTCTACAGTTGTGTCAGAAGTCACAGCAGCAGATGTGCCTGTGGTACCACTTGTTTGTGTAACTGTTGTTCCAGAAGTCATAGGTTCTGTAGTACCAGTTGTTCCACTAGTTTGTTCTACAGTTGTGTCAGAGGTCACAGCAGCCGATGTGCCTGTGGTACCACTTGTTTGTGTAACTGTTGTTCCAGAAGTCATAGGTTCTGTAGTACCAGTTGTTCCACTAGTTTGTTCTACAGTTGTATCAGAAGTAACAGCCGCAAATGTGCCTGTGGTACCACTTGTTTGTGTACCTGTTGTATCAGCTGTTGTGACAGCTGCTGTTGTTTCAGTGGTTGCTTCAGTTGAGCCTATATTTGCGCAAAAATGCAAACAAGACAGTTTTTATATTGGGCAGATGTCATAAACATTTAAGCAACCAAATTTTATATCCCTTTTCCCCTTTCATATTCAACTTTTGATAGCTGAAAAGCTTATGCCAAATTTCAATTTCAAATATTTCAAAATTGATGATGAATGTTGAGTTGATCTATAGAGTATCATGTTTATAAGATCTCATACTTTGTTCTTAAGAGTTTTAGGTGAAGCTATTGCAGCTGAAACTTGAGGGTAGAGGTATGACGTTTTGAAAAGTTTGTCAGCTGTCAATATAACAGATGAGATATCAGTCTATGCTGTCAATACAGTTCAGGTGTAGGCCATAGATACACCAGTCATGTTAACAAATACTTTCTGATCAGTCTTGGTTACAGGGCTTGTCTCGTTGTCAGAACATCAACACCATCTTGATGAAATCTGAAGTCAGGAGGCTCCCTATTTGCAACATTTTGATGTGCTACTATACATTGTACAACATTCTGCATTGTATTTTGAGGGAATTTCACTGACACTACCTCTTGAACAGATTCAGTAAAAAGAAAATAGTAAATGTATAGGGTACTATGATTATAATAATATTATTTGATTTTCTTGGACAGCATTCAAAGCTCCCATTGGTATTGCGTTAATTCAGAGAAAGATAAAGAGAGATATCCATGTCCTTTTTACTGTAAAGGATTACCTTTTGTCTGGAGAGAAAAATACTAGATTACCAGCAAATTGTCTCACATGAGATTAAATTTGCGCTGTACATATTTTTGCTCAATTTGTGTATATGAAATTTCCATTAATATAAGTACAACATGCAAATATCTTTTAAGCTACCATGTTTAGGACCTAGCCCATTGTACCATAAAATTAAATCTTTGTTAATTTGTCCTTCATGTATACATGTGAAAATATCTATGTTTACAGTAAATTATTAAATCTCATTTCATTTGGCTTCACAAACAGTAGTTATTTGGGTCAGATAGATGATATTCAAAGAGGACAATATCAGATATATCAATTAACCTCAATTTGCCAACTTGCATATTCTTCCAAAGTGTATGGAATACTGTTATGAGAGGTATGGTTATGAAAAATGTTTACCCTAGTTAGTGGGTGAGGCGGTTTGGAATCACAAGCAAGTGTTTTATCATACATCATGCATATATTATATTGTAACAAATGAAACAAGTCAAACCTACTTTCACAATGTTGTTGAATTTGAAGGGTATCAGTCATGCAGGTCACATTTGTCTCTGTAAGTAACTCTGCCATTAGGTTTTCAAATGTTAGATTTGATGAACCCAGAGTTGTGAGCGTCACATTTACACAGCCCTCTCTGAAACAAATATGTGTAAATAGCAGGCATTAATGAACAAAGGCTTTAAAGATATAATATGAAACTGAAACTTAAGGCTGATGCTGTTCCAACATTCATTGTAGGTTCATTTAGTATAAAGGAATGTAAAGGTACCTAGTTGCATTCAATGGAAGGTCAATGATTGTAAAATATCTCAATAATGATACATTGAGAATGAAATTCTCTTTCTCATAATGTCTCATACCAACTAGGCTGTTTTTTCTCAAATTGGCCCACTCACTGGCAGACAGTTACACCAATTTAGATCAAACTATAGTACACTCCAATATTGTAAACTGACAGAAGAAATGAATAGATACTAAAATAAAACAATTGATCAAATGAAATAAGCTGATTTTAGGGCCAATTAGGTCAACTTGGTCAAAATCACCTAGTTGGTTTGGGATGAATGAGAAGAGAAGTCAGGCAAGACAACATAATAATGTTTCAACTTACGTGAATGTTATGTTGCTGCAGCAGCCACCAAAATCAGATAGTATGAGCCGTCCCCAGATATTGTTACAAATCTGATGATTATAAGTGAAACCTGTTATTTAACAATATCCTAGAAGTGTTTTAGGAAAAGATAACTGATGCCTTTGGAACACCTCTCAAATTTTTCTTTTTAGGCCATACAACACACAAAGTATCACACACAAGGACACTAATAGCGAGTAAGTTATATTTATTTCAAAGGAACAGTAACCAATGATTCAGGTGTCATATAGACTTATAAATGTGTTCGTCTTTTGAAACAAAGTGAATAGTTATTTTGTTTAAGGAAAACATTGAAAATTCCAGGAATATAACAAAAGGAATGATACCTTCTTATTGCATTCACTACTACAAATTGAAAGTTTATCACTGTCAAGAACTGGAAATTCTACCTCTGTTATAATCCTGTTGATCAATCCTGTTCGCACAGCTGCCCCTTCCTGATTCAGGTTATCACTATAATCCACATTGTAAATTTTAAATGAGCCTACAATGAATGTGTCTGCAAATAAAAGAAAAAGACATTTGCATTCACTGAAATGTTTCCTTAAAGTAGGATCATCTCCTCTTTATAAAACAAATACACCCCAAAACCTCTTCTTAGTTTGACTGCTTGATTGGTTATATTGAACTCTATTATCTTATTTATATCACGTTAATCAGTATGTGGAAAAGATCACAACTTCCATTTCTTATTTCAAAATACAAGTGATATTCTCTATATTCAACATATCAGCTGCTAGCATTGCTGTCTATCCTAATCAGTCAGAAGTCTATCATTACATTTATTGAGAAACATAGGTATAAAGGTGTTTTTAAGTACATACCATGATGTGCTGTCACTGCAGGACATCCGTCTGGTACTGAAAACAGGGTAATCAAAAATAAAATAAGTGCCCAGCAATGGGACAACTGTGTCTAAATTTTCCCAAATTTCCCCAAATGGAACTATACATCTTTAGAGACTAATTAATTTTGTATTACTAAAACTACATTTCCTGTTAAGATATACCGGAGATAGCTATATGAGATGATATTAGTCAGTCAGGAGAACTATCATACAAAAAAATATAACCATTTATCACCTGGCATTGTTGTTCCCGAAGTTACAGTTCCAACTGTGGCAGTGTTACCAAGCTGCGATTCAGGGGTTACAGTTACCATAAGTTCTGTACTACCCAGGGTTGCACTGGTTTGAGTAACTGTTGTATCAGATGTCACAGCTTGTGTAGTACCAGTTGTTCCACTAGTTTGTTCAACTGTTGTTGCTGAAGTTACAGGTCCTGTAGTGCCAGATGTTCCAGTAGTTGGTTCTACAGTGGTTCCAGAAGTCACAGCAGCCGATGTTCCAGTAGTTCCACTTGTTTGTTCTACTGTTGTTGCAGAGGTCATTGGTCCTGTAGTGACAGATGTTCCACTAGTCTGTTCAACAGTTGTATCAGATGTCACAGCAGCTGATGTCCCGGTAGTACCATTAGTCTGCTCAACTGTTGTTCCAGAAGTCACAGCAGCTGATGTCCCAGTAGTTCCACTTGTTTGTTCTACTGTTGTTGCAGTAGTCATTGGTCCTGTAGTACCAGTTGTTCCACTAGTTTGTTCAACTGTTGTATCAGAAGTCACGGTGGCTGATGTCCCAGTAGTTCCACTAGTCTGCTCACTTGTTGTTCCAGAAGTCACAGCGGCTGATGTACCAGTTGTTCCAGTAGTTTCTTCTACTGTTGTTGCAGAAGTTGGAGCCGCTGATGTTCCTGTTGTTCCTGTTGTTCCACTTGTTTCCACAAGCGTTGTTTCAGAAGTCATAGATCCTGTTGTCTCAGTTGTTGCTTCAGTTGAACCTATAATTGTGTTACAAAATATATTTAGAATCATTTTTGTGTGCACAAAAGGTATCAAGGGATATCAAAAAAATAAATGGCATATTCATCTTTTTAGCATTATAACGTACACAATCATGTGTAGACAAACTCTGAATTATATTACTAGTTAAGTATACATGAAATGTTGACATTAAGATCACAGTTATTGTTAATTCAAAATTCAAAATTATTAGTCAACCATTCTGAATCATCAGGTAATAAACAGGGTTTTAGATCAATAGCTTCATGGTCATTTATTGCACCTGGAATTCAGATATATGTCATTGATTGTTTTGTCAATATACCAGATGTGATATCAGTCTCCACAGTTGTACCTGTAGTTCCACTAGTTTGTTCTACAGTTGTGTCAGAAGTCACGGGAGCTGATGTCGCAGTGGTACCACTTGTTTTTGTAATTGTTGTTCCAGAAGTCATTGGTCCTGTAGTACCAGTTGTTCCACTAGTCTGTTCCACAGTTGTGTCAGAAGTCACAGGAGCTGATGTTCCAGTAGTTCCACTTGTTTGTGTAATTGTTGTTTCAGAAGTCATTGGTCCTGTAGTAGCAGTAGTTCCAGTAGTTTGTTCTACCGTTGTTGCAGAAGTCAGAGCTGCTGATGTTCCTGTTGTACCACTTGTTTGCATAACTGTTGTTTCAGAAGTCATAGGACCTGTTGTTTCAGTTGTAGCTTCAGTTGAACCTATAGTTGTGTTACAAAATATATTTAAAATCATTTGTGTGTACATGAGGTATCAAGGGATATCAAAAAAGTAAATGGCATATTCCTCATTATAGCATTAACTTCTATCCATGTGTAGACAAACTCTGAAATACATTACAAGTTAAGCTTACATGAAATGTTGATATTAAATGCAAAATTATTAGTCAATCATTTTGAATCATCAGGTAGTAATCAGGGTTTTAGGTCAGTTGCTTCATGGTCATTTATTGCACCTGAAATTCAGATATATGTCATTGATTGTTTTGTCAATATACCAGAAGTGACATCAGTCTCCAGTATTGTACCTGTTGTTCCACTAGTTTGTTCAACAGTTATGTCAGAAGTCACTGGAGCTGATGTTTCAGTAGTTCCACTTGTTTGTGTTACTGTTGTTCCAGAAGTCATTGGTCCTGTAGTACCAGTTGTACCACTAGTCTGTTCCACAGTTGTGTCAGAAGTCACAGGAGCTGATGTCCCTGTTGTTCCACTTGTTTCTGTAATTGTTGTTCCAGAGGTCATTGGTTCTGTAGTACCAGTTGTTCCACTAGTTTGTTCTACAGTTGTGTCAGAAGTCACAGCAGCTGACGTCCCTGTGGTACCACTGGTCTGTGTAACTGTTGTTCCAGAAGTCATAGGTGCTGTTTCAGTTGTTGCCTCAGTTGAGCCTATAGTTATGCAAAACAATGCATGTAGAATTATCAGGTATCATAAATGACTATACATTTCAGGGGCATTTTGCCAGATATATGAATCTGAGCCTTGATAATTACATACATGGGTATACATGAAATGTTAGCTACAAGTTGTTTTTAAAAGTTATTAGTCTCAGTCAGCCTTGCGCTTGAGGGAATTGCCCTACTATGTTCTTCAGAAGTAACATAATCTAGTGATATTGAGTGAGCATCGGTCAAATCTAAGGTTTCTGTGACATTCTCCTTTGATAATTGCCCCATTACAGATGTCTCTGAATCATCAGTACTTTGAAAAGTGTCATTTAAGTGTGTTGCATTGTTAACACTCTCCTTTTCTGTCTTGAAGGCAGATTACCATTAATTGACAATGTTCTATGTGAAGTGGTTTGTAATGGAAGGAATTTGTGTTACCTGGTGGTTTGATGTGGGTGTTAAAACGTGATATCAGTGGAAGGCTACTTATCAATAACATTTGATGTGGTGCTAGTATATATAAAACATTTTAGGGGGGCATTTTAATGAGATATCCTGAATCTAAATTACTCTAATTCTAAGTGGTTGTCAGATTCATCGGATTGAAAAATAAAAAAAGTGATATCCTTGTGCCACTTTCTGTACAAAATAACTATACTTTGGAAAAGAAAATGATTAATTAGCAGCCCACTGTTTCCATCTGTATGTTTCTGATAATTTGAGATTAGCTTACAAATTCTGATTTTACCTTCTATGTCTCTAGGGTCAAGTCCTGTTGTACCAGATGTATCAGTCTGTGATGTACCAGCTGTGGCACTAGTTACAGGTCCTGTTGGACCAGGTGTCATAGTCTGTGTAGTACCAGACATGACACTAGTTTCAGGTCCTGTCGTACCAGATGTCATAGTTTGTGTAGTACCAGATGTGGCACTAGTAACAGGTTCTGTTGTTCCAGATGTCATAGTTTGTTTAGTACCAGTTGTGGCAGTAGTTACAGGTCCTGTTGTTCCAGATGTCATAGTCTGTGTAGTACCAGATGTGGCACTAGTTTCAGGTCCTGTTGTTCCAGATGTCATAGTTTGTGTAGGGCCAGTTGTGTCACTAGTTACAGGTCCTGTTGTTCCAGATGTCACAGTCTGTGAAGTACTAGTTGTGGCAGTAGTTACAGGTCCTGTTGTTCCAGATGTCACAGTTTGTGGAGTACCAGATGTGGCACTAGTTACAGGTCCTGTCATACCAGATGTCACACTTTGTGGAGTACCAGATGTGGCACTAGTTTCAGGTCCTGTTGTTCCAGATGTCACAGTTTGTGTAGTATCAGATGTTGCAGTAGTTACAGGTCCAGTTGTACCAGGTGTCATAGTTTGTGTAGTACCAGATGTGGCACTAGTGTCAGGTCCTGTTGTACCAGATGTCATAGTTTGTGTAGGACCAGATGTGTCACTAGTGTCAAGTCCTGTTGTTCCAGATGTCATAGTTTGTGTAGGACCAGATGTGGCACTAGTGTCAGGTCCTGTTGGACCAGATGTCATAATCAGTGTAGTACCAGATGTGGCACTAGTTTCAGGTCCTGTTGTTCCAGATGTCATAGTTTGTGTAGTACCAGATGTGGCACTAGCTTCAGGTCCTGTCGTACCAGATGTCATGGTTTGTGTAGTGCCAGTTGTAGCCCTAGTTACAGGTCCACTTGGACCAGGTGTCATAGTTTGTGTAGTACCAGATGTGGCACTAGTTTCAAGTCCTGTTGTTCCAGATGTCATAGTTTGTGTAGTACCAGATGTGGCACTAGTTTCAGGTCCTGTTGTACCAGTTGTTGCTTCAGTCGAACCTAAATATACAAGAACATGAGCACACAAGGAGAAATATATGCAGTATACTATTAGATTAGTGTCAGCCTTCTTGTTGAAAGTAACACATTTTGGTCTTCATAAGAAGCAGAGCTAATGTCAAAAATAGGTTCATGCCACAAACACAGTTTTTACCATGGAATGTTTCATGAAATTAAAATGCTTTACCAGTTTATTGGTAAACAGGCGAACAATTATAACTGAACTTTTGAACAAAAAGGAAACACAAATCACCTAATTTTATGTTTTGTACACTTTCTTAGCACTAGGACACTTGGTCAGTCACAAAAGTAATTAAATCTGAATATTTTGTACTCAGTACTACTACATCATTTAAGATCATTTGTTGTGAACAAAAAGCTGATTTAAGATCATAACAAGACTGTGTGGCAATATGATATAACTATAATATATTATAGTGAAAAAAGTGGATCACAAAACATCAGATGGCACTAGGTAACTAAATGAGACTAGGTTTTGAGGACACATTTTATGATACATTAACGTTACTCATTCACTTCTAAACAGATACTTTAATAGTGTCATATATAATATGAATAAGATTGCATAAAGGTGTTATTCAAATGAATATAAATGTATACATACTTTTCGGATAGATAATCACTTCAATTCCCTCTTGTACATATACAAATAACATGGATGAAAAATGTTTTTAGTACTAAATTAATATTTAAAATAATTTTCTTTGAACAAAATGTTGAATATATATCTGAAATTATTCCTTTAATTGATAACTTAACCCCCATACTTTAGCTGAAAATGTAATATTTTGCTTGAAATTGCTGTATTGGTATTGTGGTATTGCAATATTTATGTGACTGATTGTTAAGATTTGAATTAACACTTTCACACATATAAATACCACAATACCATCACTTTCTGACCAGCCAAGCATAGATTGCCGAATACCTGTCTGATATTTTTGACCTTTATATGGATAGATCTTATAGAATAATTATGACTTCCTTTGAAGTATTTCCGAATTTCCTTCAAACTATTTGGTAGGATGGAGGAAACACTTTGTACTAATATACACACTTTGATTAAAACTCAATTGTTAATTCTCTTTCAAATAATAGAGGGGTGTCATTTTGCAAAAACTGTTATTTATCTATAGAAGTGTTTTTATAACTGAAAGCAAATTCAATGACTAGGGGATAGTAAAATAAATCACAATGAGCCTAGTTGTATCCAACTAAGGCATGGAGTTGAAACTCTGTTGAAAATGTGTTCACCTGTCATAAATGTCTTGTTGAAATCAGTCGTCATTTCTGTTGATATGGTCAAGGGGTCATTTGCCTGTAAACTGGTCACATTTGCAAATAAGTCTGGGTTGGTATTTGTTGCTGGGGAAGTCTCTGTAATGATTGATGCAGTCTCAGTTTTGGGTGTTGTTGTTCTAAAAGTCACAGTTTGAGTAGTACCAGATGTGGCACTAGATTGAGGACTTGTTGTACCAGATGTCACAATCTCTGAAGTGACAGAAGTGGCACTAGTCTCAAGTTCTGTTTTACCAGATGTCACCGTCATTGTAGCACCTGATGAAGTATAGGTTTCAGGTCCTGTTGTACCAGATGTCACTCTTTGCATAATATCAAATGTGACACTAGTTTCAGGTGCTGTTGTTCCAGATGTCATTGTTTGTGTAGCACCAGATGTGACACTAGTTTCAGGTGCTGTTGAACCAGATGTCATAGTTTGTGTTGTACCAGATGTGACAGTGGTTTCGGGTCCTGTTGTATCAGATATCATGGCTGGCGTCATTCTAGATGTGACACTAGTTTCAGGTCCTGTTGTACCAGATGTCATAGTTTGTATTGTACCAGATATGGCACTAGTTACAGGTCCAGTGGTACCAGACATCAGAGTTTGTGTAATACCAGATGTGGCACTAGTTTCAGATTCTGTCATACCAGATGTCATAATTTGTGTAGTACCAGATGTGGCAGTAGTTTGAGGTCCAGTTGTACCAGATGTCACAGTTTGTGGAGTACCAGTTGTGCCACTAATCTCAGGTCCTGTTGTTCCAGATGTCACAGTTTGTGCTGTACCAGTTGTGGCACTATTGTAAGAACCACTTGTACCAGGTGTCACAGTTTGTATTGTACGAGATGTTGCACTAGTGTCAGGTCCTGTCATACCAGATGTCATAGTTTGCGTAATACCAGAGATGGCAGAAGTTACAGGACCTGTTGTACCAGATGTCATAGTTTGTGCAGTACCAGATGCGGCACTAGTTTCAGGTCCTGTTGCACCAGATGTCATAGTTTGTGTAGTACCAGATGTGGCACTAGCTTCAGGTCCTGTCGTACCAGATGTCATGGTTTGTGTTGTACCAGATGTGGCACTAGCTTCAGGTCCTGTCGTACCAGATGTCATGGTTTGTGTTGTACCAGATGTGTCACTAGTTTCCGGTCCTGTTGTACCAGATGTCATAGTTTGTATAGGGCCAGTTGTGTCACTAGTTTCAGGTCCTCTTGTAGCAGATGTCACAGTTTGTGCCGTACCAGATGTGGCACTTGTTTCAGGTCCTGTTGTATCAGATCTCACAGTCAGTGAAGTACCAGATGTTGCTGTAGTCACAGGTCCTGTTGTACTAGATGTTACACTTTGTGTAGTGCCAGATATGGCATTAATTTCAGGTCCTGTCACATCAGATGTCATCGTTTTTGTAGTGCCAGATGTGACACTTATTTCAGGTCCTGTCATATCAGATGTCACAGTCATAGTCCTACCAGATGTAGCAGTAGTTTCAGATCCTGTTGTGCCAGATGTCACTTCTGGCATTGTAGCAGATGTAACACTAGTTTCTGGTCTTGTTGGTCCAGCAGTCACAGTTCCAGATGTCTCAGATGAAAGTGTCTGACTCATTGTTGTACCAGATGTGGCACTGGTTTCAGTTCCCATTGTTTCAGTAGTCACAGTTTGTAATGTCCCAGTTGTGAGAGAAGTGTCAGGTCCCGTCATTTCAGGCATTACAGTCGTGCCAGTACCAGTGCCAGGTACTGAACTGGTTTGAGTCACTGTACCAGATGTCATAATTTGTGTATTACCTGATGTGATGCTGCTTATAGGTCCTGTTGTACCTGATGTCACAGTCTGCGAAGAATCAGGTGTTGTGTCACTTTCAGGTCCGGTTGATCCAGGTGTCACAGTTTGGGTAGTACCAGATGTGGCAGTAGTTTCAGGTCCAGTTGTACCAGGTGTCACAGTTTGTGTAATACCAGATGTGGCAGTAGTTTCAGGTCTTGTACCGGAAATCAGAGCTTGTGTTGTACTAGATATTGAAGAAGTTTCAAGACTTGTCATACTCGAGGTCACATCTCCTGTCGTTTCAGTTGTAGCTTCAGTTGATCCTACACATAGAAATATAAATCATGAAATAATAAAGAGAGCGACATATTACCTAACATTGCTTTCACTTTCACCACCCAGGTGGCAAAGTTGTTACTTGTGCATCTTTATCATTTTCTTAATAGGTTTGAAAATTCTTTCATTACACATAGAAGAAATATAGCAATTATTATTATATATTTTCCATAAATTTCCCTGTGTTTCTTTCAACACAACTATCCAAAATTAATGTGCAGGTGCTAAGAACACTGTAAAGCAGCTATCCGTAGTATGGATAATTATACCCAATACTCTTATATCAAAATTATAGAGTGATACTGTGATGTCTTCAAAATGTATAATGATGATAGCGTTTAACACTTGTGTACATGTCATTTTAGAAGCAGTCATATAAGGAGCTACAGTTTTCATATTTGTTAATGTACCAGGGTCAGTTTTAGTTTCAGGAGATATTTCAATAGTCAGTGACGCAGTACCAGTCAGTCCCGTTGATGTTTGATCTGCAGTTACATTCCCAATTACTTCTACGGATGTCACAGTCTCTTCTGATGTCTGTGTAGTATCAGTCAATGATGTAACAGATGGCACAGTCTGTTCCGATGTTTGGGTAATGTCAGCCAAGGATGTACCAGATGACACAGTCTCTTCTGATGTCTGGGTAATGTCAGTCAAGGATGTACCAGATGACACAGTCTCTTCTGATGTCTGGGTAATGTCAGTCGAGGATGTAACAGATGACACAGTCTCTTCTGATGTCTGGGTAATGTCAGTCAAGGGTGTAACAGATGACACAGTCTCTTCTGATGTTTGGGTAGTGTCAGTCAAGGATGTAACAGCCGTCACAGTCTCTTCTGATGTTTGGGTAATGTCAACTCCGGCTGTCGTAACTTCAGATGAGGGTACAGATGTGCTAACATCTATTTCAGTAACACCTGTCAAGGGTATTGGTTATATTAAATAGACATTTGAGGTAAAAAGCATTAAAATATCATTGGGTGACATGGAGTTTCTTAGATTCAACATGGGACATGGACAATCACTAGCAATAAGAACAGGAGATATTTTTCTTAAATGTAACAGGGTGACATGGGTATTTCTTATATACGGCACGGGACACAGGTACCCCTCATCTACACCCCCAAACTCTGCATTCGCTGTTGGCAACAAGGTCCTATGCCATTTAGAATGTTGGAGATATCAGATTATCAAAGTGCTAATTGTAGGTGGCAAACCACTAAGTGTGGGACCAAATACCCCACATGTTGGGCCACTTTTTGTGTTTCTCATGAGAATCCATCAATTTCTCAACAAAAGAAAATAACAAAAAGAAAAAAAACCTGAAAAATAGGGGATACCCTGATCGACTTTGATGTAATAATAGCCTTCAAAAATGTTAAATAATTTAAGGTGAGATTCCTTACTAAAATCATAATATTGAATTCACCCTACCACGGATAGCTAAATAACTGTATTTTATGTGCCTGCAGGCTAATTTGGACTTATTCTGTCAACAAAAACCCTGGAGAAACTATAGAAAATATACAAATAATTGTTATATATCCATCAAAAATGAATGAATTTTCAAACAACTCAGGAAATATCATTTGTATAATATGGATAATAATTTAAAAAATAATGATGGCTAGATTTTCACAATCTTAATCTACAAATAATGATACATTTTGTGAAAATTTGCATGCTAAAGCCTTGAGTTTTGTCGACAAACTACCCATCATGCGTCATGTTCTAGGCTAACCTGCAGGTAAAAATAAAAAAACTGGCTATCTGTGGTTGGGAGAATTGCAGAGGACCTTGTCCCCTATATGGTCTACAGTGGAAGCAATCTATTTGCTTTCTCAACCTCAGATTGAATAAAAATTGTATCTTTGCAATAATTAATTTTTGATTGTAGCTGGAATGGATTTTCCCCTTCAAATCAACTTTCCAAAGTGTTGCTACCGTGTGAAAAGTGCTAACGTTCAAAAATAATTTTGAACTGAGGTATTTTGGTTAGTATTTCAACAATCCTATTCAGCCTTAAAGAGACGTTTTCATCCATGAGTCCAATGAAATACATCCACCGACGTAAGTCTAACGACGCAACGGCCGGTGACGTGTTTTCCACTTTTGGAACATAATCCGGCGACGTTATTGGTCACGTCACGATTCTAATCATATTTTGTGGTGTTATTGGGATGTATTTTGAGATTAAAGCATACACACTTGCCTTTTTGTGTCATGGTAGCTAAGCAAATGATATATGAAAGTGGCACCTTTGTCCACCAGAGAAGTCACTTCATTTTATTAAATCTTTCGCATGGATTTTACAAGTTGCGTACAACATCTAAATGCCTTATACTCACCCTGGCAATGTTGTTGAATTTGAAGGGTGTCTGTCATGCATGTTGTATTTGTTACGTCAAGCAATGCCTCCATGAGGTTTGCAAATGTTGTGTTCGATGCCACGACAGTTGTGAGTGTCACATTTACACAGCCCTCTCTGAAACATAGCAGAGGTTCTCGAATCATTAATATTATTTTCGCTGCCTTCACAGGATATGATATGAAAATGAAGCTCTCTTTGCAAAAATATCTAGATATATAAATGACTTTGGCATTTGCTTGGAAACTGCATTGCCAGATTGCCAGTAAATTACACATGATTAACATGCTTTGGAGGGAGTTTACAGAGAATACAAAGTGCCTTATTTGTACTAAATCTCTTAACCATTCAGAATGTTTGCAGAATTATGAATATTTACTCGAAAATGACAAATACCATAGAAAAAACTGAGAAGCTATTGCACATATATTACCGTTTGATAAATGAATTTTCAAATGGAACTTACGTGAATGTCATGTTACTGCAGCAGCCAGCAAAATCAGATGCCAAAAGCCGTCCCCAGACATTGTCACATATCTGATAATTATAGGAGAAACATTATCTATAGGCACACATCACAAATTGTTCTCCCATACTGCTATATATATCTAAGAAACATTAAGGGAAACCTTTTAACAAAAATATTCATATACAATGCGGCCATACAACTTTCATGAAGGCATTTCGCATAAACCTTACTTCCTAGTAAATGACTTCCAAACTATATCAAACACCTAAGCTTATATCTTTTCTTCCTCCTTCCTAACTAAGTCAAGGGCCTAAGCTTAATTTTTATTCCTTGTAGTCCTAACTATGTCAAAGACTTAAGCTTATTTTCCTATTCCTTGTTTCAATCTAAATGTGGATTCCATCTTACAGGGGTGGACCACTAAAATCAACACAGTGACTGGGGCATTTCTTTAATTCGACATGCAACATGGGAGCTTAACAACATGACAGGGAGGGTTAAAACATAGTGACATGCGACATAGGTATTTCTTAAATTCGACATGCTACATTGGGAAAAATAACTGACAAAGACATGCGACATCAACAGTTTTTAAATTCATCGGGACCCCGCCATCCAGAGCCCCCATCCTGTATTCAACATCAACTAAATATGATAAGATTTTTCCACAGCTTTCGTACTACAACATTGTAAACCATGTAGAAGTAAGGTTGCATGCAAGAAGGCTTACCTCGCTTAGGATTTTGCGGACCAAATCTGATCGAACGGATCCAGCATCATTCAAGCTCTCAGTGAAATCCACATTGTAAATTTTGAATGAGCCAACAGCCATAGAATCTACAAAAAAAGGAATAGTGTTGCTTATAAACAACGTTATGAGAGATTTCTCATGATATTGTTATTAATATGTTAGATCTAGGTACACCAGATAAGGTCAGTAAAAAGTAAGTGATTCTCCCAGAATTTTCCAATTATTATTATTTCCAATTATTATTATTTCCAATATCTAAAACATGTATCTCATGAGAACGTAGTTGTTCAGATGTTATCCTTAATACATCTTTAGATTTGACCTGAGATGAATGGTGAAAACAAAAGAAATCCATTTAATAATACTTTATGCAAAGCATGGTTTTAGGTCTTGATGGTTGAATTTTTTTCATCTACTCTATTCATTTCTTTTCTTTCTTTCTTATTTTCTTTCTTTCTTTCTTTCTTTTCTTTTTCTTTTCTTTTTTTTCTTTTTTTTTTTTTTATTACAAATTTTCTATCTTTTAGGGCTTACCCGGCCACCTCTCTAGTATATTCATGTTATTCCAGCTTAATTAAATGGTCAAAATTGTATAATTGATCATAAACATGAGTTAGTTGAAAAGGATCACATTTAGGATAGAGAAAAAAGAGCAAAGAATAGTTACTGTAATTACAATGTCTATTTAATTTTAGGTGACCTAACTTCAATGGATTAATTTATTTTGGTACTCAATCAGAAAAAGAACTTTGATACAGACCATGATGGCTTGTGAATGCGGGACAACCTTCTGCCACTGTGGAGAAAATACAATATAGATGCTTAGGTTTATATATTGTGCTTTTAAATATATTGACTTAAATATTTCACCGTCATTATCAAAATTAATCTACTGTGTCAATGATGATATGACCCTAACATACGTTGGTATGATACTATGCATTGTATATGGTGACATGTAGTCTTGTTAGATTCTCTATTGCAATAAGTTTTTTTTAAAGATTCGTAAGAGACCTTGGTTGTTGAATGATTACTTAGCATTTTTAAATCTTGACAAAAAATTATCTTTACTTGTGGTTGTTTCTAACATAGTTTGTCCTGGAGTCGTGGGTCCGGTTGCACCTGTATTACCAAGTTGGGATTCAGGTGTTTGTGCTGTAGTGCCCATTGATGCAATCGATTGAGTCACTGTTGTACCAGATGTCAGAGCTGGTGTTGTACCAGATGTGGCAGTAGTTTCAGGTCCTGTTGTACCAGATGTCACAGCTGGCATAGTACTAGAGATGGCAGTAGTTTCAGGTCCCGTTGTACCAGATGTCACGACTGGCATTGTACCAGATGTGACACTAGTTTCAGGTCCTGTAGTGCCAGATGTACCTGTTGGGGCAGTAATTTCAGGTCCTGTTGTTCCAGACGTCATGGCTTCTGAAGTGCCAGATGTTGCAGTAGTTTGAGGTTCTGGTGATCCAGTTGTCACAGGTGTGCCAGAAGTAACAGTTGTTACTGGTTCAGCCGTTCCAGAGGTCATAGTCTCTGTTCATTTTAAAGACAAGAAAAGACATTTCAAAATCTAGTTTCACTTGTTTTGACTTACCTTTCTCCTAAAGCTTCAGGCTGTTTTAAGGCATTTCTAAATCCTGCCTTTCTTGACCCATGTCATTAAGGAATACATTAAGCTCAAGGGTGTTGAATCAATATGGGCCAGTTTTAATATAGGCCAGTGCGCAAAATAATGTTCTATTATAAATCCTTTTAATCCTCACATTCAGAAAAAGATGTGTATACTGGGTTCACCATATTGTATCCAGATATGTATTCATATACAAAAAATTAACATTTTTTTAAAGAATTTGCCAGAAAACCAACTATTTACCTTATGTGAATGGTTGAATAGGGATGAATTAGCCATTTAGTTACTGAAAGATGGTTCAGAAGAAAGGGATGGATTTTTGGTTTGCTACCCCATACAAAAACCCAGGCTATATAAATGTATATTTTTAATTTGAAAACATTCTGGTTGACACAATCTTGTTCTTGTATCCCTAATTACTTGACACACCAACCCTCAAAAAGAATCTATTGACTACTGAGGTAACCCATAATGACCTGTCAGGTTGACCATACTGACTTCTCATCTGGCCTATACAAACTTGCCCATAGTTTTAATGGACGGTAAAAACTGTATATATCTATCAACCATTTTTACACTATAAGGATGGAGTTCTTGTAGAAATATAATCTTTTCTTTTCATAATACTTCAAAGACTTAGATTCAAACTCAAATTCGTTTTAGAATGGTCTTTCTCTGTTAACCCTTATCATTCATAAGATTCATGACTGTATCATTTATATAATTGATCAATTTTCCTTATTGACCTGATGGTTGAGTTCTCCTTTAAATTCTTAAGTGATTAAACAAACACAATATCTTTGGTTATTAGTGATATGATGTTCCATTGGAAGAAGATTGTCAAAGTATTTCAACCAGTCATGAATTTGGCAGCACTAACAGATCTATCAAGGTCAATGCTCTAACTTTTTGATAGTCTGGTCAAATTGTCTCAAGTAGTTTAGTGAGAGTCTTTGTTGTAAGTCTTATTGATTAAATTCTGAATACTACCTTGTGTTGAAACAGTTGCCTCAGGTCCTGTTGTCTCAGATGTCTTAGGATATACAGTGCCAGATGTGGCACTAATTTCAGGTCCAGTTGTCCCTGCTGTGATGGCAGTCATAGATTGTGTAGTTACAGATGTAGTGCCAGTTTCAAGTCCTGTTGTTCCTGGAGTCACAGTCTGAGCTGTACCTGATATGGGAGAACTGGTGAGTCCCATTGTTCCTGATGTCATAGTTTCTGCAGTGATATCAGTTGCACCTGTGTTCCCAAACTGGGATTCAGATGTTCCAGATGCCATTTGTGCCGTAGTACCAACAGATGCAATAGTCTGAGTCACTGTTGTACCAGATGTCACAGCTGGTGTTGTACCAGATGGGACAGTAGTTTCAGGTCCTGTTGTAGGAGGTGTCTCAGTTTGTGTAGTACCAGATGGGGCAGTAGTTTCAGGTCCTGCTGTACCAGATGTCATGGCTGGCATTGTAACAGATGTGACACTAGTCTCAAGTCCTGTAGTGCCAGATGTCACAGGCGGTGACGTACCTGTTGTGGCAGTAGTTTCAGGTCCTGCTGTATCAGATGTCATGGCTGGTGTTGTACCAGATGTGGCAGTAATTTCAGGTCCTGTTGTAGCAGAAGTCTCAGTTTGTGTAGTCACAGATGGGGCAGTAGTTTCAGGTCCTGTTGTACCAGATGCCATGGCCGGCATTGTAACAGATGTCTCAAGTCCTGTAGAGCCAGATGTCACAGTTGGTGAAGTACCTGTTGTGGCAGTAGTTTCAGGTCCTGTTGTAGTAGGTGTCTCAGTTTGTGTAGTATCTGTTGTGGTGTTAGTTGCAGGTCCTGCTGTACCAGATGTCATGGCTGGTGTTGTACCAGGTGTTGCACTAATTTCAGGTCCCGTAGTGCCAGATGTCACAGGCAGTGATGTACCTGTTGTGGCAGTAGTTTTAGGTCCTGTTGTGCCAGACGTCATAGCTTGTGAAGTGCCAGATGTTGCAGTAGTTTCAGGTTCTGGTGATCCAGTTGTCATGGGTGTGCCAGAAGTAACAGTTGTAATCGGTTCCATTGTTCCAGAGGTCATAGCCTCTGTTGACATTTAAAGACAAAAAAAGACATTTCAATATCTCATTTCAGTTGTTTTGTTTAAGCATTCCCCTACATCTTCAGTTCAAATTTCATGTTCAAATAATTGGCAATAAAATCAACCATTTACATGATACAAAGTGTAGAATAGGAATGAGGTAGCCATTTTGTTAAGAATCCCAAAAATGGTTAAAAAGAGAGGGATATACCCCATTCAAAATTCCATTTGAAAACATGGTTCAGATAATTCTATATTATCTTTTTGAAAAGAGTCTGGTTAATATAACCTTACAATATTTCCTATAACTCAACACATCAATCCCCGCCCCCCAAAACAAGAATCCCTATTTGATTGGCCCATAGTCATTTTCGGCCATAAAAACCATCAGGAAGGAATTATGGTTATCCCTTTGAATTATTATCTTATCATTTCTTTACACATTACTTCACAGACTCTGTTTTAAAACAAATTTGTATCAGAATGGTCTTTCTTTTATCATCCAAAAGGTTCATGAAACCATCACTTATATAATTGATCAATATTCCCTATCGACCCGATGCACCATATGTATAGCTGATTCGTGTGACAATCCTTAAAAATCGAATTTGTATATCAAACCATAGAACATGTAAAATTGGCCTAATCATAGTAATGAATCTTGGAATTAGTTACTGTTAGGAGAAGAATTTTGATGGGGTACTAAAATGAAGTCAACTCTGTTTCTAATTAAACACTATTCAGCTTTCTATATTCTGATCATTGTTCTCTCTTTTAAATTTTAAAATGATCAAACAAATAATTAATCTTCAGTTAATATTGACAAGATCTTTCATTGAAAGAAGATTTTTCATGATAACAGTCTGTCAAGGTCACCCTTTCAAATGGTCTAGTCAAATTGTTTGATGTAGTGTAGTGAGAGTCTTTGTTTTAGGTCTTATTGGTTACAGTCTAAATACTACCTTGGGTTGAAACAGTTGCTTCAGGTCCTGTTGTCTCAGATGTCTTAAAATATGTGGTACTAGCTTCAGGTCCAGTTGTCTCTGTTGTAATGGCAGTCATAGGTCTCGTAGTAACAGATGTAGCACTAGTTTCAAGTCCTGTTGTCACTGAAGTCACAGTCTCAGCCGTACCTGATATGGCAGAGCTGGTGGGTCCCATTGTTCCTGAAGTCATAGTTTCTACAGTGATATCAGTTGCACCTGTGTTACCAAACAGGGATTCAGATGTTCCAGATGCCATTTGTGCCGTAGAACCAATCGATGCAATAGTCTGAGTCACTGTTGTACCAGATGTCACAGCTGGTGTTGTACGAGATGGGACAGTAGTTTGAGGTCCTGTTGTAGGAGGTGTCTCAGTTTGTGTTGTACCCGATGGGGCAGTAGTTTCAGGTCCTGCTGTACCAGATGTCACACCTGGCATTGTAACAGATGTGACACTAGTCTCAAGTTCTGTAGTGCCAGATGTCCCAGGTGGTGACGTACCTGTTGTGGCACTAGTTTCAGATCCTGCTGTACCAGATGTCATGGCTGGTGTTGTACCAGATGTGGCAGTAATTTTAGGTCCTGTGGTAGCAGATGTCTCAGTTTGTGTAATCCCCGATGGGGCAGTAGTTTCAGGTCCTACTGTACCAGATGTCATAGCTGGCATCGTAACAGATGTCTCAAGCCCTGTAGAGCCAGATGTCACAGTTGGTGAAGTACCTGTTGTGGCAGTAATTTCAGGTCCTGTGTTAGCAGATGTCTCAGTTTGTGTAGTCCCTGATGGGGCAGTAGTTTCAGGTCCTGCTGTACCAGATGTCAAGGCTGGCATTGAAACAGATGTGGCAGTAATTTCAGGTCCTGTTGTATCAGATGTCTCAGTTTGTGTAGTCCCTGATGGGGCAGTAGTTTCAGGTCCTGTTATACCAGATGTCATGGCTGGCATTGTAACAGATGTCTCAAGTCCTGTAGAGCCAGATGTCACAGTTGGTGAAGTACCTGTTGTGGCAGTAGTTTCAGGTCCTGTTGTAGTAGGTGTCTCAGTTTGTGTAGTATCTGTTGCGGTGGTAGTTGCAGGTCCTGCTGTACCAGATGTCATGGCTGGTGTTGTACCAGGTGTGGCACTAATTTCAGGTCCCGTGGTGCCAGATGGCACAGGCAGTGAAGTACCTGTTGTGGCAGTAGTTTCAGGTCCTGTTGTGCCAGACGTCATAGCTTGTGAAGTGCCAGATGTTGCAGTAGTTTCAGGTTCTGGTGATCCAGTTGTCATGGGGGTGCCAGAAGTAACAGTTGTAATCGGTTCCATTGTTCCAGAGGTCATAGCCTCTGTTGACATTTAAAGACAAAAAAAGACATTTCAAAATCTCATTTCAGTTGTTTTGTTTAAGCATTCCCCTACATCTTTAGTACAAATTTTATGTTCAAATAATTGGCAATAAAATCAACCATTTACCTGATACAAAGTGTAGAATAAGAATGAGGTAGCCATTTTGTTAAGAATCCCAAAAATGGTTAAAAAGAGAGGGATATACCCCATTCAAAATTTCATTTGAAAACATGGTTCAGATAATTCTATATTATCTTTTTGAAAAGAGTCTGGTTAATATAACCTTACAATATTTCCTATAACTCAACACATCAACCCCCCCCCCCCAACAAGAATCCCTATTTGATTGGCCCATAGTCATTTTCGGCCATAAAAACTATCAGGAAGGAATTATGGTTATCCCTTTGAATTATTATCTTATCATTTCTTTACACATTACTTCACAGACTCTGTTTTAAAACAAATTTGTATCAGAATGGTCTTTCTTTTATCACCCAAAAGGTTCATGAAACCATCACTTATATAATTGATCAATATTCCCTATCGACCCGATGCACCATATGTATAGCTGATTCATGTGACAATCCTTAAAAATCGAATTTGTATATCAAACCATAGAACATGTAAAATTGGTCTAATCGTAGTAAAGAATCTAGGAATTACATACTGTTAGGAGAATAATTTGATGGGGTACTAAAATGAAGTCAACTCTGTTTCTAACTAAACACTATACAGCTTTCTATATTCTGATCATTGTTCTCTCTTTAAATTTTAAAATAGTTAAACAAATAATTAATCTTCAGTTAATATTGACAAGATTTTCCATTGAAAGAAGATTTTTCATGATAACAGTCTGTCAAGATCACCCTTTCAAATGGTCTGGTCAAATTGTTTGATGTAGTGTAGTGAGAGTCTTTGTTTTAGGTCTTATTGGCTACAGTCTAAATACTACCTTGGGTTGAAACAGTTGCTTCAGGTCCTGTTGTCTCAGATGTCTTAAAATATGTGGTACTAGCTTCAGGTCCAGTTGTCTCTGTTGTAATGGCAGTCATAGGTCTCGTAGTAACAGATGTAGCACTAGTTTCAAGTCCTGTTGTCACTGAAGTCACAGTCTCAGCCGTACCTGATATGGCAGAGCTGGTGGGTCCCATTGTTCCTGAAGTCATAGTTTCTACAGTGATATCAGTTGCACCTGTGTTACCAAACGGGGATTCAGATGTTCCAGATGCCATTTGTGCCGTAGAACCAATCGATGCAATAGTCTGAGTCACTGTTGTACCAGATGTCACAGCTGGTGTTGTACCAGATGGGACAGTAGTTTGAGGTCCTGTTGTAGGAGGTGTCTCAGTTTGTGTTGTACCCGATGGGGCAGTAGTTTCAGGTCCTGCTGTACCAGATGTCACACCTGGCATTGTAACAGATGTGACACTAGTCTCAAGTCCTGTAGTGCCAGATGTCCCAGGTGGTGACGTACCTGTTGTGGCACTAGTTTCAGATCCTGCTGTACCAGATGTCATGGCTGGTGTTGTACCAGATGTGGCAGTAATTTTAGGTCCTGTTGTAATGGCAGTCATAGGTCTCGTAGTAACAGATGTAGCACTAGTTTCAAGTCCTGTTGTCACTGAAGTCACAGTCTCAGCCGTACCTGATATGGCAGAGCTGGTGGGTCCCATTGTTCCTGAAGTCATAGTTCCTGCAGTGATATCAGTTGCACCTGTGTTAGCAAACTGGGATTCAGATGTACCAGATGCCATTCGTGATGTAGTACCCACTGATGCAATGGTTTGAGTCACTGTTGTTCCAGATGTCACTGTAGTTTCTGAAGTCACAGGTGGTGTAGAACCAGTAGTGATCGTTATTTCAGGTCCTGTTGTCTCTGATATTTTAGAATATACAGTGCCAGTTGTGGCACTAGGTGCAGTTGTCCCTGTCATAGTGCCATTTGTAGCTGTTACAGTAGCAGATGTAGTGCTAGTTTGAGGTCCTGTTGTTACTGGAGTCACAGTCTGTGAAGTACCTGATGTTGCTGGGGTTGTAGGTCCTGTTGTTCCAGAAGTCACAGTTTGTGATGGACCAGATGTAGGGCTAGTTTCAAGTCCTGTCATTTCAAAAGTCACAGTTTGTGATGTACCTGATGTGGCAGGGGTAGTAGTTCCTGTTGTTCCTGAAGTCATAGTTTCTGCAGTGGTATCAGTTGCACCTGTGTTAGCAAACTGGGATTCAGGTGTTCCAGATGCCGTTTGTGCTGTAGAACCAATAGATTCAATAGTTTGAGTCACTGTTGTACCAGATGTCAAAGCTGGCGTAGTCCCCGATGGGGCAGTAGTTTCAGGTCCTGTTGTAGGAGATGTCATGGCTGGCATTGTAACAGATGTGAAACTAGTCTCAAATTCTGTAGTGCCAGATGTCACAGTTGGTGAAGTACCTGTTGTGGCAGTAGTTTCAGGTCCTGTTGTGCCAGACGTCATGGCTTGTAAAGTGCTAGAAGTGGCAGTAATTTCAGGCTGGGGTGATCCAGTTGTCATAGATGTCATACTAGGTATGACACTAGTTTCAGGTCCTGTAGTGCCAGATGTCACAGTTGATGAAGTACCTGTTGTGGCACTAGTTTCAGGTCCTGTTGTGCCAGACGTCGTGGCTTGTAAAGTGCTAGAAGTGGCAGTAGTTTCAGGCTCTGGTGATCCAGTCGTCATAAGTGTGCCAGAAGTTACAGTTGTAACCGGCTCCATCGTTCCAGAAGTCATAGACTCTGTTAACATTTGAAGGCAAAAAAAAGACATTTCAAAATCTGGTTTCAGTTGTTTTGACTTACCCTTCTCTTGCAACTTTAGGTTGTTTTAAGGTTTTTCTAACTTCAACCTTTCCCACCCATTTGATTAGGAAATACTATTAGTGAATACTTCTGTAGTCTATATCTTTAGCATATTCTTTTGATAGCATTATAAAGCTTTCATGAACATTGTCGAGTTGATATGGGCCAGTATTCATATGGGCCAGTGCACTTATCTTCCATCAAAGATCCCATTAATCAACATATTCAGAAAAAGGAATGTATATTGAACTCATTATACCATACCCAGATATGTATTCATTTATAAAAGATAACTTTTGTTTATAAAGAATTGGCCATAAAATCAAAGGGGTCTATTTTTGGTTTTCTACCCATTACAAAATTTCATTTGAAAATCAAGATTATACAGACATATAACATTAATTTGAAACATTCTGGGTAACATAATCTTAGGTTTTTTATCTCTCATTATTTGACACACCAACCCTCAAGAAAAGATTGTAATGAGTTGTGAAGTTGGCCATACTGACTTCTCAAATGGCCCATACTTATAATTGAGCATAAAAACTGTAAATCTATTGAGCATGTTGAGATTAACGATGGAGTTCAGGTCACCTGAAAGAAATGTCATCTTTTCTTTTCATATAACTTTAAAAACTTATATCTAAAAGCAATTTTGTATATGAATGGTCTTTCTCTATTTATCATTATCATTCATAAGGTTCATGACTATCATTTATCAAATAGATCTTTTTTCCTTACTGACCTGATGCACCATATATGTAAAGCTGATTCATATGTCAATGCTTAAAAATAAATTTATATTTCAAAGCCATATATAGAAAATGAAAAATTGGTCTATTCAAAGTAATGAACCCTTGCATTATATTCCATTATGAGAATATTTTTGTGGTCTGTTAAAACTTAGTCAACTCTGCATTGTCTGTCATGGTAAATGCTGTAATCTTTTAAAAGTCTAGTCAAATTGTCTGAAGAAGTGCAGTGAGTCTTTGTTTTGAGTCTAATTGACTATTATCTGAATACTACCTTGTGTTGAAACAGTTGCCTCAGGTCCTGTTGTCTCAGATGTCTTAGAATATACAGTGCCAGTTGTAGTTCTAGCTTCAGGTCCAGTTGTCCCTGTTGTAATGGCAGTCATAGGTTGTCTAGTAACATATGTAGTACTAGTTTCAGGTCCTGTTGGTACTGAAGACATAGTCTGTGAAGTACCTGATGTTGCTGGGGTGGTAGGTCCTGTCATTCCAGAAGTCACAGTTTGTGATGTACCAGATTTAGCACTAGTTTCACGTCCTGTTGTCACTGAAGTCACAGTCTCAGCTGTATCTAATATGGCAGAGCTGGTTGGTCCCAATGTTCCTGGTGTCGTAGTTTCTGCAGTGGTATCAGTTACACCAGTATTACCAAGTTGGGATTCAGGTGTTCCAGATACCATTTGTGATGTAGTACCAATTGATGCAATAGTTTGAGTCACTGTTATTCCAGACATCACTGTTGTACCCGAAGTCACAGGTGGTGTAGAACCAGTAGTAACAGTTATTTCAGGTCCTGTTGTCTCAGATATTTTAGAATATACAGTGCCAGCTGTGGCACTAGCTTCAGGTCCAGTTATCCCTGTCATAATGGCAGTCATAGGTGGTGCAGTAACAGATGTAGAACTAGTTTCAAGTCCTGTTGTTACTGAAGTCACAGTCTGTGCAGTCCCTGAAGTGGCAGGGGTGGTAGGTCCTGTCATTCCAGAAGTCACAGTTTGTGATGTACCAGATTTAGCACTAGTTTCACGTCCTGTTGTCACTGAAGTCACAGCCTGAGCTGTACCTGATATGGCAGAGATGGTGGTTCCCATTACAGTGGTATCAGTTGCATCTGTGTTAGCAAACTGGGATTCAGATGTTCCTGATCCCATTTCTGCTGTAGTACCAATTGATGCAATAGTCTGAGTCACTGTTGTTCCAGACGTAACTGTCATTTCAGCAGTCACAGTTGCTTCAGGTCCTGTTGTCTCAGATATTTCAGAATATATAGTGCCAGTTGTGGCACTAGCTTCAGGACCAGTTGTCTCGTTTGTAATCTCAGTCATAGGTCCTGTAGTAACAGATATGGCACTAGTTTCAGGTTCAGTTGTTACTGAAGACATAGTCTGTGAAGTACCTGAAGTGGCAGGGGTAGTAGGTCCTGTCATTCCAGAAGTCACAGTTTGAATACTACCTTGTATTGAAACAGTTGCTTCAGGTCCTGTTGTCTCAGATGTCTTAGAATATGTGGCACTAGATTCAGGTCCAGTTGTCCCTGTTGTAATGGCAGTAATAGGTTGTGTAGTAACAGTTTTAGCACTAGTTTCAGGTCCTGTTGTCACTGAAGTCACAGTCTCAGCTGTACCTGATATGGCAGAGCTGGTGGGTCCCACTGTTCCTGGAGTCATAGTTTCTGCAGTGGTTTCAGTTGTACCTGTATTCCCAAGTTGGGACTGAGATGTTCCAGATGCCATTTGTGATGTAGTACCCACTGATGCAATAGTCTCAGTCACTGTTGTTTCAGACGTCACAGTTGTTCCCGAAGTTTCAGGTGGTGCAGAACCTGTAGTAATAGCTATATCAGGTCCAGTTGTCTCAGTTATTTTAGGATATACAGTGCCAGTCGTGGCACTAGCTTCAGGTCCAGTTGTCACAGTTGTAATCTCAGTCATAGGTCCTGTAGTAACAGATATAACACTAGTTTCAAGTCCAGTTGTTACTGAAGACATAGTCTGTGAAGTATCTGAAGTGGTAGGGGTTGTAGGTCCTGTCATTCCAGAAGTCACAGTTTGAATACTACCTTGTATTGAAACAGTTGCTTCAGGTCCTGTTGTCTCAGATGTCTTAGAATATGTGGCACTTGTTTCAGGTCCAATTGTCCCTGTTGTAATGGCAGTCATAGGTCTTGTAGTAACAGATTTAGCACTAGTTTCCGGTCCTGTTGATACTTGAGTCACAGTCTGAGCTGTACCTGATATGGCAGAGCTGGTGGGTCCCATTATTCCTGAAGTCATACTTTCTGCAGTGGTATCAGTTGCACCTGTGTTAGCAAACTGGGATTCAGATGTTCCAGATGCCATTTGTGATGTACTACCGATTGATGCAATAGTCGTAGTCACTGTTGTTCCAGACATCACTGTTGTTTCCAAAGTTTCAGGTTGTGTAGAACCAGTAGTAATAGTTATTTCAGGTCCTGTTGTCTCAGATGTCTTAGAATATACAGTGCCAGTTGTGGCACTAGCTTCAGGTCCAGTTGTCTCTGTTGTAATGGCAGGCATAGGTTGTGCAGTAACAGATGAAGCAATAGTTTCAAGTCCAGTTGTTACTAAAGAGACAGCCTGCAGTGAAGTACCTGATGTGGCAGGGTCGGTATGTCTTGTTGTTTCAGAAGTCACAGTTTGTGCAGTACCTGCAGTGGTTTCAAGTCCCGTTGTTATTGAAGTCACAGTCTGTGGAGTACCAGTAGTAGCAGTTGCCTCAGGTCCTGTCATTCCAGAAGTCACAGTTTGTGATGTACCTGATTGGGCACTAGTTTGAGGTCCTATAGTGCCTGATGTCACAGCAGTTGGGGGGCTAGTTTCGGGTCCCATTGTACCAGATGTCACAGCTTCTGTAGTGCCAGATGTGGCAGTAGTTTCAGGTCCTGTTGTACCAGATGTTAAAGCTTCTGTAGTGCCAGATGTGGGAGTAGTTTCAGGTTCTGTTGTGCTGGATATTATGGCCTGTGTAGTATCAGGTGTAGCACTTGTTTCTTCAGTTGTTGTTTCATCTGTACCTGTAAACAAAATAATTGATATAAAATGATTAGCATGAAAGTCTACTTCTAACTTCTTATTTTTGATTGGCTCATGACCTGTCTGATGATGATTCCAGTGATAGGCAATAATTATAGACAAATGATTGATACAATTTCCATTTCATATTACTGTTGTCCCAAACCAGGTAACTTCCTGGTATCATAAGAAGCAGTTCATTTCTTTTAATCATGCAATACCCTGATTTTTCCATTTCCAACAATGCTTTTGCGGAATATTCAGGGTACAGTCCTAGTTTAAAGTGACATTTCTCGGGTAATTATAAATAACTACGTTATACATTAGCTTTGCCATTTTACAGAAATGTCATGTGATTACTGCTCAAAATTTAAAATCTATAAAATGTCTTTAAAAAACATCATCAAAAACTCAGAAAGGAGAAGTACTATGACCAACGTTTTTCTTGTCTGATAATGGGTTTTGGTGATAATGTTCACAAATTCCTTTCCCTTTTACTTGCTCAGAAACTCCATAATTTATGTATGTAACTAGGTTAAAATGTTTTATTTTACAGTCCCTAGTTATTTTGCTCATATCATTCTGCCAATCAATGAGTTACATGACAACAGAAAAATATCCTTATTACTCCAAGGCCAAAGTCTTGAATAGTGTCACTGTCTCAAAGTGTATCAGATGCATAGTTTTGTGGACTGACATACTCCCACATTATGGCATCATTGAATTGTATAAAGTTTCCAATTAAGTGATATTTGGAGAAAATATCACACTGGAGTTGAGGAAAGATCATATTTCATGCCTTTTGATATCCAACCAAGTACCTCACAAACCAACCAAGGACATAATATGGTGCTAAGTCAGCTAAGAAATCAGGGACCTGCGTACCTTTAGTGCATGACAAAATGAGACATACATAATTTATATCCTAGAGTCAAATGTATGTTTGTGAGAGCTGTTTTCGCCTTTAAAAGAACATTAGAAACGATGCAACCCCTGCAAAACAAATCACACATAAATTCAGGGTATTCTGAAAAAAAGACAAGAGAAAGGCTGCTGGAGACCTAAATGCTCAAGTCAGATGACAGAAACATACACATGGACTCATAAAAGTAACAATCACTACTCATCAGCTTGAATACAGAAGTATCAAAATTGTCATTAGATTTGTCATACGATATATATATATATATATATATATATATATATATATATTTATATAAGGTAATGGCATCTCTACAGGCCACCTGATTGAGCAGATATTCTTGGTTTGTCATAGCTGATTGAATGTAAGCTTCATTTGTAAGAAGGACATGGGCAGGTTTTTGAATATTAGTAATCAAACAGAACATTGTCAACAGTCATGCCAGTTGTTGGCAGTCTATAAAGAAAAAAAAGGCAAATACTGCTTTTAACATGTAACAGCCTTTAACATGTAACAGCCTTTAACATGTAACATCTGTCATACCTGTTAGAAGAGAACCAGTGGGTCTGTCAGGGAAAGCGGTAGTCTGTGTCATAGCTGTGTCAGTCTTGGTCTCCTCGGTAGAGGAGGAAGTATCACCTACACTTGCAGCAGTGGTGCTTGAAACAAATGATTCAGTAGCTGCTGATGTGTCTAAGCTGTATCCTGGTTGAGTAAAACTGCTACTTGTCTCACTTATACCTACAAGTCAACATGTCAGTGTCACTCAGTATTATTGCATAGACAGTCTCAGTCAAAATGTAATTAAGGTATTCAAGTGCATCACATACACAAATGGAAATGGGAATCCCAACTTCTGCCAATAGAAACATGCTGATATGTAATTGAATTGAGCAGAATATGTTATACCAGACTATGGAAAAATTACAATACAGAATTGATATAAAACAAGCCTGAAAAGGTACTAAAAGATACTTTGAATAGAGCTAATGAACAGAGAAGTAAATGGTGAGGCAGTTGATCCGATGGGAGGATAACCTTGACAGTTTTTTCTAAAAGCCCTTTCACATAATTCTGTTCCCCATGGAAGAGCTCAAGCAGAATGTTCTTATTCCAGATTATAAAGGAGGCTTCTATTTGGCTGTTGGTCTATCCAGTTTATCTACAAATCCTAAATAAACTTGGCAAAAAGGCACCAAGTACACAAAACTTTCCTACTGACAACATGTCTTATTCTATTAGAGAAAAAAAAAATTTGGAATCACAATGTTAGTCAGTTAAATCAATGTCTCTTTAGAAATATAACTGATTCGAGAATATTGCACCTGTCATACCTGTTGTTGGAAGAGATACAGTGGGTTGGCTGTCACTTAAAGCAGTGTTCTGTATTTGGGTCGTGTCAAGTCTATTCTCCTGAGTCGATGGTCCAGTCATTGGGGTAGTTTTTGCTGCACTGCTTCCTGTTTGTGCTACTTCTTTGGCACCAGTCTGACTAGTAGTTGTCTGAGCAACTATTGAAGCACCTGATGAAAGCTGAATGCTCACAGTGCTAGCTTCTACACCAAGTGATTTGGTAGTAGGTGATGTTTCTAGGCTGCTTACTGGCTGAGCAGAGGTGCTGCTTTCTGTGCCCTGCCCTATGACAGGTAAAGTTCCAGTCATTGTTGCCACTGATTCAGGACTCACAGATGAGGCTCCACTAGACAGCCCTACTCTGACTTGTGCACCTGTGGACTGGTCCATGTTCTGTGTGATCACAGAAGTAATAGATGATCCTGTCATTGTGCTAGTCATTGTTACACTACTTCCTGCTCGGGCTTCTTCTTGTGTACTTAGGCTTGTTTCAGCAGGGGTTTGTGATTCACCCATTGCTAGTGTCTCACCAGTCATTGTTGCTATTGACTCAGGACTTAAAGATGAGGCTTGACCAGGCTTCCCTCCTGTGACTGGTGCATCTGTGGACTGTGTGCTCACAGTTGGAGTAGATGATCCTGTTGTTGTGCTAGCTATAGCTGCACTACTTCCTGTTTGTTCTACTTCTTGGGTGCTTCTTTGACTTGTAGTTGTCTGTGAAACGATGGAAGAACCTGATGAAGGCTCTCTGCTTGCTGTGCTAGTTTCTACACCAAGTGATCTGGTAGCAGGCGATGTTTCTTGGCTGCTTGCTGGCTGATCAAAGGTGCTGCTTTCTGTTCCCTGCCCTGTGACAGCTGAAGTACCAGTCATTGTTGCCACTGATTCAGGACTCACTGATGTGGCTTTACCAGACAGCCCCCTTGTGACTTGTGCACCTGTGGACTGATCCATGTCCTGTGTGATCAAAGAAGGAGTAGATGATCCTGTCATTGTGCCAGTCATTGCTACACTGCTTCCTGTTTGTGCTACTTGTTTGGTGCCGATGCTTGTGTCTGCAGGGGTTTGTGACTCACCTGTTCTTTGTGTCTCACCAGTCACTGTTGCTATTGATTCAGGACTCAATGATGTGTCTTTGCTTGACAGCTCTCTAGTGACTGTGGACAGGTCCATGGTTTGTGTTATCACAGAAGGAGTAGATGATTCAGTTATTGTGCCAGTCCTTGCTGCACTGCTTCCTGTTTGTTCCACTTCTTGGGCACCAGTCTGACCAGTAGTTGTCTGAGCAACTATTGAAGAACCTGATGAATGCTGAATGCTCACAGTGCTAGCTTCTACACCAAGTGATTTAGTAGTAGGTGATGTTTCTAGGTTGCCTACTTGCTCAGGAGAGGTGCTGCTTTCTGTGCCCTGCCCTATGACAGCTGAAGTGCTAGTCACTGTTGCCACTAATTCAGGACTCACTGATGAGGCTTCATCAGACAACCCTCCTGTGACTTGTGCACCTGTGGACTGGTCGACATGCTGTGTTATCACAGATGGAGTAGATGATCCATTCATTGTGCTTTTCATTGTTACACTGCTTCCTGCTCGGGCTTCTTCTTGTGTACTTAGGCTTGTTTCAGCAGGGGTTTGTGATTCACCCATTGCTTGTGTCTCACCAGTCATTGTTGATACTGAATCAGGACTCACAGATGAGGCTTCACCTGACTTCCCTCCTGTGACTGGTGTACCTGTGGACTGGTCCTTGTTCTGTGTGCTCACAGGCGGAGTGGATGATCCTGTTGTTGTGCTAGGCATAGCTGCACTGCTTCCTGTTTGTTCTACTTCTTGGGTGCTTCTCTGATTTGTAGTTGTCTGTGAAACTATGGGAAAACCTGATGAAGGCTCACTGCTTGCAGTGCTTGCTACTACACCAAGTGATCTCGTAGCAGGTGATGTTTCAAGGCTGCTTGCTGGCTGTGCAGAGGAGCTGCTTTCTGTGCCTTGGTCTATGGCAGGTGAGGTGCCAGTCATTGTTTCCACTGACTCAGGACTTACTGATGTGGCATCAGTGGACAGCCTTCCTGTGACTAGTGTATCTGTGGACTGGTCCATGTTCTGTGTGATCACAGAAGGAGTAGATGATCCTTTTATTGTACTAGTCATTGCTTTCATGCTTGATGTCTGTTCTACTCCTTGGGCGGTCAGGCTTGTGTCAGCAGCAGTTTGTGATTCACCTGTTGTTTGTGTCATACCTACAAGTCAAAGTGGCAGTGACAGTCATGCAGTCAATCGTCTCAGTCAGAATCGGAGTACTAAAGTAGTAGTAGATTTAAAACTTTTTGTTTCAATTGAGGGACTACAGCATCAGATCTTAACTCTTAAGTTAGGGATCTCCCAATTACAGCTCAAAAATAAAATACTGTAAGAACGTTTTATCTACAAATATCAAATATGGTATGTAACTGGAAGAGGAAATGAAAGACATTGTTTATCAAGGGGAACTGTTCAAGACAATGTGATCTACAATTATTGACTGATGTAACTGCTATAAAAGATCAAAGACAATATCATCATAAGACAGTCAGGTTCCTATCTCATTTTAAAGAAAATGATACAACCGATTTAAAAATGTTAAAGCTGTCATGTCTGTCACAGGAATCAATGTACATGTTTTACCTTTCATACCTGTCACTTTAATCAATGTAGTAGTGTGGCTGTCACTTGAAGCAGTGTTCTGTGTCTCAGTTATGTCAGTTCTAGTCTCCTGTGCAGGGGAGGAATTCTCACCAGCAGCAGCTGTAGTGGTGTATTCAGTTAGTGTGTCATTTGATTTCTGGGAAGATGTCAGGAAAGCAGTAGTTTCATCTTTGACTGTCTGACTAGTAGTAGTCTGACCAGATATGGAAGAGCCTGATGAACCATCGCTGCTTGCTGTGCTAGCTTCTACACCAAGTGATTTGGTAGTAGGTGATGTCTCTAGGCCACTTGTTGGCTGAGTAACAGTACTGGTTTCTGTAACCTGCCCTATGACAGGTGAAGTGCCAGTCATCGTTGCCACTGTTTCGGGACTCACTGATGAGGCTCCACTAGACACCCTTTCTGTGACTTGTGTAGCTGTGGACTGCTCCATGTCCTGAGTGATCACAGAAGGTGTAGATGATCCAGTCATTGTGCTAGCCCTTGCTGCACTGCTTCCTGTTTGTTCTGCTTCTTGGGTACTTCTCTGAGTAGTAGTTGTCTGAGCAACTATAGAAGAACCTGTTAAAGGCTCACTGCTTGCAGTGCTAACTTCTACACCAAGTGATCTGGTGGTAGGTGATGTTTCTAGGTTGTTTGTTGGCTGAACAGGAGTGCTGGTTTCTGTACCCTGGCTTCTTTCAGGTGAAGTGCCAGTAATTGGTGCCATTGACTCAATACTCACTGGTGTGGCTTCACTGGACAGCCCTCCTGTGACTAGACCACCTGTGGACTGGTCCATGTTCTGTGTGATCACAGAAGTAATAGATGATCCTGTCATTGTACTAGTCATTGTTACACTACTTCCTGTTTGGGCTTCTTCTTGTGTTCTTAGGCTTGTGTCAACAGGGGTTTGTGATTCACCCATTGTTTGTGTCTCACTAGTCATTGTTGATACATATTCAGGACTCACCGATGATGCTTCACCTGACTTCCCTCCTGTGACTGGTGCACCTGTGGACTGGTCCATCTTCTCTGTGCTCACAGGTGGAGTAGATGATCCTGTTGTTGTGGTAGCCATAGCTGCACTGCTTCCTGTTTGTTCTACCGCTTGGGTACTAGTCTGACTAATAGATGTCTGTGAAACTATGGAAGAACCTGATGAAGGCTCTCTGATTGCAGTGCTAGTTTCTAAACCAAGTGATCTAGTAGCAGGTGATGTTTCTTTGCTGCTTGCTGGCTGAGCAGAGGGGCTGCTTTCTGTGCCTTGGTCTATGGCAGATGAAGTGCTAGTCACTGTTACCACTGATTCAGGACTCACTGATGAGGCATCAGTGGACAGCCCTCCTGTGACTTGTGCACCTGTGGACTGATCCATGTTCTGTGTGATCACAGAAGGAGTAGATGATCCTGTCATTGTGCCAGTCATTGCTACACTGCTTCCTGTTTCTGCTACTTGTTTGGTGCCGATGCTTGTGTCCGCAGGGGTTTGTGATTCACCTGTTCTTTGTGTCTCACCAGTCACTGTTGCTATTGACTCAGGACTCACTGATGTGGCTTTGCTAGACAGCTCTCCGGTGACTGTGGACTGGTCCATGTTCTGTGTTATCACAGAAGGAGTAGATGAGACAGTACCTGCATTAGTTCTTGCTGTACTGCTTCCTGTTTGTTCTACTTCTTGGATACTAGTCTGACTAGTAGTTGTCGCAGCACCTATAGAAGAAACTGATGAAAGCTCATTGAGTCCACTGCTAGCTTCTACACCAAGTGATTTGGTAGCTGGTGATGTTTCTAGGCTGCTTGCTGGCTGACTAGTAATGATGGATTCAGTACCCTGGCCTGGGATGGGTGAAGTAGCAATTATTGTTGTTACTGACTCAGGACTTACTGATGAAGCATCACTGGATAGCCCTCCTGTGACCTTTGCACCTGTGGACTGGTCAACATTCTCTGTGATCACAGACAAAGTAGATGATCCTGTTATTGAGCTAGTCATTGCTGTTATGCTTCTTGTTTGTGCCATTTCTTCAGTGCCTATGCTTGTGTCAGCAGGGGTTCGTGATTCACCTGTTGTTTGTGTCATACCTACAAGTCAAAGTGTCAGTGACCGTCATGCAGTCAATCATCTCAGTCAAAATTGGAGTCGCTAAAGAAGCAGTAGATTCAAAACTAATCTATTAAATCAAGGGACTATAGCTTCAGCTCTAAACTCTAAAGCTCGAACTTTTCCAATTATACCTCAAAAGAGTAATACTTAGAAAAAGTATTATCTCCAAATATCAAACAATTTTAACTGCAAGAGCAAATGAGAGTCATTGTTTATTTGGAGGAACTGTTCAAGAAAATGGGATCTACAATTGTAAAGAGTTTTAACTGCAATAAGAAATCAAAGACAACATCATCACAATACCGTTATGTTCCTGTCTCATTTTTAAGAAAAAGATATTACTGATTTAAAAATGTTAAAGCTGTCATGTCCGTCACTGGAATCAATGTACATGTTTAACCTTTCATACCTGTCACTTTAATCAGTGTAGTAGTGTGGCTGTCCATTGAAGCAGTGTTCTGCGTCTCAGTCATGTCAGTTCTAGTCTCCCGTGCAGAGGAGGAAGTCTCGTCAGCAGTAGATGTAGTGGTGTATTCCGTTAGTGTGTCATTTATTTTCTGGGAAGATGTCAGGGAAGCAGCAGTTTCATCTTTGGCTGTCTGACTAGTAGTAATCTGACCAGATATGGAAGTGCCTGATGAACCCTCACTGCTTGCTGTGCTAGCTTCTACACCAAGTGATTTGGTAGTAGGTGAGGTCTCTAGGCCACTTGCTGGCTGAGCAACAGTACTGGTTTCTGTAACCTGCCCTATGACAGGTGAAGTGCCAGTCATTGATGCCACTGATTCAGGACTCACTGATGAGGCTCCACTAGACACCCTTTCTGTGACTTGTGTAGCTGTGGACTGGTCCATGTCTTGTGTGATCACCAAAGTAGTAGATGATCCTGTTATTGTGCTAGTCATTGTTATACTGCTTCCTGTTTGGGCTTCTTCTCGTGTACTTAGGCTTGTGTCAGCAGAGGTTTGTGATTCACCTGTTGTTTGAGTCTCACCAGACATTGTGGCTATTGACTCAGTACTCACAGATGAGGCTTCAACTGACTTCCCTCCTGTGACTTGTGTACCTGTGGACTGGTCCATGTTCTGTGTGATCACAGAAGGAGTAGGTGATCCTGTCATTGTGCCAGTCATTGCTACACTTCTTTCTGTTTGTTCTACTTGTTTGGTGCCGATGCTTGTGTCCGCAGGGGTTTGCGATTCACCTGTTGTTTGTGTCTCACCAGTCACTGTTGCTATTGACTCAGGACTCACTGAGGTGGCTCTGCTGGACAGCTCACTGGTGACTGTGGACAGGTCCATGTTTTGTGTTATCACAGAAGGAGTAGATGATTCAGTTATTGTGTCAGTCCTTGCTGCACTGCTTCCTGTTTGTTCCACTTCTCGGGCACCAGTCTGACCAGTAGTTGTCTGAGCAACTATTGAAGCACCTGATGAAGGCTGAATGCTCAAAGTGCTAGCTTCTACACCAAGTGATTTGGTTGCTGGTGATGTTTCAAGGCTGCTTGCTGGCAGAGCCGAGGTGCTGCCTTCTGTGCCCTGGCGTATGGCAGGTGAAGTGCCAGTCACTGTTGCCATTGATTCAGGACTCACTGATGTGGCTTCACCAGACATCCCTTCTGTTACTTGTGCACCTGTGGACTGATCTATTTTCTGTGTGATCAAAGAAGGAGTAGATGATCCAGTCATTGTGCCAGTCATTGTTACACTGCTTCCTGTTTGAGCTCCTTCTTGTGTACTTAGGCTTGTGTCAGCAGGGGTTTGTGATTCACTCATTGTTTGTGTCTCACCAGACACTGTTGCTATTGACTCAGGACTCACAGATGATGCTTCACCAGACTTCTCTTCTGTGACTTGTGCACCTGTGGACAGGTCCATATTCTGTGTGCTCACAGGTGGAGTAGATGATCCTATTGTTGTGCTAGCCATAGCTGCACTGCTTCCTGTTTGTTCTACTTCTTGGTTGCTTGTCTTAATTGTAGTTGTCTGTGAAACTATGGAAGAGCCTGATGAAGGCTCACTGCTTACAGTGCTCACTTCTACACCAAGTGATTTGGTAGTAGGTGATGTTTCTAGGCTGCTTGCTGGCTGAGCAGAGGCGCTGCTTTCTGTGCCCTGCCCTATGACAGGTGAAGTGCCAGTCATTGTTGCCACTGATTCAGGACTCACTGATGTGGCTTTACCAGACAGCCCCCCTGTGACTTGTGCACCTGTGGACTGATCCATGTCCTGTGTGATCAAAGAAGGAGTAGATGATCCTGTCATTGTGCCAGTCATTGCTACACTGCTTCCTGTTTGTGCTACTTGTTTGGTGCCGATGCTTGTGTTTGCAGGGGTTTGTGACTCACCTGTTCTTTGTGTCTCACCAGTCACTGTTGCTATTGATTCAGGACTCAATGATGTGTCTTTGCTTGACAGCTCTCTAGTGACTGTGGATAGGTCCATGGTTTGTGTTATCACAGAAGGAGTAGATGATTCAGTTATTGTGCCAGTCCTTGCTGCACTGCTTCCTGTTTGTTCCACTTCTTGGGCACCAGTCTGACCAGTAGTTGTCTGAGCAACTATTGAAGAACCTGATGAAAGCTGAATGCTCACAGTGCTAGCTTCTACACCAAGTGATTTAGTAGTAGGTGATGTTTCTAGGTTGCCTACTTGCTCAAGAGAGGTGCTGCTTTCTGTGCCCTGCCCTATGACAGCTGAAGTGCTAGTCCCTGTTGCCACTAATTCAGGACTCACTGATGAGGCTTCATCAGACAACCCTCCTGTGACTTGTGCACCTGTGGACTGGTCGACATGCTGTGTTATCACAGATTGAGTAGATGATCCATTCATTGTGCTTTTCATTGTTACACTGCTTCCTGCTTGGGCTTCTTCTTGTGTACTTAGGCTTGTGTCAGCAGGGGTTTGTGATTCACCCATTGCTTGTGTCTCACCAGTCATTGTTGATACTGAATCAGGACTCACAGATGAGGCTTCACCTGACTTCCCTCCTGTGACTGGTGTACCTGTGGACTGGTCCTTGTTCTGTGTGCTCACAGGTGGAGTGGATGATCCTGTTGTTGTGCTAGCCATAGCTGCACTGCTTCCTGTTTGTTCTACTTCTGGGGTGCTTCTCTGACTTGTAGTTGTCTGTGAAACTATGGGAAAACCTGATGAAGGCTCACTGCTTGCAGTGCTTGCTACTACACCAAGTGATCTCATAGCAGGTGATGTTTCAAGGCTGCTTGCTGGCTGTGCAGAGGAGCTGCTTTCTGTGCCTTGGTCTATGGCAGGTGAGGTGCCAGTCATTGTTTCCACTGACTCAGGACTTACTGATGTGGCATCAGTGGACAGCCTTCCTGTGACTAGTGTATCTGTGGACTGGTCCATGTTCTGTGTGATCACAGAAGGAGTAGATGATCCTTTTATTGTACTAGTCATTGCTTTCATGCTTGATGTCTGTTCTACTCCTTGGGCGGTCAGGCTTGTGTCAGCAGCAGTTTGTGATTCACCTGTTGTTTGTGTCATACCTACAAGTCAAAGTGGCAGTGACAGTCATGCAGTCAATCGTCTCAGTCAGAATCAGAGTACTAAAGTAGCAGTAGATTCAAAACTTATCGTTTCAATTGAGGGACTACAGCATCAGATCTTAACTCTTAAGGTAGGGATCTCCCAATTACAGCTCAAAAGAAAAATACATCAAGAATGTTTTATCTACAAATATCAAATATGATATCTAACTGCACGATGAAATGAAGGACATTGTTTATTAAGGGGAACTGTTCAAGAAAATGTGCTCTACAATTGTTGACAGTTGTAACTGCAATAAAAGATCAAAGAAAATATCATCATAAGACAGTCAGGTTCCTATCTCATTTTAAAGAGAAGATGTAACTGATTTAAAGATTTTAAAGGTACTCGGGCGTGTTCAGGGCACCACCTGGGAGGTGTATTAAGAACTAAAAAATATTTAGTTTTTAAAACAATTCAAATGTTATTTAATGTATTTGGACACTCAAGGGAGGACAATGAGCACACTTTTTCTTTGAATGGAGTATTATTTCTTAGAATGATCCAAGCAAATAGTGCTCAAATAGTCCCATTTTTAAGTTTATTCACTATAACCAATCTCACAAATGTCCTTTATTTTCTCCTAACATACCTGTCACTTTAATCAATGTAGTAGTGTGGATGTCACTTGAAGCAGTGTTCTGTGTCTCAGTTATGTCAGTGCTAGTCTCCTGTGCAGGGGAGGAAGTCTCATCAGCAGCAGCTGTAGTGGTGTATTCAGTTAGTGTGTCATTTGTTTTCTTGGAAGATGTCAGGAAAGCAGTAGTTTCATCCTTGGCTGTCTGACTAGTAGTAGTCTGACCAGATATGGAAGAGCCTGATGAACCATTGCTGCTTGCTGTGCTAGTTTCTACACCAAGTGATTTGGTAGAAGGTGATGTCTCCAGGCTGCTTGCTGGTTGAGAGATGGTGCTGGAATCAGTTTCCAGGCCTCTGGTGGGTGATGTGCCAGGCATTGTTGCCACTGATTCATGACTCACTGTTGTTGCTTCACTGGACAGCCCTCCTGTGACTAGTGCACCTGTGGATTCAGGACTCACTGATGAGGCTTCATCAGACTTCCCTCCGGTGACTAGTGCACCTGTGGACTTCTGTGTTATCACAGAAGGAATAAATGATCCAGTCATTGTGCTAGCCCTTGCTGCACTGCTTCCTGTTTGTTCTAGCTCTTGGGTACTAGTCTGACTAGTAGTTGTCTGAGCAACTATGGAAGAACCTGATGAAAGCTTGCCGCTTGCAGTGCTCATTTCTATGTCAAGTGATTCGGTAACTGGTGATGTTTCTAGGCTGCTTGCTGTCTGAGAAACAGTACTAGTTTCTGTGCCCTGCCCTATAACAGGTGAAGTGCCAGTCATTGTTGCCTTTGATTCAAGGCTTACTGATTTGGCTTCACTGGATGGCCCTCCTGTACCTTGTGCACTTGTGGACTGGTCCATGTTCTGTGTGATCACAGGTGGAGTAGATGATACCATAATTGTCTTTGCCATGGTTGCACTGCTTCCTGTTTGTTCTACTTCTTGGGTACTAGTCTGACCAGTAGTTGCCTGAGTGTCTGTGGAAAGACCTGATGAAGGCTCATTGCTTGTAGTGCTCGCTTCTACACCAAGCGATTGTGTTGCTGGTGAAGTTTCATGGCTACTTGCTGGCTGAGCAAAGGTGCTGGTTTCTGTGACCTGTCCTATAACAGGTGATGTGCCAATCATTGTTGACATTGATTCAGGACTCAATGATGAGGCTTCACCGGACAGCCCTCCTGTGACTCGTGTACCTGTAGATTGGTCCATGTTCTGTGTGCTCACAGATGGAGTAGATGATCTCATTATTGTGCTAGTCAGGCTGCTTCCTGTTTGTGCACTTCCTTGGGTCCCTATGCCTGTGTCAGCAGAGGTTTGTGATTCACCTGTTGTCTGTGTCATACCTACGAGTCAAAGTGTCAGTAACAGTCTGTCAATATTCTGAGTCAGAATTCAATAAGTCAATAAAGTATAATTGATTAAAAACTTGTCTAGTTGTCACAGAAAATATAGTTCAAGATCTCAACTTTAAAGATGGTACCCTTTCAACAAGGCTTATTAGAAGAGGAGCTGCTTAACAAAATATAATCTGAAAATACCAACAATCATAACTGCAAGAAGAAATCACAGACAATATCATCATCAGTCAGTCAAGTCACTGTCACTTTTTCAAGAAACAAATGCAATTTAATCATGTTACACCTTTCATACCTGTCATTGGAATAAATGAAGTAGTTTGGCTGTCACTTGAAGCAGCAGTCTGTGTCTGAGATGTGTCTGTTGTGGTCTCCTGAGCTGCAGCAGAAGATTCAGGTGCAGCAGCAGTAGTTGTGTACTCAGGCAGAGCATCATCAGTTACCTGAGCCGTCGTCGGAGCTGAACTAGTTGCAACTTTGCCAGTGAAGCTGGCAGTGGTCTGAGAACCTATGGAAGAACCTGATGAAGGCTCGATGCTTGCAGCGGTAGTTTCTAATCCAAATGATTTGGTAGTAGGCGATGTATCTAGGCTGCTTGCTGGCTGAGCAACAGTACTGGTTTCTGTGCCCTGGCCTATGGTGGAGGACGTTCCAGTCATTGTTGCTATTGACTCAGGACTCATTGATGTGAATTCACTGGACAACCCTCCTGTGGTTACAGCAATTGATGACTCATAAATGTCTGAAGAACCCAATGAAGCAGCAGATGATCCTCTCATTTTGGTGGACTTGGATTCAGTTGATCCTGTTATTTCTGCTCCTTGGGTGCTTAGGCTTGTTGCGTCGGTAGTTTGCGGGGCATGTGAAGTTTCGCTCATACCTACAAGTCATATTGGTCACTGAGGCTCAGTCAAGTCACAGGTGTCAACACATTTGGTCAAAATCTAAGGCAGTACTGGTCATTGTCACAAGATCACTCCAGTGTGGGTCTATATAGTCATGATAAATTCTAATATTTAAAGTGGATATTTTTCAGTTCATGAATTAGGCATTCTTCACCAACAGAGAAGTTGAAGATGAACCCTCACGCCTTTTCTTTCAAATTTGTGAATGTTATAGGTTAACATATTTCAATTGTATACTGCAATAAGTGTAATTATTTTGTCATAATATTACTATTATATAGAGAAACTGTGTGTCTACTTTGAATTTTAAAAATGGTAGATCATTGTTTCTATTACACCTGATGCTGTTGCCTTAGGTGTGTCTCTATCTGTTTAAGATAATGCTATAAAACTCTTTTCATTACCATTGTTTTAGTATTTATCACATTAAAACGATTTAAGTCTTACAGTACACAGTCAATATCATAGTCAAACAAAATATAGAATCATTTGCCTCAATTTCACTTAATTGAGTTAAATAGTCATCGTATGTGTTACTTTTCTTTTATTGTATTACACAAGGACTATGTTATCTACAATAATACTTAACTTGAATATTTTCTAAATTTGTTAGTTTAAATGTTAAATGATAGATTTTTATGTCAATCAATAAATAATTTTATGGCAGGTGGTTGTAGGGATTAAATACTAGGAATAAGAAACTTGATCATAAAATGATAACTATCCCTATGGCATACATGAATTTGGTCACTAGCTCCTCATTTTAACTAGTATGCGACATGCCAATTTCTAATATTTGACAAGGGATATGGGGACCCCCTCATGCAGAGCCCCCATAACCATTTTGAAGCCTTTAGAATATTTCACTATTCAGGCTCTTGTTTTTACAAAATAATGAAGAATTAGCACTGTGTACATTTTTCCTTTTGCTCCTGTACTGCTGTATATGATTTGTAGTGAGACACAATATTGACAATATCCATTCAATGAATGCAAAATTCATATTAGTAATCCCAAGTCCTTGTCAACAAAACCAATATCAGTCTGGGAGAACGTATCAATGTATAATGAATCAAAGCATCGTTGCATGCATCTGAGAAAACAATGATATATTCATTTAAAAAGAATCTTATGTCTAAATGAAGATAAAATCAACATAAGCATATATCACATGCAAGGATGAATGGGGGGGGGGCGCTCCCTCTAATTTTAGCAAATTTTGTTTTTTTAATGTAAAACTCTAGTCCCTCAAGGGGGCCCCTACAATTTTTACATAAGGGCGCGCCCCCTCTCTAAAATCTTTGGATCCGTCCCTGGTATGCGGCAGACCTTGTGTACTTACACAGATTTGAGTGATTTTAATTTGCCTACTTACTGTTACAGTGGGTTTGAATCTGGAGAATGCCCCTTAGGGTGTGGCAGCTGTCGTTGGTGGCCTCCATCAGGGCCATATGGAGGTCCGCGAAGCTGGTGGTAGCCGTGTTGACAGTCGTGGTTATGCTGGCATTGACGCATCCCTCCCTGTAATAAGATGGATCAGCAAACAACTTTTTCTCTATCTTCTTTAAATATCAACTGGGAGATCACATGTAAAAGTGATTTAAAAAGGAAAATTCTGTAAAAGGTTCAGATCCAGGATTTCTGAAAGGGGTGAGGGTGGGGGGGGGGGGGGGTCAGCATATAGGCTAAGTACTAAAATTGTTGGGTGCGTATTTGAGCACAGTTTTACCCTTTTGCCCAATTTAGGTTTCCATCTAAAGGGGGACAATGTTCGGACCCCCTGAACACCCCGCCTGGATCTACCACTGAAACATAATATTTTTACGCTGCTAAATTTGTGTGCATATAGAACTGAGGGACATCATTCAAGCCCTTTGTAATTGTTTCTTTTAGATCTATAGTCTATATTATTTTCGCTTACATCATATTTTCGCCAATAATATTATGTGAAATGCAGGAACACATGTACAGCGCAAATATCAATATGCTCTATGTACAGGGTATATAATTGTCTAGTACAAACAACTGAGTGAATATACACCATTTAACTAATGATGCAAATACATTTTATTATAGATTAAAAGCACTGCCCTGGTTTTGTGCATTCCCAACAAACTGTATTTAAACTGCCTTCAAACACGAGCTATATTGAATGAAGAAAGTGACTCAAAGGAATCTCACAGGACCCAATACGAACATTGGCATTCGGTAAGCCCTATTTTCATAAATGTAGAAACTTCATAAAAAGGAAACATCTAATAACATATTTTCTGGACAAAGATATTACGGTTTAATCTCAAAGTAAAATGATTTCTCACGAGAATGTAATGTTGAGACAGCATCCACCAAAACCGTCAACTCTTACTCCCCAGATATCTCTGCAAATCTGGAAAAAAAAAGCAAAGACATGGTCTTAATTACAACTCTTTAATCTGAATTCAATTGTACATTTATCAATGTTTCACCATTAATGTTTCACGCATTGCCATTTTTCGTGGCAGGAGTAAGTTTATTTGTATAGTCTTGATGTATTGAACCGACTCCCCAGTTTTCGAGTAATGTAGTGGAAGATCAGCAATGCCGAACCCTAATAACCCAATAAAAATCAATTAGAAAAAAAAATCTAAAAAAATGTAATTATTTTGTCCGTGAAATGAAGCAAAAAAAACAAAAAAAAACACGACAACCACAAAAACATTGACCGTTGCTTAGCCTCGGGTTCCGACCCTCCTTGAATAAGCCATGACGCGGTGGTTTTCTCTTTGTCCAGGTCCCACACGCCGGCACCTGGAACACGTTCCTCACGTGACAAATGAAGGTTAATGTCCCGTAATTGGTGCTCCATACGTAACACACTGTTCTGTTCTTTTACAGAGGTCAAACGCTCCCGTTGAGATTTAATTTTTGCCTCAAGAAAAGTCATGTACTCAGGTGAACCCCTTTTTGGAATATCACCCCCCTCGGGGAATAACCCACCTTCCGCCATGTTGCCCGACATATTCTGCCTTGGTAAACCCGCCTCAAATACAGAACAATTTTGGCAAAACTCACCAGAATAACTTGTGAGACACCCTGCACAGTTAGGCATAACCAAACTGATCCATAGGAACACACGTAAATATTTTTGTAGAGTTTTCTGCCAGTGGTACGCCATGAGAAAAAAAACAAAAAAACTCTTATCCAATACTTGTAGTCAGGTCGGTGGGCTACAGGCAACTGAATTCACCTCTCCCTTCACCTTTCATAGGTCAGTGTCATAGAGGATACGGGGAGGCACTGGGCCATAAACTAACGCCCCCTTCCTTTTATATTCATATAAACCTTTATATGATACATCATTATACAGCACATTGATACCGTTATAATATAATGAGAACTTCGCCTATTCACGTCGTCTACAAAAAATAGTTCTTACATCACGCTAAAAGTAATTATGAGTAAAACAACTAACCCGTGACTAACCATGATTCACCCGTGACTAACGCGTGACTAACGCGTGACTAACCCATGACTAACCCGTGACTAACCCGTGACTTACCCGTGACTAACCCGTGACTAACCCGTGACTACCCCTCTACCTCTCTACCCCTTTACTCCTTCACCTCCTTCACCCTCTTCACCCTCTTCACCCTCTTCACCCCCTTGCCCCCATACAAAATCCTAGCCTAGTAGGGTGTGTTGTCACTGGGCCATATACCCATGTAGGATATTTCTAATCATAGTATAGGCATCCACTGTAATCAGTCCTGGCCACAGGTTCCACCTGCTTCTGCATGGCTTCCTGCACTGCTGGACAGTCTGTAATCCACTTGTTTACCTGATGTCAAGGACACTCTCACCTGTCATGATAGACTTGCCTAGTACATATACTGAGACCTACTTACACTAGGCTAACTGCAATGAGGTTCAGTAGTGTGGCGCTCCTCAGGCTGAGCAGGGCTGGGACAGGCCGATCGGCGAGATGTTCACGGGCCGCCCGACAGCCCGGCCCGTCAGCCAAGTCCCCGGACTCGGCGGCCGACTTCCGGACGGTCTGAACAAGCCAATCAGAGGGCTCCTTTTCTGACCTATGAGGAACCAGTTTCCCTCCTGAATGGACCAATCAAAGCAGGGCGCTCTCTACCGGGTCCTTGCTCTGTACCTAAATTTGGGACACTTTTGGGCCCTGGCCAATTGTTTTTTTTGTGCTGACCTTATAGGTTACCCTGACTTTTGGCTCTTCTTTAGAAGGCCTGTTTGCCTTTAGGGGATTGATGCTGTAGGCTGAGCCTAGATTTAGGCTATTTTTCTGTGTCATACTTTGTGGTGGCCTGTGTTGCCATTGTCTTTTTAGACTGGGAAAGTTATATCTAGTTATTTTTAGGACTAGGTGAGTCATATTAACTTCTTAGCTTGGGCTTTGAGTTAATGTTTTGCCCCACAAGTTCTTAGAAATTGGCAGTTTTCCCCTAAGGCAAACTTGGAATTTGGCCTTTTATTAGAAAGTATTTAGCATTTTAAAAAGGCATTTGGTTTTTTTTATTAGAAAGTTCAGCCTTTTAAAAAGGTATTTGGTCTCTTTGTAAAAAGAACTGTGCCTTTTAAAGGTATTTGGCCTCTTTGTAAAAAGTTGCCCTTTTGTCAAAGGGAATTTTCTAAACTTTAACTTTGTTGAAAGGTAGTTGCCTTTTGTAAAAAGATATTCTCTGAACTTTATTCTGTAACCTGGTATTTCATATTCTGGTTCAGAACTTTATTCTGGAAATATTATCAGAGATTTGTAAACCAGTCTTGTTGGAAAGTTGTTTAATAAACTTTATTTAATTTGAACTTGCATTGTTTGGTTTTACGTCACACTTCCAATCCTAGTGGTCGCTTGGGTCTATTTCCCCAGTAACGTAGCCTGGGGAGCGCTACAGTAACACTTGAGTAAAACTAAAATATAAAAGGGACCTTCACAATTCTAGTAAACAGGAAATGAGGTGTTCTGAGACACAACTTTGAGGTCCCCTGTCATTGAAACCAATGGTACACCCAGACCAACTCCATATCTGAGCATAACCTTGATGACCTTTGTACCCTTTAGCCCTGCTCAGAACAATTCAACTACTCACCTCATTTATTATGTCTTGGATCAGATCGTCCCTCAATGAACCCACGTCGTTGAGTGCACTTGTGAAGTTGACGTTGAAGATCTTCACTGAACCAGAAGCGTAGCCATCTAGAATAAAAGTTGATTTCAGAAATAGTACCTTAATATCTATCTAAAGAATGTTGAACGGTTAGTATTTAGTCTTTTTAGAATATATATTTATCATCATCAAGAATTCAATAGTTATTGTTTAAATGAGAGTCTTCAATCCACTTTTTACGCAAAGAATATTGCCCAATTAACTAGGTGTTCCAAGTGTTCCAAGGATTTACTTTTAGATCTTAAGATGTGTTTGCCCCAAGGTGGCCATCCTTTTGTTTTGATGTCCTAAGATGGGATAAGACAGCAAATTTCGGAGCAAAAATTAAATGAGGTTCAGAGGAATTCGTATTGCAGTTAATGTGAGTCTTAGCTAAGTACAAATAAAACTGGAACCAAAATATCTTCTATTGTATGATAAAAGTTAAGAGGATTGTCTTAAGATTTCATGGGAATGTCCGACTGTTTTGGTACCTAACGTCCCTCATCAGGATTTTATGGGGGATGCAAAAGAGAAGGGCAATCTCTATAATGGGTTTATGAGGGATGTGTAAGGGATCGCAAATAAAGTGAAAATAGAGTTTGAAGATTATCTGTATGAGATTCCGCTTCTTATGTCTAACACTGATTATTGACCAAATGTAAATTGTGACTAACACCAAGCCATGTTGAAAATATTGGGTTATAACGAAACATGACATCTCATCAAATCGCACTTTCCAAGGATAAAAAAGTGAAAGAGTAGTAAAAACAATGTATATATACATACTATGTGTGCTGGTCAATGCAGGACATCCGTCGGGAGACAGAGTGGTTATTGCCGTCCCTAAAAGTACAAGGATAACAACATGAATATCATTTGAACATTTATTTGTTGGTTTGAACTACCAGACTCTGAAGCTCTGGAGCACTGGATCGCGATGTTTCACCGAGCTCCTGGGTGAATGAATCTATGAGATAGTGGAGAACATGCCCCTGAACTTGTATTTAGGCAGGTGATCTTTTGCATGCAGTGTCCCATAGGGAGGGCAACATATTCCACATACTGAAAATACGCACCACCATTATTGAGGGCAACGGCATTTGGAAATTGCAAGTGCACTTTCAGTTTATGGAATACATCCATTAGGCCTATCAGTAGCATAATGTTGTCAACAATCTGATGAAATAAATTTGGTCATATCACTCGAATCTTAGAAAGTTCATTTTGCAAGAGTGGATTTCTTGCGAGTCTGCATAAACAACACAAACAGTTTCTTCAGGGTTAATGCTGTTCTAAAGGAAAAGTATTATATAGTATACACAATCATACAAAATAAAATGTACACAAATTGAATGTGACATTGTTAGTTCTAATGTACTGTACATATACAAAATACGTAATGTTACCACCTTAATTTAGTAGTTAATTGCATATTCTATGGCAGTGTAAAATATACCCTTAAACGACTTGAGCGACAGACAACGCCGACTGGTTATGTCTTCAGTTGACTAGTCCTTACCCTTTGCAAGTATTTCAAATAAAGATAAATGTGGGAATTTGATATAAAATATAGATAACCACAATCGATTCTGATAACGTTTGAGCACGCTAGATTGATATATTAGGACCATCGAGAAACTTAAAATTCCGTTGGTCATCATTCAAATGCTTATTCTGAAGACATTAGCCTCTGAGAAAATAATCATTTTCGATGAAGAATATTACATTTTCCGACATAAGCAAATGAATATCCATAGTTATTAACTTAAACTTTGAAAATGCTAGCATAGGACCACATTAGATACTTTTAGCCAAATACAACTTGAGGTCGCCATACAAAATCCAATTTTATTCATAGGAAGAAGGAAAATCTGCTCAAAACACAAATAAAAGTAGATTTTAACTTACTGTGTTTTGGCCTAATACAACGTTTTTACTCATTTTGCAGACATGTATTATTCCTTAGTAAAATGTTTTTCCTACACATTTTTCCCAATTTAAAAGTACTTGTGCAATGAAAATAGAAAGAAAATGTGGAACTGCTGTCATATTACCATATTTACCTTTAATCCTTGAACAGGCACTTGTTGCTATGGTGGCTTGACTAGAACTAGTGATTAAATTGATCATAAGTGGAGACGCAGCTTTAATCTTTGTTATACCTTACCTGTTACTGTGGGTAATGATCCAGCCGTCGACATTTCTGCAGTTGTTTCTACCACTCCTGCAAATATAAAAATACTTAAAATCTCTTAATGCTTAAATTGCATACTGCGTGGTCATCAAACATATGTCGCTTTTGAATAGGACCGGTCAACACAAAAGTTTGAAATGGCCCATGATAAGAAGACGTTCCATAATCCTGGGGCACAGGTTGACCCGTGATCTTAAAGGGAGGGGCCAGTGAATATAAAATAATATACTGTTTTGATCTTTAGCGTACAGGGAGTTGTGCCAATTTTTACATGTGTATCTATAATATTTCATTTTTTATTCATGTTTTCATAAATTCTACTGATATGTTCCTGTGTGCAGCCCATGCACCTTGCACAGAGCATATTTCTGTGTGTGACGTCACACATGGATCACCCAAAATTTTTGAAATGCACAAATAATACATTCTGGATATCTTATATATTTTGTTTTCAATCCTAAGTCATTTTGGATCATAAAATGAAATAAATTATGGCAGAAAATTGCAACTCCAATGTCTTTTAAAGAATATTTTAATTTGAAAATTTGAAAATAACGTCTGTGACATCACACACAGATTTGTGTATTTACAGATGACTTTTATGTTTCTGAAATTCAAATCACAGTTATTACATGTAGGATTCAATTATTGGTATAGAAATTTCGCATACTTCTAAGCAAACATTCAATCTAACATATAAAGTGTAAAAAAACAAAATTGAAATTTCACTGGCTCCTCTCTTTAACAGTTTTGGTTTCTCATGTTTTTCTCCTTCAATGTCAGTCAGATAATTATAAAAATCAAAAAGGTTTCTTCAAGTTTCTGTGAAAAGTATGTGCGTCAATTATCATGCATGTCCTCTGCAAAAGTTTGAAATGATATTCTCTATTATCAAATTGAAGAAATAATATGTCGTGCTAGAGAAAATAATCACCAAAAGAACTTGATTGCTCAATGATTAGAGGTACCATTGAATTTTTAAGTCATACCTAGGGATCCTGTACTTAGGGTATCAGAGGGTGTGACTGCAGCAGTGCTAGTATATCCAAGAGTCGTCTCCCCTAGGGTGGTAGAGTCAGATTTGGCAGTAGTGCCCTGGACACTTCCTGGTGTTATTGTGCCAGTATTGTCAGGGAGGGTCATTGAGGGTGTGATAGTGGACGAAACTTCAGTCACTGTCCCTTGACTTGACATGCTTATTGTTGTCCCTTCTGACGCCTTTTCTGAGCTCAGGTTCAGTATTGTACTGTCATCAGTTTTAGCAGTTGTCTGCTCATTGGAGGCAGAGACAGTCGAAACTCTTTCTTGTACATCAGTAGATGAATCTATCATTGATAAAGAAGGAATTGGCATGTACTGGAACTTTGTTTGGTATGGGATTTTACATATGATGGATGGTATATATATATGATGTATTTCATATTAGAAAAAAGCTATAAGGCCAAAAAGTTGCAAAAGATGATATTTGTTTAATAAATCATCTAAAGGAAGGATTTAGTTTCACCATTTGGAAACCTTCAGCAAAACCTATACACACGACAATATGGTGAAATATTCTTGAAGCAGCTCTTGTATTCAGACATCATGAGCTATTTCTTTTTTATCCAGGGTTGTATACTGGTACTGTAAAACCAGTACCAGTATAATATACAGAAAAGATCTGTCTAGGGGCTGTTGAGTCGGATTTTAAAGTAGTGTCCTGCACCCTACCTGTGCTTGTTGGGCCAGTACTGTCTGGGATGGTTTGTGAGGGTGCCATAGTGGGAGGAGCTTCAGTCACAGTCACTTGACTTGAGATGCTCAGATTTGGTATAGTACTGTCGATACCCTGCACAGTCGTTGGCTCATTTGATGAGGCAGAGGGAGAAGTATCGGGTTGTAAGGTTGTCATGCCACTAGCTGGCAATGTTCCTTGAACATCAGTTGATGAATCTATTGTCAAAAAGAAGCTTAAGGTATACTTGAAAATGTATACTGGATTTGACATCTTTTGTCTCTTTGTAGGGTAAAGGATGTTATGTGCGTAAAATCATCTATTATGATGTTTTTCACATTTGACCAAAGAGTAAGCCAAATGGGTTTTATATTGTAGTTATTTCTATCATTCTCAGTAAAATCTAACCGCTGAAAATCCTTAGCATCATGCCCCAAAATTAATATTTCAAAGAGGTTTTGACATTTTAACATCAAAAGGGTAGACACTTGAAAACAGTTGGCATGATTTTATGCTGTAAACAACTTGTCCAGAAGTTTTTGAAATACGTCTTACCAGATACCTCTGAACAAGTTTATAAACTATAAGAACTCATTTGAATCCTAAAATTTCCCCGACTTTTCCTTTTTACCAATTTCACGAGTGACATTTAATGTGGCTTTAATTCATTCAATTCAGTGTTCATAGCATACCAGCTGATATCCCTGTACTCCTAATATTTGAGTCTTCCGTCACAGTGGGACCAGTAAACTCAGTTGTCTCCCTCGGGGTCATGGAGTCAGATTTGGCAGTAGCATCCTGGACACTTCCTGGCGTTACTGTGCCAGTATTGTCAAGGGAGGTCATGGAGGGTGCAATAGCGGATGACACTTCAGTCACTGTCCTTTGACTTGACATACTTATTGTTGTCCCTTCTGATGCCTTTTCTGAGCTCAGGTTTAGTATTGTACTGTCATCAGTTTGCACAGTTGTCTGCTCTTTGGAGGAAGAGACAGTCGAAAATGTTTTTTGTGCATCAGTAGATGAATCTATCATTGATAAAGAAAGAATTGGCAAACATTGGAAGTTTATTTGGTATGGGATTTTACATATGATGGATGATATATATATATATATATATATTTGTGATGTATCTAACATTAGAAAAAAGCTATAAGGCAAAAACTGTTGCAAAGAATGATGTTTGTTTAATAAATCATTTAAAAGATGGATTTAGTCTCAACACTTGAGAACCCATGGCAAAACCTGTATACACTACAATAGGGCGAGAAATTCTTGAAGCAGCTCTTGTATTCAGATATCATGAACTACTAAAGCTATTTCTTTTTTATCAAGCAGTTTCCTTGAATGTTTTTTTTTCATTTTTCACCTACAAATTTTTATCAACATTATTTATGTTGTCCTCATTCATAGATGTTATACTTTATTTGATTGAAAGTTCATTGCATACCAGCTGATGTCTCTGTACTTCTTCAATACTAGAACCTACAGTAAAACCAGTATGATAAACAGAAGTATAATAAATAGTCCAGGGGCTGTTGAGTCAGATGTTGAAGTAGTGTCCCTACCTGTGCTTGTTGGGCCAGTACTGTCTGGGATGGTTTTTGAGGGTGCCATAGTGGGAGGAGCTTCAGTCACAGTCACTTGACTTGAGATGCTCAGATTTGGTATAGTACTGTCGATACCCTGCACAGTCGTTGGCTCATTTGATGAGGCAGAGGGAGAAGTAACGGGTTGTAAGGTTGTCATGCCACTAGCTGGCAATGTTCCTTGAACATCAGTTGATGAATCTATTGTCAAGAAGAAGCTTAAGGTATACTTGAAAATGTATACTGGAGTTGACATCCTTTGTCACTTTGTAGAGTAAAGGATGTTATGTGCGTAAAATCATCTATTATGATGTTTTTCACATTTGACCAAAGAGTAAGCTTAATGGGTTTTATATTGTAGTTATTTCTATCATTCTCAGTAAAATCTAACTGCTGAAAATCCTTTTCATCATGCCCCAAAAATAATATTTCAAAGAGGTATTGACATTTTAACATCAAAAGGGTAGACAATTGAAAACAGTTGGCATGATTTTATGCTGTAGACAACTTGTCCAGAAGTTTTTGAAATACGTCTTACCAGATACCTCTGAACAAGTTTATAAACTATAAGAACTCATTTGAATCCTAAAATTTCCCCGACTTTTCCTTTTTACCAATTTCACGAGTGACATTTAATGTGGCTTTAATTCATTCAATTCAGTGTTCATAGCATACCAGCTGATATCCCTGTACTCCTAATATTTGAGTCTTCCGTCACAGTGGGACCAGTAAACTCAGTTGTCTCCCTCGGGGTCATGGAGTCAGATTTGGCAGTAGCATCCTGGACACTTCCTGGCGTTACTGTGCCAGTATTGTCAAGGGAGGTCATGGAGGGTGCAATAGTGGATGACACTTCAGTCACTGTCCTTTGACTTGACATACTTATTGTTGTCCCTTCTGATGCCTTTTCTGAGCTCAGGTTTAGTATTGTACTGTCATCAGTTTGCACAGTTGTCTGATCTTTTGAGGCAGAGACAGTCGAAAATGTTTCTTGTGCATCAGTAGATGAATCTATCATTGATAAAGAAAGAATTGGCATGCATTGGAACTTTGTTTGGAATGGGATTTTACATATGATGGATGATATATATATATATATATATATATTATATGATGTATTTGATATTAGAAAAAAGCTATAAGGCCAAAATGTTGCAAAAGATGATATTTGTTTAATAAATCATCTAAAGGATGGATTTAGTCTCATCATTTGGAAACCTTCAGCAAAACCTATACACACGACAAAATGGTGAAATATTCTTGAAGCAGCTCTTGTATTCAGACATCATGAGCTATTTCTTTTTTATCCAGCAGTCTCCCTGAATGTTTTTTTTTTCATTTTCTATCTACAAATTTATATCAACATTATTTATGTTGTTCTCATTCATAGATGTTCTACTTTATTTGATTGAAAGTTCATTGCATACCAGCTTATGTCTCTGTACTTCCACAATAATAGAACCTACAGTAAAACCAGTATGATAAACAGAAGTATAATAAATAGTCCAGGGGCTGTTGAGTCAGATGTTGAAGTAGTGTCCCTACCTCTGCTTGTTGGGCCAGTACTGTCTGGGATGGTTTTGGAGGGTGGCATAGTGGGAGGAACTTCAGTCACTGTCACTTGACTTGAGATGCTCAGATTTGGTATAGTACTGTCAATACCCTGCACAGTTGTTGGCTCATTTGATGAGGCAGAGGGAGAAGTATCGGGTTGTAAGGTTGTCATGCCACTAGCTGGCAATGTTCCTTGAACATCAGTTGATGAATCTATTGTCAAAAAAAGCTTAAGGTATGCTTAAAAATGTATACTGGATAGAGTAAAGGATGTTATGTGCATAAAACCATCTATTATGATGTTTTTGACATTTGAAAAAAGAGTAAACCAAATGAGTATTATATTGTACTTAATTCTATCATTCACAAGTAAAATCTAACTGCTGAAAATCCTTTTCATCATGCCCCAAATATAATATGTCGACGAGGTATTGATAATTTTATCATCAAAAGGGTAGACAATTGAAAACAGATGGAATGATTTACATTGAAAACAACTTGTCTAGATATTATTGAAGCACCTCTTACCAGATACCCTTGAACAATAAACTATAAGAACTCATTTGAATCCCAAAATTTCCCTGACTTTTCCTTTTTACCAATATCATAAGTAACATTTAGTGTGGCTTAAATTTATTCAATGCAGTGTTCATAGCATACCAGCTGATATCCCTGTACTTCTAATACTAGAGTCTTCTGTCACAGTCGGACTGGTAATCTCAGTTCTCGTCTCCCTTGGGGTCATGGCGTCAGATTTGGCAGTAGCATCTTGGACACTTCCTGGCGTTACTGTGCCAGTATTGTCAAGGGAGGTCATGGAGGGTGCGATAGTGGACGAAACTTCAGTCACTGTCCCTTGACTTATGGAACTTATTGTTGGTTCTTTGGTCACCTTTTCAGAACTCAGGTTTAGTATGGTACTGTCAATACCTTGAACAGTTGTTGGCTCATTTGATGGGGCATTGGACACTGTAGAGGATGGTAAGGTCGTCTTGCAATTAGTTGACAATGTTTCATTAATGTGTACATAAGTGGTGAAACAATAGGGTAGATTTCACCACTGCCTACACTATCAGATCAGAGCCTTTAGCATTCATTTAAGGTTCGACTACAGTAATGAGCAGACAATTAAGACAAACTTGAATATCTCAGTGACTATAGACAATTAAAGCCCATAATACATAATAAAAGCTTCTCTCTTTATAAGCAAACATAATGACACATTTATTTGAGAAAATATGTATTTGAATCCAACCTTTTCAACTTACATTATTTTATGATAAGATAATCAACCATTATATTCAAAACTTTGTCATACATAAGGATATAAAGAGACAAAATGATTACTAACAAATATTGTGGTGAAATTTCCTTCTTCACTGTAGTCTACCTTTAATATAAATGAATCCTTGTGTATTAATTGTATATAAATACTTTATGCATATAAATATTCCTTAACTAATATGGGAGCATATTTGGGAAAAGGTACCTAATGACATTAAATGAGGTCACAAAATCACCTGAAACAAGGGGAAATGTGTCAGCATTATTCTTATTGTAGAGAACCTACTCTTTCAAATGCTGCAAACCATTTTGAAATATTCCTGATAGAACCTGAGATAAACATGTATGAACCTACCCACCTCTTGTACATTGAGAACCCCTTATTCCCAATTACTGTTGTTACTTCCATGTTATGGCAACTTAAAGTTTCTTATGTTTATCAAAAAATTAAGTTTTCTTATTTCTGAGAATATTAAAAGTGCCATAACTATTGACAGGAGTGTTTGTTTCACTCACTGTTTTCAGTTTTGAGAAGGTAAAAACATTTTCTACATTACCTGTGAAAAAATGTTCTTTTCATTTTTCATATTCTTTTTACCGTAACCATGGTAACTCGCTAACCTAAATTCTGCACAGAAATTATGCTAAAAACGTTCCATTTTGATTCTCCCATGATGCATTGCTTATGAAAATTTGGATTTTTTAGTAAATGTCATGAGAATCTTTAGAAAATTTCATGTAAGTCAAAAATTTTCACAAAATAACTTAAAAAATAGTTTTTTCCCCATGTAATTCATGATTAATGTAACAAAGAGTCAATTTCTGCCAGAAACTGCCAGATTTGGCCCAAATTGAGCATAATGGCCTATATTGTACGTAAGATTGCGAAGGAACTAAATATCGTAGAATGATAAAACAAAGAGTAGAAGAATCCCTGGTACTTCATAAAAATTATAAAACATAACTTTTAGCTGCATGTTCAGTGATTGTTTCATAATATGAACAAACCTCCAGAACTAGGGGCCACAGGACGGCCAAAATTGTCATTAGGTACCTTTTCCCAAATATGCTCCCAATTATAAGTTTGACTAAGAATCCCTAAAGTCCGACTGTTTAAAAAGTAGTTTGGTGGTTTTGGAGTCATGTTTAATGGTTTGATACAGGTTGCAGTAGAGTATTAATGTCTCTTGGGGATACTAAGGGCATTTCTGGAACATAAGGAAGGTGGGAATATCTGTGGGACCCTATCCCTTCTTACCTGACATTGTTGAAGCAGTATCAGGGAGGATGCTTGTATCTGGACCAGCAGTTTCCGTTGTACCTGAAAAGAATTCATGTTATGTTTGTAAATGCTTTTACTTGGAGGTGTACCATGGAATTCTAGAAAGCAAAGGCCGCTATGTTAAAAAAAAGTCCTGGCACCTCCTCTGGGGGTGCCAATTTTACATTAAAGATCAAATACTTGACCAAAAAAGGGGAGGTGCACGCTCAATATGCCTCCCCTAGAACCATTCCTGTTAATTGATTTAGTTTTCTACAATTCACTTATATTAAAGTTGAATAGCTTTAATTTCTTCACCACATTTTTATCTGTACCTTTGAAAAAGAAAAAAACATCCATATTGTGCTTGTTTTATTTTATCCCAATATCTTTTTTTCAAAATCATAAGGTCAAAATCATCAACACAATAAGGTTGAACCTGCTGAAAACCCTATTCTGTCAGTAGTAGCTGGCACCTGTACTGATATAACAAAAAGTGGGAAGACAGTTTTGGTCAATAGCGAACAGTCCGTATTCAATACAGCATCTTGTTCTGTTACAGTAAAGACAATCCTTGACAGTGTGGTAGTTGTTTTGTCTATGAAGTTTCCAGATGTTAGAATACATTGTATCGTCTGTTTTTGTAATTGTATGTGTACTGTATGTGTTTGTCACGTCTGTTTTCTTGTCAGAAGCACAGCTCAGATTTGAATTATCCTCCTGCCTAAACTTTCCATGCTTTTTCAAAATTTTAATACAACTAAGGGTCACTCATACCTGCTGTGGACCCAGAACCTGCAGAACCAGCTGTACCAGTGTATTCAGGGGTAGTTTCTGCCTTGGCTGTGGAGGCAGTTTTAATAGTAGTGTCCTGGACACTATCTGGTGTTGTTTTGCCAGTATTGTCGACGAAAGTCGTGGAGGGAGATGTTGTGGGTGAACCTTCAGTCACTGGCCCTCTACTTGTCATACTGACTGTTGTTTCAGCTGTCACTTTTCCAGAACTTGAGGTTTGTATAGTACTGCTGGTGCTTCTTACAGCTGTCGGCTCATTTGACGAGGGACTGGTTGTTGATCCTGTAGAGGCAGTTGGTGTGCTCCCAATTGATGTTTCCGCTGTCATTCTTGCTGTAGTCAAACTTGGAGGACTGGCTGTTCCAGCACTTGATGGTTCATTTGATACTGTAGTGTCAGTTGCTGCTACATTAGTGACTGTCGAAATATCTATACTTTTACTTGCATCTGTAGACCTTACTACAATTGCATCAGTAGATGACCCTATTTACAATGGAGTTGGTATAACACTTATAATTAGTTGAGCAGCAAGGATTGAAGTGATGAAGTGATTACATACTTTGAGAAGAGATAATAATGTTTGCATATTATCTAAATTAAAATGGTCAGAGTTATATTAAAAAATTAACCAATGATATGATTATTAAACTAATATATCAAAAACTATTAAGTATAATACCTTAATGTAAAAGGAAATGCATAGAATGGTTCCTGCGAGAGAGTTCTCAAGAAATATGAGATAGTGATTTTCTTTATCATAAGAATATAACCGTTGAGAAGGTTATAAATGTTTCAAATAAGCTCTCTGGTTTTGGTCCCCTAGGGGATACCTTTTATTCATGCATAGGATTATTTACTCTTTGAAAACTACAGGTATCATTCCATATCCAGCTCTAAGATGTTTATTAATGTTATCTGTTTTATTCTTCTTAAAATTGCAAATCAAAAGCAACTTTCAATCACAAGAATTGAATAGCACTAATCTACAATAGGTTAATTTTAGTAAGTGGTTTGGCAAAACCTTTACTCAAGGTCTATTACTTTCTCTCTTACTTATTCTCTTTTTTAAGTCAAGCTCTGTGTTACAGATTAATATGTAATCATGTAACTAGGATTTCTTATATATACCTCCTATGGACCCAGTTCCTGCAGAAGCAGATGGTATTGTCACAGTAGTTCCACTGCCTTGATGAGTCGTGTCTGCAATGACTGTTGAGTCGGACCTCAAGTCAATGTTGTCAATGCTGGCTGTTGTTTTGTCAGGAGCAGAGTCACTTGAACCTGCTGTTACAGCAGTACCAGTGAATTCAGGGGTAGTTTCTGCCATGGCTGTGGAGTCAGTTTTGAAAGTAGTGTCCTGGATCCCATCTGGTGATGTTTTGCCAGTATTGTCAACGAAAGTGAGGGAGGGAGATGTTGTGGGCGAAACTTGAGTCACTGGCCCTCCACTTGTCATAATGGCTGTTGTTTCAGCTGTCACTTTTTCAGAACTTCTGGTGCTTCTTACAGCTGTTGGCTCATTTGACGAGGGACTGGTTGTTGAGCCTGTAGAATCAGTTGGTGTGCTCCCAATTGATGCTTCCCCTGTCACTCTATCAGTAGTCAGACTTTGAGGACTGTCTGTTCTAGCCCTTGATGGTTCATTTAATACTGTAGTGTCAGTTGCTGCTACATCAGTAACTGTCGAAAAGTCAATAGGTCCACTCGTAAATGCTGACACTACTTTACTTACATCAGTAGTGGACTCTATTCATAACAAAGTGCATATGTTGAGAGTAAGTAACAAGGTACAAATAAATCACAATTTTCATTAAGTAAATTTTCGCCACGTTGATATAATTTAACTATAATCTAGTATGATGTGAAACATAAATGATCCCCTTTGCAAACTACTGTACTGGTGAGAATATTAAGAGAAGTATTAAATAATAAAAACTTTACCTATAGCAGTTGTTCCTGTTCCAATAGTTAGCGGGGAGGTGACAACAGTTGTACCTTAAAAACAAAACAAAAGCATAGTGCCATTATTTTCATGTACAACGTGCCTCTAACCATTTGACTTTGCAGTGATCATTCAGTAAATGTCATACCATAATGACCAATGTTGGACACAAAGCTCTAATCCTGAAATGTAAAATCTAGGGTAAAATAGTAACATAAAAACACAGCATGAAGACTAAAATTGACAGGATTTATTAGGCCACAATAGTGGGGTTCTGGCAGTGGTCTCTGTCAATTCAACAATCTCTGACACACCAAGTGTCGATTGTTCAGCTAGCTTGGAAGCAGTAGTTGTTTCTCCAAGACCTGCAAGTCAACCGTCCGAATTTAGTCTACATAAAGTTTACCTGTCTCTTTCACATAACCCTGAATAACATGCTCCCCGCTCATTTCAATGATGATGCTATTCTTTCCACTCAAGACAGATATACTATGCCCTACTCAGCAACCCTCCATTAAGTATTGATAAAAACTGTCAATGGACTCTAAACTGTCAACCTATCGAAGCATACAGCCCGGGAAAGGCTAATCACTTGAAGAATATGCATGCCTAGGCAACCTGCATCTAGGCTTGACTGAAAGAAGGATGTGAATAGATTTTGCCCCTTAAGCATGTCATCTATGTAGGCAGAAGAGGCATTCATTTGGTCAAGTGTTGATCAGCATTGGCCTGAATAAGGTTTGCTTTGCATTAGAACTTACCCTCCACTGATGGCCCTTCAGTTGTCATGGTGCTTGGAACAGCAGAATCTACAGTGCTTATTGCCTGTGGCTCAGGGTCTACAGTAGTGCTGCTGCCTTGAGCACTTGGCCTGTCACTTGTCTGCCCAACTGTCCCAGTCCTGGGTGCAGTCTCTGAGCTGGCTGTCATTGTCTTTGTGGTCTCCGTTGCAGTGCTGCTAGGAACAGCAGAACCTGCTTCTGGTGACTGAGCTGAGACACTTGGGGTGGTAACCTCAGCGCTAGCCAGGGTTGTGCCAGCTGCAGTTGTGATGTCACCCATTCTTGCAGTGCTGCCGCCCAAGGGAGCGGTAGTCTCTTTCATAGGAGAGCTTGCTCCTTCAGTGCTTCCTGTTGTGTCAGTGGCTGCAGTGTGAGCAAGAGTCGACTGTGTGGTCATTCTAGACTGAGTGGTTGTCTCTGTCATGCCTACAAGTCAAAAGTCAAATGCTTTCAATTGAAAAAAGAGATGGTAAATAATCAGAAGTGTTTTTGGCAAAGTACAACCCAGCGCCTTTCTACTTTCATAGACTGTCAGATAGTTTGCATCTAGTGCATTCCACGGTCCCATTTAAGCCCCTTCAATTCAGCTGGCAACTGATACTTGGACCTAAGGATAGGCCCTCTTTTCAACCTACGTTCTGCCTATCAAGTTCCCATCATCAAACGTCCTCTACAATCTACCTGTGTGTGAGAAGCAAACATTTTGGATCAATAGCAGAAGATGACACCTGAAAATGATACCCTTGACACCTGTCACCTACAGTCACACAGTCTGTTGTCAGTGTTTCAGTTGTACCTAGCCTATTAACTTACCAGCAGCAGATATTTCTCCTACTGTGCTAGTGCTTGGAGTTCCAGGGGTGGAACTACTTCTTTTCTGTTCAGTAACTTCCAAGGTAGTGCTGGCACCATCTCTGGCTTGTGTGGTTCCTAGCTGCTCAGGTGTGCTGGTAGCTGCTGAAGATGCAGTGACGGGACCCTCAGAGAAGGAGTGTGTTGACTGATCGTGAGATGATATTCCCTCAGTGCTTTCAATTCTTGGTGAAGTGGGTGGCATTGTTGCCTCAGGTAAGGCAGTGCTAGATGTTGCCTGGCTGGATTCAGGCAATGTTATGCCAGCCGCAGTTGAGCTATCCCTGATGCTGTCAGTGCTGAACAAGGATGTGGTTGCCTCTCTAGAAGTGCCTTCGGGTCTGGCGGTAGTCTCTGTCAAGTCAACAGTCTCTGATACACCAAGTGTCGATTGTTCAGCTAGCTTGGAAGCAGTAGTTGTTTCTCCAAGACCTGCAAGTCAACCGTCCGAATTCAGTCTACATCAAGCTTACCTGTCTCTGTCACATAACCCTGAATAACATGCTCCCCGCTCATTTCAATGATGATGCTATTCTTTCAACTCAAGGCAGAAATACTATGCCCTACTTAGCAACCCTCCATTAAGTACTGACCAAACTGTCAATGGACTCTTAACTGTCAACCTATCAAAGGATACACCCAGGAAAAGGCTTAATCACTTGCAGAATATGCATGCCTAGGCAACCTGCATCTAGGCTTGATTGAAAGAAGGATGTGAATAGATTTTCCCCCTTAAGCATGTCATCTATGTAGGCAGAAGAGGCATTCATTTGGTCAAGTGTTGATCAGCATTGGCCTGAATAAGGTTTGCTTTGCATTAGAACTTACCCTCCACTGATGTCCCTTCAGTTGCCATGGTGCTTGCAGCAGCAGAATCTACAGTGCTTATTGCCTGTGCCTCAGGGTCTACAGTAGTGCTGCCGCCTTGAGCACTTGGCCTGTCACTTGTCTGCCCAACTGTCCCAGTCCTGGGTGCAGTCTCTGTGCTGGCTGTCATTGTCTTTGTGGTCTCCGTTGCAGTGCTGCTAGGAACAGCAGAACCTGCTTCTGGTGACTGAGCTGAGACACTTGGGGTGGTAACCTCAGCACTAGCCAGGGTTGTGCCAGCTGCAGTTGTGATGTCACCCATACTTGCAGTGCTGCTGCCCAAGGGAGCGGTAGTCTCTTTCACAGGAGAGCTTGCTCCTTCAGTGCTTCCTGTTGTGTCAGTGGCTGCAGTGTGAGCAAGAGTCGACTGTGTGGTCATTCTAGACTGAGTTGTTGTCTCTGTCATGCCTACAAGTCAAAAGTCAAACGCTTTCAATTGAAAAGAGAGATGGTAAATAATCAGAAGTGTTTTTGGCAAAGTACAACCCAGCGCCTCTTTACTTTCATAGACTGTCAGATAGTTTGCATCTAGTGCATTCCACGGTCCCATTTAAGCCCCTTCAATTCAGCTGGCAACTGATACTTGGACCTAAGGATAGGCCCTCTTTTCAACCTACGTTCTGCCTATCAAGTTCCCATCATCAAACGTCCTCTACAATCTACCTGTGTGTGAGAAGCCAACATTTTGGATCAATAACAGAAGATGACACCTGAAAATGATACCCTTGACACCTGTCACCTACAGTCACACAGTCTGTTGTCAGTGTTTCAGTTGTACCTAGCCTATTAACTTACCAGCAGCAGATATTTCTCCTACTGTGCTAGTGCTTGGAGTTCCAGGGGTGGAACTACTTCTTTTCTGTTCAGTAACTTCCAAGGTAGTGCTGGCGCCATCTCTGGCTTGTGTGGTTCCTAGCTGCTCAGGTGTGCTGGTAGCTGCTGGAGATGCAGTACCTGTTGTTATAGCCTTGTCAGTGACGACCGGGCTAGTGACGGGACCCTCAGAGAAGGAGTGTGTTGACTGATCGTGAGATGATATTCCCTCAGTGCTTTCAATTCTTGGTGAAGTGGGTGGCATTGTTGCCTCAGGTAAGGCAGTGCTAGATGTTGCCTGGCTGGATCCAGGCAATGTTATGCCAGCCGCAGTTGAGCTATCCCTGATGTTGTCAGTGCTGAACAAGGATGTGGTTGCCTCTCTAGAAGTGCCTTCGGGTCTGGCGGTAGTCTCTGTCAAGTCAACAGTCTCTGATACACCAAGTGTCGATTGTTCAGCTAGCTTGGAAGCAGTAGTTGTTTCTCCAAGACCTGCAAGTCAACCGTCCGAATTCAGTCTACATCAAGCTTACCTGTCTCTGTCACATAACCCTGAATAACATGCTCCCCGCTCATTTCAATGATGATGCTATTCTTTCAACTCAAGGCAGAAATACTATGCCCTACTTAGCAACCCTCCATTAAGTACTGACCAAACTGTCAATGGACTCTTAACTGTCAACCTATCAAAGGATACACCCAGGAAAAGGCTTAATCACTTGCAGAATATGCATGCCTAGGCAACCTGCATCTAGGCTTGATTGAAAGAAGGATGTGAATAGATTTTCCCCCTTAAGCATGTCATCTATGTAGGCAGAAGAGGCATTCATTTGGTCAAGTGTTGATCAGCATTGGCCTGAATAAGGTTTGCTTTGCATTAGAACTTACCCTCCACTGATGTCCCTTCAGTTGCCATGGTGCTTGCAGCAGCAGAATCTACAGTGCTTATTGCCTGTGCCTCAGGGTCTACAGTAGTGCTGCCGCCTTGAGCACTTGGCCTGTCACTTGTCTGCCCAACTGTCCCAGTCCTGGGTGCAGTCTCTGTGCTGGCTGTCATTGTCTTTGTGGTCTCCGTTGCAGTGCTGCTAGGAACAGCAGAACCTGCTTCTGGTGACTGAGCTGAGACACTTGGGGTGGTAACCTCAGCACTAGCCAGGGTTGTGCCAGCTGCAGTTGTGATGTCACCCATACTTGCAGTGCTGCTGCCCAAGGGAGCGGTAGTCTCTTTCACAGGAGAGCTTGCTCCTTCAGTGCTTCCTGTTGTGTCAGTGGCTGCAGTGTGAGCAAGAGTCGACTGTGTGGTCATTCTAGACTGAGTGGTTGTCTCTGTCATGCCTACAAGTCAAAAGTCAAACGCTTTCAATTGAAAAGAGAGATGGTAAATAATCAGAAGTGTTTTTGGCAAAGTACAACCCAGCGCCTCTTTACTTTCATAGACTGTCAGATAGTTTGCATCTAGTGCATTCCACGGTCCCATTTAAGCCCCTTCAATTCAGCTGGCAACTGATACTTGGACCTAAGGATAGGCCCTCTTTTCAACCTACGTTCTGCCTATCAAGTTCCCATCATCAAACGTCCTCTACAATCTACCTGTGTGTGAGAAGCCAACATTTTGGATCAATAACAGAAGATGACACCTGAAAATGATACCCTTGACACCTGTCACCTACAGTCACACAGTCTGTTGTCAGTGTTTCAGTTGTACCTAGCCTATTAACTTACCAGCAGCAGATATTTCTCCTACTGTGCTAGTGCTTGGAGTTCCAGGGGTGGAACTACTTCTTTTCTGTTCAGTAACTTCCAAGGTAGTGCTGGCGCCATCTCTGGCTTGTGTGGTTCCTAGCTGCTCAGGTGTGCTGGTAGCTGCTGGAGATGCAGTACCTGTTGTTATAGCCTTGTCAGTGACGACCGGGCTAGTGACGGGACCCTCAGAGAAGGAGTGTGTTGACTGATCGTGAGATGATATTCCCTCAGTGCTTTCAAATCTTGGTGAAGTGGGTGGCATTGTTGCCTCAGGTAAGGCAGTGCTAGATGTTGCCTGGCTGGATTCAGGCAATGTTATGCCAGCCGCAGTTGAGCTATCCCTGATGTTGTCAGTGCTGAACAAGGATGTGGTTGCCTCTCTAGAAGTGCCTTCGGGTCTGGCGGTAGTCTCTGTCAAGTCAACAGTCTCTGATACACCAAGTGTCGATTGTTCAGCTAGCTTGGAAGCAGTAGTTGTTTCTCCAAGACCTGCAAGTCAACCGTCCGAATTCAGTCTACATCAAGCTTACCTGTCTCTGTCACATAACCCTGAATAACATGCTCCCCGCTCATTTCAATGATGATGCTATTCTTTCAACTCAAGGCAGAAATACTATGCCCTACTTAGCAACCCTCCATTAAGTACTGACCAAACTGTCAATGGACTCTTAACTGTCAACCTATCAAAGGATACACCCAGGAAAAGGCTTAATCACTTGCAGAATATGCATGCCTAGGCAACCTGCATCTAGGCTTGATTGAAAGAAGGATGTGAATAGATTTTCCCCCTTAAGCATGTCATCTATGTAGGCAGAAGAGGCATTCATTTGGTCAAGTGTTGATCAGCATTGGCCTGAATAAGGTTTGCTTTGCATTAGAACTTACCCTCCACTGATGTCCCTTCAGTTGCCATGGTGCTTGCAGCAGCAGAATCTACAGTGCTTATTGCCTGTGCCTCAGGGTCTACAGTAGTGCTGCCGCCTTGAGCACTTGGCCTGTCACTTGTCTGCCCAACTGTCCCAGTCCTGGGTGCAGTCTCTGTGCTGGCTGTCATTGTCTTTGTGGTCTCCGTTGCAGTGCTGCTAGGAACAGCAGAACCTGCTTCTGGTGACTGAGCTGAGACACTTGGGGTGGTAACCTCAGCACTAGCCAGGGTTGTGCCAGCTGCAGTTGTGATGTCACCCATACTTGCAGTGCTGCTGCCCAAGGGAGCGGTAGTCTCTTTCACAGGAGAGCTTGCTCCTTCAGTGCTTCCTGTTGTGTCAGTGGCTGCAGTGTGAGCAAGAGTCGACTGTGTGGTCATTCTAGACTGAGTGGTTGTCTCTGTCATGCCTACAAGTCAAAAGTCAAACGCTTTCAATTGAAAAGAGAGATGGTAAATAATCAGAAGTGTTTTTGGCAAAGTACAACCCAGCGCCTCTTTACTTTCATAGACTGTCAGATAGTTTGCATCTAGTGCATTCCACGGTCCCATTTAAGCCCCTTCAATTCAGCTGGCAACTGATACTTGGACCTAAGGATAGGCCCTCTTTTCAACCTACGTTCTGCCTATCAAGTTCCCATCATCAAACGTCCTCTACAATCTACCTGTGTGTGAGAAGCCAACATTTTGGATCAATAACAGAAGATGACACCTGAAAATGATACCCTTGACACCTGTCACCTACAGTCACACAGTCTGTTGTCAGTGTTTCAGTTGTACCTAGCCTATTAACTTACCAGCAGCAGATATTTCTCCTACTGTGCTAGTGCTTGGAGTTCCAGGGGTGGAACTACTTCTTTTCTGTTCAGTAACTTCCAAGGTAGTGCTGGCGCCATCTCTGGCTTGTGTGGTTCCTAGCTGCTCAGGTGTGCTGGTAGCTGCTGGAGATGCAGTACCTGTTGTTATAGCCTTGTCAGTGACGACCGGGCTAGTGACGGGACCCTCAGAGAAGGAGTGTGTTGACTGATCGTGAGATGATATTCCCTCAGTGCTTTCAAATCTTGGTGAAGTGGGTGGCATTGTTGCCTCAGGTAAGGCAGTGCTAGATGTTGCCTGGCTGGATTCAGGCAATGTTATGCCAGCCGCAGTTGAGCTATCCCTGATGCTGTCAGTGCTGAACAAGGATGTGGTTGCCTCTCTAGAAGTGCCTTCGGGTCTGGCGGTAGTCTCTGTCAAGTCAACAGTCTCTGATACACCAAGTGTCGATTGTTCAGCTAGCTTGGAAGCAGTAGTTGTTTCTCCAAGACCTGCAAGTCAACCGTCCGAATTCAGTCTACATCAAGCTTACCTGTCTCTGTCACATAACCCTGAATAACATGCTCCCCGCTCATTTCAATGATGATGCTATTCTTTCAACTCAAGGCAGAAATACTATGCCCTACTTAGCAACCCTCCATTAAGTACTGACCAAACTGTCAATGGACTCTTAACTGTCAACCTATCAAAGGATACACCCAGGAAAAGGCTTAATCACTTGCAGAATATGCATGCCTAGGCAACCTGCATCTAGGCTTGATTGAAAGAAGGATGTGAATAGATTTTCCCCCTTAAGCATGTCATCTATGTAGGCAGAAGAGGCATTCATTTGGTCAAGTGTTGATCAGCATTGGCCTGAATAAGGTTTGCTTTGCATTAGAACTTACCCTCCACTGATGTCCCTTCAGTTGCCATGGTGCTTGCAGCAGCAGAATCTACAGTGCTTATTGCCTGTGCCTCAGGGTCTACAGTAGTGCTGCCGCCTTGAGCACTTGGCCTGTCACTTGTCTGCCCAACTGTCCCAGTCCTGGGTGCAGTCTCTGTGCTGGCTGTCATTGTCTTTGTGGTCTCCGTTGCAGTGCTGCTAGGAACAGCAGAACCTGCTTCTGGTGACTGAGCTGAGACACTTGGGGTGGTAACCTCAGCACTAGCCAGGGTTGTGCCAGCTGCAGTTGTGATGTCACCCATACTTGCAGTGCTGCTGCCCAAGGGAGCGGTAGTCTCTTTCACAGGAGAGCTTGCTCCTTCAGTGCTTCCTGTTGTGTCAGTGGCTGCAGTGTGAGCAAGAGTCGACTGTGTGGTCATTCTAGACTGAGTTGTTGTCTCTGTCATGCCTACAAGTCAAAAGTCAAACGCTTTCAATTGAAAAGAGAGATGGTAAATAATCAGAAGTGTTTTTGGCAAAGTACAACCCAGCGCCTCTTTACTTTCATAGACTGTCAGATAGTTTGCATCTAGTGCATTCCACGGTCCCATTTAAGCCCCTTCAATTCAGCTGGCAACTGATACTTGGACCTAAGGATAGGCCCTCTTTTCAACCTACGTTCTGCCTATCAAGTTCCCATCATCAAACGTCCTCTACAATCTACCTGTGTGTGAGAAGCCAACATTTTGGATCAATAACAGAAGATGACACCTGAAAATGATACCGTTGACACCTGTCACCTACAGTCACACAGTCTGTTGTCAGTGTTTCAGTTGTACCTAGCCTATTAACTTACCAGCAGCAGATATTTCTCCTACTGTGCTAGTGCTTGGAGTTCCAGGGGTGGAACTACTTCTTTTCTGTTCAGTAACTTCCAAGGTAGTGCTGGCGCCATCTCTGGCTTGTGTGGTTCCTAGCTGCTCAGGTGTGCTGGTAGCTGCTGGAGATGCAGTACCTGTTGTTATAGCCTTGTCAGTGACGACCGGGCTAGTGACGGGACCCTCAGAGAAGGAGTGTGTTGACTGATCGTGAGATGATATTCCCTCAGTGCTTTCAATTCTTGGTGAAGTGGGTGGCATGGTTGCCTCAGGTAAGGCAGTGCTAGATGTTGCCTGGCTGGATTCAGGCAATGTTATGCCAGCCGCAGTTGAGCTATCCCTGATGCTGTCAGTGCTGAACAAGGATGTGGTTGCCTCTCTAGAAGTGCCTTCGGGTCTGGCGGTAGTCTCTGTCAAGTCAACAGTCTCTGATACACCAAGTGTCGATTGTTCAGCTAGCTTGGAAGCAGTAGTTGTTTCTCCAAGACCTGCAAGTCAACCGTCCGAATTCAGTCTACATCAAGCTTACCTGTCTCTGTCACATAACCCTGAATAACATGCTCCCCGCTCATTTCAATGATGATGCTATTCTTTCAACTCAAGGCAGAAATACTATGCCCTACTTAGGAACCCTCCATTAAGTACTGACCAAACTGTCAATGGACTCTTAACTGTCAACCTATCAAAGGATACACCCAGGAAAAGGCTTAATCACTTGCAGAATATGCATGCCTAGGCAACCTGCATCTAGGCTTGATTGAAAGAAGGATGTGAATAGATTTTCCCCCTTAAGCATGTCATCTATGTAGGCAGAAGAGGCATTCATTTGGTCAAGTGTTGATCAGCATTGGCCTGAATAAGGTTTGCTTTGCATTAGAACTTACCCTCCACTGATGTCCCTTCAGTTGCCATGGTGCTTGCAGCAGCAGAATCTACAGTGCTTATTGCCTGTGCCTCAGGGTCTACAGTAGTGCTGCCGCCTTGAGCACTTGGCCTGTCACTTGTCTGCCCAACTGTCCCAGTCCTGGGTGCAGTCTCTGTGCTGGCTGTCATTGTCTTTGTGGTCTCCGTTGCAGTGCTGCTAGGAACAGCAGAACCTGCTTCTGGTGACTGAGCTGAGACACTTGGGGTGGTAACCTCAGCACTAGCCAGGGTTGTGCCAGCTGCAGTTGTGATGTCACCCATACTTGCAGTGCTGCTGCCCAAGGGAGCGGTAGTCTCTTTCACAGGAGAGCTTGCTCCTTCAGTGCTTCCTGTTGTGTCAGTGGCTGCAGTGTGAGCAAGAGTCGACTGTGTGGTCATTCTAGACTGAGTTGTTGTCTCTGTCATGCCTACAAGTCAAAAGTCAAACGCTTTCAATTGAAAAGAGAGATGGTAAATAATCAGAAGTGTTTTTGGCAAAGTACAACCCAGCGCCTCTTTACTTTCATAGACTGTCAGATAGTTTGCATCTAGTGCATTCCACGGTCCCATTTAAGCCCCTTCAATTCAGCTGGCAACTGATACTTGGACCTAAGGATAGGCCCTCTTTTCAACCTACGTTCTGCCTATCAAGTTCCCATCATCAAACGTCCTCTACAATCTACCTGTGTGTGAGAAGCCAACATTTTGGATCAATAACAGAAGATGACACCTGAAAATGATACCCTTGACACCTGTCACCTACAGTCACACAGTCTGTTGTCAGTGTTTCAGTTGTACCTAGCCTATTAACTTACCAGCAGCAGATATTTCTCCTACTGTGCTAGTGCTTGGAGTTCCAGGGGTGGAACTACTTCTTTTCTGTTCAGTAACTTCCAAGGTAGTGCTGGCGCCATCTCTGGCTTGTGTGGTTCCTAGCTGCTCAGGTGTGCTGGTAGCTGCTGGAGATGCAGTACCTGTTGTTATAGCCTTGTCAGTGACGACCGGGCTAGTGACGGGACCCTCAGAGAAGGAGTGTGTTGACTGATCGTGAGATGATATTCCCTCAGTGCTTTCAAATCTTGGTGAAGTGGGTGGCATTGTTGCCTCAGGTAAGGCAGTGCTAGATGTTGCCTGGCTGGATTCAGGCAATGTTATGCCAGCCGCAGTTGAGCTATCCCTGATGCTGTCAGTGCTGAACAAGGATGTGGTTGCCTCTCTAGAAGTGCCTTCGGGTCTGGCGGTAGTCTCTGTCAAGTCAACAGTCTCTGATACACCAAGTGTCGATTGTTCAGCTAGCTTGGAAGCAGTAGTTGTTTCTCCAAGACCTGCAAGTCAACCGTCCGAATTCAGTCTACATCAAGCTTACCTGTCTCTGTCACATAACCCTGAATAACATGCTCCCCGCTCATTTCAATGATGATGCTATTCTTTCAACTCAAGGCAGAAATACTATGCCCTACTTAGGAACCCTCCATTAAGTACTGACCAAACTGTCAATGGACTCTTAACTGTCAACCTATCAAAGGATACACCCAGGAAAAGGCTTAATCACTTGCAGAATATGCATGCCTAGGCAACCTGCATCTAGGCTTGATTGAAAGAAGGATGTGAATAGATTTTCCCCCTTAAGCATGTCATCTATGTAGGCAGAAGAGGCATTCATTTGGTCAAGTGTTGATCAGCATTGGCCTGAATAAGGTTTGCTTTGCATTAGAACTTACCCTCCACTGATGTCCCTTCAGTTGCCATGGTGCTTGCAGCAGCAGAATCTACAGTGCTTATTGCCTGTGCCTCAGGGTCTACAGTAGTGCTGCCGCCTTGAGCACTTGGCCTGTCACTTGTCTGCCCAACTGTCCCAGTCCTGGGTGCAGTCTCTGTGCTGGCTGTCATTGTCTTTGTGGTCTCCGTTGCAGTGCTGCTAGGAACAGCAGAACCTGCTTCTGGTGACTGAGCTGAGACACTTGGGGTGGTAACCTCAGCACTAGCCAGGGTTGTGCCAGCTGCAGTTGTGATGTCACCCATACTTGCAGTGCTGCTGCCCAAGGGAGCGGTAGTCTCTTTCACAGGAGAGCTTGCTCCTTCAGTGCTTCCTGTTGTGTCAGTGGCTGCAGTGTGAGCAAGAGTCGACTGTGTGGTCATTCTAGACTGAGTTGTTGTCTCTGTCATGCCTACAAGTCAAAAGTCAAACGCTTTCAATTGAAAAGAGAGATGGTAAATAATCAGAAGTGTTTTTGGCAAAGTACAACCCAGCGCCTCTTTACTTTCATAGACTGTCAGATAGTTTGCATCTAGTGCATTCCACGGTCCCATTTAAGCCCCTTCAATTCAGCTGGCAACTGATACTTGGACCTAAGGATAGGCCCTCTTTTCAACCTACGTTCTGCCTATCAAGTTCCCATCATCAAACGTCCTCTACAATCTACCTGTGTGTGAGAAGCCAACATTTTGGATCAATAACAGAAGATGACACCTGAAAATGATACCCTTGACACCTGTCACCTACAGTCACACAGTCTGTTGTCAGTGTTTCAGTTGTACCTAGCCTATTAACTTACCAGCAGCAGATATTTCTCCTACTGTGCTAGTGCTTGGAGTTCCAGGGGTGGAACTACTTCTTTTCTGTTCAGTAACTTCCAAGGTAGTGCTGGCGCCATCTCTGGCTTGTGTGGTTCCTAGCTGCTCAGGTGTGCTGGTAGCTGCTGGAGATGCAGTACCTGTTGTTATAGCCTTGTCAGTGACGACCGGGCTAGTGACGGGACCCTCAGAGAAGGAGTGTGTTGACTGATCGTGAGATGATATTCCCTCAGTGCTTTCAATTCTTGGTGAAGTGGGTGGCATTGTTGCCTCAGGTAAGGCAGTGCTAGATGTTGCCTGGCTGGATTCAGGCAATGTTATGCCAGCCGCAGTTGAGCTATCCCTGATGCTGTCAGTGCTGAACAAGGATGTGGTTGCCTCTCTAGAAGTGCCTTCGGGTCTGGCGGTAGTCTCTGTCAAGTCAACAGTCTCTGATACACCAAGTGTCGATTGTTCAGCTAGCTTGGAAGCAGTAGTTGTTTCTCCAAGACCTGCAAGTCAACCGTCCGAATTCAGTCTACATCAAGCTTACCTGTCTCTGTCACATAACCCTGAATAACATGCTCCCCGCTCATTTCAATGATGATGCTATTCTTTCAACTCAAGGCAGAAATACTATGCCCTACTTAGGAACCCTCCATTAAGTACTGACCAAACTGTCAATGGACTCTTAACTGTCAACCTATCAAAGGATACACCCAGGAAAAGGCTTAATCACTTGCAGAATATGCATGCCTAGGCAACCTGCATCTAGGCTTGATTGAAAGAAGGATGTGAATAGATTTTCCCCCTTAAGCATGTCATCTATGTAGGCAGAAGAGGCATTCATTTGGTCAAGTGTTGATCAGCATTGGCCTGAATAAGGTTTGCTTTGCATTAGAACTTACCCTCCACTGATGTCCCTTCAGTTGCCATGGTGCTTGCAGCAGCAGAATCTACAGTGCTTATTGCCTGTGCCTCAGGGTCTACAGTAGTGCTGCCGCCTTGAGCACTTGGCCTGTCACTTGTCTGCCCAACTGTCCCAGTCCTGGGTGCAGTCTCTGTGCTGGCTGTCATTGTCTTTGTGGTCTCCGTTGCAGTGCTGCTAGGAACAGCAGAACCTGCTTCTGGTGACTGAGCTGAGACACTTGGGGTGGTAACCTCAGCACTAGCCAGGGTTGTGCCAGCTGCAGTTGTGATGTCACCCATACTTGCAGTGCTGCTGCCCAAGGGAGAGGTAGTCTCTTTCACAGGAGAGCTTGCTCCTTCAGTGCTTCCTGTTGTGTCAGTGGCTGCAGTGTGAGCAAGAGTCGACTGTGTGGTCATTCTAGACTGAGTTGTTGTCTCTGTCATGCCTACAAGTCAAAAGTCAAACGCTTTCAATTGAAAAGAGAGATGGTAAATAATCAGAAGTGTTTTTGGCAAAGTACAACCCAGCGCCTCTTTACTTTCATAGACTGTCAGATAGTTTGCATCTAGTGCATTCCACGGTCCCATTTAAGCCCCTTCAATTCAGCTGGCAACTGATACTTGGACCTAAGGATAGGCCCTCTTTTCAACCTACGTTCTGCCTATCAAGTTCCCATCATCAAACGTCCTCTACAATCTACCTGTGTGTGAGAAGCCAACATTTTGGATCAATAACAGAAGATGACACCTGAAAATGATACCCTTGACACCTGTCACCTACAGTCACACAGTCTGTTGTCAGTGTTTCAGTTGTACCTAGCCTATTAACTTACCAGCAGCAGATATTTCTCCTACTGTGCTAGTGCTTGGAGTTCCAGGGGTGGAACTACTTCTTTTCTGTTCAGTAACTTCCAAGGTAGTGCTGGCGCCATCTCTGGCTTGTGTGGTTCCTAGCTGCTCAGGTGTGCTGGTAGCTGCTGGAGATGCAGTACCTGTTGTTATAGCCTTGTCAGTGACGACCGGGCTAGTGACGGGACCCTCAGAGAAGGAGTGTGTTGACTGATCGTGAGATGATATTCCCTCAGTGCTTTCAATTCTTGGTGAAGTGGGTGGCATTGTTGCCTCAGGTAAGGCAGTGCTAGATGTTGCCTGGCTGGATTCAGGCAATGTTATGCCAGCCGCAGTTGAGCTATCCCTGATGCTGTCAGTGCTGAACAAGGATGTGGTTGCCTCTCTAGAAGTGCCTTCGGGTCTGGCGGTAGTCTCTGTCAAGTCAACAGTCTCTGATACACCAAGTGTCGATTGTTCAGCTAGCTTGGAAGCAGTAGTTGTTTCTCCAAGACCTGCAAGTCAACCGTCCGAATTCAGTCTACATCAAGCTTACCTGTCTCTGTCACATAACCCTGAATAACATGCTCCCCGCTCATTTCAATGATGATGCTATTCTTTCAACTCAAGGCAGAAATACTATGCCCTACTTAGGAACCCTCCATTAAGTACTGACCAAACTGTCAATGGACTCTTAACTGTCAACCTATCAAAGGATACACCCAGGAAAAGGCTTAATCACTTGCAGAATATGCATGCCTAGGCAACCTGCATCTAGGCTTGATTGAAAGAAGGATGTGAATAGATTTTCCCCCTTAAGCATGTCATCTATGTAGGCAGAAGAGGCATTCATTTGGTCAAGTGTTGATCAGCATTGGCCTGAATAAGGTTTGCTTTGCATTAGAACTTACCCTCCACTGATGTCCCTTCAGTTGCCATGGTGCTTGCAGCAGCAGAATCTACAGTGCTTATTGCCTGTGCCTCAGGGTCTACAGTAGTGCTGCCGCCTTGAGCACTTGGCCTGTCACTTGTCTGCCCAACTGTCCCAGTCCTGGGTGCAGTCTCTGTGCTGGCTGTCATTGTCTTTGTGGTCTCCGTTGCAGTGCTGCTAGGAACAGCAGAACCTGCTTCTGGTGACTGAGCTGAGACACTTGGGGTGGTAACCTCAGCACTAGCCAGGGTTGTGCCAGCTGCAGTTGTGATGTCACCCATACTTGCAGTGCTGCTGCCCAAGGGAGCGGTAGTCTCTTTCACAGGAGAGCTTGCTCCTTCAGTGCTTCCTGTTGTGTCAGTGGCTGCAGTGTGAGCAAGAGTCGATTGTGTGGTCATTCTAGACTGAGTTGTTGTCTCTGTCATGCCTACAAGTCAAAAGTCAAACGCTTTCAATTGAAAAGAGAGATGGTAAATAATCAGAAGTGTTTTTGGCAAAGTACAACCCAGCGCCTCTTTACTTTCATAGACTGTCAGATAGTTTGCATCTAGTGCATTCCACGGTCCCATTTAAGCCCCTTCAATTCAGCTGGCAACTGATACTTGGACCTAAGGATAGGCCCTCTTTTCAACCTACGTTCTGCCTATCAAGTTCCCATCATCAAACGTCCTCTACAATCTACCTGTGTGTGAGAAGCCAACATTTTGGATCAATAACAGAAGATGACACCTGAAAATGATACCCTTGACACCTGTCACCTACAGTCACACAGTCTGTTGTCAGTGTTTCAGTTGTACCTAGCCTATTAACTTACCAGCAGCAGATATTTCTCCTACTGTGCTAGTGCTTGGAGTTCCAGGGGTGGAACTACTTCTTTTCTGTTCAGTAACTTCCAAGGTAGTGCTGGCGCCATCTCTGGCTTGTGTGGTTCCTAGCTGCTCAGGTGTGCTGGTAGCTGCTGGAGATGCAGTACCTGTTGTTATAGCCTTGTCAGTGACGACCGGGCTAGTGACGGGACCCTCAGAGAAGGAGTGTGTTGACTGATCGTGAGATGATATTCCCTCAGTGCTTTCAATTCTTGGTGAAGTGGGTGGCATTGTTGCCTCAGGTAAGGCAGTGCTAGATGTTGCCTGGCTGGATTCAGGCAATGTTATGCCAGCCGCAGTTGAGCTATCCCTGATGCTGTCAGTGCTGAACAAGGATGTGGTTGCCTCTCTAGAAGTGCCTTCGGGTCTGGCGGTAGTCTCTGTCAAGTCAACAGTCTCTGATACACCAAGTGTCGATTGTTCAGCTAGCTTGGAAGCAGTAGTTGTTTCTCCAAGACCTGCAAGTCAACCGTCCGAATTCAGTCTACATCAAGCTTACCTGTCTCTGTCACATAACCCTGAATAACATGCTCCCCGCTCATTTCAATGATGATGCTATTCTTTCAACTCAAGGCAGAAATACTATGCCCTACTTAGGAACCCTCCATTAAGTACTGACCAAACTGTCAATGGACTCTTAACTGTCAACCTATCAAAGGATACACCCAGGAAAAGGCTTAATCACTTGCAGAATATGCATGCCTAGGCAACCTGCATCTAGGCTTGATTGAAAGAAGGATGTGAATAGATTTTCCCCCTTAAGCATGTCATCTATGTAGGCAGAAGAGGCATTCATTTGGTCAAGTGTTGATCAGCATTGGCCTGAATAAGGTTTGCTTTGCATTAGAACTTACCCTCCACTGATGTCCCTTCAGTTGCCATGGTGCTTGCAGCAGCAGAATCTACAGTGCTTATTGCCTGTGCCTCAGGGTCTACAGTAGTGCTGCCGCCTTGAGCACTTGGCCTGTCACTTGTCTGCCCAACTGTCCCAGTCCTGGGTGCAGTCTCTGTGCTGGCTGTCATTGTCTTTGTGGTCTCCGTTGCAGTGCTGCTAGGAACAGCAGAACCTGCTTCTGGTGACTGAGCTGAGACACTTGGGGTGGTAACCTCAGCACTAGCCAGGGTTGTGCCAGCTGCAGTTGTGATGTCACCCATACTTGCAGTGCTGCTGCCCAAGGGAGCGGTAGTCTCTTTCACAGGAGAGCTTGCTCCTTCAGTGCTTCCTGTTGTGTCAGTGGCTGCAGTGTGAGCAAGAGTCGACTGTGTGGTCATTCTAGACTGAGTTGTTGTCTCTGTCATGCCTACAAGTCAAAAGTCAAACGCTTTCAATTGAAAAGAGAGATGGTAAATAATCAGAAGTGTTTTTGGCAAAGTACAACCCAGCGCCTCTTTACTTTCATAGACTGTCAGATAGTTTGCATCTAGTGCATTCCACGGTCCCATTTAAGCCCCTTCAATTCAGCTGGCAACTGATACTTGGACCTAAGGATAGGCCCTCTTTTCAACCTACGTTCTGCCTATCAAGTTCCCATCATCAAACGTCCTCTACAATCTACCTGTGTGTGAGAAGCCAACATTTTGGATCAATAACAGAAGATGACACCTGAAAATGATACCCTTGACACCTGTCACCTACAGTCACACAGTCTGTTGTCAGTGTTTCAGTTGTACCTAGCCTATTAACTTACCAGCAGCAGATATTTCTCCTACTGTGCTAGTGCTTGGAGTTCCAGGGGTGGAACTACTTCTTTTCTGTTCAGTAACTTCCAAGGTAGTGCTGGCGCCATCTCTGGCTTGTGTGGTTCCTAGCTGCTCAGGTGTGCTGGTAGCTGCTGGAGATGCAGTACCTGTTGTTATAGCCTTGTCAGTGACGACCGGGCTAGTGACGGGACCCTCAGAGAAGGAGTGTGTTGACTGATCGTGAGATGATATTCCCTCAGTGCTTTCAATTCTTGGTGAAGTGGGTGGCATTGTTGCCTCAGGTAAGGCAGTGCTAGATGTTGCCTGGCTGGATTCAGGCAATGTTATGCCAGCCGCAGTTGAGCTATCCCTGATGCTGTCAGTGCTGAACAAGGATGTGGTTGCCTCTCTAGAAGTGCCTTCGGGTCTGGCGGTAGTCTCTGTCAAGTCAACAGTCTCTGATACACCAAGTGTCGATTGTTCAGCTAGCTTGGAAGCAGTAGTTGTTTCTCCAAGACCTGCAAGTCAACCGTCCGAATTCAGTCTACATCAAGCTTACCTGTCTCTGTCACATAACCCTGAATAACATGCTCCCCGCTCATTTCAATGATGATGCTATTCTTTCAACTCAAGGCAGAAATACTATGCCCTACTTAGGAACCCTCCATTAAGTACTGACCAAACTGTCAATGGACTCTTAACTGTCAACCTATCAAAGGATACACCCAGGAAAAGGCTTAATCACTTGCAGAATATGCATGCCTAGGCAACCTGCATCTAGGCTTGATTGAAAGAAGGATGTGAATAGATTTTCCCCCTTAAGCATGTCATCTATGTAGGCAGAAGAGGCATTCATTTGGTCAAGTGTTGATCAGCATTGGCCTGAATAAGGTTTGCTTTGCATTAGAACTTACCCTCCACTGATGTCCCTTCAGTTGCCATGGTGCTTGCAGCAGCAGAATCTACAGTGCTTATTGCCTGTGCCTCAGGGTCTACAGTAGTGCTGCCGCCTTGAGCACTTGGCCTGTCACTTGTCTGCCCAACTGTCCCAGTCCTGGGTGCAGTCTCTGTGCTGGCTGTCATTGTCTTTGTGGTCTCCGTTGCAGTGCTGCTAGGAACAGCAGAACCTGCTTCTGGTGACTGAGCTGAGACACTTGGGGTGGTAACCTCAGCACTAGCCAGGGTTGTGCCAGCTGCAGTTGTGATGTCACCCATACTTGCAGTGCTGCTGCCCAAGGGAGCGGTAGTCTCTTTCACAGGAGAGCTTGCTCCTTCAGTGCTTCCTGTTGTGTCAGTGGCTGCAGTGTGAGCAAGAGTCGACTGTGTGGTCATTCTAGACTGAGTTGTTGTCTCTGTCATGCCTACAAGTCAAAAGTCAAACGCTTTCAATTGAAAAGAGAGATGGTAAATAATCAGAAGTGTTTTTGGCAAAGTACAACCCAGCGCCTCTTTACTTTCATAGACTGTCAGATAGTTTGCATCTAGTGCATTCCACGGTCCCATTTAAGCCCCTTCAATTCAGCTGGCAACTGATACTTGGACCTAAGGATAGGCCCTCTTTTCAACCTACGTTCTGCCTATCAAGTTCCCATCATCAAACGTCCTCTACAATCTACCTGTGTGTGAGAAGCCAACATTTTGGATCAATAACAGAAGATGACACCTGAAAATGATACCCTTGACACCTGTCACCTACAGTCACACAGTCTGTTGTCAGTGTTTCAGTTGTACCTAGCCTATTAACTTACCAGCAGCAGATATTTCTCCTACTGTGCTAGTGCTTGGAGTTCCAGGGGTGGAACTACTTCTTTTCTGTTCAGTAACTTCCAAGGTAGTGCTGGCGCCATCTCTGGCTTGTGTGGTTCCTAGCTGCTCAGGTGTGCTGGTAGCTGCTGGAGATGCAGTACCTGTTGTTATAGCCTTGTCAGTGACGACCGGGCTAGTGACGGGACCCTCAGAGAAGGAGTGTGTTGACTGATCGTGAGATGATATTCCCTCAGTGCTTTCAATTCTTGGTGAAGTGGGTGGCATTGTTGCCTCAGGTAAGGCAGTGCTAGATGTTGCCTGGCTGGATTCAGGCAATGTTATGCCAGCCGCAGTTGAGCTATCCCTGATGCTGTCAGTGCTGAACAAGGATGTGGTTGCCTCTCTAGAAGTGCCTTCGGGTCTGGCGGTAGTCTCTGTCAAGTCAACAGTCTCTGATACACCAAGTGTCGATTGTTCAGCTAGCTTGGAAGCAGTAGTTGTTTCTCCAAGACCTGCAAGTCAACCGTCCGAATTCAGTCTACATCAAGCTTACCTGTCTCTGTCACATAACCCTGAATAACATGCTCCCCGCTCATTTCAATGATGATGCTATTCTTTCAACTCAAGGCAGAAATACTATGCCCTACTTAGGAACCCTCCATTAAGTACTGACCAAACTGTCAATGGACTCTTAACTGTCAACCTATCAAAGGATACACCCAGGAAAAGGCTTAATCACTTGCAGAATATGCATGCCTAGGCAACCTGCATCTAGGCTTGATTGAAAGAAGGATGTGAATAGATTTTCCCCCTTAAGCATGTCATCTATGTAGGCAGAAGAGGCATTCATTTGGTCAAGTGTTGATCAGCATTGGCCTGAATAAGGTTTGCTTTGCATTAGAACTTACCCTCCACTGATGTCCCTTCAGTTGCCATGGTGCTTGCAGCAGCAGAATCTACAGTGCTTATTGCCTGTGCCTCAGGGTCTACAGTAGTGCTGCCGCCTTGAGCACTTGGCCTGTCACTTGTCTGCCCAACTGTCCCAGTCCTGGGTGCAGTCTCTGTGCTGGCTGTCATTGTCTTTGTGGTCTCCGTTGCAGTGCTGCTAGGAACAGCAGAACCTGCTTCTGGTGACTGAGCTGAGACACTTGGGGTGGTAACCTCAGCACTAGCCAGGGTTGTGCCAGCTGCAGTTGTGATGTCACCCATACTTGCAGTGCTGCTGCCCAAGGGAGCGGTAGTCTCTTTCACAGGAGAGCTTGCTCCTTCAGTGCTTCCTGTTGTGTCAGTGGCTGCAGTGTGAGCAAGAGTCGACTGTGTGGTCATTCTAGACTGAGTTGTTGTCTCTGTCATGCCTACAAGTCAAAAGTCAAACGCTTTCAATTGAAAAGAGAGATGGTAAATAATCAGAAGTGTTTTTGGCAAAGTACAACCCAGCGCCTCTTTACTTTCATAGACTGTCAGATAGTTTGCATCTAGTGCATTCCACGGTCCCATTTAAGCCCCTTCAATTCAGCTGGCAACTGATACTTGGACCTAAGGATAGGCCCTCTTTTCAACCTACGTTCTGCCTATCAAGTTCCCATCATCAAACGTCCTCTACAATCTACCTGTGTGTGAGAAGCCAACATTTTGGATCAATAACAGAAGATGACACCTGAAAATGATACCCTTGACACCTGTCACCTACAGTCACACAGTCTGTTGTCAGTGTTTCAGTTGTACCTAGCCTATTAACTTACCAGCAGCAGATATTTCTCCTACTGTGCTAGTGCTTGGAGTTCCAGGGGTGGAACTACTTCTTTTCTGTTCAGTAACTTCCAAGGTAGTGCTGGCGCCATCTCTGGCTTGTGTGGTTCCTAGCTGCTCAGGTGTGCTGGTAGCTGCTGGAGATGCAGTACCTGTTGTTATAGCCTTGTCAGTGACGACCGGGCTAGTGACGGGACCCTCAGAGAAGGAGTGTGTTGACTGATCGTGAGATGATATTCCCTCAGTGCTTTCAATTCTTGGTGAAGTGGGTGGCATTGTTGCCTCAGGTAAGGCAGTGCTAGATGTTGCCTGGCTGGATTCAGGCAATGTTATGCCAGCCGCAGTTGAGCTATCCCTGATGCTGTCAGTGCTGAACAAGGATGTGGTTGCCTCTCTAGAAGTGCCTTCGGGTCTGGCGGTAGTCTCTGTCAAGTCAACAGTCTCTGATACACCAAGTGTCGATTGTTCAGCTAGCTTGGAAGCAGTAGTTGTTTCTCCAAGACCTGCAAGTCAACCGTCCGAATTCAGTCTACATCAAGCTTACCTGTCTCTGTCACATAACCCTGAATAACATGCTCCCCGCTCATTTCAATGATGATGCTATTCTTTCAACTCAAGGCAGAAATACTATGCCCTACTTAGGAACCCTCCATTAAGTACTGACCAAACTGTCAATGGACTCTTAACTGTCAACCTATCAAAGGATACACCCAGGAAAAGGCTTAATCACTTGCAGAATATGCATGCCTAGGCAACCTGCATCTAGGCTTGATTGAAAGAAGGATGTGAATAGATTTTCCCCCTTAAGCATGTCATCTATGTAGGCAGAAGAGGCATTCATTTGGTCAAGTGTTGATCAGCATTGGCCTGAATAAGGTTTGCTTTGCATTAGAACTTACCCTCCACTGATGTCCCTTCAGTTGCCATGGTGCTTGCAGCAGCAGAATCTACAGTGCTTATTGCCTGTGCCTCAGGGTCTACAGTAGTGCTGCCGCCTTGAGCACTTGGCCTGTCACTTGTCTGCCCAACTGTCCCAGTCCTGGGTGCAGTCTCTGTGCTGGCTGTCATTGTCTTTGTGGTCTCCGTTGCAGTGCTGCTAGGAACAGCAGAACCTGCTTCTGGTGACTGAGCTGAGACACTTGGGGTGGTAACCTCAGCACTAGCCAGGGTTGTGCCAGCTGCAGTTGTGATGTCACCCATACTTGCAGTGCTGCTGCCCAAGGGAGCGGTAGTCTCTTTCACAGGAGAGCTTGCTCCTTCAGTGCTTCCTGTTGTGTCAGTGGCTGCAGTGTGAGCAAGAGTCGACTGTGTGGTCATTCTAGACTGAGTTGTTGTCTCTGTCATGCCTACAAGTCAAAAGTCAAACGCTTTCAATTGAAAAGAGAGATGGTAAATAATCAGAAGTGTTTTTGGCAAAGTACAACCCAGCGCCTCTTTACTTTCATAGACTGTCAGATAGTTTGCATCTAGTGCATTCCACGGTCCCATTTAAGCCCCTTCAATTCAGCTGGCAACTGATACTTGGACCTAAGGATAGGCCCTCTTTTCAACCTACGTTCTGCCTATCAAGTTCCCATCATCAAACGTCCTCTACAATCTACCTGTGTGTGAGAAGCCAACATTTTGGATCAATAACAGAAGATGACACCTGAAAATGATACCCTTGACACCTGTCACCTACAGTCACACAGTCTGTTGTCAGTGTTTCAGTTGTACCTAGCCTATTAACTTACCAGCAGCAGATATTTCTCCTACTGTGCTAGTGCTTGGAGTTCCAGGGGTGGAACTACTTCTTTTCTGTTCAGTAACTTCCAAGGTAGTGCTGGCGCCATCTCTGGCTTGTGTGGTTCCTAGCTGCTCAGGTGTGCTGGTAGCTGCTGGAGATGCAGTACCTGTTGTTATAGCCTTGTCAGTGACGACCGGGCTAGTGACGGGACCCTCAGAGAAGGAGTGTGTTGACTGATCGTGAGATGATATTCCCTCAGTGCTTTCAATTCTTGGTGAAGTGGGTGGCATTGTTGCCTCAGGTAAGGCAGTGCTAGATGTTGCCTGGCTGGATTCAGGCAATGTTATGCCAGCCGCAGTTGAGCTATCCCTGATGCTGTCAGTGCTGAACAAGGATGTGGTTGCCTCTCTAGAAGTGCCTTCGGGTCTGGCGGTAGTCTCTGTCAAGTCAACAGTCTCTGATACACCAAGTGTCGATTGTTCAGCTAGCTTGGAAGCAGTAGTTGTTTCTCCAAGACCTGCAAGTCAACCGTCCGAATTCAGTCTACATCAAGCTTACCTGTCTCTGTCACATAACCCTGAATAACATGCTCCCCGCTCATTTCAATGATGATGCTATTCTTTCAACTCAAGGCAGAAATACTATGCCCTACTTAGGAACCCTCCATTAAGTACTGACCAAACTGTCAATGGACTCTTAACTGTCAACCTATCAAAGGATACACCCAGGAAAAGGCTTAATCACTTGCAGAATATGCATGCCTAGGCAACCTGCATCTAGGCTTGATTGAAAGAAGGATGTGAATAGATTTTCCCCCTTAAGCATGTCATCTATGTAGGCAGAAGAGGCATTCATTTGGTCAAGTGTTGATCAGCATTGGCCTGAATAAGGTTTGCTTTGCATTAGAACTTACCCTCCACTGATGTCCCTTCAGTTGCCATGGTGCTTGCAGCAGCAGAATCTACAGTGCTTATTGCCTGTGCCTCAGGGTCTACAGTAGTGCTGCCGCCTTGAGCACTTGGCCTGTCACTTGTCTGCCCAACTGTCCCAGTCCTGGGTGCAGTCTCTGTGCTGGCTGTCATTGTCTTTGTGGTCTCCGTTGCAGTGCTGCTAGGAACAGCAGAACCTGCTTCTGGTGACTGAGCTGAGACACTTGGGGTGGTAACCTCAGCACTAGCCAGGGTTGTGCCAGCTGCAGTTGTGATGTCACCCATACTTGCAGTGCTGCTGCCCAAGGGAGCGGTAGTCTCTTTCACAGGAGAGCTTGCTCCTTCAGTGCTTCCTGTTGTGTCAGTGGCTGCAGTGTGAGCAAGAGTCGACTGTGTGGTCATTCTAGACTGAGTTGTTGTCTCTGTCATGCCTACAAGTCAAAAGTCAAACGCTTTCAATTGAAAAGAGAGATGGTAAATAATCAGAAGTGTTTTTGGCAAAGTACAACCCAGCGCCTCTTTACTTTCATAGACTGTCAGATAGTTTGCATCTAGTGCATTCCACGGTCCCATTTAAGCCCCTTCAATTCAGCTGGCAACTGATACTTGGACCTAAGGATAGGCCCTCTTTTCAACCTACGTTCTGCCTATCAAGTTCCCATCATCAAACGTCCTCTACAATCTACCTGTGTGTGAGAAGCCAACATTTTGGATCAATAACAGAAGATGACACCTGAAAATGATACCCTTGACACCTGTCACCTACAGTCACACAGTCTGTTGTCAGTGTTTCAGTTGTACCTAGCCTATTAACTTACCAGCAGCAGATATTTCTCCTACTGTGCTAGTGCTTGGAGTTCCAGGGGTGGAACTACTTCTTTTCTGTTCAGTAACTTCCAAGGTAGTGCTGGCGCCATCTCTGGCTTGTGTGGTTCCTAGCTGCTCAGGTGTGCTGGTAGCTGCTGGAGATGCAGTACCTGTTGTTATAGCCTTGTCAGTGACGACCGGGCTAGTGACGGGACCCTCAGAGAAGGAGTGTGTTGACTGATCGTGAGATGATATTCCCTCAGTGCTTTCAATTCTTGGTGAAGTGGGTGGCATTGTTGCCTCAGGTAAGGCAGTGCTAGATGTTGCCTGGCTGGATTCAGGCAATGTTATGCCAGCCGCAGTTGAGCTATCCCTGATGCTGTCAGTGCTGAACAAGGATGTGGTTGCCTCTCTAGAAGTGCCTTCGGGTCTGGCGGTAGTCTCTGTCAAGTCAACAGTCTCTGATACACCAAGTGTCGATTGTTCAGCTAGCTTGGAAGCAGTAGTTGTTTCTCCAAGACCTGCAAGTCAACCGTCCGAATTCAGTCTACATCAAGCTTACCTGTCTCTGTCACATAACCCTGAATAACATGCTCCCCGCTCATTTCAATGATGATGCTATTCTTTCAACTCAAGGCAGAAATACTATGCCCTACTTAGGAACCCTCCATTAAGTACTGACCAAACTGTCAATGGACTCTTAACTGTCAACCTATCAAAGGATACACCCAGGAAAAGGCTTAATCACTTGCAGAATATGCATGCCTAGGCAACCTGCATCTAGGCTTGATTGAAAGAAGGATGTGAATAGATTTTCCCCCTTAAGCATGTCATCTATGTAGGCAGAAGAGGCATTCATTTGGTCAAGTGTTGATCAGCATTGGCCTGAATAAGGTTTGCTTTGCATTAGAACTTACCCTCCACTGATGTCCCTTCAGTTGCCATGGTGCTTGCAGCAGCAGAATCTACAGTGCTTATTGCCTGTGCCTCAGGGTCTACAGTAGTGCTGCCGCCTTGAGCACTTGGCCTGTCACTTGTCTGCCCAACTGTCCCAGTCCTGGGTGCAGTCTCTGTGCTGGCTGTCATTGTCTTTGTGGTCTCCGTTGCAGTGCTGCTAGGAACAGCAGAACCTGCTTCTGGTGACTGAGCTGAGACACTTGGGGTGGTAACCTCAGCACTAGCCAGGGTTGTGCCAGCTGCAGTTGTGATGTCACCCATACTTGCAGTGCTGCTGCCCAAGGGAGCGGTAGTCTCTTTCACAGGAGAGCTTGCTCCTTCAGTGCTTCCTGTTGTGTCAGTGGCTGCAGTGTGAGCAAGAGTCGACTGTGTGGTCATTCTAGACTGAGTTGTTGTCTCTGTCATGCCTACAAGTCAAAAGTCAAACGCTTTCAATTGAAAAGAGAGATGGTAAATAATCAGAAGTGTTTTTGGCAAAGTACAACCCAGCGCCTCTTTACTTTCATAGACTGTCAGATAGTTTGCATCTAGTGCATTCCACGGTCCCATTTAAGCCCCTTCAATTCAGCTGGCAACTGATACTTGGACCTAAGGATAGGCCCTCTTTTCAACCTACGTTCTGCCTATCAAGTTCCCATCATCAAACGTCCTCTACAATCTACCTGTGTGTGAGAAGCCAACATTTTGGATCAATAACAGAAGATGACACCTGAAAATGATACCCTTGACACCTGTCACCTACAGTCACACAGTCTGTTGTCAGTGTTTCAGTTGTACCTAGCCTATTAACTTACCAGCAGCAGATATTTCTCCTACTGTGCTAGTGCTTGGAGTTCCAGGGGTGGAACTACTTCTTTTCTGTTCAGTAACTTCCAAGGTAGTGCTGGCGCCATCTCTGGCTTGTGTGGTTCCTAGCTGCTCAGGTGTGCTGGTAGCTGCTGGAGATGCAGTACCTGTTGTTATAGCCTTGTCAGTGACGACCGGGCTAGTGACGGGACCCTCAGAGAAGGAGTGTGTTGACTGATCGTGAGATGATATTCCCTCAGTGCTTTCAATTCTTGGTGAAGTGGGTGGCATTGTTGCCTCAGGTAAGGCAGTGCTAGATGTTGCCTGGCTGGATTCAGGCAATGTTATGCCAGCCGCAGTTGAGCTATCCCTGATGCTGTCAGTGCTGAACAAGGATGTGGTTGCCTCTCTAGAAGTGCCTTCGGGTCTGGCGGTAGTCTCTGTCAAGTCAACAGTCTCTGATACACCAAGTGTCGATTGTTCAGCTAGCTTGGAAGCAGTAGTTGTTTCTCCAAGACCTGCAAGTCAACCGTCCGAATTCAGTCTACATCAAGCTTACCTGTCTCTGTCACATAACCCTGAATAACATGCTCCCCGCTCATTTCAATGATGATGCTATTCTTTCAACTCAAGGCAGAAATACTATGCCCTACTTAGGAACCCTCCATTAAGTACTGACCAAACTGTCAATGGACTCTTAACTGTCAACCTATCAAAGGATACACCCAGGAAAAGGCTTAATCACTTGCAGAATATGCATGCCTAGGCAACCTGCATCTAGGCTTGATTGAAAGAAGGATGTGAATAGATTTTCCCCCTTAAGCATGTCATCTATGTAGGCAGAAGAGGCATTCATTTGGTCAAGTGTTGATCAGCATTGGCCTGAATAAGGTTTGCTTTGCATTAGAACTTACCCTCCACTGATGTCCCTTCAGTTGCCATGGTGCTTGCAGCAGCAGAATCTACAGTGCTTATTGCCTGTGCCTCAGGGTCTACAGTAGTGCTGCCGCCTTGAGCACTTGGCCTGTCACTTGTCTGCCCAACTGTCCCAGTCCTGGGTGCAGTCTCTGTGCTGGCTGTCATTGTCTTTGTGGTCTCCGTTGCAGTGCTGCTAGGAACAGCAGAACCTGCTTCTGGTGACTGAGCTGAGACACTTGGGGTGGTAACCTCAGCACTAGCCAGGGTTGTGCCAGCTGCAGTTGTGATGTCACCCATACTTGCAGTGCTGCTGCCCAAGGGAGCGGTAGTCTCTTTCACAGGAGAGCTTGCTCCTTCAGTGCTTCCTGTTGTGTCAGTGGCTGCAGTGTGAGCAAGAGTCGACTGTGTGGTCATTCTAGACTGAGTTGTTGTCTCTGTCATGCCTACAAGTCAAAAGTCAAACGCTTTCAATTGAAAAGAGAGATGGTAAATAATCAGAAGTGTTTTTGGCAAAGTACAACCCAGCGCCTCTTTACTTTCATAGACTGTCAGATAGTTTGCATCTAGTGCATTCCACGGTCCCATTTAAGCCCCTTCAATTCAGCTGGCAACTGATACTTGGACCTAAGGATAGGCCCTCTTTTCAACCTACGTTCTGCCTATCAAGTTCCCATCATCAAACGTCCTCTACAATCTACCTGTGTGTGAGAAGCCAACATTTTGGATCAATAACAGAAGATGACACCTGAAAATGATACCCTTGACACCTGTCACCTACAGTCACACAGTCTGTTGTCAGTGTTTCAGTTGTACCTAGCCTATTAACTTACCAGCAGCAGATATTTCTCCTACTGTGCTAGTGCTTGGAGTTCCAGGGGTGGAACTACTTCTTTTCTGTTCAGTAACTTCCAAGGTAGTGCTGGCGCCATCTCTGGCTTGTGTGGTTCCTAGCTGCTCAGGTGTGCTGGTAGCTGCTGGAGATGCAGTACCTGTTGTTATAGCCTTGTCAGTGACGACCGGGCTAGTGACGGGACCCTCAGAGAAGGAGTGTGTTGACTGATCGTGAGATGATATTCCCTCAGTGCTTTCAATTCTTGGTGAAGTGGGTGGCATTGTTGCCTCAGGTAAGGCAGTGCTAGATGTTGCCTGGCTGGATTCAGGCAATGTTATGCCAGCCGCAGTTGAGCTATCCCTGATGCTGTCAGTGCTGAACAAGGATGTGGTTGCCTCTCTAGAAGTGCCTTCGGGTCTGGCGGTAGTCTCTGTCAAGTCAACAGTCTCTGATACACCAAGTGTCGATTGTTCAGCTAGCTTGGAAGCAGTAGTTGTTTCTCCAAGACCTGCAAGTCAACCGTCCGAATTCAGTCTACATCAAGCTTACCTGTCTCTGTCACATAACCCTGAATAACATGCTCCCCGCTCATTTCAATGATGATGCTATTCTTTCAACTCAAGGCAGAAATACTATGCCCTACTTAGGAACCCTCCATTAAGTACTGACCAAACTGTCAATGGACTCTTAACTGTCAACCTATCAAAGGATACACCCAGGAAAAGGCTTAATCACTTGCAGAATATGCATGCCTAGGCAACCTGCATCTAGGCTTGATTGAAAGAAGGATGTGAATAGATTTTCCCCCTTAAGCATGTCATCTATGTAGGCAGAAGAGGCATTCATTTGGTCAAGTGTTGATCAGCATTGGCCTGAATAAGGTTTGCTTTGCATTAGAACTTACCCTCCACTGATGTCCCTTCAGTTGCCATGGTGCTTGCAGCAGCAGAATCTACAGTGCTTATTGCCTGTGCCTCAGGGTCTACAGTAGTGCTGCCGCCTTGAGCACTTGGCCTGTCACTTGTCTGCCCAACTGTCCCAGTCCTGGGTGCAGTCTCTGTGCTGGCTGTCATTGTCTTTGTGGTCTCCGTTGCAGTGCTGCTAGGAACAGCAGAACCTGCTTCTGGTGACTGAGCTGAGACACTTGGGGTGGTAACCTCAGCACTAGCCAGGGTTGTGCCAGCTGCAGTTGTGATGTCACCCATACTTGCAGTGCTGCTGCCCAAGGGAGCGGTAGTCTCTTTCACAGGAGAGCTTGCTCCTTCAGTGCTTCCTGTTGTGTCAGTGGCTGCAGTGTGAGCAAGAGTCGACTGTGTGGTCATTCTAGACTGAGTTGTTGTCTCTGTCATGCCTACAAGTCAAAAGTCAAACGCTTTCAATTGAAAAGAGAATTCCCTCTGAAGCAATTCAACTGTATTATTGCCTGAGCAGCACTGCTGCACCACCATGGTTGTACTCTGAAAATTAGTATTTATGAAAAGTCTTCCTTTTTTACATGTGAAAAATGGTATATTAGGAAATCATTTTAAGAAGAATAGGTACAGTATCGTGCAACAGGTCACTGGTGTTTCAATGGTGCTATGTCTTTTTGTGTCATTGGTATCTACAAAAATACAGTTTTAGAAGGATATTCATCTGGAGGAGAATAATGCTCTTTAATGAAAGGAAAAGGTGAGGTTTTGTTGTACTTTCGAAATCTAACCCAAGATTCCAATGTTATTGGTTAGGCAATAACTGCATTTTTCTAATGAAACCTCTTTCTCTCATCTCACTACATTTAAACTAAAATATCTCTAATGAATGCACAGTCCAAGATATCACATCATAGAGCATTCTAATAGAAAGTTATAGAAGATCAAAGAAAGTTATTAGAATTTCACATTTATGACAATCATGTAAATCTGTGGCTGGCCATGGGTCACTTAATAATAGCAGTGTGATCTGAATAAAGTATATAGTACTTATAACAGCCCAAGGGATAATCCTGTTAAAAGAAACCTATGTTTCCACTGAAAAAAGAGTTGCCCAAAGGCTTGCATTGTTCTTTATGGACATAAGTCATAGAAATGCAAGTTGCTTCAGATATTCTTTCAGTAATAACTGTCGTCAGTTGAATGTCTGGTGGCTTGTTAGGCCCATGTTGTTATCTGTCATTGCTTTGGTTGGTATGGCAAAAGTCCTGGATTCACTAGTGTTTATAAGATTACCATAAAGAAATAGATCAAGTTAGGGATAAAGTAATATTAAACAAGGTCGCATATCACTATAGTCAACTCTGGTAGGCTATAGAAACAATGTCTTTATGTTTAGTGTGGGTCAATACATTTGACACCCATCTGGTATGGTTGTTTCTATACAAACCTACATCTTCTCATCCACAGGATCCACATGTCCCACACATGCTACTTTTTGTCAGTGCGCTTGGGGCATGCTATTTTTTGTCACTGCGCTTGGGGCATGGCGTCAGCGTGAGTGGCCAGTGTGTCAGCACGTATGGGCTTGTAGTTGCATGTGATTTTAAAAAAACTTACACATATCTATGATACCCATGCGCAGTGACACAATGCCCAAGCGCACTGACGCAATGCCCAAGCGCACTGACAAAAATTAGTGCACATGGTCAGCATGAGTCGTGTACCCATACCTATATACCTACACACTTAAGGCTGACTTGATGCCCATGCACGCTGACAAATCGTCAGTGCACAAGGGCACTGGGTATTTTAGCCCAAGGGGGAGGGGTGGGAGTGGCAGCCAGACAATTTTTGTAAATTTGAGTACCGTAAAACCCCTAATTTAAGCCGACCCTAATTAAAAAAGCCGCACCCTGACTTAAAAGTTCTTCTCTGGACATTTTCCCATCATATTAATTTTTTCAGAGGTGCCATTGTATTCAAGGTTGTATAAAACCCTAATTTAAGCCGCACCCTTAAAGTTGAGGTGTGACTGGATCTAATTTCTGAGACTAACCCTAATTTAAGCCGCAGCTTGAATTAGGGGTTTTACGGTACGTACTTAATGGAAGGCCCCTTTAGGTATCCATCGAAAGCAGGGGGGGGGGGGGTCTAGGACCCACTGCACTCCCCCCCTAGACTCGCGCCTAGGGAAATGGTTCTCAGCACTTACTTGTGCAGTTGGTGTGTATCTGCAGGGTCTGGGTGAAGCAGTCATCGGCTGTCGCCGCCAGCACCGCCTGGTTCAGCATGTCACTCGTACAATCACAGCCCATGACACCCGCAGTGCAGGTACAGTTAACCGGTATCTCTGCCACAACTGACCCAGAACTACAATAGAATATTATAATACAAATTTATACAAGTATTATAAAGCCAAGAAGAGGTTTGCAACTAGGGGACGAACCAACGTTTCTGGGTCAATAGGCCTCAGCCATAGGCTATAGACACTGTGCAGATGACGTCACATATGATCTCCTAAAAGTGACTGTCTGCTATATTGGTGATCAATTTATTTTCATCATTATTCTTAATTCTGAAACATTTAGAACAAATATTTAAGCCCCATTTACTGAAAATAAAGGCAATGAATAAAAATCAACAAATGTTTTTTATCCATCTGAATCTATCTTATATCCACGTGGTGATCACCAAAATTTGGTCACGTGACCCTGTCTGCACAAGGTCTATTAGCGTACATTGCCGGGAACTAGTGACAGTGAAAGTTCCCGGCGTGGTACACTTATAACCTATTGCCGTTCAAGGGGAGAGGACCATTTCGTTTTCACTTATAACCTATTGCTGGTACCCAAAAGCCCAGAAAAGTAGTTCTCTTCCTAATTATTTCATAATTTTTTGTAAAGAAATATGTAAAACAATCGAAATGAATCTTTCCCATTGCCAAATTCCGTAGGCGCTGAATGTGTATTAGTTTTGCCATAACTGCTAGATATGGAGATCATAGTTACTGTCATGTATGCTTTTATAGTTGTTCCCAGGGTGCATTGCTTGTATTTTACCATTATCTAGTGAGTTCTTACATTTGATCAAAAGTGCAGAAAGTTTGTGACAATTCAATTTCAGTCCATTGGGTAGGAAACTGTGGATACTTAATTACCTTAGTTTCCTCCATCTTAAAAACAATCACATTTCTGGAAATTCAGTTTTAGTAAAAATATGTCAGGGTAGCAGGTACAATTCTACTTATATAAAGTAAAAGTCTGTTTGTCACTATTCCACTATTCCGTCATTACCATACTTTTGGTCATACTGTTGGTCAATTGCACTGTCAAACTGTTCGTCAAACTGTTATGTACCTCATACTGTTCCTCAAGTCCATCCTATTCGTCATGCTGTTGCAAAACCAAAATTAGATTGAGAGAAATTATTATTGTCATATATACATAAGGCTCATCAAAGACTGTAGAGAACAACGTAAATGGGCAATGTTCAGACAGGGAAGTCATTAGATCATAGATGTCAATAAATATATTTCTTTGTACAAAAAGTCAATGTTATATACGTAATATTATTTTTGTTGTGAAATTTTATTTCCAAAATATGTCCCTTTCGACCACAGGCCCCCATCAAACTGAATATCCATATAATGTTTCTATTATCATCAAAAACACTTCACAACAATCTAGATGGGGAGAACAATAGAAATAGGCCGTGAATATATCGTGTATTGGCTCCAGTGAAGTAGATCGCCATAATCTCAAAATCACAAACATTAAGGGAGTGAAAGGTACATCTTAACCTTGTGCATCAGACACAGACATATTAGATTTTGATTTTTTAATTAAGGATTAAATTAAAATAAAGAGTGTTTTATGCCGATAGGCTCCCACGTTAAAAATGGTCATTTTCTAAGCACAATATCTCAGCTACTACTTTTATCCAACATGACATCTTTCTTTTGGTTAATGGCTCATGATAATTATAGATTAAAACTGGCATCATACATACATGCTCTCTGTTGCAAAACGTACCTATAGGTTATGTTTTCACAGCAGGATCCGAATCCGGTAATGACCTTTGCCCAGATGTTATCACATATCTGAAAGTAAAAGGAAACTCCTTGGTAAATAATCAAAAACAATTATGTAAATTTATGAAAAACTGAGCTATAATCAACTGGGACCAGGTTCTTTTCAAAGGGTCCTTCCATTAAGTAGGTACACATGCAGCAAGGGAGGGATGAAACCTTTGAAAATGTGTGTAGGTTTCTATACAAATCCAATGCGCACTTCAGCCAAAGATTGGGAGAGGGGGGTCTGAATTTCTTAAAATGTTCGTACGTACGTAATTTAATGGAGGGCCCTAAACCAACATGTACATAACCGCGTGAACCCTAAATACTTCTGAGACTGTTTCACGTGAAAAGACGGCTTGTATATTTCATGAGGATGCCAATAGATGGATATAGACGTTGTGTAGATGAAGTCACAATCCCAAGAAATGGTCTGGATGCCATATTGGTGATCATTTCGAAAGTACCATTTTTCACAATTTTAAGACATCTAGAACAAATATTTTTACTGAATATATTTTATGTAACCAAATTGATTCGAAATTAGCAATTATTATCATTATTATTCAGAATTCATTAATTTTAACTGTATCTGATAACCACGTGGATCTGGGGAGCACATCGTGATCACCAAAATGTGGTCACGTGACCACGTTTGCACAAGGTCCTAAATTTGACACAACGACAGAGGCATTACTTGTAATCAAAATGATAAAAAAAATTACAGAAAATGTTGCAAAAAAAGTCGTTAATGTTTCACATGACATGCCGACCAATATGCAATAAGTAGGGGGGGGGTGAAACTTTTTGACAGGAATGTTTCTTAAGTTTATATGACATGCGACTATATCAAATTAGGCTACTTATGTGGCTACTTTCAACTTTAATCAGAAGAGAAAGACTCATCGCAAAAACAACGTTTTGAATAAAACACATAGCAGATGCAGGTGCTACTTATTATAAAGCTGCCATGGACATTTTTTCACGGTTCATTTAAAAAGCTTACATAAGATTCATACAGATATATGATCCCATGTGGTAGAAATATGTGATTCTCTGATAAGATACTCAAATATGGTTGATTATTACAATATTGCTAAGGTTACAATCATTATAGAATAACAGCATACAATGAAAAGAAGGATACCTCGGTTTGAATGTACATTCCCATGGCTGTCTGGTCAAAGGTGCTGAAGTCAAAGTTGTATATCGTGACGGTTGCTATCACATCTTTAAAGAAAAGAACATTTATTCAGAAAGGTACGTTTAGCATATTATATTGTATACCCTTAAGCATTTAAGAGTTATGCCTTTGAGAACGAAGCATAAGATGCTACCGATATATATGTACACACATATATATTTAACAATTTAAATCTATATGTTTAATTAGATAATTTGGGGTATATAACTCGAATTTAAATGACCAACCAGAAATCCTCTAAGATATCATTAGACGAATCAGTGGCGGACATGCTCCCCATTGTTTTCCCTTAAATGTGACATTTGTAATGTTCATTGTTGAGCCTGGAGCATTGGGCAAAACGTCCCCCCCTTCTTTTTTTGTTGAAAATCTCTTGATCCGTCCCTGATAATCCAAATATGCGCTTGTGGAAAGAGTTATGGTCTCAAAAAGAAAACTGCTTATTGATTTCAATGAGGCAAATCTATGCATGTTATACAGTAGACAAACTACCAACCTCAAACTCCTCAAACCGACCAAATATTCAAAGACCATGATATAATGAAAGAGGAGTAATGCCTTAAAATAGATTAAATAGTTTAAAAATGTTTTTCATATTGTCCAAGTATCTCTTTTACACTGGAAGGCTCTTCTGACAGTATGATCTGTTGGTTCTTATTATTCCTGCTAGGTGGCTCCATAAATGACTGTGAGCTTTAAGCGAGTCACATGACTCTTTGTACATTCATAAAAAGCAGTCTAAACTTTAACGATTTTCTTTCAAAATGTTTAGAGTTAGGTGTAAATGACCAGCAGAATATAGCACATTTTAAAGGTAATTTTTATCATATGCATTACAAGAGTCCTGATTTCAGTATGGTTTGTATGAATTTGACTGGCCCTTGCAGGGGAAATCCCTCTAGTTTGACATAATAGTTTTGATCTTCATTTTGATATAATTATGTATACAATAATCATAATAATCTCTTAAAAATACATTACATGTATAGAAAGCTGCCACATTAAAAAAGCATGGTGGAATCCACCTGCCCTCTACATGGGATAATGTATTCAAATGAACCTACCTCCGGCACATGCCTGACTTGCGCTTGGAGTCCCTGTTAAAAGAAAGAAAGTCATATGATAGACACTGTTATGTGCATTTTATCTTGAATCAGTACTTGATCCACAAAGAACAGAATAACTATGGATGGTTGTGTATGGGTTTGGAGCGATGTCTTTTGTGGTATACATCCAAATTGATGTCTGTATAAATATACAAAATACAGTATACAACATATATTAGTCAAGGGGATCCTGATACTCCCATTTTAATACACACAATGAGGGGACAATTTGCTAAAGTGCCTGACAATGACACAACTGAGATTATTAGGTGGACCCCCTTTACTGCTGTCTTTGCCAATTAAATTGTCTTTGACGGTATATATGTAAGTCTTGTGTAACTGTCTCAAGTCGTGTCAAAATTGTCTTATGATTAAAAGTTCAATACCAACCCGAGAGACAAAACTTTGAATGTCAAAACTCTGTTGCACTTCCGGTCAAGTGCCTATATTCATGCAGCTGACCAGTATACCAACCTCTCGTGGGGCTGACACCCCCTGTCACAGCTACAGAGGACATGCCTGTCACCCTGTCAGATGTCGCAGGCTTCGTCGTCACACTTACATACGATGCATCAGTGGTCTTTCCGAATACCTCAGCAGTTGAGCTAGTGGTTGGTATGGTTTGTTCATCAGTAAGTGGCACAGTTGGTGAACTTTCTGGCACTGGCCTTGTTGTTAGTTTTTCTGTTCTCTCTGTTGTCACTACAGCAGTTGCGACAGAAGAAGCTGAAGGTGTGCTGATACTTGCAGTCTGTTTATCAGTCGGGAGCTCAGTTGATGAACTATCAGCTGCCCGACTTGCTGTTACACCTACAGAGGGTGCATCAGTTGTTTCCTCAGAAGTCACGATAGGTACATTGGTGGTAGTTGTTGTGTCACTAACTGTCGTGGTTAGTAAACTGTCAAAAGCTGAATCAGTCTTCTCAGAAGTCCCTACAGGTGTGCTGGCTCTAAATGTTGTTTGTGCTTCAGTAGGTGTCTCAGTTGATGGACCTTTGGTTCCTGGACTTTGTGTGCTCTCTGATGTAACTACAGAGGATGCTTCAGTTTTTCCAGTAGTCCCTGTAGGTACAATTGTAGCTGGTGTAGTTGCTACTGTTGGGATTTCTGAGATTCCTGATGAAGTTGGTGCAGCAGTAGGTGTTTCAGTTCCTGAACTGTCAGGAACTGGCCTTGTAGTTTGATCAGCTGTGCTCTCTGTTACAGCTATAGTAGGTAAATCAGTGATCACTGGTGTCCTAGTTGTTACACTAGGAACATCTGTAGTATCTACTGAGGGACTTTCTGAGGTTACTGCATCAGTAGGTATGTTGGTTGATGCATGATCAGTCAATGGTGCATCAGTCGTTTTCTCAGTTTCTGTAATTTCAGATGGAGACCTAGTTGTTGGGCCAGCTGTATTCTCTGTTGTCACCACTGAAGGTGAATCAGTCATCTTCTCAGATGCCTGTACAGGAGTGCTGATACTTGATGCAGTTGTCACATCTGCAGCTGTCTCAGCCAGAGAAGTACCAGCTCCTGGCCTTGTGGTCAGATCAGCCATGTCAGTTGCACCAACTGAAGGTGTGTTGCTCATCCCAGAAGTCACCCCAGTTATACTAGCTGGCGATGTAGTGTCTACATCTGGAGTTTTTGAGGTCGTTCCAGCAGTCTCTGCTTCAGTAGGCATATTAGTTGGTGAGCTCTCAGCTGCCTGCTCTGTAGTTACACCAACTGTGCTCTCTGTTACTCCGACTGAGGGAGCATTATTTTGCTCAGGAGTCCCAAAAGGTGCACTGGTGGGTGGTACAGTTTGTGCTTCAGTAGGGGTCTCAGTTGGTGGGCCTTCAGTTCCTGGACTTTTAGCCAGCCTTTGTGTGCTCTCTGATGTAACTACAGAGGATGCATCAGTTTTTCCAGAAGTCCCTGTAGGTACAATTGTAGCTGGTGTAGTTTCTACTGTTGGGATTTCTGAGATTCCTGATGAAGTTGGTACAGCAGTTGGTGTTTCAGTTCCTGAACTGTCAGGTACTGGCCTTGTAGTCTGATCTGCTGTGCTTTCTGTGGCAGCTATAGTAGGTAGATCAGTAACCATTGGTGTCCGAGTTGTTACACTAGGAACATGTGTAGTATCTACTGTGGGACTTTCTGAGGTTACTGCATCAGTGGGTATGTTGGTTGATGCATGTTCAGTCAATGGTGTATCAGTCGATTTCTCAGTTTCTGTAATTTCAGATGGAAGCCTTGTTGTTGGGCCAGCTGTATTCTCTGTTGTCACCACTGACGGTGATTCAGTTGTCTTCTCAGATGGTTGTACAGGAGTGCTGGTACTTGATGCAGTTGTCACATCTGTAGCTGCCATAGCTGGAGAAGTACCAGCCACTGGCCTTGTGGTCAGATCAGCTGTGTCAGTTGCACCAGCTGAAGGTGTGTTGCTCATCCCAGACGTCCCCTCTGTTAATTTAATTCCTGTTGTAGTGTCTTCTGTCAGTGTTTTTGAGGTCCTTCCAGCAGTCTCTGCTTCAGTAGGCGTATCAGTGGGTGAACTCTTGGCTGCATGCTCTGTAGTTACACCAACTGTGCTCTCTGTTACTCCGACTGAGGGAGCATTATTTTGCTCAGGAGTCCCAAAAAGTGCACTGGTGGGTGGTACAGTTTGTGCTTCAGTAGGGGTCTCAGTTGGTGGGCCTTCAGTTCCTGGACTTTTAGCCAGCCTTTGTGTGCTCTCTGATGTAACTACAGAGGATGCATCAGTTTTTCCAGAAGTCCCTGTAGGTACAATTGTAGCTGGTGTAGTTGCTACTGTTGGGATTTCTGAGATTCCTGATGAAGTTGGTACAACAGTAGGTGTTTCAGTTCCTGAACTGTCAGGTACTGGCCTTGTAGTCTGATCTGCTGTGCTTTCTGTGGCAGCTATAGTAGGTAGATCAGTAACCATTGGTGTCCGAGTTGTTACACTAGGAACATGTGTAGTATCTACTGAGGGACTTTCGGAGGTTACTGCATCAGTGGGTATGTTGGTTGATGCATGTTCAGTCAATGGTGTATCAGTCGATTTCTCAGTTTCTGTAATTTCAGATGGAAGCCTCGTTGTTGGGCCAGCTGTATTCTCTGTTGTCACCACTGACGGTGATTCAGTTGTCTTCTCAGATGCTTGTACAGGAGTGCTGGTACTTGATGCAGTTGTCACATCTGTAGCTGCCATAGCTGGAGAAGTACCAGCCACTGGCCTTGTGGTCAGATCAGCCATGTCAGTTGCACCAACTGAAGGTGTGTTGCTCATCCCGGAAGTCCCCACTGTTACTCTACTTCCTGTTGTTGTGTCTTCTGTCAGAGTTTTTGAGGTCCTTCCAGCAGTCTCTGCCTCAGTAGGTATATTGGTTGGTGAACTCTGAGCTGCCTGCTCTGTAGTTACACCAACTGTGCTCTCGGTTATTCCAACTGAGGCAGCATTATTTTTGCCAGGAGTCCCAGCAGCTACACTAGTTGGTGGTAAAGTTTGTGCTTCAGTTGGGGTCTCAGTTGGTGGACCTTCAGTTCCTGGACTTTTAGTCAGACTTTGTGTGCTCTCTGATGTAACTACAGAGGATGCATCAGTTTTTCCAGAAGTCCCTATGGGTACAATTTCAGCTGGAGTTGTTTCTACTGTTGGGATTTCTGAGATTCTTGATGAAGTTGGTGCAGCAGTTGGTGTTTCAGTTCCTGAACTGTCAGGTACTGGCCTTGTAGTCTGATCAGCTGTGCTCTCTGTTCCAGCTATAGTGGGTATATCAGTAATCACTGAAGACCTAGTTGTTACACTAGGAGCTTGTGAAGAGTCTTTTGCAGAACTTTCTGAGGTTACTGCATCAGTGGGTATGTTGGTTGATGCATGTTGTGTCAATGGTGCATCAGTCATTTTCTCAGTTTCTGTAATTTCAGATAGAGGCCTTGTTGTTGGGCCGGCTGTATTCTCTGTTGTCACAACTGAAGGGGAATCAGTTATCTTCTCAGATGCCTGTATGGATGGGCTGGTACTTGATGCAGTTGTCACATCTGTAGCTGCCATAGCTGGAGAAGTACCAGCCACTGGCCTTGTGGTCAGATCAGCCATGTCAGTTGCACCAACTGAAGGTGTGTTGCTCATCCCGGAAGTCCCCACTGTTACTCTACTTCCTGTTGTTGTGTCTTCTGTCAGAGTTTTTGAGGTCCTTCCAGCAGTCTCTGCCTCAGTAGGTATATTGGTTGGTGAACTCTGAGCTGCCTGCTCTGTAGTTACACCAACTGTGCTCTCGGTTATTCCAACTGAGGTAGCATTATTTTTGTCAGGAGTCCCAGCAGCTACACTAGTTGGTGGTAAAGTTTGTGCTTCAGTTGGGGTCTCAGTTGGTGGACCTTCAGTTCCTGGACTTTTAGTCAGACTTTGTGTGCTCTCTGATGTAACCACAGAGGATGCATCAGTTTTTCCAGAAGTCCCTATGGGTACAATTTCAGCTGGAGTTGTTTCTACTGTTGGGATTTCTGAGATTCTTGATGAAGTAGGTGCAGCAGTTGGTGTTTCAGTTCCTGAACTGTAAGGTACTTGCCTTGTAGTCTGATCAGCTGTGCTCTCTGTTCCAGCTATAGTGGGTATATCAGTAATCACTGAAGACCTAGTTGTTACACTAGGAGCTTGTGAAGAGTCTTTTGCAGAACTTTCTGAGGTTACTGCATCAGTGGGTATGTTGGTTGATGCATGTTGTGTCAATGGTGCATCAGTCATTTTCTCAGTTTCTGTAATTTCAGATAGAGGCCTTGTTGTTGGGCCGGCTGTATTCTCTGTTGTCACAACTGAAGGGGAATCAGTTATCTTCTCAGATGCCTGTATGGATGGGCTGGTACTTGATGCAGTTGTTACATCTGTAGCTGTCTCAACTGATGTACCAGCTCCTGGCCTTGTGGTTAGATCAGCCATGTCAGTTGCACCAGCTGTTCCTGTTGTAGTGTCTTCTGTCAGAGTTTTTGAGGTTCTTCCAGCAGTCTCTGCCTCAGTATGTATATTAGTTGGTGAACTGTGAGCTGCCTGCTCTGTAGTTGCACCAACTGTGCTCGCGGTTATTCCAACTGAAGGAGCATTATTTTGCTCAGGAGTCCCAATAGGTGCACTGGTGGGTGGTACAGTTTGTGTTTCAGTAGGAGTCTCAGTTGTTGGACCTTCTGTGCTCTCTGATGTAGCTTCAGAAGGTGCATCAGTTTCTCTAGAAGTCCTTGCAGGTACACTAGTGACTGGTGTAGTTTCTACTGAGGTTCTTCCTTTAGTTGGTGCAGAAGTAGGTTTTTCAGTTCCTGCCTCTGTACTCAGACTACCTCTCGTACTTACATCGGCTGTGTAAGTCATCTCCTCTGACGTACCACTTGGTATGTCTGTGCTGGCTGTAGTAGGCCTGTCAGTAGGTGCTTCAGTCTTCTCAGAAGTTGCTACAGAAGTGCTGGTACTAGATGTAGTTGGTGCATTTGTAGATAACCCTTGTGCCCCTATGGTTGTTGTCCTTGTGGTCAGTCCACCTGTTGCTTCCTTTATGCTGGTAATTGTTACCCTGTCTGTTGTTGGAGTATCTGAGGTCTTTAATGTAGTGAGTAAATCAGTAGGTGTATCAGTTGTCAGTGAACTGTCAGTAACTAGTGCATCAGCAGATGTTTCAGGTAAACCATCAGTTGGAGATTTAGTGGTAAAACCACCTGTTGATACTACAGAGGATGCATCAGTCATCTTCTCAGAAGTTACAAAACTTACATGAGCATCTGAGGTAGTGTCTACTATTCCAGTTTTTGAGGTCTTTAATGAAGTCAGTACATTAGTAGTTGTGTCAGTTGGTGAACCTTTTGTCACTGCTGCATCAGTTGGTGTCTCAGTTTGTAAACTGTCAGTTGTCAGACCAGTTGTGCTCCCTTTTATTGGAGAGCTGGCTGCACCCATTGTTGTGCCAGGTTTTGTATCTGAATCTGTAAAACCCATATATATAAACAGTAAACGTTTGCATAGCTTTATAATGCCATTCATATTCGAATAGAATTTTTATGTAACTCTTTATTACCTTGCGTGCAATCAGATCCTTAAAGAAGCTTGAATTGCTAATCTTAATAGTTGTATCGTTTACACTTGGGTAGAATATATCTGCATTATCATGACGCATTATTTTTCTCAAAAGCGGGGTTTATATAATATAGAATGATGTCTAGTCATCCTTTCATCATTGAAACATATATTCAAGAATACATTGCAATCGTCCATGAGAATCATTTTTGGCTCACATCCTTTCAATTATGTTCATAGTGTTACAAAAGAAAATATGATACTTCATTCTCAGATTGGCAATCCTAATTCAAAATATTATCATAAATTTGCGAATTCAATATAAACCAAGCATTACAAAATTGATTTTGCATTCTTTCGTTGCAACTTTCACCTGCTTGATCTCTCTAAAATCTCAAATTTGATTATGTAAATTGGTATAATGAAGAAAGAGTTTATTCCTATACGCTGCAAAAATTCCGCTTATTTACAGCATTGTGAATAGGATTTTTAGGCATGCAAAAGATGGCCCAACAAACCATTCATTGTTACAATTTGTGTTGCACAATGGGCCACAGGGGGTTTCATCCCCTAGAAAAAAATGGTACCATGTTCTTTTCTGCCTGGTTGACAAACATTTTTAAATAATAGAAACAAACAGTTGTATAATCAAATGATTTGCATTTATACCTGTTGAAGCAGGAATTTCAGAAGTGACTATGGTTGTTTGCTCTGTACTTTGACTGCCACCTGTCACCTTCATTGCCTCTACAGACATTGAAACCAGATCTGTGCCAGTTGTCTGATCAGTTTGTGTCTGTCTTGTGGTCAGGATATCAGTTGTTTTGCCTGCAATTACTGTCATGCTTGGACTCCCTGATGGCTGGCCTGATGTGTTTTCAGTGGTTGGAGATTCAGTAGAAACCAGCACTGTTGGTGACTGTGTTACCTCTTCTGTTGTCAACAATATTGTCTGACCTGCAGTTGTTGATTGAGCACTCTTTTCGGTGGTTCCAAGTGTACTTACTGCATTGTCTGTGAGTAGATCTGCTGCAACTGTAGTTCTTGATGTTTTAGGAACGGCAGATGTTGAAACTATACTACTTTGTGCTGCTTTTACTGTACTTTCCTGTTCAGTGGTAGACGACATAGTAGTCTTGTCTGTCAGCCTACCAGTGGTTTGTGATGGCAATGTTGAGTCTACACTTTGTGTTATTCCACTTGAAATTGGAATCTTACTTGTTGCAGTTTGAGTAGTCACTTCCAGTAAGCTATTTGTAGTCTTTCCATCAGTAACAGGCCCCTCACTGCTCTCTTCTGTTAGCTTAGTGCTCATAGGGGATGCAGAAGTTGAAATTATTCCGTCATCAGTCATTTCATCTGTGCTTTGGTCAATAGTAGTATGGGATTGAGTAATATCTTGTGCCAGTGAAGTTGTAGGAACAGCATTAGTTGTTATCTCAATTCCCTCTGATGTTTCGGCAAATGGAACGTCTGATGTTGGGAGCTCACTCATTTGTCCACTTGAAGCTGCTGTGCTAAGACCTGCTACCTGGGTTGTTCCCGCATCACTTACAGCACCTGTTGCACTTGTTAATGGCTGTCTAGTCATGAGTGGGGTTGTCTCGTCAAGACTTTTGTCTGTTGTCATTCCGGTACTCACACCCTCAGTAGCTGAAGGATGTAATAATATATTCTAAGTTGGATTAGCAGAGAAACCAATGTTTGATAATATATCAGGTCGGTCCACATGTGTCAAAAGTATTGAAAGGCCAATCTCTCCTATTTGATACATGTCATCTGATAGAATTGCATTCAAACATGACTTTACCAATCACCAATACACTTACAGGCACAACTGTGACTATCCTCACTTACCTCCTAGTGGGAATTAGAAACCTCTGTATGAGAGAGTAACCCCTTGCGGAATAAGTACTTCCTTACGACAAGAATGAAGTTAATGGTGGGTTCATTTATGCGAATAATTATACTGCCTGCCAAAGAACACATTGATCCTTCTATAGTGGTGAAAAAAGCAGCTGGGTTCATGAATAGGACAAATAGAGCCCTACTATTAATGCAAAATAAAGACTTGCTTCATATATATATCTAAGTTGGAAATGCAGTTAATTCTCTTCGCTGCTAGTAGGCAATTTCATTACCTCGTTAGAAAAGGCACCGCAAGCGAGCAAATAAGATTTTTCCTAACAAAAAGATGTCTTTCGAAATAGATAAAGGATGCCATCATTAATTTGAGTGGGCTACTAGTGTTCATGGCAAGGGCTGGGAAAAAGATTTAAAACTAATTGTTTCTCTTGTCAGACTGATCACATTTCAGAAAAGGGAATCATGCCCAGTTCAAGGATTACAAGCGTACCTGTTGTAGCTGGAGATTCAGAAGTGACTTTGCTTGTTTGATCTGTACTGCCAGCTGTCTCTTTCATTGCCTCTACAGACATTGAAACCAAATCTGTGCCAGTTGTCTTATCAGTCTGTGTCTGTCTTGTGGTCAGGATATCAGTTGTTTTGCCTGCAATTATTGTCATGCTTGGACTCCCTGATGGCTGGGCTGATGTGTCTTCAATGGCTGGAGATTCAGTAGAAACCAACACTGTTGGTGACTGTGTTACCTCTTCTGTTGTCAACAGTATTGTCGGACCTGCAGTTGTTGATTGAATACTCTTTTCGGTGGTTCCAAGTGTACTTTTTGTATTGTCTGTGAGTAGATCTGCTGCAACTGTAGTTCCTGATGTTTTAGGAACGGCAGATGTTGAAACTATACTACTTTGTGCTGCTTTGACTGTACTCTCCTGTTCAGCGGTAGAAGACAGAGTAGTCTTGTCTGTCAGCCTACCAGTGGTTTGTACTGGCGATGTTGAGTCAACACTTTGTGTTATTCCACTTGAAATTGGAATCTTGCTTGTTGCAGTTTGAGTAGTCACTTCCAGTAAGCTGTTTGTAGTATTTCCATCAGTAACAGGCCCCTCACTGCTCTCTTCTGCTGTCTTAGTGCCCATAGGGGATGCAGAAGTTGAAACAATTCCGTCATCAGTCATTTCATCTGTGCTTTGGTCAATAGTGGTATGGGATTGAGTAATATCTTGTGCCGGTGAAGTTGTAGGAACAGCAGTAGTTGTTTTCTCAATTCCCTCTGATGTTTCGGCAAATGGAGCGTCTGATGTTGGTAGCTCACTCATATGTCCACTTGAAGCTGCTGTGCTAAGACCTGCTACTAGGGTTGTTCCAGCATCACCTACAGCACCTGTTGCACTGGTTGTTAATGGCTGTCCAGTCATGAGTGGGGTTGTCTCGTCAAGGTTTTTGTCTGTTGTCATTCTGGTACTTACACCCTCAGTAGCTGAAGGATGTAACAATATATTCTAAGTTCAACTAGCAGAGAAACCAATATGTCTCATAATATATCAGGTCAGTCCATGTGTTTCACAAGTATTGAAAGGCCAATTGCTTTTAAACATGTCTTTACCAATCACTGATACACACAGAGGCACAACTGTGACTACCCTCACTTATCTCATAGTGGGAAATAATTGATATGAGCAAAAAACTACCAATGTCACTAAACATTTCTGTATGCACTAACCTTTTAAAATAATATAAGGCTTTTTCTTTTTCAATATTTAGAGTATAATTATCTGAACTGATTAGATCAAATCTTGGGGCATTTATGGCGAGTTTGTTGAGAGAGCCAGGAAAATGTGTGGAAAATAACCATTTCGGTAGTCAGCCTGTAAATAATTTTTATAAAGCTGAACACTTTATTTTTCAACAATTACAAGCATACCTGTTTTTACTGTGGAATCAGAGATGACTACTGTTGTTTGATCTGTACTTTGACTGCCATCAGTTACTTTCAATGCCTCTACAGACACTGAGACAGTCTCTTGTGCTGTCATCCTTTCAGTAGTCAAAGGTGTTGTGGTTGGCTCATCAGTTGTTTTCCCCACCATTGTTCCTGAGCTAGGACTCTCAGATGGTTGGGTTGATGTCTCTTCAACGGTAGATACTCCAGTAGATACCAACTCAGTTGGTGACTGTGTTATCTCTTTTGTTGTCATTGACATTGCCTCATCTGCAGTTGTTGTTTGAGTGCTCTTCTCTGTGTTTCCAAGTGTATCTATGGGAGTGGTTGTAAGTGAGCCTGATTTTTCTGAAGACTGCCCTACTGTTGACAGAACTGCATTTGTTTCTACTCTAGTGCTCTGCTGGATTGTAGTAGGTTCCTGAGGTCCCATGGTAGTTGTGTCAAGACTTTCGTCTGTTGTCCCAAGTGCACTTTGAAGATCAGCAGTTGTTCTGCTAAGACTTTCAGTTGGTGAAGAGTCAGCCGTTTCTGTTTCTCTACCTGTTGTTTTTCCTTCTAGTGTAGGTGACCCAGTTGTAGACGACCCAGCTATAGGTACCCCAGTTGTAGGTGCCCCAGTTGTAGGTGCCCCAATTGTAGGTGCCCCAGTTGTAGGGGACCCAGTTGTAGGGGACCCAGTTGGAGGAGACCCAGTTTTTTGTTGGACTGTAGTAGATTCCTGAGATCCTACAGTGGTTGTGTCTAGACTTTCCTTTGTTGTTTTAAGTGCACTTTGAAGGTCAGCAGTTGTTCTGCTCAGACTTTCACTTGTTGAAGAGCCAGCAGTTTCTCTTTGTCCATCTGTTGTTTTTCCTTCAGTTGTAGGTGACCCAGTTGTAGGGGACCCAGTTGTAGGGGACCCAGTTGAAGGGGTCGCAGTTGAAGGTGAATCAGTTGTAGGTAACCCAGTTGTAGGTAACCCAGTTGTAGGTGACCCAGTTGTAGGAGACCCAGTTGTAGGAGACCCAGTTGTAGGTGACCCAGTTGTAGGAGACCCAGTTGTAGGAGACCCAGTTGTAGGAGACCCAGTTGTAGGAGACCCAGTTGTAGGAGACCCAGTTGTAGGAGACCCAGTTGTAGGAGACCCAGTTGTAGGAGACCCAGTTGTAGGAGACCCAGTTGTAGGAGACCCAGTTGTAGGAGACCCAGTTGTAGGGGATCCAGTGATAGGCAACCCAGTTGTAGGGGACCTAGTTGTACCATACCCTGTAGTAGGGGTTGCTGTTGAAGGTAAATCAGTTTTAAGAGACCCAGTTGTAATGGACCCAATTGCGGGGGACCCAGTTGAGACTGATTGGGAGAATGTAACTATTGTTTCACTCTTTTTAGCTGTCACAGTTGTCAGTACTTCAGGTGTCATCAGTTCAGTTGTCCTTTTGTAAGTGGTCACCGAGTCAGTAGCTTAAAGAATAACATTTTAGAATTTACTTAATGTAAAAAAATATAAGATTTTGAAAAAGGGAGTTGATACAGACAAGATATTCCATTCTGCTTGAAAAGGGAGATCATAATGTCCTGTTTTAATCAGATAAATCATATTCAATGCGTGTACTCTGAATACCAAAGAATATCAATTTTTTCCATTTAAATCGGATGTTCATGTGAGAAATGAGAAACGAGAAACGTTTTCTGTCTTTATCAACTATAATCTATGAGAAGATGAGTCCGTCTGAAAGCATGCTTCATTCAATGACGATGTGAATTCTCCAGAAAAAATATATTCATACATAAAGGCAACAATACCTGTACTGGATGGTGGATTAGTTGAGAGTTCTGCTGTGGTGGCTTGATCACTCGGTGATATAGTCTGTGTACCTGTCATCATTTCGATGCTTGATGGTCTCATTGAGCTCTCTGAGGTAGCGCCAGTTACTTCAGTTGATGCTGTAATGAAATATACATCACATTGTCAAAGGAAATGAAAACACAGCGGGAGTGGATTTCTGGGGGAGGGGGGTATCCAGAGGATCCTGACTGTGGTGAGACTTAAGACTTTTGAGACTTTTGTTGGAGACTTAAACTTGTTGGGAAAAGGCTAGACTCATGTTAGGAGTGCCTACAACTTTAGAGGTATGGGTAATCTTTTTTTTAGGCTTAACTTATAATCTCCATATTTTGTCTATTTGAATTTGCCACACTTTATCATTTGACATAGCTCTTACACTCTAATGTTGTTCATTGGGAGAGTATTTAAATTCAGATATCAGTCACAAATTTGGTGCACTTCTGACATGGTTATGATATAGCAAACAGCGATGTGGGCCACAACGGTGCCATTCCTCACAGAATAACTATTCATAAAAGACAGTAGACCTCCCCTTTGGATTTACTAACACACGAGGAAATCCAGGTTGAGGGGGGGGAAGGGGGCCGCCTCCCCCTTTCAGTATTGACTTCTGCTTAATTATCAAAGAGAAAATAAGATTGCATGCATGTGCAAAAATGGACGACATTGTAGTGCTTAGCCTATAAGTGGACCCCCTTCTTTTTGAAATCCTGCTTCTGCCCCTAAAAGCTGGACCAGTTTTCTGCATCATGGTTGTTGGTGACTTGGTAGACTGCACTGTCATAACAGATGTATACTTTCTGTGGTTTGGGAATCAGAATTTACAACTGTTATAAAAGATATGATAGGATTGTCAGTTATCTTGCCTACAGTAGTGGATGACTTAGTTGTCCTATCTAATAGAACAGATGAAGAATAGAATAATCAGTGTTTGTTTGTCCTAAAGTAGTGGGTAGCTCACTGATCCTGATAGGTGTAGTAGGACTATCAGTTGTCTCTACTCATTTATAAGGGTCTTAGGTAGTTTTGTCAGCTACAATAAACTGTGCATCTGTGATCTTACCTGCAGTCGTGGGTGTCTCTGGTCTATCAGTTACAACAGATGTAACAGAATTTTTAGTTGTGATAGGCAGGTCTGTTCTTCTGTCTGTAACAACAGATGTTGTGGGACTGTCAGCAGTAGGTCCAAGAGTGGTGATTGACTCAGTCGTTCTGTCTGTTGCATCAAAACCATCAGTTGACTGCCATATAGTGCTGGTTGACTCAGTTCTTTCATTTGTTGTGCCAGAACTAACCATCGTTTGTCTAAATGTGGTGGCTGGTTGAGTAGTTCTCTCAGTCAGAATAGTTGTAGCATGACCATCAGTTGTGTGGCCTGGTGTTGTCTCTAATTCAGTGGTTCTGTCAGTTACAACAGGGGTAGTAGGACCAGCAGTTACTTCCTTCTGTGAGGATGGTGATTCAGTAGATCTGTCTGTCATAGTAGGTGAAGTTAGACCCTTAGTTGTTGGTGACTGAGTAGTTTTCTCAATTACAATAGAAGTACTTTGACTTTCAATTGTTTGGGGCTCAGTAGTTTTTTCTGTTACCATAGATGTAATGGGACTATCTGCCATTTGCCCAGTAGTTCTGTCCATTGCAACTGATGTATAAGCATCTCCAGTTGTTTGTGCATCGGTATATAGCTGAGTGGTTCTATCAGTTAAAATCAATGTAGACAGACTGTCAGTTGTTTCTTCTTGTTTATGGGGGACTTCAGTAGTTTTGTCTGATACAACAGGGGTAGTATGTGTATCAGTGATCTGACCTGCAGTAGTTACTGACTCTGTAAATCTATCAGTTGCAATATGTGTAGCAGCACTTTCAGTGATGATGGATGAGCGTGTACTTCTGTCAGTTACAACGGATGTTGTGGGACTGTAAGTGGTGGATCCCACAGTGCTAGGCAACTGAGATGTTCTGTCTGTTGCATCAGAACCAACACTTATCTGCCTGATAGATTCAGTACTTTTACCTGTTATGTCAGAACTGACACTTGCCTGCCTGACAGTGCTGGATGACTGACTAGTTCTCTCTGCCTGAATATTTGTAGTATGACTATCAGTTGTCTGGCTCTGTGTTGTGGCTGATTCAATAGTTCTATCTGTTACAACAAATGTAGAAGAACTGTCAGTCACATCCCTCTGTGAAGACTTTGACTCGGTAGTTTCATCTGCCACAACAGATGAAGTTTGACCGTCAATTTTCTGTCCAGTGGTGGTTGGTGACTCAGTTGTTTTATCAATCATAACAGAAGTACTCTCACCTTCAGACAGCTGGGGCTCAGTAATTCTTTCTGTGACCACAGATGTTATGGGACCATCACTTGTCTGCCCTGCAGTAGCGGGTGACTCAGTAGTTCTGTCTAATACAACGGATGTAGAAGAATCTCCAGTTGCCTTTCCCACAGTTGTAAGTAACTGAGTGGTTCTATCAGTTATAATGGGTGTTGAGGGACTGTCAGTTGTCGCTACTTGTTTATAGGGGACTTCAGTACTTTTGTCTGATACAACAGATGTAGTAGTTGCATCAGTAATCTGACCTGCAGTGCTGGGTGACTCCGTGGGCCTATCAGTGACAACAGATGTACTGGAACTTTGTGTACTGATGGGCAGGCCTGTTACAATAGATGTATGTGGACTTGTAAGTCCCACTGTGGTGTGTGACTGAGTAGTTCCATCTGTTGTCGCTGAACCAAAACCTGTCTGCCTGACAGTGGTGGGTGACTCAGTAGTTGTCTCTGTCAGAATAGTTGTGGCATGACCATCTGTTGTCTGGCTCTGTGTTGTGGCTGATTCAGTAGTTCTGTCTGTAACAACAGGGGCAGTAGAACCATCATTAAGGGCCCTTGGTGAGGATGGTGACTCAGACGTTTTCTCTGTCATACTTGATGAAGTTGGACCATCAGTTTTCTGCTCCATAGTTGTTGGTGACTGAGTAGCTTTCTCAATTGTAACAGAAGTACTCTCACCTTCAGTCATCTGGGGCTCAGTAACTTTTTCTGTGACCACAGATGTAATGGGACCATCACTTGTCTGCCCTGCAGTAGTGGGTGACTCACTAGTTCTGTATATTGCAATAGATGGTGAAGAATCTTCGGTTGCTTTTCCTACAGTTGTAAGTAACTGAGTGGTTCTATCACTTATAATGGGTGTTGAGGGACTGTCAGTTGTCTCCCCTTGTTTATAGGGGACTTCAGTACTTTTGTCTGATACAACAGATGTAGTAGTTGCATCAGTAATCTGACCTGCAGTGCTAGGTGACTCTGTAGACCTATCAGTGACAACAGATTTACTGGAACCTTGTGTACTGATGGGCAGGCCTGTTCTGGTAGATGTAGCTGGACTTGTAAGTCCCGCTGTGGTGGGTGACTGAGCAGTTCCAACTGTTGTAGTTGAACCAACACTTGTCTGCCTGACAGTGGTGGGTGACTCAGTTGTTGTCTCGGTCAGAATAGTTGTGGCATGACCATCAGTTGTCTGGCTCTGTGTTGTGGCTGATTCAGTAGTTCTGTCTGTTACACCAGGGGCGGTAGAACCATCATTAAGGGCCCTTGGTGAGGATGGTGACTCAGAAGTTTTCTCTGTGGTAGGTACATCAGTGATCTGACCTGCAGTGGTGGTTGGCATTGTAATTCTGTCACTTACAACAGATGAACCGGGACTTTCAGTGCTGACTGGTGAGTCTGTACTTCTCTCTGTTACAACAGATGTTGCATCACTGTAAGTGGTTGGTCCAACAGTGGTTGGTGACTGGGTCGTTCCATCTGCTGCAGCTGAACCAATGCTTGTCTGTTTCATAGTGCTGGATGGCTCAGTACTTTCATCTACTGCATCAGAACTAACACTTGTCTGCCTAACAGTGGTGGGTGACTTAGTAGTTCGCTCAGTCAGAATAGTTGTGGCATGATCATCAGTTGCCTGGCTCTGTGTTGTGGCTGGTTCAGTAGTTCTGTCTGTTACAACAGGGGCAGTAGAATCATAATTAATTGGTGTGGATGGTGACTCAGTAGTTTTCTCGATCATAACAGTTGAAGATGGACCATCAGTTTTCTGCCCAATAGTTGTTTGTGACTGAGTAGTTTTCTCAATCAAAACAGAAGTACTCTCACCTTCAGTCATTTCAGTAGTTTGTTCTGTTGTAATGGATGACTTGGTAGTTCTGTCCATTGCAACAGATGTAGAAACATCTCCAGTTGTTTTTCCTACAGTGGTAGGTGTCTGAGTAGTTCCATCAGTAATAGTTGCTGTAGAGGGACTGTCAGTTGTCTCCACCTGATTATAGGGGACTTCTGTAGTTTTCTCTGTTACACCAGAGGTAGTAGGTGCATCAGTGATCTTACCTGCACTGGTGTGTGACTCTGTAGGTCTGTCAGTTAAAACAGATGTACCAGGACTTTCTGTTGTGATGGATGAGTCTGTACTTCCATCTGGTACAACGGACATGGCAGGACTCGTAGGTCCCACAGTGGTGGATGACAGAGTAGTTACGTCTGTTGCATCAGAACCATCACTTGTTGGCCTCATAGTGCTGGGTGAATCAGTGCTTTTCTCCATAGCAAGAGAACTATCACTTGTCTGCCTGACAGTGGTTGGTGACTGAGTTGTTCTCTCAGTCAGAATAGTTGTATCATGGCCAACAGTTGTCTGAGAGGTTCTCTCAGTTATAATCGATGTAGAAGGACTATCTGTTGTCTCACCTTGGTTATAAGGGACATCAGTAGTTTTGTCTGTTGCAACAGCTGTGGTAGGTACATCAGTGATCTGACCTGCAGTGGTGGGTGGCATTGTAATTCTGTCACTTACAACAGATGAACCGGGACTTTCAGTGCTGACTGGCGAGTCTGTACTTCTCTCTGTTATAACAGATGTTGCAGGACTGTAAGTGGTTGGTCTAACAGTGGTTGGTGACTGGGTCGTTCCATCTGCTGCAGCTGAACCAATGCTTGTCTGTTTCATAGTGCTAGATGGCTCAGTACTTCCATCTATTGCATCAGAACTAACACTTGTCTGCCTAACAGTGGTGGGTGACTGAGTAGTTTGCTCAGTCAGAATAGTTGTGGCATGATCATCAGTTGCCTGGCTCTGTGTTGTGGCTTGTTCAGCAGTTCTGTCTGTTACAACAGGGGCAGTAGAACCATAATAAATTGGTGAGGATGGTGACCCAGTAGTTTTCTCTATCATAACAGATGAAGATGGACCATCCGTTTTCTGCCCAATAGTTGTTTGTGACTGAGTAGTTTTCTCAATCAAAACAGAAGTACTCTCACCTTCAGTCATTTCAGTAGTTTGTTCTGTTGTAATGGATGACTTGGTAGTTCTGTCCATTGCAACAGATGTAGAAGCATCTCCAGTTGTTTTTCCTACAGTGGTAGGTGTCTGAGTAGTTCCATCAGTAATAATTGCTGTAGACGGACTGTCAGTTGTCTCCACCTGATTATAGGGGACTTCTGTAGTTTTCTCTGTTACAACAGAGGTAGTAGGTGCATCAGTGATCTTACCTGCACTGGTGTGTGACTCTGTAGGTCTGTCAGTTAAAACAGATGTACCAGGACTTTCTGTTGTGATGGATGAGTCTGTACTTCCATCTGGTACAACTGATATGGCAGGACTTGTAGGTCCCACAGTGGTGGATGACAGAGTAGTTACGTCTGTTGCATCAGAACCATCACTTGTTGGCCTCATAGTGCTGGGTGAATCAGTGCTTTTCTCTATAGCAAGAGAACTATCACTTGTCTGCCTGACAGTGTTTGGTGACTGAGTTGTTCTCTCAGTCAGAGTAGTTGTATCATGGCCAACAGTTGTCTGGCTTGGTGTTGTGGCTGATTCAGTAGTTCTGTCTGTAACAACAGTGGTTGTATGACCAACAGTCACATCTGTTTGTGAGGATGGTGAATCAGTAGATCGGACTGTTGTAACAGATGAAGTTGTTGATGAGTCAGTAGTTATCACCAAAGTTACCTCACCTTCAGTTATTTTGGGTTCAGTAGTTCTCACTGTCACAACAGATGTGGTAGGACTGTCAGTCATCTGCCCTGTTGTAATTGGCGACTCAGTAGTTCTGTCTATAGATGCGGTAGAACTCTGAGTTGTTTTTCCTTCAGTGGTAAGTAACTGAGAGGTTCTCTCAGTTACAATCGACGTAGAGGGACTATCAGTTGTCTCACCCTGTTTATAGGGGACATGAGTAGTTTTGTCTGATGCAACAGCTGTGGTAGGTACATCAGTGATCTGAGCTGCAGTGGTGGGTGACATTGTAAGTCTGTCACTTTCAACAGATGAACTGGGACCTTCAGTGACTGGTGAGTCTGTACTTCTCTCTGTTACAACAGATGTTTCAGGACTGTAAGTGGTTGGCCCAACAGTGGTGGGTGACAGGGTAGTTACATCTGCTGCAGCTGAACCAACACTTGTCTGTCTAACAGTGTTGGGTGACTGAGTAGTTTGTTTGGTCAGAAAAGTTGTAGCAGGCCTATCAGTTGTCTGGTCTGGTGTAGTTGCTGCCTCAGTAGTTCTGTCCGTTGAAATAGGGGTAATAGGACTATCAGTCATCAGCTTTGGTGAGGACGGTGACTCAGTCACCCTGTCTGTAATAACAGATGATGTGGGACTCTCAGTCGTCTGACCTGCAGTAAGAGGTGACTCACTTGTCTTGTCTGTTTCACTTGTAGTTGGACTGTCAGTTGTCACTGGTTGTTTATAGGGGACTTCAGTACTTTTATCCGTTACAACATATAAAGTGGTTGTATCAGTGATCTGACCTGCTGTGGTGGGTGACTCTGTTCTTCTGTCAGTTACAACAGATGTACCAGGGCTTTCTGTACTAATGGCCGAGTCTGTACTTCTGTCTGTTACAACAGATGTAGCAGGTCCCCCAGTGGTGGGAGATTGAGAAGTTCTGTCGGTGGTGGCTGAACCAACACTTGTCTGACCCTTAGTACTGGGTGACTCAGTAGTTCTCTCAGTCAGAATAGTTGTAGCATCACCAACAGTTGTCTGGCCTGGTGATGTGACTGACTCAGTAATTTTGTCTGTTTTAATGGGGGTCGTAGGACTGTCAGTCATAGGCCTTGGTGAGGATGGTGACTCAGTTGTTCTGTCTGTAACAACAGATGAAGTTGTTTCTCTTATGACAGAAGTAGTCTGCCTCTCAGTGGTTTGGGGCTCAGTAGTTCCAACCGGTGTGACAGAAGTGATGAGACGGTCAGTTGTCTGCCCTGCAGATGTTGGTGACTCAGTAGTTTTCTCTGTTGTGACCACAGAAGTCTGCCCTCCAGTGGTTCTGGGCTCAGTAGGCATGTTTGTTACAACAGATGAAGTGGGACCATTAGTTGTTTCTCCTAGAGTGGTGGGTGCATTCGTAATTCTCTCTGTTAAAGTTGATGTAGAAACACTGTCAGTTGTCTCTCCTTGTTGATAGGGAACTGCAGTAGTTTTGTCAGTTACTACATATGTAGTAAGACCTTCAGTTGTCAGAGCTAGACAGTGAATGGATTCAAGTGAGATATTTGGAATATTTTATAGAATCTACTAGGTTTTAAGCTAGACAGGAAACTCATACAATTGGAACAGTATTTGTAGACTTACTCTTTCATCAACAAAAATATCACTGATGACAACTATTTCTCACTGACTAGGGCAAGTATAACCAGGAAAGGGATGAATACCAGAATATGTCATAACAGTGAACTTCATGCATGTTATGTCAAAATACTTGCTTCATGCAAGGTATGTCAAAATAAAGATGGGTACGTTTCTATAACAATTATTTTGATATGAAGGCTGTTAAAGAACATTAAATCAGAAAGTCTTCCTGATCATTATTATTCAAAGTTATATGAACCCTTTGCAGATCAAAGTAAACCTAACTATCCTATCCTGTAATTACATGATCAAATCTTTAGGATGTACCTGAATTCGGGATATAAATCAAAATTAATGACGTGTTTCTAATAATCTTGTTAAGCCACCCTCGAGCTCTGAAATAATGCTAGGTTATTTATGCATTGTACATCCAAGTATGCATCCTGCAGTTGTTTGCTTGTTTATTTGTTGGGGTAGTTTAACGTCTGGCCAATCTTTCAGGATTCTTTCCAGACTGCACAAGGTAATGTTTTTCAGCTTTGGGTGATTGCATCTATGATATGATATTAGAGAAACCTGCCACCAGGTTCGATACCCTACTCTTTTTGAAGAGTGGCAAGGGGTCTTTTATGTGCAGTATCCCATAGAAAGGACACCACACACCCAGCCTTTGATGACCCTATTGATGCATCCAGTTATACACCCTTAAAGATCATAATAGATATGACTTTTGTTTTATTAATAACTTGAATATTCAACTATATTGATATGTGTCTGAATCTTAGGTAGGTTTTCCATATTGGTTTGCTTATTCGAGCAAAGTGTCCATGGCATTTTCAGTTTTCTGTTGTTTCATTTTCTTTTACAACATTTCAAAAACCTAGCAAATAGGTTGTTTCAAAAAAGTTGGAAATATCTCGGTTTTAAGTATCATGCCATCACAGCAATTTAGAATATGTACAAAAGCTATGCTCCACCACTCTATGACAATTTCAACTTAAAGATAAAAGGGATTCATTTCCATATTCAACTTGCTATTTTAGCTAGTGTATAATTTGACCTGAATATAAGTACTATGCTCTTTAATGGTTTTGAATATATACTTATTGTCCACAATCTTTAGCACTCGTGTCATATTTTGTCAATCCATGCTTACCAGTTGGAATCCCAGTTGTGCCCCCCTCACTTGTGGCCACAGTTGCTTTGTCAGTAGTTACAGGTACAGTAGGTGTTTCAGTAGGCTGGTCACTTGTGTTTGCGGAAGTAGAACCGTCAGCAGTAGGTACTGATGTCTGTTCTGCTAATGATGGCATTTTTATATCATTACTTAGGTCCAGTGTTATTGCAGTAGTTTTGTCAATTATAAAAACCATAGGGTTTTAGATTAACAAAACAATTAAATCTATACCAGTCCCCAATTACCATCATATTTTTATTTAACAGACTCCTTTTGAGTTTCTGATTTAATCATAAATATACAATGATGTATGGTTAGAGTGATTTCTTATAATTAGACCTAAGGAATGTTGATGGGTTTCTTGTTATTTTTGTAAGTTATTGAATTCAAGTGAAATTTGGAAAATTCTAAGCAAAACAACAAATTACTAAGCAAAACAAATTGCTACAATCTAGGAACATCCCATTCACTCATCATAGTTTTCAAGTTCATTTGCAATTGGTAAAAGTGTAAATGGGTGAAGGGAAAATGACATAATTATGGTGGACGTTTTTTTCATATTAAAAACTAAATAATTATGTGCTCATAAAATAACTCCTCAAGAGGAGATTGTGGTGTTTAATGGCAATGCAAAATCAGTTTCTGCCAATGTCTATTAGTGATCATTCTTTCAGTTGTCTTACTTGTGATTGGACCAGTTGTGATTTCATCAGTTGTGGCCATAATTGTCTTATCAGTTGAGGCTGGTGCAGTAGGTGTGCCAGTAGTCTTTTCACTTGTCATGACAGTTGTAGGGCTTTCAGATGTTGTCTGTTCTGTTACCAATTGAGGTGCTGGTGTTTCAGTAGTTTTGTCTGCTGTTGTCCCAGTAAAAAAAGACAATGAATTTTTGTTTTCATTTTACTTTGTAGCCTCAGCTGATCAACAGAAGATAATTATGTCCTTGGGCATAAAAGATCACTTTGCATATACCTATTTACATTATATGATATCTGAATCTATGAGCCTTACTAGTCCCCCCTTAACATGAGAAACACATTGAATAATCTGTTTGATTTATGAACCACACAATAGGCAAAACATTGATGTTACGGATGAAAGAGAAGACATTTCCTGGAATACACCATATCAAATGTACAAACAGGGAGTAGTATTATAATGGTCTCCTGAGACTTGTTTGCCATCATCACTCTATGTCAGGTAAGTTCCCAAAACTCCTCATCTTGTCCCATCCCTGCCTTTCATTTTGAAGGAGACACTACTCTTACCTGTTGTTTTACCAGTTGTAACACCATCAGTTATGGCCGCAGTCGTCCCATCACTAGACACTGGTACAGTAGGTGTTTCAGTACTCTTGTCACTTGTCATGACAGTAGTAGGTCTCTCTGGGAGAGATGCTGTTGTCTGTTCATCTGTCGCCTTTAGAGTTGTTGGTGTCTCTGTTGTTTTATCAGTAGTTTGATCCACTGTTTTAGAAATGAATAAAACATGTTCTCTTATTTTTCAGTCTTTGTGACTGTTATCTCAAATAACGGCATAGTAATGTAAACAAGACTTTACATTTGGTTAACCCACTTACCTCAGGTATTTCTTTATATGATTATATCAACTCACTTTTTCATGAGACATTTCATCAATGTGCACTGAATAACTAACATAATCTATCAATCACTATTGTTTCATAGCCCTACCTGTTGTTATACCAGTTGCAAAGTGATCACTTGTTGCCATAGTTAGCTTATCAGTTGTCACTGCTACAGTCGGTGTTTGAGAAGTCTTTTCACTTGTCATGACAGCAGTAGGTCCTTCAGTTGTGTCCACTGATGTCTGTTGTTCTGTTACCGATTGAGGTGCTGGTGTCTCAGTAGTTTTGTCTGCTATTGTCCCAGCAAAAAAGATAAAACAATGAATTTTTGTTTTCATTTTACTTTGTAGCCTCAGCTGAACAAAAGAAAATAATTATGTCATTGGCTATGTAAGATCACTTTACAGATACTTATTTACATAACATGATATCTGAATGAATGAGCAATACCTCATGTATTTCTTTAAATAATTATATCTTCTCACTTTTTCATGAAACATTTTATCAGTGGACACTGAAGCATCTAACATAATCTATCTATCACTATTGTTTCAGTAGCCCTACCTGTCGTTACACCAGTTATAGAGTGATCACTTGTTGCCATAGTTAGCTTGTCAGTTGTCACTGGTACAGTCAGTGTTTCAGTAGTCTTTTCACTTGTCAAGATAGTAGTAGGTCTCTCTGACAGAGATGCTGTTGTCTGTTCATCTGTCGCCTTTAGAGTTGTTGGTGTCTCTGTTGTTTTATCGGTAGTTTGATCCACTGTTTTACAGAAAAATTATACATTTTCTCTTATTTTTCAAAGGATTTGCGACCCTGATCTTCTCAAATAAAGCCATAGGAATGTAAACAAGTCCTTGCATTGGTTAACCTAATCACCTAAGTTATTTTTTTATAATACAAAGAAATAACTTAGGTAAGTTGGCTAACCAATGCAAAGTGAGACAGTTTTTCATAAGACATTTTATCAGTTGTCACTGAAGTAACTAACATAATCTATCAATCACTATTATTTTATTAGCCCTACCTGTTGTTATACCCGTTGTAACACCATCAGTTATGGCCACAGTCGTCCCGTCACTAGACACTGGTACAGTAGGTGTTTCAGTACTCTTGTCACTTGTCATAACAGTAGTAGGTCTCTCTGACATAGATGTTGTTGTCTTTTCTTCTGTCACCTTTAGAGTTGTTTGTGTCTCTGTTGTTTTATCAGTAGTTTGATCCACTGTTTTACACAAAATAAAACATTTTCTTTTAATATTCAAAGTATTTGTGACCCTTATCTTCTCAAATAAAGGCATTGTAAACAAGACTTTACATTGGTTAGCCCACTTACCTCAGGTATTTCTTTATATGATTGTATCAACTCACTTTTTCATGAAACATTATATCAGTGGGCACTGAATAACTAACATAATCTATCAATCACTATTGTTTCATAGCCCTACCTGTTGTTATACCAGTTGCAAAGTGATCACTTGTTGCCATAGTTAGCTTGTCAGTTGTCACTGCTACAGTCGGTGTTTGAGTAGTCTTTTCATTTGTCATGACAGTAGTAGGACCTTCAGATGTGTCTGTTGCTGTATGTTGTTCTGTTACTGATTGAGGTGCTGGTGTCTCAGTAGTTTTGTCTGCTATTGTCCCAGGGAAAAAATAAGACAATGAATTTTTGTTTTCATTTTAGTTTGTAGCCTCAGCTGAGCAACAGACAATAATTATGTCATTGGCTATGTAAGATCACTTTACAGATACTTATTTACATAACATGATATCTGAATCTATGAGCAATACCTCATGTATTTCTTTAAATAATTATATCATCTCACTTTTTCATGGTACAATTTTATCTGTGGGCACTGAAGTACCTAACATAATCTATCAATCACTATTGTTTCAGTAGCCCTACCTGTCGTTACACCAGTTGTAGGATGATCACTTGTTGCCCTAGTTAGCTTGTCAGTTGACAGTGGTACAGTCAGTTTTTCAGTGGTCTTGTCCCTTGTCATGACAGTAGTAGGTCTCTCTGACAGAGATGCTGTTGTTTGTTCTGTTGTCTTTATAGTTGTTTGTGTCTCTGATGTTTTGTCGGTAGTTTGATCCACTGCTTCATACAAAATAAAACATTTTCTTTTATTCTTCAAAGTCTTTGTGACCCTTATCTTCTCAAATAAAGGCATAGTAATGTAAACAACACTTCTCCTTGGTTAGCCCACTTACCTCAGGTATTTCTGTATAATTATGATTATATCAACTCACTTTTTATCATTTTATTAGTGGACACTGAAGTAACTAACATAATCTATCAATCACTATGGTTTTATTAACCCTACCTGTTGTTATACCCGTTGTAACACCATCAGTTATGGCCACAGTTGTTCTGTCAGTAGACAGTGGTACAGTAGGTGTTTCAGTACTCTTGTCACTTGTCATGAAAGCAGTAGGTCTCTCTGACAGAGATGCTGTTGTCTTTTCTACTGTGGTTGGTGTCTCTGTTCTTTTATCGGTAGTTTGATCGCCTGTTTTACACAAAGTAAAACATTTTCTTTTATTTTTCAAAGTATTTGTTACCTTTATCTTCTCAAGTAAAGGCATAGCAATGTAAACAAGACTTCATGTTGGTTAGCTAACTTACCTCAGTAATTCCTATATATAAATGTAAAAACTCACTTTTTCATGAAAGATTTTATCAGTGGGCACTGAAGTTACTAACATAATCTATCAATCACTATTGTTTCATAGCCCTACCTGTCGTTATGCCAGTTGTAAGGTGATCACTTAAAGCCACAGTTTGCTTGTCAGTTGAGACTGGTACAGTCGGTGTTTCAGTCTTTTCACTTGTCATGACAGTAGTAAGATCATCAGATGCAGTCACAGTTTTTGGCTCTGTTAACGATGGAGTTGTTGGTGTGTCAGAAATCAAGGCTGTAGTTCTGTCTACTGTCAAACCAAAAGAAACACGTTGTAGAAGTCTGGGATCTATTTAATGTTTTTATAGTTTAATAGTAGTCACTGGAATAAATGGTCCTAGATGTAGTATGTATTTATGAAAGCATTCACTGATATTATTGTGCCTACATACATATATGAGTTTTATTAGGGTGTGGATATTTCTTTATGTACTTTATGTAAACCTAAAAGTACTATGGGTTGTTTTATGTGTACTTTGTATTTTAGTGTTGAAATTGTTCTTGGTTTTAAATGGTCCTAGATGTAGTATGAATTTATTGTATGAGTCTTATTAAGATGTTGGTATTTCTTTATGAACTTTATGTAAACCTAAAAGTACTATGAGTATGTTTAAGATTATATCATTTATAAGGTTATAGAAATGTAAAATTGTCGTGTAAGTTGGGACAACACTAAGCCCAGAGATCAATTTTGTATCTGTTTTTTGCCGGCTGTGTAGGGGTGGTCAATAATCCTCCACCCACTGGAGGAGGGACACATGAATCTGTATTATGGATTTTCCCTTCACAATTGTGAAGAACTATACGTGTCCAACGTGTCCAACTTCTGACAGCCGTGGCCCTGTACCTAGTTTTTGTATAAATTGGCGGCAAATTCTCCAACTCATCAGTCTACCCACTGAGCTTGACTTGTCCTGTTCTTTGTTCACTGACTCATCCTCACCATGCTGTTGCTGCTGCACCAGCCATCTCCAGTATGGCCTGGCTTTGACTGACAGAATTCTATGGGGCCCTAGAGGCCACCTATAGTTTATCCTTTGGTTTTGAACAAGTATTCTATAGGGTCCTAGAAAGCACCCTACAGTCTACAGTGGCGCACCACGGCGAGACATTTCCCTCAGTATCATGAGAGGGAAGGACTCACATCTTCTGGCCTCCACATGAGCATCCACGCAGGCTCTGCCACATCCACTGAGGGTCAGCAGTGTCCACTGAGGGTCAGCAGCGTCCACTGAGGGTCAGCAGCGTCCACTGAGGGTCAGCAGCATCCACTGAGGGTCAGCAGCGTCCACTGAGGGTCAGCAGCGTCCACTGAGGGTCAGCAGCGTCCACTGAGGGTCAGCAGCATCCACTGAGGGTCAGCAGTGTGCACTGAGGGTCTGCAGCATCCACATGGCATCCACAGCATCCACAGTAGGCCTATGGCTTCCACAGAAGGTCTGCAGTGTCCACTGTATGTCAGGCAGCACTGGGATGGGTAGGTACGACCACCTGGCCCTTCCCTGGCCTCCACATCAAGCTGACAATGCCCTGGTCAAGCTGACAACGCCCTGGTCGAGCTGACAATGCCCTGGTCGAGCTGACAATGTACTAGTCAAGCTGACAACGTACTAGTCAAGCTGACGGTGCCCTGTAATGTTGGTGACAATGTGGAGGGATTATAGACAGTAATGTGGGAGTGTTCACAGCTGTGTGGGAGTGTGGGAACGTCCACAGCCATGACATTGACCCACCCACTGGATCCCTTGGTGACTTGATAGGACATGTCATAGCAAGTCCCCACCTGAGGAACAGACCTGGGACATATATTTCTGTTTGACTTTGATCATTGTTGATATATCATCATGATGTTGCTAGTATAATGTACCTCTCTCATTGATGGTATGTTGGTATATGATAATGTATACTTAGAGCTATGTGGTAGAGAGGTACACTGATGAATGTTGTTTGCACTATCCATGACTAGCGGATTTGTGATAATGTTATGCAGATACAATTGTTTGAAAAACTAGTGTGACTAATTCTATGACTAATTGAAATCATTCTTATGACTGATTGATCTCAGTCTTTGTCATATATATATGAGATGTTTTGTTTTATGTATACAGGGTATGATGCACCTAGGCATGTTGTTATCCTTTTCATTATTTTTACAATGGAAGATAATGTAAACACTGAGCCCTAGGGTAGGAAGGTACACTGATAGAAGCTGCCTCTCCCATTTATGACTTGATGGTGTGCATTTTTGTTGTAATAATGCAGTATATCATTATACTGGGGTGTTTTGCTCATCCAAGATTGAGGCCTATAGCATTTAATAGCATTCTGCTATGCTTTTCTGCTTTGATATTTGTATGTTTTGCTGTTATAGGGTTGCAGTTGGTGAACTCCCCTATCTGTCATATTATGGTTTATAGAGATTAGTAATTGAAGGTCAGAGCAGAGGCTCCCTTTATGTTACTTTAAATGGGTGGCAGTTGTTGAACTCCCCATAAGAGAAGGTTAGAGCAGGGGCTCCCTTTATGTTACTTTAAATGGGTGGTAGTTGTTGAACTCCCCATAAGAGAAGGTTAGAGCAGGGGCTCCCTTTATGTTACTTTAAATGGGTGGTAGTTGTTGAACTCCCCATAATTGAAGGTTAGAGCAGGGGCTCCCTTTATGTTACTTTAAATGGGTGGTAGTTGTTGAACTCCCCATAAGAGAAGGTTAGAGCAGGGGCTCCCTTTATGTTACTTTAAATGGGTGGTAGTTGTTGAACTCCCCATAAGAGAAGGTTAGAGCAGGGGCTCCCTTTATGTTACTTTAAATGGGTGGCAGTTCTTTAACTCCCCATATTATGAAGGTTAGAATTGTGGTTACATTCTAGGTTAAACACATTTTTGGTGATGTTTATCCATAAATCTGAATAATGTTTTAAATGGTTTACTTTCATAATTAATTCTAAGGACAGTTCAGGGACGCCTGAGACTTTCATTCCAATGTGATGTACTGGGAACAGCCCTAGGGTGTGTATGGTTGAATAAGAGCAGCTCAAATCAGCCTGCTATGCTAATCTTATCAGGAGAAGCTCCCATGCACTTACTGCTGTTCCAAGGAACGATTGCACCAGCATTGCATGTCGCAAGGCTGATCACCTTTCTACTGTGGTGCTGGCAGCTTTTTGAACCTAAAGTAGTTACACTGGATTGCAAAATTTGATTTAAAAAAAAACAAAAAAAACAAACAAATCAACACCTTTATAAACAGTTAAAATGTCTAACACAATAGGTATTTCACCCATAGACCATAGTGTAGTGACAGGGTACCTGCTCTTTATTACTTTTCATTATTATCAAAATTGTTGGTACCAAGCATTGCTGTTGTATACAAGAGAAGGAAGAGTTTCAAGTGCTTTGGTCTGGTCCTGGAGACCCTCCCGCTGATACTAGTACCAATTCATACAATCAGACTAGTTATCACATTAATACCCCAACCCCAGCAGCAACTGCCCCAGTCATAGCCTGCAGCTATGATGGAGCAGGCCCCCAACGCTGTACCCACCATTACCCCCATCTTCAAATAATTCAGTGATCCCCCAACTAACCCCAGACTACAAAGACCTTTTCTTAAACCAGAGACTCTTCCTCTCATGAGCCTTGGCGCTGAGGATCCAGCCCAGGTTTTTTTCATGCAGCCTTGTTCAGTCAGGTGAGATCCAGGGTATAAGACTTCCCTGCTATAATAAGTTTTGGTCATTAATTATGCAGGGCGATAACCTGAGATCCTCAGACTTCTTTTGTTTTATTTTAAGATTTCTCCATATTTTGGAAATATGTTTAAATCTAAGAAATGGATGACCTGTGTAGAAGTCTGGGATCTATTTAATGTTTTTATAGTTTAATGGTAGTCACTGGAATAAATGGTCCTAGATGTAGTATGTATTTATGAAAGCATTCACTGATATTATTGTGCCTACATACATATATGAGTTTTATTAGGGTGTGGATATTTCTTTATGTACTTTATGTAAACCTAAAAGTACTATGGGTTGTTTTATGTGTACTTTGTATTTTAGTGTTGAAATTGTTCTTGGTTTTAAATGGTCCTAGATGTAGTATGAATTTATTGTATGAGTCTTATTAAGATGTTGGTATTTCTTTATGAACTTTATGTAAACCTAAAAGTACTATGAGTATGTTTAAGATTATATCATTTATAAGGTTATAGAAATGTAAAATTGTCGTGTAAGTTGGGACAACACTAAGCCCAGAGATCAATTTTGTATCTGTTTTTTGCCGGCTGTGTAGGGGTGGTCAATAATCCTCCACCCACTGGAGGAGGGACACATGAATCTGTATTATGGATTTTCCCTTCACAATTGTGAAGAACTATACGTGTCCAACGTGTCCAACTTCTGACAGCTGTGGCCCTGTACCTAGTTTTTGTATAAATTGGCAGCAAATTCTCCAACTCATCAGTCTACCCACTGAGCTTGACTTGTCCTGTTCTTTGTTCACGGACTCATCCTCACCATGCTGTTGCTGCTGCACCAGCCATCTCCAGTATGGCCTGGCTTTGACTGACAGAATTCTATGGGGCCCTAGAGGCCACCTATAGTTTATCCTTTGGTTTTGAACAAGTATTCTATAGGGTCCTAGAAAGCACCCTACAGTCTACAACGTGTTTGGATTCTTATAAGTACATAAGACTTCATTTGGGCTGATTCTTCTCAAATTCAGGTATTGCATTGCTAATAATAATGATATTTCATTATTCCTCAGCGAAAAACAAAGGTCTTGACTGAGCTATCACCATTAGCCAATCCAATATTCAAATAACCTGGTTTGGTTTACCTCTCATCTTAGAATCTTGTTCAGCAAATTTGCAGATGGATGTCAATCAAAAGCTTAGAAAAAATTGGGAAGATACATGGCTCTGACATTATTTGTATCTCTGAAGGCAAATTCCCTTTCCCTAGGAGCTAAATCAGGGGTACATTACAATAAATTACAATTTCTTTAAATGATGGTTATTTCAGTCGTAATCCAAGAGGTTATACCAGTTGTGATGCCATCAGTTGTAGTCATCTTGACAGTTGAGATTTGCACAGTTAGTGTTTTATGAGTCTGGTCACTTGTCATAACAGTAGTAGAACCTTCAGATGCGGGTACTGTTGTCTGTTCTGTCAACGTTGGAGTTGTTGGTGTCTCAGTTGTCACAACAGTACTTTTGTTATCTGTAGTAGCCGTAAAAGCGGGAAAAAATGCTGGATGTTTAAAGGTCCTATATCTGACTCATGCTTTCTCTCATTCAGGCGTAAAATGAAAACAAGAATAACTGTTGCCTTTGCGTGCTGGAGCAAGGAAAAGAAGTGTCTTGGATGTTTCGCAGAAGTAGACAGACATTTCTGGATTGAGAGTATATCATCTATTCTGTCACTCCTCTCACCTTGGTAAGACCTTTTCAATAAATGTGGGGGTGGATCTTAAAAAGATATCTGTAATAGATTGGAAGAAAGTATGGATTTGCTTCAGGTAAATTAATTTGTGTAAATAATGCTAAATTACATAACTTATCAATAAGTTTTATTTCAGTCTCACCTGTTGTCATAACAGTTGTGATGTCATTAGTTGTGGTCATCTTGTTAGTTGATACTGGAACAGTTGGTATTTCAGTAGTCTTTTCACTTGTCATGAAAGTGGTTTGGCCCTCTGACACAGGTTCTGTTGTCTGTTCAGTTAATGAGGCAGTTGTTGGTGTCTCTGATGTTTTATCAGTAGTTTTGTCCACTATCAAACCCAAAATAAGACAATTTATTTGCTTTATGATAGTTGAGGATTATTGCAGCTCAAGTCAATTCAGCAATCTTCCAGCTATGTCAGGAACAATTCTAATTTATGACTTTACAGAATACTTTGATTAAACCAATGCATGAGCATGAAAATGAAAGAAGATAAGGGCTATTTAAAGTGCCAACCTTAGCACAAAGATTTCATTGTCATTTTCAGAAATACTTGAGTCAGTTGTAGTACTTAGCTGATTGCCAACAGCTGAATTATAAACCTCCAGATAATGGCTCACGTACCACGGTTTTCTTTTTTATCAAATCTAAAGAGAAACCCTCTTGAGAGATTTTTGTGTTCACTTAAAGACAATCACTCCATTATAGTTCTAACATTGACATTTACTTAGAATTTTGGGAAATACAGGTTTATGGTCTATGGATTCCAGAAATGAAGAAAAAATAGGGGGTCACCGTGCTAACTTTTGAATTAAAAACATAACAAAATTAGCAAAAAACGAAAATTTCAGTATTTTCACAAATTAAAATAACTTTAAGAAATTCCTTAATCACATTAATGAAAATTATTGATTAAGTTTTTAATGCATTTGATTACGAAGTCAATATGTTAATCTTTATATATTATGCATTATTTGCCAAAAATACAAAAATAAAGTTATTTTGGTGGAATTTAATTGGATGAATCTGGTAAGAAAAAAGAATAAATTCTAACTAAATTGGTAATAAAAACATTATCAACATTGAAAATTACTTGAAAAACCTACATTTCATTTGGATAGGTGTTGGCTATCATTTAATGAAAAGAAATTAGGGGGTCACCGTTCTAACTTTTTCAGAAAATCCACATATCTATTGATAGATTGAGACCCAAATTTGTGAAAATTAGACAAATCAATCAATTATGATTGATCCCTATCCAATATTTCTAACACACATGGAACCTACCCTTATGTGCCTATACATATCATTCACCATTTACATTAGTCAGTTTCATGATGTATGATGAAGGACCAATGCAAAAGAAACTTAAAGACTAGCATTATAACTGCCAAAATGGAAGGGTAGGGTCGAAAATAATACTTTTATTACAAATAAATTCATAATTAATTCACAAGTAAAGACCTATCATATCTGAGAAAATATATGCATTTGTGAGGTTATGGATTACAACTTTGTCGCGAACAGCTTGTTAATTGGATGACAAATAAGGGAGCTATGAGCAAAAACGCATTTTCCCTCCATAGGGTTCTATAGTTAAGGATTTTCACCTGGTCATGCTCCACTGCACACCCATACAGCCAGGCTGCGCAGTATGGATGCGCACAGACAAATGGCGCGATTGCCCTTAACAGAGGAGCAAGTGAAAATGGAGCATATCATTCTTTTCTTTTGATGTTGGGGTCTCTCATAATTAAGTATTCGGTTACTGATTGTGTCATAGAAATCAGCTGACGTTAAAGTTGAAATAAAGTCTTCCATTATGATTTGGGTCAACACAATCTTTTTTTCTATATCTCGCGTTTGCTATTCGCGTTGGCAAAAACGCGTTTGAAATGGTCCCAACATGAACCGGCCGACTCTCTGTTCATGTGATAGATACTCTTCACACTAATATTCACAAAACTGAATAGTCCTGGCTAGTCCTCATCCAAGATTATTCACCTTCAAGTTATCTTCCTTAAAACATGCATGTAGTCTCTGTACTGCCTTATACATACTCTCTGATAATCTTGGCATTCAGGCCTGCATATCATTACACACTGTATGTTAACATAGAGATACATAAGATATTATATATGTCTATGATATTAAGTAGGGGCAACACGCTTTAGTGCACAGCACTAGCTCTTGGTTATATTACACAATTCATGCCTCCTTTACATTAGTAAATTACATCTTACCTGAAAGATGAACCTTTAAAGAAGAGTTTTTCAAAAGAAATGCAGACAATACCTGTGACTGGGGTTGTGGCTTCAACACTTGACGTTATCGATGGCACACTGGTCATCGCTTCAGTGGTTGCTGGCACTTCTGTACTCTCTGAGGTCATTTCAGTTGATGACACTGTTAATGGATAAAATTCATCTTGTTATACACCTTAATTCATGTTGTTATATAGATGTTTATCATGAGTTTGCACAGTTGCCTTTCCAGTGATCAGTTGAGTTAAGACAGCATCTTTTTCATTCAAGCTAATCTGCTAGTGGGGCACCACACTAATGATATAAATTGCTTTCGATAAAACAAGTGGTTGGAGGATCGTGGAAATTTATGTATGTGAATGCACACTGCTTCAGAACAAATGCTACATTTGCCCCTGGTAACTGTAATGAATTTGAAATCTGCTGAAAATGATAATTACCTGAACAGTGTTCAGCCAGTTGAAGTGTGGCTCTCCCTGTGTGGCAGGTTTCATTCACCGCAATGGCAGCTGCAGTCAGCAACTCAGCGGGTGTCGCTGTTCCCTCATATGGAACTTCCACAATTGCAGATCCAGATCTGCAATGACACAATCAGTTATGCACATTACAGATCCACGTTCGATTCCGTAACAGAGATATACACAAAGAGTGTGTATGTGCGCACTGTGCAGGCCCGTATACAGGAGGTGCCATTGGGGGTGGGGGTTGGGGGGGTGGCGGTGGCGAGGCTTGAGTGGAACTTTTACTTATAATTTCCATAATTTCAACCTAAAAGGGGGTTGGCGAGGTTCCCCAAGTAGAATTTCTTGTTAATTTTTTTTTAGGGTTTTTACATTGAATTTAAGGAACGGTGGAATATTTTTTAAATAAAATTTGTGGGGGTATATGGGGGCACCAACGCACCCCCTCTGTATGGGCCTGCTGTGCACCAGAATACATATATACATTTGTGCAAGCCTTTTTAATATTAGACAGGTAAAAATGTGTCTGTAATTCATGTTTAGTAAGAACATATGTATTACAGCCCAAAGTAATAAATATTTAATATCATATCAGGTATTAATGGAAGTTTTTCACAAGAAGTATAATGGTGAAAACAGTTTTTAGAATAGGGTCATAACTCAGTTATTAACGAATTATGAGTAAATTATGAAAAATGCAAAACTTAGTCACTATTGAGGATGCAACAATCACGTTATTATGCTAAATTTTACATTAAACACACATTTGGATTTTTACAGTATCTGCGCACAGATTCAAAGTGAAACAATATCACTTGTGTCCACTTGTCCACTTCATGGAAATCTGTGCCTACAAACACTTTGCCACTTCGTGTAATGGCTCCATGATTTCTAATCAATGCATAATCTAACACTACTATGCTATTAGCAGTTCTTTTATCATAGGAATAATAGGCCTTGGGTATGGTAAATGCGACTAAGGGCACTTAGCGAACTGAAAATGAAATAAACTGAATTTGAATTTGAACAAAATGTTCAAGAGAGGGGCCAGTGAAATTTCAATATTGGTAAATTCTCATATCATACCATAAAGTGATAAAGTATAAATATAGACATTATTATAACTTTGAAGTCACCCCTTATATTAGAAAATTATGTTCCTTTATCAGACCACATATTCAGTCCCCTGTAGACCTGACATAGGTTGTCTGTATGTGACGTCATATAAAAAACTGTTATATTTAAATTTCAAAATTATAAATCCCATAATAAAATTTTTTTTGATTTTTTTTCTTTCATAAATCATTTTATTTGGTAATTTTGAATACTTTTGAGCTCATTAAAAACACTTAGATAAATTAGATATTGCAATTTTTCAGTTTTATAATTTTCCACTGTTCCGCTTGTGACGTCACATACAGATAATTACTCTGTGCAGGCAGTGTCTGATGCAGGCAGGGGAACTCAGTTTGATGGAAACAAATGTGAATAAATAAAAAACTATTAGAGATAAAAGCATACAATTTGGTATGGTTATTTCCTGGAAGGTAAAGATCACAGCGATATACTAATCTATGGTCACTGGCCCCTCCCTTTAAAGCAATAACAAAACACATAACATAGGAAAGAGAGTGATGCTTGTAAATGGACAAAACTAAAGGAAATGCTGCACTCACGTGAAAGTCATACTAGGGCAGCAGTTGTCAAAACCGGGAACAGAACTCCATATCCCAATACAGATCTGGAGGAAACAGGAAATGATTAGACTAATTTTATGTGAATAATTTGTACCAGGAGATGGTCCTCTCATTGCTGCTTGTGATATGTAAGTGAAGACCAGTTTTACACTGTACTAATGGTCGTTATATTAGTCACACTTTTGACTCGTGTACCACAAATTTGGGTTTAACAACGACATTAATTATTCTCCCCACCACAGATTTTGTACTTGCGGGTTAGCCTGGCTCAAAATGCATGATAGGAAAGGTGTCAGCAAGTCACAATGCTTAACCATAGACATTTCAATCATCTTAGCATTATTTGTGATTTATTTCTTCAGGCTCTATCTTTATATATCTAATATTTATTAAGCTGGTTTGAAAAAATACTCATAACAGATTAACATCAGACAAATGTTTGTATATTTTGTTTAGATTTTTCTGTCTTTTAGTTGACAAAAGTAGTCCAAATTAATCTGAAGGTATGTAACGTACTGTAAAGTAGCTATCCATGGCAGGGAGAATTGAATATTATCTAGAATTGTGTGATCATATATGTACACAGAAAGAATCTTCACATTAGTAGCTCCATGATTCTCGAAGAAATAATATGTTATACATAATTATTCACATATGCTGCCTCATCAAATTAATTATATCAAAGTAATTGTAGTAAACTATATTGATATACATTTATACACGTATATGAAAAAAGGAAATCAAAATATTTTGGTATGAAAGAAGTCATTAAGGTATAATATATACAATATAATTCATACTACTTGGATATTTGGACCAAAGATGTCTTCTAAATTACCCCGAAACAAACAAAGGATTTTATAGCTCGCATTTTATAGTTTGCATTGAGGAGGAGAAATACTTCTGAGCATAGGTATACGCTTATAGGTCCATAATATTGAAGGGGCTGTCCCATAAATATGCACGCATTTTTTGTACATGTTTTCCAGACCTCACCAACCCCCTTTATATGCATATTTCACCACAAACATTTGGCTCAATATTCATAATCACCTCTGTTATGACCTCATCACGTAGGAATGTGTAGTAATCGCTCGTCATATCAGTCAGAGAACTGTTGTATGGATAGTTTATGATTCTCACGGAGACCGTCTTTTCTCCTTCAAAGAAATTTCCAATGATGAAATACATTGTTGGGTTGAATAATATGACTTTATACATGATATTCAACAGAAAAAGTTATACAAGCTACACTTAGCCTTGACAGAAAGTGACAGTTAACTGAACTCAATTTTGAAATTGTACAGTCAAAGCACCTTCTAATACCAAGTACTTTTAGGTTTAGACCTTACCTTATTATGATTGCAATCTACTTAATAATGCTGAAGCATTAAATTATGTATTTCTAGTGGAAGTGGAAATAAATATTACTGATAAGATCTTAGATCATCTGATTTGATTTGAAGTAAGGTCAAGGCACTATAATAAGAAGGGGAGGGGGTGTCATATTTAACTTCAAAGCATAAAGAAATGTTATATATTTCCGATAAGATATAATATGATCTATTTATGTTTTATAATTTGTCTTCGACCTACCTCCTGTACAATTCCCGTTTGCTGTAAAATAAACCAGAATTTTTTTTATCCATCTTAAGAAAGAATAATGAACATTCAAATCTCTTTTTAACTGAATTATTTTGTATAGAATATCAGGGATGACATCTGTTTATATCATAATTATGTTATAAGAAGATATAACAACCCAATTTACCATAGTCAGAAAGCTACGGAAAAGAATGGGGCATTCGCAGTAAATATATTGGTGAAGTTCTGATCGAAAAGGGGTCATGCCATCGTAAAGTCAATATGCTAGATTATAACATATTTCCAAATTCTCATGTTACAATTAATGTTGAAGACTTGCTGATTTCTTAGTATGTATCTCATCATCCAGCACCATATGAATAAATATTGTTAATATTATGTGTTACCTGTAGTTAAATCCATGCTGAGAGTTGTCATATCGCCACCTGAAATATAAATAAAACTTTATATAAGAGACATGCATAAATCATTAATATTGATAATCAAACACATAACAGAGGTACCGCCACTATGGACCGTCACAACTATGAGAAAGTCGTCATCAGTCACTTCAGTAGTCAATATCTTCCACGTCATCAGTTGCTATGAGCATTTCAATCGTTCTTATGACAGGAAAGAAATTAAATTGACCAATAATGATTTTACATAGATATAAGCATATGGCATTCGGCAATGTATATATCCCTCTCTTCTATACCTTCCATGGGATTCAAGCCTAGCCCTTATTTATCCCTATTTTACAATTTGTGTAAAGGAAATAGTTTACTTTCTATCCTTCCCCAAAGATAAATTGGTAAAACATGATGAACATGAGATATGAGGCATTCATACATATAATGTACCCATAAGTACAGTGGCTTACATATGGACAGGCCCTGAAATGGTGCTTCATTCTCTTAGCATTTTTTAGGTGATAGTCAATGCCACTGTAGTCTAAAACATAACAATGGATAGCGTTGCACATGACGGACAATGTTCTGTCCTCTTGTCATGGCCTTTTATATGATGCTTCAGTGACCAAAAGACAGCTCAGTCATAGCCTCATAACTATTAAAACGTTTATCAAAGCAACATTATAATCATTCCTTGATATACCTTTACCTTTAGGTAAAATAGGCAGTGAAATGATATATAAGATATATGGACACCAAATATTCTCATACCAAATACATTAAGTGAGCATGTTTCAGGTACACCATTATCACAGTTTTGTTGTCCTTGATATAATGATCATCTTTAGTAGCGTACTTATGATATTATCAATTTTTTGGATCTCTGTACACGATTAATTGTTCAAATAAGTAAAGTTACAATATCAAATACACAGATCATTGACCATTGACCAAATGTTTGACAGACAACTACGTGTTCTAGCAAATATGTAGATCTATTTTTATAGGTACTTGGGAAACATTACTTGTTTGTTTATGGGTTGATAGTGATTCAGTCACAAGATCTGTTAACATGGTTGAAGAAGGCTTTCCAGTAGATGAAAGTGTCTCAGCCATAGTAAGAGATGCAGTAGGGTGTTCGGTCGTCAATCCCACAGAGGTTTGTGCCTCACTTGTCTGCGGAGGGGCAGTTGCAGACTTAGTTGATTGCTGAGGTGTTGACTTATCCTGGGTTGTCTCATCAGATATTGTCGGAGACTTGGTCGTCTGCCCAGGAGTGGTTGGAGCCTCAGTTTTCCCTCCAATAGTGGATTCAGACTCAGTTGTCTGCCGAATGCTGGTTGTCTGTACATGGGTGGTTTGAGAGTCTGATGTGTCTCCAGAAGTACTTGGATTCTCACTTGTCTCTCCATCTGTACTCACAGACTCAGTTGTTTGCCCAGGAGAGCTTGAAGACTGAGTCCTCTGTCCAGATGTTGTCAGATGCTGAGTGGTCTCTCCAGGGGTTGTTTTTGCCTCAGTTGTCTGGCTAGGGGTTGATGGAGACTCAGTTGTGTGTGGAGGGATGGTTTGAGACTCAGTCGTCTCTGTAGGGGTAGTTGGAGACGTAGTTGTTTGTCCAAGTGTCGAATGGACTACTGCTGCCTCGCTAATAGTAGTTGGAGATTCAGACGTCCCTTCACCAGTTGTCTGACCAGGGGTGGTTTGTGACTCATCTGCCTGTGCCCGTGTACTTTGAAACTCACTTGTCTTCTCAGAGGTGGCTCCAGAATATGGTGTCTGTCCAGTAGTGGTTTGGGCATCAGTTATCATTCCAGGAGTAGTCTGACCCTCACTTGTCAGCCCAAGGGTAGTTCGAGACTTAGTTGTCTCTTGCACAGTTGTTTGATCCACAGTTGTCTTCCCAAGAGTGAGTAGAGACTCAGTTGTCTGCCCTGGGGTTTGAGTTGCTGTTATCTCTCCAGCATTGGTTGGTGACTCCGTTGTAACACCGTTGATGGTCTGAGTTTCACTTGCCTGCTCCTGTGTAGTCTGAGACTCTGTTGTCTTCTGAGGGGTGGTTTGAGCATGTAGGGTTGTCTCTTCAGTAGTTGTCAGGGACCTGGTTGTCTGTTCTAGGCTAGTTGAAGGCCTTGTAGTCTGTCCAGGGGAGGTTTGAGACAGAGTTGTCTCACTTTCAGTTACTTGAAACTCTCTCACAGTGGTTTGAGCCTCAGTTGTCAGACCAAGGGCAAATGGAGATTCAGTAGTCTCCCTGGACACAGTTGGAGACTCAGACATCTTCCCAGCAGAGGTTCGGGACCCAGTTGTTTGTCCAAGACTGCTAGGAGACTCAGTTGTTTGAGCAAAAATGGTCTGAACCTCACTTGTTTGCTCAAGTAAGGTTGGGGGCATGGTTGTCTCTTTGTCAATGGTTAAAGTCTCACTTGTCTTGTCAATAGTAGTCTCACCCTCAGTTGTTATGCGATGTGTTGACTCAGACTTGGTTGTATCTGGAGTGTTACTTGCTTTTGTCTGTCCAGCAGTGGTTGGAGTCTCTGTTATAAGCCCCTGAGTGGTCTGAGCTTCACTTGCCTGCTCCTGGGTAGTTTGAGACTCATGATCAGTTGTCTGCTGAGAGGTGGTTTGTGACTCAGTTGTCTGTCTGTTAGTGGTATGAGGTTGAGTTGTCTCTCCAATAGTGGTTGGAGACTCAGATGTCTCTCCTGGCTGGGATGAAGGTGTTGTAGGCTCTCCATGGGAAGTTTGAGATGGAGTTGTCTCACTTTCAGTTACTTGAAACTCTCTAGAAGTGGATTGAGCTTCACTTGTTGGCCCTAAAGCAAATGGAGATTCAGTGGTCTCCTTCGACATAGTTTGAGACTCAGATGTCTTCTTAGGAGAGGTTTGCGGCTCAGCTGTTTTCCCCACTGTGGTTTGAGGCTCTGTTGATTGCCCAAGACTACTTGGAGACTCAGTTGTTGCATGGAGAGTGGTCTGACCCTCACTTGTCTGCTCAGGTATGGTCAGGGACATAGTTGTCTCCCCCCGAGGGGTTTGAGACTCTTTTGTCTTTTCAGAAGTGGTGTGGGCCTCAGTCGTTATGCCAGAGGTTGCAATTGACTTAGAATCACTTGTGTCCACATCTGTAGCTTGGGTTGTTGTAATCTTCCCAGCAGTGCTTGGAGACTTTGCTGTCAGACCAGGAGTTGTCTGAGCCTCACTTGCCTGCAAAAGGGTTGTTTCAGCTTCAGATATATCCATGACAGTGGCTTGAGATGATGATTCTTCTTGTATAGTTGATGGGTGATCAGTTGTCAGCCCAAAGGTCATTTGAGATTCAGTTGTCTGCTCCTGGTTAGTTGGGGACTTTGTCTGCAGGGGGGTGGTCTGAGTCTCATCTGTTATCCCAGGGGTTGATTGAGACTCACCTGTGTCCCCAGCGGTAGTTTGAGTTGATTTTGTCTCTCCTACAGTGATTTGAGACTTTGTTGTCATTCCAGGTGTTGTATGAGCTACACTTGGCTGCTCCTGGGTAGTTTTAGACTCTGTAAACTTAGGGGAAGAACGAGCCTCAGTAGTCTCCACATGGGTCATTCTAGCTTCAGGTGTCTCCTCCTGGGTAGTTGGAGACTTTGTTGTCTGCAGAAGGGTGGTTTGAAACTCAGTTGTCTCCTCTGCAGTAGTTTTGGACTGAGTTGATTGTCCATGACTGCTTGGACTCTCACTTGTTTTAGCAAGAGTGATCTGACCCTCACTTGTCTGCTCAGACATGGTGAGGGGTATAGTTGGTATAGTTGTCTCCCCCTCAATTATTAATGACCCACTTGTCTGAGCCTCAGTTGTTATCCCATAGGTTGATCCAGATGTGGATATGTCCTCAACAGTGGTTTCACTTGCTGTTGTCTGTCCAGCAGTGGTTGGGGTTTCTGTTATAAGCCCCAGAGTGGTCTGAGCTTCACTTGACTGCTCCTGTGTAATCTGAGACTCTGTTGTCTGCTGATGAGTAGTTTGAGACTGAGCTGTCTCTATTCTAACAGTAGGAGGCAAGGTAGTCTCTCCAATAGTGGTTGGAGACTCAGGTGTCTGTCCTTGGCTGGTTGAAGGTCCGATAGACTGTCCAGGGGAGGTGTGAAACTGAGTTGTCTCACCTTCAGTTACTTGAAACTCGGTTGTTTCTCTAGGAGAGGTTTGAGCTTCACTTGTCTGCCCTAGGGCAAATGGAGATTCAGTTGTCTCCTCAGATATAGTTGGAGACTGAGATGTCTTCCCAGCAGTGCTTTTCGATTCAGATGTCACTCCTATAGTCATTTGGGACTTAGTTGATTGTCCAAGACTGCTTAAACTCGGAGTTGTTTGAGCAAGAGTGGTCTGACCCTCACTTGTCTGCTCAGGCATAGTGACAGGCAGAGTTGTCTTCTCATCAGTGACTAATGGTCTACTTGTCTGAGCCTCAGTTGTTAACCCAGGGGTTGATTGAGACTCAGATGTGTCGCCGACAGTGGTTTCACTTGCTGTTGTATGTCCAGCAGTGGTTTGGGTTTCTGTTGTAAGCCCCTGAGTGGTCTGAGCTTCACTTGCCTGTTCCTGGGTAGTCTGAGACTCAGTTGTCTGCTGAGAGGTGGTTTGTGACTCAGCTGTCTGTCTGTTAGTGGTAGGAAGTTCTCCAATAGTGGTTAGGGACTCAGATGTCAATCCTGGCCTGGATGAAGCTGTTGTAGTCTCTCCATTGGAGGTTTGAGATGGAGTTGTCTTAACTTCAGTTACTTGAAACTCTCTAGAAGTGGTTTGGCCTTCAGTTGTCTGCCCTAAGGCAAATGGAGATTCAGTAGTCTCCCCAGATATAGTTGGAGATACAGACATCTTGCCAACAGAGGTTTGGGACTCAGTTATGTCCTCTGCAGTGGTTTGAGACTCGGTTGATAGCCCAAAACTGCCTGGAGTCTGAGTTGTTTGATCAAGAGTGGTGTGACCCTCACTTGTCTGTTCAGGCATGGTCAGGGACCTGGTTGTCTCCCCCTCAGTGGTTAATGACTCACCTGTCTTGTCAGGAGTGGTGTGGGCCTCAGTTGTTATCCCAGAGGTTGAATGAGACTCACTTGTGTCCACAACTGTAGTTTGGGTTGTTGTTATCTCCCCAGTAGTGCTTGGAGACTTTGTAGTCAGCCCAGGGGTTGTCTGAGCTACAGTTGGATGCTCTCTGGTACTTTTAGACTCTGTTGAAAGCTTAGGAGAGGTTTGAGCCTCAGTTGTCTCTACAAGCTTTGTTTGAGCTTCAGATGTCTTCTCAGCAGTTGTTTTAGCAAGAGTTGTCTGATCCCTGGGAAAGGTCATGGATATAGGTGCTTCTCCCTCAGTGGTTAATGACTCACTTGTCTTGTCAACAGTTGTCTGAGACACAGTCTTTATTCCAGAGGTTGACTTACCATCAGTGGTTTGACTTGCTGTTATCCCTCTAGTAGTGGTCGGAGACTCGGTGGTAAGCCCAAGAGTGGTCTGAGTCATACTTTCTTCCTCCTTGGTAGTTGAAGATTCTTTTGTCTGTTGAGTGGTGGCCTGAGACTCAGTTGTCTGTCTCTTAACAGTAGATGACAGGGTTGTCTCTCCAATAGTAGTTGGAGATTTGGATGTATCTCCTTGGTTGTTTAAAGGACTTGTAGGCTGGTCAGGGGAGGTTTCAGATGGAGTTGTCTCACCTTTAGTTACTTGGAGATCTGTTGTCTCTTTGGGGGTGGTTTGAGATTCAGTTGTCAACCCAGTAGTTGTCTGAGTTTCACTTGCCTGCTCATGAGATGTCTGAGACTCTGTTGTAAGCTCAGGGGTAGTTTGAGACTCAGTTGTCTGCCCATTAAGGAGAGGTTGTGTTGTCTCTCCAATAGTAGTTTGAGACATAGTTGTTTCCCTAGAGCTTGTTGTTTGTTCTGGGCTGGTTGAAGCTGTTGTTGTCTGTTCAGGGGAGGTTTGAGACTGAGTTATCTCATCTTCAGTTACCCGAAGCTCTGTTGTCTCTCTAGGAGTCGTCAGCTCTATGACAAATGGAGATTCAGTAGTCTCCCCAGACATAGCTGGAAACTCAGTTGTCATCCCAGCAGTGGATTGGGACTCAAGTGTCTCCCCTGTAGTTGCTTGGAACCCAGTTGTTTGTCCAAGACTGCTAGGAGACTCAGTTGTTTGAGCAAGAGTGGTCTGACCCTCACTTGTCTGCTCAGGTGTGGTTGGGGGCATAGTTGTCTCCTTATTTCCTAGGATAGTTGGAGATCCTGTTGTCTTTGCAGGGGAAGTTTGAGACTCAGTTGTACTATCTTTAGTTATTTGAATATCTGTTGTCTCTCTGTTTGTAGTTTCAGATTCAGTTGTCAGCTTGAGGGCAGATGGAGATGTATCCTCGGCAGTGGTTTGGTACTGAGTTGTCTCGCCAATGGTGGTTTGAGCCTCAGTCATGTGGATGGAAGTCATAGATTCAGTCGTCTGCCTAGCTGTGGTTTGCGACTGAGTTGTCTGCCCAAGAATTGTTGATGACTCAGTTGTCTCTCTTACAGTCAGTTGAGACTTAGTTGTCTGCCCAAGAGTGACAGGAGACTCAGTTGTTTCTCCAGCAGTTGTAATAAACTCAATAGTTTGCCCATAGGTCGTTGGTGACATGGTTGTCTCCCCTACTGTGGTTGCAGCCCCAGTTATCTGCTTGGCTACAGATAGTGAATCAAATATAGCATACGTACTTACCAATGCAGTAGAATTGTCATTTGTTTCGCCAAGGCAGATAGGGTACATGTAATATTAGTTCACACACTATAGTTTTGATTCTAGTTTATAACTCAAAGGTATCACCTGTTATTATGGAGTTTATCACTTTATCATTATCTAATTAATGACATTAGAAATTTAACTTATGTGTGTATTGGCTTGGTATCAATTCGATACTTGTTTTTTGTCTTGTTATACTGTTCTACTACTTCAACCTTGTTTCTTTTATTAAGCATATTGCACAGTTTGCATCAGTAAAGAATGCTGTTTTCTCCTGAACCAGTTTTATACTCAGGAGATAAGAATATAAATTTTGATTTGGTATGGAATCTATAATGAACACATTTTTGCCTTTGAGTGTGCATAAATGGTCAAGCTTAAATAGTGGTTATATTTTCTGAGTATGCCTTTTGTAAGTTGTAAGTATGGCTACTTTCTATAGCATCATTTACATACCCTCTTGCCATTTAAATATTACCTACTGCACATACTACATAGGCTTCATAAGGTTCAAGCTTCAAGAGGCTGAAATAAAATATGAGGATGTTCAACTTTTTAAGTCCCTGTTTCCATAAAGAAGTGGAAAATTGATGTCATTTATTGTTCGGTCTCAGTTGGCAAGCTGTTATTCCTATTCTATGTTGTTACTTATCTGGCCTGTTAGATCTACACGTCAACGATTGTTTATTAACCTCCTTACCTGTCATCACACCAGTTGTGATGTCAATTGTTCTGTCAGTTGTTTTGTCAGTAGTCTCTTCAGTTGTCATTAAAGTAGAAGGACTTATTGATGAAGTGGCTGTTGTCTGTGGTGTGGACACATATGCAGAAGACTCATAAGTTGTTTGCCCTACACTGGTTGGTAACTGAGTAACACTTGTCTGCTCGTTAGTGGTGGGTGAGTCAGTCTGCTCGTTAGTGGTGGGTGAGTCAGTTATTCTCTCAGTCAGAATAGTTGTAGCAGGACTATCAGTTGTCTGGCTTGATGTTGTTGCTGCATCAGTAGATCTGTCCATTAAAATAGGGGTAGTAGGACTATCAGTCATCAGCCTTGGTGCGGACGGTGACTCAGTCATCCTGTCTGTAATAACAGATGACATTGAAATCTCAGTTGTCTGACCTGCCGTAGCAGGTGACTCAGTACTTTTATCTGTTTCAGTGGATGTAGTCGCACTGTCTGTTGTCACTTGTTCTTGATAGGGGACTTTAGTTGTTTTGTCCGTAACAATGGATGAAGTCATCGCATCAGTGATCCGATCTGTAGTACTGGGTGAATCGGTAGGTCTGTCAGTTAGCACAGATGTAGCAGAACCTTCTGTACTGATGGTTGAGTCCATACTACTGCCTGTGACAACAGAAGTAGCAGGACTGTGAGTAGTAGGTATTCCAGTGCTGGGTGACTGAGTAGTTCCATCAGTTGTCGCAGAACCAACACTTGTCTGCCTCAAAGTAGTGGGTGACTCAGTCAGTGTGGTTGCAGCACCACCATCAGTTGTCTGGCTTGATGTTGTAGTTCTGTCCGTTAAAACAGGTGTAGTAGGTGCATCCGTGATCTGACCTGTAGTGCTGGGTGGTTCTGTAGGTCTGTCAGTTAGAACAGATGTTGCAACACTTTCTGTAGTGATGGGTGAGTTTGTACTTCTGTCTGTCACAACAGATGTAACAGGACTGTGGGTTGTAGGTTCAACAGAGGTGGGTGACTGAGTTTTTCCGTCAGTTGTTGCAGAGCCAATACTTGTCATCCTTGTAGTGGTTGGTGAGCCAGTTATTTTCTCAGTCATAATAGTTGTAGTATGAACATTAGTCGTCTGGCTTTGGGTTGTCACTGACTCAGTTATTCTGTCTGTTTCAACAGAAGTAGAAGGACTCTGAGTTGTAGGTGCGACAGTGGTGGATGACTCAGTAGTTCTCTCTGTTGAGGTAGAACCAACACTTGTCTGCTCCATAGTGGTGGGTGAGTCAGTTATTCTCTCAGTCAGAATAGTTGTAGCAGAACTATCAGTTGTCTGGATTGATGATGTTGCTAACTCAGTAGCTCTGTCTGTTAAAATAGGGGTAGTAGGACTATCAGTCATCCGCTTTGGTAAGGACGGTGACTCAGTCATTCTGTCTGTAATAACAGATGAGGTTGGACTCTCAGTTGTCTGACCTGCCTTAGCAGGCGACTCTGTACTTTTATCTGTTTCAGTGGATGTAGTTGGACTGTCAGTTGTCACTTTCTGTTGATAGGGAACTTCAGTTGTTTTGTCTGTAACAATGGATGAAGTCGTTGCATCAGTGATCTGACCTGCAGTGGTGGGTGACTCTGTAGGCATGTCAGTTGCAACCGATGTAGCAGGACTGTCTGTACTGATGGGTAAGTCTGTACTTTTGTCCGTTACAATGGATGTAACAGGACTGTGAGTTGTAGGGCTACCAGTGGTTAGTGACTGAGTAGTTCTGTCTGGGGTGCCAGAACCAACACTTGTCTGCATTAAAGTAGTAGGTGAGTCAGTCATTCTCTCAGTCAGAATAGTTGTGGCATGACCATCAGTTGTCTGTTTTGGTGTTGTTGCTGATTCAGTAGTTCTCTCTGCTATATCAGTGGCAGTAGGTGCAACAGTGATCTGACCTGTAGTGCTAGGTGAATCGGTAGGTCTATCAGTTGATGTAGCAGAACCTTCTATAGTGATGGGTGGCTCTGTACTGCTGCCTGGTTCAACAGAAGTACCAGGACTGTGAGTAGTAGGTAATCCAGTGGTGGGTGACTGAGTAGTTCCATCAGTTGTGACAGAACCAATACTTGTCTGCCTCGTTGTAGTGGGTGACTCAGTAGGTGTCTCAGTCAGCATGGTTGTAGCACCACTATCTGTTGCCTGGCTTGATGTTGTAGTTCTGTCCATTAAAACAGGGGTAGTAGGTGCATCAGTGATCTGACCTGTAGTGCTTGGTGAATCTGTAAGTCTGTCTGTCACAACATATGTAACAGGACTGTGAATTGTAGGTTCAACAGTGGTGGGTGACTGGGTTTCTCCATCAGTTGTTCCAGAACCAGTACTTGTTGTCCTCATAGTGGTTGGTGAGTCAGTTTTTCTTTCAGTCAGAATAGTTGTAGCAAGACTATCCATCATCTGGCTTTGGGTTGTCACTGACTCAGTTATTTTGTCTGTTTCAACAGAAGTAGAAGGACTGTGAGTTGTAGGTGCTACAGTGGTGAATGACTCAGTAGTTCTGTCTGTTGAGGAAGAACCAACACTTGTCTGCTCCATAGTGGTGGGTGAGTCAGTTATTCTCTCAGTCAGAATAGTTGTAGCAGGACTATCAGTTGTCCGGCTTGATGATGTTGCTAACTCAGTAGTTCTGTCTGTCAAAACAGGGGTGGTAGGAATAGCAGTCATTGATGAGGACGGTGACTCAGTCATCCTGTCTGTAATAACAGATGATTTTGGACTCTCAGTTGCCTGACCTGCCGTAGCAGGTGACTCAGTACTTTTATCTGTTTTAGTCGATGTAGTTGGACTGTCTGTTGTCACTTTTTGTTCATAGGGGACTTCAGTAGATTGGTCTGCTGCAACTGATGAAGTCATTGCATCAGTGATCTGACCTGCTGTGGTCATTGACTCTGTACTTCTGTCCATTACAACAGATGTAGCAGATTCCCCAGTGGTGGGTGACTGAGTAGTTCTGTTTGTGGTGGCAGAACCAACACTTGTCTGACTCATAGGGCTGGATGACTCAATAGTTCTCTCAGTCAAAACAGTTGTAGCATCACCAACAGTTGTTTGTCTTGGGGTTGTGACTGACTCAGTAGTTTTGTCTGTTTCAACAGGGGTTGTAAGACTGTCAGTCATGAGCCCTGGTGAGGATGGTGGCTCAGTAATCATGGAAGTAGTAGGACTATCAGTTGTCACTATTTTTTCAATTGGGACTTCAGTAGTTTTGTCGGTTACAACAGATGAAGTTGTTGCATCTGTGATCTGACCTGCAGTGGTGGTTGACTCTGTACTTCTCTCCATTATGACAGATGTAGCAGGTCCCCCTGCGGTCGGTGACTGACTAGTTCTGTCTGTGGTGGCAAAACCAACACTTGTCTGCTCGATAGTGGTAGGTGACTCAGTAGTTCTCTCAGTCAGAACAGTTGTAGCATCACCAGCAGTTGTGTGGCTTGGGGTTGTGACTGACTCAGTAGTTTTGTCTGTTTCAATGGGGGTTGTAGGACTGTCAGTCATAGGTCTTAGTGAGGATGGTGAGCCAGAAGTCCTGTCCGTCATAACTGATGCACCTACAGTAGTTTGCCTGTCAGTAACGGTGGTCTCAGAAGTTTTAACTGTGGCATCGGATGTGACAGGAATCTCAGTTGTCTGACCTCCAGTAGCAGGTAACGTGGTAGTTGTGTCTGTTTCCCTGGAAGTAATAGGACTGTCAGTTGTCACTATTTGTTTATAGGGGACTTCAGTTGTTTTGTCTGTAACAACAGATGAAGTGGTTGCATCAGTGATCTGACCTGCAGTTGTCAGTGCCTCCGTAGGTCTGTTGGTTACAACAGATGTAGCAGGACTCTGAGTGGTAGGTCCCCCACTGGTCAGTGACACAGTAGTTCCATCTGTGGTGGTAGGACCAATACTTGTCTGCTTCAAGTTGGTTAGTAACTCTGTAGTACTCTCAGGCAGAATTGTTGTTGTATGAACTTCAGTCATCTGGCTTGGTGTTGTTCCTGATTCAGTAGTTCTGTCTGCTATATCAGGGGTAGTGGGTACATCAGTGATCTGATCTGTAGTGCTGAATGAATCTGTAGGTCTATCAGATAGAACAGATGTAGCAGAACCTTCTGTAGTGATGGGCGACTCTGCACTGGTGCCTGGTACAACAGAAGTAGCAGGACTGTGAGTAGTAGGTATTCCAGTGGTGGGTGACTGAGTAGTTCCATCAGTTGTTGCAGAACCAACACTTGTCTGCTTCACAGAAGTGGGTGACTCAGGAGGTGTCTCAGTCAGCATGGTTGTAGCATCACCATCAGTTGTCTGGCTCGATATTGTAGTTCTGTCTATCAAAACAGATGTACTAGGTGCATCACTGATCTGGCCTGCTGTGGTGGTTGACTCTGTAGGTCTGTCAGTTGGAACAGATGTTGCAACACTTTCTGTAGTGATTGGTGAGTCTGTACTTCTAGATCTGTCTGTCACAACAGATGTAACAGGACTGTGAGTTGTAGGTTCAACAGAGGTGGGTGACTGAGTTCTTCCGTCAGTTGTTGCAGAACCAGTACTTGTTGTCCTCATAGTGCTGGGTGAGTCAGTTGTTCTCTCACTCAGAATAGTCGTAGTATGACTATCAGTTGTCTGGCTTTGGGTTGTCACTGACTCAGTTATTCTGTCTGTTTCAACAGATGTAACAGGACTCTTAGTTGTAGGTGCTACAGTGGTGAATGACTCAGTAGTTCTGTCTGTTGAGGAAGAACCAACACTTGTCTGCTCCATAGTAGTGGGTGAGTCAGTTGTTCTCTCAGTAAGAATAGTTGTAGCAGGACTATCAGTTGTCTGGCTTGATGATGTTGCTAACTCAGTAGCTCTGTCTGTTAAAATAGGGGTAGTAGGACTATCAGTCATCAGCCTAGGTGAGGAAGGTGACTCAGTCGTCCTGTCTGTAATAACAGATGATGGACTCTCAGTCATCTGACCTGCAGTGGCAGTTAACTCAGTAGTTTTGTCTGTTTCAATAGAAGTAGTCAGACTGTCAGTTGTCACTTTTTGTTCATAGGGGACTTCAGTAGATTTGTGTGCTGCAACTGATGAAGTCATTACATCAGTGATCTGACCTGCGGTGGTGGGTGACTCTGTACTTCTGTCCGTTACAACAGATGTGGCAGGACTTTCTGTACTGATGGCAGAGTCTGTACTTCTGTCTGTTACAACAGATGTAGCAGGGCCACCAGTGGTTGGAGACTGAGTAGTTCTGTCAGTGGTGGCAGAACCAACACTTGTCTGACTCATAGTACTGCGTGACACAGTAGTTTTCTCAGTCAAAACAGTTGTATCATCACCAACGATTGTTTGTCTTGGGGTTGTGACTGACTCAGTAGTTTTGTCTGTTTCAATGGGAGTTGTAGGACTGTCAGTAATGAGCCTTGGTGAGGATGGTGACTCAGTAGTCATGGAAGTAGTAGGACTGTCAGTTGTCACTATTTGTTCATAGGGGACTTCAGTAGTTTTGTCGGTTACAACAGATGACGTTGTTGCATCTGTGATCTGACCTGCAGTGGTTGGTGACTCTGTACTTCTGTCCATTACAACAGATGTTACAACACCTTCTGTACTGATGGGCAAGTCTGTACTTCTTTCTGTTACAACGGATGTAGCAGGTCCCCCAGTGGTCGGTGACTGAGTAGTTCTGTCTGTGGTTACAGAACCAACACTTGTCTGTTTCATGGTACTGGGTGACTGAGTAGTTTTCTCAGTTAGAACAGTTGTAGCATCACCAACCGTTGTCTGGCTTGGGGTTGTGACTGACTCAGTAGTTTTGTAAGGGACTTTTGTAGATTTGTGTGCTGCAACTGATGAAGTCATTACATCAGTGATCTGACCTGCGGTGGTGGGTGACTCTGTACTTCTGTATGTTACAACAGATGTAGCAGGACTTTCTGTGCTGATGGGCAAGTCTGTACTTCTCTCTGTTACAACAGATGTAGCAGGGCCCCCAGTGGTGGGAGACTGAGTAGTTCTGTCTGTGGTGGCAGAACCAACACTTGTCTGACTCATAGTACTGGGTGACTCAGTAGTTCTCTCAGTCAGAACAGTTGTAGCATCACCAACAGTTGTCTGTCTTGGGGTTGTGACTGACTCAGTAGTTTTGTCTGTTTCAATGGGGGTTGTTGGACTGTCAGTCACAAGCCTTGGTGAGGATGGCAACTCAGTCGTCATGGAAGTAGTAGGTCTGTCAGTTGTCACTATTTGTTCATAGGGGACTTCAGTAGTTTTGTCAGTTATAACAGAAGAAGTTGTTGCATCTCTGATCTGACTTGCTGTGGTGGGTGACTCTGTACTTCTGTCTGTTAGAACAGATGTAGCAGGACTGTGAGTGGTAGGTCCCCCAGTGGTCAGTGACACAGTAGTTCCCCCAGTGGTGGGAGACTGAGTAGTTCTGTCTGTGGTGGCAGAACCAACACTTGTCTGCCTGTCAGTGGTGGGTGACTCAGTAGTTCTCTCAGTTAGAACAGTTGTAGTACCACCAACAGTTGTCTGGCTTGGGGTTGTGACTGACTCAGTAGTTTTGTCTGTTTCAACGGGGGTCGTAGGACTGTCAGTCATGAGCCTTGGTGAGGATGGTGACTCAGAAGTCCTGTCTGTCCTAACTGATGAAGTTGCACTGTCAGTAGTTTGCCCATCAGTAGAGGTGGTCTCAGAAATTCTAACTGTAATGTCAGATGTGATGGGACCCTCAGTTGTCTGACCTTCAGTAGCAGGTAACTCAGTAGTTTTGTCTATTTCAATGGAAGTAGTAGGACTGTCAGTTGTCGCTATTTGTTGATAAGGGACTTCAGTAGTTTTGTCTGTTGCAACAGATGAAGTAGTTACATCAGTGATCTTACCTGAAGTTGTCAGTGCCTCTGTAGGTCTCTCAGTTACAACAGATGTTACAGGACTTTCAGTAGTGATGGGTAAGTCTGTACTTTTGTCTGTTACAATGAATGTAACAGGACTGAGAGTTGTAGGGCTACCAGTGGTCAGTGACTGAGTAGTTCTTTCTGTGGTTACAGAACCAACACTTGTCTGTCCCATAGTACTTGGTGACTCAGTAGTTGTCTCAGTCAAAACAGTTGTAGCATCACCAACAGTTGTCTGTCTTTGGGTTGTGACTGACTCAGTAGCTCTTTCTGTTTCAACAGGGGTTGTAGGACTGTCAGTCATGAGCCTTGGTGAAGATGGTGACTCAGAAGTTCTGTCCGTCATAACTGATGAAGTTTCACTGTCAGGAGTTTGCCCATCCGTAAAGGTGGTCTCAGAAGTTTTAACTGTTACATCAGATGTGATGGGACCCTCAGTCGTCTGACCTTCAGTACCAGGTAACTCAGTAGTTTTTTCTGTTTCAATGGAAGTTGTAGGACTGTCAGTTGTCACTATTTGTTCATAGGGACTTGAACCCAGGCCAGCAATGGCATATATGTGTTGTACATCTAGTTAAACAGGTATTCTGGTATCTATGATTAGAAACTCTAATACCAAAGCAGGTTAGAAAAAATGAAAATAATTTGGCTAAGCTTTCTTTAGATACTATTTTCTTATCTTGAAACTTGAATTTAATCCAACTGTCCATGATATTTTCAGAATTTCAGTTGTACATACCTTCTCTTATTGAAAAGATAAACATAGTTCTTTCAAATATTTGAATGAATGAAATTCAGAACATCATGTAATTATACACCTTTCCCATGAACGTGCACAGTGAACCTTTCCATAGAAGCCCTGTTCCAAACAATTCTCATCGAAACCCATACCCCAATCAATTGTTCAGGCCTATTCTGCCAGGAGGGTGCCACTTTATTGACAGGTGCGGATTTAATGTAGTGTAGGCATGCAGGGCACACACACTCTTTTTTTGGCCACATTTTCTCCTTATTTTTATGTTAAATTCTGGGGCCCATAGGGTCTTGGTTAATATTTTGCTATAGAATCGCCCCCTTTTTTGAATTCCTGGATCCACCCTTCATTGAAATAGGTCTATAGCATGAAAGCAAGTGACTAGTACTGCAGCATTCTGTGGTGACTTTTACTCAAACAGAAAAGTGATTTATCTCCTTGTTCAACTTGCTATTTTACCTCAAGTCCAATTATCTGAATATATGGTATTTAATGGTTGTGACAGAGTATCTAGTTCCTGGGAATAATTTTATTCTTCCAAAAAATGTTTTTTTATAGTATCTAGTTCTTCTTGACAGTCTTTGGAAATCCCATCATATCATTACAAGCCATTCTTACCAGTCGTAATTCCTGTTGTGACGCCAACAGTAGGGGCCACAGTTGTTTTGTCAGTAGTAACAGGTACAGTAGGTGTTTCAGTAGGCTGGTCACTTGTCATCACAGAAGTAGGACCATCAGAGGCAAGTTCTGTTGTCTGTACTGTTAATGTTTGTGTTGTCGGTGTCTCAGACATTGTATCAGTAATTTTGTCCACTGTAAAACCCCCAAAAGAGCATTTTATTGGATTCATAGTAGATATTTAGTTTGGTTGTTACATATGTACAGAGACCTTGTATGTATGTAAGGAGATACATCGAGACTGGAAAGTCCATGTAAGCTGTTATGTGCCCACATCCCTGTTGGCTGGTTGGAACCCACCCACTCAACCATGACCAAGGCCTGATCATTACTAATTTATATGTGGTGGAACTCCACAAACTCGTGTCTCTAATGTATGTAATGGTTGACTCAAAGCAGTCCAACCAGGGGGTAGGTGGCACACCTGCATTGCGCAACAGGTTTACCCCTAGCTTTCAAGTCTCAATATAATCTATATATATATATATATATACATACAATAGTACTGCATCACTGTAGTCTTACCTTGAAAGCAATCCAACCAGTTTCTTAATGCCAAAACAATTAGTTCATGTTAGGCTTCTGATTGTCTTAGGTATACAAGGATGTCTGGTTATAGCAGCATCTTGGAGTTAGACCCAACATGGTGAAAACATTTTCTTGTTTTGGGAACAAACAATCAAAGTGGAGTTATTTAATTGTAAAACAAAACAATAAATAGCTACAGACTTTGATATCCCTAGAATGGAAAATAATTAGGCGTTTAAGTTGAACACTAATTCCAATTGGAGAAATGTAACATTTTTAATCCGGCACCCAATTGTTTCTTTGGCTGTATCTTATACTGTCAAACTCCTTTAAGTTATGTGTCCATTCACTTTTCTATTTTATTTTTTTGCTGTGTATATTATAGTTTTATTAGCAATGTATTTATTTTGTGGTTAGAAATGTATAAAACACCATGTGATTCAATAAAAATGATTCTCTTTCACTTGCCCAGCCACAGACTTTATGGAAAGACTTTTGTTTTGATATCATGTTTATAAAAAGCATGATATCTCCAAATTGCCAAAATTATGTCACTTTGGGCCTCTAGAAATCTCCATATGTATAACTGTGTCTTTCCCTAGTTTTAAAAGAATCCAACAGAAGAAAATATGTAGTGTGATTTACTTAATCCAAGTTAGTTTTCGCCAATAAACATGAGGGACCATAATTTGTGTTATCTTACTTGTGGTCATAACCGCTGTGATATCAGTTGTGGCCATAATTGTCTTGTCAGTTGAGACTGGTATAGTAGGTATTTCAGTAGTCTTCTCACTTGTCATGACAGTAGTAGGTCCTTCAGTTCTTGGCACAGTTGTATGTTCTGTTATCATTTGAGTTGTTGGTGCCTCTGAAGTATCAACAGTAAATTTGTCTGTTGTCACACCAGTTGTAAGGCCATCAGTTGTGGCCACAGTTGTTCTGTCAGTAGACAGTGGTACAGTAGGTGTTTCAGTTGTCTTTTCACTCGTCATGACAGTGGTAGCTCCATCAGTTTTAGGCACAGTTGTATGTTCTGTTATCATTTGAGTTGTTGGTGCCTCTGAAGTATCAACAGTAGTTTTGTCTGTTGTCACACCAGTTGTAAGGCCATCAGTTGTGGCCACAGTTGTTCTGTCAGTAGACAGTGGTACAGTAGGTGTTTCAGTAGTCTTCTCACTTGTCATGACAGTAGTAGGTGCTTCGGTTGTTGGCACAGTTGTATGTTCTGTTATCGTTTGAGTTGTTGGTGCCTCTGAAGTATCAATAGTAGTTTTGTCTGTTGTCACACCAGTTGTAAGGCCATCAGTTGTGGCCACAGTTGTTCTGTCAGTAGACAGTGGTGCAGTAGGTGTTTCAGTAGTCTTTTCACTTGTCATGACAGTAGTAGGACTTTTAGATGTGAGCACAGTTGTCTGTTGCTCAGTTACCATTTGAGGTAATGGTGTTTCTGAAGTATCAACAGTAGTTTTGTCTGTTGTCACACCAGTTGTAGGGCCATCAGTTGTGGTCACAGTTGTTCTGTCAGTAGACAGTGGTACAGTAGGTGTTTCAGTAGTCTTTTCACTTGTCATGACAGTAGTAGGTCCTTCAGTTCTTGGCACAGTTGTATCTTCTGTTATCGTTTGAGTTGTTGGTGCCTCTGAAGTATCAACAGTAGTTTTGTCTGTTGTCACACCAGTTGTAAGGCCATCAGTTGTGGCCACAGTTGTTCTGTCAGTAGACAGTGGTACAGTAGGTGTTTCAGTAGTCTTCTCATTTGTCATGACAGTAGTAGGTCCTTCGGTTGTTGGCACAGTTGTATGTTCTGTTGTCGTTTGAGTTGTTGGTGCCTCTGAAGTATCAATAGTAGTTTTGTCTGTTGTCACACCAGTTGTAAGGCCATCAGTTGTGGCCACAGTTGTTCTGTCAGTAGACAGTGGTGCAGTAGGTGTTTCAGTAGTCTTTTCACTTGTCATGACAGTAGTAGGACTTTTAGATGTGAGCACAGTTGTCTGTTGCTCAGTTACCATTTGAGGTAATGGTGTTTCTGAAGTATCAACAGTAGTTTTGTCTGTTGTCACACCAGTTGTAGGGCCATCAGTTGTGGCCACAGTTGTTCTGTCAGTAGACAGTGGTACAGTAGGTGTTTCAGTAGTCTTTTCACTTGTCATGACAGTAGTAGGTCCTTCAGTTCTTGGCACAGTTGTATCTTCTCTTAACATTTGAGTTGTTGGTGCCTCTGAAGTATCAACAGTAGTTTTGTCTGTTGTCACACCAGTTGTAAGGCCATCAGTTGTGGCCACAGTTGTTCTGTCAGTAGACAGTGGTGCAGTAGGTGTTTCAGTAGACTTTTCACTTGTCATGACAGTAGTAGGACTTTTAGATGTGAGCACCGTTGTCTGTTGCTCGGTTACCAATTGAGGTGATGGTGTTTCTGAAGTATCAGTAGTTTTGTCTCCTATTGTCCCATAAATGAAATGCATTAAATCTTTGTTTTCATTTCATTATATAGCCTCAGTTGAGTAAGAGAAAATACTTCCAAGGCCATGTAAGATTAAACTAGAACTGCTCATTTACCTTACATGACATCAAACATCGTGAACACTATTAGTCCCTCTTTATAGGGGAATGTATTAAAGATCTCAATGATTCTTAACTAATTGCACTTTATATAAGAAAGGCTGGGCCTGCAAGCACTCTCCACCATAGAAACCTGTCAAAACTGCCTAGCATTGACACATGCTTATGTGAATATATCTCCCTTCATTTTTTACATATTTTCAAGTTCTACCTTGCAACATGTACCTATTCCATGTTTTTCTTTTAATGCCTTATATATATGCCCTCTTAGAAGAGAAAGTAAGGGAATCCTTCACATAAAAGCAAGGTCATCTGCAGGGAGGTCAAGGGAAAGGGGGCCCTGCTCTGGGACACTGAGTGGTACTGGTCAGCTGACACCTGACTCCCATAGTACTAGTGGCTCTGCATGCTCCCTTGGAGGGAGGTAGAGACATAAAAACACACAGTGTGCAACGTGCACGCTAACTGTTGAGTGCCATGTAGGGTAGACTTATCAAGAAGAGTAAATGGTGGAAGCTGACAATACTTTTAAATTGCATAAAAATCTATCTGATTTGTCTGATATGTAAGTGTTAAGGCACTCTTACAATAAAAAAACAATCCGCAACCTGGACAGAAAGCACCCAAGGAGTTATTTATCTATCTTTCTTGCTCATTTGCCTAACATTATATCTAACATCATGAACACCACTTGTCCCTCTTTATATGGTAAATATGTTAAAGATCTCTGTGAATCCTGACCAATATAATGAAAAACAATTCAAGACCAGGATAGAAAACATCTAACAAGATATTTCTCTATATTTCTCAGTTGACTGTGGTGGCAGAAGATTTAGATCTCCAAAGACAAAATCCATTTCATCATGAACTCGATCAGAGGAAGACAATGAATTAGAATTCCTTTTAATTACAATCATTTCAGTAGCTTACCCGTGGTCATACCAGGTGTGATCTCATCAGTTGTGGCCATAATTGTCTTGTCAGTTGAGACTGGTATAGTGGGCGTTTCAGTAGTCTTTTCACTTGTCATGATAGTAGTAGGTCCTTCACTTGTAGGCACAGTTGTATGTTCTGTTAACATTTGAGTTGTTGGTGCCTCTGAAGTATCAACAGTAGTTTTGTCTGTTGTCATACCAGTTGTGAGGCCATCAGTTGTGGCCACAGTTGTTCTGTCAGTAGACAGTGGTACAGTAGGTGTTTCAGTAGTCTTTTCACTTTTCATGACAGTAGTAGGTCCATCAGTTATGGCCACAGTTGTCCCATCAGTAGACAGTGATACAGTAGGTGTTTCAGTAGACTTCTCAGTTGTCATGACAGTAGTAGGGCTTTCAGATGTGAGCACAGTTGTATGTTCTGTTAGCATTTCAGTTGTTGTTCTGTCAGTAGACAGTGGTATTGTCAGTGTTTCAGTAGTCTTTTCACTTGTCATGACAGTAGTAGGACTTTCAGATGTGAGCACCGTTGTCTGTTGCTCAGTTACCAATTGAGGTGATGGTGTTTCTGAAGTATCAGTAGTTTTGTCTCCTATTGTCCCATAAATGAAAGAGTATTAAATCTTTGTTTTCATTTCATTATGTAGACCAGTTGCGTAAGAGAAAGTATTTCCAAGGCTGTGTAAGAGTACATTAGAACTGCTCATTTACCTTACATAATATCTAACATGAAAACAACTAGCCCCTCTTTATATGGGAAATGTTATAAACATCTCTATGGTTACTGACTAATACAATAAAAAAAAAGATTCGCGACCTGGACAGAAAGCATTCAAGGAGTTATTTCTCTATCTTTCTCAGTTGACTATGGTGGGAAAAGATTTAGATCTCCAAAGACAAAATCCATTTCATCAGGAATAGTTTTTGCATCTGTTATAGCCCAGAAAGAAAATCTCTGCATTTCCTGACTAATGCAATAAAAAAACAATTCAAGACCTGGACAGAAAGCATCCAAGAAGTTATTTCTCTATTTTTCTCATTTGACTATGGTGGCAGAAGATTCAGATCTCCAAAGACAAAATCCATTTCATCAGGAACTTGATCAGCGGGAGGCAATGAATTAGAATTCCTTTTAATTAAAATCATTTCATTAGCTTACCTGTGGTCATACCAGTTGTGATCTCATCAGTTGTGGCCATAATTGTCTTGTCAGTTGAGACCGGTACAGTAGGTGTTTCAGTAGTCTTGTCACTTGTCATGACAGTAGTAGGACTTTCTGATATGGGGTCTGTTGTCTGTTCAGTTAATGTTGGAGTTGTCAGTCCCTCAGATGTTTTATCAGTAGTTTTTGCATCTGTTATAGCCCAAAAAGAAATATTTTGTTGGATTCTTAGGAGAAATCATTCCAACATTTAGACATCAGGATGAAAGCAAGAATAACTGCTGTTTGAAAGGTTGGGGCAAGAATAAGGAGACATTTCTGGATATATTGAGGAACCAACATCAACCACACCATGCAAGTAAATCATTAAGATGGGCCCTCCCCCTCCTTGATAAGATCAAGCTCAGTAAAGGTGGGAGAGAATGTCAATCAAAATGTTTTGATAGATGGAAAGAAGGCATGATATTTTGAGACAAAAGAACTAAATCAGAGGTGCATTACATTATAAATTACATAAACTATGAATAACTTTAATGACAGTTGTGTTACCTGTGGTCATATAAGTTGTGATGCCCTTAATTGTGGTTATTTTGTCAGTTGATACTGGCTCAGTTGGTGTCTCAGTAGTCTGATCACTTGTCATGATAATTGTGGGACCCTTTGACATGGGTGCCGTTGTCTGTTCAGTTAATGTTGGAGTTGTTGGTGCCTCAGATGTTTTATCAGTAGTTTTGTCCACTGTCAACCCTAAATAAGACAATTAATATGCTGTATGATAGTTGAAGATTTTTGTAGTTCAACATCAATCTAACATATTTCCAGTTTAATCAGGAACATCTCTTATTGATAACTCTACACAGAATTAAGACTAAACCCATAAGCACAGAAATGATAGAAGGTAAGGGCTCTTTGAACTGCCAGGCATTTCCCTAAGTGATGCAAAGTGTATGACTTATACATGTAGTTCATATAAATTTTGTTATTACTTTTGTCAAAACAATGCATATTTTGTAACTGTAAAAAAAAGGCACATAATCCATTTATAAATCTAGAGTATTCTTTAGATTCAACAGATATTAAATTTTGTTGAATCATTATTTCCACCATCATAGAATTAGATCAGACTGCAACCTATGGACTAGCAGACACTGCCCCATCAGTCAGCTTAGTCCTCTCCTGCTATGATAGCAAACCTCTTTGATCATAATATGAGAAAATATTTTTGAAACGCAAGATTCCAACAATACTGTCCTTCCTTTCTCTGCCAGTGAAAAAGAACTGTTCATCAGTAGCTATACCTGTTGTTAGTCTATCTGTCGTGGCCACAGTTGTTCCGTCAGAAGACACTGGTACAGTAGGTGTTTCAGTAGTTTTGTCAGTTGTCATGACAGTAGTAGGGCTTTCAGATGTGAGCACAGTTGTATGTTCTGTTAGCATTTCAGTTGTTGGTGCCTCTGAAGTATCAACAGTAGTTTTGTCTGTTGTCATACCAGTTGTAAGGCCATCAGCTGTGGCCACAGTCGTTCTGTCAGTAGACAGGGGTAAAGTAGGTGTTTCAGTAGTCTTGTCAGTTGTCATGACAATAGTAGGGCTTTCAGATGTAACCACTGTTGTCTGTTCTGTTAACATTTCAGTTGTTGGTGTCTCTGAAGTTTTATCAGTAGTTCCACCCACTGTTGTTTCAGAAAATAACAATACCTTTCAGTTAGTAGCTTAGTTCAGTCACAGTAAACCTTTCCACAGCCATGTCAAATGATATTAGGGGTGCTAATCACCCTAATAATTGCTTGGATTTTACAGAACCCTTCCTGTTAACCCCATGCCTTTTGACATTAAGGCATAGGAATGTAAAAAATGGATCACGGAAATTTCTGTTTGCTGTTTCAAGTCAAAGTGTAATTTTTTTTTAAAAAAGGTACCGTGGTTGTTGGGCTGGGGCATTCAGGGATTTCACATAGGAATGAGGTACAGACACTGGCTGCTATGTGTGCTATGTAAATGTAGTTGGCCCTCTACCTTGCTTGGCAGTCATTTAGCCTATGGGCTAATGGACTTCAAAAGCCTTTATATGTCTCACAAAAATGTATGACTCTAACTTTAGACAAAATTGCTTTTAAGGGAAAAACTGCATCAGTTGGGCATTGCAGTAGATTACAGTACACATATATCATTATTGTTTTCCTAGCCTCACCTGTGGTCTTATCAGTTGTGATACCATCAGTTGTGGCCACAGTTGTTCTGTCAGTTGAGACTGGTGCAGTAGGTGTTTCAGTAGTCTTCTCAGTTGTCATGACAGTAGTAGGACCTTCAGATGTAGGGACAGTTGTCTGTTCTGTTAACATTTGAGTTGTTGGTGCTTCTGAGGTTTTATCAGTTGTTCTGTCCACTGTCGTATCAAAAATATGCTATATGATCTTGATTGGGTCTTGATTGTTTGCCAGAGTATACAGTTATTTCAAATAGGATTATACATATCAACTATACATATCATAAATCATAACATCATTTTTCCAACCAGAAAGGCCTCGTATTTATGTGATGTAGCCAATAAAACTGTTAAAAAAAGATTGAAAAAATACATGCCATTGCGTGTTTTTTATAAGCTAGTTTGGCCCCTCACTCGACCCTGGTTAAGAATATGGGAGGATGGAGCAAAAGCTGTGATATATTGCAAAGGCTCTGACTTAAAAAGCAATTACTTTGACAGTGGCTGCTATGTATGTTATTATAATATGTAGTTTGCCCCTTCTCACTTGCTTAGCCCTGGTTTAGTATATGGGATGATGGACATCAAAAGACTTCATATGATTATATCACAAAAATATATGACTCTGACTTTAGACAAAATTGCTTGTAAGGAAAAAACTGAATCAGTTGGGCATTGCAGTAAATAACAGTACACATAAGTCACTAGTTTCCATAGCCTCACCTGTGGTCTTATCAGTTGTGATGCCATCAGTTGTGGCCACAGTTCTCCCATCAGTAGACAGTGATGCACTAGCTGTTTCAGTAGTCTTTTCAGTTGTCATGACAGTAGTAGGTCCTTCAGATGTACGGACAGTGGACTGTTCTGTTAGCATTTGAGTTGTTGGTGCCTCTGAGGTTTTATCAGTAGTACTGTCCACTGTTGTACCAAAAACATACAATTTGTTAGATTTTTAGAAGTATTCTTGTTAAATATACGCCTTTTCATATAAATGCCTAAGGATGTAAAGAATGGATTACTGTAATAATAAATTATCTTATCACTAGTTCAGTAGGTCAGGGTGTTATGTACATATATATATATATATATATATATGTATAAAGATTGTTTGACAGAGGAATACAGGGATTTCACACAGGAAAGACTTATCAACACTGGTTGGTGTGTGTGTTATATTACCTAGTTTGGCCCTTTTCACTTGCTTGGCCCTGGTTTATCATATTGGAGGATAGATGTCAATCAAACACCCCCATAATTGTATATACAAAAATATAATCATGATTCTGACTTTTTTTTTACTCTTAAGTAAAAAGGTGAATCAGTTGGGCATGGCAGAGATTAGAGGACATTTAAATCGCTATTGTTTCTGTAGCCTCACCTGTGGTCTTATCAGTTGACATAATATCAGTTGTTGCCTCAGTTGTCTTGTCAGTTGAAACTAGTATGGTAGGTGTTTCAGTAGGCTGGTCACTTGTCATGACAGTAGTAGGACTCTCTGACGTTGGTTCTGCTGTCTGTTCTGATGATATTGGAGTCGTTGGCATCTCAGATGTCTTATCAGTCGTTTTTGCTGCTATTAGATCAGCAACAGATCGATAGATTACATTGCTGATGGCCATTATTACATATTTTAAGTTGACTGCAAAATGTCTATGCTTCTATAGCATGACTAATGAGCACTTTATTGATTAAAGATCCATCACCTTATACATTAATGTATTCTCTTCTCACTTGACAGTGCAAGCTTAAAGCCTGTATCCCAAAGGATGAGTATAATATTAGTGATATTGTATTTGTCTTATTGTTTCCAAGAGTATGGCATGGAACAGTTTGTGACACATAATATTTGAAAAAGAATTTCTTATGAAATATAATGCATCTTTATTTCCCCTGCAATTTCTATTCTTAATTTGAGCTATGTTTAGGCTTGAGATCTTGTGAAACTTGCTTCATTAAATGAGTCTTCAATGACAAATAACTATTTCCGTTACCTGTAGCAGAAGATGTTAGGTCTTCTGGTGTTGTTGCGTCAGTACTTGCTTCAGTACTTATACTTTCTGTTGAAGACACTGCAATAGAAACACAATATTCAGTCAGAAGATCTGTAAGAAATTGAGTAAGTATAATGTGGACGTCCCACTCTAATAATATCTATGAATAAAATGTACTAATATAACTGTCTAGCATTCAGCATAGGACAGTGGTAGATTTAGAGGGGGAGCAGGATACACATGCGCCCCTACTTTTGGCTAAATGTTTTTTTCCTCTGACCTGGAGACAATGCCCCCCCCCCCCCCCCACCTTCCTTTTGGCAATATCTGGATCCACCCCTGTAGGAAGTTGTAGTTGTGTTACCAAACTTCAATTAGCTGTATACATGGGGAAAACCAGCCATTTGATACATATATATATATACAGGAAAAAAGGTAGAGTGAAACCCGTTACCTTTGTTTGTTCTTAATAAAGTGCATTTATATTATTGTTTTATTGTTCCTTTTGGTGATTGCATCACTGACTATGGTTTAAGTCAAGGTAAATGAGGTATACTGTTAAAATGAGCTTTGAGTATCTACAGAGGATATAGAACTCCTCTAATGCAAATTCATTGTGTAAAAGAATCCAATCAAGGACCATGATTCACAAACTCATTTGAAAAGGTCTGTATTTCTTTTCTAATGATAACTGCAATGATAATATTCATTGCTTCCAAAAGGTACTCTTTTCTATTTTACCCATCTCTCTCTGCCTAGTGTTTTCCCATGCATGGTTTGTAGGATGAAATGTTTATTTTTGTTATTGCTGGCTAGCCAAATGTATCAGAATAACGTAATTACGTTTAAACGTCTTTCTTTAACCATTCAGGCCTCATGGATTTCCCAGCATTGCAAGGGATTTCCTAAATTCTTTGTGGTTGAAGAAGTTCAAGGCTCATTTCCACTAGTCAATCAAAATTATTGAAATACGGTATGTACAATTGCTTAGGAAATCAAAACACATTTTTAATGATATGTTGACTGCATATATCTGTTGAATACCAATCAAAGTATTTTCCTTGTAAAAATATCGGAAAATTGTAATTTTACCAGCAGGAACTACAGTTGGATTGGGAAGTACACCATTAGGCAGGTGTGGCTAGATTGTGGTCTTAATAGCGCTTACCTGGACAATGGTCAGCTAACTGTAAGGTAGCAGCTCCTGTGTGGCAGGTTTCATTCACCGCAATGGCAGCCGCAGTCTCCAACTCAGCTGGTGTTGCTGTTCCCTCATATGGAACACTCGCAACTGCAGATCCAGATCTGCATGAATCAGGTAACCAACAAACACATATTCTATTATTGGATATGTATTTGCAGTTTGTTTTTTTGGGTCTGAGCAATAAGGTTGTATGGAATGCATTATTACTATGGTGAAGATGTTAACCTTTATTTTTGTTACTGCTGGCTAGTCAAATGTAACAGAATAACGTAATTATGGCATTTTTACATTCAAATTGGATACATTTCTCAGATAGTGACTGTAGAATGTCTATTCAAATTGGTGCTTTTCAAGATGTACTTTAAACATATGTGATGGTCCAAGGGAAATCCAAGCTTATTTATAAGGTTAAGCAGCATCAAGACAAGTAGCATCAAGACAAGTAGCAAGACAAGTAATTATATGATTCAAAGTTCTGATAATTTAAACATGATACTTACGAGAAGGTAATACTTGGGCAGCAGTTTGTAAAACCAGGAACAAAACTCCATATTCCAACACAGACCTATAGTTAAGTAGAAAATGGCTATTTTTTTACTATTCTATTAAGACAATTACAATGCAGGTCCATGTCCTGTCCAGTATTACCTTTGATAGTCCTGCTTGATCTTTCAATTATGATACAAACATCATAATTATATCGTTAAAATATTTCATCCTTTAGTAGATCAAAGTTCGTTTTAATTTTGTGGATAGGTGACTGAATGTGTTATAGTAGGTTCAAATCCCTTTTTAAGATATATTTTATGAAAACAAGTTAACTGAATGACAATAATCACCTCTTTTATAACCTCATCACGTAAGAATTGGTAGTACTCGCTCATCATATCAGCCAAAGAACTGTTGTGTGGATAGTTTATTATTCTCACAGAGACAATCTTTTCCCCTGCAAAACAGTAACAGAATATTATGAAAGGTTATTAACTCTCCAGTCATATAATTTTCTAAATGGCATAACTTAAAAAGGACAGAGAAGCTAGAGGGTGTTAAAGACAAGTTCGCATTTGTTTAAAAAACAAAAGAACGCCACTGATTAATGTGATTAAGTGTAAATGACGCACGTTAATTACTAATAAAATAAGTTTATTTAGTTTTAATCTAAAAATGATGCTGACATAAGAACAATTGTATACTCTGCATGGAAATGGAAATCTGCTTGGAGAGTAGGCCCTACCAGCAGTGAAAACAAACTTGATGCAAAAATAAATTTTTTAAAGAAAACATCTGCTTGGAGAGTGTGAACCTTAAATTCTGCTTGGAGAGTACTGAAAACCTGTCTAGACATTACCAGTAGTCAAAATATTTAAACTTGATGCAAAAAGAAAATGTTGAAAACCAAACATCTGCTTGGAGAGTGTCAGCCTTAAAGTCTGCTTGGAGAGTGATGAATCTATAAGTAAATTACCAGCAGTCAAAACATTTAAACTTGATGCAAAAATAAAAATTTGAAACTGAACATCTGCTTGGAGAGTGTACACCTTACAATCTGCTTTGAGATTGATAAAAACCTGTTTGGAGATTACCAGCAGTCAAAACATTTAGACTTGATGCAAAAATAAAAATTTGAAAATTGAACATCTGCTTGGAGAGTGTACACCTTGTAATCTGATTGGAGAGTGATGAAAACCTGTTTACACATAACCAGCAGTCAAAACATTAACCTTGACGGAAAAAAAAATTGAAAGCATCTGCTTGGAAAGTGTAAGCCTTAAAGTCTGCTTGGAGAGTGATGAAAATCTATTTGTAGATTACCAGCAGTCAAAACATAAATTTGATGCAAAAACAAAAATTTGAAACTTAACATCTGCTTGGAGAGTGTAAACCTAAAATCTGCTTGAAGGGTGATAAAAACCTGTTTGGAGATTACCAGCAGTCAAAACATAAACTTTTGAAAAAAGAAAGGCAAAAAGAAAGAAAAAGAAAGAGATGCAAATCTCATGTAAGTCTAATACTAGAACCACTCCAATGATCCTACCATTCAATATAATGAAACCTGAGAATAAATGAAAAATGAATACTAAATATCTGCTTGAAGAGTGATAAAAACCGGTTTCAACATTACCAGCATTCAAAACATTTAAACTTGATGCCACAAGAAAATTTTGAAAACCAAGCATCTGCTTGGAGAGTGTGAGCCCTAAAATCTGTTTGGAGAGTGATGAGAACCTATTTGGAGATTACCAGCAGTGAAAATATAAACTTGATGCAAAAATAAAAATTTGAAAACGAAACACCTGCTTGGAGAGTGTACACCTTACAATCTGCTTGGAGAGTGATGAAAACCTGTTTACACATTACCAGCAGTCAAAATATTTAAACTTGACGCAAAATGATAATTTTGAAAATCAAACATCTGCTTGGAGAGTGTAAGCCTTAAGGTCTGCTTGGAGAGTGATGAAAATCTATTTGTAGATTACCAGCAGTCAAAACATATACATTTGATGCAAAAACAAAAATTTGAAACTGAACATCTGCTTGGAGAGTGTAAACCTAAAATCTGCTTGGAGAGTGATAAAAACCTGTTTGGAGATTACCAGCAGTCAAAACTCTTGAAAAAAGGAAAAAAGAAAAAAAAAGAAAATCTCATAAGTCTGATTCTTAAACCACTCCAATGATCCTAAATTTCAATATAATAAAAATTGAGAATATATGAATGATGAAAAACTAAATATCTGCTTGGAGAGTGTTAATGTAGAGACCCTTGGTTACCTTTATCAATATTGAAACATCAAGAAATAAACCAATGTGATCACTCCAAAATGAATGCAAAAGATCTATTAAGTGGTGCCACCTAGTGTATACTTTGGGTTTCCAATGACAGGAAGTTGGAGAGGAAGTGGTATATGATGCAATACACAGCCTGGTCATTCCTAGTCTAGGAAGCCTGTGCATGTAGAGACTCAATACACCACACATAACCTGATAAATGTGATCACCCAATCAATGGTGGCGAATAATAATAGTCAATATATTCACATGAATTTGACTTAAGATTTCTTTAAGATTATTAAGATAAACCATTGAAATTGTCATATTATAGCAAGATCATAATAATGTGTTAACACCTGATAATCAGTCTGTGCACCTTCTTGTTTAATTATCACGAACAAAAAGATTTAGATATTTAGGTCAGAAAGATTGACTTTAACTCTAACCATTAGATTTTCTTTGACCTACCTCCGGTACAATTTCCATAATTTCCTGCAAAAAAAAGAACTGAATTACTATTTGAACATAATGTTTCTTTGCCTACTCAATTAAATTAAATTGAAAACGAATCATATAATCCTTTTCCTGGAACACATGTGAAGAAGCAATGCATCAGTAGCTCGAACATAGTTTTTTTCCCAATCCTCTTCTGAATATATGGAATTAACAAAAAGGAATGTATATAATATGTCCATTCAATTAAGATAGTCATAATATTATAAACTCACATGGCACCATGTGATACTTGCTCACATGCCAATATCTGTTGACAGATCTATCACTCATGAAAGTTTGTGGAGTTTTTGGTACGCATCTGATATGGTGACATTGATTTATATGATATAAAATGAATATGAATTATCATGACATATATCAATACTCCTTCTCACCTGTAGTTAGTTCAGTGCTGACAGTTGTAACTTCACCTCCTGAAAAATTAAATAAAGTACGTTATAAATCTCAGTGCCGTCTGGTTACTTGGGACACAAGAAAGAAAAATACAAAGACATTTTGAAATATGTGACCTTCCATGGGAATTTGGGGCTTATTAACATACACTTTAATATGTCTACTATCAATATTTACGTAGAAAATGACCTAAACTAGCGAAATAAGGTAAAATTAGCCTAAAAATGATTTATTTAATAGGTAACATTCTCAAAAAGATTTGAATATTGATACCATGGTTACTGGAAAGTAATTGGTTGCCATGGAAACTAGGTCATGTGATAAAAAATTAGGCAATTAGGAAAACGGAAATGAAGGAATTTCAAGCTACATTGTACAAAAACAGCTTAGAGGTATTTTAATTAGAACAAAAATATGGCATTTTGTTCTAGTTATGTAACATATCCTACTTGCATTTTGTTTCTGACAATTTCTTCTCACGCACGTTATAGTGTATTTGAAGAAAAAAAATCGTCAAAACAAAATTGTCAGTGGTCCTTGTGCCGCTTCCACAACATACTACTTGCATTTTGCTCTATATTTAACCCTTTGTACCTCACTTGGTACTCTTTGTTATCTATTTTCGATGCATTTATGGTGTCTGACCCTCTCATATTCTCAAAGGCTGTTTTCATTTATAGAAAATTTGAGACTTCTTCTACATCCATCATTTATGTCATTAAGCCCCAAATTCCCATGGAATGTCACACTCATTAGACTTACAAACGCCTGAAGAACACCAATCTATCATTCAATTCTGCAAACATAACCCAGTTATTTTGAAAAACAAATTGATTAATTGATCACCAATATGATGTCCAGTCCTTTTCAGGCCACTATGATTTCATCTGCACAACTATACATATTTCTTCGGTCTTTTTATGTCAAATAAAGGTCAATATACAACAGGTTTACATGTTCTTATACTCCTGCAGCTACCAATATTTACAAATGATTTTTTACACCAAAGTTTTCACAATTTATGCTCTCTCAAATTGCCAGTTTTTTGTCCATGTTGGCCTTTTATAGACCTTGTGCAGATGTGCTCAAGTGATCACCTTTTGGTGATCACACTTGTCATCATGACCACATGGCTGTGAATAAACACAAACCTTATCAATTCTGACTGATAATAATTGTTGATTTTGATTCACTTGAATAAATTTGGCATATAAACTTACTCTGAATGCATTAGAATTTCAAATAATACTGATTATGTTATTGAACACCAATATGGGCAAACGTTTTTTCTTTGTGACCTTAAGAGCTGAAAATATTACCACGCAATATAAATTTCAACTGTCTACAGCTGTATAAGGGAATCCTTTTTACACCCTTGTACTTGATGTAATTTTATGTCAAACAATTCAAAAACAGTCTGATAAATGGTGGATCAATTTATGGAATAATCTTGAACTTGTCCTGCCATTTAAAGTTTTCTGACTAAACCTTGAATATTATTGTATCTCAACTGCTTTCAAATGAAAAATAACCTCAAAAAATATAACAAATCAAGGATTTAATGTTATAAATAGAATTCAAAATAATAAGTAACTAACAATGATGCTGTGCATATACATATGAGCACATCCTATACATGTAAAACTTTTAGATTTATTCATATATGTCAATTTAACAGCTTGTCCAGAATCTGGTTATGGTTTCTGTAGCTTATCTACTTAAAGCCATTATTTGTGTTCTCTCTTTGTTGTTATCTTATAGTTGTTAACTCATAATCATTTGGACAGGGAAAGAGGGTTTGATATCATCACATATGTTCAGAAAATCTCAGAAATTATTACCTGTTGTTATTACAGGTGTGATTTTGTCAGTTTTGGGAACAGTTGTCCTGTCAGTAGAAATTGTTACAGTAGTTGTTTTCATATTTCCATTTGTCATGAAAGTTGTTTGTCCGGGGCTGGTTTGAGATTCAGTTGTCTCTCCAACAGTGGAAGAAGTCCCTATGAGGTGTCTCTCAGTTGTTTGTGCAAGTGCATCAGTGGTCAGTCCAAGTGTGGTTGGAAAACCAGTCTGTCCAGCAGTGCTTCTTACCTCAGTGCTTTGTCCAGGGCTGCCTGGAAGTATAATTATTTCTGCAACAGTACTTGGAAACTCAGTTGCCACTTCAGTGGACGTGAGAGACTCAATTGTCTTTCCAGTGGAAGTTAGAGACTCAGTTGTTTGCCTAAGGGTAGTTCGAGAATCAGTTATCTGCACTGAAGTGGTTTCACTGTCAGTTGTTATCCCAAGGGTGGTTAGAGATTCAGTTGTTTGTAGAGCAAGGCTTGAGGTTTGAGTCTCTGTTGTTGGTCCAGGGGTTGTTTGAGACTCAGTTGTCTCTCTTGCAGCGGTTTGAGACTCTGTTGTCTCTACAGCTACGAATGGAGACTCAGTTGACTTTTCAGTAGCCATCTCAGTTTTTGTTGTTGGTCTAGGGCTACTTGCGGGCAGAGTAGTCTCTCCAACAGTTGTGTAAGTCTCAGTTGACTGTCCAGAGGTGGTTGCAGACTCAATCATTGTTGTAGATTCAGTTGTTGCACCAGCTGTGGTCACAAACTCAGTTGTCTGTCCAGCGGTGCTTCTTACCTCAGTGGTTTGTCCAGGGCTGCTTGGAGGTATAGATGTTTCTCCAGCAGAAGTTGCATACTCAGATTTCACTCTGGTGGAAGTAAGAGACTCACTTGTCTTTCCACTGGAAGTGAGAGATTCAGTTGTTTGCATAAACATAGTTGGAGACTCAGTTGTCTCTTCAGCCATGAATGGAGACTCAGTTGACTTTTCAGTAGGCATCTCAGTTTCTCTTGTTGGTCTAGGGCTACTTGGGGACAGAGTGGTATCTCCAACATTTGTGTAAGTCTCAGTTGTCTGTCCTAAGGCTGTTGTTGACTTAATCATTGTTGCAGATTTGGTTGTTGCACCAACTGTGGACACAGACTCAGTTGTCTGTCCAGCAGTGCTTCTTCCCTCAGTGCTTTGTCCAGGACTGCTTGGAGGTAAAGTTGCTTCTCGAGCAGTAATTGGAGACTCAGTTGCCACTCCAGTGGAAGTGAGAGACTCACTTGTCTTTCCAGTGGAAGTTAGAGACTCAGTTGTTTGCCTAAGGGTAGAATCGGTTATCTGCACTGAAGTGGTTTCACTGTCAGTTGTTATTCCAAGGGTGGTTGGAGATTCAGTTGTTTGTAGAGCAGGGCTTGAGGTAAGAGTCTCTGTTGTTGGTCCAGAGGTTTTTTGAGACTGAGTCGTCTCCCTAATAGTAGTTTGAGACTCAGTTGTCTCTGCAACAATGAATGGAGACTCTGTTGACTTTTCAGTAGGCATCTCAGCTTCTGTTATTAGTCTAGGGCTGCTTGGGGACAGAGTGCTCTCTCCGACAGTTGTGTAAGTCTCAGCTGTCTGTGCAGGGGCTGTTGTAGACTCGATCATCGTTGCAGATTCAGTTGTTGCACCAGCTGTGGAAACAAACTCGGTTGTCTGTCCAGCGGTGCTTCTTGCCTCAGTGCTTTGTCCAGGGCTGCTCGGAGGTATAGTTGTTTCTCCAGCAGTAGTTGGAGACTCAATTGCCACTCCAGTGGAGGTGTGGGACTCACTTGTTTTTCCAGTGGGGGTTACAGACTCAGTTGTTTGCCTAAGGGTAGTTGAAGAATCAGTTATCTGCACTGAAGTGGTTTCACTGTCAGTTGCTATCCCAAGGGTGGTTAGAGATTCAGTTGTTTTTAGAGCAAGGCTTGAGGTTTCAGTCTCTGTTGTCTGTCCAGGGGTTGTTTGAGACTCAGTTGTTTCTCTAGCAGTAGTTTGAGACTCAGTTGTCTCTATAGCCATCAATCGAGACTCAGTTGACTTTTCAGTAGCCATCTCAGTTCCTGTTGTTGGTCTAGGGCTGCTTGGGGACGGAGTGGTCTCTCCAACAGTTGTGTCAGTCTCAGTTGTCTTTACAGGGGCTGTTGTAGACTCAATCATTGTTGCAGATCCAGTTGCACCAGCTGTGGACACAAACTCAGTTGTCTGGCCAGCAGTGCTTCCTACCTCAGTGCTTTGTCCAGGGCTGCTTGGAGGTATATTTGTTTCTGCAGCCATACTTGGAGACTCCGTTGCCATGTCAGTGGAAGTTAGAGACTCACTTGTCTTTGCAGTGGAAGCTAGAGACTCAGTTGTTTGCCTAAGGGTAGTTGGAGACTCAGTTGTCTCTACAGCTATGAATCGAGACTCAGTGGACTTTTCTGTGGCCATTTCAGTTTCTGTTATTGGTCCAGGGCTGCTTTGGGACAGAGTTGTCTCTTCGACAGTTCTGTAAGTCTCAGTTGTCTGTCCAAGGGCTGTTGTTGACTCAATCATTATTGCAGATTCAGTTGTTGCACCAGCTGTGGACACAAACTCAGTTGTCTGTCCAGCAGTGCTTCTTACCTCAGTGCTTTGTTCTGGGCTGCTTGGAAGTATAGTTGTTTCTCCAGTAGTACTTGGAGACTGAGTTGACACTCCAGTGGAAATGGGGGACTGACTTGTCTTTCCAGTGGAAGTTAGAGACTCAGTTGTTTGCCTAAGGGTAGTTGGAGAATCTGTTCTCTGCACAAAAGTGGTTTCACTGTCAGTTGTTAGCCCAAGGGTGGTAAGAGATTCAGTTGTTTGTAGAGCAAGGCTTGAGGTTTCAGTCTTTGTTGATTGTCCAGGGGTTGTTTGAGACTTAGTTGTTTCTCTAGTAGTAGTTTGAGACTCACTTGTCTCTCCAACAATGAATGGAGACTCAGTTGACTTCTCAGTGGGCATCTCAGTTCCTGTTGTTGGTCTAGAGCTACTTTGGGACAGTGTGGTCTCTCCTACAGTTGTGTAAGTCTCAGTTGTATGTCCAAGGGCTGCTGTAGACTCAATCATTGTTGCAGATTCAGTTGTTGCACCAGTTGTAGACACAAACTCAGTTGTCTGCCCAGCAGTGCTTCTCACCTCAGCGCTCTGTCCAGGGCTGCTTGCAGGTATAGTTGTCTCTCCAGCAGTAGTTGGAGACTCAGTTGCTACTCCTGTGGAAGTGAGAGACTCACTTGTCTTTCCAGCAGACGTTAGAGACTCAGTTGTTTGCCTAAGGGTAGTTGGAGAATCAGTTATCTGCACTGAAGTGGTTTCACTGTCAGTTGTTATCCCAAGGGTGGTCAGAGATTCGGTTGTTTGCAAAGCAGGGCTTGAGGTTTGAGTCTCTGTTGTTGGTCCAGGGGTTATTAGAGACTCAGTTGTCTCTCTACCAGTCATTTTTGACTCAGTTGTCACTCCAACCATGAATGGAGAATCAGTTGACTTTTCAGTAGGCATCTCAGTTTCTGTTATTGGTCTAGGGCTGCTTGGGGACTGAGTGGTCTCTCCAACAGTTGCGTAGGTCTCAGTTGTCTGTCCAGGGGCTGTCGTAGACTCAATCAGTGTTGCAGATTCAGTTGTTGCACCAGTTGTAGACACAAACAGAGTTGTCTGCCCAGCAGTGCTTCTCACCTCAGTGCTTTGTTCAGGGCTGCTTGGAGGTATAGTTGTTTCTCCAGCTGTAGTTGGAGATTCAGTTGCCACCCCAGTAGAAGTTAGAGACTCACTTGTCTTTCCAGTGGAAGGTAGAGACTCAGGTGTTTGCCTAAAGGTAGTTGGGGATTCAGTCATCTCTACAGTCATGTATCGAGACTGAGTTGACTTTTCAGTAGGTATCTCAGTTTCTGCTGTTTGTCTAGGGCTGCTTGGGGACTGAGTGGTCTCTCCAACAGTTGCATAGGTCTCAGTTGTCTGTCCAGGGGCTGTCGTAGACTCAATCAGTGTTGCAGATTCAGTTGTTGCACCAGTTGTAGACACAAACAGAGTTGTCTGCCCAGCAGTGCTTCTCACCTCAGTGCTTTGTTCAGGGCTGCTTGGAGGTATAGTTGTTTCTCCAGCTGTAGTTGGAGATTCAGTTGCCACCCCAGTAGAAGTTAGAGACTCACTTGTCTTTCTAGTGGAAGGTAGAGACTCAGGTGTTTGCCTAAAGCTAGTTGGAGACTCAGTCGTCTCTACAACCATGAATGGAGACTCAGTTGACTTTTTCAGTAGGCATCTCAGTTTCATACAAATAAGTATGAAAAACACACTAAATATCACAGCATTCAAAACAATCTTAGGAAATATATGTCATTTAAGCTTCACAATTCAATAAATGTGTAATAGATACAAAACCGTACTCTTATGATTTCATCACCCATCCTATGGACTCATGTCCAAACCGCTCTGCGACTCGTCCTGTCCATGCCCCTGTCTTCACATACTCAGTTTTATCTATATACCATATGTTTTGATATTCTTGTTTTAGTGTTTGAATTGTTCTTGCCTCGAATATGACTATAGCTGTTGGAACAACATTAAAAACCTAACTTCCTTACTCAACGAAAAAACACTTAGGAGTGTTCTAAACAATATAATTGAAAAGTGTTTTTAAGTGCCTGTAGAAAGGTCTTTCTCATCTAAAATTAAGTTTTACGCTTGACATATAACCGGTTATCAGGTGTATACCATATCAGGCGGCTTACAAGGAGTAGAAGATAGCTGTCTCTCTGCACTTCATAACCTTCTTTCAATAATTTTAAAAAGCTTGCAAATCTCTGTCCTATCTTTGCCTACCAATGTGACTGACACAATAGTTTTACCTGTTGTTATACCAGTTGTGATGCCATCAGTTGTGGCAACAGTTGTCTGATCAGTGGAGACTGGTATAGTACGTGTTTCAGTAGTCTTTTCACCTGTCATGACAGTAGTAGGTCCATCAGTTGTAGGCACAGTTGTCAGTTCTGTTAACATTTGAGTCGTTGGTGTCTCTGATGTTTTATCAGTAGTTTCGTCCACTGTCGTATAAAAAAGAATTTGTTGAATTTTTTACGAGTCTTTTTGTTCAACCTATGCCATTACATATATATTAATGCATCGGAATGAAAAGAAGATCTTTTTCAAACTTCTTCTTGGTGTCTCAGTAGGTTTGGGCATTATCAAAGGAAACCTTGTACATAAATATTGCATGATTATTTTCCACTGAAATTCCCTGAGTGTAACGTTCGTACTATGAACTGACTTTGCTAGAAAGATCTTAAGCATATCCCAACTATATGCAAGGTCATGGGACTTAACAATTTGGTGTATTTCAAGTGTTTTTAAGGGAAATTCCCAAATTTGTGATGTCACACGGTGAGTATTTGGGAATCTCCAAACAGTTTTTATAAAAGTGAACCCCCAGTTTAAAAAAATTACCGAAAGGAAATTGACCATTAGCATAAGATTTTGACTATTACCTATAATTTTTACTAACCTAAATTATTCTAATAACCTGGGATTCCCAAGTTATATTGAAAAGGGATTCCCATAATTATGATGTAGCAAGGAAAATGCTGAAAAGCTCAGAATCTAGGTAATTTCCAAATTTTATACTTGTATAATTTATTAGATCCGGACATTTTCCTTCTTTTTTTGTATGGAAATTTTTAGGAACACATAAATGAAGACAATACACACAAATTGGGAACTCATGAATATATGTGCAAGGGAACTTTTAAGAAAAGGATCTTGATTGTTTGGCAGGGGCAGAGAGAGATTTCAGGACTGGCAATATGTTGTATTACATAGTTTAGTTCGACCAACTTGCTGGGCACTTGCTTAGCATATGGAGGATGTATGTCAATGAGGTGTGATATCATCAGTATGCCTCTAATGATAAGTAATTAATATGAATTATTATGATATATGTAAGTATTCCTTCTAACCTGTAGTTGCTTCCACGCTGACAGTTGTAGCTTCACTACCTGAAACAGAAATTAAAATACCTTATAAATCTTGTACACACGTATTCATATGACCAGATTTGGCTAATCGGTGTGTGATATTCAGTACCATGTGATTACTTGGGACATAAGAAAAAGTCAGGAATGTATAAAAGGCTATTTTTGAAATATAATGTGTCGCAGATGCCTGTCTCACTATCACTTAATCATACAAACATAACCTAGTTTTGTTTAAAAATCACACGGTCAGTTGATCATCAATATGGCAGTTAGTCCCTTTCCAGCCACTATCACCTCATCTGCACATCTATACATTGTTCTTCAATCTTTTTATGTCAAATCAAGATCAGGGTTTACATGTTGCTATACCACTGTAGATGCCAATATTTGCCACTGATTTTTCAAAATTCCAGCCTCTGGTATTTATGGAAACTATGGGGGGGGGGAGGGGGTCCCCACAAGGCACAAAACACTATCAACAGGCTGACAACACCCCAGCAATACATCAATAATTGTAATATTACTATGCTGTCCTCCATTTAGCAACACATTTTACAACAGCACCCATCAACACATCAGATTTTCAACCCCAGTCAGCCTGTTCTTTGGTAACTCAGCATCTCTGAGGGCAAGCGACAGATGTTCAAACTTGATACTTGCCAGAGAATGTATAATTGTCACAAGTTGCATGCTTTCAAGGGTCAAGGGTCTTTTGTCACTTTTACATGTTTTATATAATTAAAATCAAAGGTTTTAAAAGGATGTGAAGGGAAGATGTTACAATTGCCTATATCATAAAAAAGATCACTCATTGCTAATCTATAGTTCCATTCACCAGGCTTTAAAATATTGGTTTTCAAAGATGCTGATTTCAATATCTGAGGTGAATTAACAGCGACGTTTTGAAGGTATGCCAAAGATTTGTAAATATGAAGGACAGGAAATGCATCAAGATATCTGAAACTCATTAGTTCTATCATCTGTCTTCCCCTCATAAGATCCAACGTTGATTGATGATACTTGCTTCTATAACAGTAGCTCCATCACGTCATGATTCCAAGCAATTAAATAGTGACAGGCAATTTGATATGCTTTGTGATTAGAGTTGACTGCACCAATACATATGAATATGAATTTAACCTGGTAGGCAATACTGCTACCTTTATAAAATAGAACCTTTCCTAGATAAAAGTAGGGTAGTGTTTCAGGGCAGCTTTAACCTATACCACTTGCTTTCAAACTAACCCAATGAGATGTCAAACCAACTGTCTCTGTTAGCTTATTGGGACAGGGATAGGGGTTTGGAGATCATTGTATGTTTCAGATGCTCTCTCTGATTTCAGAAACCTTACCTATTGTCGAAATAGGTGTGTTTCTGTCAGTAATTGGAACAGTTGTCCTGTCAGTAGAGATTTTTACAGCAGTTGTTCTAATGGTATCTTCACTTGTCATGAAGGTTGTCTGTCCAGATCTGGTTCCAGATTCAGTCTCTGTTGTGTGGCCCTCAGTTGTTTGTACAAATGCCTCAGTGGTCAGTCCAAGAGTGGTTTGAAAACGAGTTGTCTCTCCGGAAGTAGTCTGAGACTCAGTTGTCATTACACTGGTAGAAAGAGTCCTAGTTATCTCTACAGGGATAGTAAGAGATTCTGTTGTCTCTCTAGCAGTGGTTTGAGCCAGAGTACTTTGTCCATGGGCTGTTGAGGACTCAGTTGTGGATGGAGACTCAGTTGTCTGTCCAGCAGTGCTCTGAGATTCAGTACTTTGTCCAGGGGTGCTTTGAATTACAGTTGTCTGGCCAGAAGAGGTACCAGAGTCACCAGTGGTTTCTACAGTAGAAGTCAATGACTCAGTTGTTTGTAAATAGATATTTTGTTGCTCAGTCATCTGTGAAGTTGTAGTTGCAATTGGTGACTCAGTTGTTTCTCCAACAGTGGTTTGATACTTAGTTGTCTGCCCAAGGGTTGTTGGAGAATCAGTTATCTGCCCTGAACTTGTTTGACTGTCAGTTGTTATTAAAAGGGTGGTTGGAGATTCAGTTGTGTCTCTAACAGAGCTTGAGCTTTGAGACTCAGTTGTTGGTTTCTGGGTTGTACGAGGTTCAGTTGTCTGCCCAGCAGTAGTTTGAGACCCAGATGGTGTAGCGCTGCTTGGGTACACAGTGGTCTCTGCAACAGTTGTGTGAGTCTCAGTTGTCTGATGAAGGGTCATTGTAGACTCAGTAGTTGATGCAGACCCAGTTGTTAGACCAGCTGTAGACTCTGTTGTCTGTCCAACAATGCTCTGAGCCTCAGTACTTTGTCCAGGGCTGCTTGGAGCTATACTTGTCTCATGAGCAGTAGATGCAGACTCAGTTGTCTCTAAAGCAGTGGTAGAAGACTCACTTGTCTCTCGAGTTGAAGCTAGAGACTCAGTTGTTTGCCCAAAAGTCGTCATTGATTCAGATGTTTGCCCAGGAGTAGTTTGACTCTCAGTTGTAGTTCCAGGGGTGGTTTGCAACTCATTCGTCTGTCTGGCAGAAGTTTTAGAGTCAGTTGTCTCCTCAGAAGTGGTAAGAGAGTCAGTAGTTTCTCTGGTAGTGGTCAATGACTCAGTTGTCTGTTCAGGGATGTTTTGTTGCTCAGTCATCTGTGCAGTTGTAGTCGGAGTCTCTGTTGTCTCTACAACAGTGGTTCGATACCTTGTGGTCTGCCCTAAGGTTGTTTGCGAATCAGTGGAAGTGAAAGACTCACTTGTCTCTCCAGTGGAAGTTAGAGACTCAGTTGTTTGCCCAAGGGTAGTTGGAGAATCAGTTATCTGTGCTGAAGTGGTTTCACTGTCAGTTGTTATCCCAAGGGTGGTTGGAGATTCAGTTGTCTGTCCAGCAGGGCTTGAGGTTTGAGCCTCTGTTGATGGTTGAGGAGTGGTTTGAGACTCAGTTGTCTCTTCAGCAGTAGTCTTGGACTCAGTTGTCTTTCCAATTGTAGGTGCAGACTGACTTGTCTTTTCAGTAGTTATATGAGCAGCAGTTGTAAGTTTACTGCTGCTTAGGGATTCAGTAGTCTCTTTGACAGTTGTATAAGACTCGGATGTCTGTTCAGGGGGTGTTGTAGATCCTGTTATTGCGCCAAATGTGGACAGAGGCTCAGTAGTATGTCCAGCAGTGCTTTGAGCCTGAGTACTTTGTCCAGGGCTACTTGATAATATGGTTGTCTCTTCAACAGTAGTTCGAGATTCAGTTGCCTCAACAGTGGAAGATAGAGATTCAGTTGTATGTCCTTCGGTAGTTGGGAATGCAGATGTTTTATCAGGAGTGCTTTGACTCTCAGTTGTAGTTCCAGGGGTGGTTTGCAACTCATTTGTCTGTCTAGCAGTAGTTTTAGAGTCAGTTGTCTCCTCAGAAGAAGTAACAGAGTCAGTAGTTTCTCTAGTAGTGGTCAATGACTCAGTTGTCTGTGCATGGGTGTTTTGTTGCTCAGTCATCTGTGCAGTTGTAGTTGGAGTCTCTGTTGTCTCTCCAACAGTGGTTTGATATTTTGTTGTCTGCCCAAGGGTTGTTGGAGAACCAGTGGAAGTAGGAGACTCACTTGTCTCTCTATTGGAAGTTAGAGACTCTGTTGTTTGCCCAAGGGTGGTTGGAGAATCACTTATCTGTGCTGAAATGGTTTCACTTTCAGTTGTTTTCCCAAGGGTGGTTGGAGATTCAGTTGTCTGTCCAGCAGGGCTCGAGCTTTGAGCCTCTGTTGATGGTTGAGGAGTGGTTTGAGACTGTGTTGTCTTTCCAGCAGTAGTCTGGGACTCAGTTGTCTCTACAACGGTAGGTGCAGACTGAGTTGTCTTTTCAGTGGTTATCTGAGCATCAGTTGTTGGTCTACTGCTGCTAAAAGACTCAGTGGTCTCTCTGACAGTTGTGTAAGTCTCTGTTGTCTGTCTAGGGACTGTTGTAGATTCTGTTGTTGCACCAAATGTGGACAGAGGCTCAGTAGTATGTCCAGCAGTGCTTTGAGCCTGAGTATTTTGTCCAGGGGTACTAGCTACTACAGTTGTCTCTTCAACAGTAGTTGGAGATTCAGTTGCCTTAACAGTGGAAGGTAGAGATTCAGTTGTATTCCCTGGGGTAGTTGGAGATGCAGAATTTTTCCAAGGAGTGCTTTGACTCTCAGTTGTAGTTCCAGGGGTGGTTTGCAACTCATTTGTCTGTCTAGCAGTAGTTTTAGAGTCAGTTGTCTCTTCAGACGTGTTAACAGACTCAGTAGTTTCTCTGGTAGTGGTCAATGACTCAGTTGTTTGTGTATGGATGTTTTGTTGCTCAGTCACCTGTGCAGTTGTAGTTGGAGTCTCTGTTGTCTCTCCATCAGTGGTTTGATACTCTGTTGTCTGCCCTAAGGTTGCTTGCGAATCAGTGGAAGTAGGAGACTCACTTGTCTCCCCAATGGAAGTTAGAGACTCTGTTGTTCGCCCGAGCTTGGTTGGAGAATCACTTAACTGTGCTGAAGTGGTTTCACTTACAGTTGTTATCCCAAGCGTGGTTGGAGATTCAGTTGTCTGTCCAGCAGGGCTCGAGCTTTGAGCCTCTGTAGTTGATTGAAGAGTGGTTTCAGACTCAGTTGTCTCTCCAGCAGTAGTCTGGGACTGAGTTGTCTCTCCAACGGTAGGTCCAGACTCAGTTATCTTTTCAGTAGTTATCTGAGCATCAGTTGTTGGTCTACTGCTGCTAAGAGACTCAGTGGTCTCTCTGACATTTGTCTGTCCAGGGATTGTTGTCGATTCTGTCTGTACACCAGCTGCTGACAGAGGCTCAGTGGTATGTCCAGCAGTGCTTTGAGCCTGAGTACTTTGTCCAGGGCTACTTGATAATACGGTTGTCTCTTCAGCAGTAGTTGGAGATTCAGTTGCCTTAACAGAGGAAGTTAGAGACTCAGTTGTATGTCCTTGGGTAGTTGGAGATGCAGATGTTTGCCCAGGAGTACTTTGACTCTCAGTTGTAGTTCCAGGGGTGGTTTGCAACTCATTTGTCTGTCTAACTGTAGTTTTAGAGTCAGTTGTCTCCTCAGAAGAGGTAACAGAGTCAGTAGTTTCTCTGGTAGTGGTCAATGACTCAGTTGTCTGTGCATGGATGTTTTGTTGCTCGGTCGCCTGTTCAGTTGTAGTTGGAGTCTCTGTTGTCTTTCCAACAGTGCTTTGATATTTTGTTGTCTGCCCGTTGGTTGTTGGAGAATCAGTGGAAGTAATAGACTCACTTGTCCCTCCAGTGGAAGTTAGAAACTCTGTTGTTTGCCCAAGGGTAGTAGGAGAATCACTTTTCTGTGCTGAAGTGGTTTCACTGTCAGTTGTTATCCCAAGGGTGGTTGGAGATTCAGTTGTCTGTCCAGCAGGGCTTGGGCTTTGAGACTCTGTTGTTGGTTGAGGAGTGGCTTGAGATGCAGTTGTCTCTCCAGCAGTAGTTGGCAATTCAGTTGTTCCAACAGTTAAAGTCAGAGATTCAGTTGTATGTCCTCCGGTAGTTGGAGATGCAGATGTTTGCCCAGGAGTACTTTGACTCTCAGTTGTAGTTCCAGGGGTGGTTTGCAACTCATTTGTCTGTCTAGCAGTAGTTTTAGAGTCAGTTGTCTCCTCAGAAGAGGTAACAGAGTCAGTAGTTTCTCTGGTAGTGGTCACTGACTCAGTTGTCTGTTCTTGGATGTTTTGTTGCTCAGTCACCCGTGCAGTTGTAGTTGGTGACTCAGGTGTCTCTTTAACAGTGGTTTGATACTCAGTTGTCTGCTCGACAGTTGTTTGAGACTCTGTTGTCACCTTTATTGTGCTTTGGGCTTGATTTGTTTGCTCGACTGTAGATTGTGAGTGAGTACTGGCATCAATGCTATTATCCATTGTTGAAATGCCAGTTGTCTGCCCCTTGGAAACAGAGGAATCTGTAGTAGTTCCGATAGTTGGACTGTCAGTAGTTGGATGGTCAGTAGTTACATCTAGATCTGTTGTCATAGTATACAAAATTTAATAATTCATACTACACAGTAAGCAGACAATTACAGAGGTCTTTGCTCTTGAGACTGCTGTGGCATTCACACTAGTTTTGGGTCTCATTTCCTTCAATAAATTTGTTTAAAATAGCACTTTATGAATGTTAATAAACAATCATGTTGAAAAGTACCATGCCATATGTGCTGATATGGAGATATCCTATCTAGCATTACTATTTTCCACAAACCTGGCTATAGTATCAAACAAGGAAGAACAAACAATTATCTAGAAATGCATTGAAGCTGAGGAGAAACATACAATTACATATATAATGAAACATACAATTATTCATATTATTAAAGTTGTCCATGGGAATTCTGACAAAATTTCCCCAATGATGGCCCTCTTGCAAAGAATTATTATCAAAATTGAGTTCCTACAAAAAGTTTAAATCTAGCTCTGTAAAACCAAACACATATGGAAGAATAAGAGCAACATATTACAATGATGTTAGAATGAAGTACATTCGAGAAGTTGCTTGTTAAAAGTTCCTGCTTAACTGAAATTATGTTTTGTTTGTAATATATAACCAGCTATTGAATTATCTTTCGTCAATCTATAGGTTTTTAATAAACTCCAGGTGAGACTTTTATTTTAGGTATGTGACCAGTTTTCAGATTGCTTTACAAACAGTGTTGTAAAGATCAGATATTATGATAACTGCAATTGACAAGGGACTATTAAAATGCATTGTTGCTGAAGCCATGAACGACCAAAGGGAAGTGTATGTGTATGTATTTCCTTTTTGGATGCTGACACTGTATGGATCTTATTGTTCAAAAAGAAGATATATTTCCTGGTATACACCAAATTAGATGGCATACAAGGAGTGGTGCATTTCTTTCAATGCGCTGTTTGCCATCTCTGTCCTATCCTTGCCTACCAATGTGACTGCCACAATAATCTTACCTGTTGTAACAACAGTTGTGCTGCCATCAGTTCTAGCAACAGTTGTGCTGTCAGTAGTGACTGGGACAGTAGGTGTGTCAGTAGTCTTGTCACTTGTCAAGACAGTAGTAGGTCCATCAGTTGTGGCCACAGTTGTTTTGTCAGTAGACAGTGGTACAGTAGGTATTTCAGTAGTCTTTTCACTTGTCATGACAGTGGTAGGTCCTTCAGTTGTAGGAAAGGTAGTATGTTCTGTTAACATTTCAGTTGTTGGTGCCTCTGAAGTATCAACAGTAGTTTTGTCTGTTGTCATACCAGTTGTGACGCCATCAGTTACGGCCACAGTTGTTCTGTCAGTAGACAGCGGTACAGTAGGTGTTTCAGTAGTCTTTTTACTTGTCATGACAGTAGTAGGACCTTCAGATGTGAGCACAGTTGTCTGTTGCTCAGTTACCAATTGAGACGATGGTGTTTCTGAAGTATCAGTAGTTTTGTCTCCTATTGTCCCATAAATGAAAGAGCATTAAATCTTTGTTTTCATTTCATTAAGTAGACTCAGTTGAGTAAGGGAAAATACTTCCAAGGCCATCTAAGAGTGAATTAGAACTGCTCATTTACTTTACATGATATCAAACATCATGAACACTACTAGTCCCTCTTTATATGGGATATGTATTAAAGATCTCTGTGATTCCTAAAAAATGTAAAAGAAAAACAATTCAAGACCAGGACAGAAAGCATCCAAGGAGTTATTTCTCTCATTTTTCCCAGTTGACTATGGTGGCAGAAGATTTAGATCTCCAAAGACAAAATCCATTTCATCAGGAACTCGATCAGCGGGAGACAATGAATTAGAATTCCTTTTAATTACAATCATTTCAGTAGCTTACCCGTGGTCATAATAGTTGTGATTTCATCAGTTATGGCCATAATTGTCTTGTCAGTTGAGACTGCTATAGTAGGTGTTTCAGTAGTCTCTTCACTTGTCATGACAGTAGTAGGTCCTTCAGTTGTAGGCGCAGTTGTATGTTCTGTTAACATTTGAGTTGTTGGTGCCTCTGAAGTATCAACAGTAGTTTTGTCTGTTGTCATACCAGTTGTAATGCCATCAGTTGTGGCCACAGTTGTTCTGTCAGTAGACAGTGGTACAGTAGGTGTTTCAGTAGTCTCTTCACTTGTCATGACAGTAGTAGGTCCTTCAGTTGTAGGCGCAGTTGTATGTTCTGTTAACATTTGAGTTGTTGGTGCCTCTGAAGTATCAACAGTAGTTTTGTCTGTTGTCATACCAGTTGTAAGGCCATCAGTTGTGGCCATAATTGTCTTGTCAGTTGAGACCGCTATAGTAGGTGTTTCAGTAGTCTTTTCACTTGCCCTGACAGTAGTAGGTCCATCAGTTGTGCCCACAGTTGTTCTGTCTGTAGACAGTGGTACAGTAGGTGTTTCAGTAGTCATCTCACTTGTCATGACTGTAGTAGGTCTTTCACTCGTAGGCACAGTTGTATGTTCTGTTAACATTTGAGTTGTTGGTGGCTCTGAAGTATCAACAGTAGTTTTGTCTGTTGTCATACCAGTTGTAAGGCCATCAGTTGTGGCCACAGTTGTTCTGTCAGTAGACAGTGGTACAGTAGGTGTTTCAGTAGTCTTTTCACTTGTCATGACAGTAGTAGGACCTTCAGATGTGAGCACAGTTGTCTGTTGCTCGGTTACCAACTGAGGTGATGGTGTTTCTGAAGTACCAGTAGTTTTGTCTCCTATTGTCCCAGAAATGAAAGAGCATTAAATCATTGTTTTCATTTCATTAAGTAGACTCAGTTGAGTAAGAGAAAATACTTCCAAGGCCGTGTAAGAGTAAATTAGAACTGCTCATTTACCTTACATGATAACAAATATTGTGAACACTACTAGTCCCTCTTTATATGGGAATTGTATTAAAGATCTTTGCGATTCCTGACTAACACAATAGAAAAACAATTCAAGACCTGGACCGAGAGTTTCTAAGGAGTTATTTCTCATTATGGCGTCAGAAGATGATAATGCTAAGTCTCTCTGATGTGGATGCTGTTTCTGTTGTTCTGTTAACTTTAGAGATATTGAATTTTTAACCACTACTTTAGCAGTTTTGAACAACAGATGTGAAAAATGAAATTCTCAGATGTTTTGCAGGGAGAGATTTAGGGATCATTACAGGCTGCTCTTTTAGTTGAATATACCTTGTTTCGGCCCTACCTTCTCCTTCTTAAGCCCACTTACCCCAATTGATTTCTTTATGTCATCTCATTTTACATAAAACATTGCATCGGATGGTCACTGCAGCAAATAATCACTCATTAATCACTTATGTTTCAGTAGAACTACCTCCTGTTATACCAATTGTTAGGCCATTACTTATGGCCATAGATGTCTTGTCAGTAGAGACTGTTACATTCTGTGCTTCAGTAATTTTTTCACTTGTCCAGACAGTATTAAGATATGCACAACTAGGTTCAGATTTTTTGTTCTGGTAACAATGGAGTTGTTGGTGTTTCAAAATTGATACGTTTTTGTTGTAGCTCTGTCCCCTGTCAACCTCAAAAAAACAATTTGTTACAGTCTTAGAAGTGCTAGTCTTTTCATTTGAGCTGTCTTCTCAAATTTAGACATAGCAATATTGACAAGAATTCGTTTCAATTTCTTAGTGCTTACTTTGCAGGTTAAGACAAAAATAAAACAATTGTTCTCAAATGCTTTGCAGCTGCACACAGACTGGACTGAATTATCAACTTTAGCCAATCCATTATTCAAAATACCTGATTTGTTTAACCCCCTGTTACTAGATCTTGATTTAGTTAACAGTAGAATGGAAGTCAATTGGAGGCTTTAAATAAATTAAAATAATGTATTTCTCTTACTTTTAATTTTGATATCTGAAGACAAAATCAATTTTACCAGGAACTCGGTCAGTGGGAGATAATAGATTAGAATTCCTTTAGATTACAATTATTTCATTAGTTTACCTGTGGTCATATCACTTGTGACCCCATCAGTTGATATTTTGTCAGTTAAAACTGGCACAGTTGGTGTCTCAGTAGTCTGATCACTTGTCATGACAGTAGTAGGACTCTCTGACGTGGGTTCTGTTGTCTGTTCAGTCAATGTTTGAGTTGTCAGTGCCTCAGATGTTTTATCTGCAGTTCTTTCATCTGTCATAGCCCAAAAATACAATTTGTTGGATTCTTAGATGTTCTTAATTCAACCATTGCTGTCTCACATTCAGGCATTAAAATGAAAACAAGAATAACTACTAGTACTTAAGGTAGGGACAAGGATAAGACTAAGTGCCTGGGATGTTTCACTGAATCGGACAGACATTTCTGAATGGATTAAGTTATCAACATTAGCCACACCATTCAAGTAAATCATTTAGGTGGACCCGCCCCCTACTTGCTAAAACCTAGCTCAGTAAAAACGGGAGAGAATATCAATCACAATTCATTTTAGACAAAACACTAAGTCAGTGGGGCATCATGTTATACATTACACAAGTGGCTTCACCAAGCAGAAAAAACACTGTTAGGGGCAAAATCCCTTCAGAATTTGAACCCACAATGTAGGGGTTTCGAGGTTTAATTGGGTCATGACCTAATTTGCTGGTTCCCACAGGTCCTTTAAAAAGCAGTTTAAGAAATCAGCAACCAAATGGTCTGGCTGGTAACAGCCTTTCTTGCTGGTTCTTGGTATGATCTGAAGTAAGTTCAGTGTGTAGACTGCAACATGCGAAAAGGACATCATTTTAGAAGTAGTATGGTAATAACCTATAAAAAACTTCAGTAGTCAATAGTGTTACCTGTAGTCATATCAGTTGTGATGCCATTGATTGTGCTTATCTTGTCAGTTGTTATTGGCACAGTTGGTATTTCTGTAGTCTGATCACTTGTCATAAAAGTTTCGGGACCCTCTGACATGGGTGCAGTTGTCTTTTCAGTCAATGTTGGAGTTGTCGTTGTCTCTGATGGGTTATCCGTAGTTTTGTGCACTGTCAACCCCAAATAAAACAATTAATATGCTTTATGATAATCATGATATATGTGACCCATTTTGGCAAATTGGGTTGGAAGTCACAATGAGTCAGATGTCGCTTGTTACACCCATTTTAAAGCTAAGAATCTGTATTTTCTGATGGGATAGGTCTCTAAAAATGGACCCAGTGCGACATCTGACTCAATTCGCCAAAACGGGTCACATATGAGAATCAATTTAACATATTTCTAGTTTTATCAGGACAATTTCTGATTGATAACTCTACACAGAACTAAGCCATAAGCACAGAAGTGGTAGAAGGTAAGGGCTCTTTGAACTGCCAGCCATTTCCCCGCTGTTTCCTCCAAGTGATGCAAAGACTTTGATCAGTACACTATTGTAATTCTAACCTGTATGTCTTATGCATGCCGTTCATATTTGTTATTATTCTTGTTGAAACAATGCATATTTTGTAACTGTAAAAAACAAATATGTAAATAATCCACTGATAAAGGGTATTCTGTAGATTCAACAAATATTTGTTGAATAATTATTTCCACCATCATAGAATTAGATTAGACTGCAACCTATGGACTAGCAGACACTGCTCTGTCAGTCAGCTAAGTCCCCGGCAGGTGGAAGGGGGGGCAACTTCCCTTCTCAATGCCTGGATGTTCAGGTGTTTAAAAGAGAACCATTTTGAAGGACACTGCAAGTTGTAAAACCTACCCATAATGAAGGGATGTTGTTAACATATTTCATACCCCTATTTAATGATTTGATGGAAATATATAATAATTATTTATTAAACCACATCAATGCCCATCTATTTTTATAAATTTCCCTTAATTTACATAGAAAGTGTTCAGTTTCAGCAGTTTTCTATATTACTATGTATAATGCCTTTTGAATTCCTAACCCATAATTATTATTGAGTGAGGAAGCAAATTTCATAACCATTTTGAGTGAAATTTTCTCTCTCATTTCACTCACTTGAAGCTAAAATATGACCCATCTCCTTCACTTTTCAACACACACATGGCAGGTTTGAGACCAAGTCACAACCCCCCCCCCCCCCAGCTGGCGCTTAGTCCCCTCCTGTTATGATCGCAAAGCTCTTTGATGATAATATGAGATATTTTTGGCACGTAAGATTCCATCAATACTGTCCTTCATTTCTCTGCCAATGAAAAAACTGTTCATTAGTAGCTATACCTGTTGTTAGTCTATCTGTTGTGGCCACAGTTGTCCCCTCAGTAGACAATGGTACAGTAGGTGTTGCGGTAGTCTTCTCAGTTGTCATGACAGTAGTGGGACCTTCAGATGTAGGCACTGTTGTCTGTTCTGTTAACATTTCAGTTGTTGGGGTCTCTGAAGTTTTATCAGTAGTTCCACCCACTGTTGTACCAGAAATAAAACCATATTTTTTATAAAGTAGTTTAATTCCGTCACAGTAAACTTTTCCATAGCCATGGCAAATTGTATTAGAGGTACTAATCATCTTTAAGATCTGTTGGATTTTACAGAATCCTTTCTGTTCAACCCATACCTTTTGACTTCAAGACAGTTTTATAAAAAGAAAGAAGTACCTTGCCATTTTGACAGGGGCATAGATGGATTTCAAATAGGAATGAGGTATAGACAATGGCTGCTATGTGTGCTATGTAAATGTAGTTTGGCCCCTCTCCCTTGCTTGGCCCTAGTTTAGCATATGGGATTATGGATGTCAAAAGACTATATGATTATATATCAGAAAAATATATGACTCTGACTTGAGACAAAATTGCTTGTAAGGAAAAAAACTGAATCAGTTGAGCATTGCAGTATATAACAGTACACATAAGTCACTTGTTTCTGTAGCCTCACCTGTGGTCTTATCAGGTGTGATGCCATCAGTTGTGGCCACAGTTGTCCTGTCAGTAGTGACTGGTACAGTAGGCGTTTCAGTAGTCTTCTCAATTGTCATGACAGTAGTAGGACCTTCAGATGTAGGGACAGTTGTCTGTTCTGTTAAAATTTCAGTTGTTGGTGTTTCCGAAGTTTTATCAGTAGTTCCACCCACTGTTGTACCAGAAATAAAACCATATTTTTTAATAAGTAGCTTAATTCCATCACAGTAAACCTTTCCATCCACATGTCAAATTGAATTAGGGGTACTAATCACCTTCTTAGGGATTTTCAGAATCCTTTCTGTTCAACCTATGCCTTTTAACCTCAAGACAGAGAGTTATAAATAGAAGAAGTACCTTGGTTGTTTGGCAAGGGCATTCAGGGATTTCACATAGGAATGAGGTATAGGCACTGGCTGCTATGTGTGTTATGTAAATGTACTTTGGCCCTCTCCCTTGCTTGGCCCGAGTTTAGCATATGGGATAATGGACGTCCAAAGCCTTCATATACATAACAAAAATGTATGACTCTGACTTGAGACAAAATTGCTTTTAAGGGAAAAACTGAATTAGTTGAGCATTGCAGTAAATAACAGTACCCATAAGTCATTATTGTTTCCGTAGCCTCACCTGTGGTTTTATCAGTTGTTATGCCATCAGTTGTGGCCACAGTTGTTCCGTCAGTAGACACTGGTGCAGTAGGTGTTTCAGTAGTTTTGTCAGTTGTCATGACAGTAGTGGGACTTTCAGATGTAGGGAGAGTTGTCTGTTCTGTTAGCATTTGAGTTGTTGGTGCCTCTGAGGTTTTATCAGTAGTACTGTCCACTGTTGTACCAAAAATATACAATTTGTTAGATTTTTAGAAGTCGTCTGGTTAAATATATGCCTTTTCATATTAACGCTAAGGATGTAAAGAAAGGATTAGTGTAATATTACATTATCTTATCACTAGTTCAGTAGGTCAGGGTGTTATATACATATATATATATATATATATATAAAGATTGTTTGGCAGAGGAATACAGGGATTTCACTTAGGAAAGACGTAAAGAGGTTGGTGTGTGTGTTATATTACCTAGTTTGGCCCTTTTCACTCGCTTGGCCCTGGTTTAGCATATTGGAGGATAGATGTCAATCAAACGCCCCCATATATATACAAAAATAAACTCATGAATCTGACTTTTTTTACTTTTAAGCAAAAAGGTAAAAAGGGCATGGTAGAGATTAGAGTACATTTAAATCACTATTGTTTCTGTAAACTCACCTGTGGTCTTATCAGTTGTGATACCATCAGTTGTTGCCTCAGTTGTCTTGTCAGTTGAAACTAGTATGGTAGGTGTTTCAGTAGGCTGGTTACTTGTCATGACAGTAGTAGGAGTCTCTGATGTTGGTTCTGCTGTCTGTATCGTTGACATTGGAGTCGTTGGCATCTCAGATGTCTTATCAGTAGTTTGTTCTGCTATTAGGTCAGCAACAGATCGATAGATTATGTTGCTGATGGTCATTATAACATATCTAAAGTTGACTGCAAAGTGTCTATTTTTCTATAGCATGACGAACGAGTACTTTATTGATTAAAGATCCATCACCTTATACATTAATGTGTTCTCTTCTCGCTTGACAGTGCAAGCATAAAGCCTGTATTCCGTAGGATGAGTATAATATTAGTGATATTGTATTTGTCTTATTGTTTCCAAGAGTATGGCATGGAACAGTTTGTGATACATAATATTTCAAAAAGAATTTCTTATGATATATAATGCATCTTTATTTCCCCTGCAATTTTGATTTTTAATTTGAGCTATGTTTCGGCATGAGATATTGTGAAACTTGCTTCATTCGAATGAATCTTCAAGGACAAATAACTATTTCCGTTACCTGTAGCAGAAGATGTTAAGTCTTCTGGTGTTGTCGCTTCAGTACTTGCTTCAGTACTTATACTTTCTGTTGAAGACACTGCAATAGAAACATAATATTCAGTCAGAAGATCAGTAAGAAATTGAGTAAGTATAATGCAGAAGTCCCACTCTAATAATTTGTATGAATCAAAATGTACTAATGTAATAACTGTTTAGCATTCAGCATAGGTTGGTTGGTTATTGGTTGCTTTACGCCCTAATCAACTGCCAGGGTCATAACAAGGTAGGTGTTCTTTAATGTGCCTGGTCCCATAGACAGGGCCAGACACACAACAGCCGATGGCACAAGGCCTTTGATATCCCAGTTGTTGCCGCTGGCAGACGTTCAGAGGGGTGTAGCAGCCCAGGCCAGGCCCAGGATTGAACCCCGGCCGCCCGCGCAGCAGACGGTCATGCTTACCACTACACCACCCCGCACGCCTACATTCAGCATAGGGCAGTGGCAGATTTAGAGGGGGAGCAGGATGCACATGTGCCCCTACTTTTGGCTAAATGTTATTTTTCTTTACTGTCAAATTCTCTGACCTGGAGAGTCCAGTGGAAATTTTTACAAAGCAGTGCCCCCCCCCCACCTCCTTTTGGCAATCTCTGGATCCACCCCTGTAGGAAGTTGTAGTTATGTTCCCAAACTTCAATTAGCTGTATACACGGGGAAAACCAGCCATTTGATACATATATATATATAAAAGAAAAACGGTGTAGATTTTAAGCTTCCTTTTGGTGATTGCATCACATGTACAGGCTATGGTTAAAGTCAAGGTAAATGACGTATACTGTTAAAAAGAATTTTAAGTATCTACAGAGGATATAGATCTCCTCTAATGCCATGGTTTCATGGTTTAAAAGAATCCAATCAAGGACCATGATTCACAAACTCATTTGAAAAGGTCTGTATTTCTATTCTAAACATAACTGCAATGATAGTATTCATTGCTTCTAAAAGGTATTCTTTTCTATTTTACCCATCATTCTCTGTCTAGTGTTTTCCCATGGTTTGTAGGATGTAAAATTTATTTTTGTTATTCCTGGCTAGCCAAATGTAACAGAATAAACGGCTTTCTTAGAGAATAAGCCGTTTATTTAGACCTTATAGATTTCCCCAGCATTGCAAGGGATTTCCTAAATTCTTTGTGGTTGAGGAAGTTCAATGCTCATTCACACTTGTCAATACAAATTATTAAAATACGGTATGTACCATTGTTCAGAAAATCAAAACACATTTGAAAAGATATGGTGACCGCATATATCTGTTGTACACCAACCAAAGTGTTTTCCTTGTGGTCTAAAGAGTGCTTACCTGGACAATGGTCAGCTAACTGCAGGGTAGCAGCTCCTGTATGGCAGGTTTCATTGACCGCAATGATAGTAGCAGCCTGTAACTCAGCTGGTGTTGCTGTTCCCTCATATGGAACACTTGCAACTGCAGATCCAGATCTGCAAGAAGCAGGTAGCAAACAAACACATATTCTGTTATTGTATATCTATTTGCAGTTTTTTTGTTTTTTTGGTCCCAGGAATAAGGTTATATGGCATGCGTGAAGATGTTAACCTTTGTTTTTGTTATTGCTGGCTAGCCAAATGTAACAGAATACCGTAATTATGGCAGTTTTACATTCAAATTGGATTCATTTCTCAGATAGTGACTGTGGAATGTCTATTCAAATTGGAGCTGTTGAGGATGTACTTCAAACATATGTGATGGTCTGAGGGAAATCCGAGCTTATTAATACCTTCAATAAGCTTCAGGGGCATCAAGACAAGTAGCAACACAAGTAGTTATGTGATTCAAAATTCTGATAATTTAAACATGATACTTACGAGAAGGTAATACTTGGGCAGCAGTTTTCAAAACCATCAACGGTACTCCATATTCCAACACAGACCTTAAGTTAAGTAGAAAATGGCTCATTTTAAACTATTCTATTAAGACAAATGCAATGCAGGTGCATGTTCTGTCTAGTATTAACTTTGGTAGTCCTGCTTGATCTTACAATTATGATGCAAATGTCATAATTATATTGGTAAAATATGTCATCCTTTAGTAGATCAAAGATCTCTTTAATTTTGTGGAGAGGTCACCAAATGTGTTTTTGTAAGTTACGTTCAGATCCCTTTATTCTGTATATTGTACGGAAACAAGTTTACTGAAAGAATATAATCACCTCTTTGATAACCTCATCACGTAGGAATTGGTAGAACTCGCTTTCCATTTGAGTCAGAGACACGTTGAATAGATAGTTTATGATTCTCACAGTGGCGGTCTTTTCCCCTGCAAACCAGTGACAGAATATTATGTAAGGTTATTAACACTCAAATCATATAATTTTCTAAAAGCCATAACTTAAAAAGGACAGAGAAGCTGAAGGGTGTTGAAGATAATAATAGTCAAATTCTAGCCTTACTGGAAACAGATTTAAACTTTGAAATAATATAACATCCTTTAGCCGCATATAAAAAAAAAAAAAATTTACCTTTTTAGCCATAAATATATTCACGTGAATTTGATTTAAGATTTCTTTTAGATATTAAAATTAACGATTGAAAATGTAATCTTATAGCAAGATCATAATGATGTGTTAACACCTGATATCAGTCTGTGCACCTTCTTGTTTGATTATCACGAACGAAGAGATTTAGATATTTAGGTCAGAAAGATTGACTTTAACTCTAACCATTAGATTTTCTTTGACCTACCTCCGGTACAATTTCCATAATTTCCTGCAAAAAAATGAACTGAATTACTACTTGAACAAAATGTTTCTTTGCCTTCTCAATTAAATTTATTTTAAAACCAATCACATAATCCTTTTCCACGAACACATGTGAAGAAACAATGCATCAATAGCTTGAACAAATTTTTTCCCCAATCCTCTTCTGAATATATGGAATCAATAAAAAGGAATGTATATAATATGTCCATTCAATTAAGATAGACATAATATTATAAACTCACGTGGCACCATCTGTTACTTGCTCACATGCCAATATCTGTCGACAGATCTGTCACTCATGAAAGTTTGTGGAGTTTTTGGTACGCATCTGATATAACACCATGTTAGATATGACATTAATTGGTATGATACACTAATATGAATTCTTATAATATATATCAATATTCCTTCTCACCTATAGTTGATTCAGTGCTGACAGTTGTAACTTCACTACCTGAAACCGAAATTAAAATACCTTATAGATCTTTACAAACAGGGTCACGTGTCCAGACTTTGCTTATCCACAATGTATTGACCATTACCATGTGGTTACTTAGGACACAAAACTAAATCAGAAATGACTTCCTGATGCCTGAAAACACCAATTTATCATTTAATCCTGCGAACATAACCTAGTTATTTTGAAAAACAAATAGGTTAATTGATCACCAATATGACGGCCAGTCCCTTTCTGGGCACTATGACCTCATCTGCACAACTAAACATATTACTTTGGTCTTTTCATGTCAAATTAAGATTAATATACAACAAGTTTAGATGTTATATTGCTGCAGCTACCAACATTTACAAATGATTTTTCACACCACAATTTTCACAATGTACATTCTCCCAAATTGGCATATTGGCAAGTTGGCCATGATGTTGGCCTTTTATAGACCTTGTGCAGATGTGCTCAAGCGATCACCTTTTGGTGATCATCACCTGGTGATCATGATCACATGGCTATGAATAAATACAAACTTTATCAATTCTGCCGGATAGAAATTGTTGATTTTGATTCATTGGGATTGTTTTAAGTAAATTTGGCATACAAACTTACTCTTAATGCACAAAAATTGCAAATAATACCGATTATCTATTGAACACCAATATGAGCAAACGTTATTTTTGTGTGACCTTAAGCGGGCATCATTATCTTTATTGACCCAGACAATCCATAGGTACTTTTTCCAAAATGCTGTCACGTTTTAGTGTTTACATTGTTGTGACCATACACTTTTGTGAACATGCATTGCCCATTGGTGTAATAACGTTAACGTGACTGTCCCAACTCCTAAATGTAAAGGTGTGATAGTGCATAGCCAGTTCCCAGTGCAAATGGGGGGGTTTAGCTATGTACACAGAGGTGCACAGAAATGTATCACTTCTGTGGCCTGTTTCATAACAAACCTCCGTATATTTTGCATTTCATGAACCTACCAACACCTTTTGGGCTGCCATAGCTACACAAGTTTAGATTTTGCTTACGTGAGTTTGGGTGGGTTTCTGTGAGTTTTGGGTGGATTTACGGGAGTTTTGGGTGGATTTATGAGAGTTATGTTCTGAAACGGCCACAAACAAGAGTTTTAAACTCACATACAGTTTCCATAAGCTCACATAAATCTCCTGTGGCTATGGAGATTCTTATGAATTGTTGTCACAAAAAACTGCTGTAGGGCATTTTTGATGACTAATTATTGCTGAGAATGTTTCGTTCAGAGCTGAAAATATTACCACATAATATATATTTCGACCGTCCAACAGCTGTATAAAGGAATCCTTTTTACACTCTTGTACTTGATGTAATTTAATTAGCTCATCCAAGATGTTACTTAATAGAACATTCTTTTAACGTTGCAAACGTCATAGAATGTTAGACAGAGCATGAGAATACCTAGACAAGAAATCCAGCAACCAGATCAGGCAAAATAAATGTAATGTCCCCAAAATGAAATTAAACAATTCAAAAACGGTCTGGTATATGGTGGATCAACATTATGAAATAATCTATTGCTAGAGCTAACAAAAATTGTTTCTTCATGACTAGACCTTGAATAATATCATGTCTCAACTGCTTCCAAATGAAAAGTAATCTAGAAAAATATAATAAACCAAGGATTTAATGTTTTGAATAGAAGTTAAAATGATAAGTAACGAACAATGATGCTGTGCATATACATATGAGCACATCCTATACATGTGAAGCCAACTTTTAGATTGATTCATTTATGTCAATTTAACAGCTTGTCCAGAATCTGTTTATGGTTGCTGTAGCTTATTGCTGTTAACTCATAATCATTCAGACAGGGAAAGAGGGTTTGATATCATCACATAATATGTTCAGAAAATCTCTATAATTTCAGAACCTTTTTTTTAAATTCTTTTATTTAACCAGACAAATAAAAAGTGCAAAAGCACTTGTTTACATTATTTACCTGTTGTTATCACAGGTGTGGTTTTGTCAGTTATGAGAACAGTTGTTCTGTCAGTAGAAACTGTTACAGTAGTTGTTTTCATCATATTTTCACTTGTTGTTTGTCCGGGGCTGGTTTGAGATTCAGTTGTCTCTCCAACAGTCGAAGAAGTCCCTATTATGTGTCTCTCAGTTGTTTGTGCAAGTGCATCAGTGGTCAGTCCAAGTGTGGTTTGAAAACCAGTTGTGTGTCCGACAGTTGTTGGAAATATAGTTGTCTCTCTAGCAGTAGTTGGAGACTCAGTTGTCTCTCCAACAATGATTGGAGACTCTGTTGAATTCTCAGTAGTGATCTCAAATTCAGTTGTTGGTCTAGGGCTGCTTGGGGACAGAGTGGTCTCTCCAACAGTTGTGTAAGTCTCAGTTGTCTGTCCAAGGGGTGTTGTAGACTCAATCATTGTTGCAGATTCAGTTGTTGCACCAGCTGTGGACACAAACTCAGTTGTCTGTCCAGCAGTGCTTCTCACCTCAGTGCTATGTCCAGGGCTGCTTGGAGGTATAGTTGTTTCCCCAGCAGTAGTTGGAGAATCAGTTGCCACCCCAGTGGAAGTGAGAGACTCACTTGTCTTTCCAGTGGAAGGTAGAGACTCAGTTGTTTGCCTATGGGTAGTTGGAGAATCAGTTATCTGTACTGAAGTGGTTTCACTGTCAGTTGCTAACCCAAGGGTGGTGAGAGATTCAGTTGTTTGTAGGACAGGGCTTGAGGTTTGAGTCTCTGTTGTTGGCCCAGGGGTTGATTGAGACTCAGTTGTCTCTCTAGCAGTAGTTTGAGACTCAGTTGACTTTTCAGTAGGCATCTCAGTTTCTGTTGTTGGTCTAGGGCTGCTTGGGGACAGAGTGGTCTCTCCAACAGTTGTGTAAGTCTCAGTTGTCTGTCCTGAGGCTGTTGTAGACTCAATCATTGTTGCAGATTCAGTTGTTGCACCAGCTGTGGACACAAACTCACTTGTCTGTCCAGCAGTGCTTCTTACCTCAGTGCTTTGTCCAGGGCTGCTTGGAGGTATAATTGTTTCTCCAGCAGTAGTTGGAGACTCAGTTGCCACTCTAGTGGAACTGAGAGACTCACTTGTCTTTCCAGTGGAAGTAAGAGACTCACTTGTTTCCCTAAGGGTAGTTGGAGAATCAGTTATCTGTGCTAAAGTGGTTTCACTGTCACTTGTTATCCCAAGGGTGGTTAGAGATTCAGTTGTTTGTAGAGCAGGGCTTGAGGGTTGAGTCTCTGATGTTGGTCCAGGGGTTGTTTGAGAAGTGATTGTCTGTCCAGCAGTAGTTTGAAACTCAGTTGTATTTCTAACTGTAGATAGAGACTCAGTTATCTGTCCAACAGTGCTCTGAGCATCAGTGCTTTCGCTCATGCTGCTTGGAGCTATGGTTGTCTCTTCAGCAGTAGTTGCAGACTCAGTTGTCTCTCCATCCATGGATGGAGATTCACTCATCTCTCCAGTGAAAGTTAGAGACTCAGTTGTTTGCCCAAAGGTCATTGGTGATGCAGATGTTTGCCCAGGAGTGCTTTGACCCTCAGTTGTTCCTCCAGTGGTGGTTGGCAACTCATTTGTCTGTCTGGCAGTACCTTTAGATTCAGTTGTCTCACTGAAAGTGGTACCAGAGTCAGTAGTTTCCTTAGTAGTGGTCAATGACTCAGTTGTCTGTTCATGGATGTTTTGTTGCTCAGTCACCTGTGCAGTTGATGTTGGAGTCTCTGTTGTCTCTCCAACAGTGGTTTCATAGTTGGTTGTCTGCCCTAGGGTTGTTGCAGAAACTGTGGAAGTAAGAGACTCACTTGTCTCTCCAGCAGAAGTTAAAGACTTAGTTGTCTGTGGAAGGGTAGTTGGAGAGTCAGTTATATGTGCTGAAGTAGAATCACTGTCAGTTGTTATCCTAAGGGTAGTTAGGTGTTCAGTTGTCTGTTCAACAGGGCTTGAGGTTTGAGCCTCTGTTGTTGGTCGAGGAGTGGTTTGAGACTCAGTTGTCTCTCCAGCAGTAGTCTGGGACTCAGTAGTCTCTGCCATGGTAGGTTGTGACTGAGTTGTCTTTTCAGTAGTTATCTGAGCAGCAGTTGTTGGTCTACTGCTGCTAAGAGACTCATTGGTCTCTCTGACAGTTGTGTAAGTCTCTGTTGTCTGTCTACGGGCTGTTGTAGATTCTGTTGTCACACCAGCTGTTGATAGAGGCTTAGTAGTATGTCCAGCAGTGCTTTGAGCCTGAGTACTTTGTCCAGGGCTACTTGATAATATGGTTGTCTTCTCAGTAGTAGTTGGAGATTCAGTTGCCTCAACAGTGGAAGTTACAGATTCAGTTGTATGTCCTTGAATAGTTGGAGTTGCAGATGTTTGCCCAGGAGTGCTTTGACTCTCAGTTGTAGTTCCAGGGGTGGTTTGCAACTCATTTGTCTGTCTAGCAGTAGTTTTAGAGTCAGTCATCTCCTCAGGAGTTGTACCAGAATCAGTAGTTTCTCTGGTAGTGGTCAATGACTCAGTTGTCCGTGCATGGACCCCAGTTGTCCGTGCATGAACCCCAGTGGAAGTGAGAGACTCACTTGTCTTTCCAGTGGAAGGTAGAGACTCTGTTGTTTGCCCAAGGGTAGTTGGAGAATCAGTTATCTGTGCTGAAGTAGTTTCACTGTCAGTTGTTATCCCAAGGGTGGTTGGAGATTCAGTTGTCTGTCCAGCAGGGCTCGAGGTTTGATTCTCTATTGATGGTTGAGGAGTGGTTTGAGACTCAGTTGTCTCTCCAGCAGTAGTCTGGGACTCAGTAGTCTCTGCCATGGTAGGTTGTGACTGAGTTGTCTTTTCAGTAGTTATCTGAACATCAGTTATTGGTCTACTGCTGCTAAGAGACTCAGTGGTCTCTGGGACAGTTGTGTAAGTCTCTGTTGTCGATCCAGGGGCTGTTGTAGATTCTGTTGTTGCACCAAATGTGGACAGAAGCTCAGTAGTATGTCCAGAAATGCTTTGAGCCTGAGTACTTTGTCCAGGGCTACTTGATAGTATGGTTGTCTCTTCAGTAGTAGTTGGAGATTCAGTTGCCTCAACAGTGGAAGTTAGAGATTCAGTTTTTTGTCCTCGGGTCGTTGGTGATGCAGATGTTTGCCCAGGAGTGCTTTGACTCTCAGTTGTAGTTCCAGGGGTGGATTGCAACTCATTTGTCTGTCTAGCAGTAGTTTTAGACTCAGTCGTCTCCAGCTCAGAGGTGGTAACAGAGTCAGTAGTTTCTCTGGTAGTGGTCAATGACTCAGTTGTCCTTTCATTGATGTTTTGTTGCTCAGTCATCTGTGCAGTTGTAGTTGGAGTCTCTGTTGTCTCTCCAACAGTGGTTTGATACTTTGTTGTCTGCCCAAGGGTTGTTTGAGAATCAGTGGAAGTAAGAGATTCACTTGTCTCTCCAGTGGAAGTTAGATACTCAGTTGTTTGCCCAAGGGTAGTTGGAGTATCACTTATCTGTGCTGAAGTGGTTTCACTGTCAGTTGTTATCCCAAGGGTGGTTGGAGATTCAGTTGTCTGTCCAGCAGGGCTCGAGCTTTGAGTCTCTGTTGTTGGTTGAGGAGTGGTTTGAGACTCAGCTGTCTCTCCAGCAGTAGTCTGGAACTCGGTTGTCTCTCCAGCAGTAGTCTGGGATTCAGTTGTCTCTACAACAGTAGGTCCAGACTCAGTTGTCTGTTCAGTAGTTAACTGAGCATCAGTTGTTGGTCTACTGCTGCTAAGAGACTCAGTGGTCTCTCTTACAGTTGTGTAAGTCTCTGTTGTTAGTCCAGGGGCTGTTGTAGATTCTGTTGTTGCACCAAATGTGGACAAAGGCTCAGTAGTACGTCCAGCAGTGCTTTGAGCCTGAGTACTTTGTCCAAGGCTACTTGGTAATACGGTTGTCTCTTCAGCAGTAGTTGGAGATTCAGTTGCTTCAACAGTGGAAGATACAGGCTCAGTTGTATGTCCTTGGGTAGTTGGAGTTGCAGATGTTTGCCCAGGAGTGCTTTGAGTCTCAGTTGTAGTTCCAGGGGTGGTTTGCAACTCATTTGTCTGTCTAGCAGTAGTTTTAGAATCAGTTGTCTCTACAGAAGTGGTACCAGAGTCAGTAGTTTCTCTGGTAGTGGTCAATGACTCAGTTGTCCTTTCATGGATGTTTTGTTGCTCAGTCACCTGTTCAGTTGTAGTTGGAGAATATGTTGTCTCTCCAACCGTGGTTTTATACTTTGTTGTCTGCCCTAAGGTTGTTTGCAAATCAGTGGAAGTAGGAGATTCACTTGTCTCCCCAATGGAAGTTAGAGACTTAGTTGTCTGCCCAAGTGTAGTTGGAGAATCAGTTATCTGTGCTGAAGTAGTTTCACTGTCAGTTGTTATCCCACGGGTGGTTGGAGATTCAGTTGTCTGTCCAGCAGGGCTTGAGCTTTGAGTCTCTGTTGATGGTTGAGGAGTGGTTTTAGACTCAGTTGTCTCTCCAGCAGTAGTCTGGGACTGAGTTGTCTCTCCAATGGTAGGTGCAGACTGAGTTGTCTTTTCAGTAGTTATCTGAACATCAGTTATTGGTCTACTGCTGCTAAGGGACTCAGTGGTCTCTATGACAGCTGTGTAAGTCTCTGTTGTCTGTTCAGGGGCTGTTGTAGATTCTGTTATTACACCAAATGTGGACATAGGCTCAGTAGTATATCCAGCAGTGCTTTGAGCACGAGTACTTTGTCCAGGGCTACTTGAAAATACGGTTGTCTCTTCAACAGTAGTTGGAGATTCAGTTGCCTCAACAGTGGAAGATAGAGATTCAGTTGTATGTCCTTGGGTAGTTGGAGATGCAGATGTTTGCCCAGGAGTGCTTTGACTCTCAGTTGTAGTTCCAGGGGTGGTTTGCAACTCATTTGTCTGTCTAGCAGTAGTTTTAGAGTCAGTTGTCTCCTCAGATGTGGTAACAGAATCAGTAGTTTCTCTGGTAGTGGTCAATGACTCAGTTGTCTGTGCATGGATGTTTTGTTGCTCAGTCACCTGTGCAGTTGTAGTTGGGGACTCAGGTGTCTCTTTAAAAGTGGTTTGATACACAGTTGTCTGCTCAACAGTTGTTGGAGACTCTGTTGTCACCTTTACTGTGCTTTGGGCTTGATTTGTTTGCTCAACTGTAGATTGTGAGGTAGTAGTGGCATCAGTGCTCACAGCTATTGTAGAACTGTCAGTCATCTGCCCCTGGGTAACAGGGGTAGTAGTAGCACTAGTAGTTGGACCGTCAGTAGTTGGTGGGTCAGTAGTTACATCTATTGTTTCATAATTCATACAACAAAGTACACAGACAATCAAAGAGGTCTTTGCTTTTTAGACTGCTGTCCATTCACACAGGTTTTGGGTCTCATTTCCTTCAATATATTTCTTTAAAATAGCACTTTATGAATTCGTATAAACAATCATGTTGAAAAGCGCATACCGTATGTGTTGATATGGAAATACCCTATCTAGCATTACTATTTTCCACAAACCTGGCTAGAGTATCATACAAGGAAGTACAAACAAATATGTAGAAATGCATTGAAGCTGAGGAGAAACATACAATTACATATATATAATGAAACATACAATTATTCATATAATTAGAGTTGTCCATGGAAATTCTGACAAGATTTCCCAAATGATGGCCCTCTCGCACAGAATTATTATCAAAATTGAATTCCTACCAACAGTTTAATTCTAGCTCTGTAAAACCAAACACACATGGAAGAACAAGAGCAACATATTACAAAAATGTTAGAATGAAACACTTTCAAGAAGTTGCTTGTTAAAAGTTCCTGCTTAAATGAAATTATGTTTTGCTTGTAATATATAACCAGCTATTGAATTATCTTTCGTCAATCTATAGTTTTTAATTATAATACACTCCAGATGAGACTTTTATTTTAGGTACGTGACCAGTTTTCAGATTGCTTTACAACCAGTGTTGTAAAGATCAGATATCATGATAACTGCAATTGACAAGGGACTATTAAAACGCATTGTTGCTGAAGCCATGAATGACCAAAGGGAAGTGTATGTGTATGTATTTCTTTTTTGGATGCTGACACTGAATTGATCTTATGGTTCAAAAAGAAGGAGTAGTGCATTTCTTTCAATGAGCTGTTTGCCATCTCTGTTCTATCCTTGCCTACCAATGTGACTGCCACAATAGTCTTACCTGTTGTAACAACAGTTGTGCCGCCATCAGTTGTGGCAATAGTTGTGCTGTCAGTAGTGACTGGGACAGTAGATGTTTCAGTAGTCTTATCACTTGTCATGACAGTTGTAGGGCTTTTGGATGTGTGCACTCTTGTCTGTTCTGTTAACATTTGAGTTGTTGGTGCCTCTGAAGTATGATCAGTAGTTTTGTCTCCTTTTGTACCATGAACAAAAGAATTTAAAAAAAATCTATTACTATTGATAAACCATCAGTGGCAATGTCAGATCATATTGCATATGCTTAATACCCTTACATTGCAACTGCCTCTTTTGTAGGCATGCAATGAAATACTTCTGTTACCTCTGACTTCTATGATTATTATCTTTGGACAGAAAGCCTCATAGTCGTTTTCCTCTTGAAATTGGTTCTTCATGATAACATTACTTTAGATTTTCTTGGTATTTGACACTGTTGTTTGATCTTACGGTTCAAAAAGGAAGATATATTCTGATATACACCATATCAGACATACAAACACAGAATGGTACGTATATTCTCTTTAGACTTGTTCCCATCATAATTTTCTGTCTGTTTTATAGGACACAATAGTCTACCTGTTGTCATACCAGTTGTAAGGCCATCAGTTGTGGCCACAATTGTTCTGTCAGTAGACAGTGCTACAGTAGGTGTTTCACTAGTCTTTTCACTTGTCATGACAGTAGTAGGTCCATTAGTTGTGGCCACAGTTGTTCTGTCAATAGACAATGGTACAGTAGGTGTGTCAGTAGTCTTTTCACTTGTCATGACAGTAGTAGGTCCATCAGTTGTGGCCACAGTTGTTCTGTCAGTAGACAGTGGTACAGTAGGTGTTTCAGTAGTCTTTTCACTTGTCATGACAGTAGTAGGTCCTTCAGATGTAGGCATGGTTGTATCTTCTGTTGTTGGTGCCTCTGAAGTTTCAACAGTAGTTTTGTCTGTTGTCATACCAGTTGTAAGGCCATCAGTTGTGGCCACAGTTGTTCTGTCCGTAGACAGTGGTACAGTAGGTGTTTCAGTAGTCTTTTCACTTGTCATGACAGTAGTAGGTCCTTCAGTTGTAGGCATGGTAGTATGTTCTGTTAACATTTCAGTTGTTGGGGCCTCTGAAGTATCAAGAGTAGTTTTGTCTCCTTTTGTACCAGTAACAAATGGACAAATTTTTCTCAATAGCATTAGTCACCGTTAACTTTTCAATGACCATGTCAAATTGTATGCTGGGCCTAATTACCCTTACATTGCAACCGTCTCTTTTATCCTTGACTGACCTACAGAAAATATTTCCATGGCTATTTCAAATTACTTCACAGGTGCTCATTTACCCTAGATGATATCGGAAACAGTGAGCATTACATGAGAAATTCATGAAAGAATATGGGAGGGTAATTTTAAATCCACACAACAGGAAAAATGTTTTCAGCCTCCAAACAAAAGAACTTTGGCTGTTTCTCCTCCAACCTTCTTAGTAATAATATCTTGTCAGCAGGAGATAATTATGTCAAACAGCTTGGTCATTCCAAAATTCCAAAACTCGCTCACAGAGGTACTTTAGGGAAAAAACAAAGGGAAATGTCAATATGTGTACATGCAGTATAATTTTGGGAGCTGATTTATCTTAAGGTTCAAAAGAGAAGATATGTACTGGTATACACCATATCAAATGTAGAAATGGGGATTAGTACATGATGGGCTCTTGAGACTTGTGCGCCACTATAACTTTCTGTCAGGGAAGTTCTCATAGCTTGTCACCTTTGTAATATCCTTGTCTGTCAATTTGACATGCACAATAGTCTTACCTGTTGTCATACCAGTTGTAAGGCCATCAGTCGTGACCACAGTTGTTCTGTCAGTAGACAGTTGTACAGTAGTTGTTTCAGTAATCTTCTCAGTTGTCATGATAGTAGTAGGACCTTCAGATGTAGGGACAGTTGTCAGTTCTGTTAACTTTTGGGTTGTTGGTGCCTCTGAAATATCACCAGTTGTTTCATCACCATTTGTACCAGTAATGCAAAGTGTGTTATTTTCATTTTTTAGCATTACATCAGTCACGGTAAACTTTTTAATGGCCTTTTCAAATTGTATGATTGTCCATAATCATCTTTATATTGCAACTTCTTCTTTTGTATTCATACAACAACATATTTCTGTTAACTCTGGACCCTATGACAATAATTCAAGCCCCTGAGAGAAAGCCACTTAGTGTTTTTTCTCTCAAAACTTGTTTCCCATTCTAATATTCTTTTAGAATAGTTCCAATAGCTTTTCACCTCTTTCCTATCCTTGCGTGCCAATTTGACAAGTATAATAATCTTACCAGTTGTCATACCAGTTGTGACCATAGTTGTCCCGTCAGTAGTGACTGGTAGAGTAGGTGTTTCAGTAGTCTTGTCACTTGTCAAGACAGTAGAAGGATCTTCAGATGTTAGCACAGTTGTTTGTTGTTCTGTTACCAATTGAGGTTCTGGTGTCTCTGAATCAGTAGTTTTGTCTGCTGTTGTCCCAGCAATGAAAGGACAATGAATTATCATTTTTACTTTACTATGTCGCTTAACTAAGCCACAGAAAATATTTTATATGGCTATTTAAGATTACTTTACAGGTGCTCATTTACTTTACTTGATATCTGAAGCTTTGAGCAGTACTAGTTCCTTGTTAACATAAGAAATACATTGAAAATGTGTGTGATTTTTGATCCCCAGTCTTTTTTTAATGCTTTTATTCATAATAAAATTACTTCAGGCCAAAGCCTGGTCTTCCTCAAACTTCAATTTTGAGAAAAATTATTTAAGCCCTCAAATAACAGATCTTTGGCCATGTCTCCCCATACAGTTAATCACAACAACAGAAGATAATTATGCAGAACAGCTTAGGAGTTCTAAAGTAGCAAACCTATAGGGAACATGCAAAGAGAAATGTCAATATATGTAAATACAACATTTGTTCAGCAGTGGACACTTTTGATAGATTTTATGGTTCAATAGAGAAGATATATCCTGGTATACATTATATCAAACATACACACAGGGAGTAATGCGTAATGGTCGTTCTACACTTGTTGCCATACATTTTCTGTCAGGTAAGTCCTCAACGCTTGTCACCTTTTTCCTATCCTTGTTGGTCATTTGGTGACAATAGTCTTACCTGTTGTTATACCAGTTGTAAGGCCATCAGTTGTGACAGCAATTGTGCTGTCAGTAGTGACTGGGACAGTGGGTGTGTCAGTAGTCTTATCAGTTGTCATGACAGTTGTAGGGCTTTCAGATGTGTGTACTGTTGTCTTTTCTGTTAACATTTGAGTTGTTGGTGCCTCTGAAGTATGATCAGTAGTTTTGTCTCCTTTTTTGCAATGAACAAAAGAATTATTTGTTTTCTTCATTAGCATTGGTAAACCTTTCAGTTGCAATGTCAAATCGTATTAGATGTGCTGATTGCCCTTACATTACAACTGCCTCTTTGTAGGCATGCAATAAAATATGTCTGTTACCTCTATACCCTATATGATAATCATTAAAGCCTTGGACAAAAATCCTCATACTTGTTTTTTTTCTTGATATTAGTTCTTTACCATAAAATTGCTTTAGATTTTCTTGGCATTTGATGCTGTTGGTTGATCTTATGGCTCAAAAAAGAGGTGTACACCATGTCAAGCATACAAACAGGGAGTAGTACTTAATGGACTTTTAAGACATGATCCCATCATAATTTTCTGGCAGGTAAGTTCTCATCACTTAGCATCTTTGTCCTTTCCTTGTCTGTCATTTTTAGTGGACACGATAGTCTTACCTGTAGTCATACCAGTTGTAAGGCCATCAGTTGTGGCCACAGTTGTTTTGTCACTAGACAGTGGTATAGTAGGTGTTTCAGTAGTCTTTTCACTTGTCATGACAGTAGTAGGTCCTTCAGTTGTGGGCACAGTTGTATGTTCTGTTAACATTTGAGTTGTTGGTGCCTCTGAAGTATCAACAGTAGTTTTGTCTGTTGTCATACCAGTTGTGATCTCATCAGTTGTGGCCACAGTTGTTCTGTCAGTAGACAGGGGTACAGTAGGTGTTTCAGTAATCTTTTCACTTGTCATGACCGTAGTAGGGCCTTCAGATGTAGGGACACTTGTCAGTTCTGTTAACATTTGAGTCGTTGGTGCCTCTGAAGTATGATCAGTAGTTTTGTCTCCTTTTGTACCATGAACAAAATAATAATTCTTTTTATTCATTAGTATTGATAAACCTTTCAGTTTCAATATCAAATTGTATTACATGGGCTGATTTCCCTTAAATTGCAACCGCCTCTTTTGTAGGCATACAATAAAATACTTCTTTTACCTCTAGACCCTATGATAATTATTCAACCCCTGGACAGAAATCCTCATTGCCGTTTTTCTCTTTGAATTGGATTTTCTTGGCAATTGACAGTGTTGATTGATCTTATGGTTCAAAACAGAAAATGTTTCCTGGTGTACACCATGTCAAGCATACAAACAGGGAGTAGTACATAATGGTCTTTAAGACATGATCCCATCATAATTTTCTGTCAGGCAAGTTCTCATTGCTTAGCATCTTTGTCCTGTCCTTGTCTGTCATTTTTAATAGACACAATAGTCTTACCTGTTGTCATAGCGGTTGCAAGACCATCAGTTTTGGCCACAGTAGTTCTGTCAGTAGACAGTGGTACAGTAGGTGTCTCAGTAGTCTTGTCAGTTGTCATAACAGTAGTAGGACTTTCAGATGTGTGCACTGCTGCCTGTTGTTCTGTTACCAATTGAGACGATGTCTCTCCAGTTTTATCTGTAGTTTTGTCCGCTGTATGTGTCAGTGATAAAATGAGCAATGAATTATTTAGATGCATTCCCTTAGTTGAGTTTAGAAAAACTCCCATGGATATGTAAATTACACTGCAAGGGCCAATTTAGTTAAGTTATAAATGGCATTCTGAGACCTACTCTCTTCTTTTCACCTTAGATTTTTTACCAATGTGATAGAAATTCAAGCCCTTAACAGAAAGTCCAATAGCCGCTTTCCTTGGAATTTCTCAGTTGATTATGGTAGAAAAAGATATTAATGTTGAACAGCTCAATGATTCTTAGGTAACAACATTCACTAATAGAAGTAAATTGGTACTTGTACTCGTACTATCTTTATGGCAGCTGAAACTGCTCACTGACCTTATGGTTCAAAGGGAAATTGTTTCCTGGAATCAAACGATCCTATGTACATACTGGATGTGATACTTAACTATCCCTTGACATTTGTTTTCCATGATAATTCTCCTCAAGAAGAATTCCCATAGTTTGTCCTTTTTTTTCTATCTTTGCTTGCCTATTTGTTTGATATTATAGTCTCACCTGTTGTTATACCAGTTGTGAGGCTTTCAGTTGTGGCAACAGTGGTCCCGTCAGCTGAGATTGGTAAAGTAGTTGCTTCAGTAGTCTTTTCACTTGTCATGATAGTGGTTTGACCTTCTGACACAGGTACTGTTGTCTGTTCTGTTAATGTTGGAGTTGTTGGTGTCTCTGAGGCAATTTGGGTAGTTGTGTCAGCTACTGAACCAGCATCAAAATACAATTATTTTAATCTAGTACCAATAGTATAGTCACAGTACACTTTATCATGTCAAATTGTACAAAAGTTGCTTGTTTCCCTTATGTTGGAACTTGATGGAGGAATGAAAGAAACAATTTTTAATACCTATGACTCATATAACAACAGTTCAAGCCCCTGACAAAAAGCCTTGTGGTTGTCTTTCCCTGAGATTTCTTAGTTGGTTATGGTAGCAGGAAATGGTAATGTTCAATAGCTTTATAATCTGCTTTAACTAAATTCATTAGTAGAAGCACTTTTGGAAGCAAACAAAGAGAAATATCATTACATGTATATGTATTAATTTGTGGCCGCTAACACTGTCGATGAATCTTATGTTTGAAAGATAATGTTTTCTTGGCATACAAAATACAAAGCATATGTCTATGGACTATTAAATGTAATCTCTTGAACTTCTTTTGATATCATGTATTTGCTTTATATTAGGAGGATTCCTGTAGCTTCTTTCTCTCTCATCCTTGCTAGACACTTTGAAGGACACTTTAGTCTTACCTGTTGTCATACCAGTTGTAAGGCCATCAGTTGTGGCCACACTTGTTCTGTCAGTAGACAGGGGTACAGTAGGTGTTTCAGTAGTCTTTTCACTCGTCATGACAGAAGAAGGTCCATCAGTTGTGGCCACACTTGTTCCGTCAGTAGACAGGGGTACAGTAGGTGTTTCAGTAGTCTTTTCACTCGTCATGACAGTAGTAGCTCCATCAGTTGTTGGCACAGTTGTATGTTCTGTTAACATTTGAGTTGTTGGTGCCTCTGAAGTATAAACAGTAGTTTTGTCTGTTGTCATACCAGTTGTAAGGCCATCTGTTGTGGCCACAGTTGTTCTGTCTGTAGACACTGGTACAGTAGTAGCTTTAGTAGTCTTTTCACTTGTCATGATAGTGGTTTGACCCTGTGATGTGGGCACTGTTGTTTGTTCTGGTAATGTTGGAGTTGTTGATGTCTCCGAGGTAGTTTCAGTAGTTGTGTCAGCTATTGAACCAGCATCAAAATGATAATTATTTCAAGTTCATAGCTTTAGTTAAGTCACAGTAAACTATCCATGACCATGTCAAATTGTAATACAGTTGTTTATTACCCTTATGTTGTAAGTTTATGGTGGAATGAAAGAAAATATTTCAGTCATATATGACTCCTATAACAATAGTTCAAACCCTTGAAAAAAAGCCTCATGCACATGGTTGTCTCTCCCGGAAATTTCTCAGTTGATTATAGTAGCAGAAAATAATCCTCAAGGACTTTTGTAACAAGATTCATTGGCACAAGTATTTGGGAAAGAAACAAAAAGAATTGTCACTACATGTAAATATTTTCATTTTATACACTGTTATGTCTGAAAGATGATGTATTTCCCGGTATACAACATATGAAATGTATGTATAGGGACTATGATATAATATTCTCTTCAACTTGTTTCACATCATATGATTGCTTTGAATTAAGGTGGTTCCTGTAGCTTGTCTTTCTCTCTCATCCTTGCAAGCCAATTTGATGGACTCAATAGTCTTACCTGTTGTCATACCAGTTGTAAGGCCATCAGTTGTGGCCACAGTTGTTCTGTCTGTAGACACTGGTACAGTAGTAGCTTCAGTAGTCTTTTCACTTGTCGCGATAGTGGTTTGACCTTCTGATGTGGGAACTGTTGTCTGTTCTGTTAATATTGGAGTTGTTGATGTCTCCGAGGCAGTTTCAGTAGTTGTGTCAACTATTGAACCAGCATCAAAATAACAATTATTTCAATTTCATAGTATTAGTCCAGTCACAGTAAACCTTTTCTATGGCCAAGTTAAATTGTACTACAGTTTCTAATTACCCTTATGCTGTAGGTTTATGGAGGAACAAAAGAAATTATTTCAGTGATATATGACTCCTAGAACAATAGTCTAAGCCCTTTACAGAAATCCTCAGGGTTGTCTTTCCCTGAAATTGCTCAGTCGATTATGGTAGTAGAAAATAATTGTGTTCAATAACTCCATAGTTCTTCTGTATCTAAATTCATTGGTAGAAGCACTTTGGGAATAAAGAGAATCACCATGTGTACATGTATCATTTTGTGCCTGCTTACACTGTTGATTGATCTTATGTCTTGGAGATGTATTTGCTGGCATACCCCATATCGAACCCATGTATAGGGACTACATAATATAATGTTTTCTTTACACTTGTTTCATATTTCATGATTTCTTTATAACTATTTGGATGGTTCATGTAGCTTGTCTTTCTTTCTCATCCTTGCTTCCCAAAATGATTGACACTATAGTCTTACCTGTTGTCATCCCAGTTGTAATGCTTTCGGTTGTGACCGCAGTTGTCCCGTCAGTAGAAACTGGTACAGTACTAGCTTCAGTAGTCTTTTCGCTTGTCACGATAGTGGTTTGACCCTTTGATATGGGCACTGTTGTCTGTTCTGTTGTTATTGGAGTTGTTGGTGTTTCCGAGGTAGTTTCAGTAGTTGTGTCAGCTACTAAATCAGTATCAGAATAACAATTATTTCAATTTCATAGCATTAGTTCAGTTACAGTACACTTTTTCATGGCCGTGTCTAACTGTACTACAGTTGCTAATTACCCTTATGTTTTAGGTTTATTGAGGAACAAAAGAAAATATTTCAGTGATATATGACTCCTAGAACAAAAGTTTAAGCCCTTGACAGAAATCCTCAGGGTTGTCTTTCCCTATAATTGCTCAGTTGAGTATGGTAGTAGAAAATGATTGTGTTCAACAACTTCATAATTTTTCTGTATCTAAATTCATTGGTAGAGTGCTTTGGGAATAAAGAGAATCATCATGTGTGCATGTATTATTTTGTGTCTGCGTACACTGTTGATTGATCTTATGTCTGAAAAATGATGTATTTCCTGGCATAGGACATATCAAATGCATGTATAGGGTCTATTATATAATGTTCTCTTTACACTTGTTTCATATCATATGATTGCTTTATGATTTTTTTAAGATGTAGCTTGTGTTTCTTTCTCATCCTTGCTTCCCAAAATGATTGACACAATTAGTAGTCTTACCTGTTGTTATACCAGTTGTGAGACTTTCGGTTGTGACTGCTGTTGTCCCGTCAGTAGAAACTGGTAGAGTAGTAGCTTCAGTAGTCTTTTCGCTTGTCACAATAGTGGTTTGACCTTCTGATACGGGCATTGTTGTCTGTTCTGTTGTTATTGGAGTTGTTGGTGTCTCCGAGGTGGTTTCAGTAGTTGTGTCACCTATTGTACCAATACATTGTTAGGACGTGGCTATGATCATGTTCAAATTTCCCTTGATAAAATTGAATTACCAGAAACAGATTGTTATTCTGGATTATTAAAACCTGTATACACTGAAAAATGTAAAATGTTCTCTACTTTTAATTATTCAAATGATGATAGTTAACTACCAACGTTTCACCTCTGATTTTAAATTTACTGGCTTAGTATTTGGGCTAACATACCTATCTAGTTTGCATGTATGCACCTATTCAAGATCATATTTTGAAAGATGTAGCACTTTTCTCTTTTGAGAAGAAACTATTGATTATGTTTTGTATTTGGTTCTGCTCTCTAGTATATGCCATCAACTGGGGATTAACTGACATGGAATATTATGCAGTGCTTCAGTGTTGTACATATAATTAAATAAAGGTAGCTATGGCAAGAGTCCTTATTTGTGTTTTTCTTCGGAACTATTGCCAGTGATTCTTTCATGTTTATCACTTGCTTTAAAAAAATGTCTTCGTTGGCAACCAATTGAAGGGTGAGTGTCATTTGTTGGCCAGCAGAAGTCATTTGGTGGTTTAATAAATAAGGGAAAGAGAAAGAATTTGTATCTCTCATTGAACAATAACGCTGTTTTTGGAGCTTAGACTCGAGTGACATGCAAGAGGGAATTTCTGAAAGAGAGTGACAAGGAACATGCCCGTTTCTTAAAACTTGACATCGTAACAAGGTAGATAAAGGGCATATGACAATAGGACTCCCCCCTCCCCCCAATCAAGGGCCGCTTTCTTGTTCTGTAGAAACCCCCTTATCATAATCCCTCTTCCAGGCTAAGCTTTAAGTGGGACCTTTGTTGCCTCTCAACTTTATAGTCGGTCAGTGTATCCTGCTGAACAACTACAGACATGATTTTGAACACTGAGGTCTCACAATACTGAACAGTATTTTAATCCTCATATCATGAACAGCTCCCCAAGAATCAAATTAGTGGAATATTTCTAAAAGTAAATTAACAAGGTTCATAAATAATACAAAACCAAAGTATGAAGATTTGCAAGGTATCGAATCCCTTGGCACAGGACACATTGTACCTTTTACTCTTCGCCAAAATACCATGTGAGATATGGTATACATAAGTTTTATTGAATATTATCCCAACCCAACCCTCTCCACACCCCTATACTTTACTTTTAGCCCAAGTCAGGATGCATGATAGGTGATGTGTCTACAAATTACAAGGCTTAAGCTTACAATTTCATTAATCATGGGATTGTCCATAGTTTAATATGAACAATCTCATGATTAACAACTGGCCTTCAGTGGATTATTTTTAGTTGGCATGTTTCAATGTTTTCTTAATTAATTTTCAGATGAATAATTAGAAAACGTCTTCATATTTGTTTTGTCCTGTGGTCCAAAGTACACTGCATGTACCTAAAATACTGGAAATCAGCTATCCATGGGAGGGAGAACTGATAAAAGCACCAAAACATAGCCAGAAAGCTAGAGAAGTAGACGTCACATACGCGATACACATCATGACTTTACCCTTTAGTTTAATTTGGCAATGCTGAATGACACAGATTTCAAATAAATCATTTTTACATTTCTATACACTTACTTGAGCAATTCCCTAATTCCTGTGTTTCTGCGCCAATAGTGCATCCATCAAGGACATTGTGAAAGGCAGTTTCAGTTAAAGTTGTCCCGGGCATAACTTCATTCTCAAAGGCTGCTATGACGGAACCAGAACTGAAAATATGAAAGACAACAATATTGTTCATTTTCTATTAGTTGGATGGTTATGGTTTCTTTACACCCTCATTAACTGTTAGGGTCATATCAAGGGCAGTGATGGTGACTGAATCTATGAGATGAGGTGCCTATTTATAGCAGTTGGACTCAGTGCCCTCTTTATAGTGCTGCCACACTAAGACATCATGTCATATGACAGCATGATATCCCAACCAGTCACACTATACTGATAATGGGCCAACCAGACATGTTTTTGCATTCTAACTTTATACTGAGTGCCAGGCAAGCCACAACCACTACCATTTTTAAAGTATTTGGCGTGACTCAATCTGCCGGGATTGCTTTTATGTCCAATGAATATAGAAAAAGCCTGTTGGTAGGTACTACCACGTGAATTTTCTTTAATTTTTTTCATTTCTCTGAATACTGAATATTCCAATGAACATGTGGTTGTAATACTGATAATACAGTTCTACTGCAAATTCTGTCACAAAAACGCAAATTGATATTGATATAAATGTTTTCGTAACTACTATTGGCTGTTTAAGAATACCTTCTTCATCTGTAAAATTTCTGAATCCAGCATTACAGAATAAACGCATATTTATATATACATAATTATGTATGTATGCATGCATGCATGTATGCATACATGATATGTATACATACATACATATAAATACAGTGTACGGGCCTCCCTACCTGAAGAGCACACTGCAACACCTGAGGAAGCCTTGACTAGTCAGTGACGTGTTCCACGAATTGCAGACCTGTAAATCAGCAAAATAGGTTTCTAAGAATTTCAGAAATTACTATACATACATTTTCTTACTATCTATATGATAAGTGGAAGAAATTTTCCAAACTCAATTAATCATGGAAATCCATTCCTTGAGCCTATTTCTGGCCCCTGTTAAAATCTAAACCATGAGATATGAGAACATACGTACATCGATAACAGATGTTATATAATCCGAGGGGTGGTTCCACAAAAAAATGTGCGTATAATTATGACCAATTGTTCTTTGGATGTGTGTGCAAATATTGTTACTCAGTAAAAGTGTGCGTCAAAATATTCTGATAAATTGCTACTTACACACTAAATAGACTTGGATGACTACAAATTTCTTTTTAAACAATTTGATCATTTCTCTTAAATACCGTGCTGAGTTCTGGGCCAATTTGTGTAAGTAACTTGTTTGTGTAACGAAGTTTATATTCATCTTGTGCATAACTTTTCGTGGAATTGCCCCCTGGTGCGTTGTTTACCTTATCTGTGAACATCCTGATAAAGAGATTTTCAGGTGTTCCTTCCGTGTTCATGGCTTCATTAAACGTCAGTTGTGAAAATGTCAGAGTGACACTAACGGTATTGTCTGTCAAACAAGATACAAAATGTTATGAAAAGCGAAGAAATAGTTGTATTCTGGTAACCTTATCTACCCTACATTTATTGCCTCTACTCTAATATTTGTAAAGAGGTGGTAAAAACACCATAATTTTGTAAATATTCCACAGAATTTATGACGTCAATACACCAAAACATTAAAACCCAAACAAAAGAAACCCGACCTAGCCACCTTGATTCTTTAACTAGTGTTGCCGGATGGCCTCACCAAAGAAAGCAACATTTATTTGCTTTCTTTTTAAATTCAAAGAAGGTTGTATTATGGGCTTCAACGTTTAACATCAGCAATATCAAAACTGTTTTCTCACATCCTAATAGATAAGCTATTTTCAATACTTACTTATAACCATGTGAAATAACATAAAATAATAATAATAATAAAGTATGAAAGTCATCGTGATTAAAATATTGCTTTTGAAAGATCTAATAGATATGTATGTAAAAAAGCTGCTCTAACTCCATTAAGATGAACAATGCAAAAACATTTTAAGCTTCTTTCTGTCACCAGAATACACAGGTCCTGAACTGAGCAATAAATATCTATCTGCATGGAACCAATTTTTACTCATTTGAATACTATATTTCACAACTCAAACTAGTCAAAATTGAAAAGAAAAATTGGTTTAGAAAATTATTAATGATTACTTACTGCATGCGGTACTTCCCACTGAAACAAGACAGAAAACATTTTGAACTAAATATTTGGCAGAAAATTCTCCCTACCACGGATAGCTGATTTACTGTATTTTAGGCACCTGCAGGTTAATTTAGAGTAATTGTGTCGACAAAAAAAAACAGGAAAAGTATAGAAAATATATGAATATTTGCAATATATCAATTTGTAATGAATGAATGAACTCAAAAAATAATTAACATATACAAATAACAAATGAATATATGGTTGATATTGCTCTCCATCATCTTTGCTATAATATATACCACAATTAATGAAAATTTCTATAGTTAAGCCTTGTGACTTGTCAACATATTACCCAGCATGCATCCTGTTCAAGGCTTACCTGCAGGTAAAACTCAAGAAACTGCCTATCCGTGGTAGGGTGAATTGTATAAATAGAATGTACTGTGCGTCAACAAAAGTAAAAAGGAAAAGGGGTGACAATGCTCAATAGGACAATGTAATACCATTTTTTGTAACATGAAAAACTGATCGGAAAGCTCTGTTCATTAAATATTGTTATTTGGTAAAGCCCATATTAAACGTGTCAATTTTGCTGGAATTTCTGTTAATCTGCTGTGGGATTTAAGGGTTAAATACAGATATGACACGTTATATATCACTAGAAAGTTTTTATAATTATCTTTTGAAAAGTATATATAATGTATGGTTGCATGCCATATTAACCGATGATATTAAATAAATTTGAAATCGCCATAATTAAAATCGATATGATCACTCTGTTTTGTGGTAGGGGATTTATCTATCATCAATCAGGGTAACCCCCTGTTTTTTTCCGTTGGCAAAAACACAACGTATATATAAGGTGGAATTATAAAGAATGGACAATTATAAATTCAAAACAACTCTACATACTCTTTACACAGGTAATTGAGTTTTGATTTGAACATGTATGTATGTATGTATGTATGTATGTATGTATGTATGTATACATCCAACTATATTAAGCCATCTATAAGAGGGCAGGTTTCACACTAGCAAAATCATAATGTTCTTCTCACATCCACAATTTCAAAATAAGATGACTATATAACTATATATAACTCTATAGCTAATAACAGAAACATAGGATCATAACCCTGGATCATCACTCTCTCAAAGTCGAAATATCTTATTTGAAAAATCAGATCTTCAAATTAAGTGAAACACCCCCTAAAGTTGATATCATTGAATGCTTCAGGCCCATTTTGAGATTCTGCCATACGGGGATAGTAAGATACTTATTTTGGTTATATATACATGTCATATATTATTTGAAAGGGTTTATAATTCCTTTCAAATGCTACATAGGATGTATGGTTTCATGTCATATTTTAGGAGAAAATCAAAGAAACATAAAATAGGCAGCACCAAGATTGGTGTGTGGAATACAGGCTTCAGCTTATAGTCTGGGGTCCAAGGTATGAAATTGGAGCTTCTGGATGCCATGAAAAGTTTAAACCTAAAACCCTTTTGGGGCCCTAGAGGGGTCCTTTGGCAATAAAAATATGCCGGTTGTCACCCTGTAGAGGTGTGCGTAACCATGACAACCACCATTTTGTATGGCAACCCTCATTAAAATTGAACCCCTTCAGAAATGTACTGTATATGAAATATCTCACTCAATTTTTGAGTTTGGCACTTTATATCTGGTATACAAGGAACCAAGTATTAGGTGCATCTGCACAAAAGACAACATTGACCTTGGCCAAGGTCAAGGTCATCTAAATTGAGGTCGAATATCAAAAATGGTTAAAAAAATGAAATTAAACTTCTTTCAAAGTGTCCCACCCTTTAGAATATGAAAGTTTATACCCAAACCTCTTTTGGTGCCCTAGAGGGGTCCTTTGGGTAGAAGAATATGCCAGTTGTCTCCCTGTAGAGGTGTGCGCAACCATTACCCACACGATTTTGCTTACTGACCTCCTGAAATCTCATCCTGTCAGAATAACACATTCTATGTGATATCTCATTTATTTGATAAGATAACCTTTTAATATCAGAATTCCAAGTAATACTATAGGAGATGTTTCTAGATAAAAGACAATTCTGACCTTGGCCAAGGTCAAGATCATCTAAATTGATGTCGAATGTCAAAAATGGTCAAAAAAATGAAATTAAACTTCTTTCAAAGTGTCCCACCCTATAGAATATGGAGGTTTATACCCAAACCTCTTTTGGTGCCCTAGAGGGGTCCTTTGGGTAGAAGAATATGCCAGTTGTCTCCCTGTAGATGTGTGCACAACCATTACCCTAACTATTTTGCTTATTGTCCTGAAATTTCATCCTTTCAGAATAACACATTTTATGTGATATCTCATTTATTTGATAAGATAATCATTTGATATCAGAGTTCCAAGTAGTACTATAATTATGAGATGTTTCTAGACAAAAGACAATTCTGACCTTGGCCAAGGTCAAGGTCATCTAAATTGATGTTGAATGTCAAATATGGTAAAAAAAAAAAGAAGAAACTAAACTTCTTTTCAAATTGTCTCACCCTTTAGAATATGGAGGTTTATATTCAAACCTCTTTTGGTGCCCTAGAGGGGTCCTTTGGGTAGAAGAATATGCCAGTTGTCTTCCTGTTACCCTATCTATTTTGCTTACTGTCCTGAAATTTCCTCCTTTCAAAATTACACTTTTTATGTGATATCTCATTCATTTGATAAGAAAACCTTTTAATATCTAAGTTCCAAGCACTATCATATGAGATGTCTCTAGATAAAAAAAAAACTTGGGCGAGGTCAAGGTCAATTTTATATAGATTTATGCAAAACAATGAAAATTGTCAAAAAGTTGAAATCACTTCTTTCAATGTCTCCTACTCTGTAGAATATGAAAGATTGTACCCAAACCTGTTTTGGTAGCCTTGAAGGGTCTTTTCAACAGAAGAAAATATCTTAATTATCTCTCTGTAAAGGTGTACACAACTATTACCCACACTATTCTGTTTGCTTACCTCAAATTCCATCCTTTTAGAATAGCATGATTTATGGAAAATTTCATTTTTTAAGATATATATTAAAAATCTATGTTCCAAGTAGTGCTTTATGAAGTGTTTCTGGACAAAAGACAACTTTGACAATGGTCAAGTTAAGGTCATTCAAACTGACATCAAATGATAAAAACTACAGATAAATTAAAATTCCACACCTTCTCAAGTGTTCTTCTGTTGGGAATATGAAATGTCATAGCAATACTCTTTCAGGGTCATGTACAGGAGTCCCTAAGACTTGATGATACACTAGTTTTCATTCTTTAGAGGTGTACATAGTGGTGACCTATGCCATTTTCATTCCCTTTTACCAGAAAATCTGATTTGTGTAGACTGCAACTTTTTGCATGTGATGTCTCTTTCATCTAAAATCAATAGTACATAAGTCACATATCTGCAAGATATGACTTTGACTGTCGTGAAGTTCAAGGTCAACAAATTTATAAACTTATGCCAAAAGATGCAAATCATTGGAATTAAACTTCTGCTCAACTGTTTAATTGTTGGAATAAAACATCCATAATTTCTTTGTACTCCTATAGAGGACCTTGAGAAATTCAAAATCTGAATTGCCAATGCCATTTTGTGTCATGCTATCCATTAAATTTGACCAGTTCAGAAAAGCAAACCCTAGAATTGAAACAAAATACTTTGATTACCAGTTCTTTGGCACAAATGTTGTTCAGTGAATAGAATTTACATACCAACAACGATAAGAGGTATAGTTGTCATACCTTCAAACCTTCATAGTCCACAGAAATACGTTTTTATAGGATAAGTGAACAAAATGGCATGGGTCACCATTATGTGCACCTCTAAAGAATGAAAAATGGCATAATACCAAGTCTTAAGGATCCCTACATGATCCCAGTAGAGTATTGGCTATGAAATTTCATCCTTTCGGAATAACACTTTTTATGTGTTATTTCATTTATTTGATAACAATCTTTTAATATCTGAGTTCCAAGTAGTACTATATGGGATGTCTCTAGATGAAAGACAGCTGGGGTACCAACTGAAGTTCCATTTTCAAATTCCCTGTGTTTTCCCTGATATTCCCCTGTCCTACGGCAATTTTTCAGCCTCTGCGCAAAGAAAACATTTGGACAACCCAACAACAAAAAGTTGAATCCCTAGTATCTTGAGAATCAGGAATATCAGAACCTGGCCAAAAGAAATTCACTGTGTTTTCCCTGTTTTTGGGCAAAATTTCCAAATTCCCTCTGTTTTCCATGTCAGGGAATCTTTTTTGCCATTTTCCCTGTTTTCCCTGTGTGGTTGGTACCCTGGACAACTCTAACCTTCATGTTCCCAACAGAAGACCACTTGAGAAGATGTTGAATTCTGATTCTTTTATTGCAGTTTTCGGCATTTGATGTAAATTTGAATGACCTTACCAAAGTCAAATTTGTCATTTGTTCCTGAAATAGCACTACTTTAAACATAAATATTTAATCATTATCTTATAAAATGAATGAAATTTCCCATAAAATATGCAATTCTAAAATGATGAAATTTGAGGTGAGCAAACATAATAGCGTGCGTATTGGTTGTGTACACCTCTACAGGGAGACAATTGAGATTTCATTATGCTGAAAAGACCCTTCTACACTACCAAAAGAGGTTTGGGTATAATTTTTCATATTTTAAGAGTAGGACACTCTGAAAGAAGTTTAATTGGACAATCTTTTTGACCGTTTTTTTGTCATTTGACATCAATCTAAATTATATTGACCTTGACCTTGGCCAAGGTCAGAGTTGTTTTTTGTCAAGGGACATCTCTTATAGTACTACTTGGAACAGATATCAAAAGGGTTTCTTATCAAATAAATGAGATACCACATGAATAGTGTCATTCTGAAAAGATGGAATTTCAGAAGGTCAGTTAATACAATCACTAGGGTAATGGTTGCGCATGTCTCTACAGGTACATAACTGGCATATTCTTCTACCCAAAGGGCCTCTCTAGGGCACCAAAAGAGGTTTCGGTATAAACTTTCATATTCTAAAGGGTGGGACACTTTGAAAGAAGTTTAATTTCATTTTTTTGACCATTTTCGTCATTTGACATTAGTTTAGATGACCTTGACCTTGGCCAAGGTCAAAATTGTCTTTTGTCTAGTAACATCTCCTATAGTACTACTTGGAATTCTGATATTAAAAGGTTATCTTATCAAATAAATGAGATATCACATAGAATGTGTTATTCTGAAAGGATGAGATTTCAGGAGGTCAGTAAGCAAAATCGCGTGGGTAATGGTTGCGCACACCTCTACAGGGAGACAACTGGCATATTCTTCTACCCAAAGGACCCCTCTAGGGAACCAAAAGAATTATGGGTATAAACTTTCATATTCTAAAGGGTGGGACACTTTGAAAGAAGTTTAATTTCATTTTTTTGACCATTTTTGATATTCGACCTCAATTTAGATGACCTTGACCTTGGCCAAGGTCAATGTTGTCTTTTGTGCAGATGCACCTAATACTTGGTTCCTTGTATACCAGATATAAAGTGCCAAACTCAAAAATTGAGTGAGATATTTCATATACAGTACATTTCTGAAGGGGTTTAATTTTAATGAGGGTTGCAAAACAAAATGGCGGTTGTCATGGTTACACACACCTCTACAGGGTGACAACCGGCAAATTTTTATTGCCAAAGGACCCCTCTAGGACCCCAAAAGGGTTTTAGGTTTAAACTTTTTATGGCATCGAGAATCCTTAAATAAGCTCTTTTTTGGAGTCTGGACCCCAGACTATTAAGCTTAAAAACCTACCAGTTGTGGCTTCTGTTAATTCTGTAGTAGCCATGACTGTTGTAACTCCCAACGAACTCTGGCCGACGGTTGTTTCTGTTGGGAATATCAACAAAAACATTTATTGCAAATGTAGACAATGCTGTATATAGATATAGAATATAGATTTGCAGGGACCCTAGACGTAGATGTAAGCAGTTATAAGATTTTCGTTGTACATATGTATTACCAACTGGGGGTTGGGGTTACGAGATGGTTATCAACCCAAGGTTTGTCACCCCAAAGCTGTGTGATTCCTGTGAAATCTGAGGGTGTTTCAGGTACATCTGGGTTAGTTTTTAAACATAAAATAAAGAGGCATAGTTTGCGTGTATCACTATAGGCATTCAACCTTTGAATGTATTAAACATAAAGAGTTAGTAGCCAGTAGAAGGATGTGACTATGAATATTAGTGAAGAAAATTGAGTCTTCAATTCAAATTCCCTAATGTGAATCAAGCAAACTATTCGCATTACAAAAGTATGATGATGATTGTTGGAGTTTGATGTCTATTCTGCAATTTTTCAGCTATATCAGGATCACTCGCTTTGTTGACTTCAAGTCTAGTATGATCAAATCTATGGCGGTGGAAACAATGAGAAGGCAAGGTAGTGTAGCAGGAACAGCCCAGAATTGAACCCGGGCCTCCCACATGCAAGGCAAGGATGTTACAAAAGTATGATGTTGCTATGTGTTTACATTAAAACGATTACTCATAGCACCTCTTTTTTATAGTCAATAGTTAGTTAATGTGTTCAAAATATTGTGATGCTGAATTCTCGACTGATGAGGGACATTTCAACAGGTAGTTCATGCTATGTAGAAATTACATGAAATATCTCTTAAGTGCATGAAATATCTGTCAAAAACTGTTGATAAGACATTTTCTGATTCAAACCTCAATACTAACAAATAAGAAAGATCCTTATCTTATTTTCAAGTGTGGGCAGAGGAATCCAATAAACATATTGTTTGCTACTCTTGTAACTTTTTTTCAGATGTCCTAATGAATAGCGAGTTCAAGAAAGCATGTCTCAATGAATTGGGGCATGAAATATAGATATCATACCTCGATTTGTTGTATGCTCCACGGTTGTTGAAATTAAAGGTACAGTAGTTGTGTCACCAGCTGTCGCTTTTATTGTTATAGTAGTGGGACCATCAGTTATTGGTACAGTCGTGGATCCTACAGTTGTTGGTGCTGTGGTGGGAGCTTCAGTTGTTGGTACCGTGGTTAAACTTTCAGTCGTTACTGCAGTGGTGGGAGCTCCAGTTGTTGGCGCTGTTGTAGGCACATCAGTTGTAGGTACTGTTGTGAGCACATCAGTTGTTGGTACTGTGGTTGAGTCTCCAGTTGTTGGTTCTGTTGTACGACCATCAGTTGTTGGTACCATTGTAGTAACGTCAGTTGTAGGTACTGTGGTTGGATCATCAGTTGTTAGTTCAGTAGTTGGAACATCAGTTGTGTGCACAGTAGTTGGTTGTACAGTTGTTTCTACAGTAGATGCACCTACAGTTGTTGGTTCACCTAGAGTTGTTGGTTTAGTGGTGGGACCTTCAGTTGTAGGTACTGTTGTAGGACCAGCAGTGGTTGGTATGGTGGTTGGAGCATCAGTCATAGGTACAGTGGTGGGAACGTCAGTTGTGTGTACAGTGGTAGGTTGCACAGTTGTTTCTACAATAGTTGGAGCACCAGTTGTTGGTTCAGTGGTGGGACCAGCAGTTGTTGGTACTGTGGTTGGAACATCAGTTGTATGTACTGTTGTGGGAGCATCAGCTGTTGGTTCAGTGGTCAGATGGTCAGTTGTAGGTACAGTGGTAGGAACGTCAGTTGTTGGTAGAGTAGTCAGACCATCAGTTGTTGGTACTGTGGTTGGACCATCAGTTGTTGGTACTGTTGTAGGAGTATCAGTTGTAGGTACTGTTGTGGGAACTTCAGTTGTTTGTACTGTTGTAGGACCCTCAGTTGATGGCGCTGTGGTTGGCACATCAGTTGTAGGTACTGTTGTAGGAGTATCAGTTGTAGGTACTGTAGTAGGAACATCAGTTGTTGGTAGAGTAGTCAGACCATCAGTTGTCGGTACTGTGGTTGGACCATCAGTTGTTGGTACTGTGGTTGGAACATTAATTGTAGGTACTGTTGTAGGAGTATCAGTTGTAGGTACTGTTGTGGGAATGTCAGTTGTTGGCACAGTGGTGGGACCATCAGTTGTTGGTATGGTAGTTGGACCATCAGTTTTTGGTATGGTTGTCAGATCTTCAGTTGTTGGTACAGAGCTATGAGCTATATTTACAGTAACAGGCATATCAGATTTTGGTACAGTACTTGCTTCTACAGTTGTTTGTGAAGTGGTTGGACCTAGGCTTGTTACCTTCGTGGTTGGACCTGCAGTTGTTTGTACAGTGGTTGGACTTTCAGTTGTTGGTTCAGTTGTAGGTATGGTTGTGGGACTGTCAGTTGTTGGTATTGTGGTTGGAGCATCAGTTGTTGGCACCGTTGTGGGACTTTCAGTTGTGTGTACAGTGGTAGGTTGTACAGTTGTTTCTACAGTAGAGGGACCTGCAGTTGAAGGTACTGTTGTTGGACCAGCAGTTGTTGGTACAGTGGATGGACCATCAGTTGTGTGTACAGTGGTTGGTTGTACAGTTGTTTCTACAGTAGTGGGACCTGCAGTTGAAGGTACTGTTGTGGGACTGTCAGTTGTTGGTATAGTAGTTGGAGCATCAGTCATTGGTACAGTTGTGGTTCCATCAGTTGTAGGAACTGTTGTAGGACTGTCAGTTGTTGGTACAGTGCTGGGACCTTCAGTTGTTGGTACTGTGGTTGGAACATCAGTTGTGTGTACAGTAGTTGGTTGTACAGTTGTTTCTACAGTTGTGGCACCTACTGTTGTTGGTTCACCTACAGTTGTTGGTTTAGTGGTTAGGGCTTCAGTTGTGGGAACTGTTGTAGGACCAGCAGTCGTTGGTTCAGTGGTGGGACCATCAGTTGTGTGTACAGAAGTCAGTTGTACAGTCGTTTCTATAGTAGTGGCACCTACAGTTGTTGGTTCAGTGGTCAGACCTTCAGTTGTTGGTACTGTGGTTGGAACAATAGTTGTTGGTAGTGTTGTGGGAGTATCAGTTATAGGTACTGTTGTGGGAACGTCAGTTATGTGTACAGTGGTAGCCTGTACAGTTGATTCTACAGTAGAGGGGCCATCAGTTGGGTGTAAAGTAGTTGGTTGTACAGTTGTTTCTACAGTAGTTGGACCTACAGTTGTGGGTACTGTTGTGGGACCATCAGTCATTGGTATTGTTGTTGGAGCATCAGTCATTGGCACAGTGGTGGTACCATCAGTTGTGGGGACAGTTGTGGGTGCTGTTGTTGGACTGTCAGTTGTTGGTACAGTGCTGGGACCTATGGTTGTTGGTTTAACAGTTGTTTCTACTGTTGTAGGAACTACACTTTTGGCAGTACTTGCACCGTCCGTTGTTGGTTCAGTGCTTTCATCTACAGTGGTCGGACCTTCAGTTGTTGGAACAGTGGTGGGATTTACATTTCTTGGCACAGTCATGGGACTCTCTGTCGTTAGAACAGTGGTCTGACCATCAGTTGTATGTACAGTTGTTACCTGTACAGTAGTTTCTATAGTGGTGGGACCCTCATTTGTTGGGACAGTGGTTTCACCTACAGTTGTATGTGCAGTGGTGGGACTCTCAGTTGGTGGGACAGTGGTTTCACTTTCAGTTGTTCGAACAGTGGTGATACCCACAGTGGTTTCACCGTCAGTTGTTGGTTCAGTGGTGGGACCCTCAGTTGGTGGGAGAGTGGTTTCACTTTCAGTTGTTCGAACAGTGGTGATACCCACAGTGGTTTCACCTTCAGTTGTTGGTTCAGTGGTGGGACCCTCAGTTGGTGGGAGAGTGGTTTCACTTTCAGTTGTTCGAACAGTGGTGATACCCACAGTGGTTTCACCTTCAGTTGTCTGTGCAGTGGTGGGACCCTCAGTTGTTGGGGCAGTGGTTTTACCCAGAGTGGTTTCAGCTACAGTGGTGGGACTCTCAGTTGTTGGGAGACTGGTAGTTGTGGTAGTTTCACCTACAGTTGTCAGAACGGTGGTAGGACTGTCAGTTAGTGGGACAGTGGTTATACCCGCAGTGGTTTCACCTGCAGTTGTCTGTGCAGTGGTAGGACCCTCAGTCATTTTGATAGTGGTTATCCCCAGAGTGGTTTCACCTACAGTTGTCGGAATGGTGGTAGGACCCTCAGTTGGTGGGACAGTGGTTATACCCAGAGTGGTTTCACTTACAGTTGTCTGTGCAGTGGTGGGACCCTCAGTTGGTGGGACGGTGGTTTTACCCACAGTGGTTTCACCTACAGTTGTCGGAATGGTGGTAGGACTGTCAGTTAGTGGGACAGTGGTTATACCCACAGTGGTTTCACCTTCAGTTGTCTGTGCAGTGGTGGGACCCTCAGTTGTTGGGGCAGTGGTTTTACCCACAGTGGTTTCAGCTACAGTGGTGGGACTCTCAGTTGTTGGGAGAGTGGTAGTTGTGGTAGTTTCACCTACAGTTGTCAGAACGGTGGTAGGACTGTCAGTTAGTGGGACAGTGGTTATACCCGCAGTGGTTTCACCTGCAGTTGTCTGTGCAGTGGTAGGACCCTCAGTCATTTTGATAGTGGTTATCCCCAGAGTGGTTTCACCTACAGTTGTCGGAATGGTGGTAGGACCCTCAGTTGGTGGGACAGTGGTTATACCCAGAGTGGTTTCACTTACAGTTGTCTGTGCAGTGGTGGGACCCTCAGTTGGTGGGACGGTGGTTTTACCCACAGTGGTTTCACCTACAGTTGTCGGAATGGTGGTAGGACTGTCAGTTAGTGGGACAGTGGTTATACCCACAGTGGTTTCACCTACAGTTGTCTGTGCAGTGGTAGGACCCTCTGTTGGTGGTACAGTGGTTTCACGTTCAGTTGTTCGAACAGTGGTGACACCCACAGTGGTTTCACCTTCAGTTGTCTGTGCAGTGGTGGGACTGTCAGTTGGTGGGACAGAGGTTTCACTTTCAGTTGTTTGAACAGTGGTGACACCCACAGTGGTTTCACCTACAGTTGTTGGTACAGTGGTGGGACGCTCAGTTGGTGGGAGAGTGGTTTCACTTTCAGTTGTTCGAACAGTGTTGATACCCACAGTGGTTTCACCTACAGTTGTCTGCCCAGTGGTGGGACCCTCAGTTGTTGGAACAGTGGTGGGATTTACATTTCTTTGTACAGTGATGGCACTCTCTGACGTTAGAACAGTGGTCTGACCATCAGTTGTATGTACAGTTGTTACCTGTACAGTAGTTTCTATAGTGGTGGGACCCTCACTTGTTGGGACAGTGGTTTCACCTACAGTTGTCCGTGCAGTGGTGGGACCTTCAGTTGTCAGTTCAGTGGTGGGACCCTGAGTTGTCGGGACAGTGGTTTCACTCACACTGGTTTCACCTACAGTTGTCTTTGCAGTGGTGGGACCCTCAGTTGGTGGGACGGTGATTATACCCACAGTGGTTTCACCTGCAGTTGTATGTGCAGTGGTGGGACCCTCAGTTGATGGGATGGTGGTTATACCCACAGTGGTTTCACCTGCAGTTGTCTGTGCAGTGGTGGGACCCTCAGTTGTTTTGATGGTGGTTATACCCAGAGTGGTTTCACCTACAGTTGTTGGAATCGTGGTAGGACCCTCAGTTGGTGGGACAGTGGTTTTACCCAGAGTGGTTTCACCTGCAGTTGTTTGTGCAGTGGTGGGCCCCTCAGTTGTTGGATCAGTGGTTGTTTCTAAACTGGTTTGAACATCAGTTTTAGGGACTGTTGTGGGACTTTCAGTTGTCGGTACAGTGGTGGGACTTTCAGTTGGTGGAACAGTGGTTACACCCAGAGTGGTTTCACCTGCAGTTGTCTGTGCAGTGGTGGGACCCTCAGTTGTTATGACAGTGGTTATACCCACAGTGGTTTCACCTGCAGTTGTCTCTGCAGTGGTGGGACCTTCAGTTGGTGGGACCGTGGTTATACCCACAGTGCTTTCACCCACTGTTGTTGCTAGAGTTGTTTCTAAACTGGTTGGAACTTCAGTTGTAGGAACTGTTGTGGGACTTTCAGTTGTTGGTAAAGTGGTGAGACCATCAGTTGATTGTGCAGTTGTTATGGATGTGTAACTGAGAGTTGTTTTGTGAGTGGTCAGACGATTGGTTGTCTGTATAGTGGTGGGACCATCAGTTGTTTCTAAAGTGGTGGGACCTACGGTTGTTGGTGGATTGGTCAAACCTATAGTCGTTGGTTCAGTTGAAAGACCTAGAGTTGTATGTTCAGTTGTTGCACCTACAGTTGTTGGCACAGTTGAGGGATCATAGGTGGAGTGTACAGTGGTGGGACCTACAGTAGTTTGTACAGTCGTAATACTCTTAATTGTTTGTATAGTGGTAGTACCTACAGTTGAGGGTATAGGGGCTTTATCATGTTTACAATACTAAAAAAATTGATTGTGTATTGATACCACTATAATAATTGTTTTTGATAGTTATATTAGATGATTTTCTGATGAGTTTTATTATTTAAATATTTCAGGAAAAATAGTTGTCAGTCAGTAACTCAATAACAATTCCTTGCCCCCTGAGACAAATTTTCTAAGTAGCCATACACAGAGAATGATACAAATCTGTTCCAATAATGAAAAATCCGTAGTTAACAATGTTGTTAATATTGAGAAATATTTAATAGTTCCAAAGCCAATATTATTTACATATTAAAATACATATCATTGCATTTAACTGTGATTTACCTTGGGTTGTTTGCTGATCGGCTGCCATTGATGTTGTTGGTGGTTCAGAGCTTGGTTGTGGTGAAGAAGCGCCATCAGTTGTTGGTGCGGTTGATTCTGCCATTGACGTCATGCCTGTACTCATCAAAGTACTGGGGATGTCAGTTGTTGCAACTGAAGACACATCAGTTTGCATCATTGTTGTGGTTTCTTCTGGAGAGGTGGACGTTGGCATCTGACTTGATTCTGATGAAGTTGTGTCCATACTCTCAGTTGTACCTATTGTGAACAGAAGTCGATCACTGGTCATATTGTTAGATATGAAGGCTGTGGATTATTGTTTGATTTGGAGAACCAGATATGTCTGCCCATGTCTTGTTTGGGATGACATTAAAACATAACACTTCCCATTGGAATGACTAAACCAAAATGATTTTTCACTATTCACAGAAATACATGTACATGTAATAACTAAAATCAGGTACAAACAAATTTAGATTTTCTTGCTTTTCTTAATGTTATTCTCATTGATCACCCTACTACTTCTAAAATGATGTCCTTTCGCATGTTACAGTCTACATTGAACTTACTTCAGGCCATACCAAGAACCAGCAAAAAAGGTTGTTGCAAGCCAGTCTATTTGGTTCCTGATTTGTTAAACTGTTTTTTTAAAGGACCTGTGGGAACTAGCAAATTAAGCTTATGATGAATATAATAACCAACCATGGCACCATTATTTAGTTCCCCTTTCATCCTCTATGTGGCTTCATAGTGATATGTTTAGCAGCCCCCTCTAAACACCTTAGTTGTAGGTTTGAATCCTGGAGGGACTCATTACTTGACGAAAACTTAGCAAAAGATTTAAGCCACAGCTTTCATATCTGATAACATACCAAGAGTTGAAAACCTAATCAAGGACAATGAATGGGTAGATTTCAATAGTTTGCCTAGACCGTTTCAAATTAATCTGTTATTTGTGGAAAACATGAAGCAAAATAGCTACAAAGTTTCGCTCATGCATGAGCGATGGTCGTCCTTCAGAAAACTGAAGGCCCTCCTAATTCCAAAAGGCTATGTGTAATATGGGCTATAGGTGCTGACCACCACCACCACCACTACTCCTGCTGTCACATGTACATACAGCTCATTGTGGGACAGAATGGGCTATAACCTAGTACCGAGTAACCTATCACTCACCCACCAGGGACTGCCCACCTGCTGGTAACAGTGGTGGTTCTAATTTGAAGGGTTAAGGGCTATTCAACTCAGGCATCAGTTATGTAACCTACTTCTGGCTTCTCACACTACCCGAGTCTAACAGCAATTGGAGGACAATGCCCTTCAACTGCTGAACATGAGATTGTGTAACCGGTCACTGAGAACAAAGAGAATTAAATTACTAAAGACATGACTGATTGAGGGAGTCTCCACCAGTAGCTACAATACTGTATAGATATAACTAGGGACTCCCAAAAAAACAAATGTTATCTTGATGATTTTGATCATGATTTTCCCCAACGAATTCTTAAAATCTAATTTGAACAATAAGTCCTTTACACAAACTCAGTAGACACCAAAGCACTACATATGAATTTAGCTAGACAATTCTTTTTGAGCATTTGCAGTGGATATTTAGTTTGTCCACCTTATCTTGCAAAAACATCTTTCATTAGAAAGGTGTCATGATAAAAGCACTTGCACATAAAGGATTGTTAGAATAATCAGAATGCTATCAAAGCATACTTACTTTCACATGGGTTATTCGCTAGTATTTGATTGGTTTGACAAGTAAAGGTGTTTGCACTAGCAATCAATGTCTCAACTGTTAATGACGTGCCATTCATGGAAATCGATAATTCAGAAACAACAGATCCTGGGCTGCAAAGTAAAAGTTACAGTGTTTTAACAAATCAACGTATTAGAAAATCAATTTAACTGTTAGAAAATTGTCTGTTACGGTACTCAAAATGTAATACAATCAACCTTAAGCAATAAATGAGATTCTGGATAACTCCAAGCCTTGGGTTATTCTCTCTTTGAGCATATGTAAATTGCTGATATTAAGCCATCTCTAGCTTTGAAGTATGTATACACAGTTGCAGAATACTGCCGAAATATATATCAATAGAACCAATTAATCTAGTCTTTTTTCTGATATGTGTGCATTGATGGTATTTTTTTATATGATTTTTAATTATGAAAGTTTCTAGTCAATCAGAGCTCCACAATGAATGCTTATCAGCACTACATAACAGGTGTCAACCCGTTGAGCCTTGTGGTCGCCATAGAAACATTCAGACAAACAAACCACCCAGCCCTGACGGTAAGGGTCTGGAAAAGACTCTATTGTTTAACCCTTTGCTCCCAACAGACCCTCTGTTGTCACCAGTGGCCCATTGCACGATGAGTTTCGTAACACAAAATTAATATTATTAACGGAAATAATATTTTCGTAACAACGATTGTTTTGCAACCATTTTTATTTCTATACTTAGAATGCACCCAGAGAGCTGTAAATTTTACTGAATTTTCTCTAATTTTTTCCCTTTTTACATCAATTTACAGAATTCAATTCCATTCATAAGAACCAGAGATATTACTATTTTTGTAAAATCATAACAACGAAACATTTTGCTAAGATATCTTAACTTGATCCTCACAATGAAATTCTATTGTGCAACGGGCCACAGGCCTCTCTATAGATGGGCCTAAAGCTACATAGGTACTAAACTGCACAAGGAATTAATTACTTTTTTTTTCAAAAAGATACTGGCCATAAAATACATTTTCCTACAATATTACACATCAACTATTGCGCACATAAATGTGATATTTCATTAAGAACTATCCATCTGGGCTGTAACACAACTCAGCCTGACTAAGTCAATAGAGGTGTGAAGTGAGCTGTTATGGGGAGGTGTTGTGGTAAGTGTGAGTGAAGATTCTTGTGGACAAGCCTTGTATGTTCTGTACTTATCTCTATGTTTCAGTCCACTGCTAATAATAACAAACCAGACCAACAGTACCGTAGTTCTTTTGATCTATGTTGGTACCCCCGGGTACCCATGAGGCGAGGGATTTTAGGCTTTAGGAAAGTTTATTAGCCTTAGTCAGATTTAATATTCTGATGGTAGGTCAGAAAAAATGACACTATAGGGACAAATTCACAAACTAGATCAAAAGTGCCATTGATTTAATTGATCAAGTTAAGTGCTGTAGGCACATAGGGGCTGGTGTATTCCAAGATCTAATGGAGAGGGCTCAGGCCTAGATATTTATGAAATTTTAAATCAGATATTTTGATGGTTGGTCAGAAAAAATGACACTATAGTGAAAATTTCACAAATAATTTATCTTTGAAACATTTAAATCTTAAATCTCTAATGTGTCCAGGCCTAAAATGATCAAACCATATGATATATAGGATCATGAGATATATTGGAACATAGATATTTAGATGATGCGCATTTTGATCAGCCTGATAAGGGTAAATAATTATTTTTCAGATTGCCAGTGTCCGTCCGATCAAACGCCCCAGCCCAATGTGCTTGAGGAGGCTTGAGTGGACCTTTTTCAACTGCTGGAAAATAATATGAACCCACCTATAACGCCTGAGTCCTCAATGCGTCTGAATGGGTATATCCTCTGGTTTCCTGAGTTCAATGTATCGTAGCAGGTGAGAGAAAGAACCCAGCCAAACAGCTGACATCATCTTGTCAAGCCCCAAGCCGATTACACATCCGTAGGTCCCGTTGTACTTACGTCCCGGTCCTAATGTCCCACGATTTTGACGGCCTCTACCCAAACACATGCCGTCAGGTTTTTCAACCCTCTTCTTGGTCAGAGTTGCACTAGTTGCGCAAAAATGGCGGGCCCCGATCCCAACTTGAAGAAGCGCCGTGGGTCATACAGGAGCCTGAGGAGGCCATTGGCATTGATCTGTAGGAGCGGGGGCAAACCCTGACCCCCCTTATATTAAGTTATAAAAATGAAAAATAAAATTTCCAGATTTACATAGATCTAACAATTTTAAGATGTCAAAATTGTCTCCACTCAGTCTAGCCTCTTGGGGGGGGTGGGGGATGGGGGGGGGGGCCTCTGAGACCACCACCACCGCGAAAATCCGCCGGGAGACCCCCGAGGGTACCCCCAACGGAACGTTAGCCTCTTAGGACCGGGACCTAAGTGCAACGGGACCTACGGCTATGGACGTGTTACCCCCAAGCCTCCACGTGTCTGATCGATCCAATATTTTGGCAGTCGATATGAACGCATGTTTCTCCTTCCAGATTCCTTCATGTGTTAGTATGCGTCCACAGGTCCTCATATATACCATTAATATATATTGAAAGCATCAGATAGCTATACATCGTTCCTTCTGGCTGTTAGCCCCTCCGGAGTTAGGCGGGAAGATGCCGGAAACATGTGTGACAAAGTCGCTGGTGTTCGGCTTGATCAAATAGATACAACACGTTTCCCGCAAAACACCAGCGAGTTCAACTGCTTCTGGCAGGACGACGCCATATTGAAAAAGGATGACGAAATAACAAGTTTGATTCTGCATTGGTATGTCTAATCTCTCCACTTTGGGACAAAGTGCACTCGTCCTGCTTGTAGAATATGTCATAAATGATATAATATTCGATCAAAATAATCCCAAATGATGGTATTGATATTTATTTTAGCTCAGAGTGGGTTTAAACATTTGAACACCTAACATCCCTTTGTCTTTAATTCGTAATAGACTCGTCCCGCTATATCTTTATAGTGGAATATTCCATTCCAGCAGGGGTGGAAGGTAGTATGCGGGACAAATGTGCCAGCCCGGCCACAAATGGTAGACAGATCTCTATATGTATAAATTCGGCGGGGCCGGTTCTAAGTGGTAGAAGGACTCTTTGATCTGTAGTGCCCTCGCCTCATAATAATGAAATTTTGACTAGTGTAAAATTAATAGTTACTACATGAACCTGGTCCTTTTCACTATAAACATTGATGTACCCCAGCGTGGGAGGCGACATTAAATTGTTTTGTGGAGTAATGATAAGATTAGATTTGAGCAAAAGCATGTGATTTATCTACATAGTCCTATGATAAGAGGTATATGAATACAGGAAATGTTAGTAGTCAATGTACAGCAGGCAGCCACAAAGGTTAAACTTAAGAAAATGATTAAGTTGATTTGTCACTGATGACCTTACATCGACATGACCCTGGACTATGCTTTGACAAATCCGTAACTTATTCATTGATCATCAGTCATGTAAAGTTCATCTTGTATTACTATACTTTAATATTGTATTATTATTCATCTAACCTCTGGAACACATGAAGAAGTTAATAAAAATTTCCCCCAAAAAATAAGGAGCTGGGGGTAAGGAAGGCCTTGGGGAGCACCTAAAGAAACAGTGCTAGGGAGCGAAGGGATAAAAAAAAAGTTTCAAACTGATATAAACAGTGCTCTTTCTTTCAGTGCTTACCTAAAACTTATCCCACAACAGTCATTGAAGTCGGGAAATTCACTCTTCCAGTTATTACAAATCTGCAAGAAAATATCAAACAATTCGTTACATTCCACATTTTGAATATACATGGTAGTTAAGCATTAGTTGTTCTTCTTAAATAATTACAAATATATAACACATCAATGTTTAGGCTGTTTACAATGTTTACAAATTTGCAAAAAAGAATATCAAATAATTCTTAAGCCCCTTAACCACTAGTTGTTGTATTTTTGTATTTTGTATTTTGTATTTTTTTTTCATTGACAAAAAAACACTTCACATATTGTAGCAGTGTAGCGAGGGTAAGAATGGATGTGGTGAAGTTTATATACAAGTGAGTTATTTACATCTTACATAATTATAAGTATATGAACAAGAATTGTGATCACATTAATTTAGTTCAAACCAAGATGGCCGTATGATCAGTACTAAAACTGGCTGATGATACTCATATCATAGCTTTTTTACTTATATCGAATTAAAGCTATGGAATTATTCTTGGTATCAATTAAAACTCAGTAATGCACAAGCCATGCCGTTAACATATATCATTAATTCTAAAACAAACAGTGGTACACTTCTGACCCTAAGAAATAGTGTGAAATGGATTGAAACACTTCAAGGGACACAAATATACCAACCAATTACATTTTCTAAAAGAAAAAGAAATATCCTTCCTGTTTATTGAGATTTTATAATTTCCCTTTGGAAAGTCTTAATAGCCTTTCATAAAGAAATTTTCTGTAAGCAGCACCAAAACCTCTGTAGGGGCTGCCTAAAGAAATATATTTGCTGTGGCCTAAAAAAATCTTTGTAGAGGCTACGTAAATTTGCTTTTCACAAAGTGACGATCAGTTTGAGTAATTGCACAAGAGTTTTGTTATGCAACAGTTTTTCAAAGTATTGTACAGTTTCCGTAAGATCACATAATCATCTGTAGCTACAGAGATGTATTATGCAACAGGCCACTGTTTACAGATGTTCTGACCACCAAAACCTCAACAAGGGAACCAAGGTTCTGTACGCTATGATCATCCTAAGGTTATGAAGTGCAAACTTCCAGTAATTTCTTATGAATGAGCCACAGGGCAGGTTTTAAAGCATGAATATCATTAGATACATTTCTCATCTAATCTTAAGATCTTTATCTCAGATCACATAAATACCAACTATAGAATGTAGCTAACAGCATAAGATTGGATTTAAGAAACATTATTGTATCAAAGTAAATATATCTTATTGACAATTGTGACCCAGTATGATGGTGAGTTTCATAAAAAAAAGATAAGGCTTCTGAAACATCATGCTTTCCTTACAGAACTATTACTAATTATGAAAAAAGTGCTTCATAGGGAATATCTACATAAATATCTTCAGAAGCTCTGTTCTTACCGGAGTTACCAAGCCAAGGGCTCTGGTCCTTTCATCAGATCCTGGTGTATTCATATCTACGTGAAACATCTCATTTGGGAAAGTTAAGGACAAGTTCAATATCCTTTCTGGAAAACAAACAAAAGAGGGAAAATGAAAAAATGTGATTATATTAGCTATGTTAAAGTATGCTACAAATGAATAATTGAAAACAAGAAACAGAACCAAACAGACCATCAAAAGTAATGCCATATAACTACTGAAACAAAGTACAATTGGTAAGATAACCACCAAGCAAAAAAGAACAGATTTACATATTTTTGACTATCTATAATTATAGTACTTTGAAAATCGGTGATACTCCTTTACATTTCTGTCTATAATTTTATCCCTATAACATTAATAATACTTTGGTGTTCATGGTGCCTTTGAAGTAGCATTCTTAATGAAGTTCTGTAACTAGACAAACTTTGGCTTCATATCATCTATAATTACTCTGAGAAACTGTTTTCAATAAAAATCTAGATAACAAAAGTACACAAGTGTTATGTAGCTTGACAAATCCATTCTCCAGAATGAAAAATATTTTGAACCTACTGGTCTATAAAATAAAATATCCATAGTCATTGTTTGTTCATGAAAATTTGTCATATCATAATTATAAGAGTAATTCTAAATAAATGATATATTGTACTATTTGAAATCTACAATATGAATACCACATGAGCATTTAACTTTGATAGTCACTTCCAAAGGCTCTTAAATTGACCTTAAAGAACCCATAGGCGACCTTCAATTCTATTTCTGGATGATGATGTTTGTTGGAGCCCATGGTCCCCTCAGCAGTATTTCAGCTATATCAGGACCTACCCACAGTTCTTGGCTTGTACAATGTACTGTGATCAAATCTATGGAGATGGAAATGACAGGAAGGTGAGGTGGTCTACCAGTTAGCTCCCAGGATCAAACCTGGGCTAGCTGTGTCCAATGCCAAAACGCAAACCACTGGACCACCCAAGCCCCCATCCCATTTCTTGTGCCGAATGTGTGCAAAAATGTTTAAAATTATCAAAACGTTTCAGGATATTTGCTATTCAACATATTTAATCCTTGTACTGGTTAACTATGGGATTAACTAGATATTCCCTATATACTCATACCAGTATTCCTAACAAAATTCTAGTTTTTGTTGAATTTCCCTTTAAAAAAGGTCATACTGTGGCTACTACATTTTTGGAAAGCAAATGGTTATTATGTGATTGTTCAAAAGCGCCATCAATAATGAAACTACGAAACCTGCTTAGTAATTAAACCTCTTCAATATATTCTAATTGAATTCTAAACATTAAAGTACTGTAGTAATAAACCCTTATAAAAAGACTGAAAAGAGATAAGATCAAGACTAATAAGGTAAGTCACTCTATAAACATACCTTCACTATTGCAGGTGAAAAGCGGATCAACTGAAATGAGAAAAGAATATCAAGGTTTATTAGGAAATAGTTAATTACCCATTGTACTTTCCTATCAGAATAGGTATCTATATATGCAATCTGTGACCTAAAAGTAATCATGTTCAGCTAATATCAAAAGAAGAGAGCTTTCTTCATTTTTGTCATGAGAGTTTAAATCATCTCATCTTGAAAGGGGTTATTATTGTACAACAGTGCAATCCATTGAACAGGGAGTTCATTGTACAACATAAGATACATGTGTGCATTTCATCAAACAAATTTCATTGCTCAATCAAAAGATTACCACTTTATGCTATAACATGTTAGCTTTTTTAACATCCAATAGATTATGAACTTCAGGTTCCACTTGACCTGCCCTCAGGGCTACGGATACCTCTAGGCTCATATAGGTGCATCATGGATAATAATATATGGTCCAGCTTTGTTATCATGGCACCATTTCATCAGACATGCTTGCTAAACTGCCTGGCGTTATTTCTGAAGCTACAACCCAAAGAGGTGTGCATGCTTAATTCCATTGTGCACTCCCTGAGTTTCATCTGTCAAAGAAGGCATGTGGTTCCTTTCTTCAGGATATGGCCCAAAGAGGTACGTACCCTCATTTTCATTGTGTACTCCCTGGGTTTTGCAATCTCTGTTAAGGAAAGTATATGTGGTGTCATGGTTCAGTATATATGTCCCAAAGAGGCATGCACCCTCTTTTGCGTCTGTATTTGCTTGCTTTTGCTATCTTTTAGGAGGAAGTTGGTCCCATTGTACAGGATACACTCAAAGAGGTGTGCATCTTCATTTGCATTGGGTTTTGCTATTTCTGTAAAGGAAATTATGTGGTCTCATTGTTCAGCATATGGCACAAAGAGACATGCACCTTTGTTGGCATTTGGTGCTTGTTTAGTCTTGGAAGCTCTCTTTGTTAAAGACGGTGGTCGCATTATACAGGATACACTCAAAGAGGCATGCATCCTCATTTGCTATGCACACTGCCTTGGTTTTTCAATCTTTGTTGAGGAGGGTGGCTTAATTGTTCAGGGTGTGACCAAAGAGGCATGCATCCTTGTTTGAATTGTGCACTGATGGGTTCCAATATCTTTGTTGAGGAAGGTGTTAGCACTGCCTGCAAGGAGCTGAGACTGCCACCTCAGGTTCTTGTAAATAATATCCAAGGCAGACTGAAGTAGATCCGCTTGTAGAGCATACATTCACTTTTTACCCTACTATTTCAAAAATAATGTCCTTTTGCATGTTTCATTCTACACACTAAACTTACTTCAGGCCATACCAAGAACCGGCGAAATAGGCTGTTACAAGCTAGTCCATTTGGTTGCTGATTTGTAAAACAGCCTTTTAAAAGACCTATGGGAACGAGAAAATTAGGTCATGACACCATTATTTAGTTCCCCTCTTATCCTGTATTTGGTATCATAGTGTAATGGATAGCAACCCCTGCAAACACTTATATGTTGTGGGTTTGAATCCTGGAGGGACTTGTACAGTTACAAAATAGCATTCTTATATAAATTCATCTTAATTCTGTTGGTTGTATAGGAGTTCAGTGCGAAACAAAGTTTTTTCATAGTCTGTAATGTAGCCCTGCAAAATTTCATAATCATTTCCTCAAAGACATGCCACCAGTGTCATGTATTCGTATATTTTTGTTGATGTAAGGAAAAGGCCCTACTCCCTAAAACAGAAACTGCATATTTATATGCTCCATAATTAAGCAGAATAAGTTTCTTTTTACGTATATATACTCACATGTTGCAATTAACTACATATTTTTTGCAAATATCTTTTGCAGTGTAATATTAAAAAGGAATTGAAAGTCAAGTGGTCCTCAAAAGAAAAAGTTGTAACCTCAAAATAATCATAGAAAGATATTTCATCTTCCTAATATAGGCCTATCTAGATGCTAGGTTATAAAGTAAATGGCTTTGAGTACAGGTATGAATAAGTGGCATCAGCAATATTACATTCTTGCTGAAGCTAGTATTCATGGCTATTTACTTTACATCTGCCATGAATCTAGATTCTTGAAATAGATCTTATTTGTTCCTCTACTCTGCAAAATATTGTCATTTATAAACTGTAGATTGCCTTTGGATCCCTTGCAGGACATAAACCATATCCCACATTTAGAACTCATATTGCTTGATATGAGAGCAAGGTTACCTGTAGGTGTTGCCTGTGATTGAGTTTGTGGTGTGCTGGTCTGCTCTGGTGTAGTTTGTACAACAGTGGTTGGTGCCAGAGTGGTGGCCACTGGAGTGGTATGTAAATCAGTGGTTGGTGCAACAGTAGTCGCTACTGGTGTAGTAGGTGCATCAGTGGTTGGTACAACAGTTGTAACTACTGGTGTGGTTGGTGCATCAGTGGTTGGTACCACAGTTGTAACTACTGGTGTGGTTGGTGCATCAGTGGTTTGTGCATCAGTGCTTGGTGCCAAAGTAGTTACTACTGGAGTAGTGGGTGCATCAGTGGTTGGTGCCACAGTTGTAATGACTGGTGTGGTTGGTGCATCAGTGGTCAGTGCCATAGTAGTTGCTACTGGTGTGGTTGGTGCATCAGTGGTTGTTGCATCAGTTGTAACTACTGGTGTAGTTGGTGCATCAGTGGTTGGTGCCACAGTGGTTGGTGCCACAGTAGTTGCTACTGGTGTAGTTGGTGCATCAGTGGTTGGTGCCACAGTTGTAACTACTGGTGTAGTTGGTGCATCAGTAGTTGGTGCCACAGTAGTTGCTACTGGTGTAGTTGGTGCATCAGTGGTTGGTGCCACAGTGGTTGGTGCCACAGTAGTTGCTACTGGTGTAGTTGGTGCATCAGTGGTAGGTGCCACAGTTGTAACTACTGGTGTAGTTGGTGCATCTGTGGTTGGTGCCACAGTAGTTGCTACTGGTGTAGTTGGTGCATCAGTGGTTGGTGCATCAGTGGTTGGTGCCACAGTAGTAGCTACTGGAGTAGTGAGTACATCAGTGGTTGGTGCATCAGTTGTAACTACTGTTGTAGTTGGTGCATCAGTGGTTGGCGTCACAGTAGTACCGACTGATGTAGTTGGTGTATCAGTGGTTGATGCATCCGTTGTTACTACTGGTGTGGTTGGTGCATCAGTGGTTGGTGCATCCGTTGTTACTACTGGTGTGGTTGGTGCATCAGAAGTTGGTGTAACAGTAGTTTCTACTGGGGTTGTTGGTGCATCAGTGGTTGGCAACAGTGTAGTTGCGTCTTTTGTGGTCAGTTTTTCTGTTGTCGGGAATAGTGTATTTTAATATCCTTTTACTGATGGTAATGAAGTTCGCACCAGAGTACATACTCTTTTAGCCAATTATTCAGGTTAGTCTTTAATCATTATTACTTTTATGAAACTAATCAAATATGGGAAGAAAAAGATGGAATGCACAGGTTACATTGGATAGACAAATACTAGTACTTGTACCAATTAAAGTCTACCATACCATCAAAAGTTGTGCTTAATTAAAGTATGTTGCAAATATTAATCATCTATTACCAAAACAATAGTTTTTCCTACATTCTACTTGCTATACAGAAATGGTTCTTTCAATAGAAACCATTTCTGATGCAGAAATGCTTCTTTCACGTACCTGTGGTCTGCTCAATCACCGGGGATGTACTTTGTGACTGGGTTGAAGTCTGCTCAGCTGTTGTTGATGCATCAGCAGCTTGACTCACTGCCATTGATGTTGTTGGCACATCAGAGCTTGGTTGTGGTGAAGAAGCACCATCAGTTGATGGTATATGGGTTGATTCTGCCATTGAGGTCACGTCTGTACTAATTACAGTACTGGGGATGTCAGTTGTTGGAACTGGAGACATGTCAGTTGGCATCACTGTTGTGGTTTTTTCTAGAGAGGTGGACGTTGGCATCTGACTTGATTCAGCTGCTGAAGTTGTGTCCATACTTTCAGTTGTGCCTATTGTGTACAGAGGGCACAGGTCTTATTATTAGATATGAAACTAAAGATTAGTGGTTGGTTTAGAAAACTCTCTGCCAATTTCTTGTTTGGAATAATATCAAAATATAACAGTTTTTCCCCTTCCAATTGATTACTACCAAAGAAATTATGTTAAAGCAATACACAGCATTTTCATACAATTTCAGAATGTTATATGTATATACATAATTATATGTATAAAATCAAGTTTGCAGGGGGTTCAAGATGGGTTATCACTAATAAATCTGAGAGGGACATTTGCCTGATGAAAAGCTTTCATATCTGATGGCACACCAAGAATTGATAAACCCACCAAGGACCACGACTCCATCAACCTCTGTATATCACATGCGGGTATAATAAAGAAATACATCACACAAGAAGATATTACAAATCCATTTAGAATTAACTGAATAAAAAAAACTAGATTTTGACATAGCAGTTTTGGCAGGTGCCTATATAAAGGCCATTTCAAATTAATCCACTATTTTTAGGAAACATGAAACATAAAAACAAATGTAAACTGTCAACTTAACAATCTTGATGGTTGCCCTTTGAGTACTTTAAGTCTATTTTGAATAATAGGCACTGCATCATCAGTTCAGTAATCATCGAAGCTTCTAAATATGAATTTAGCTACACCATTCTTTTTGAGCACTAGAACCATACATTTCAAATTATCATATGCATATATATCTTTTCTTCATTTTAAGTTAGTACATCTTATCTTACAACAAGTGGCTTCACCAGGCTGAAAAACACTGGCAAGGACAAATTCTTTCAGGATTCAAACCCACAACCTTTGGGTTTGGAGGTGGGGGTCCTACCCCTACACCATGAAGCCACATAGAGGATGATAGAGGAACTAAATAAAGGGGTCATGACCCAATTTGCTGGTTACCACAGGTCCTTTAATAAGTAGTTTAACAAAACAGCAACCAGATGGACAGGCTGGTAGCAGCCTATTTCCCTGGTTCTTGGTATGACTTGAAGTAAGTTCACTGTGTAGACTGCTACATGTGAAAGGATCATTTTAGAAGTAGTAGGGTCAAAAAACACCTTTTATTGATTGTATTGCTAGGAACAGTGTCATGATAAGAGCATTTTCACATAAAGGATTGTAGGAATAATCAAAATGCCAGCAAAGCATACTCACTTTCACATGTGTTATTTGCTAGTGTTTGACCAGTTTCACAACTAAAGATATTTGCAATAGCAATCAACTGATCAACAGTTATTGAAGAATCACTTGCAGTGGAAATTGATAAATCAGAAACAATAGATCCTTCCCTGTAAAGTAAAAATGAAAGTGTTGTTTAACATTCATGTGCATCTCACATGTAAAACAATATTTGGAATTAGTATCACTCTAGTGTTTTATAGACCAATATACTAGAAATAAATCCCATAATTTGTAGATATATATGCAAGCAAATTCATACTATCACCTGAAAACTCCCTCTGTTTAGCTGTCAAGAACATTTTGGATGTGACTAAAATAGCAATGAATTTAACAATTTAAAACTGAATGTGCAGTACTGGATGACCATTGTACACAATACCTCACATTATAAGGGTCACAGCTGATACACCCTCCCACCCTTATTCAGTGGTCACCTACTCCACCCCAGCCCTACCCAAAAAAAGGTTTAACATAACATGGTCTTAGAAAAATGATAACATATAATAGAAATATCAAAAAGTTACTTTACTGCAAGTATAAAGTTGTAGATAAAATTAGAATCTTGAACTTTAGCAACTCCTCCAGGAACTAAGGAATCCAGAAATTATCTTATTGTGTGTTATCTTGGGCCATTCATGATCATATGCGAAGAATTCTGCGCTAATTCATAAACATTATTGTCATTAGATATTTTTCATGGCTATGTTATTTCACAACATAAATTTACAAAATATGTAAGTGGAAATACTCCAAAAATAGTAAGATTACTAAAATAAGAACGAGTATCATGATAAAGATATAATCCTTAAGTATCATTTGATCATGGCATTTACAAATTTATTTCTTTATCATGTTTTAATTGATGTTTACTTTTCAAAAGTTAATGTTAATGAGTCAAGCACCGAGATAACAGCCTTTCTTGGTATAAGACAATTAGGTGCCCTAGAATCACAGGACAACCCAATATAACAGGCATTCTATTTTTTTATCTTTAGACCATGTGACATCATCAATGACTTATTTTCCATTTAATATGTTGAGTTTAATTCATGATCATGGAACATTCCTTCATTACTTAATTCATTTACTATTTGGTCGCACGCCATCAAAAAAATAAAGAAAAAATTGTTATTATTCATTAGTTTAAAATAGGATGTCCTGAAATAGCAGGATGAATCAATGTTGCTCAAAAATGTTAACATCCTCAGTTTACTTAATATAGGTTAAATCCAGTAGAGACTGCCGGTATAATCAGTGATTGTTATTGCCCAAGTTTACATCCACCTATGGCTCAGGCTAAAGAGCTGGACGGTGTAAACAACTGAAGCAAAAAATAGCAACTTCGTACCCCCCTGGTCTGTACTAGGTATTTCTTTATGACTTACCTAAAACGGATCCCACAACAGTCATTTACATCCATACGTTCTTTGAATCTGTTACAAATCTGTAAGAGAATATAAGTTAATCCGTTAAATTATATCGTTTAGATATACATCGCAGTTTAGCAATAGTTTCTTTCCTAAATAGCAAAAGTATAACATATTATATTTAAGTCTGATCAAATATAACATGTATAACTGCCTTAAGCCTGTATTCCAAACTCCCATGTTGATACTGCCTAACATCCTTTATGTCATTCAATAGAGAGTAGTAAAAACCTTTCTAGTAATAAATAACATACATAATGTGTATATTTAACCTTTATTCCCACTGCCTACATGCCCGTAGCCAGCTTTTCTCAGAGGGGGGTTCGTTTTTTGAGTGGCAGTTTGGTTTTTTTCCCAGGGGGGTTCGTTTTTTGAAAAATTACTTTTTTTTTGGATTTAGTGTCATATTTTACATTAAAAATTAGAGAAAATGTCCTGCAATGGGGGGTCCGTACGAACCCCCCAAACCCCTCTTGCTACGGGCCTGGCCTATATCTTAAATCAGCATCAGAATTAGCATATGAAATAATTATAGGCTATACAGTAATAATATGGTTAAGATACTTCAGCTCTACAAGATCTCATCAACAAAGATTTTTTTATTTCATTTAAGAAACATAATTGTTTCTAAGTAAAATATCTTATTGGCAATTCTGGCCTAGTATCGTGTTTCATTAAAATAAACAAGGCTTTTGAAAGTTCATGCTTTCCTTCCAGAATCACTACTTCTTATGGAAAAAGCCTTTTATAAGCAATATTTGCATAAATGTTTTCAAAAGCTGTGGTATATTATGTTACATTCTTACTGGATTTATCAAGCCAAGTGCTCTTTCCCTTTCATCAGATCCTAGTGTATTCATATCTGGATGAAACTCCTCATTTGGAAGAGTTAAGGACAATTCCAATACCCTTACTAGAAATTGAAAAAAAGAGAAAAAGAAAAGAATTGAATAGATTAGCTATATCAACAGAGGGCAACAAACAATGGAAAACATGAACCACAGACACAAACACATTATCAATTTTACTAATTATATAACTATTGAAATAAAGTACAATTGGTAAGTTAAACACAAGGAAAAAAATACAGAATGATATACTTTGACTATCTATGAGAAACTCTGCAAATCTGTGATACTCCTTTCCTATATTTTTGTCTATAAGTTTATCATAAAAATATCGAGGTGTCCTGAATGCCTTTGAAATAGCTATGGTCATTTTGACCCTTCTTATTGAAGTTAGGAAATAGACAATCTTTGGCTTCATAGTATTTATAGTTACTGTAAGAAACTTTTTTCAACAAAAATCACCCCCCAAAAATGTACATCATTGTTATGTGGCTTGACAACTTTGTTGTTATCCAGAATGAAGAATATTGGTAGTCTGCGGGTAAATAAGGTATTAAATCCATAGATATTGTTTGTTTATGGAAATATGTCTTATTACATGAAAGTTATACTGAGTAAATGTCATATTGTACTATTTGAAATCTATGATATGAATTCTATTCTAGAATTGAACTTTCACAGCATTTAACCCTAAAGAATTCATAGGTGACCTTTAATCCTATTTTTGTGCTGAATGTGCTATCAAAATTGTTTTGAAGTTACCAAAATCTTTTCAGACTTTTTCTATTCACTATATATAATCTTTGACTAGTTAACTATTAGATTAAGTAGATAATTTGAATAAACACATACTAGTATTCTTAACAAAATTCTAGTTTTTGTTGAATTTTGCTAAAGAAGGTCATACTGTTGCTACTTATACCATCGATCATGAAACTATGAAACCTGTTTAGTAATGAAACCAAATCTCTTTAAAATATGTCTAATCAAATTCTAAACGTTAAAGTACTGTAGTAAGAGACCCTTTTAAAAAGATAGGAACAAGATTATGCAAAAGGTTAGTCTAATTATAAACATACCTTCACTTGTGCAGTTGGCAAGCAAAGGATCTGAAATGAGAAAAGAAAGATCAAAGTTTATCAGGAAATAGTTAAAAACACAATGCTGCATACTTTCCAATCAGATAATATATCTACAGATGCAATCTGTCAGGAAGGTTTTTGACCTAAAAGTGATCACATTCCACAATACCAAAGAAGAGATATATAGTTTCACTCTTGTTGTCATGAGAGTTTAAAACATACAGAACTCACTAACTCATGCTTGAAAGTGTTGTATGTGTACAGTAGTGCAATACATTGGGGTTCATTTCATAGCCATGTTTGTGAGCATAAAGGCATTTAATTTCAAGATGTATGGATATTGTTTCAGTCTTAGGTCAAAGCTGTTCACATAATGTTGCATACAATGACTGTTATTTTTGCAAAAGTACTCCATTCATGTACTTTGGTTGATATTACAAATGCTATTTACTATTTGAGGACAAATACTGCCTGAATATCTTATTCCTGTGTTTCATAAAATACATTTCATTCTGAAAAGACTCGTACGATTGGAAGCTCACCTGTTTATGCTATACTAAATTAGCAATCCTAACATCCAATAGATTATGAACTTCAGGTTCCCCCGGTCTTACCCTCAGGGCTAGGGATACCTCTAGCCCTGTAGACCCCACCAACTACGATTATAAATTGCTGGATTTCCCAAGGATTTCCATGGATTTCCCCCAGAAATCCCTTAAATTTGTTTTGATTGGGGATGTTCAATCCTAAAATATTAGAATTAGAGGAATCTGGTATGAAGCATGGAATAGAGAATTAAATCAGCTTGTGAACGATATATTTGCCATTTCTGTACGCTCAATATTATTTAGAGTGTTCTGTTTGGGAAAATATGGAAAAATTATGGAAAAAATTGCCATTTTTCCGGGCGGCCACGGCGTGATTGGGGAGCACACCCTCGGGCGGCCATGCCCCGATTGGGGGCTAAAGGGCTAGCTTGCTAAACTGGCTGGCCTTATTTTTGAGGTTACAGTCCATAGAGGTGTACACGCTTAATTCCATTGCGCACTCCCTGGGTTTCGCCATGTCTGTCCAGGAAGGTATGTGGTCTAATTGTTTAGGATATTGTCCAAAGAGGTGGATATGGTGCAAAGAGGTGTGCACTTGCTTGCTTTTGCTTCTTTAAGGAAGGTGGTTTCATTGTTCAGGATATGGCTCAAATAGGCCTGCACTCTCAATTGCACTGTGTACTTCCTTGGCATTGTGGCCAAAGTGGCATGCATTCTCATTTGCATTATGCACTGCCTTGGTTTTGATCTCTGTTAAGGAAGGTGTCAGCGCTTCCTGCAAGGAGCTGAGGCTGATCTAAAGTCCTTGTAAATAGTGTCCAAGGCAAGCTGAAGTAGATCCATTTGAAAAGCATACATTCACTTTTACAGGTACATAATAGCATTTTTATTCATCATAATTCTGTTGGCTGTATAGCAGTTCAGTGCAAAACAAAGTTTTTGCATAATTTGTAATATGGTCCGGCAAAATATATTGATTATTTCCTCCAAGCCATGGTGTGCATTCATATATTTTTGTTGATGTAAGGAAAAGGTCCTGCCCCATTAGACAGCGACTGTGTATTTTTATGCTATATAATTTAGCAGCGTAAGTTTATATATATATATATATATAATATATATATATATATATAAACTTACATATTATGTTCACATGTTACAATTAACTACACTTTCTTTTCAAATATCTATTGCAGTGTAATACAAAAAGGGAATTGAAAGTCAAGTGGTCCTCAAAAGAAAAAGGTTTTGTAACCTCAAAATAATCATTGAAACACATTTCATCTTCTTAATCTAGGCTTATCTAGATGCTAGATAATAAAGTAAAATGGCTTTGCTTACAGGTATAAATAAATGGCATCAGCAATATTGCATTCTTGCTGAAGCTAGTATTCACGGCTATTTACTTTACATCTGCCATGAATCTAGAGTCGTGAAATATATCTTATTGGTTCCTCTACTTTGCAAGATATTGTCATTTATAAACTGTAGATTGCCTTTGTTTTCCTATTACTGTATGAACCATTTCCGGCAATTAGGTCTCATATTACTTAATATGAGAGCAGGTTTCCCTGTAGGTGTTCCCTGTGATTGAGTCGATTGATATATCATTGTAGATGATTGTGGTGAACTGTTCTTACCTGGTGTAGTTTGTACAAGAGTGGTTGGTGCCAGAGTGGTGGCCCCAGGTGTGGTTGGTGCATCAGTGGTTGGTGCAACAGTAGTAACTACAGGAGTAGTTGGTGCATCAGTGGTTTTAGCCACAGTTGTAACTACTGGTGTAGTTAGTGCATCAGTGGTTAGTGCCACAGAAGTAACTTCTGGTGTTGTTGGTGCCATAGTAGTTACTACTGGTGTAGTTGGTGCATCAGTGGTTTGTGCCAGAGTTGTAACTACTGGTGTAGTTGGTGCATCAGTGGTTGGTGCAAGAGTAGTTGCTACTGGTGTAGTTGGTGCATCAGTAGTTGGTGTAACAGTAGTTACTACAGGAGTAGTTGGTGCATCAGTGGTTGGTGCAAGAGTAGTTGCTACTGGTGTTGTTGGTGCATCAGTAGTTGGTGCCACAGTAGTAACTACAGGAGTAGTTGGTGCATCAGTGGTTGGTGCAAGAGTAGTTGCTACTGGTGTAGTTGGTGCATCAGTGGTTGGTGTCACAGTTTTAACTACTGGTGTAGTTGGTGCATCAGTAGATGGTGCCAGTGTGGTTGGTGCACCTTCAGTTTGTACCAGAGGTTCTTTCACTGGTGTTGTTGGCATACCAGTGGTTGGTTCAACAGTAGTAGTGTATACTCTGGTTGGTACTATCGTAGTTGGTTCCATTGTAGTTGTTACTAGGGTGGTTGGTGCACCAGTGGTCGGTTCAACAGTAGTAGTTTTTTCCAGTGTAGTTGGTGCAATAGTGGTTGGTGCCAGTGTTGTTACTACTGGTGTAGTTGGTGCATCATTGGTTGGTGCCACAGTTGTAACTTCTGGTGTAGTCGGTGTATCAGTGGTTGGTGCCAGTGTAGTTGCTACTGGTGTGGTTTGTGCATCAGTGGTCGGTGCCACAGTTGTAACAACTGGTGTAGTTGGTGCATCAGTAGTTGGTGCCAAAGTTGTTACTACTGGTGTAGTTGGTGCATCAGTGGTTGGTGCCACAGTTGTAACGACCGATGTGGTCAGTGCATCAGTGGTTGGTGCATCAGTGATTGGAGCCACAGTTGTAACTACTGGTGTAGTTGGTGCATCAGTGGTTAGTGCATCAGTTGTTGCTACTGGTGTAGTTGGTACGTCAGTGGTTGGTGCAACAGTAGTTGCTGATGGTGTAGTTGGTGCATCAGTGCTTGGCACCAGAGTTGTAACTACTGGTGTTGTTGGTGCATCAGTAGTTGTTACCAATGTAGTTGCACCTTCAGTTTGTACCAGAGGTTCTTTCACTGGTATTGTTGGTGCACCAGTGGTTGCTTCAACAGTAGTAGTGTATACTCTGGTTGGTACATTCGTAGTTGGTTCCATTGTAGTTGTTACTAGGGTGGTTGGTGCACCAGTGGTTGGTTCAACAGTAGTAGTTTTTCCCAGTGTAGTTGGTCCAATAGTGGTTGGTGCCACAGTAGTTGCTACTGGTGTAGTTGGTGAATCAGTGGTTGGTGCATCAGTGGTTGGTGCCACAGTTGTAACTACTGGTGTGGTTGGTGCATCAGTGGTTGGTACCACAGTAGTAGCTACAGGAGTAGTTGGTGCATCAGTGGTTGGTGCATCAGTTGTAACTACTGGTGTGGTTGGTGCATCAGTGGTCAGTGCCATAGTAGTTTCTACTGGTGTAGTTGGTGCATCAGTGGTTGGTGCCAGTGTCGTTACTACTGGTGTGGTTGGTGCATCAGTGGTTGGAGCCACAGTTGTAACTACTTTTGTGGTTGGTGCATCAGTGGTTGGTTCAGTAGTAGTTTCTACCAGTGTGGTTCTATCATTAGTAGTTTCTAACAGTGTGGTCACATGTGTTGTGGTCAGTGTTTCTGTTGTGAGTGGTGGTGTGCTTTCATGTGTCGTTGTTTGTGCTTAAGTAGTTTATGATAAAAGGTATACTCTTCAGCTTAATTCACTATGTAAATCATTTCAAATTATATCTTTTTAGATAAGTGAAAGATGGAAAGAAAACAATGCCCAGGTCACAGACTGAATATTTTACCGTTGACTTTTAGCAGATCATCTCATCTTTGACTATAATTATTGAAGTATGTTTAAACGATTAATAAAATGTTGCATAAAAATAGTTCTTCTTAAATTGTACCTTCATGCAGAAACAGTTATCAAATCTTTCATATTCTGCTGACAGAAGAGTTTAAAAACTCTGTATAGGGCTAGTTCTTACCTTCAGTTGTGGTGGGTGGATGGGCTTAATATATTTAAGGATAGACCCCAGTGATGAGCGGCCCATTAAAGAAAGCATTAATGTCTTCCTCACTATGGCTCTGATCATAACGTGTTATACATCATTTTAAAGCCTTAATTTTTCTCTTTCTAAGGATATACAAAAGGTGATAATGTGTTTTGAATTGCAAATTCAGTCAAATAAAAAGATTTTTTAACTTTTATTTTTTGAACAAGGATATCTTGTTTAATATTTATCTGGTATGAATAACATTTTACACAAAGGTTCATAAGATTATTATGTAGGGAATGGTGTCTCAGATTTTTGATTAAGGGCCTAGATTTTATTTTATGAGCAAAGACGGCAACAAAAGCGGGAAACTTTTTGATATTTTTTGTTTATACCATTTTCTACATTTCAGAAAAATGAAACTAGGGCCTATATCAAAATTCTGAGACACAGTTCCCTCTGTATATATCTCAAAAAGATACACCAAAAATTTGAAAGCTGTAAGTTAAAAAATAAGTGAGATATTCTTGTTCAAAAAATGAATTTGAATATCATGATTTTCAGGTTTGCAACCCATGTACAAAGCTATCGGTGTATGTATTTTTATATGATTTATATCAATAGATAATGTTATTTATTGGCTACATAATAATATTTGCGGTTTAATAGTACTACAGGAAACAAATATTATTATCACAACTAAAGTGAGACACGCCAATCACACTCCAATCACTGGGGTCTATCCTTAAAGCTATTTTGAATAGATGCTTAAAACATGAAATATTTATCTACTTAATAAATGATGTGTTTTACCTTCAGTAGTTTGTTCCATGGTAGGTTGGGTTGTACTATCAGCTGTTGCTGTCAGTGTTGTTCCCTCTGCTGCACTAGAGGTGTCAATGGCGGGAGCTGAGGTTGGTCCATCTGGAATGGTTGTTAATGTTTTCAATTTTATTCACTAACCATAACTACACGTTTTGGATTTCAATATTTGATTTACCTAATGATCTATTCAACATGGTTGACAAACCCATAGAATACCTCAGTACACATTAACTTTTCAAACTTCATGGTCAAAGAATGTGAAGATTATATTTCACTAACAGAGACATATTCTTTTTCCTGTAGAATTTCAAATGTTGCTTTTCTAGTAATACTAAAAAGAATTCTCTCAAGCATGGATAGCAAATTTCTTGAGTTTTACTTGAAGGTTAGCCTAGATCAGAATGCATGCTGGGTAATACGTAGACAAATCACAAGGCTTAGTACATGAATTTCCATGAATCATATCACCGTTTTTAGCTTAACATGATGAAAAACTAGAGACCCAATTTTTCTAAATTTACATCTATATATATTTCAGTATTATCTATTTCTTTTGGATACATCTTTCCTTTATGTATCCAACAGTTATTCATTAAGTTTGAAAGTACAAAATCATGAAACATCTATTGAACGCCTTGAATTAAAAAAATGATAAATGCAACCTGAGTACAGGCCATGTTTTTACCTTGGGTAGTTTGTATTGTGGTAGGTTGGGTTGTACCATCAGCTGTTGCTGCCAATGTTGTTCCCTCTGCTGCACTAGAGGTTTCACTGGTGACAGCTGAGGTTGGTCCATCTGCAATGGTTGATACAATTAGTAACTTATCAATATCAAAAATAAATGAGATTCTTACAGACTGAAATACACAGAAGCAAATAGAAGACAACTTTTTACTTTACATTGTACAATATCCTCCAACATATGATAAAAGGATAAGAAAAACAAACTTTCCAATCAGCTAAATCCCCAGACTTATTTTTTAGACTATATCCTAGATATTTTTCAGACCACTCATCCTGGTGTATTATTAATATTCAGTTGACAGAAGAGTGTTCAAAATACAAATTCAGTATAAGGCCATGCCCAGGGGCAATCCCAGCAAGGATGTAACATCGCAAAACATTCTGATAAGTCTTCTGGGCAGCTAAACCTCTGGAATTATTTTTCAGTCTACATACTAGGAACTTTTTATGTGTGATATTGATATTCAGCTCACAGAAGATCTGATATTAAGCGATGTAAAAGAGTTTCTCTTTTCATCATCAAGTTTTATATGGTTTTGCCTCCACCTATGACCATTCTCAAATATAAAAACAATATAATTATTTTAAGCTATTTTGAATAAATGCTTAAAGAGATGTTCTCGTCCTTGAGATGGACGTAATTTGCTACGTTGTAACCCTCTGCCTGCCATGCCAAATTCGCAATGTGACTAATGACGTTGCGTTATTATGTTCAAAAAGTGCAAAAGAGGGCATCGGATGTTGTGTCGTTAGGCTAACGTCTGTGTATGTTAGCCTAACGACAGCAGGACGAGAATGTCCCTTTAAAACATGAAATGTCTAACTTTTTACCTTCAGTTGTTTGTTCTGTGGTAGATTGGGTTGTACCGTCAGCTGTTTCTGCCAGTGTTGTTTCCTCTGCTGCACTAGAGGTTTCACTGGCGGGAGCTGAGGTTAGTCCATCTGGAATGTTTGATACGATTAATAATTCATGAATCTGACAGATGAGAATACAGATTGAACAGATTGAACAGATTGAAATACCCAGAGACAAATAGAAGAGGTCCAACAGGATTTCCTTTCTCACATCTTTGTATTTTACCTTATACATTTTCTGGGTAGCTACACCTCTACAATAACTTTTAAATCTACATACTAGGAATTGTTTATATGTGTAATTGATATTCAACTGTTTTTACCTTCGGTAGTTTGTTCTGTGGTAGGTTGGGTTGTACCGTCAGCTGTCACTGCCAATGTTGTTCCCTCTGCTGCACTAGAGGTTTCACTGGCAGGAGCTGAGGTTGCTCCATCTGGAATGGTTGATAAGATGAGTAACTTATCAATTTGACCGATTAGATTTTTACTCATTGAAATACCCAGAGGCAAATAGAAGAGGTTCAACAGGATTTCCTTACTCACATTTATTCATTTTACCTTCTACAATATCCTCCAAAATGAGATAAAGGGATGAGAAACTAAACTTTCTGATCAACCAGATCACTAAAAAGACTTAGTTTTAGACCACATTCTAGGAACTGCGACACCCACACTGGTAGGTGATTGATATCCAGCTGACAAAAGACTGCTCAAATACATTTTCTGGGTAGCTAAACCTCTACCATTACTGCATTGCCCAAGTGAAAGGAAAAGATGATGGCAGGCTTGGGTAAAGTAAATTTTATTTTGTAATAAAATTAATGTTATCAAATTAATTTTGATAAGAGAGGATTTGAGGTAATAAAATTTGTGAGAGGAAGATGAAATGATTGAAAATGAGGTGTGGGTTGGTGGGTTTTGATATGAAGGAGTGGTGTGGTTGGTGGTAATTGAAGGAGGAAGGGGTTTTATGGGAGGAAGTGATTGAAGGTGTGTGGTGAAATGAGGGGTGTAGAATGTTGTGTATGTAAAACCAGGGGGAAATAGCAATGATCCAGCCTGCTACCTATAAAGGTGCATGCTACAACAATTACTTTTAAGTCTACATACTAGGAACTGTTCATGTGTGTAATTGATATTCAACAGTTTTTACCTTCAGTTGTTTGTTCTGTAGTAGGTTGGGTCGTACCATCAGCTGTTGCTGCCAGTGTTGTTTCCTCTGCTGCACTAGAGGTTTCACTGGCCGGAGCTGAGGTTCGTCCATCTGAAATGGTTGATATGATTAGTAACTCATCAATCTGACAGATGAGATTTTTACTCATTGAAATACCCAGAGGCAAATAGAAGAGGTCCAACAGGATTTCCTTACTCACATTTATTCATTTTACCTTCTACAATATCCTCCAATATGAGATAAAGGGATGAGAAACAAAACTTTCTGATCAACCAGATCGCTAAAATTACTTAGTTTTAAACTACATACTAGGCACTGCTCATATGCATACTGGTGGGTGATTGATATTCAGCTGACAAAAGAGTGTCCAAATACATTTTCTGGGTAGTTAAACCTCTACCATTACTGCATTGCCCAAGGATAAGATGATGGCAGGCTTGGGTAAAGTAAATTTTATTTTGTAATAAAATTTATATGTTATAAAATTAATTTTGATAAGAGAGTATTTGAGGTAATAAAATTGGTGAGGGGAAGATGAAATTATTGAAAATGAGGTGTGGGTGGGTGGGTTTTGATATGAAGGAGTGGTGTGGTTGGTGGTAATTGAAGGAGGAAGGGGTTGTATGGGAGGAAGTGATTGAAGGTGTGTGGTGAAATGAGGGGTGTAGAATGTTGTGTATGTAAAACCAGGGGGAAATAGCAATGATCCAGCCTGCAACCTACAAAGGTGCATGTTATAACAATTACTTTTAAGTCTACATACAAGGGACTGTTCATATGTGTAATTGATATTCAGCTGTTTTTACCTTCGGTTGTTTGTTCTGTGGTAGGTTGGGTTGTACCATCAGCTGTTGCTGCCAGTGTTGTTCCCTCTGCTGCACTAGAGGTTTCACTGGCGGGAGCTGAGGTTAGTCCATCTGGAATAGTTGTTGACATTTTCAATAAATTTCATTTACTACCAATAACCACACATTTGGTTCAGCTATTGAAAATTGAAATTGGTAATACCCTCTACTGGATTCAGTAGCATTTAGATCTTACCTTGGATATACAGAAATTAACAACTATATATAAGCAACATTGCAGCTAAAAAGATTTTGCAGGTTTCAGATTCACCCCCTTGAACTAACTTTCTTACCTTAGATAGACAGAATAGATCTTACCTTAGATAGACAGAAATTAACAACCATATGAGCAACATTGCAGCTAAGAAGATTTTGTAGGTGTACAGATTCACCCCCTCGAATAAGAATGAGAAGGCAACCCTCACCGGCTATTTTTAATTTTCAAAGACAGTGACTATTCTGCAGTGCAGTATTCTCCACTCCAAGGAAATAGTCTGTGAAAGTACACTGCTATGTAGGTAGAATACTTGCCACAAGCGGGTAAAGATTACCAGTGGCAGATTTAGAGGGGGGCACGGGGCGTGCACCCCTTCGAATCCTTTTTGGCCAAATTAATTTTAGCTTTTTTCTAATGTAAAATTCTGAAAAATTGGGGGCGTCCCCCCCCTTTCTATTAGCATGTCCCGCCTTTTTAAAAAGCTGGATCCACCAATGGTTACTACGCCCTCTGGCATAAAACTAGTCCTGTGTTTTTCACTGTAATGTGGCTTGCAGGGGCCAACCGAGTGGTTGCTGTAGCACAGAGACAAGTCTCCGTAAAGAGAGGGTCATGTTGCAGAATGGACAATGACTAATGTAACTTACCTGGATTACTGGTCTCTGTTTGCATGCTCTCTTCGGTAGTAGAAGCTGAAACAAGATACAAGCACTTTACAGAAAGGAAATGATGGTGAAGCAACTGTTACAAGAAAGCCTTCCTTGAAAAAACACCCTGCAAAGTATTTCAGAAGATATTCTGTGTGTTCTCATCTGATTTACATATATGTCGTAGTTTGTCCCGGAAAATATCGTTTGATTCAGTGTAATAGTATTTTGGTAGGCTATTGCCTGCCAAGTAGTATTTGTCATATATGGATTTGCATGCATAGGCCTTATAGTAAAGAGAAAATTTGATTTGAGAAAGTTACACATATATGTAGATAATTGGGCTGGTTGAGGATGTGGCTGAAAATAATGGATCTTAGAAATTTGTGAAAGGTTCAAACTTTCAGCAAAATTAAATTTAATTCTATTTAATAGAGAATTTGACAGTGCATTTTTGTCTGAATTTTCCAACTTTTAAGTTGACTAAAGGCAATAAAATATTATGCATTGTAAACGCATGAAGAACGTAAAGTTAACCAGATGACCAACCAGAACTATTCCCATTTCCCTTACAAAAAAAGAAATACATAAAAATAACATATTACACCATCCCGTTGGTCACCCTTGTTGTCCTACAACGTTGTCACAACATTGTGAAAATCATGTCTTGTTACTCTACATCTATGATAATATCAATATCAGTCTGATATTCATTACTGGCCAGATAGGAAATGCGCAGAAATGTATACAGTGCAAAAATTACTGAGGAGAGGAGCACCGTGACTTTTAGGGGTTTGAGGTAGGACTGTTACGGTGTGATTTTGCTGGACCTCGTATTAGAGATGGAGGTGGGGGTCCTTCAATCTACATGTTCCGCAGATATTCACTTAGGGATTTGTGAGTAAGCCGTCGATCGTTTTAGCTTGCAATTGGTTGAATTATGTTACCTACTTCTATGTATTTTAATCATTAGTATCCAGTTTTATTAATGTAAGTTCAATTTCAGTGATGTTTGACCGACAACGTGATTAGAGATGTTCTCAATCTGATTAGGGGTTAATGAAATATAACAAATGAACCATTGTCCTTACACAACTTAATGTTACCTTGTAGTTGTGTTAAAATGGCCCCCTTACGTAATGGGGAGGAGAAATACATTCCCAGGTCACTGGGTATCAGCCGTAGGTTATCAATGTATCTTGTCAGGAACCAGTGGCAAAGAAAGTTCCCGGCGTGGTACACTGATAACTATATAGCTGGTACCCACAGGCCAAGAAAAGTACTCCCTTTCATTGGACAAATGAATTTTCGTTAATGACCTACTGATTAGAAAGTTAGTCAACAAGGATTTAGTTTTCTAATGGTAAGATTACATAGACTAGGGTTAGAAAGTGAGAATTTCTTTTCACTTTGGGCAGTGGTGGCCTCTGCTTGTGTTGTTGGTGCTGGTGCTTCCACCACCGGTGGCGCTGTATAGAAAGGGTCGATGAAAATATAATTATATTGTGTTTTAACATGGAAAGTTTTCAATAAATAATCGTTAGGGTAGCTCCTTGGCATATTGAATGACAATTTGAATATAAGAATTATAGTAGACATGCTGTGAAGATAATGGCGTCATCTAAGTACTGCCTAATTTGTGATAATGCAATCCGTAATGGTGTTTTTTGAAACAAAAAGAGCACCATATGTCTTACCACCATATTCACATAACAGGACCCGCGGGGTTCCTCCAAAGATATCATTAGTAATGGCTCTTTCCTCCTTGGTTCCTCCAAGGCTAGGGTTACTGGATGACCAAACGGTTGCAGTACAGCTCAACAAGTTAAATTTGGTATGTCCTTTTTCGATGATCAACCTGGGACTAATATATTTTGCTTACTTTCGTAAGTCTTAATCATGATAAGCCTCATTGAGTTTCATATATCTACAACTTGGTGAGTCTTTTCACTATGGTCAAGCGTAGTGAGCCTTAAATCTATGAGAAATCATGCCAAATCATTTATCCACGATAATCCTGGGCGAATATTGTCTATAGTGAAACTTAGTCAACATTACATATCCATAACCCTCCTGCAGCTGAGTAGGTTATAATTATCTGGTATTAACATTGGGGAGCCTTATATCAATGATAATCATTGGTACGATGACCGTTATATCAACATTTTCAGCGAAATTTTTCAAAACTGCTTAAATACTCAGTAAAATATGATGGGATTTGAACTTACCAAGTACCAGAAGCCTCCGACCTCGTCGCACATCTGAAATAAAAAGGATTTGTCATTAGTGCACCATATAATTTAAATATGATATGAATGTCAATTCTTCCTTCCATGATTTGCTTGTTCCTGACAGACGCGTGAGAACCTTATTTTTGAGAAATGTCAATGTCATTACCAGGTGGTGCTAGTGGGCAAAGAGCAATATACATCTAAATCTGTTTAGTCAGGCGCTATATATATTTGTTTGAACCTTGGTGTGAATTGTGATTTAACTATTGCTAATGTTCTTGCAATTTAACTATTACTAATGCCTAAAAAAGAATCTTTGAAATTAGAGACATCGCAATTTTCACACTCGAGAGCAATTGTGCAGACGCTTCTTAATCACTTCAAAGAAGTAGGTCCCAAATTATCACATTGCTAGAGTAGCATTCGCCTAGTGGAATACGAGGGTATACTCCACCGCCCGAATTTACTTGTGATTACCAGTGGCAACATAGACATATTATCTATATGGTGGCAATAAGTTCAATATAGTCATATGTTATCACCCGCATGTCCAAGCAGCGGTACGTACGAGAGTCAGTGCGTAATACACAATTACACAGTTCCGCACTTGCGAGCACACACGGGGCCACTCTGGTGATTACACCAACTGGACTAATGTCTTGCAGAACGCTCTTGAGAGAATGAAATTTACTCGCCAAATGACGTCACATGCCCATATAAGGTAAACCGTGCAATCGTGTATTGGGAGTTTCAGATCCTCCCAGGCATGACGCAACGTAAACGCAAAGTATCTTTTATCTCAGCTCTCATAATGTACTTCAAAAAGGTTTCATCATAAATGTACTTTTGGGCCTAAATATTACATGACTATTCAATTATAGATACCAAATTTTGCTCTTTTAGCCATATGATTGGGAAGGTTTGAGATACGTTGACCTATCGAGATGCGTTGTGGGATCTGAAACTCCCTATTGACAGGCTGTACGTACGGCTCCTCATTTACGGTATTTTAGACATATTTAGAGAACTTTTTGGGTGATAAAATATAGAAGACCCTTAGGGGTTGTGCTCTGGGTGCAGGCCGAATCGCCAGGTGCAGTACAGCCCTTAATCATATCTAAGGTTAATCATACAAAATTTGGTAATTGTGATTAGAGCATCATGTACGACTGAGTGATGATTGTAAGGTCATAATGAAATATTTTGGAAATACTTTATGATAACCAAGAAAAAAGATACTTTGCGTTTGCGTTACGTTGCACCTTGGAGGATCTGAAACTCCCTATTACATGCCGCTCCTAATTTTTAGTATTTAAATATATATCATTACTTACCGGTATCACCGTATGTAAGACCCTGCCGTAGCCGCTGTCTGACGGGCGTCCCGCTGTGGGCACACCGCCCGCCCCGCTCCCCGTGAGGCCCCACCAGTACGTCCAGGTAGTGCTTCTTACGACACGGGCGGAACGCCACGTCCCCTCCTCCACGGTCGGGGAGGAACGCCATCCCAGCGTCTCCTCCTCCACGGTCCCACGTCTCCGGACCGCCCCCTGCCGGCCGAGCCCGCCCGACAGGCGCCGAAGTGTTCCCGACGAGCTCCGAGTCCCTCCCGACGGCCCTGGCTGGACTGTGGCTGCCATCCAGACCTGGAACAATTAAAACAGTAGGAATAATCAGGGACCGATTGAGATGGAGGAGAATGGGGCCCCTGTTCCCGTTTTTGGACAAAATATCGATTTTCTTAGATACAAAACGAAAAAAATCCACTCAAACGCCCAGAGGATCTCCCGAAAAAATCTGATATTAGGGCGCATCCCCTTTTGATAATGTCCCGACCCGCCCCTGGTTATATATACATTGATAGATGAGAGAAGAAAAAGAATGTATATAAAACTGACGAATCTAGGGTCTTTAGTTTCTTTTATTCCAACTCCTATTTCTAAATTATCGTTGGTCAAATTGGAAGTCGAAGTGTCCCTCCCGGCCCCCACGTTGTGCTTTACACCAGTAGTGACGGATCCAGCAATTTGAAAAGAAAACGTCAATATTCTGGGAAACGGTGGAGGCGCACGCCCCTTTCCTCGGCCTAGGTCGGCCCATGAGATGAATCAAGGGATTTTTCAGGTTCAGTTGACCTAGCTATATTGTTAATATTGAGCCATATAAAGAAGTTACTTACAGGAAAACCAGAGTGGCTGCTTTGGACCTCCGATTGAGTGAGCGTTCAGGGGCCCTGGGCTGTGGAACCGAACTGGCATGATCAACCACAACTACACCCCCCCTCCCCCACCCCCCCCCCCCCCACACACACACAATCTACACACTTCTGATATAACAACAAGTACCGACCCTTGACCATTTGACTGCATGGGCATGCAGTCATTCTCACTGTCCTCTGCATGTTCCCAGGCCACCAGTCAACACTGCAGATTGAGGAGGTCAGTGTTACCTTTACCTGGGTTCGCATTTCTGCTCGGAGAAGGCGCCAATCTTAGATAGATAGGTGTATAGACTACAATTACCAGAGATGGTATAACGTCAAGAATGCTATAATAGTAGACAACATGGTCAAACCCTGTTATTGGGCCCAAGGGCGCCACCTGGCTGTTGGATTATCATTACACTCTTAAAGTTTGTGTATGGTTTGAAGACCAATGTAAAGTACGTTCATCATGTAAAGAGATAGGCCTACCTATGTGCTCTTTGAGTATAGTTTCTGATTGTGTTAAAGTTCCCAAAATAAACTACGAATGACCAGGCCAGTGAGACATGGTTGACTGGTTGATCACCCAGCCAGCGGAAGAATGACTACATGTATACGCATTCAAACAGCACTGTCCAATCTTGATATTCTTTTAAATGTTATTACCCGCCCCACGAGCCGACGAGCAGTACTAGTGCTAATCTGGGCAGTGCATATTGACAGGCCGTAAGTACCACTCCTCACTTTCAGTTGATTTAACATTATTTTGATCTTTGTTTGGATGATAAAATAGAAGAAACTTTGGGGTCATCCTCAAGTGGCTGAACGACCCCTCGGTACATGATAACCACCTTTAGGTCGTACGGCCAGCCCCCCGCTCTTCTTATAATATTATCAGGAGCGGATCCAAAGTTGTTGTTTTTTTGTTTTTTTTAAAGGGGGGGGCGCCCTTTTGTAGAATTTTCCACTGGAAGTTTTACATTAATAAAGATTAAATATTTTGGCAAAAATAGAGGGTGCGGGCCCTAGGGGTGCGGGCCCCCAGCGCCCCCAGCGCCCCCAGCAACCCCCCCACCCCCACCCCAATCCGCCATTGAATATAGAAATTTGAAATTACCTTGGGTGAACGCAGGTGGGACAAATGTCGTCAGGACCAGAAGCAGCAGGAGTAGTGCGCTTCCCGCCACACCAGAGGGCGCCCTGGTCACTCCCGGTGTGGCTCCCAGGGGGCGTGTCGGGCGGCGGGAAGACGCCGGAACCTGCCTGCTTCTGTCGGCATCTCTGTCTACGGGGCTCTCAGCATGGGGGTCCTGGGAATACAGAGTAATATTATTTAGACTGATTGATATTATATTAACTGATGAAATAATAATGGGATAATAATATTAATTGTCACTAATACAGGTTTTAATTTACATCAATCAATTAATCTTTTCAAATTACAATAAGCTACTAGGTTTACAATATCATTGCGTATAGGCCTATGTAAACTTCCTGGAGATACTATAAAATTGCTTCACATTTTCCAAAACCTTTTTATTTTGTTTACATTTTCAATGTGAAATAATTTTCAGGAAGAATAAAACACTACACAATTCAAATTTCTTTGGTGCCCTTTCTGTATGATTAATTCAAGATCAGGAAATTTCAGTGGATCGGACATGGAATAAAAGTGAAAAAACACCATTTGTATATGCTTTTTACTGGTTCATATTTGATTACAGCGGGGCAGACAAAAATCTGCTCTTTTATTTTGGATCCGCATCCAACAAAAATCATTATTCACATAACAATTGCGACATTACTGAAAAGGCTTAATAAAACTTCTGCAGTAATAAGTTTGAGTTTACCTCTGAGAGTGAGCAGCCCATCCGGGCTACGAAAAGTCCAGTTAATTTTGAAAAGGCAACGCTGGTGGGTGGCCGGGTGGTGTGGCCACGAGGAGGGGTTGGTTCTGGCGAGGGGGTCACGGTGGAAAACATCCTCTCTCAGCTTGGTCAATCTTCACTGCAGGGCTGTGCTGGCTCTGGTGGTGCTTGGGGCTTACCGCTTATATACTGAAATGCCTGAAGGTGGTGAATGGCATTTGCGTTGCTCTTGAAGACTCTAAAAAAGCAATTTGATGGAATGTTAAGTACATGTGTTTATGGGGGTGTTGATTTGGGGTGGGATCCTGTGTCACACGTTGAACTTGAAAAATCTTCATGTCGCCTGTACTTATAATTTCATCTTCCATGTTGAATCATTTTAAGAACCTTCCAAGTCGCAGGTCGTATTTGAGAAAAGGTTATGTTACCCTGTCGATTTTCAGGGTCTGTGAGTGTGTCTGTATATAAGAGAATGTGTGTGTGAGTGTGCATTTGTGGATGTATGGATGGGTGTGGGTGTGTGCGTGTGAGTGTATGTGTGTAGGTATTTGAGTGTGAGTATATGTGTGTGTGACTGTTCTTGCATGTAAGTGTTGGTGGGTGCAATCATGTGTATAAGAGTGTGGGTGTGGATTTGAGTACTTTTTGCCTATGCGTATACGATGAATCATAATTATAGGTGCATGTGTGTGTGTGTGTGTGTGTGTGTGTGTGTGTGTGTGTGTGTGTGTGTGTGTGTAAGACATGACTTGCTTGTAAGTTGTTCTTAGACAAGATGACGTGGCAACTCATCTCGTCTTTTCATGGTCACTGACAGCTACTCATGTTTTGAATATTTGGTCCATTTAAGAAAGATTGAAACCTTAGCCTTTTATGATGGACTTTATAACACTGCTAGTTCAAAATTTGGATAAACTTGGATGTATTGCCAGTGTGACCCGATGCTTGCTTGGAATACGTTTTTGGGTCCAACTCCTATAAGTAGGGTACCAACATTGAACAAGGTTATTCATAAATTTTCTATTTGAAAAAAGAGTCTATTTGTGCAATTAATATTTTCCGAAATTGATTCAAAAGGTCAAAGAATCATCACATTTTTTTGTGGATAGCTCCCTTCATATCATAACATGGAGCAGTATTTTCCTTCATATTGATGCGAACGTTGAATGCTTTTAATTGCTTTTAAAGGTGAAGCGCAAAGGAGAAAATGAAAATCCCAAATATTGCACAAAACTCTTAATTAATGTATATTTTAAGCAGTATCAGACTTAAATTAGTATTTGTGGATAATACAATAAGCTAAATAAGCTTTTGTTAGGAGTGTGAATACACTCTCACAGTTTATCTCTCAGGGCTGTGACATCATCTAGGCTCTCAATCAGAGGGGTCTGTGTGTGCAGTCACCCATAACAATAGCCTTATCAGCTTGCCCTACATGTGTGAAAGAGCCTAGATGACGTCACATGTACTCAGTAGAAGCCACTGTGCATGTTAATTTTTAAACAATGATTACTCCTATATTTTTAGTAATTTTTCCAGTTACATTTAAAGAAATACAAAATTAATATAATATAAAAATTAAAATAGCCTTTGTTGTTCTACTTTAAAGAAGAAATCGTATTTTGAAATTCTGAAACATAAATAACTGAAAATATTGCTCATGAAACATTATGGATAATCATGAAATGCAATGCAGCAGGCTCTTCTGAACAGAGAACAACACAGATCATTCTAAGTAATCAAAATATGCCTTTGTATTTAAGCTGTAATTTCATTGGACAGATTTGGTTGAATTGCTGATATCTGGAGCAAATCTCTGCCAACCAGCCACAAATATTACTGAAATACCAATATGATGGTAGATGTTCAGAGCTGAATAAAACCATTTCCATGAATACTTTCATTTGCATGGCCCCCATGACGCACATTTCAAGTGTGCATACTCAAATCTCAAGAACAGCAAAATAATAGCATAAAACATGTCAAAAGGTGCAAAAGGGTACTCTCAATTTTAGCCAAATTTACTAGGATAGGGACCCAAGTTGTTGTTGTTTTTGTTGTTTTTTTTGGGGGGGGGAGGAGGAGCTATGCCTCTTACTGTCCACTGACGTATTTCTATGGCCACTTTTAGAATAGTACCAATCCCATTTGCCATATATATTCCTGTGGGGCTAGGTATCCACAGGTGCATAGAGGTGGTAGGGGTAATGGTAAGGAAGTAGGTGTAGGTCTATGTACACTGGGTTAGACCTACCCCACCGAGCAGCCACCACCCTGTGTGTCAATAGCTAGACATGGGACGACCTGGGCTCTCTGAACATCGGTCAACATGAACATAGTCTTCTGCATGGTCTGTCCCCAAAGAGGGGGCACTCTGTCTTTGAATGTAGGTACCATCTGCAAAAGTACAGCCCTCTATATATTTTGGGATGGGCATAATCTGACAGCCCCCCCCCCCCCCTTTTTTTTCAGGCTATAGTGTGTACAGCCCCACAAAAAAAGCATTTGTTGAAAGATTTTGTTTTCATAATTTGATTCCTGAACTAAATAATATTTCTTAGAAGCATTATGAAGGAACTGAATTGCATATTATGAAGGAATTGAATTGCATACAATAAACCTTTGATATAGAATGAAGGATAATAGCCTATCTTTGATATCTCCCCTCAAAGGTGTTATGATTATTTGACAGCCCCCTTTTTTTATTAGACACATTGGCGATTCACAGCTACAGCCCCTGGAGATTCTGACTGCAGTTGGTACCCATTTCTGGACCAAGTACCCCCCCTCCCTTCCTGCATCTACCCACACCTCCCCACGCCCGTTCTCTTGACAATTATTTATTTAGAATACTCAGTGCTGTTAATTGCATTCCTCCTGGCTGACTTAAGAGGGAAGTGGAATTATGCAAATAGCACATGAGAATCATGACCATTGCGGTTATGATAAATCCATATATGGGGTCCACACGATTTCCCAACAAGGTTTGGCATATTTCAATGCCGATTCTTACTATTCACAATCCAATTTTGATCACTCATGATTTTTGAAAGTCCTAGTGAAAATGACAGTCACCTAAGGACATGTTTTTATAATTGTACTGAAAAGGGTTCTTACTTTGGCTGCTACCACCTGTGTGTAGGTAAGGTGGCAGGAAGGGCCTATGGCCATCCCATGTTGAGCCCTAATCAGCACATACTCCCATACACACCACAGATAGCTGATTTACTGTATTTTTAGGCACCTGCAGGTTAATTTTGACTGATTTTGTAGACAAAACTCAGAAAAAAAACTATAGACAATTTACAAATATTTGCTTTATTTATATGCAAAATGAATGAATTTTCAAACCAACTTGAAAAATATTAAATTTTTATAGGTATGAAATGGAAAAAAGTGAATGCTAGTTTTCCATTATTTCAAACCAAAGTTATGCCATGATTTTTGAAAATTTCTATACTTATCTACTTGTCTACATATTTTCCAGAATGCACCTCGATTTAGGCTAATCTTCAGGTACACTTCAATAATTAAGCTATCTGTGGTTGGGAGAATTGGCTACAATTGGCAATCACCTACTGGGATTAGGCTGGGTTTGCATTAAGTCCATTAAAGTCACTAATTTGGCGAATTCATCACAGTTTTGATTCACCAAATGCAATACTGAATAGCAACTTCTTACAATTAAGATAAGTATTTGTTATCTAACTTGGAATTTTGATAGGTATACTGATGGCCAATTTAGGTCATTCTGTAGGTATTCAATTTTGGCAAATTTATTCTGAAACAAATTCGCTAGATTCATATTGCATTCACCATCAGCCATTTGGTAAGTGCGATCCCAAGTAGGTAATCAGTGGGGCACTGTTTTAAGGTTCGGAAATCTAAAACGCATTGAGTTTCTATACTAAATATCCAAATCTCAATTTAAAGGAGACTTATTCATGTAAGTCATTATGTAATGTGAGTCATTTAATGAACAATACTTGGACAAAGTCCAAAGGTACTTTGTTCATTTAAAAGGCTTCTGCGTCATTTCAGGCCCAGTGATTTGAAAAGAATCAATCAAAGTGGTGTAGACTCAAAAAATAAACAGCAAAAAGATTTTGGGGACGTTTCAAAACTGGTTTAATCCAATGCAATATTTTCCATAAGGGTGCAATAGTAATAGCTGCAGTTTATACTATTTTGAGTAGTAACAGTTATAAGCATGACCAATTGCTCATGCGCAATTTATAATTAATCCTTAAATATAAAAAGGGACTTTGATATAGAAATGAACAGGAGGTTAAATAAATCTGTGTAAATAGTTCAAAATGATATCTTAGCGGGGACGGGGAAGGCATTGTTGAAATCTCTGTTTAAAAAGTGATGTCGTGCCCCAACTGGGACAGAGGTATTTAAACACCACACATGGTCGGGTAGGGTGGGGACTGGCCCCCTCTCTGTACGAGCCCGCCAAGCCCTGAAGACACACATCCACCTCCACCTTTTTGTGTCTGGGTAAATTTGGTGGTTGGGGCCGCTTTCTATAGGGGGTATGTGGTAGATAAAGGTGTGAAGCATTAATGTTTGATTTACCACTTTTTTTATTTAGTTTATCCCCACAAAAATGAACATGGCATGATTTTCTCTGAGAAGATATATCTCATGTAGATAGACCTCTGGATTTGACAACTAGAGATAGATCTCCGGATTTGACAATTTTAATCAATTCTATTGTTCCGTAATGCTATAGGCTACTCATTTGATTAATTCTCACACACACAAATCTATAAGCCTTTAATTATAAGGTGTTCCTACCTGTTGGTGTCAGAGACAGATTTGAAGGAGGCCTAGGGGTCTTGTGCCCCCCACCTCTGACCAAATAGCATGCTTTTTAATGTAAAATCTTCAGTCCAAGAGGGTCCCACGGAAACAATTACAACAGGGCACCTGACCTTTGACTATTTGTGAATCCACACCCTTGGTTTAAAACTATTGGTGATAAGTCGACAGGTCCGCACGCCCTAGTATTACATCATTCTCATTTTTGTTGTTGATATTGTTATGTATACCGTTGTCTTTGTAGTTGTTTTGGATCTATGTTTAAGATAGTGTTACATAATCAACAAATGCACTATTCCTACTTATCCTCATGATTCCCATCCCATCCCTCCTTTCTAGAATTCCTTGGTCCACCCCCATGAGTATTCCTCAAGATCATATTTAGGCCCTTTGCTCAGGCCGTTAGGTATCAGTTTCCAGGCTAGATAACATAACCTCAAATACCCTATGAAACGTATTGTTAGTTGAAATTGTTAGTTTAAAATGTATAATATTTATCGTTTTATCAAGTAAGCAAGGTTTTTTTTATAGTATGTACGTTATTCTGTGGGTGCAGATCCAAGAACCGGAAAAGCTTTTCTATTGATAATAAAGACCTGATGGATCCTTGCACCACCAATGTGTGTATAGTGAAACACCACCGCAACGCCTCTTTTGAGTGAGTAAGCATCCTGAACTATGATGAACACCCCTGTAAATACTTGCCTTCTGCAGATAGGAAGGCGGGTCTATGAAATATGGTTGATGCCCCTCCCCATGTACAATCCTTTTGATAAAAGGCCCGGAACCAAAAGCTGGCACTGAGTATATAACAGACGCAGGGTACTTGTAGACATTGTACAGATGACGTCACACAGTTTACAAAGAGATTGGACGTCATATCGGTGATCATTTTGAAATTATAACTATTCAATATCAGAAAGCACCTAGGTCACCATTCATGCTATAAATGTCTTCAATAATGAGTGCTGCAGCATCACCCCCAAAAAGAATGACCCACCCATGACCCATTGAATTATAGTTATTCATTTTGCTTACTTAGAATTAATGAATCCTGGACATTTCAAATTATCATGTGGTTGTGTTATAATATCATAAACATGTTGAGCTGAACACATGAGCATGAGTGCACAGGGGCGGATTCAGTGGGGGGGGGGGGGGGGAGTCCAGGGGGTCCTGAGCCCCCTTTCGAAAATCCTGTATCTGCCCCTGGTGCAGGAAATTCGAAAAAGTGGTGTTAGGCTTCTATTTCTTTGAAAATAAATGCCTTAATAAAATATGTAAAGACTTAAAATTTTGGGGAAATGTAGATGAGAACAATTAACTCTAAGGGAAAGGTCCCTCTCAGTTTTTATTTAAGTCCTTATTTATGCGTTATAAAGTCTAGAAATTAAATTGTCAAAAAATGACAAAACATGTCCCGTTGTATCTTTTGCAATAAAATGAAATCTAGGACTTAGATAAAAGGTCTGAGACATACTCTCTTGCAAAATAACCTTATTATGGATAAGGGGTAGACCGTACGTGAGTGCTTGCGTTGGTCAACAACATGAGAACGAACAGCAACAATCCGCCCAATGCATTATCACCAATACACGAACTGTGACATGCCCACAGAACACACCTACAAACCGAAAGGGGAGGAGGTCCTATATAGCTCACAATCCCACTCACTTTCTATTCTTTCTTTTTTTAAATTAAACTATCTCACTTGCCTTACCAGAGATCTTTCTTCATAATATGAATACTGTGTTATAGTGACTGGACCCTTCGTTGTTGGACCTGTAAATTTGCTCTTTTCTGAAGTATCATAAACAGTGACACTTGAGACCCATAGTCATCACTTGTGTATGTATATCGGGACCATAAGAGTTCAATAACTCGTAGTTTGAGAAATCTGAGAGGGGCTAGGTGACGCAACAGTGCAATAAATCAAGGGCGTTCTGGTGGCACAGTGGCACAGGGTGTTGGCTTTGTCATCCCAAGGTTGGGGGTTCGAGTCTCTGTCCTGCTGTTGAGGTATCAGGCATGCTCCCTTTGACAATGACAGAGTCATCAAAGGTCCTTAGAAGACCACTGGCTGTTGTGTGTATGGCCCTGACTATGGGACCATGCACATTTAAGAACACCCACCTCAGTTAAAGTGTAGGGGTATGGTCTCTACGTTATCAAAGATTCAATCATCCAGGAGAAGGGGTGAAATAACCCAGTGCTCCAGAACCACTGTGTCTGATGGTTCAAACCAACAATCAGCAATAAATCAGTGCAGGAAGAGCAACGGTACGGCAAACTGCAGGTAGCAGTGCCCTCTCTTCATGTTCTAGGCTCTTCTATCCTCTGTCCCTGCACTCACCTACAGCAAACATACCCCCCCCCCCCCAGGCCCTAGTCCCCTCCTCAAGCCCCCAATGCCCTACCCCCCCCCCCCCACCACCACCAGCCCCTCCCCACCCCCACCCCCCTTGACCTGCACCTAGCCCTACTGGGGACAGGGTCCCCCACTGTCCTCCCCGTAATACCCTTGTCCTCAGTATTTGAGGTAGTTCAGGTGTTATTGTTCATAAACACTTTTAACACACTTTCATGTTTATAACCTTACTTCTACGTTAAGGCAACTAAGAACGTAAGTGGTGCGTATGTCTAAATATGAATATCACCTGGTAATTAATTATCAATCTTAAAGTAAGACTACGTGTTTTTAGTGATTTTGTTTTCATATGACATTGCGTCTTTTGTGTGATTCTGTAACAAGCTTTGGAAAATATGTTTGATAATCGGGAAATGTATCGAAAAGTTCAACCATATAATAATGATCACAATCATGTAATTAAGGGAAAGAATTCTATAAGGTGAGTTTATGCGTTATTATATCATTAGTGAAATATGTATCTGTAGACACAAAGTTTACAACGAATAAGAATACCAAAACTGGCTCTATATATCCTTTCCTAATTTACTCCTAAAGCTTAACTGAACGTCAGGAATTATCATGCCCTTGAGTAACACTCAGAGGAATACCCATTTGAACTCTCATGAAGCACGTATACACAGAAAATTTGCGATTAAACAGTGTAAGACATACAAAATACCATGATAAAAAAAAAACAGGTTACCGTGGATATTCCCTGGCTTTTTCAAGTTAGATAAGTGAGATAAATTTGTTGAAATGGACCTACCACTGGAATAAGTCCCCAAACTATATAAATATATTTCCTCTAACACCCACATGAACCGGGACATACACAGAAGATTCGAGATTAAACTGTATTTATTATCTTAAATACAATCATCAAAAGAACAACAGGTCACCATTGGTATTTTCTGAGCTTTTCAGGTAAAATAAGTGATTTAAAAATAGTTAAAGTGGACCTACCACTGGAACAAGCCCCCAAACTATATAGATATATTTCCTCTAGTACCCTCATGAACCGGGACATACACAGAAAATTCGAGATTAAACTGTATTTATTATCTAAAATACCATTATCAAAAGAATAATAGGTCACCATTTGTATTTTCTGACTCTTTCATGGTAAAAATAATGAGTTAAAGTAGTTAGAAACGATTTTAAAATTAGTTAAAATGGACCTACCACTGGAATAAGTCCCGAAACGCGGCTGTTGGTGGGCCCTCCCGATATCCTTTGGTGGGCGACGGGTCCCTTCGGGGGTCTCAGAGTAAACCTGATCACGTGGTCAACATAACCTAGTTTACCCCCAGAGCCCTGTCATGGCAGCATGTCCTTTACATAGCAGCAACATGTTTTCTACTTAATGTATTTCAATCTACCAATATCATGTCATATTTCACATTTAGGTATGTCAAACAGGTCTTACACATAAACAGGTAGTATGATTTTGAAAAATGTGCTGGTATGATTATAACCAATGTCGTTGTAAGTAGAAATGTTGGAATTTTGGCGCCATTTTCCAAATGTCGTCTGCTACTGTGAAGGATTGCCGACTGCGTTTACCCTGAGAAAACATTGGGGGGGGGGGGGCTGAAGGGGGTAAGGGGGGGTAAGGGGGGGTAAGGGGGGGTAAGGGTATGAGGGGTGATGGTGAAATACCAGAGCTTCTGGGGTGGGGGTTGGAGACATTAAAGTCTAATGTTTTAGGTTATCAAGAATTATGAGGGTGGCTTCAGTTTGAAGAAGTTAGACATTATGTTATATTCTCCAAAACCCGATAAGCTTTATCCTAAATACACCTCATGTAAAACACTGCATGCATATGGATTCAGAATATCAAAGAAGACAAGGCAGAAGGAGGGATTACTTAGGTTATATTGTCCATTGGGCCAATACATGTTGTATATATACAGTATATATTATCTTTTCTATGTAGTTTAGAGGGTGGGGATTACCCCCCCCCCCTCCCACTCGACCAAGGAATACAGGATTTCAAAAAGGGGGATCCGCATATGCACGCCAAGTATAACTTCGCGCATCTCTAAGCACACGCAGGACGTTTTCTCCTCTATGTAAAGTGAGATTTGGGGAGGGGGGGGGGGTCAAGACTTAGTCCTCCCCCTCCTAATCCTATTGTTTAAATGTAGAAGTGGAAAGCAGAGAAAGCAAGGATCCTTTGCTAGCAGGTAGCGAGCATCAGTGGCTGAACAAGGGGGCAAATATCAGCGACTGAGAAGAGGAAGTTGGTTGGTGGAAGAGATATAGGTTTTACATGAGGTAATACTCCAAACTGCGAGCTCCGATTTTGTCTGAGCTCCATACTTTGATTAACAAAGATAAACAGAATGATAATGTTACAAAATATTTATAGCTCCAGGGCGGATCCAAAGTTTAAATTTTTTTTTATAAAAAAAAAGGACGAGGGGGGCCTTATTGTAAAAATTTCAGCCGGACCTTCCTATGATCCAAAGTGTTCCAAAGAAGCAAGGTTTTAGTGTGGAGCAGAAAGGCAATACATTAACCTCACAAAAATATACTATTCCGTGGAGGATCCAGTGAGTGCATGGTCAGCAGATCAACAACAAATCGAAACAATTCTTCTTTATCAATTCTAAATGCATCTATAAATTCTAAATGCATCTATAAACCTTTTTCATTAGTATTGCACCCTGCTTGAACAGCCAAATAAGCCTGACTCGGAAGAGTAGGGCCTAGTACTCCAATGGAACCAGTCTTATTGCATTTGGGTACAAGGCGTCAATGGGGGGAGGGAGGAGGGTACACGGCGCAGACTCGTGAAAGAGGTATATCATGCATGCTTATGCAGTCATTCTCCACACCACTCAACCCCGCCACTTCGTGACGCCTGACTGCTGACTGATTTTCAAACAACCCTCAAACCCCAAAGAGGACAGACTACCCAAACCCCAAAAGACAGCCCGCCATATTCAGTACACATCTCGCCCGCCCCGCACCCTACTGTCTTCCGGGATTATGGGGTTTATTATTTGGCGTGACGCCGCCCCTGTGAGGGGAGACTATTTGCTCGGACAGAGGGGTTTGCATGCTCGGCTCTATAGCTGGCCTATATACCACAGTTTATGGGTGTAGTGTTGAAGGGGTACGTGCTGAACATGAGGGGAATTTATCACCATAGAGAGGTTATCAAAAATGAGAACTTTTTGGTTAAAGGGAAAAAACTACATGTACTTTGTATTCAAAATTATACTCAAATAATTATGGAAATGCATGCCATGAGTCTGACTTATGCTGAAGGTAAAATATAAACGACGAATACTGTTTGAAAAGCTTTATTTGTAATGGTCCTTAGGTTGTCTCTTGGTGTTCAGATTTGGTACATTAATGAGGCAGTAATGGAAATATTTACAACATTGAACCATAATATCTTCTATATAATTATTTAGGAATAATTAGTACCGGAGAGAATTAAGAGAGTGGCCAATAATAGGGAAGATACACACGGGGCCTATATGGCCTATAGACATTGTGCAGATGACGTCATTAGTATCTCCTTCAATGGGCTGGCCGCCATATGGGTGATCAGTTCATAATCCTTATCATGTGAATTCATGTAAACATTTACAATTTTGCCGCATTTATTTGATACGAAATCATAGTAATTAACAATTACCAGTTAGAATTTATCACTTTTGCGTTTCTATAACAGCCACGTGATCATGATCACCCCAAGTCATGGTGATCACCAAACAGTGATCACATGACCACGTCTGCACAAAATCTATAATTATCTGGACCACTCGAGATCAGGTACTGATGACGTGAAATTCTAGATTTCTCTTTCGGCAGCATGTTTCATAAACAGTCCGCTAAAAGAGATTTCATGCATCCCTAAAGGATTCCCAGTGGGAGAGGGGGTATAGAATTAAAACATTAAAGGAGCGTAGAGATATGCAGTTACTTGTACAGATGTATAAAGTACATCATGTCGAATCGTACTTAGTTGTGCATAACAGGATCACACGACAAGCAGAAAAAACAATATTTCGTTTGGACCAAGTCAATACAGACATTTATCGTAAATCGCCTTATGTAATTGGTAGTCATATGTGGAATGACCTGCCACAACAAATCCAGTCAAAGGAGACTGTATTTGAGTTTAAACAAGCAATCATAAGGCATTAGCATGATAAAGTGAAAATATGGGTTACACTCAGATGCTTATCTTAGCTATGAGGATAACTTAAATCACTTTATAACGAAGTAAAAGTCAGCTATAGACAAAGGCAATGCATTTGAAATCCTTTATTCATATATTGTGTAGTATTCTATTTTGTCTTGTGTATATGTCCAATGTTTGGACTTATATTGTCAGATAACACCTATACGGAAGATCACATGTATGTGAGTATGGTTAATAAAAAAAAAAAAAAAAAAAAAAGATAAACCTCTGTTTCGAGCCTCAAAATATTGTAATATAACCAATATAACAGATTCAATATCCTCTTTAAAACAGGATATAAGTCGCATGAAATGATCACAAAACGTCAAATTTATCAGCCATTTATTGCGGCATAATGGCAATTAATGTTAGTGAAGGATTAGAGTCGAACTTGAAAAGAAAGGAGAGAAAGTTTGTATTAAAAAAAATCATATCCGGCGATGCTTTGGCGGTTACCTTGACACTGCCTACAGAGGTCATGCGTATGGGGGTATAGATTCTAATCTTTTGACAAAGGGTAGGGGGGATTCCCCTGTTAGATTTGAGGGCACAATGGAAGATTTTATTTTAGCAGAGACCATGTGGTAGAAAGGTCACATTGCCTGTGAGTCTGGAAGTAATCTTTATTTTATGAACGTCCTCAAATGATTTTTTTCATTAATCATAATCAACTTCAGGGTTACCCCTGATCTTCGAGAATATAGTGGCCATACAAACATAATTATTTCTTATCATCACAATGACTACGATCATGATATACAATACAAGACACAAGATATATATAGTACATTGATGCAACTGACGGCTCATTTTAGCAAACCAATGATAAAGGGCCTTCCATCAAATGAATTTGCACCAATAAGGGTGTGGCTATAATACTTTTCAAAATGTGCATAGGTATATGATCCTGCAGTTTAATCTAATGCGTACTTTCATTCAATGGGGGACGGGGGAAGGGTCAGAAATAATTATTTGAAAGTGGGGTAGGGCTACGCATACACTAAATGACTTGGGCTGGAATATCGGCGTAATACTGACCACGCTATATTAATGTCAGTGGCGGATCCAGGGAGGGATTTGTTTTTAATGGAAAGCCCTTTTTAAGATGGGCGCCCTTGTAAAACGATCATAAATGTATCTTATCATAATGTCTGCTTGATCGCCGTATTGTACTTTAAACGAACAATTCGCCTTGTTTTTGTGTAACGTTATATCTACTTGTTTTTTTTACTCTATTTAACTATACTCTATTGTCAAGGCTATATACATATGGCACTCGTCATTCAAGGATCAACTCTTTTTCTTTCTGTACGTAACCTACACTTCGTCATTAGGCTTCTTTGTGGCTGGAGATAATTGTTGAGAGGTTTCGAACCCCCAACGTTAGCATTTACAAGCGCACACGTTAACCACTTTACTAACCAAACATCTACAGGCAGGTGGGGGTATTGTGGTAATTGAGCGTCTTGTACTCTCTGATCCACTCGAATCAAAATGGATAGGAAATGGTTCTGGGGAGTTCCGAACCCTTGGCCCCACACACTGAAAGCATGTGGCTTGACCACAAGACTACGAAAACGAATTATTACCACGGCTGGGAAGCGAACCCCGGCCTCCTACTCTGTAGTCAGGCACTCTACCCATTAGGCCACCACTTGTGTGTCTAAGAGCAGGGGCTCCAGGTAATTTGATAATTTATATACCAGCATGTATCTCACCTGGCATTCTGGCTCTGGCTCTGGCTCACTCTATGTCCAGTGGTATTATAGTATGATACAGGTATATAAGACATTGCTAGTATATACAACAGGTAGGGCGTGGGTAAAGATTGGAGGCAGTGCCGATTTAATGTGAAGATGGTAAAAAAGCAATGATTCGTATAAGTATGTTAGTAGGCCCTATATAGACCTTGTGCAGACGTTGTCACGTGACCACGTTTTGGTGATCACCATGTGTCTTACTGAACATGTGGGTATTATACAAATCTAGAAATCATTAATCATATATAATCAAAGTTGTTCATTATGGTAGCATATGATTATACAGGGTATATTCAACAACAAAAACATGTTCCGCATGTTTGTGAAATGTTAATATTAAGGATTCTAAATTTATCACCAAGATGGCGCCCATGGCCTTTCTGGCTATTATGACGTCATCTGCACAAAGTCTATATGAAGCGAAGAGTAGTTCAGCCGTGTTCGCGAGACCACTTTTTGGTGATCACCCTAATTATAATTTATATGCTAATCCATAGAGATACATAATATGTTATGTATGTCTATGGCTTATCTTGACCACGTGGCTATGGAATCTAAAATTGGTAATTTTTTGACGATAATTGCTGATTATAACTTAAGGAAACTCCTTCAGATAGATTTAGCATGTGGTCCCGATGTTTTGACATTGTGAATTATAACTTAAATTTTATTAATTCTGACCACCAATATGGCGCCTAGTCCCTTTCCAGGTAACGACGTCATCGGATCTGCCTTTACATTGTCAACCGTAAGAATTCTATAATATAAGCAGCACCCTGAATTTGTTTTTTTTAATTAGATATATTAGATATATTTCTATGATCCTTCTTCATAAGTGCCTTAGTGTTGAATATTCTGCAATTTATGCCGCACACCCAAGGTTAAGGCCGAGTGAGCTCTAATTTCTGGAAGAAAACCTAATTTAAGCCACGGCTTAAATAAGGAGGTTTACGGTCTATATGTTCTGGAGTCCAAGTAGTCCTCTACGTGCCTCAAACCGGTTTCCGTGCTCACTCGTCTTATGGTATCTCTATAAAATACAACCCTGTGTAAATGTACCTCCGCCAAGCACCCCGTTCCCTAACCCCACCCGCCTATTGAAAACTGCTCCTCGCGGAGATTATTTGTTCCCTACATTGAGCTGAGCGGAACTTACGTGCGTGTCAATGTTTGTACAGAAGGGCATCATTTCTGTGGGGCCTGTCAGGTGGTATCTATGGTCCATTAATAGTCCTCTTTTGGCTCTTTTATTTACCTTACTTTGTCTATGGCACTTACACTTTACAGAATAGGGCCTTCCATTTAGTATCTACGCACATTTTCAAAAATCGCAGACCCCCCCCCCCAACCCCCATTTGGCAAAAGTACGCATTGGAATTGTACTTGAATGTAGACACATTTTATTATTGTCTATATATATATTCGTTGTGCAGGTATTCAAACATATCATGGACCATCATTGGAATATAAAATAAAAATTACATTTCATAGACATCATAGCTCATTTAGAAACACAACGTGAGAAACACCATGATAAACATATCTGGACGATTTTATTTGGTACACTTATAATCTTGTACTCCAATTCAACAAAAAACATTAACAATCATCTTCCTTGGTTAAGGATAACTTCCACTGAATCATATCAAGTAATATAATCTGTAATTCAATATATTCACATAGGTATCAATGGTAAGCAATATGTCCTTATCTTATATTCTTTTAACTCGCTATCCCTAAGCAAAATATGTATAATGGATAGAGCTTATACTAAGACAGTTCATAATAGATATACGTAATAGGTTAATAATTCGGTACAAAAGCTACCTTTTGTCTGATGACAAGGAGTGTTGTTTGAATATTCACACGGAAACGATACGAGGATGTGTATTGTATGTGACCGTCAGTAGATAAATCAGGCATATGTTTTTGAGGTGTTCTCTCGCGCGAGGTTTAATTTGGCAAGTTGCAGCAAAAGTGTGTGTGTGTGGGGGGGGGGGGGGGGGGGTACACTAGCAACAGAAGGGAAGGGAAGCTTGGTGTGTATCATTAGTAAAGGATTGATCCAGGAATGTCACTTATTTTCTTCTACATTTTCCCATACATGATTTTCATTTTCCTGGAATTGGAATACCTGGGGGTAAAATCAAAGTGCATTCTGGGTAGAATTGCGACTCCCTGTTGTCAATTTCATGGTATAACCTTTAAATAATGTCTCACAACTCAGGAAAGTTCTTTTTGTATCTGCATATACTTCATATTTCAGAAGTTAGTTTTTACATAATATTACCTTGATTTATTTAAAATTTCCATCCATGTATCTACAAAACATGCACGTGTGAAAACCACCAAGCAACAGCTAGGGACAATGTAACGGTTTTTTTATTCCAATATAATCATATATATAGTTCATATTTTCATTAGAGTTGTTAGATTCCTGTTAGGCAGTTACTAACATATGCCTCATTTACTACCTTTATCATGTCACAGACTTGGGGCAAATCCTAAGAACGGCCCTGCCTACAAAGCAATTACTTTTCTATAGAAAATTTTGCAATCTTTTCATCATACAAAACTGAATAATGAATATCATCTGAGTTGATTCAAGCACAAAATGTCAGTATGCATAGGCTCTCATTTTGTTATGTCATTCAAAGTCTAGTAAAGGGCTGTACAAAACGAAAGATATACCTGTTTTATACTGAATATCATATCAACCATCATACAAGATATAGTAGTAAATGAATATTTTACACCTATATATGCGGTATAGGATACGTGAAATGGTTATTAATACACTAGCTAAGTCTGCAGGATGCTTCTGTATATAAAAGTACTGGAAAATTGGGACAGAATATTTCACACATTTTTAGGCTAATGCTGGCTCCACTCATAGACATATTATGTACCTTTATGCTCTGATAATAGGTGTGAAGGCATACGAAAAGCATTGTAATTATATTCTCAAAAAGACTATACCTATAGAGAATAGTTCCTGTGTTTGCCACTAGAGGGTGTACTGGATAGGAACCATCCTTATGTATCATATAATAGGCCTATATTTGATGTTAGTCTAGGGCGATTCTCTTCGAGGGGCTAACATCAAGAATACTCCATCATCACAAACATTGGTCATCTCAAACACGAGGCCAATTTAATACTGTTTACAGAACGACCTAAACAACAACAAATAAAAGAAAATCCCTAAAGAATCAAAGTACATGTGTATGTAAATGAGTATGGTTAATATATTGAAAAAAAAAGAAATTCAAGTTGACCATTTCTTGTACGAGCGTTTACCCAGTTTTCGCCGGTAATTTTTTTCCACGTGTACCTATCAGGTATTAACTGGTAGACCACACAGGCCCTGATCACCTCATTGTGAATCCGCTGGGACGCTGCAAATAGTCCAAGCACGGCTTTGTGTATTCCTACGCGTAGGGCGCTTATATGCCCGGGTATGCCGATATCCATTCAATCATGAATATATTTCCTCCAAGTCTTTCAATGTATAATGTTGCATCCAAGGGTTATTCAAAGAAAAAGATTGATTGACGCCTGTTACACATACATGTATATGAGCAGTCTAGCAATGCACTGCGACGTTCTCTCAGGATTGTTAAGCTGGAATCATGAGAATCAGTCATCTAATACGGCAAAACTATTTACACAAACAGAAATCAAGTAGAAAGGGGTTTGCTGGACATGGACAACAAGATACGATCACAAGTGGGGTGTAGTCCCAATGCAGGCACACTAATAGTAATGCCAAGTGCAGTAGAAATTTGTATAAAAAGTGTTGATTTGTCGTTTGTTTCTTAAGCACATTCACAAGGTCACGAAGACTGAAAGTAGTCCGTGTCAAGGACGCATCACTTACAAGGTGGGAATTGTATCCTGGTGCATCTAGAAATAGTAAATGCCGCCCAGGTTATGCATCAAATATCCCTTGGTTCTCATAGTATCAGATCCAGGGGGACTTTCTTTTTCCAGAACCTTGATGATAAGTCTTTGTATTTCCAGACAAGTAAGGGATTCCACGGACTTTGACAAAGAATTTTAAAGACTTTTCCATGGCAAATTACAATGTTCGAGGTACATTTTGAAGTTTCACAATACATAGCTCCATGCTAATTTTCCATGCGAGGTATTGTGCAGAATTTGTTGAGAATGCAGACTTTCTTAAATGAAGAACAGATTATATCGGTCAATCTCTGAAAGACCATTAAAATGTCCTCGATATTTTACAAGATATATAATTTGTTCTCTCTTTTCTCAAAATATATAACTTCTCCATGACAACTTTAATTTTCCAGGTTCTTATCCCCACAAGATCTTGCATGTAGAGAACTTTGAATCGAAACTTCAACATCCTACGTTTCTAGAGACGTGCAAGGTTGATCTCTTAATTATTGAAACTAATCCAATGGTTCTATCTTTCAGGTGGCTGGTATATTTCCGGTACGCCTTATTTTCTGGTGTTTCTTGGATTGTACTCCTTTTTAAACCAATGTTTTTGAAGGAGGGGGTATCTTTAAAAGATTGTATTCAGATAACTGGTGCTCCCGGTTCACGTGACTGATAATATCCAAGAGAGTCAAATTATTTTCTGGTGCTTCCTAGACTGTACTCCTTTTTCCACTATTGTTAGAAAATACTCTCATTATTTGTCGGGTTCACTTGGCGTCCTGGAGGTGTCGCTGTATGAGCATCTTGAGGCTGCGGTTAGGAGTGAGGCTCGAGCTACTCAGCGCGCTGTTGGTCATCGGGCTGTAGCTCTTCCCCCTCTTAATCCAGTCGGCAATGGCCGCCCGCTCGTACGTGAACCCGTCTGGAAACACACGAAAAGAATGGTATTTATATCATCAGCTGTTTCAAATAAATGTCAGAGATGCCATTCAGGAGAAGTGAAAGATCCGGAAATGTAGGAAGGACATTTCCGGATTTTCAGTTATAGATACAATATCGTCAAAATATCCATCAAAACAGTTTGAAAAGCAAAATTTTTGAGGTACGCAAAGAGAACTATAAATTACATTTTTATACTGGAAATCCGGAAAAAGAAGGAAAAATTGCATCTCTGAAATGTACATAAAGGATTTTGTTGCATAATTTGTTTCTGTGTTATCCCTGGTTTTTCAGAATTAATTCATTAAATGGTTTTGACATAGGGATACAATGTACAGACCTATTTTTGGATTTCAAATAATTTGTTGTTTTGGCTATCATTGCACCTTTCATTTTGTTTAAGAATGTCAATTAGAGGAAAACTGATGTGATAACTTTTACTGAAAAGCGACATTGAACTCAATTGTGTATAACGTTAATTGTAAACCGAATCACAAAAAGTTGAAGAATTAAACAAAGAAAAGCTACCGAGGGATGATAATACGCACGTTTAACTGTCTTAAAAAAGAACAATATCGGAGAATATATTTGAAGAAGTTAATCTATGTGAGGAGCATACAAAAACCTCTCGAGTTACAAACAATTTAAGATGAACCCTTAACATCGGAATGAGTTAGACAAAAATCTCAAGAACATTACAAATAGGCTTCGCGGGAATCGTAGGGAAATTAATAAAAATAGGCTTCTCTGTGATTACGTCAGAAAATAAAGCTATGCGACAATGGCGCACTCTTCACTGAGTTAAATAAGACAAATTTTGAAAATAATAAATGTTCCCTTGGTGTGCTGAATTCAATGTGACATTTCATTTTCGATGTGTAAAAGGGCGCATGGTGCGGCCTTAACATTTTCACTGTTTTTGATTTGATTTACAGAGATGCCACTCTTTAGACATGAAAAATACGGACTACAGTGAAAGCACATTTCCGTATTTTAGTACAGAAACAGCAAAATAGATTTTTCTTCAGTATTAAATCTCTGATACTTAAACAAATCATATGCACGTATATAGTTTGTATGTACCTTGTGGTACAGGAAATTTAATACAAAAATCATTTTCTTCTCAAATTTAGGGGCTCCATATTTAGAAGGAAAAGTGGCATCTCTGGATTTACTTGACATCGCATGTCTTACATGTATTAAATAATTTGTTCACTGTTATCAACGCTACTTCGTTAATATTTCTCGAAAACCGGCGTATATACCAATTTTATAAGGGAAAAAAAGAAAGAAAATAAAAGAAGGACAAAAAAGAAAATCCCCCTACCTGAGGCGATGACGGGGTCGGACATAATCTCTCGGGTGATCGGGCACACAAACTCGTCTGGCACACCCTTGGCTGGAACAGAGTATACACATTATAACACCGGTCAACAGTAAAAGGATATTTTTATACTACAGTCATACAGGTCCAAATGCAGTTATCATTTACTTCTACCTACATGGACTATTCGGCAAAGGCCAAAGTTTAAGCTTTATCGATTAACCAGTTATACTGGGTTCAAAAGCGATATTTCGCACAATATGACGTTCTTATACCTACTGCTGGTAGTTTTAATTTTGACTGTTGAATAAAATTACTCATAACTGTTGACTTAAACGTTCAAGGATGTAATTCTATGATGAAATAGTATACTCTAAGTAAATTGTGGTCCAAACCTGTGGCGTTTTGGTGGAGAGCTGGCCGTGCTTTGAGTTCCTCAATTTCCCGTGACAGTTTGTTTCGATGGCCAAGCACCGCTGAAATTATTGAATTAAAGAAACATTTAAATGATAAACTCTTTCAATTTTTACTTCTAAGTTACTATGGTCCTCATTATACATCATGGGGGTTATTTAATTTTGCAATGGATTCACAGCGTACGGAGTACCAATTTTTGTGAATAAGGGAAGTTGTGCCATCGCAGACCTTTTGATCGGTTGTTAAGAGTTTTATTTGCAGAATAATATAATTAGAAGTAGTCAAACTTTCACAGTCGTGGCCTATGGTATAGTGCAAATGATCATATGATCCAAATTCTTGCACATTAAGTCTAAAGTCTATACGCAGTTTTACTCAGTAATTTTATTCAAATGCTAAGTAAGTAAAAATGTTTATACTGGTATAGAATTACTGACTCTATCAGATGGGATGAATTCTGTCATCTTCCCATATTTATCCTCAGGGTACCAACCAAAGTTCCACGGCAATTTTTCCCTGTGTCATATCCAGCAATTTGTTCAGTTTTAAAAGCCTCTGCATGCAGAAAAAATTTGGACAACCCAATAACAAAAAGTCAAATCCCTAATATCTTTAGAATCAGGAATTCAGAGCCTGGCCAAATGAAATTCCCTGTGTTTTCCCTGTGTTTTGGCAAAATTTGCAAATTCCCTGTGTTTTCCCTGTGAGGGATCTTCTTTTGCCAATTTCCCTGTTTTCCCTGTGTGGTTGGTACCCTGATCCATATATAAGAAAGATCAAACAGCGAGAATTGTGTTTTATGACAATGTAACGTTACAAACGCTTAAGGGCCACCCTACTCACTGATGTTGAAGTCCTTCTCGAGCAGCTCAGCGTTGAGGGTGAGAAGCTCGCGACCATCGATGACGTGTTTTCTGAACTTGGAGACGTACTGCGCCATGTCGAGGTCGGTCAACCAGTGACAGACCTCGTCCACGCCCCAGTCTGCTAGGTCCTTCATGTAGTAGGCCGTGTCCAACTGTGGGGCCGACGCCACCTCCACTCGCCTTACGGGGGCCTCGGAACCTGGTAATGAAAGAAACGTAACAAAAGATGTTTAGGAAAATGTATGACCTATACAATTATCATAAATTCTCCAGTCAGCTAGGTCCTTCAAGTAGTAGGGGCTGTGTCTAACTGTGGGGTTGATGTCATCTCCACTCGCCTAACTGGGGCCTCAATGTTCTGTTAATCAATTTGTGTAATAGAGTAATTGTGCAAGCTTATACTATACGTAACAGGTGTATTGTGGATTTGAAGATGGGGTAGAGAAAAACGTGTGTGTCATCAGATCATCTGCCATGCGTTTGACAAGACCATACCACCAGAGGGTATTTCATTGTTAACTGAGTTATTTTTTAAGAGTAAGAAAATTTAACGTTTTCTTCACTACGAAGCGTTCCATAAGTTAAATTTCAATAAAAAAGAAAAATCTTTTTTCAGCAAGTTTTTGAAATCTAGAGTTCCCTATTTTAGCTAATTTCCAAATACGCATATTGCGCAACGTTAGGTTTTAAATCCCCTGTATATTACCTATGAGGAAATACATCCTTTATGTAATGTTTTTCAAAACACAATAAAAAAAAGTCCTCACCTTGGCCCATCTGGTCTATCCGACCCACACGCCACACTTTGACTTCCCTGTCGTTGGAGCCAGACGCGAGATATTTACCATCCGTGGAAAAGGCGCAGCATGTGACAAACCTAGAATAAAGCAGATTACATTTTAAATTTATTCAAATCTTAAATCTTAAATGTAAGAAGTCACACACCTTTTTTCATAAATGTGGCGCCCTACTTCTGTAATAGGTCCGAACCGATCGATTGGGACATGAAATAACATGGCATAATGCGCTCAGAAGAAATCTATATGAGAGGGCCCTGCTGTGAAGACACTTAAAAAAGGTGTATACTAGAAGACTGGTGTTAAAGGCTTTGTGCTTACAATTGATAATATGTGCTATCATAAATTAGTAAATCGGGTTTCTCAATGAGTTATTGAAAGAAGGTTCAATCAATAGTCTTACGAATCTGTTATTGCCGAAAGAAATACATATTTATTAAGACATATATTCTTCTAAAACTTTCCAGCTCGTTGGTTAAAGTTCCGTACTTTGACAGCAGGTGGCAGCACTGAGGTGGGTGAGTTTACGTTGGACATGCAGTGAGGGATTCATTGAAAACGTCTGAGTAGTTAGTCATAATTAAGGGTCCTGTTAAGCTGTTTCACTTACCGGGAATGTCCGAGTATTGTGTAAACGTGTTCCCCTCGAAGCTGAAAGATCAAATTATAATTGTTATACATTTTTTTATTGATCCAAAGTATTTCACAATACATGTATGCGCTTTTCAAATAGATGTCATAAATGAACGTCATGAGAAAGAAGAAAGAGTTGATGCCTCAGTAAGCGTATAATTTGATTTGGTATTAGTATCAACATTTAAACCTTGTTTCCAATTATGTCGACCTTGATTAATTTCAAGCTTAACATCCTAGATTATATATCTCATTCAGAAGATGCATATTTTGGCTTAAACTTCTAGATTTTTATTGTAAAATGTATCTTTTACTGTCATTAATTAATCTTTTATCAATTATATCAAACATCTTTTAGTGCATCTTCTACTTCAAGCTTATCAAACCGTGATACGTACCGGGTCCCACAAGCGAACAGTTTTGTCTCCGGCACTGTAACGAGTAAAACAAAACAGAAATCAACTCTATGTAGCATACTATTATTACTATATTAAAATACTATTCACAAAGAAGAACATTGAACATGTACAACACATTTGGCTCAAAGGAACCAAGATGAGCATAGGATTCCTTGAAACAATGTAATTGAATACTGAAATGAAATGAAGGGGGGAAGGTCATTAGTGGCACATACAGTGCTTTGAATCAGTTTTCTGTCCCATGCTGGCAGTGTTATGATTTATGCTGCGGCCATAGTTAATTCGCAAACTAATGGCCAAATGCGGTATTGATCGAAAGTTTAGTACGTATTCTCTAAATCATCAAAGAATCTAACTCAAATATTCATCCATCTTTGAGATATTGGAGTAAATGGGTGGCCGCCAATGCTAAGGACAGGCAGGAGCCTGGTTCAGGGTCCCAACTCAAATTTCCTGAGTTTTCCTTGTCCCCTGGACCCCAGTAAATTTTCCCTGTCACAATTACAAATAAAATGATTTGTTCTCAGTCTAAGGAGTTCAAATTTTGAAATGTCATTAGAAATAAAGATACTAAGATGCTTAGAAAATAGAAAGAAATATCCTTCCCAAAAAAGGGCAATCTCCTTAATCTTACAAGTAAGAAAATCCTGAAGTCCCTGTGTTTTGGTCAAATTTCCAAATTCTGTGCGTTTTTGCAGAGATTTTTCTTTTCTTTTTTTACCTTAGCTATTTTCCGTTTTTTTTCTATGCAATGGCTACCCTGCTGACTGTATACCCAGTGGTGTCTCCCGTGATAGTCGTCCGTCACAGCGAACTGTAATACAGCGAATGGCATATAGGGACATGACCACAAGTCCATCAGCGTCCATCAGGCTCTTAACAGCGTCCAAGCAGCGTCCCTTATCCGTCAGAAGCAGACGACAAATGGACATTTTCCCGCCATTTTGCCCGTCGTCCCAACAGCACTCTCCAATCAGAGGCGGCTGGGGCAGGAACAAGGGCCCAACAGCACTATCCAATCACAGACTCTAGGGAGAACGTGTGACGTCACTGGGTGATCAATGGCGGTCAGGGAAGGATGACTCAGCTGTTTTTTTGTACTAGTTTTTGGATGGTCAGCGGAAAGACGCTGCCTGGAGAAAGGGGGAGAGGAAAGGGGCTTTCCAGTCAGTACGTACGCATCGACGGGTAAGGGGATGGGATAGGGCTCTGACAGTTTTTACGTTCCTGCACACACTGAATACACTAGTTAGCCTAAATTGGGTGGGGTTTACTGGTCTGGAACCTTTAAAATTGACCGTAAGGCCCCAACCATGTCTCAGCAAAGATCTACTCCTCATTAATCAATGGATAAGCTACAATAAGTCTGGGCTTGCTTAGCTTCTTTGCTTTGAGTCGCGATCGGTCAGGACCGTCTGTTGTAGGGATACTGAAGGGCCTTCATTGGCAGGTGCTGTATTTGGTGCAGGTCATCTTTGTTTGTTTGTTGGGATATAGTTTAACATCCGGCCAACCCCTCTATGTCTTTTCCAGACTGCACAATGTAACGCTTGGTAAGTCACATGGGCAGTGACCAAATCTATGAGATGAGGTCCCTATTTTGTAGTAGTGGAACCCAATGCCCTCTTTGTAGTGCTGTCACACTGAGAAATAATGTCATAGGCCCACACAATACCCCACCCAGTCACAATATACTGGCACCGAGCCGACCAGTCATGTTTTGTGGTTCTTACTTTGTACAAGCAAGCAGTGACCACTGCCATTGTTAAAGTCTTTGGTGTGATTCAGCCAGGGATAAATCCCAAGTCATCCCAGACTCGAAGCGGGCACTCTACCAAATCTGGTCTCCCCATTTGTTGCCAAATTTCTTGGATAAGCAAGGGGACACATTCTTCCAACAGTGGCGTACCCAGGGGGGGGGGGGGGGGGGGGGGGTTCAGGGTGTCTGGAACCCCCTCAGATTTCTCAAAGTTTATAAAATGAAACTAAAAATATAGGCAAATCTATAAGAATAACTACCTGGAACCCCCTCAGTTTTGCATGGATCCCCTTCAGATTTAAGTGGAACCCCCTCAGATTTTAGGGCTGGGTACGCCCCTGGTCCAAGAAGGCTTCCAAAGGAACCGCCCACCCCAGATCCTCATGGTGGATTGGGCCATCTATAGTACATTCTGCTTATATGTAAGTATCAATGGAAGTGGCCCTGCATTCATGCAAAATGAGACCAAATAGTAAAGTAAAATAAACAAGGAAGATAAATATTTGCCTCTTCGTATACTAATAGGACAAACCATAATTCATATGATCAGATGAGTATATGTTTATCAAAACCATGTGGGCCACATGTGTATGTATACGGAAAATGAGCTCGCGTTGATTAGTACAATAAATGGGAATTGCGAAATAAAACAGTCTTCAGTTTATCAACCTCATTATCATACCCTTTACAGACTAGCCTCAAAATGAGCTTATAATGATATTTCAATACAGATGCGCATCCTGGGCCTAGTCTATAAAGGGTAATAGTCTAAAAAAATATGAATCACAAAAGAAGAGTTCAAGTGGTTTACATTATCATTAGTGCAAAAAATGGGAATCCCAAAATAAAACCGACTTCCTGAGGTTAACCTCATTTCCAGCCGGGCAGTCAGGGGACATCGGATGGAGAACTACAACGAGCTGCTGATTTCATCTCCAGCAGAAGGTCGTGTAGTCCTTCCATGACCTAGATACCTCTTGCATAATAGGTCCTTACACCCACAAGAGTCCATGGTTACTTAAAATTTGCAAGGAATTATTTTATTTGCCCTCTATAAATGGCATGGGGAACCCCTATGATGGTTCTTGGGCTGCTGGCTGGTTTATGGTCCTCCCTGCCATAAACCAGCAGCCCCAAAGCATGCTGGGATACAGGGTGGAATTCCCACCTAAAATGGTTGCTGGTTATTGACAGTCCTAGTTTGAGTGCCTAGCGGACCTGGACGTAACTACAGTCTAAAGTCGGTGTAGTACCACAAACTGGCCATGTATTTACTCTAGGGGCCACGTCCACCCCATGCTGGACCTTAATTACTACCAGTATACACTACCTCCTGTCCTGCCTCTAAGTCCAGACCAATCGGCAGTGGCCACTTCCTTAATCAGTATGTCCGAAATATTTAAATGAGCCACTGAAATACTACTGATTGTCCTCCCTAGCTTATTTTGATATTTCGGACATACTTATTTACCGCTGCTAAACCACTGTATTCCCACATATTTCTACTGATTTTCCACTAAGATACTACTGCAGGCTAGTGCCCTAATAAGACACAGATAACGCATAAACGGGCAGGGGGGGGGGGAACAAACGACCTTAAAATAAACGTTGATAAAATTATTTTCTCGACAAAAATTTTAGATGAAATGTAAAGGGTAAATAATTTTACCCTACATGTAAAGGGTTAACAATAATAGAAACGTGGAAAGGTACCTATAATAGGTCTAAATAGTTAATAATATATAGATATAGAGGGTTAATAATAATACGTAGGCATAGAGGGTTAATAATGATCTATAGGAGTAATAGTTTCCAGGTGTTTTGTGGTTTCCAGGTGCACCCCGCCAGACAGAGGGTAGACTGCAGGTGGGGGGGGGGGGGGGGGGGCAATACCCCAGTTTACAGGCATATTTTTACCCCCCGGGATCTATGTATACCAGTACATCCCTATACCACTCCATCCCTACCACTATCAACTCAACTCATCATCCACTTCAATGTAACTACTGGAAGATCACATTTTGTTGTGCAGTGGTTTTTGATTGACAAAAAAAGGGGGGGGGGAATCCCTTTCAACATAATCCCAGTTGTATGTAAGCCTGCTGGCCTTATGACGTTGTTGTTATACAGTAAGGTGTGGGAGGGTGTCCAGGGGACCGGAATACCCGGGATGTACTAAGATTAGCCTTGCTTCCTGCTATATATATATACCCCACCCCTAGAGTCAGGCAGAGGGGGTCTAACTACTCAGGGCCCGTGTCTGTCGTCGTGGTTTTACTCACGTAATTTTCTCACACCAACTCATAACCTATACCTTTCTTTTGTCAGGGTCATCAAGTTTCATGTTCAAATTCCCTGCTTTCCCTGTCCTGATCTCTAGGTGTTCAACATATACAAATTTTCTTAAAGATGTATCATGTTTAGAGAAAAATTGAAATATCATTCTCAGATAAGTGTAATCTGAATCTTAAAAAAAAGAAATTCTGAAGTTGATCAAACAGAATTCCCTGTGTATTGGTCATAAAAATATCCAAATTCCCTGTATTTCCATGAAAGGAATATCTTTTCCACTTTCCCTGTTTTCCCAGTGCAGTAATGAACCTGTCAATCTGGTCGGTCCATTTCAACCAACTCATAACCCAAGCCTCACATGCATCAACTCATAACGCAAACCTTACAACTGCTTAGTCGGTTCCTCTCAACTCATAGGCCCCTCCTCACATATGCTTGGTACGTTCTCACCCACTCATGGACTACAGAATGAAACCCAGTGGAAATATCTTGTGTTATGAGCGCAGAATCGGAATGAGCTTGCAGTTGCATTGATAAATCAGTGGAAATAAGTGGGAATTGTTTGAGGGTCTGAGCAGTGGTACATCAGTATTTCTGAAATATCTAAATGAGCTGCTGAGTGTAATCAGTAAGATTTCAGTAGTATATCTAAATATTCTGACAAACTGATTACGGAAGTAACCACTGCCTATTGGCCAGGGTATATATACTGGTTCCTTTGCACTGACTCAAAATTTGACTTTAAATTCTGGAAAATACGCTAGATCTACTGCCCTGTACAAATTCTGCGTGTACTTGTCAAGCCAAGGGTGTAGGGAGTTCCCAGACAGTGTCTAGAATTCAGGAATAAATAAGTACTAGGGTCTCAACACAAATTCTATTTTCAAATATCCTGTGTTTTCCCTGAAATGTCCCTGTCCCGCGACAATTTTTCCCTGTGTCATATCTAGGAGGTTGTTCAAATTTAAAAAAAAAAAATTAAAAATTGGATAACCCAACAACAAAAAGCCAATTCCCAAATATCTTGAGAATCAGGAATTTCAGAACCTGGCCAAATGAAATACCCTGTGTTTTGGCAGAATTTGCAAATTCCCCTGTTTTCCCTGTGAGGGATTTTTTCTCTCCATTTTTCCTGTTTTCCCTCTGCTTTAAGGATAGGTTAGTCTGGGCCTAGTTGAGTACTTCCCATCAGTGGGCTAGGCCTCTAATGGGGGCTCTCTACACGACCCCCGGACCCCCATAAACCAGATACCCCTGTCTGCAGCCACAGGGTTCACAGCAAAGGTTTATAGCTGTGGGTATGGCCCGGGAGATAGGGAGAGAGGTGCTTATGGATACCTCCTTCAGACTATTTAAGAACTGAAGAAAAATGTGCTCAGCTATGTAAATAAAGATATACTTGAAAGAGATTCGCTGTGAATATGACCTTAGTTGTCGGAATGGCGTAGAGCATCCGTCGCTCGCTCACTTTAAAGAGAAAGGCCCCCGCTCTGTACTTCTCACCTTTTTTTCTTATCTACTTATTTCTAATGTATTCGAAACCTTTTTAAAAAGTTCTACAAGGCACCAACCCTACACAAATAACATTTTTCAAAACCGTGGGAGGGTAACTGTGTTCTATATGATTAGTACTGCATCATTTTTTCATTCCTGATTACAGTGTTCCATTTTGATAGTATCTTTGAAATACACTGTACTTTACTCAATTCCTTTGACATCTTGTAACAAATCAGCTTGTTTTCTTTTATAGGGCAGAGTATGAGATAGGGGTAAGTTTTAAGATATCTTGATAATGAAGAAAGTCAAACTGGAAAGCCTTTTAGGCCCCTAAGCTTGAAGTATATTCATTGTATATAAAGTAATCTTTCCGTGTTATAATAAAAGCCTATCATTCCGTGTTATAAAACGCCAACGTGATAAAATTATAAGTTAAAAAAGTTCTGCTATCTACACGCGCCTGCAATTACCCTACCAGATAACCTGTAATGATACAATTAATGATGGGTGTGGCACCTGCACGCCATGATACCATGGTAACAATCAGCCGACCTGTCAGGTGGGGAGGGGCCGGGACGGACGTGTCAACTAATCACAGGTAATATGGATTAATTGGTCAAGACCTGAGAGGGTAAGGGCAAGGTCCGACGTCTCAGAGGTGACACAGTGACAGGTGGCTGTTTTCTTTTTGTAGTTCTTTTCTCAAATGTTATGGGACAGTTATGTGCGACGTAGTTTCATGACGTGCTTAACATGCATTGTTCCAACTGAGAGGCCACTCTTATCAACATGAAACATCCGGAATTCTGTGAAACTACTAAGTAGAAAACATTAACAAAATTGGGTTTTATTTTGCAGAGATCTATTATTCTTATGTAAACCATTTATGTTGATAACAGAAATATATTGAAGATATGGGTGTGGTCGTTGGGATAATCGTTGAAAATTATTTATTCTTCCAATCATTATGATTATCATTAATACGCACAAATCATTTAAAGCAGTTTGATACGAGCCTAAATTATATAATGCTGAAGGAGTTTTTAACAAAACATGGCAGCTACCTTAAATATACATTATTTACAATGGATTTTGATTTGTATCCAATACAATCAGAGGCTATTTTCCTTGCCGTAGCCTCAAAAACTCATACCTGGTATCCCAATGTTGGAAACTGCAGAGAAAAACCCTTTTCTTCTTAGAAAGATTTCTTTCAATAACATTTACGACAGGTCACTGAAATTTCCCAGCTGTACAGTCTTTTTGATTTAGATACTATCATTAATAAATATTTGTACTCACGCAGAGGCCAGGAGGAGTCCGTCGGGGGAGAAGCAGCAGTCCATGACGGAGTCATTGTGACCGGACAGCGTGTTCCGTAACGTCAACTTGACACCTGAAATAAACAAAACAGGGGGAAATATTAGAAACATTTCTTTTCCTGTTTTTCAATGTGATGGAAGGGTGACGGTAAAACTAGATTCTTTCCAAAAAGAGATCACATCTTTCCAGTCGGCCATAAAATCGGTTGTCATATGGTAAATAGGAAACAAACTTTTCTTCAAAAAAGTTCACAAATCAAGGTGGAAGCTAGAGCTCTGAAAGACACTTATCTGTCCATGACAGAAATCGGACTTCACAGCAAGCTCCGTAGTCAGTGAGCGCATGATGGATGTTTTATGCCATACCAACAGCCTGGGTCATTTTCACAGGGAAAAAGAGTTGGGACAAATTCTGACTTTTCAGAAACGTTTTGACTTGGTCAGTCTAGAAATCATTTATGCTGTACCTCATCCCTTAGTGAAGCCAGACACCAACTGGGAATCAAACCCAATGAACCACTTGGTCAGTGCTGGGTCCCCGCTATCATTGCTTTATATGATCAGCAGGGGCTACTTGCGGCCTATATTCTTCCCAGGAGTGGAAGCCCCACACCAGCACCCCCACGGGGGTAAGCTCCATATCTCAAACAAGAAGGCAGATAATATGATAATGAGGCTAAGACCTATAATAGTTGATCTACCATGTTCCCTATTCTCAGACTCACAGGTCCTTGGTGTGGTGAAAATCCTTGGAACTACTAAAGAAATTATTTTCATACTTTGATAGATTATCAAATATTTCTTGAACTTTCTTGTCATACGATTCTGCCAAGTGAGGTCGGATATCAAACTTCACTTAAAGTTTCGGGACTTTTAAAACTTCTAAAATGAGCCACATATTGCATGTTAAATTTCTGCAATGTCAGCAGGAAACCTGACAACAAAAGAACACCTGTGTACTATTATTACATGTAGGAAATGTGAGTTTGGTAACTACTTGAGACTACCATCAGGTGAGGCCCTAAGGTAGAGCGTTGTCAAGTGGGCTGACAGGGGACAGGTGTGGGCAGGGGCTAAAGGTACGGTGAACGCTCAGGTGTGGTCTTCTGAATGGGGAGATTGCATAAACAAAGTATGTGCCAAAAAAGTGCTTTTTGGTAAGTGGGCGACATTTCATCTTGTTGAATGCGAATTTATGTATAAAAGATTTCCTACAACAACGTAGACCAACTTCTCTTGCGACATTCAATGTGCCAGAAACTGCAACAATAATTGTGCGATTTTTCGGGATACAATCTTATAGGACATTAGTAGCCATCGTACACTAGCCTCAGTGAACAAACTTTGGTTACTTTTGCTACTTTAGTTACTTTAGCTCAGGACATAGGTATGGTCCTTTCTTTAAGGTGTGTAAGGGCTCAGGTGGTAAGCCCCTTTACCTGTATGACCCCATATTGACCCTCCCCGCTGTCGCCCGTTTAACACACCTGGCCACACACATTCGCTCTTATACCTGAAGATTTTTTTAATTCTATCACTACCTGTACAAAGGTGGCAGATAAGGTTAACCGCATGGTTTTACAACAGATTATTAACACGATTGTATAATTAGATGTCGGAAAAACACTTTTGAAATTGTGAACCTAGGTCATACAGTTCCTTGGCTGTTTCTGACAGTTCTTTGTACGTCTGAAGAAACCACGAATAGTCAATTTATGGAATTTCACCTGCAGACAAGCCTAGATCAGGATGCATGCTAGGTAATATGTCGACAAATCATGAAGCTAAAGTATTCAAGAAGCATGTCTTGATTCGCTCTTTAAGATGGTGAAATACTAGCATATTTTTTTTCTTCAAAATTTATATCCATATATATTTGACATTTTTGAAGTTGTATAAAAATTCATGCATTTTAGATAATATCAGATACATGAAAATTAATTTGCGCTAATACAGTCCTACCTCAAACCCTTTACAGATTGTGCTCCAGGAATTTGTCCACATCTTAAAGGCAATGGCGCCATTATAGACCCACTGTTCAAATTTATTTAAAACTTTCCTTAATAAAAGTTATAAACCCACAGACCTTAAAAATGCAAAGAAAATGACATGTCACCGTGGGAACTTTTCCACTATTGCCTATTCTTTTTTTGAGGAAAATTACAAAATGGTAAAGTGATGGCATTATGGGGAAATGATAATCTCCTTAATAAAATGTGTACTATATTATGTCTGAAGGTACCAAAGATTGGCTTTAGGTTAGGGCAAGTGGAAAATAATGTGTTTTGATTGATTTGATATAGTAATGTACGTTTTCAGCATGAACACATACAAAATAAAATGTTCAAAAAAGCAGAATTAGGTAGAATACATAAGGATACAAAAAATTTGACTGTTCAAAATGTCTCAAAATAATGATATATTATGGAAAATATCATATGCTATTAGTATCAGCAAAAAAAATAAGGGGTCACCGCATGAACTTGGTTACAGGAACTATATATGTACTTTCTTGTGAAGAAATGGCCAAACATGGGTTGCCAAGTACTTCCTCCTAAAACCTATTGAAGCACTTATTTCAAAAGTATTTTGACTGCTAATTTATGTTCCTAAGACCCTTACAATGCTATAAATATTTGTCATATTATGTTAGGATGAATATCAAAAAGGTTAGAATAAAAAGTGTATTCTTTCACACCTATTGTGTTTTTCAGTGGTGGTAGAAATCTATGGAAATTGGTCATCTTCCACCCTCTGTACCTCAGAAACTAAGGGCTTACCATACATTTCCATTATGGATTTGATATCCCCAAATATTCTTGAGCATTCTACCCAATTTTAAGGAAAGTTGAAGGACTTTTATTTTTGGGGTATCTTGAAAATGGCGCAATTGTCTTTAAAGTCGCAGTTTTTGCGAATTTACACTGTTTTAGACAGTTTCAGACGTCCGTAAATTACATGCAACCGTCAGTGTTCCTCTGGTCTAGCAACCAATTTCTACAAGTAAATTGTCTAATAAATCATTGTCTTTATGCCTAAGTGAAAAAAAAAGATTAAAAGGTCTAACATGTGGTGGCGCAAATACCACTGGGTCACTCGTAATTAGTCGGTGAACTGACTATTCCTGAACGGTGAGTCATAGAGCAATGTGTTAGCTAATGTGAACAGCTGACAAAGTAGAAAAATAACTATGGATTAGGATCATGAGGAACAAACACACTATGTTTCAATACATCAGGGCCCCCATTCTATTACAATCAAATTCCCTGTGTTTTCCCTGAGTTATCCCTGGCTAAGAGTAAATTTTCCCTTTCATGGTTCCACTGATTTCTTTTATGACAAAGTGGTCAAACTATAAATCAAAACGTCTGTAAAGATGTATGAGGCTTCATGGGAATCATGTTACTCCTGGTAAAGTGCAATCTCCTGAATCTTAAGAATTACAAAATCCAGGAACTGGGCAAACAAAATTCATTATGTTTTCCCTGTGTTTTGGTCAAATTTCCAAAATTGGTCAAAGTATAAGAAAATGGGAGAAACGCGGCTGGCAAAATTCATTATCATGATATTAATGCAGATCTTGTTTTTTTGCCTAGTTTTACGTAAAAGCTTGTATCAGCTAACATCCCTGTTAAACGGCAAGAAATATAATTTCTAGGAAGGCCACGTGCAGCCCTTGCCTCCTGGAGAATGAATTACGATCACCTCCTAGAAATTGGCCACTTCCTGGAAATGTCAGGGACTGAGTAACGAGGCTAGCGGCACTTGGGTAAATATTGCCAAAGTTTTTGTTCTTGTCGATTTCTTGTGGGCTTGTTCAAATAGCTCACGCGCTGACTAAGCGGCAGTTATATTAATGAGTATTTCCCATTATTATTATACAGTATACCAGTATTACCCCAGGGGTAATATATGTATAATATATATTACATAATATATCATTTTAAAAGATTGAATATGTTCACGTAAAATGAAAAGTTGATTCGCCAATCATAAAGAGAAAAATAATCATAATATCCTTCTACATTTTTTATAATACTTTCACGAAAAAAGACGTTGGAGTGGGTTGGGTTACCTGAACACAACAATTTTGACTTCAGGTCTTGTGAGCGTCCCGGCAAACACTAAACTCCCCCCACGCTCTTTACTCTAAATGACCTTTGCCTACTCTGCGACCTTCAAACTGGTCCGGTCAGCAGATACCGGGCATCTACGAGTGGTTCAGCTGCCTGGCCTATATAGGTGAGGGCATTCACCCTAAATCTTCCACTACGATTACTTCTCTAAAGCCTGGATCCAACAGACCGATTTTGATGCTGCCGATTTTGTATCTGTTTGATTTCCTCTAAGAATATGGCATAAGACTTTCATCTTATATTTTATTCAAAAGAGAATCGTATTAAAGTACTTTCTATTGATGTATAACATATCTATATTTGACATTTATTCCCACTGTTGATTTGGGAAATCGGCAGCATCAAAATCGGCATGTGGAATAAAGGCTTAAGGGTTACCAGTAGATGCAGTAACAGTCATCTTTTGAAATATATTATTTTTAAGTCTACGCAAATCATTTCAGAGGTCTGAATCTTGGTTAGAGGCCTTTCATTATTTATAACCAACGGAAGAAGTTGGGTTTGAAACACAATAAACACTATGGCGATTTCTGTCACCATTACCCTCACTACCCTATAAATCAATGTAAGACCTTGTTAAGGTCTATTTAAGACCTACGTATGGTAAATTTAAGAAGAATTTGCCACAGGTTGAGAACAATATCATTGCGTGAGGTTTGACATAACAGCACTCGATGAAACACAGCAATTTTGCTCATCATATCATTTGATTTTCAGTTCCTAATCAGGTCAAATCTTAGACCTTTCTATTACCTCCTGCTAAAAGAATGTGGCATTTAAGACATTCTAAAGGTACTTGGGGGTGTTTGGCTTAAGTTCTTATTACCAATCAAATCTGCTGCAAATTTGTAGGAACTTTAGCTTCTATATAGAGGAATGTATAGAAACAATATAAATAATTTTTCACCATTTCTGATAAAAGTAACAGTCTGATAAAGAATTTGATCTCTATAAGAAATATAAGTTTTTTTCTCTGTAAAAAATAATACCAATGGAATTTTCATGAAACTTCTGGAATATTCAGGATTTACCTGAGAGTAAATATATAAACCAAAAAATAAATTTTCACCCTTTGTGAGAAATATTATACTCAAAACATTGAAAAATTGAGGTATTTTGGGTATTTATACTATGGTAATTTGATACCCTGTTATTCTAACTGAACAAAAACACCTTATTTTCACTTCTCCTATCATTATTTGACACATAAGAAGTTTAAAACAGCTTTAAATTAAGGCCTTAAATTCGAGAAAATCAATATAAGACCACCTGAGACTCTTGTGGGCACCTTGCTGCTATGCAATGAGCTGCTCACCCAGTGCACGTCGACTAGCTCGGGCGCCGCTGGTTGCCCGCAGGAGCTCCCACCTTAAAGCCATCAGGGCCCGTTAAGGCCGACACCAGCGGAGCCCGCTCAGCTGCTCATCAGGCCTGACCAGGGAGCTGCTCACGGCTATTTTTAGAACACCTCCAGGGGGTCTATAGACCGAGCTGGCCGGGGGGGGGGGGCGGGGGGGGGGGGGGGGTAACTGACTCTTTGAAGTAAGTTTCGTATCAGGGTCCCCACCCATATTTCATTTTCAAGTTCCCTGTGTTTTCCGTCCTGCGGCAAATTTTCCCTGTGTCATATCCAGCAAGGTGTTAAAAGCCTCTGTGTCCAGAAAAAAATTGGACAACCTAACAATAAAGTTGAATCCCTAATAATTATCTTGAGAATCAGGAATTTCATAACCTGGCCAAATGAAATTCCATGTGTTTTCCCTGTGTTGTGTAAATGAAATTCTCTGTGTTTTCCCTGTGTTTTGGCAATATTTGCAAATTCTCTGTGTTTCCCTGACGGGGATTTTTTTGTTGTTGTTGCCATTTTCCTGTTTTCCCTGTGTGGTTGGTACCCTGTTTGTGATTAGGGTACCAGTCTTCGCGGGTACAAGATTATGGGCAGCAAACCAGTCAGATCCCCCTGGTGCATACATCCTAATGGGGTTTTCTTCCTACCACAATAGATTTGCAGTCTCTACAGACTACACTGTAGTAGCCACTAGGTCGGCCCCTGCAACTTAATTGGTCCACACCCGCTAAAAGCGCTGGAGTACCTTTGAGCTGCAGGGCGTAGTAATCTTATATTGTCAGTATACAGTTAGAGGTCTATATTCGAAGCCGACCCAGTGACAGCCACTGTGCAGAGACCATTCTCGGATGCGATAATCGCAGACGGGCGGAACTGGTCATCTGATAACACTATATATTACTATTTATACACCAGACTCCAGGAACCAATAATGGTATCCCTGCCCCACGTCATCGAGGGAAAATTTGCAACTTTATAGGATTTTTGGTGGTATTTTTCCCCTTCTTGAGGGGCGGGGCCTGTTGCTACGCTGGTCTAACGTCACCCGGACACGCAGTGGGAAAACAGTGCAGTGGTAAACCAGTCCAAAATATTTAATGAGCTGGGGTTTCAAATCAGTACCACATCAGTGGTTAATCAAACTATTTCGGACATACTGATTGAAGAAGTATACACTGCCATTTTGGTCTTGGACCTGACTGCAAGAATGGAGGCGAAGTGGCAGAGTAGTAGGAAGTGCCCCCTCTCCCCTCCTCCCTGGCTCTGGTCCATCACCGGGCCCCTCCCACGCCGTGTCCTTATCCCGTCGACTCATCCCTCTCCCCCTAATTACCCTGTTGTCCTTTTTGTGGCCGTTTTCCTGCAGCGGGTAGTCGGTTATGCAGGGTTCAAAGTCTCTCTTCTAGGGGGACACAGTGGGTATAACCATGGAGACTAAAATAAAACTTTACTCTCTCTGGTATAACCGTGCAGGTACCGGCGATTGCCAAATTCGACAGATTTTCAGATTTGATTAATTTGATTTGACAGCCCAACCGCCAATTAAATGGCAGGATTCAGCAGACCATTCCTGCATCGTTTCTTAACTCTTCGAGTTTGTTTGTTGGGGTAGTTTAACGTCCATCCAACCCTCCAGTGTTCTTTCAAGACTGCACAAGGTAGTGCTTTTAAATTTTGGGTGATTTTACCTATGATATGAACCCACCACTGGGATCGCGACTCTATACTCTTTTTGAAGAGTGGCAAGGGGCCTTTTATGTGCAATGTCTCATAAAAGGAGACACGTTCAGTCTTTGATGACCCTGTTGAGGGTACAGAGGAACAGGGTTGGACAACAGGGAATCAAAACCTTAAAGTCATTTTCACTGTTCCCAGACCCTTGGTGGACCCAGCAAAAACAAGAAGCAAAAGAGCTACAAAGTTTCGCTCATGCATGAGCGATGGTCATCCCTCAATAAACTGAAGGCCTTCCTACAACCAGAAGGCTATACAGGCTACGAGTAGTGACCACCACCACCACTCCTGCTGTCACACACAACTCAGGGAGGGGTTTAGGAATGGGGCTGCTACTAGGCTACTGACCTATCACTCACCCACCTAGACCTGCCCACCTGCAGATGACAGTGGAAGTCCTCATGTGAAGGGGTGAGGACCGTTTGTATCAGGCAGTGAGGCAATACTTAAAAATATCTCTGTTTCCGGTGGACCGGGTGGGCTTTAAAAAGATGACCAGGGCAGCCGCGATTTTTTTTTTTTTCCCTATTTTTTTAATTTTTGGTAAGGCTATAACAGAAAATTTTTGAAAAAAAAAATTATTTTTTTAAAAATGAAAAAAAAATCTTCCCACCCGGCTATAAAATTCTCACCCGGCCGGTCCACCGGAAACAGAATTATTTTTAAGTGTTGCCTGATTATGTAACCCACTTCTGGGTTCTCCCATTGCCTGATTCTGTTGTAGGACAATGCCCTTCAACAGCTGAACATGACATTGTGTAACCAGTCATTAAGAACAAAGAGAATCAAATTACTAAAGACATGACTGATTGAGGGAGTCCCCACCAATAGCTACAATACTATATAGATATAACTAGGGACTTCCAAAAAGGAATTGCATCTTGATTGGTATTGAATCCAAAGACCGATTGGCACCTTTTACAATCAGCAGAGGATACAAAGACCTATTCTTTCCAGGGCACCCCAAAGGACGGTCCCAGTGGGAACTCCCACACCGGATCCTGACCGGGCACAGCGGAACATGAGTGATGACACAGCAAGACCAGTGTTGCTGTTTTTCTGGGCAGCATCGATTAAATGACAAAAGAGTCCAGTTAATTGTTGTGATAAGGGTCAAACAGAGTGGGTCTTAAGCCCGACACCCACTAGGCAACTTTTACACAGTTCGGCAACAGATTGGGGCTAAAATCAGCCAATTCTAGACCTAGAATCGACTGATTTTAGCACAGATTCAGATCAAACACGCACATTTCAATATACCATACTAACAGACAATCACAAGAATCGGCCGATTTTAGCAGCGATCCGTTGCCCAACCGCGTAAAAGTTGCCTAGTGGGTATGGGGCTTTATTCTGTGGGAAGTTGACCCTCAGGAAATGTTGGTTTGCACTAATGAGGGGGAAACCCCCATTTGAGACATCTTCAGAAAAAGGTGCTGGCTCATCCCCTTCCCGGCATGCAAGTGTCTTCTATAGACACTGCTCATAGCCTGATTGCTACGAACAACTTCATGGCAAGCGCACTGGGTGATAATACTGGATCTCCACAAGGAGAATAGTTTGCATCTAATCGTCGACGACTAGATAACCCATAATGGCGCCATGCTGCCGAATGAATAAAGGCACTAATCACTGACGGATAGAGTGGAATAATCTGACACATTCGATATTTCGCCAACGATTAGCTGTAAATCCTCGATGACAAGCTGAAATTCATCAACGACGAAGATCCCCGGATGAATTATTGCTAGTCGTTGAAAAAACAGCTAATCGTCAGTGACCAATCGCCCCATGGGGATGCGTCTTGCGGGCCTCTACCGTATACTATTCCGTCTATATAGACCTTATGCTGACGTGGTCATATGATCACTTCTGTTGATCACCACGTGGTGATCATGACCACATGGCTATGACATGAATGCACAATTTATCAATTCCAACTGACAATGTTTGTTGAACTTGATTAAGATTCAGTGGTATTGTTCTAAGTATATTTAGCATAAACGTATTTTCTAAACACTTTTAAATTCCAAATACTTGAGTAGATTCAAATAGCTATTACTTTGCAAATTGTATTTCTAGATGTTGGCTGTCCATGCAGTTAGTTGGTTCTGAGGTTGGTTGGTTGGTTATTGGGGTTTAACGCCGTAGCAACATCTAAGGTCATATCACGGCGAGAACAAGGTTTTGACAATCCTGTCTTGTGATGACCGAATCTATGGAATGAACGAATCTATGAGAAGGTAGAGACCATACCCCTACACATTTACCAAGGCAGGTGTTCTTTAATGTGCAGGGTCCCATAGGCAGGGCCCTACACACAACAGCCGGTGGCCCACTAGGGGCCTTTGATATCCCTGTCGTTGTCACAGGGGGGAAACGCAGAGTGGTGCAGCACCCCAGCCGGGAGTTGAACACCGGCCGCCCACAAACAAGACGACCGCGCTAACCACTGCACCACCACGCGCCCCCCTTGGTTCTGAGGTGATTTATACATGTATCCCTAACTGTTTAGGCAAACTTGACATCGCAAATTTCTAATTTGCAAGTTTCAAAATTATTGCAACAGCATTACAAAATATGCAACGGTTGACTTTGGACTAAAAATGAGAAGATTAAAAGCAATTATGTGAGGGCGCACCCAATTTCCACAGTCACCCAAACGTAAAAGCCTAGGCATTTTAGCGACTTCTCTTTGCTTTATGATCATGAATACATGAATTCCGACATTGCAGCTAGTAGAATTATGAAGTTCTATTATTGTACCCAGTGCTTTCAAACGTGCCCACATTGTCCTGGCAGAAAACCTAGAGCGTGACGGTGCACCGTCAATGATGTACTCAGACCAGTGAGCACTGTGTGTCTAACGTCAGTGTTATTGTGTATACCAAAAAGTTTCTGAAACGACGGACAAATTGTCCGACATTTAAAAGGATTACATCGGACATTTCAATGCCATACCAGGCATGTATTAAACACATTAGTGTACAGAAGGATTCACCAAAATAAAAAAGACAAAAAATGTAATTTTAAAAGGATAGCAATTTCATCGGACATACTGTCCGACGTTCAAGGGTAAAACGTCGGACATTGACAGAAAATTGTTGGACATGTACTTCCAGATGTCCGGCGGTTTGGGGGATACACTGCTAATGTTGGCACTCCTTGTTGAAACACCTAAATAACATGTAGATCAGGGTATAAAGCCTCAGTTGCTTTTACACCGTTTATACACTGTTTAATATATAGGAATGGAAGTTATGGACAGCAAAAAAACTCGGAAATATCATAAAGAAAATCTGAATGTGCCCTAAAATGCTCTAGAACATGTTCTAGACATAAAATTATAAAATCAATCTTGGAAGGAGCAGGAGGAAAATCGGAAATCCGACAAAAATCGGAAAACTTACACCACAGCAACCTGATTACTGCATAATCTTCTCATAGCTGGGGTGAGTATTCACCTCTTTGGTTGGGTAAATGAGGGGGAACATATGGAATTGCATATTTGATGTATTTTGTTACTGAAGTGATAGGATAGGTAAATGGGATCACAAGTTGAATAATATGTTGTTATTCAGCTTCCCTTTTTGTGTTTAAAGAAACATTCCCTGAAAGTAAATATGTTGAAATGTGTGAGTAGGTGTGTGCAAAATCAAGAAAAATGCACGGTAGAATGGTTATTCCAGAAAATGCTGATTATGATATATGGCAAATGGATAAAAGGGGAGGGGGGGGGGAGAGGGGAAAACAGTGTATTGTTAAAAAAAAAACTGACGCTTTATACCCTGATCCATGTCCCCCATAGGACTATTAACTGCCTTATCCAAAACGTTCTCGATGGCACCTCCCTGATTCCCCCTACCACGGATAGCTAATTTACAGTATCTTGAGCAGGTTAATCTGGCGTAATTGAGTAGAAAAAAGAACAGAAACAGATTTGTTGCATAACTATCTATAATGAATACATTTACAAACCAACTTGGAAAATATCAAATATGAACCCCCCCGGGATATGAACAGTCACAAACTGAAAACATCCTCAATGCTATTGCCCCATCAGACAACCTATATAGATTACTATTCCAAACAATATGAGAATGTTGCGTAAATTGAGATCTATTTCTATCAGAAGGACCTTGAGAAAATGAAAGCCGGCTCCATACTGGAACTTCCTACTTAATAACGAACAGGGCCGAAATATAGAGTGATCCGTGCCTAGTTGACATTAAAAAGCGCCAACACAAATAGCAACCTCTAGTGAGACCAATCCAGGCAGTTGTCACGTATTTTTTATGAGCTCTATTAATTAGCAGTGTATTAGATTTTGTGTTTTTGTTTCCTCTCTATTCTTCCTACCACGGAGTCTTCTTTTAAATTAGTTTTACCTGTTGGTTAGCCTAAATGCTGGGTAAAGTCGACAAATTATAAGGCTTTAACATGTAAATGTCCAAGAATCATACTATCATTTGAAGTTTCATATGATTGAAAACTAGCGATCAATATTTTTTTAGTTGTATCAGTGTATCAATATTCATTTCAAATGTTTTAAGTTGTTTGAAAATGCAATCATTATTGATGGATGTATAATACTTATTTGATTACGTTCTATAGTTTTTCAAGGGCCTTTGTCAGAAAAACAGACAAAATTAGCCTTCAGGATCTTAAAATACTGTAAATCCCAATACAGGGGTGGGGTGAAGGTGGTCTGAAATTTTGGGGAAATGCGCGTATTCTTTTTAATTTCCGCCATTCCTCCGCTTAGGCTTACCATTGGGAGTTACTGTCAACAATAAGCCCACCCAACATTGGGTATGTCCTTGGGTTGGACAAGGGTCGGACAAAAATGGACGTTTAAGCCATCCATGTCTCTTAGAGTTGGGGTTACTCAAATTAATAATTATTTTTCTATATCCCCAAGTACTGCTTAAACACTCTAATTTCTAAAATCTTATCAATTGACAGATTTGTAGGTTTGATAGCAAACCAATATGCAGTATTTCACAGCAAAATGGGGTTGGACATCATAGGTTCGGCTAGCAGGCTCTATTATAGGTTCTAATTGGAAAAAGTCCAATATGCAAGCCAACATTTTAGATATTTTAGGAGCACTCTGTCTGAAACCAAATTGCTTCAGTTATTTTTGTATTATGCAACTGTCTTGCCGGAATAAGAAGGGAAGCAATTTTGAGAATATTTCATGGTAAACTTTATTGTTGGTGTAAATTGGGATGGGCTTATTATTATTTTGGCCCGACAATGCCAAGCAACATGCTATACATATGCAGACCCAACCAACGGGTCCAATGTCCAATAGTGAAAAGGAACTAAACAGTGACCTAGGACACTGCTGACACGGATTTAGTCAAACGAGTACCATAATACTTGAGCAAACCTCTTCTTTATTGTATCATACTGTTACATGGTAGGTTTTTTTTAAGGTTTTTCAACATCTACCTACATGGATTCACATTAGTTTTTTTTTTATCTTTTGTTCAATGATATATCAGCGCTGGCAACCTCTGAAAGACCGCTAACCAATTACTGGAGAGTTATTATGATGACTTTTAGCATAGAAGAAAAATATAAAGCCTACAAAGAAATATTGGCAAACAAACCAGGACACATCGAGAGAAACGTCTCACTTCACTGGTCACCCGTGTCGGGCGGGATCCAACCGAAGCAGCCGGGACGAGCTGGATCAGCAGAATAATCCAGAGAACTCTGGGATACTGATCATAAAGGATCATCCATTTATATAAAATGACGTGGATCTAAACTGCCTGGGTTTTCTACTAAAAAGATTGGAGTATCTGAGACAAGACCTTACAGCGAAGAGCGGTGGACATCTTGTGGTATATGGACAGTGAGTGGTCATGGGAAAGTCTCTACATTAAGAGTTGGACATACCTGGGGACTATGACAAGGGTGTGAGTCACAAAGTACTGCGACTGCAATGAGGCTACACAAACAAATACAGCTGAGGAGGTTTTACACCATGCTATGTTGAGAATATAAACGTCTTACAGATTTGAAGGACGCTGTTTTGTGATGTGATTAAGGGATAAATTGTGCTGACTGGGATCTGTCCCAAGGGGTCTATACCTAATGGATTAATCCAAGTCATCGCCATATTGATCTACTCAAGTTTAAAAACAGATATAAACGTCTAGAAATATGTGACAAATATTGTGTTTCTCAAGCTGACTGCTTATTGAATGACTTCACGGCCAAGGTTGGTCAATAACGACATTGGATACTTCCCTCCGAGGAATATACTGCATGATATACTGCACAAACTATAATATATAACAGTTATGTGAGGATTTTGCAAAGAAAGAAAAGTGAAAAGAAGAAAAAAAGTGGGAAGTACCAGCCAAAGTGATTCATGTGGAACTTTTGTGAATATTATACTTGTGGCCAACGAACAAAAGCCTATTTTGATTATTAACGTTGTATATTGTAAAGCATTATTCGTCTGAAGACGTTATCTACTTATTGTATATTGCCCTTTCTGACACTATCAGAACAACAGCTATGGCAGCAATGGTAAATCTGTCAGATAGAGGCTATAATGTTAGCAACGGTCCTCAGATATGGGCCACTAGTCACATTAGCATCGGAGTTGTGTCTCAGGTCATAGCCATCACGGGGTTTATTGGCAACGTGCTGGTGGTGGCTGTAATGCTGAGGCCGATGTTCAGATGGCTCAACATATCAATCTACCTCATGGCGCTAGGTTTGGCTGACGGTGGAGCGCTGCTGTTTCGCTTCCTCAGCTTGCTTCCTGTCACAGCTGGAGTCGACTTCCTCGATGGCTTGTGGGGTTGTCGCATGGTCAACTGGTTCAGGTACAGCCTCCATATGATAGCCAGCTGGCTGCTAGTGGCAGTCAGCATCGAGAGGGCAATCGTTATAACAAAGTCAACAAAGACTAACTTTCAGTGCAAACGAGGTATGCCAATTGGAATGACAATCGGGATAGTTCTGGTGACATTCATTGTACTTGGAGGTTATACCCTAGGGGCGAATACACCTACCTGTACGGTACATCTCACGACAAAGGGTACCCATCTGCCTGTGGTGTTTATAGGTATTGCGATACATACAGCCATACCGGCATTTATCCTATTTGTGACCAACACAGTGATCTGCGTCCACATTTACAAGCATCACCAGGAATACGTCTGGACTCATCTCAGCAGAAGGAACTCAACCAACTCCTTTGACGTCAGTAACAAAGTGACGTGGATGTTAATGCTCAACAGTTGTGGCTTCGTACTTCTCACCGTACCCCAAGTTACACTTTTTGTCTACCTAAACATGACTGGTGGCGAACGACTCACAGTTGCTACTCGTGGCACAGTGGAACTCCTTTGTCGAATGCTCGATACCATCAACCACTCTATTAACCCACTGCTCTACACCCTTGCCGGATCCCTCTATCGCACCGAACTCGCTAAACTGTTTCGCCTCAGTTCTATTAAGCGCACTGTTGTGTCGCTGCAGGTTTTCACCACTCAGGTGCCCACTGACTCTGAAGAAACTGAAACCCAGAATAAGCTGTGACTTTCAAAGCACTCTGTACACAAGGTACCAAGACAGAAATACTGTGTCAAGTTATTTTCAACGATCTATATTCTAAACACAACAGATGCAAAAGCTTTCTTCTGTGCCTCCCCTTTAGTACGTGCGCATATCTAGCTAGGGAAAATTCTCAGTATTCTTTGATGAGTGTTTATTTTGTTTCATTCGAGCAAGACCCGATTGCTTTGCGATCTGGATAATTAAACAGTTGTACCAACCAAGATATACATGGTTATATCTGATCCAATTATCAACTTTAAAATGCAATGAGATGAAGTATGGGGTGCACGAAAAATGGCCTACTTATGGCTAAATTGTAAAACCCAGTATAAATAAAATACCTAAAAAAAATTATATCAAGAAAGCAACGGGTAAACATTTGTGAAAAACATAGCAGAAATGTGCTTGGTGATTGAGCTAATTGTCTCTGATCACTTTAAACAGTTGTCACAAAAATAACCTGTTATATACATGTATTTCATAACCAAGTTAACTTTAATAGTTACTATCAACCGAATTGCCCCAACAAACCATTGTGTTTTTCTGGAAGTTCAATAATATCATCGTGTCACCCCATTTCAAACACAGTAGTTATGGCAAGCAGGCTTGCATGATCGTGGATTTGTAAACATCAATGAATTGAAGTATCAAAGTGTCAGAGTACATGTATGCTCCCGACATCCTGCCTGTTCGATTATCAGCTTTTATAAACATTCAATACAAACGGGATGAATCGAACCATACCCAGCCACAAAACAGAATTCAATGAGTTTCCGCTGAAAACATATAACATTGAAAACGTAGTTGCCAAGCTTGGCAGTGTATTGAAATAGCAAACTCTGTACGTAATTAATATATATGTAGTCTTTTTTAAACTCTGAGCCTACCTTTCATGAATAGCTACGCTTGGTTTATCATCCTTATTGACATGCCCACTACTTCAGAATATAGTGGTCAATATTTAATACACTTATCATTTATAACAATCAGACACTAGGCCTAGATAGAAATGGATTATGTATTTTGTGACTGTAGAGACAGGCATTGACGTTATACCATGTATGGGGTATTTTTAAAGCTGTAGTTATATGCCACGGACGTCAAAAAGTTAATATACCAGTCTGCAGTCAGCATAACGTATAAGGACTTTGAAAACTAATCTATTTTTCTATTGTGATGGATACAAATCTTTCCGATATGCATTTGCGTTTCCTTTTAAATATCACGACTATTTTTGCTGACGAATAAGGAGACAGAGATTAGGATATTATTAAGAATGCATGTTTATTGCTGATTTTATAATATGTTCGCAGAGGAAATAGTTTCGAGGGCACAGATTTAAATGACATTCAAATATAGCTATAGAGTGTTGTGCATCTAATATTTCTTCAATATGATTTGACAGAATTAAATTTGTTCGTTAAAAGAAACTTTTGATTTGAATAATTTGAGTGAGTTCGTGAGTGATGGATGTTTCATGCCATACCGACAGTCAGGGTAATTTTCACGGCGAAAACAAGTTGTGAACAAACTCATGTCTTTGGTGATAAACTGAGTTAATAGAGGACAAACACTCATAAACTTCCCTGACAAGAACAGACTAGCCGTGCTCTATGGATGACCTCCAAATGACTTCTATACGTGGGAAAGCTAAAACTAGTACTAAATGTGGGACTGTGTAACACAAACCGTGACTCCCGGCAGGTACTACTGGAAAGTCCCAGCGAGGCGTTGTCTTAACACTGCTTCCTGGTAACCGAAAGTAATTACACAGCCTATCTCTCCTGCCAAACTTTAATAGACCCTTGCCATTACCCCAGGGTCGTCAGGATTGATTAAAAAGATTAAAAAGATCTGAAACCTCAGAAAGACAATTTGAAATTGCCTTAAATGTAAGAAATTGTGATGTAAGGAATGAATTTCAAAAAGGTATTATTAGAGATGATGTGAAACAAATCTACAATCAGACAGAAATGTGAAAACTTACATCTCTGTATAACCGTTACCCCCCCCCCCCCTCGAAAAAAAAAGGGAAAAAGGGAAAAGAAATACAAAAGATGTCCACCTCCTCTCAATCCTGTCCCACATCAACCCTCCTCACCCCCTCTTCCCCTACATGTCCTTTCAGCATCAAACTCCCCATAGACCCTAGCCCCTACCCCAACCCTCAGCAACCATAAATTATGTGAATATTAATGTTCGCTGTCAAAAGCTTTCATATGTCCAACCCTCCCCCAATCTCCCATTCCAATTCCAACTCTCACCCACCCGTCAGTGATTAATACTCGATGTGAGTTCTACAAAGCGGCAAATGATCGTCATCCCCTTATGAGGCAGGTCGAGAAACTTGCACAGCTCAGGATTACCTGCCACAGACAACCCGCACAGCTGACGAGCGGTGTGCATAGAGGGAGGTGAGAACTGACCACTCCTTGTTTTCAGTATTTTCAACAGCTTTTGAATAGCGTTTGGGTGATAGAATATAAAACTTAGAAGAACCTTTGGGGGTCGTCATCGGGTGGCCTTACAACCCTTTGGAATTATATGAACTTCTGCCTTCATCCTTGGTACGTGACAATCCCCTATGGGTCGTAGGGCCACCCTCAGATACCGCTTTTTCTTATATTGATAAGTTACTTCTGGCAGATATATGGTATCTATGGCTATAGGAGTACTTCTGACGGACTACTTAGGTAACCTTTGCTGTAGAGTTACATGTTACGGAGCCTCTTGGCGTATCATTCTAACACCAGATAAACCCTTTCTGATGAGACATTGTTAAAATATGATAGTGTCAGATACCTATTTAAACTCTCTGGTAAAATATAAAACAAAATTCTATGACCTTTGAAATTGTTTAACTTTTTTATAACTCTTCCGTTACCATTTTAATTTTTCAGATTTTTCAAATTTTCTGGTCTCTGGACAACCATGACCTACTGAAACTGTGGAGAAAACTGGACATAAAGGACGATGGAAAACACCACACAACGACAAAACAATTCCACCGACCTAGGACTGGAATGGACCAGTCAACACCAGGCTATTGGTATAGCATCTCAAACCATAGCAGTTTCAGGATTTATCGGCAACATACTGGTAGCGGCTGTGATGCTTAGACCCACTTTTTGGAAGTTCAACAACTCGATTTATCTACTTGCACTTGGTTTGGCTGACGCAGGTGCTCTAGTGTTTCGTTTTATCAGTGCACTACCGGTAACTGCCAAACTGGACTTCCTTGACAACCTTTGGGTTTGCCGCATGGTCAACTGGTTTCGTTACAGCCTCCATATGATAGCCAGCTGGCTGCTTGTGGAGGTTAGCATTGAGAGGGCAATCGTTGTTGGCCGCGTAATAAACGCAGCCACATCGAGTAGGAGGGGCGTGCCAATTGGAATGACGGTCGGCACGGCAGTGGTGACCTTCATTGTCATTGGAGGTTACGTGCTAGGAGACAATTCATCCATATGCAGTGTGCAAATCATAAAAGGCATGGAGGTCGGTGACCGAATAGCGGTGATTGTTATCGGTACCTTCATCCACACAGTTGGGCCTGCATTGATTATCATTATTACCAATATCATTATATGCGTTCGGGTATACCTACATTTCAGAGAGGCTATCTGGACTCATCTAAGACGCAGCAATACTGGGGGTACTGGTTACCAGGGCGACAACAGACTCACGTGGATGTTACTCCTAAACAGTTGCGGCTATTTACTCCTCACCGTACCCCAAATTGCACTGTTTGTGTACCTAAGCCAGACCGACGACCAGTTCAATCAATCTACACGGCAAACACTTCAGTTGACATTCAAAATGCTTGACACCGTGAATCATTCTGTGGATCCCCTTCTCTATACCCTCTCGGGCTCCCTCTATCGGAGCGAGCTTGCTAAACTGTTTAGGCCAAGATCAATTTGCAAAGCAAAGACCAATTCAGTGGTATGACTTTTTTATGTGTTAGTAAGTCTTGACATGAGTAAGTAATATCATGATTCATTTACTGTCATCATATTTCTGGATTGATATCTGGATTGATATTATTGAAAATTCCATTGAGTGATGAGATTCAATATAAAGCAGTGGTCATCTAAACATTACGTGATATATAATTTACCTAATATATGATACAAGAAACGTCTTTCTTCGTTGAAAGCAGGAGGTAAGTATTGACCATTGAAGTTGGAGTATATCATTTTCTTAGTGTAAAAATGCTTTGAGACCGGATTGTCTTTGTTTCAAACCAACTGTGGACAAGTTTAAATCACGTTAATAAAAGATTTTAAAAACACATTTTATATATAGCCCAAATGCTATTTTAAGAAATAAAGAGATATGTCAAAGACATAATGTCACTGTGCAACTACATAGCTATGCTATTTTTGTTTTGTTTTTCTACTTCCACATCTTAGATACAATAGCTCTCCCTGTCGATACAGATATCTATTTTTTCCGTTGTGGTGTACATACACAGAGTAACTAGCAGAGAATAGGCATGTATTAAAGCGAGAAGGTTCACTATTGAGTACATTATTTGAGAACTTATATCAGTGTCTGCAACAATATTTTATATGCTTGTGTATCCACCCTCCCTAAGGGAAAGAACCCATAAGGGTTGGTCGGACGTTAACCTATCCCAACAAACAATATAGATTTGCAAGGCTTGATATTAAACATTACCTGCCTACCATGTAACAGATACATATTGAGAGATCTTGTCAAATTCATGTCCAATCTAAATCAGACACAGGTTTCATAATTTAGCAAAGATAACCTTTCTTGGGCAGGAATTTCTGTTTCCGTTGGGCACCATATAGTTTGTTTGTTTGTTGGGGTAGTTTAAGGTCCGGCCAACCCTTATGGGTTCTTTCCAGACTGCTCAAGGTAATACCTTTCAGCTTATTTTACGCCACAAGGGCGGTGACCAAATATATGATATGGTTAAGGAGAAACCCGCCACCGGGTGCAATACACTACTCGTTGCGAAGAGTGGCAAGGGGTCTTTAGTGTGCAATGTCCCATAGAAAGGACACCACACACCCGGCCTTTGATGACCCTGTCGGGAGCACAGGGTGTACCATATACTGGATATTGAGCCCTGGATTCCAATTAACATGAAGATGTCGGTCCTATATGAAGTACTCTGTTTGCACAGTATGTTCCATATTGAAATTGTTTAAATAACCTACCTTATATCTGAGATACACTGTTTCCCCTGCATTCTCCTATGTCCCTGGTACGAAAGTATTCATATATATATGCTTGTGTATCCACCTTTGTTCTATTACTATCCAGAGTTCTGTATTATGCCTTTCCACAGTTTGTCCACCTTTCAATATGGCTGCTGTTTTCCCTCCAAAATATTTCAAATCTCATGGTCATGTTACTAACAATGAGAATACACTCAAGCTTGAAAAAGCTTGAATAAGGATGAATTACTTTGGCTAGATATAGCCTGTATCAGAAGTCCAAGAAGTTCCAAGTTAATCTAAGATCGGTATTTGTATCTAAAATGAAAGTTTCAAGGTAATCCAAGCATCTTGATCATACAGAAATCTAAAGTTCAACCTATTTCAAGAATGCTTTGTACAAACACGATTTTTATGCAGTTGGAATAACATGGATTTTCCTGAAATTCATGTTCATATCAAAGTCCAAGAAAATTCAACCTAATTTAAGAATGGGGAGGTTGAATTCTTTTAGGTATTCAAGAAATTTCATGGATTTACCACCTAGCTTGGATTTGTGTTCCTCCAGGAGTCTACAGTGCAGAGATCACTCTCACATTGAGGTGGTTGATGCGGCAGACTGTTCTGACTGGAGTGTTCCCTGCATGTTCTCACTAGCTGCTCTAATAGTTCCACTTGGGATAATCAGAGACCTTGTATGTATATATAGGATAGTGAGTGAGTGAGTAATGGATGCTTTACACTGTTTCGACAACTAAGGTCATATTCACGGCGAAAACAGGTTGGGTGAATTCTATCTTTGGTGATTGTATCTATGACATGAAGGTGACAGGGGGGGCAAACAGCAGGGGATCAAAACCTGGAAATCATTTTTGCTGTACCTCATCCCTTAGTGAACCACAGCACCAACCAGGAATTGAACCCAAAGAACTACTTGGTTAGTGCTGGGTCCCCCCTACCATCGCCTCATACGATCAGCAGGGGCTACTGGTGTATGTAGGATATATCGAGACTGGAAAGCTTCTCTATGGCCCTATGTGATCATTTCCCTGGCGGCTGGTTGGATCCCAGCTAGTCAACTGTGACCAGGGTCTGATCATTACCAGTGTATTTTTGGAATAGCAAGAGGCACCGCACAAGCCAAGCCATTAAGCCATAGGCCTAATGTTCAATCCAAATCTAATCAAACCACCTCCCAGGTGGCAGGCCTGTATAATGCATTACAGCTTTCCCCCCTGGCTTTCCAGTCTCGATATATCCTATATATACATACAATGTCTCTGGGATAATCACACTTATATGTTGCAGTACAGCCGCACTTTAAACCATCAGCCGCCCCAAAATCCCATCCAATTTTAGTACAGCTGGTAATGGGGCTGAAACCGCCCATGTAACTTTATGAGCAGTGGCCACATATATCATAGGACCTGTTAGAGACTTTATAATGACCTGCCACGCCCTTACTGTAGAATTTCAGGCTGTTGTGAAACGGGGGCTTATGGAAGCACAGAAAATTATGATGCTGCCTATAGAAATTGTAGAAACGACGTCATACCTGTCCAAAATAGATTGGGCAGTATATTAATGATCAATTTTACATTGTATTCATTCAATATTGAAAACGCATTGATCAGATATTTAGACTGAATTTGTCTAAAAGGGGCTTTGAGGCATTATCAATAATTCTTATCCTTTGGAAATTAATGCTTTTAGATTAAGTGATTGCTACATGTTTATGATGATCAGACTAATCACCAAAAAGTGGTCACGTGATCAAGTCTGCACAAGATCTATAGCTAATGTGTTTAAACCTGTCATTTTTAGCAGCATTTTACAGGACCGTCAGCGCAAGCTAGGTACACAAATTACATGTTTGAGAATAGCACCAATGAAAGGCTGGTACATTAGTGTGAGTGGATCTGAATCAAGAGAAAACATGTTCATTTTACCCCAGAGTCATCCACTTGTCGTTTGCTTTTCTATGTCGCAGCTAAAGAGCTCATGGTCAATGAAACTCCAGTAATTATGGAAACATTAAAGGATATGGGGAAATCATACAGCATATCTTTTTCTTATCTTTGTCTACATTTGTTTAGTTGGGTGTTTTTGATTTGCTTTGTTTCTTTCCTTTAGATCTTTGTTTCCACAAACTTTTCAAGAGAATTTTTAAAAAGCTAAGGAATACAGCATAGTCCCACTTAGAGTGTGTAGGTGTAGGGGGGGTTAGTTGAGAACCCTAACTTCTGGTAATTTAGTAATTTATAACTTTTTACCAGTTATTTGGCAAAAGACCATACATCCTACATATCACATGAAAGAGACTTTAAAGCTCTTTCTCATGATGTATTACATGTCTATGACAATTTCATTTTCCCGCCGCCAATTTTTTAAATGGGAGTAAAATTGGCTAGTGGAATACAGCAGTGTACTAAGCCAAATTCCATTTCCAATTCCCTGTGTTTTCCCTGAGATTTCCCTGTCCAGCAGCAATTTTTCCATGTGTCACATCCAGCAAGTTGTTAAAATTTAAAAGCTCTGCATGCAGAAAAAAAAGTGGACAACCCAACAACAAAAACTTAAATATCTAATATCTTGAGAAACATCAATTTCAGAACCTGGCTAAATGAAATTCCCTGTGTTTTGGCAAAATTTGCAAATTCCCTGAGTTTTCCCTGTCAGGGATTTTCTTTGCCATTTTCCCTGTGTGGTTGGTACCCTGTAAAGCGTTTAGTTCTGTTGTCTGTCCTCACTGACCCGATAGCCCCTATCTCTTGGCCTGGTCTCCGCTTAGTTCCCCAGCCGCCGTGTACTGAGGTACTTGAGCTGCTCCCCCAGTCCCTCAGATCCTCACCCGGCTCTTGTCTTCAGGCTCTCTAGCTAACTGTTATTCTCTTCTGAACTGTTCATTTACTTATCTCTGCTGTCTTCTCTGCCTTAGGTCAGCCTAAAAAAATAATGTTTCCTGTTCACTGAGTGGGCCAAAAGATGGCAACTCAGTCGGTCGGGTATTTGTGTTTAATGTCTTCTGGTAGATCTAAGGGTATGACTGTTTTTTTATGTTTTAAATGTTTCCTTCCAAAATCATGAAAAAAAATAAATTTTCAAGCAGATGTCAATCCATCAAAACTGTTACTTCATCCTTCAATGACAATGCACAACTGACTGTCACTCTAACACCCACTGTCACTCTTTCCCCTATCAAATCCATTCTAACTGTCACTTAATAACATGTGACAATTAACAGTCCATCCCTACCACAACTCCACTCCCCACTCCTCCCCTAACTGTCACACCATCAGTCCATTCCTGATTAAAACCACTCCCCAAATCACTCCAACCTGCACCGCACCACAGACCTAATCCGACCCACCCATTCAGACCGACCACACACTCCGATCTATAGTAACCGCCTGCCCGATATAGGCCCTATTACACTACACGACAAGAGCTGTGATATGACAATGTCGCAGGGAAACCACACATATTAGAGACAAAACTCTTGTTAGCCATGTGTAAAATACTCCAAATTGCAAAATTCAAACAATTATGACACTCCTGTGTGAGAACTTTTTGTGATATCATCATATTGCACCAATATCGTACCTCAAAGTCCTGTAGTATAATAGGGCCGTAGGCTCTATAATGGTAGCCTATGTTACAAAGAGCTCCTCTATGTTTGCATTACAAAGGGCACCAAGCCACTCCCTTTGCCGGATCAATGTATTCAGTGGATGTACTCGTAAGCGCAACAGGTACACAAATTGATATGCACTGCTAAAATATAACGCGGCCAGAAAAGGTACGCACCGGTCTGTATATACGCACTACCCGCTCAGACAGACCTTTTGATGTGTAAGCTGTAGGCTAAATTGTGCATATCATAGTAGGCCCTACTCTTAATGTAGAGTATTTTGATGTGAAATGGCCTGTTTTCCACCTTTAGCAGCATTCACTTGGCAATGGCTCTGGAAAATAAATCTAAACCACGACTGACTTGCAAATTTTAATGTGATTTAAAATATTTATGACTATGGCATGGAAGGGATACAGAGCCGTCGACCTGGACTGACTTTGTTTGATATGGTGTAATGCAGTGGTCTCTGGTATTGAAAATGCATGAGAAGGCCAGTCCATGAACTTTTGTGGGCCATCAAATGATGAATATATTTTGTAAGTGAATTTTTCTGGACAAAGGAAGAATGAAAATCCGGCATAAGCACTAGCTGAAAGAATTAGATGTATTCAGCATGAAACCAGTAATGTATACTGAAAACTGCCCAGTATAGAATAAAATTGTTTCAAAAAAGGAAATATGCAGATCTCCTCATTCAATAAAATGTTTATCAAAGTTAAACATTTTATGCGCTAATGGTTTAAATTGATCAAAGTTATTGGTTGCGACGTGGCTGTCGCAGCTGAGTTGTAGGATCGTTGCTACCACTGTGATCAAACATGGTACTTATAGCCAGTTATAGGAACTCTGAAAATACTGTCAAGGCTGTCTTACACTTCATGATCGACTTTGGCTACAATGTTGGCATGATATGATGTTACAGAAAATTCACACACAAGAGTGATATGATTATTTTAAATTCACCCTACCACAGATGGCTAATTCATAGTGTTTTAAGCACCTGCAGGCTAATTTTGACCATTTTTGTGGTCAAATCCTCTGGAAAAACTAGAAAATTAATGAATAATTGTCATATTTCCACCTATAATGAATGAATTTACAAACAACTTGAAAAATATGTAATATATATGGATACAAATTTTTAAAACAAGCATATAGCTCCCCAAGCCAAGGGGCGATCCAGCTCTTAGTATCAGCCTCACCATTTAATATACCAATTTGACTCATTTAAGTGTGTGTGTGTGGGCAAAATTTAGTTTTGCAAAGAAAAGAACTTATGAAAAAGTAGAACCAACCCAAAAATTTCACATGTCAAAACCATGCAAAGTAGTTAGATAAGTAAACAGTATTGGTTGATTTGGTTGTCTCAACTAAGTTATTTTCAGTATACATGTTTACCAAATGACCATTCACTAGGGTAATTGTTTGTATAAGATAAACAGTGTAAGCATCAGTAAAACACCCATGCCCCAAGGGCAACATGTGCCAGATCAATTGCCCCCAAGGGCATCATGTGCCAGATCAATTAACACACATGCCTTCCTAATTGTTGATAAACAGTCTGGGCCTTTGATCTACTGAAACCTGGAAATGCTAACATAAAAGCAGCAAGAACATTTAAATTCACTAACAAAAAAGGTTCATTTATCATGCTGTGAGAAAATAGTTAGTTTCAGTATGCCCAAGTTCAAACGTTGAAGTGTTTTCCAATAGTGCTTTTATGTTTTCAATAAAATTGTACAGTAAACTTTACCTCCGAATTTGGTGACAAAATGACATTACAGACAGCCAATACTATAGGAAAACCACTGTCCAAAAAGGTCTTTTGTGACATCACAACTACACTTTCTGTCTTGGGTCACTCAAGGGCTAGTAAGGGGCTCCTGGGGGATCGCCCCTTAATATTGATCACCAGGTTTTCTTTACATCAAACTAGAAATAAGGACATGATTAATGCAAATTCCTATGCTTAAGCCCTGTGAGTTGTCGACATATTACCCAGCATACACCCTGATCAAGGATAACCTGTAGGTAAAAGATGAGAAATTGGCTATCCATGGTAGGGTGAATTGGCAATTTGGCATATTTTACACATGTGTGAGAAATAATTTTGGCTCTAATATGTGTGACTTCTCTGCGACATCGACATATCACAGCTCATGTCGTGTAGTGTAATAGGGTCTTTATTCTGACCGAGGATTAGCGAACAATACGCCGACTCCTATTTATCTCTTTAACCATTCCCACTGCAGTATGGGTGGTCTGCCTATAAGCGCTGCATTGGTTAATGACTGGACTGGTTAGCAGCTAAATGGACATTGTCAATAGCAGACTTCACTTTGAGTGCACTATGTGCAGAGAAACTTAGTTAAGTCCTTAGTTAAGTTGTCTACAGGGTCTGAAACTCCCCCACTTTAGATACATCTGAAAATACAGTAGACTTTAGACCTAAAGAAACTTGTTGTGTTCAGGTATTTATAATATTTTGGCCCAACAGTAACGTTTCAAAGGGGAGGGGGAAATTTATCAAAACATATCAAAATTCTATAAAAATGACAATATGCCATGTATATTCACAGATTGTATGAACATCCCACGAGTACAGGGGCAGATACTGGGAGCGGGTTTCAGGGGGTCCTGACTCCCCCTCTCTCACCCTTTTGGGTGGACCCCTAAAACATATTCCAGAGATGAAAGTCAGGGCTGGCTAAAAAGTCTGAAATTCTTAAATTCATCGTAATAGCAACCACACAGAAGGCAGTATTTATTCACTCACTTCTACAGCTTTCAGATTTTGTATGTGATCTGAACTTAGTCTGAAATATGTCTGAAGGTCTAAACAGCTTCTGAGGCCCTTCCAAGTGCCAGGTAATGTTGCTGATTAATTGAGGTCTGACTGCTACTTAACTGTTGTTTTACTATAGTTTTAATACGTTTTAACTAATTTCACTCTTTTTCTAAAAATCTGAAAACTTACATCCCTGCTATAAAATGAATATAAGAATAGGCGGGGGGAGGGGGGGGGGGGGGGCATGCCACGAGCGTGGGCGGGAACGCAGACTGTCTTAGCACTTAGTCTACATGCTGACCTCCTGTATCAGAAATCCTGTATCAGAAATCCTGTATCCGCCCCTGATGTACAAGGTAAAAACACTTTTGTTGACCACCTGATCAATCCTGCTTACAAGTGCATAATGTTGACTCTATAGGCCTCCTACATGAGAAAACCTAATCTAACTGGCTTAATCTGACAGAACCTACAGAACCCTTTATAGACCTTGTGCACACAGGGTCACATGACCAGATTTTGGTGATCACCATGTGGTCAACACACCCACATGGCTATGGAATATATTAATATTTTATTGAAAATGATTGTCCATCGGGATTCAATGAGCTTTCTCTTAATAAAATAGATAAAAATGTATCTCATAGATGCTTTAGATTTGTAAAAAAAAACAAAAAAAAACAACAGCAAAATTAAAGTGATCACCAATATGGCGTCCATCACAAGTGGAGGTGTGACGTCATTTGCACAACGTCTATATGCGTTTCCCTGACCATGACGTCAGTAGCATGAAATCACAATGTTTTATAACAAGTAACGGAAGGAAAGACGTAAGGTCTTACAAGTCAGTGTATTACCTATTGATTTGGGCTTTACGTCATTCATGATTAGGTCAAGAAAGAGAGTCATTGGATTATAAAACACCCAAAATCCTAACATTATACTGACTGGTGAAGGAGAAATTTAAAACTGTATCAAACCCAACTGAGTGGAGAAGGAGTACTTTAAAGTCTGAAGACTCAGTGTGAAGAGACTAGGAATTGATCAAGAGACTAGGAATATTTAGGGGTTCTCCCTTCTATTTTGACACGTGAACTTTCTTTCATACTCGGAACAAGCAAAACACCATTTTGTAGACTGCTACGCCAAAGGCTGTGAGTACAAGGGGACTATGCTCGTAACAAAGGCAAATAGCCTTATAGTGGTATACGAGGGAATCCTCTGATTTGTAACCTCTGAGGGTTTCTTGTATTGTAAGTCAAGTTCACTGTATCACCCATAATCATCATGATGAAGTTCTTATTATTTCTAAAAAAAAATTAATATTATTTCTAATTTTTAAATATTCCTGCTAATCCTGAAATTAGAAGGATATAACAACTGCTTGGTACATCAAGTATATAATTGAAATCTTTGTGGTAATAAAGAACAAAAAAGAAATAGGTGTGCTCATTAAGGCTATCGCAGATGGATATAAAGTCCCACAGTTTTATACGAGGTCACTGCGCAGACTCATGAAAAGGGTGAATAGTTGTTAAGGTACTTACTGAGGGAGTCGACGATGGCTACAAAGTCCCAGAGTTTGATGTTGTTGTCGTAGCCGCAGGTGGCCAGCAGGTAGTGCACCTTGGGCGCGTCCGGGCACGGCTTCTCACCTGTAGGCACAATCAGTGATAACAATTAAAACTAAAACTTTTTAAAAGATCACACAAAATTATCATACTGTAACACAATCTTACACAAGACGTTTAGAAACACTAAGGACATAAGCCTAAAAACCCAGGGGTCAGTCAGGCTCCAAGCTTTTGAAATCAAGGGGCCCGCAGCAAAATCTAGGGGCCCTAACTATGAATACCTTAAAGACATCAAAATGTCTTTTTTCGGAGATACCAGTTTTGACATTTTCTTAACTGATAATTAATACTAAGGCATAAAATCCCATTAATTTCTGGGGGCCAGTCGAGCCCCTAAGCCAGACAATTTAAGGGCCTGCCACTCTTTTTTAGGCCCTTGGTACCCCGGATACGTCAGATTTGTACATAATGAGAGCTATGTTTTTACATCGATTTGAAAAAAAGAGTGAAACTTAAACCAAAAACAAACTAACGGGAAAATGTGAATCTCTGTTAAACTACCTTAAGTCTAAAACACTGTACTGAATAATGAATAACGTATAATTAAACCAATCAGACAGACAAAAATAACTTGTTTATAGCTCCGATTATGCAGGCGCCACTCTAAAATATCTCAATTTGAAGATCAAAAGCAAGTATACAGTAGCTCTGCACTTTTGATTCAAACATTCTACTTATGCCAATAAGTAGATTGTTAGGAATCAAAATACCACCATTTTCTATGAAAACAAACAGGTATAAACAAACCAGAAAGAGCCTGCCTAGTCATTGTTGACCCTCTGGTTGGTTCTGGGGGGTCTGTCAACATCAACCCCAAGCATGTGACCGGTTGGTCGATACAAAACACTACAGTGTGTGCATGAGTCTATAGCCTGGTCGCCACTGGGTGAGCAAAGTCTGCTCTGAGTGACCAAAAGATAATCGCCAGGGTTTGCGCCAGTTTGGCGGCCAATGACAAAGCCCATCTTTAGGGATTCAGCCGAGTAATGCCAAAATAAATCAAGTTTGGTCAGGTCAATTCTACCAACCGAAGATAGCTGATTTAACACATTTTAGGCACCTGCAGGTTAATTTTGACTAATTTTGTCGCCAACCACACATCAAAACCTACAAAATAATATGCAAATATTTGCAATATTTCTAAATGTAATAGGTTAATTTTCAAACCAACTTAAGAGATGAGAAACATATGCATAAATACAAAATGAAAAATAGTCTATACTTAAGCATAGAGGTTTGTCAACTAATTTCCCAGTGTGCACCTTGATCTAGGCTAACCTGCAGAATCGCGTGTGTGACCAAATTCAAAAGGCGTTAATCAGTAGCCATCTCACACTAGTCGGCAACATTAATTGGCAACCAACCTACACTAGTCAGTAGCATTAATAGGCAGTCAGTGAACACTAGTCGGCAGCTTTAATCAGTAGCCGTCTAACACTAGTCGGCAGTGTTAATCAGCAGCCAACTAGTAATCAACAGCTGACTAACACTAGTCAGCAGTGTTAATCGACAACCAACTTATGCTAGTCAGCACCATTAATCGGCAGCCGACTAACAGTTGGGTGAATCAGCAGCCAATTAATACTAGTAAGGAGTGTTAATCAGCAGTTGACTAACACTACTCAGCAGTGTTTATCAACAGCCGACTAACACTAGTCGGCAGCATTAATCAGCAACCCACTTATGCTAATTGGTAGCGTTAATCGGCAGCCAACTAACACTAGTCAGCAGCATCAATTGGCAACCGACTAAAGGCCATATTCCACTACATAGTGGGTGACCACTAGCAGTGTTCTTTTTGGCCACCACAAGCAATTTCGGTTTCAGAAACAAACATGTTGGTTTGCCACCGCAAGCATTCAAAAGAAAACTATAACTTCATTTGCAGTGGTCCTTGCGGTGACCACCACAAGGACTACCACAAGGACCACTGCAAACGAATTCCTATATTCCACCTTGCAGTGCCTGGTTGTACTAGCAGTGCAGTGGGGTCAAACACTGCTAGTGAATTGTCCACTGCTAGTAAAACCCTGCAAGGTGGAATATGGCCTTTTCGATAGTCAGTAGCATTAATCTGCAGCCGACTAGCACTAGTCAGCAGTGTTAATCAGCAGCTGACTAACACTAGATTGCCGAGTTAATCAACAACTGACTTACACTAGTCGGCAGCATTAATCAACAGCAGACTAACACTAGTCAGCAGAATGAAGTGGCAACAGACTTATGCTTGTCAGCAGTGTAAATCAGCAGCCGACTAACAATATTCAGCAGAATTAATCGGCAACTGACTTATGCAAGTCAGCTGCATTGATTGGCAGCTGACTAATACTAGTCAGCAGTGTTAATCAGCAGCCGATTATCACTAGTCAGCAGCGTTAATTGGCAACTGGCTTAATCTAGTCAGCAGCATTAATAGGCAGCCAACTAACAGTAAACATTAGCCCCCAGTGTTAATCGGCAACTGACTTACACTAGTCAGCAGTGTTAATCGGGAGAGTGTTAACGCGGCTTAACGGTATCAGGGTGTGGGTAATTGATTGGAGCGGGGCCAAAGACACAACATCTGGTGAAGGTCGGTGGTAGGCGGGACGGAGGGCGCACGTCTTAGACGACTAGACCAGTGTTTACATGGCCAGGATTGCCCCCAATAGTGTAACTCAGAGCTATAGACGTGTATGTAGGCACAATGTTCCATGGTAAACATGATTATATAAATTATGGGTTTTATAAGCTAATTTGTCTACCCAGGTAGTTTATTGACACTCCTTTGTTTACCTAGTGGGATTGCTTCAATATGTTGTACCTCAGAGTTAAAGCAGATGTATACCTCATAGTTATATAGATGTATACAGAGGTAGAATATACCTTATAACATAACACATATTATATGTAACATATATTATAATATAATAATATTATATTACAATATATATTATATACAATATATGTTATATTATATATAACACAATTATATAAGCTATAAACCTAATGTAATAAAAAAAAGAATAATCGATATAACAAATAAATTTACATTTGGGTCAGGTTTTTGATTTTGTGACAATTGGGAGAGACATGTCCATTACTTAACGATATAACATTGAACAATTACAAGACAGTATCCTCCTTTTGATATGTTGATTTTACAAAAATATCATGCAAATAGCAGATTAGCAAAGTATTTTAATACTGATACCATATAGAATTGAGGATACTATCGTGTACTTGTTTCTGGATTACAGAAGTATCTCTCTCAATTGATGCTAAATCAAAAATTTGACCCTTTTACAGTATTCAATAATGATTGAGAACTCAATAATGTGCACTCAAAGCATTACACATAACAAACACGAGGGTACAATATACCTTAACATACGTCTAGTTCAGAAGTGTAGTCAATAAGAAAATTGCCGCTAAAATGAGATTGACTATTTGTTGTTTACCCATTGATAAAAAGTTAGTCTGAGAGAGGGCAGCATATTACATTTTACAAAAGAAAAGTATCTTTCAGAAAAACAGCATGCTACAAGTGCAGAAAAAAAATACGTATTTCAAGCTTAGGTTCCAACAATTTCGATGCCTTTTCCATTACAGATTACAATTTTTCCGTTTCCCTATGTCTTGGTTTTCGTGGCATTTCTCTGAAAAGTCAAACTTTCCAAACTAATGCACTTCAAAAACAGACTACAATAAATTACTTGTGAACCATTTTCCTTGTTTTTCAGTGTTTGTTGGGAACCCTGTTAAGTGCATCTGATATCATCAAATAGAACAAATAGTTTTACAGAACATTCCGAGATATACAACAAGTAATGATACAAATAGCAGCCAGTAGTCTTAGGCAATATATAGAAAAATAGAAAACAACTCTCACAAAATATACACTTTAATGTGTAAGGAAAAGAAGAATTGCAATATAGAATATTGCTCGTCTAAGACTAAAGGGGATTAAGGTGACACTCATCTTAAACGGATAAACTTAATATATCTAGATTGTATGGTGGTGTCTTGTGTGGTGTTAATATTATCTAGTAGATTGTACTAACTTTAATCTGGTATTGGGAAACGTATACACAGGTTCTACTTAATTGCCAGGAATTCTAGTTTATGACATTTTTCTTGAGAGTTGGGGTTTCTTGGATCTTAAGCTAATGGACAAAGTTTTCATGAAATTTGTAAGATAGGGTGCAGCTTAGAATAGTGCTCGACGACGGATTCAGATATGAGAGGATTTTGTAAGGTTCTAGAATTCATAACAGTTTAACAGCTTCTCTTTGAACATTTCTGCTTTAATTACACGTAAGTGTTCTTGAAAGTTGCCCGAAAAGATTTCTTTGTGCAGCTTACGAAAAGAACTTACTCGAATTAAAGTGTAGTGTTTCCTTTTGTGATTTTTGATCAAACAAACCGCAATTTTCATCAAAATGAACCAGGGCAAATACTTTTCCCAATCCTGGTAGTTTCAACTTGATTTATTTAAGATAATTATGGACCTTCTCTCATACCTGATTGTGCAACAACAAAACGACGGAACTCTAAAGGCCAGATTCCACTATGGACTTTTTAACTTGCATTGGGTATTTTCCTTGCAGAGGTTGCCACCAATACGAGGAATTTTAAACATCGCAAGATAGAATACAGATAACAATTTGCATTGTTTGATATAACTTATGTTGGCATCAAACAATGCAAGCAATCTTCTATATTTTAAATGTAGAGCAGAATTACTTTTCTGGGCATTTGGGCACCAGCAATAGGTTACTAGTGTACCACGCCAGGCACTTTCTTTGTCACTGGTTCCTGGCAAGGGACACTGATAGCCTATGGCTGATACCCAGTGGCCCAGTTAAGTAATTCTCCTCCTCATATTTGAGTTTGTGTTTGCATATACCAACAAGTTGGGATTTGAAACGCAAACCCCTTGCATTGGCAGCTAAAGACAACCCAAATGATAGCCAGTGCATGGTGGAATGTGGGCTTTATCGAACTCCCACCTTCGACCTCCTCGTCCGGGTCGGGCAGGAGGTCGGCCGTGATCCCCGAGGTGTCCGGGTTCACAGCATCTGTCAGCAAATCAGGCAAATCAGGCAAGCAGCTCAACACCACTCAATTGTAGCTTTCCACATGTATTGCCAACATGTACTGTATTCTCATTACGTTTTGCATAACCCTGAGTATGAAAATATCACTTTGTTTTCTAAAGTACAAAGTTATAGTTTCAAGTTGATATGTTTTGTTAGTATACTTGTTGGTTAGCAGAACACTTTAATCAAAACTGTAACAGAATGCAGGCTAAAGCTTCCATGATAAAAACTAACTAAAATACTGCCTCATGATCAAACTAAAATGCTTCTACAAGCCTGCTTAAACAATAATCTAATAGCTTCTCCATAACCAAGTAATGCTTCAAGTTTTCTTAGGCTCAGTATAACATTGCCTTACCTGCCGACCCGTAAGTGGGGGAGAACTGGCAGCAGGTGACGCCCAGGTCGTGGCCGTTCATCTCGTAGAAGAGGTGGTTTTGGGAGCGGCCTAGGGTGCTGAACACCTTGAGGTAGCCATGCACATTACCGCATACAATAAAGGCACTGTCCGGAGAGAAGGCACAAGCCGGGATCGACGCCTCATGACCTTCAAACGACCTGTAGAGAGGGGTAAAGGGCAAAGGGCATTGAGTCTATGAGTGTTTGACACCTTGAGGTAGCCATGCACATTACCGCATACAATAAAGGCACTGTCCGGAGAGAAGGCACAAGCCGGGATCGACGCCTCATGACCTTCAAACGACCTGTAGAGAGGGGGAAAGGGCATAGAGTCAGTGAGTGCGTGATGGATGTTTTATGCCGTACCAACAGCCATGGTCATTTTTCACAGGGAAAAAAAGTAGGACGAATTCTGCCTTTTCAGACACATGTTTTGACTTGGTCAGTCTTTGCGATCGTATCTATGAGATGAGGGTGACAGGACAGGCAAACAGCAGGGGATCAAAACCTGGAAATCATTGGAAAAGGGCATTGAGTCTATGAGTGTTGAAGACCTAGAGGCAATGTGTGCATCTGTATACAATTAATGCACTGTCAGAAATCTGTTATAAATGAGTATGTTGTTTAAACCATAATGTTTGATGCTCGGTCATATAAAAATATCTTCAGTTATGAGAATTCTACTTCCTACTGTCTTAATCCATCCTACTACCACGTGAGGTAAAAGTTTTAGGCTTAACCCCTAGTCACCTGTAGAGATCCAACTGAACTCAGCTCACCAATTGGATTAAGTTGAGTTTAAACACTATGTCACCAAAGGTATTAAATCTGTGCATGTTTAACAGGTATGACACACTTATAGTCATAGCATGTATCCTGCTAACCCATTTTAATATCATCGTTATATTATACTTATATTTCACACCGCCTACATGAGAAAATGAAGAAAGTCATAGGTTAGGGTTACTACCTGTTTAGAGTATCACAGTGTACCCTAGCTACTGGTCAACTCTAACAAGACATGTATATCTCACTCCACCTAAAGAGAACATGAACAGAGCCATAGGTAGGGGTTACTGCCTGTTATCAGTAACAAGTATCACAAAGTGTTTAGGTGTAGACGAGGCGAAGTCTTCCCTGGTCAGGACCACAATTTTTTTTTAGACATGCCAAAATATGTATGAAGAAATTATTTATATACAAGGGGAAATGCGAAATGGCGGAGGTGTAAGACACACGCATACCTGTGCGCTCCTGGTAATGGACTGAAAATACTGTGATCAAACGTGTGATCGGACCTATACTGGAGATATTACGCTACAATAAGCTATTAAGCAAATAGCAACACGTGTGAGATGTCACCAAAATCCAAGAAAAAGTCAAAAAAGGATGATAAATCAGAATCCCCAAGGAAAACAAGAGCAAGCACTATGGCGGACTCTGACTTAGAACCCGACTACATACCAAAACAAACCCTGGACAACGATGACGATGAGGTGGACATAAACCCAACAGATATGCTACGTGAACTGTGCAAAGGTATGAGACAAATTAATACTCATATAAAAGAAATGAGAAATGACATAACACATCTGAAAAAGCAAGGTGATGACAACTTTAACGAGCTTAACGAAAAACTAACTGAATATATGCAGCAGAATGCTGACCTAGAAGACCGACTTGAAACGGCAAATGAAAGAATTGAAGCCCTGCAGAAATGTAATAAAGCGTTGTATCATGAGAATGAAAAAGCAAAAGACGAGAAAAAAGGGTTGAACATCATTATCCGGGGGGTACCCGAAACTCCAAATGAAAAAATGTATGAGGTAATGAACGGCATTCTAAATGCGAGTCAGTCAACCTTTTCATATACAAACACACACGGGGCAATGAGGCTTGGCAAAAAGCCAACATCGATAGAAGCGCAAGGTAAACAAGGCAGAGGGAAACCACCCGTGACGGCCGATGTAGGGCCACAGGTGGACGGTGAACGCCGGAGACCGAGACCTATAAAGTTATACTGTGCCACGCGTCTGCAAAAAGGTGAACTTTTCAGAAACCTAAATAAAATTAGACAATCATTGCCGTATCAAAACATCACCTTATCAAATGATCTCACTGAAGATCAAATGCTGGCATATAAAGAAGTGCAGCTAATCCACTCATTAGCTACCCAAGACCCAAACCTGACGTCTACAATGAGAGGGGGATCAATCGAAATTAATGAACGGCTCTATATAAGAGAAGAGTTTGACGACCTCCCTCCCGGAATCACATTGGACAAAGCAGCAACAATAGTCACAAAGGATGGGGTGGCATTTGCGAGTCATTGCTCCCCACTTAGCAATTTAAGTGAATGCAGCATTGAAGAAGACGGTATAGAATTTTCTTGTTGTGAACAGATGATTGTCTACTTGGAAGCCAAGGAAAACAGTGATCATGTAGTTGCGTCCCAGGTCCTATTCGAGAGAAATCCATATAAAATCAAGGCAATGGGGAAAACAATCAAAAGGAAAGAAGAATGGACCCAACAGAAACAAAAAGAACTGGTAAAAAAATGCATGATCAAGAAATTTGAGCAAAACCCAGTGCTACGGGAGAAACTGAAGAAGTGTAAATCAACCCATTTTTATGAGGCAACACTCGACCCGGTATATGGATCTGGGTTCAACCTGTATGACGCAAGAAGAGGTCAAGCGAAACTCAAACCACATTGTGGTAACTACACCGGCAGTGTGATCACTGAAATTAAAGTTAACCTATCTAAATCCTGAGGATACAGGTCTACATCATGAGACGTGTACTCATCTTAACAGACTCACGTGGACATTCCTTTAATCGACAGCTCTTATCCCTGGACATGTCAGTTCTAAATTTTGACATAGAAGTCATGGCTTTTTCCGGGAAAACAATCAACCAAACGGTAACACGCTGCCTACAGCAGATTGGTAACAACACATATAACTTGATTTATCTACCAGATCCAGACCATTGCTGGGATTTTATAGAAAATTTAATTCGTTTGGAAATTGAAAGTATGTGCCCACTTAAATTAAGAAAGGTAAAAGAGAAAGGTGAGCCATGGATAACCAATGAGATTCTGGAGGCTATTTATGATAAAAATGATGCGTGGAAAAGAGCTAAGCTGAGTGATATCCCAGAAGATAGAGCCTATGCCAGACAATTAAGAAATCAGACTCTCACTGTGATTCGACGGGCCAAAAGAAATTTTGTCCAACAAGAATTAAACCATGAAGATAATTCAAATAAAAAGTTTTGGGAGAAAATTGATTATATTTTACCAACGGGTAACAAAAATAAGGATATAAAATTGATAAATCAGGATACGAATATCCCTGTCCCTGAAAATGAAACAGCTGATTACATAAATAGCTATTTTACTGGCATAGGTCCTAAGTTAGCATCACAGATAGCTACTCCATTGAATCTTGACAGGGTACATTTGGCTCCACAATCAATTTTGAACAGAATAACCACTACGGTTGAGCAAGTTGAAAAGGTTATAAAAGAAATTGATATTTACAAATCATCGGCTATAGATGGGCTCTCTTCTCGTATACTCAAGGATGCCTTCAGTGTTATGATACCTCAGCTAACTCATATGATGAACTGCTCATTTGAAACTAATATTTTCCCCTTGAAATGGAAACGTGCTATGGTAATACCTTTGCAAAAAGCAGGTAACTCATATGATGTGAATAACCTGAGACCCGTGTCATTACTACCTTTACCGGGCAAAATTATTGAACGTATCGTACATACTCAGCTATCACTTTTCTTAGAAGATAATAACTTGCTTAATGACAATCAAGGAGGCTTCAGGAAAAATAGATCCACTATAAATACGGTTGCTGCATTTACAGACGACATTGCTTTAGGACTTAATGATAAACAATTTACCGTAGCAGCATTCATCGACTTGCGTAAAGCATTTGATACGGTTAATCACGCATTATTAATCACTAAGTTACATAATTTTGGATTAAGTGAAAATATTGTATCTTGGTTCAAAAGTTATCTGAACAATAGAAGCCAATGTACTTTCGTAAATGGAGTTAAATCAGCTGATGCCCATGTATCCTGTGGCGTACCCCAAGGATCTATCCTCGGGCCTACCTTGTTTTTGTTGTATATAAATGATTTGGAGCAGTTTCTTGATAATACAAAATTTAAATTGTATGCAGATGACACTGTTATTTACTTCACCAATCCAAATGAAGCTATTGCACATAATCGAGTTACTAGAGATTTACTATCGGTGAATAAATGGTGTGATGAAAATCGTTTGACTGTTAACATCAAGAAGACCAAAATGATGGTCTTTGGGACACATAACATGTTGAAAAACGTGCAGCTTCTGGATGTAAGTATTGGCCAGGAGAAATTACAGTATGTTAAAGATTTTAACTATCTTGGCATAAAGTTGGATTGTGGCTTCACATTTGAAAAACCATGCACAAGAATGTATTAGGAGTGTCTCACATAAAAATTATATGTTGTCTAAAATTCGAAAATACATATCAAAGGTTCAGGCCATTGCAATTTTCAAAAGCAAATTTGCTCCATACTTTGATTATGGAGACATTTTCTGTCATAACATATCAAGTAAAACCAGAGACAAAATGCAAAAATTGCAAAACAGGAGTCTTCGAATATGCACAAACTCTGGTAACAGGTGCAATGTTGCCAATTTGCACAAAGATTGTAAAGTTGCATATATAGAGGATAGGAGATGTATGCATATGGTCAATTTTATGTTCAAAAGAAGGGGTAACAAGATGTATATTCAAGAAGACCATATGAACTTAAGGCGATATGATTCTATCATTTTCAAGGAAGTACAGAGTAGAAATTGTTCCTTTGAAAGGAGTATACTCTATCAGGGTCCTAAGATATGGAACAAATTGACTGTTGCAGAACGGGAAATAGGTGATTACATAATTTTCAAAAATAGGCAAAAGAAAAAGCTCCAAATTGTAATTAAGGAGTATTAAGTATACATTATTTTGACTCACATTTATGAAATTTGAAGGGATAAACCTCCTGTCTCCGAAGAAAGTTACTACATAGATGTTATTTCTTTTGAAATCCTTGTACATAGTGAGATTGTTTGATATTCTATCCTGTTTGCCCTCATTCCCTTTAATCATCATACACATGCTCATACTGGGAGCTTATAGGGGTAATTATGTAATTTGATTATGTTGTATTATATGTATGCGTGTGACTTACAAAATGTGTTGTAATCGGACCAATGCTCACTAAATTTGGAGCTGGATTTGCAATGAAAACTAGCGCTGTATGCTAATTTGTAAAACCAGGATAAATAAAAGTATTTAAAAAAAAAAAAAAAAAAGTATCACAAAGTGTACCCTGCTGACCCACCCTACCAACACAGTAACATCTAAATATGCATATGGAGACCCTGAACAAAGCTTTCCTTGGGGGTTCTCACCTGTTATTGGCAACAAGTATCCCAGTGTGTACCCTATTGGTCTTAGCACTGTTAAAGATTATTAATCGTAACTTTTCATTTTGTGCACCAACAGGTCCAGATTTTTTCTAAACTTTGTAGCCGGGATTTTCTTAATGCAATTTTCTGTTATATACCTACAAATAATGAAAGAAACAATTCGTCAACACAGTTTTACCTCACTCTATAATATAAGAACAAAAACAGAGCCATACGTGGGAGTAATCATTGAAACTTCCCGCAGATCTATAGCTGTATATATATATATGCTGGTACATTCAATTACATAAATTGTCTTCCTTTTGTTTTTTTATGTGGTTTAATCTTCTGAAAAGATACGTCAGTATTTCAAGTGATCAAGATAGCAGAGTTAGCAATGCGTGCATTGAACTTTAAACAGACATTAAAGTGTGTCTTAGAATTATGACAGAATAGTATAAAATTCTTCACGTTTCTCAAGAAAATTTCCTAGAAGAAGCAAGTGCGAAGTCTGTCTTGAAAACTTTAAAAATAGATCAAAGTTAACCAACGATTAAGACAACAACAAAATCTGACTGGCCAGAACACAAAGAGGAGTCCTTTTGAAAATTAATCTAATGACAAAAACGATTGACATTCAATTTGTAACTAATAAAGACCAAACGGTTCTTGTCCTTTAGATTCCTCTACAATCCTCCTTCGTTGTGTTTTTAGCAAAGAGTCCAAAATGAAGAAATGCAAAAACAACTGAATCAAATGTTATGTTTAACAAAATGTCCTGTTCTCAAATAACATTGGTGAACTCGGGCAGGGTACTTCATTTTAAACGAATTATCTTATCTGTAACGTGGAAATGAGAAAAGAAATGACAGGAAAAGAGTTGTTCGCATTATTGATGTTCTGCACAATCGGGTCCCATATACCAAATTTGAAAATTATGGCTTAATTCTCTCTATCATAGATACTTAATGTCTGTATTCCACCTGCAACTGGCCTAGGTCAAGGATAATGCGAGGGAATATGTCCACAAATCACAAGGCTTAATGATATTTATTTTCATGAATCATGGCATAATGTGTGCATTACATTTATTGAAAACTGGCAATGGCTAATTTTTGCTATTTTTCTGTACATTTTTTTTTTAAATGTGGGTTGGATTAAATGCATTCTTGAAATATAGATATACACACAGGAAACTGTGTTTATTTTCTATAGGTTTTCATGTGTTTTTTGGCGTCAAAAATAGTCAAAATTACCCTGCAGGCACCATACTCCTTAGTCGTGTCGGATTCCATATGTAATACTCGCTCCGACTATTAGCCTTTTTTCACCACACACTTTTACTGTAGTACTGCGCAACCGCATCACACATGTCTCCCGCCGCGAAAATATAGTTCTTACAGAAAGCGTTAAGTCAGGCTGGTAACCAGTCCCATCAAAAAGTAGTCCCGGCACTGCCCAGAATGCTATAGTCGGAGTGATGATTACAGAGAATCTGAAGCGAGAAAGGAGTTTGTGCAGGCACCTGAAATATTCTTGTCTGAAAAATTGTTTTCTAATTCTTGTTAATTAGACTTCGACAAGCACTTCCACCTAACCCTAATCTTTCATTGTTGTGGTTGGTTAACCAGTGAATGGCAGCTCTCTAAGGAACTGTGCAAAGCACTTTATAAGTATCTAAGAAACAATCGGGCCCCAGGGACTGTGAGGCCACGAACAGAGCAATGGAGCTCCCGGGTCCCCGGGCCTGTGGTTACTCCCACCCCTGGGAAGACTATATTTGTAGATAAGAGGACGTATTCCACAGGCCGATTTTGTATGCTGCCAATTTAGTATTTGTTTGTTTGTTTTTAAAATACTACATGGAAACATGCATCCTATATACTATTTGAAAGCTAATTGTTACAACTTTCTACAGGTACATAACCTGTCTATACTTAACATTTATTTACCCTATTGATGTTTAAAAACGGCAGCAAAATCGGCATAATGGGATATATTCTTTACGGCTGTATTTCACTAGCCAATATTACTAAAGATTTATTTCAAAATTAGGAATTTTGAACATTGGTCAATCATATACATGTTATGCATCATTATAGAAAGAGTTGTTAATTTTCTATAAATTGATATGTAGACGCATGGTCTTTTCAGATATTACTGGTTAAAATTGATAATTAGCCAAATTACCAATTGTCAGAATCGCCTAGTAGAATACAGGCGAAGGGACATGCAGAAGGAAGTGAAACCTTATCAACAAGTACTGGTGACTATCAATGCTACGGATGCGGAAGGTCAACTAAATGTCTTGGGTACAGTGTTAGCAAAGAATCAAAACAGGTTGTCTTTAAGGAATTCAGTAAAATGTCACTGGTGTCTGTTTCCTCGTATCGAGCGCCCGTAGAGACCGCTTCACGAGACCCGCTGACATTCGCCGGAGACCGAATGCTACGGATTTCACTTGAGTTTGAGAATGCCATTTGCTCCATGCCTATCTGAGAAACGTCCACTCATCTATAATGGCATCTTATTGGCCTTATTTGGCAGGTGTAGCCTTTCTTTGGGCACTCTTCTTCTTGTATGCTGAGCCAATTGTGGCTGGTTTGGGTGGACCACAAGTGGGTCTGGACTAAAGCGATGAAAAAACACTTAAACGTCTTTGCGCGTGTTTTTGTTCGGTTGGAGTCTGAGAACTGCCTGCTTCTCCCTGCTTCTTGCTGCTGTTGGTATAACCTGGTGATTTAATGTGGCAGGTTCCCTATTTAAATTTCACAATCGAATTCCCTGTGTTTTCCCTAGGTTTTCCCGGTTCCATAGTAAATTTTCCCTGCCATGGTTACAATGATTTGTTCTGATCTCAAGGTGTTTCAGTTTTAGAATATCAATTAAATGTATGACATTTCCAGACAAAATCAAAATAGGATTCTCAGAAAAGTGCAATCTCCTGAATCTACAAATAAACGTGAAGACACTTCTGATGTTGGCGTAATAGAGTTCCCTGTCTTTTCCCTCAGTTTTGGTTAAATTTTCTAAAGAAGGAATTCCTTGTGTTTTCCTGTTTTCCCTGTGCAGTGGATAGCCTACTGTTGTGCAATATGCTTCCGTTTGCTGTTTGCTAGTTGGCGATGATAGATATCAACCCTGATATTTTCTGTTTTTTCCCTACAAATTGTATCAATGTCTATAGGAACGGATTTGATATGCTGCGCTTTTGTTAGGTTGGGCAACAACATTTTTGTATGTCCTTTTCTGTTTGAACATGCCCAAGTTCGAGGACAAACCACTTTGAATTTGGCCTAAAATTAAAACCTCTTGTGGTAACATTGATATGACAAGTGACTCTTTAGTGTCAACCAATACATCGTTTTCATTTTTCTGTTATATTTTGGTATATCAGCCTAGTATAGTACATGGTACAGGTATGCCTTCAGTTACTTGCTCCCTCTTAGTATTGATCGTGACCGGTGAGATTGATAGGTGCGAGACATGTTAAATGTTGGTACAACTTACGAAACACGACAGGAAATTGACTCTTAGATATAAACGACCAAACAGGTGAAATATTATCCGCATCCATACTGTCCCTTCTACCTGTGGCAATGCTAGAATGTAAGTCTTCAGGTAACCCCATCTACCCTAACTTTCTACCACCAACCTAAGTTTAAAAAGAAAAAAATCCCGACCTACCTACCTTTTCTTTTCAGGGTGATGTTACTGGAACGTAACAATTCTTTTTACTTGGCCTAATCTGTTTCATTGTTTTGTGTTTAGTCCTCTATCTAAACATGGATATATATCTAGGGACTTTGTAAATACAGAACAGAATAGTGAATGATGATGCATTTATATACCGTTCATTCAAACCGTTACAATGGTATAATGTCACACTGTTCAAAATAAAATTAAAACTTAATTTCGAACATTGCCTGCTGTGCACACCAAACAATTCCCTAAATGTAGGACACTAAGCTTGCCCTAGCCGTGTGTTTATTATCCCAAGGCCTGGCACGGGTCCCACGTACAGAGCGACCCCCATCGACCAGTAGCGGTAACCTCGTCTGTCTCCTCTCTAGGACAACCTCTTCTTCTTCTTCTCCTTTCAATCAACCAGTGTCTGAAATGAGGGCTGCACCTGCACCCAGTGTGCATGATCCTGCAGACAGATGCATTTTTCCTTTAACTTGCGCATCAAAATGGTGAACGATTTTCTTTTTTTTACAGTTAAACGATTTTTTTTCACCTTTTCTGATAGAGTAATGAAAACAGATATTCCCTCGGTATACAATCCTACAACCAGTGTACCCAGCGAGTGCACAGAATGACACCTTAACTTTAAACACTCATTTCAATCTGCCACTGTCCGAACTTAATGACTATTTTTCGTGTGTACACTGGGTGTAAAGTCATAACAATTATGTAAAACCATTAAGCAAGTAGTGTATTCCCTGATGTAAATTTTTTGTGGTTGAAATATTTTCACATACTCGGACTGCGTTTATTTCTCTTAAAGGGGGGCATTATAGACTCCTGATCCGTATAAACTGTCTTATTCTGTCGCCCCTTAGAACGTATTACAATTATACTGAAACATCTTGTACTACCACCAGGCCGCCCTCCGCATCACCAAGGTAATCGTGCAGAGAAGGGTCCCCTCACGGGCAGGTGGAAAGTTCCTTGGACCAGTTCAATTGTCCTCAGGACGGGAGGGCAAGCGGATCATTTAATGCGGATCATGTGAGACTGACTACAAAGGCATACTTTGTTGAAGGGCAACCTATAGCCCCAACTCACTATACTACTAACAGTAACACGTTATGATCGATGCAGGTATGTTGTCTGCATGCGGCCAACCCGTATGGCACGTCTTTGGTCATATACTTTGGGTAAGGTGACCTTAAAGCCCTGACTCACTATACTACTAACCTGACACAACATAGGTACATGTCCTGAGACAAGAACAGGGAGAATGCAGCCCGCATAATAGTACTTTGGATTAGGGAACTCTGACTCACTGTACAACTAACAAGGATGCAGTTACGGGTCTTGAGGCTGGACCAGGGTGAAGCCAGCCCTTACGTAAAGCACTGGTGACGTACTTTGTGGTGAGGCCACCTAAAGGTCTGACCCAATATACTACTAACACAGCATACTAACACAGTGTAGGTATGTGTCCTGAGGCCAGAAGCACCCTATACAGAAGGAGAGACTAGGTGTATTAGTCCAGGAGCCAAATCCTGAAATCTGTCAAAATAAGGATTTACCCTCCGTGGTGAGCCCCCTGGATTTTCTTGATTTTTTTCAACTTATAGCATCCTAGGGACCATGAATGGGTTCCGAAGAATTTAGGTATGCGAACACTGTGTAGTTACGCGATTTGTGGTTAATTAGCAAAAATTGAAAAACGCGTTATTTCTTAATTTCTCAGGAACTATGTAAGATATGATAACATGCTATATGTCGTCTGAAAGGTAATTTTTTGGTATATTGTTTGCTATTGTCATTAATCATGGCAATGAGTAATTAAAGAAAAACTGTTGTTTTAGTCAAAATCATTAGAACTTAAGGATCCAAGATTAAACTTTGGAATTGATAAACCAAGTCCTAGGTATACTTAGAGGGGATCTTTAGGCAGTTGAAAAAAAATCAAGAAAATCCAGGGGGCTCACCGCGGAGGGTAAATCAGGATTTTCAGGTTTGGCTCCTGGACTATATAGGGTGCACCAACTGTGTGAATCCAGCCCGTAGGACACTTCATTGGTCATTCACTGACTTTGGGTGAGGGGATGTAAACACCCAACCAACCATACAACTAACATGACAGGATATGGGTACATGTCCTGCAACAAGAAGGGGGTGAACCAATCTGTGAACCTATTCTGTGTGATACTACTGTGGTCACATACTTTGTTGACCTGAAGCCCAAATTCACTATACTACCAACATGGAACCCACATAGCATGACATCATTCACATACTTTGGGTGGGTGGGGGGGGGGGGGGTTAAAATGCCAACTCACTATACTACTAACATACCACAGTAAAAGTATGTGTCCTGAGGCCAGAACAAGATGAATACAGTGCATGGGGCACTACCTCTGCGACATACTTACTTTGGGAGAGGGGACCTGAAGCCCCGATTTACTATACTACTATTGCCTCATGATGCAGGTACACATCCTGAGGTCCAACAAGGTGAACCAACCACGTGTGACACTATGTTGGTCAGATACTTAGGGTGAGGGGATATCAACCTCCAACTAACTATACTAGTAACACGACACAACACACTTACGTGTCCTGCAACAAGATTAGGGAGAACCCAGGCCATGTGACATTATGTCAGTGACGTACTTTAGGTGAGAGGACCTGAAACCCTGACTCACTGTCCTACCCACATGGTGCATTACAGATAAAAGACTTGAGGCCAGAACAGGTGAACCAGCCCGCATGGTATACGCCAGTCACATATTTTGAGTGATACCCCGTGAGGGTACCAGGGTGGGGCCTCTGCTCCTGGGAAGAATATCAGCCCCCAGTAACCTCTGCTGGTCATAAAAGGAGACAATAGCGGGGACCCGGCACTGACCAAGTGGTTCATTGGGTTTGAATTTGATTCCCGGTTCATTGGGTTTGATTCCCAGTTGGTGTCTGGGTTCACTCAGGGATGAAGTACAGCAAAAATGATTTCCAGGTTTTGATCCCCTGCTGTTTGCCCGCCCTGTCACCTTCATCTCATAGATACAATCACCAAAGACAGAATTCGTCCTAACTTATTTTCCCCGTGAAAATTACCCTGGCTGTCGGTACGGCGTAAAACATCCATCACTAACTCTCACTCATTAACACGGGCAGTGCAGGTAGGTGTCCTAAGGCCAGAATAAGCACAATCCAGCCCACATGGCATTATGTCACTGACAATCACCTACAGCCCTTAACATGGTGTCCCCGAGTGACGCAGGCTAAAACTGAGTCATTAAATCGGACGAACTGTTTCAGGTCAAACAAATGCCTTGTTGTGCTATCAGACACACGCCACTTTTAGAGTAAGGCCAGGTGGGCAGGAAAAAACCCAGTTGGGAGATTGGGAAATCTTTTTTCTTTTTTGGTAAGGCTATAACTACACCTTTTGTTGGAAAAAGAAAATCTAAAAATCTGGAAAAAAAAAGTCTCAAGTCGGCCCTCAAAAAAAAAATCTTTTAAAGTGGCCTAATATATCCAGAGTTTACAGTACAGAGGAGGTTCACAGTTTTACTTTTTGGTCTGGACAATAGGGGGGCTTATTAATGATCCTATTAATGAGCCTACTAATGAAGCATTGACTGGGGTGTGTGAGCTTGAATAGGTAGCACTGCCCAGGCTTAGCCCTTTCTTTTGCAACAGCAAAGGTGTGTTTGGGCAGGTACCATTGCAGACATACACGGAGATCGGCTAGAAGAGATATAGAGGGAAAACCTGCTACCATGCATGGTGCTTGGGTGTCTACGTGCCGTAACACATAAAACCTGCAATACATTATTGCTGTCTCAACTAGTCATCAATGCTCCCAATACTGGGCGACCAGCCCTCTTAACCATATTTTTTACGTCTGTAGGTTTTCTGGAAATATCTTTAAAGAGTCTCTGTCATAGAAAAGTTGTAATATAGTTCAGCACTGACTTATCAATATAAACGAAGTCATAAACACGCATTTCCCTCTGTGGCTGAGGACTAAAGGCCATGGTGTCTGTCAGATTTGTAGCATTATTTAGGGAATCAGATAGGTGTTAATAATCAGTATTTCTTCCACACACGTTATATAGTCTTAGATATTCTTGCCCTCTAGAATCAGGTCTGCATACACTGATAAAATATTTTTACGTGAAACTGAGATTTCTAAGAATTAATTTTTCAAGATGACGGAAACATAAGAGATCTTCATACCTCAGTTAATCTAATAAAACCTACCAGAGGTCCCCATGACCAGGCAAAGGGAAATTCGTCTGGTCATTTTTAAGCAGGGACGGCTGCCATTTTAGAGCATGACAATCTATAGTCCTATATCAGGCCGCTTATCTTTTGCTCATCTTAAGATGTTTACGTTTAGGGCCACCACGGTGAGGTCACTTGAGACTGGATTAACCAAGGGGCTCTGAATCCTTAGTTTGACTAATGCCATGGTTATATATAGTCAGCGCCCAGGCCAAATGACAGTAGATACTTCCTAAATCAGCATGTCCAAAATATGTAAATGAACTACTGAAATACTCCTGATTGTCCTCCCTAGCTCATTAAATATTTTTCGGACATACTGATTTACTACTGTTCAACTATTGGAATCATACTTATGATTTACCACTGAAACCCTACTGCCAGTCCCTTACTACTTCTGTACTGATTTACTGCTGAATTTCTACTGCATTCTGTCCCGGGATATAGTTACCTCACTGAAATATTACATAACTAGCCTCGGAACAGAACACAGGGTTCAACATCAAAGGTTCTAACTTTGCTGCCCGTCGAGCAGATGCAGGTTCAGTTTCACCTGCGTAACCCTAACATTCACATGCACATCTTTAATGGATTATTACGTAAGTGAAATTTACCTGCCCTTCAGGCAGCGGGTGTCCAAATATACCTGCCCCAACTTTTACCTGACTGAAAATGCCCTCGAACAGTTAAGAGCCCTAACCTAGTATCAAAATAATCATGTAAAATAAAAATATATATATATATATAAAAAAACACAGAGGGGCGTCCATAGGCGGAATACGATCCCCACGGGTACTATAATAAGAAGGACGGCAGGGGGGGGCATCCTAGGGCGGCCGTACAACCCATAAGGGATTGTCACATACCGAGGGCAATGCCCTAGGTTTGTATGATCCCCATGGGTCGTGCGGCCACCCAAGGATGCCCCCTTAGGTCCTTCATTATTTTATAAAGCCACCCAAGGATAATCCTAAAGGTTCTTCTATATTTGTCTTCACCCGAACAATAATTATATTCAAAATCAGTTGAAAATACTGAAAACAGGGAGCCCAACAGTTCACACCTCCCTCTTTACCACCTGCTCAGCCGACGATTGGTGCATATTGCCAGGCCATACATCTCACTTGTCATTCTCGGTTGTTATAAAACATTTTGAATAATGCTTGGGTAATAAAATGTAGAAGGACCTTTGGGGTCATCCTCGGGTGGCGGCACAACCCATGGGGATTGTACAAACTTCAGGCTTCACCCTCGGTATGTGACGATCCCCTCGAATGCCCCTGTGATCCATCTTATTATAATATGCACCGCTCATCGGCTGTGCGGGTGATAAATTATGGAATGACTGTGTGTGACACAGGACTGTATAATACATTATACAGGTGGTGGGGGTAGGCAAGCAGAACTCTGGGCTCAGGTAGATACTCATTGACAGACCCTGTCAGTGCACCTGTACTGGACCTGTACAGTCAGGTGGTCAGGTCTCATGCAGGTTACAGAACAGGGTGGGCTGGGTATTGTACCTCGGTATCATGACCAGAAAACAGATCATGCAGAACTGAGCATCAGAATCAGCAACCAGTTACTGAGTAATCATGGTGTGAATCCATCCGTTCTTTTGCATTTTTTTGTTTATACTTATCAGACGTAATATATCTAAATTCTTTACATTTTTCAAATTTGGATTTTGAACGACCGGATTTTCGATTTTGGTAGCCATCTATTCAACGTTCAATGGACTGGTTATAAAATTGTCTGGTGTTTCTATGTATACATACACTTGTGGAATGTAATGTACATGTAAAAAAACAATGCATGTACAACTACAAGCATTCCATCATCCATGATTCCATCAACCATTACTGGGAGCATAGAGATACATAAGATCATATATGTCTATGATGTGAGATTATAAATAGATATTTGGTACAGTGACCAATATCAGGACAACTGGCTGTAGAATCAGTAAGGCTAGAACTAGTCAAAATTGTATTAAATCAGACTAAATGGATTCCCGACCGGTTCCCAAATTTGTGGTTTAAGAGACGGCTATAAATCTGTCCTGGGGAAAGCCAGGCTGCGTCAGACCACAACATGGATCATACAGAACTGAACACCAGAATATAAGTCGCAAATGTAACGACCACTTACTCGTTCATGAGGTGAATGTATACTTCTTTTTTTTTGTCTAGATTTCAGAAAATCTGTTATGAAAACATTACATCATTATTAATATAATTTTCGACCCTATACAAATATCAAATATAATCGAAATCGAAAGAACTCGTATCAATGAGAAAATAGTATCTATTCTTGGTCTATTCTGGCCTGTGCTATAAATAACTGCTTTCTAAATTCTAGGATGTTAACGTTATCACATCATACTTATTATCCCTGAGTATCATCATACATTACCATGATAAATTGTTCAGAGGTCGAAAACAAATACCAGTTTGTGGTTCAATTATCTAGATTAGACCTCTTATATCAGACGCCTCGACCACTGACACCTCAGGCCAACAAATAAAAAGTTATTTTTGGTTAACCACCCGGCTATAACTTTTAGTGCTGACCCAGAAGGTTTTTTCCCTATCGTTCCTTAAAAATATAGTTTTTTTGTTTCTCTCAAATCATTATGGTCATCATATCCTAGGCCATAGAAATATATAACTGTAACCTTAGTCAGTGTTTGAATGAATGCTACGGCTTACACTGCCTAACTCAATTAAAATGATTTACCACTGATTCAACCTCTGGATTCACACTTTTTTCCCGCTGATTTTCCTCTTAAATTCTACTACACGCCCTTACTCAATCTGCACTGATTAAACACTGTGTTCCACCAGCATTATATCCCGGGGTGCGACAGAAGTATTCAGAAGTATTTCTCAAATTCGACATGCGACAGGGGACCCCCCCAAACCCAAACTCTAAAGCCCGCTGCTGACCCTAGAAGACTGAAGCTCTACCAAAGTCCACCAGTCACTCGAACTATTATGCAAGAGACAACTAGGACTGACCCCCTCACATACAGAGTCGGTAAATATCAACACTGGCCAGCACGTGACGTTCCCCTGGGTCGAGGCCAAGTTTAGTTAGGTAATCCGTAATCTGGGCGCACCTGTCTGCCCAGACCTGGCACCTGTTTGGATGATAGCTGGGCATGTGACTCTGACTCAATCATGGGGCCTTAGATTCGACCTGTGCCATGGTCATTTTTCAAAATCGACATGTGGCTTAGGGGCATGAGAAAAGAATTTATAAACATGACATTTGCCTCTTTCTAAATTTCGACTTGTAACACGATAGCCTCTTAAAGGTAAACATGCAACATGGAGTTAAGACAGGCGACATTATTATTTCTTAAGTTTAACACCCCCTCCCACCAACCAAGGGCCCCAACAGTGGAACGATGTGGCCCCAATGGTGGGACTATGATAATGAACGATCGATATCTGAGTCATGAGGTAGGTACTTTGAGATATTACGGTCTGATGTTGACCAACCAAAAACGGTCAACAGTATTTGCGTCTGCTATTTAGCTGACGTCCGATTTAATGGAATAAATTGATCAATACATCTATTATAGATGAAGTATTTATTTGTATTAATGGAACGACAAAACAGCCCCAGCCTCGCGGTATACGATCTATTAACAGCCCCACACACAACTTCTTTCAAGTTTCATCAGAGGCATTTTACACACATACATTTATATATGATATTGTATAGGGGCCTTCCATAAAGTATGTACGCACCAAGGGGGAGGGGGAGTCTGGGATTTTTGAAAATGTTTGCCTACGTTCCTGTATAAATCCAATGCGTACTTTGGTCCAAGTGGGGGTGGGGGGGGGGGGGTATGACATTTTTTAAACTTGTGTATGTACTTTAATATTGGAAGGCCCTATATTGTAATTTTTTTGCCACCACGACCACCAGGTGTGGTACAGAAATATTCCCAAATTATGAATTGATATATATTGTATACCTAGGCTGCAAAAACAATGGCCCATCGGATGCAAGGTCTTTGAGCTTGTATAGTCTTCAAAATGTAGGGCAAAGTAGCTTAAGCTCTGAGCTCAACATCGACATGATACACATTCCAGAGGCATGAACAATATAAGTAATGTAAAAACGTAATATATTGATCAATACTATTCATGTTAAAGCCTTATCTTCCTCGATAAAAAGCAAGGATATTCCTAGGCATGCGGGATAGGCCAAAAAACAATTAAATTCCTGCAATGAGTTTTCATGAAATGGGTCCTTCTCGCAACCAGTTTTTTTTACAACAAATTAAACAATCTTTTAAATACCCACAAATGTTAAGGCAAGGGCCCATAGAAATTCGACGTAGGGGGCTTTAGATATTCAAAACATTTTTTTAGGAAAATCCCTGATTATATGTATACTTGAACATCTGAATAATTATATCATACAAATAGAACTAAGATACAGTGATACGGGAATAAATGTACATGTTATATGAGAGAGAATGAAGCAGGAAGAGTTTGGGACTGTCAGTGTCACGTACATAGGAAGAGGGTTGGAGGGGGGGGGGGGTCAGAGGGTTGAGTCCAATTGGTATGTGTATTACGTACTGAATTGTGATGGAGAGGGTCTTGAAAACATGTAAAATTGTGTACATAATTAATTAATGGAAGGCCCCTAACCATATTGACAGAATAAATGGAACATGTTAGAATATCAATAAACACGGAAGCATACACAGGGGTTTCCCCAGGCACTTATGGCCGGTTTTCAGTTGGACAACCAGCTTTAATTCAGATCCACAGGCTATAAATACTTAAAGTTGGTTAAAAATGTATTAAAAAAATAAAAACCATTCTGTCAAATATTTATTCCTGGCCAGTTTTTAGATATTTGCGTCATAAGGATCAGGCTTTAACTTTGTCCCGGGGAAAACCGTGGTACTACATGTATGGAGTAGGCAAATTAATGTCAAATATTTGTATTTATCTTTTGCTGTATTCTACCTACATGGAAAACTGTAAATGTGGGAGTATTATCTATAAATATAGATGGGAGAATAAATGAACATGCAAGTATAAACAACAATATCATAGCTATCAAAGAGGCTCGTTGGTATACATGAACATGGCAAAGAGTACATAATGTGGAGCAGGCTGCAGACTTTGTTTACTGACCTGATTATTTTTTTGGTGGTTAAATCCCAAAGGCACAAAGATTCGTCGTCGCTGCCCGTGGCGAGCACATCCCCTGAGGGGGAGAACTGACACACCCTGATGCTGCACTGTGAGGGGTGGGTGAGAACGGCCAGCCTGTCCCCTGTCTTCACGTCCCACAGGATAGCCCTCCCGTCCGTGGAGTAGGACACCAGGAGGTTATTCACAGGGGAGAAGGTACAGCCATTGATGGAGTACTTGTGGCCGGTGAGGGGGGAGTAGGAGAACTCAGTAAAGTCGTCCAGGCTCCATACTCTAACCACTTTGTCCCCTCCACAAGTGGCCAGGGCCGACCTGTGGAAGGCTACTCCGTTAACATCACTGGTGTGGGAGGCCAGGGTGCACACGCCCGTCGCCCCGTACGGCATGATCAGGGAATCCGTGGAAATGACCAGAGGACTGTTGTTGTACGGACACTGTTTGGTGTCTCCCGTTAGCTGGTGGTTAGACACAGGTGCATTGGTGGTACAGCCACTGGTGGTGGTGTTGTTATGATTGTGAAGCGGGTTGTCAAATGAGCTGCAGGGTGGTGACGTCCCTGCTGTGGTCTCTGATACACTTATACAACTACGACTACAACAGCTAGACCTTGCACAGCACGACCCCATGTGTGTGTTATGGGGGGCCAGGAAGGGGAGGGGGGAGGAGGAGGAGGGGGCCGGGGGGGCACGGCCTGGTTAACACTAAATTGATTGGTCGTCAAGCCTAGGCCAACCAGGGCACAGGCTTGGTTGGTTTTAGACTGTAGTTATTTCCAATTCCACTAGGCGCTCAAACTAGTTATGCAAGAGGTACCTAGGTCATGAAAGGACTATCTGGTTTGTGGTGGTGGAAAACTCCGTATAATGTGTGTTTGTGTATTGGCCGTACGACGGTCACATGATCACTGGATCCAACCTGGTGACCTAAATAGTGACTGATGGATCCAAACAGAGACGCACAGTCACATGGGGAGGGAGGTGACTGAGTCGTCACGTGTGTGTGAGGAAGGGGGAATTCCTGATATTTCGCAACCCTGCAGAAAAAGACAACTCAGGATCACCAGGGCTCAGGAGTGGATCTATTTAGGAGAGTTGTTATGGTAATCTTCCAATGTAGGTGGAGATCCAAATGCTAGGACGTTGCATTTGCAATCGATATTGTGTTTTTTTTCATTTGTTGAAATTCTGTAACTAGAGACCGTCAATGGCTAACTCACAGATTTACTCAATGGTAATGTAATTAACTAATGGAAATGCTGCTGTTATTTCCATGTGGACATAATCATAACCATGATAAGTATAGTCAGAGTGAGGTCTTAACCACTGGCCCTGTTCTGAATCTGATTTTGTGGACATGATTCATGGAGATTATGAAATTATGTTATTCTGCTATGTTGCAATACTTGAGCATAGATGAGAGATTACAAAAGTCAGCATAAATACAATTACATCATAGCTCTTAGTTAGTTATAAGACAGTAACTTAGGTTGGACTCCAACGGCTGACACAAAAATGTGTGGTAGCAACATAAACTTGATAAAGCTGAGCAATTTTGTTTTTATCCAGGTTGAGGATGCTGAGGAAGACGGAGGTGGTACAGCAGGAAGACACATCTGCAGGTGGTCGGTCAGGGCTCTGAGCTGATTTCTATTTTGTCTCCCACCTCTCAGGGGCACAGCTGTTTCGTCTCGGCTTCAGAGACCACCACAAACAAACATCCCTCAAACCACCGCCGCCGCCTTGGCCCAAGCCTTGGGATGCGGAGGCTGGAGTCAAGATGTCAAAGCAGGTCCTTTTCACCGATTCATCAACTGTTCCTGCAAAGCACACGCAATGTTCAGGTTCAGTTCAAGACGCATTCCATCGTGGATCCACTCAGGCAGCTCCCTGATTGTGAAGGTTTCTTCCATCGTACCGCTGCATTGCATAATCCAACAAAAACCCAGCCTCTCGTGTCCCTCTACTCGCAGTTTGTTTTGACCTCCATTTTGTTCATGACGTCACTGTCACGTGACTCCGGTGCTTTCTGGGATAGGTCGATTCGAGTTTCCCGCGCTGGAAACTAGACCGGATAACGTGGAAATTGGGATCTGACTCATGATAATCATTCAGATCATAGGATAGGGGTGAATTATGATAATACATTTTATTTTTCATATCAACAAAATAGTACAACAGCGAAACTACAACCCTACAAGGCTGGATCCAGAGGGGATCCAGGGGCTGTCCATAAATGATGTCATGTAGTAGGGGGCCGTCCATAAATGACGTCATGCTATTTTTTACCATTTCTGACCCCCCCTCCCCCCCTTCGTCATGTTTTTACTATAGGAATGTATAGGGGACTGGACCCCCCCCCCCCCCTCCCCGGCGCATGACGTCATTTATGGACGGCCCCTAGGGGGGGGGGGGGGGGGGTTCATGCTTCCATGACCAAACATGACAAGGGAGGAAGGGGGGGGGGGTCATAATATTTTTGTGAAAATTTGAAATTCAAGAATTTCAGAGACAGGTATTGAAGGCTGTATTTTTTATTTTCAGTTAAAATCCAAGATTTTTCTCCAGGACAATTGTGTTTCTAAGCAAAAAAAAACAAAACATGTTTTTATTATATTATTTCTGTGACTTGGGGAGGGGGTCCACTTAAAATAATGTCATTTCTAGAGGGGGGGTCAAGGGCCACATGACGAAACATGACAAGGGGGGGAGGGGGGGTCAAAAAAGGTCAAAAATAGCATGATGTCATTTATGGACGACCCCCCAGGGCCCCCCCCCCCCCCCATCCTCCCTATAAAACGTCCCTTTTGGTTTGTGTTGATTATAGGGCCTACTAAGCATGTTTCCAAGACTAAGAATACACTTCAAATAGTGGAAAGCTTGTTTGTTGTTATTATTTTTGTTGTTTGTTTGTTTGTTTTTCCTCAGAAAATATTAAATCCACTGTCTATAGACTCCCACTGTATTTAATTTATTCAAAGCAGATTTTTCAGGTAAATAGGCTAAACCCCTTCTAAATATGTCTTGGAACAGGGATGGCACACTCCATTCGAAATCTGAGGAGGTCCTGGTAAAGTTTGCAGGTTTATTTTGTCTTGTTGTTGTTGTTGTTGTTGTTGTTGTTGTTAGTTCTTTGATTCAATGGAAAGTGATGTAAACCTTCGAAAATCTGAGCGGTTCCAGACACCAACGGATGGCCGCCCATCAACCAAGCTAGCAGTTGAGTAACACCTCAGATAGAAATTGGCTGCAGAAACTGGGATTCCTTTAAGGAGTTTCTGCGGACGGGTTGGCAGAGTCGCTAGGAGCACAGCTGTGGGGGGTCAGCAGACTAAGCCTCATGGACTGATAATTGCCAATGGGAGCTCAGTGACGTATAACTTTTTTTTTAATCACTTTTATTTCTGAATCTGGATACAATTAGCATTAAAGTACTAGTTTTCATTGTATAACCAGAAATAATTTGAACGTGTAGATCCCATTTTACAACAGACATGTAGGCAATAGCGTATTAGCACATATAACAAGTTAATTACATAGTCACCAAACCCTCCTATAGGCCTAATCATAAATATATACATCTCTACATACCACATGAATCTATAATATAATCATGTCAAGGGAATATTCCAATTTCCCATAAATTCTTCAACTCACACTTGTCAACAATTTTCAAACTTTAACTTTAATTTATATTTTTGTTTCCTTTTGAAAACCCCATAATCGTCAATTCCTCGTTCCTCCACCGTCAACTGATTCCATAACTTTGAACCCTGATATATAGCACTCTTTTCAAAACTGGCATTATTACTCCTAATTTCTTCAAATTACTCCATCATATCGTCGTAATTGCAACATATTTGCTGTTGCCTCTCCTTTTGTGCATATAATTTACAGTATGTGTCTCTCTTCTCTCCTGTACATAATTAACTTTACAATCACTTTGTAAATCTGCAACATTTTCCCTCTGATTCCTCATTGTATAAATTCTCAAGCTTCGATTTTGTTACTTCTGTAATTTATCTCTTGTTTTAGCAGAAATTTTATTTAGAAAAATATCCCCGTCATCGAAGTATGGTACTATTTTATTTTTAAAAAATACAAAGAGCCTGCTTCTCAGATATATATTTTCGTATTTTAGACGGTACATAATTTTTTGTTCTGGATTCTAACAGTGGCGGATTAAGAGGGGGGGCCCGGGGGGCACGACCCCCTATTTTTGGTCAAATATTAATTTTTTAAATGTGATTTTTCCGCCCCCCAGAGGGTCTACCAGAAAGTTTTATATTAGGGCACCCCCCCCCCCCCCTCCTTTTGAAAATTTCTGGATCCGCCCCAGTCTAATAAACAGCATCCTTCACGCAAGTGTTCATTCATCTTTTGATGGAGAACTACCTCTCAAGACGGCCTGCAATCCGGATTAGCTAACATAAATGCATAACTTAAGGAAACATAATGCTTAAATACTCCCCTACAAATAGCTGTAAAGTAAAATGCAATGGTTCAATATAGATATATGTATTCACACGTGCACGCATGAAGGTGAAGACTAATATAAGGAGTTCTGGCGTTGTGGACATGGGAAAACTAGAGGAAAAAAACTAAAGAGTCTTTTCCACTGGTTGGCTGCTACAGCAACACTAGTAGTAAAAATCGAGCTCGAGTTCGACCCCGGCCCGGTACCCGGGGGAATATTAGGAATCTGATCCCGGGTACCGGGCCGGGGTCGAACTCAAGCTCGATTTATTACTACTCGGAAAAGGTAGTGAAATTTAAAAATTAATGTAAAAAGTTTTACACCTAATTATGCAGACCGATTGTACTACTACAACAATACTACTACTTTAGAGATTATTATAAAGTAGTACTTTATAATAATTATAATCTCTAGTGACGTAGTCACTTACGTCAATACACCATTATATACGCTAGGTGGCGCAAATGTCTAATTGATCAATTAAGGTCAAGTAATTCACAAGATGTCGTCACAACTAATCGCGGAATAACGTTGCACGTCAATTTAACAAAAGATGTTAACTAAAGAATCTTCAATTGAATTAAATATAAGAATGTAAAATAAACAACTTAAATATGCTTACGATACTATTTTTTATAATCATAAATTTCAAAAGCACGTAAACATTCAGTTATTAAAACTACATTTTCAGGAACACCATTCCTACTCCAAATTACTTGAATGAAGCTCCTTACACATTATAATTTGTCATCCATTCACATTCAAACTAAGCGTTAATCCGATACACCCTCTCAGTTGTCAGTAGGCTAGAGGTAATTTTTGACAGACTCGTGCTGGAAGTGTTGCAGGTCACCACTTGGTTGCCCTTTACACAACCCACGAGTCAATAGACAAACCAAAGTTAATAGATCCAAACGAACACTGACGAATATTTCCTACTCGGTTACTAGTAGTTATATTCGTTAATTTGTCGCGACGATGAATATTTCCTACTCGGTTACTAATAGTATTAATACTTGACAGATATATTCATCTTAATGGTATTATATATTCGTACATGTCAGATATATTCATCTCAATGGTATTATATTCGTATTATAATACATATCTGGAACAGTATATATTCGTATTATATATTCATAGTATATTCATATTATATGTAAATAAATACCCAACAACAAAAATTGGTCATAATACATTTTATTATATACATCTATCAATATATACATCTGACCAAGATCTCAGGTGTTACATACATCTCTAGATCTTTCCGGTGGTATGTTAATCTTAACAATATGTCACCTCAAATTCATAACTTAAGTACTAAGAATGTACAAAGTAAGTACTAAGAATGTACATTAACAATATGTCACCTCAAATTCATAACTTAAGTACTAAGAATGTACAAAGTAAGTACTAAGAATGTACAAAGTACTAAGAATGTACAAAGTACTAAGAATGTACAAAGTACTAAGAATGTACAAAGTAGAAATACGAGTAATATCGCTAACAGTTACGAAACATCAGTAACAGCGATATTTAAAACAAAGTAATTAAAATAGTATGAAACATCAGTAACAGTGATATATATGTTCGAATTTGACAGCTACTTTACTTTTCGTCTAACCATGTATTACGTTTTTCTTTTCATGAACGATTGTTAAGCACTTTAATAGCCAACACATTTTATAAAAGCACTTTAATAGCCAACACATTTTATAAAAGCAAGACACCATACATTTATCAATAAATTTAGCACTTTAATAACACTTTAATAAGCACTTTAATAGTACTTTAATATCACTTTTAGTATCAGCAAGTTTAACTTTAACAGAAAACAACATACAGACATTTTGACAACAAAATTTAAACGTCAACTTAAACTTTAAAAAAAGACACCGCACAGTACAGACACCTTACAGACATTTGACACCAAGTATTTGACACCAAGTATTTGACACCAAGTATTTGACACCAAGTTTTCAACATAAAGTATAATAGTAAAACTTGAAGACAGCATAGTAACATTTCATGTCATACAATTACTGTATGCACCATACAATAAGTAACATTACATACAATAGTGTGCAAAGACAACATACAATAACAGACTATGCAAAGACATCATAAAGTAACAGTTATTTCTCGCTGTATCATAAAGTAACAGTTATTTCTCGCTGTATCACAAAGTATTTACGACAAAGAAATGTCACCAAATAAATAAGGTAACGAAAACAAGAAAAACAAAGTCAAATAAATTATCGAAAACAAAACAACGTCAACTTGATGTAGGCTACATCTTCATTCGTTGCAACTCACTTTCGCTAGACTAATTATCTTATAGTTTCCAACCAATTAAATAACTATTGGAATCTCTCAAGATAATATAACAAGCGAAAGGTTAACGAAATTAAACTGAATTATTATAGACAGCAGTACATTTCCTTGAATAGAATTGTAGACAGCAGTACACTTCCTTGAATAGATGTGCATCTCTCACAAAAAAAGTATACTAGGTCTGTTGGGTAATTGTTCTCATCAAATTACCCAACAGGCTTAGCTCATCAGTTGCAAGATATAACAGTAGATGCTCGTTACTACTATTACAACAATCTTGCTAGTATCCTTGTATAGTAGTAACGAACAAGATCCTTGTAATAGTAGATGTAACAGTAAGATCCTTTGTTATAAGTTCACAAGTCAGTCTTAATATCTCACGGAGCATTGAAGGAGTATTATCACGGAGCATTGAAGGAGTATTAAAGTTCACAAATCACGGAGCATTGAAGGAGTATTAAAGTTCACAAGTCAGTCTTAATATCTCACGGAGCCTTGAAGGAGTCTTTAATATCTCACGGAGCCTTGAAGGAGTATTAAGATAGAAGAACATTCAACTAAACTACGTTGACAACAATGTTCACAATGTAGTTTAATATGAACATTCTTCTAACTGAAAAAACATTCTTTCAAAGAACAAGTTATTAGTGTAGAAATAGTTCTCAAATAGTCCTATGAGAATGCATCCTTCGCATTAGTCCTATGGAGGCATTCTTCACGATACCACAACACTTCGCGTTGGTCCTATGAGTGCATTCTTCACGATACCATAACAAACTGCATTCTTCACGATACCATAACAAACCTACAACTCAAAACCTGAAATACAATATTCAAATATTCAATTAAAAAATGAATTTCAAAACTATTCGTTCAGATAGTATAAAGAATCGATTCTGAACAGTAAAATACAATATATAAACTCTTAACTTACAAATAAAGAATACCCTTTATAGAATTAAATACACTAATAATGCGCGTTATAATTCTATAAAGAATGCGCTTTGAATTTAAGAATACACTTTATGGAACTAAACAAGTAAAGAAAGAAATAAAAGAATACTTACATTTTTATAAAGCAATCTTGCATCGGATGAACGAAATACGAGGTATCACCTAGTGTATAAATAATAGCATTATTTACATTACATTATATTTACAATCATCAACCATGTACATGTACAACTTTCCAAACAATGTACAAAGCTACGCGTAACTTCCACAACATGAACAGTATATACATGAAACCCACACAACATGAACAGTATATACATGAAACCCACACAGAACGAATGTACTAACACAATATTTGTATTATCAACAAACATCAATTGGCATAGTTGAAATAACATATGAACTGTTAGCTTAGCGCAGAAAGTGTTGAAAGCAACATAAAATTGTATGATTGCATCTTTAATAAGATGCTACAAACATTCTTACATTGCCAACAGTAAATTAGCAGAACTTTAACCAAGTCAACTTTAATTTGTGGGAAATAGCAACTCTTATTACAGTGGAACGTACACTTGAACTTTAACTATAGAAAAGAATAATATACAATTCTTCTATGGAGAAAAGTATAGAATTCCTCTACAGTCGGCTCACTGATAATGTGTAGTTCTCTACAATACTGTAAAAGAAACTTGTAACTAATTCCACAGTTGTTGGTCAGCTCATGCTAAATCGCACTGCGCTACTTTTGCTTACAAACTCATTTGCTTTCCAAACTCTTGCTCAACTGAAATGTTAGTCAACAACACTAAACACTATGGTAGTACATTTACAATTATAAATAAGAAAGAATATGCATCTCATTTACAAATAACTTAAATATCGAATGAAATTTACATCTTAAAAAAGAACGAAATGATTTAGTCGTTCATCCAAACTCAAAAAATGTATTCAAATGTTTAAACTGCTCGATGAAAGTATTCACATTACGTGATAACGTTACTGTAACTGTGCGTAAACTAAAATATTCAAATGTTCAACTGCTCGATTTAACATAAAATATTCAAATGTTCAACTGCTCGATTTAACATTACGAACAGTTGAAGTAATGTTAAACTAAACTGCTTAAAGTAAAGTACGTTCAGTAGACCAGTTTGCAGAATTCAACAAAGAAAACTTCGTTGAATTTAACAAATTTGTTAAATTCAACGAAGAAGGTTCCACCGAATGAACTGCTCGACTAACTGGAGAGACGCTCTGAATTTCTACGTTTCTACAAATTAAATACATACTTTTGACTTTGTTATTTCTAGTTTGTATAGAATTAGTTGAACAATAAAAGTAATTCTCTGAATTCGAAGACTTTCTTAATTCCAATCCAATAACAACTACAGTTAATAATAAAGTTACACAAACTCCTCCAATACTAATTTTATTAGGGTTTGGATACGATTTCAAAACGTTACTTTTTATCATATCCATACTTCAAACTTGAAATAACTGATATAAAGTATCAAATCCAGCAAATTTCTAGTGACCTAATGAATATAATCACACGATAATTAATCGTTTTGCTGTCTTGATACAAACCTTTGGTGTCTAGGCTACATAGAATAAAAAACAAACCTTTGGTGTCTACATGGTGTCTGGTTTGCTTAAAGAAATTAATGTAACCTTTTAGTGTCTGCATGATCATTTTGGTGTCTATAAAGTTTGGTGTTGTAATACGCAACACAATTCTGACAATTCTGAATACACCTTGCAGTGGATTTAACATCTGCAAAACATTTATGCTTTTTCATATTTTTTATTCTCTTTTTCATTTTCTTTATAAATGCGCTTACAATTAAGTCATTTCTTCGAGTATCATTTGAAAAATTCCTTAAAATACTCTTCATGTCTTGACCTAAACATCTATTATATATGAAATATATAACATAATGCCCGCAATATGCTGAAAATAAATTTTGAATAGTTTTCTGAGAATACCTGAAATTCTTTTTAGAAGTTGACGATTTTAAAAAGTTATGAAAATATCTTTTCATAGGAGGAAATCCAAAAGAATCGAAATATTCAGGTAATGAATGTTTAGATTTAAAATAAAATGACACCCAATGTTCACCTGGTTTTGTAGTTTCATGAGTGTTAACTACAAAACTTGATGGATAACAAGAAACAAATTTTGGAAGATTATTTGCAGAATAAACCCCATGAAATGTAGGAGAAGTTACTTTTGAATATTTTAAAAGATTTTCAATTTCATCACCAAACATTTTGATTTCAATCTCTAGCATCAATATCTACTTGGTTCGTCTCACCAAGACTTAACATAGAATTATATTCACTGAAAAATATCATAACAATTCCGTGTGCTTTAGGAGTCTTTAAATTCGCAACAACATTTAATGTACCACTTTCAAAAAGCTCGAAAGTTCCAGAACTAGGTAAGGCTTTACTTAAATTAAAAACAAAGAAACAACTTCCTTTCTTAAACTCTGAAGGTGTAATACAAGGAGCATTGTTGTTGAATAATCTTCCTGTTCCAAATATCATAGCCGAATATGCTTGAAAAAAAGTATCATCAGAAAAATCCACCTTCATTTCATAAAACGGTGAAGTTTCATCACCATCTCTTTGAATTTTTATTTCCGTGACATCAAAATTTTGAAAATAAAAAGGATTATGTTTATAATTACCGTCAAAAGCCCTAGCATCAACCAAGCCTACAATGATTCGCTGTGGAATTTCATCATTAGAAATCATACGATTTTCTTGTAAAATACTTTTATTTGGACCTTGGGTTGAATAAGTTACTTCTACTCGACGATAAGGATATTTTAAATGTTTACCTTCATATCGCGCCCTATCTAATTCAATTAAAAATGAATCACTTAATGACATACGTTTTGAATAAAAAACTGCATCCTCTATTTCAATTTTATAATTTGTAGCACCATCCTTTGCCATCAAAGCAAACTCAGGTGAATTTCGAATAAATCGTATTCTCATATCTACATCTCCCGGAAATAACCTATTCTGATTAAACAAATCATTGTGAACTTTAGCTATCAATTGGAAAGTTTTTCCATATTGAGTTTTCTGAAATCGTTTATATGCCCCTTCATTATGATCATCATCAAGATTGGTAATTTCATTAAAATCTTTAGTATCTTTAATGAATCCGCAAACATCTCCCCAACTTTCAACATAAGCAGGATTATAATTTAATACAAATTCAATAAAAGCCTTATATGGATATAAACTATTGGATCCTGAAATCAATTTACTTCCAATATAAAGTTCTACATCTTTAAACATAGCAGCACATAAATAATTTACAGGAAGTACTTTAGAAGCTGCGGGGATAGCATCAGCAGGTGCTGTAGGTGCTGCAGGTGCACTTCCATCCTTTTTCAAAATTTTGAGTTTTAGTTCAACAAAACTATGATACAAATCTATAAAATCTTTCTTGTTAGCTTTCAATAGATATTCAATTGGACCTTCTTGCGAAAGATTATTCAAAGGCCAAACTTTAGAAAAGAAACTCTGTTCACCTACTGCGTCAGTAAAAGAAACAGAAAATAAATCCACAGTATCAGGAACACATAAACATTTAGAATGTGACATTTTGAAACTTTAAACTTCATTCAACAAACAAGACTGCTAGTCAAGATATATAATCTTGACTAGCAATCAAAATCGATATCAATCTTAAAGATATTAATATCAAACTACATCTAAAATATCTCCAACTTTCTTTAATATCTTGCTAGTCTTTATTTTCTTACTAGTCTTCCTTTTTTTCCTAGTCGGGCTTGAAATAGAAGAAACTATTGTATCACCAGAATCTGAATTAGATTTACGTTTCCTCTTTTCAGATTTAAAATAATCTAAAGCATCAGAACCAACTCCTTGTAACTGCGACTTTGCTTCATCTTTTAAAGCGTCTTTAATATTTTTCTTTTCAAAAAATACCTTTTTCACGACATTTAACCCACCCGTCATCAACCTTTTTTTAGCCTGTTTCTTTGCAAAATTGAATAACGGTTTTATCATAGGTTTTAAAAAACCCGAAATAACATTACCTATTCCATACCCTTTTTGATATTGTGTGCCTATAAACGGAGGAATATCTAACGTTCCACCATATTGTGATGAATTTCTAAAATGATTGCGATAAAATTCTGCAGACATTTCGTTATTACAACTAGTCAATACAAAATACCAGCGAAGATTTATTTCAAAATAAAACTCTTAACTCAATAACTCAATCTCAGCAACATTTATAAATATGATTTAATATTTAGATTCCCATCTTGCAGGTAATTTAATTTTCCTGCCATATGAACTAGTTCTTTCTGAAGTTTTAGCAGGAACTCTCTCCTTTTTCTCCTTTTTCTCCTTTTTCTCCCTTTTCTGCTTTCCTCTTTTCTCACTCATTTTTTCCACACTATCTGAAGTTACACTAGGTTTAGGTAAACCTGGATACGGTGGAACTACAGTAGGCAAAATTACAGGAGAACCTTTGTGTTTAAATTCACGAGACATTACATCAGAACCTTTGTGCTGAAATTCAGGAGAAATTGATGGTGGACCTACATGATGAAATTCAGGAATAGAATGTGGAGTAAAATCAATAAACTTCATAGGTTCTTTTTTTCCAACATCACCTACCTTTACCTTCATTTCTGGTGTATAGAAAGTTTCAACTTCATCTCTATTAGCTTTCCTTAATGGAGAATGTGAAAATTCAGGTACATCTTTTTTCAATGGAGAGTATAAAGCTTCAGCTACATCCTTTTTTTCAGATTCCTCTAAAGGAAAATTTCTAATATCAACTTTTTCATGCTCTACTCTTTTAGATTTAGGTTTATATTTTATCCAAACTAAAGGAACATTTATTTCTTGAAAATAATCATACAATTCTTCTACTCCTTCTGGTTCCTGATTAAAACTTATCGTCTTTGAAAAAAACTTCATAATATCTATTATATTAGACCCTTTTATAATCCTATTTTTAATAGAAACCAAACCATTTTTATTCCAAGTTACCGAATTTTCTTGAAGTTTTCTTAAAATACTTTCAATGTTAGGTCTCTGTCTAACGTTAATCTTTCTAACAATATCATTGATCATTAAAGTATCACTTCCTAAATATTGTTCTGTAGGATGATACGTCGAATAAATCTCATCATAAGGTTTCATACCAAACATTTTTTCCTGCAACAGCTGGTCTTGTCTCTTCAATGCATAATTCACATTTTCATTTCTGTTCTCTTTATCAAGCTTTTCGAAATTACAACTTTTAAACATTTTGTATGGTATAATAATACTTTCCTGAAAATTTGACATTCTACAATTTCACTTTATATTCTTTAATAATTTTAAAGCAGCAAGTGAATTTTTTATAATGATAGGTAACGAATTTTTACCTAACTGTTTCATAGATGCGCGTTTAATCTTATTTGAAACTGATTTCTTCGGAAGTAATCTTAAACGAATTTTATCTTTCTGTAAATAATTCATTTCTTTTGGAGATATTTCAACATTACCTTTCAAAATGTTATACACACAATCACAAATTGATTTCAATTCATTACTATCTCCTAAATCGATAAGTTTATTCCTTTTTTGACCTTTACTATATGATAATAATTTCAAATAATGTTTACAAGCATAAGTTTTTAAAACATCTTTCTTCATCTTTTTTTTATCGAAATCTTTACTACAACATTTACCTTTCATAATTACCTTTTCCTAAATATAGAAGACAATAATCCTAATGCACCGCTAATAATAATAGGAAGAATTCCTTTACCTATTTGATTCAAACGTTCCTTCTTTTCTCGCAACCCCATTTTAGAATGTGCCAACAATCTTAAATGATTTCTTTCAGCTTGCAATCGTTTTATTTTAGCTCGACTTAATTTCACATGACCTTGCAAAATACTCTTTATACACTGACAAACTGCATCAATTTCTACTTTACTCCCTAAATCTATTACACCTTTTCTATCAGCTGAACCTTTCGCCTTCGCTAACATATTTAGAAACTTTTTAGAATAAAGAATCTTTCTTAAATTTTTACTCAAATCATTACGCGTTGGCATTATGAATAGCTACTGCATACAGAATTACCATCAAAGTACTATAACAATTGTACGAAATCATTATCTTAAGAACATTTCTTTCGTACTATAAACACATGTTGAACTTCTCCAAAAATATTTGACCGAAACATAGCATCTTTCGGAGTCTCCTGATGACCGTCTATCAATAAATAACCATGCGGTCTTTGTACAGCATGATTATATATTTCAATAAAACATTTACTGTCCCTTGGCATCAACTTTCTACCAATAAAATAAGCAGTCGTCTGATCAAGCGGAGAATTAAATAAAACTAAATAAGTTGCATTCTTTACAAAAGTCTTTCTTTCTTTACCATCCTGAAACAAATTTTGAGTAATAAAAATGATACTTACATTTTCATGATGAGAACGTTTAGTAAAAAATTCAGATAAAAGTTTACTATTTCCACATTCTGACATTAAATCATCAAAAACTAGTAATCCAAATTGATTTGAATTGACAAATTCATCTAAAGAATCAGGTAAACCTTCATGAAACGTAACTTTCCCCTCTAACACGTCTTTATCATTTGGAATAGTCTGACCATAAAACCAAACAATATAATCAAAACGTCTACTTATAAAATAATCATCATCACCATTCTTAATTAACTTTAATACAAAAGTAGTTTTCCCCGAATTACTTGGACCTGCAACTATCATTGAAAAAGGAACTTTCAACCTTGCATCAAACACATTTACTGTTGATCCCATTATCTTAAAACCGTTCAAGTAAATTACACAAGTTTTAGGATAGATACAATCTATTAATACAATATCACCTATCTCAAAAGTATTCATATATACTTAAAACACTCAAGGTTGTATTTTTATTACTTCATATCTATAAAAACTACCTTTCAAAATTTCATTTGAACTGTCTGAAAGAATGTAAGTAACTGGCTTTGTGTTCAAAACAAATACTATCTGAAATATTTCTCTACTCCAATTCACTGAAAATCCACGTTCAAAAGTTTTTCTATAATGTCTTATTCTAACTTTATCACCTACCTTTAAAGATGCAACATTCTTAATATTTGTATAAAGAAAATCTTTATACTGTTTCATCCACAACTTATCTTCGTTTTTCTTATCAACTTCAGAAGGTGGTAAACCTAAAGATCTATGCTTCGAGTTGTTATAAGATAAAATAACTTGTGGAAGTATAGGAACATAACTTTTTGAATTTATTGCAGTTAAATATTTAAACAATTTATTCTTAAAAGTTCTAATAAAACGCTCTACAATAGCACACTTAGTATCCTGATATGTAGAAAAATAATGAATATTATTCTTTTTTAAAAATTCTCGAAAAACTCCTTTAAATTCATTTCCTTCATCTGTCTGCACATTTCGCGGTTTCACACCTGCTCTATCAAGAATTCTTTTAAAAGCTTGTAAAGTTTCCTTTGCATATTTTGTTTTCATCGGCTCTACATAAGCATATCTTGAAAAACAATCAATTGCTGCAAGAATATTTGTAAAACCATTATTGAATTTTTTCAAATTTGGTAAAACGATCAAATCCAGTTGCCACTGATCATTAATTCCTCGAACAATAATCTTTCTTCGAGGAAACTTTCTTCTTCCAGCCTTATGAGATGTATAAGTTTTAGTATTACTTAGAAATGAATCTACATCTTCTAAAGTAATATTTGGGTCAATTTTTCTTGCAGCTAAATATAATTTTCGTTTTGAACTGTAAGATGCTGGATGTTGCAAATTAAAATAGATTGAAGTTAGTAATTTCCTTTTCATAACAGACATAACTGAAATACATCAAACAAGCTTTTCGAAACAAACATGCCAAGCATTTTCAATAAATGCAACAAGAAGCAACTTAAATTCATAATTTTAAGTCGTTATATATACAATTTATACATGAATAACAAAACTATCGACTAGAATCGCATTCCACTCTACATGAACTGTATCACAATCTAAATTAATCATGCAATCAAATCAAAATTCAATAATCATTCTTAACAATTTAGTTGGAACACAAAATGGATATCCTATAATGCGTTCACAAATGATACAATCACAAAAGAGTTTCCAATTTCTTCCAGTCTTTAGAAATAATTATTCTTCATATATACATAGTATTACGGACCTCCGAAATACCCTCGCGTCTCCGCAAGATTGCATATTACTACAATTTATCAGAGTAAACTACAAATTTACCTGAATAAATTAATATGCAATATTATAAATAAATAAATAACTAATTAGGTGCATAAAGTCTTGATTACTTTGAACAAACATTTCAGTCTTGATTAATTTGAACAAACCTTCAATATACATTCAATCCAATATCCACCGGCATTCAAATTCTCCTTACTTTACACACACTTAACAAATTTCAACTTTATATAAAACAAAGTTTTAAAGGAATATTAATATTACCTGAATATTCCAAAGCATGTTCAGAATGTTTTCCAAGTTCTTCAAACCTTATTTCCACTTTAGATTTTGTATTAATTTTAGACTCCAACTTCTTTCTAGATCTAGAAACGTTTCTTTTAGTATCCTTTACTTTACTGTCCTTTACTTTACTACCCTTTACTTTACTATCCTTCACTTTATCGTTCTTTTTCCTTCCTACGTGTACTTTATCCTTTTCATCAACTCCATCTCTATCCTTCAATTTCCTCTTTCCTTTTCCAGCAACCTTCTTTTCAGATTCAGGTGCATATATATTGATTTCTAAATCATCATCATCATCATCATCAGAAATTAAAAACTTTGGAATATTCAACTTCTTATGCTTCTCATCTTTCGCATTATCTACTTCTGGTTGTAAAATCAATGTAGAATCTTTCTCGTCGTCGTCAGCATCAAAATCTACATTCCAACTTTCAATTTTTTTCTTCGTCATTTTTGAAAGTGAATTATCTTTCTTAGAAGACATACAATTGTTGCACTTATCATCATCCATAGTAAAAAATCGAGGAGAATCATAAGGTAATCCACAATTAAGGCACTCTCTAAACATTTCACCCTGACATTGCTCGCAGTAAGTTTTACCTTCAACTAATGATATAGGATTATAACACTTGCTACAATTCTTCTTTTCTGGCTTGTTTAAAAAGTTGCCCGCCATTTCTATAAAGTCTGATATACTTAAATATGATATACAAACCTGATTCCTTACAACCTACAAATCTAGGCTAAACCTGGTACCTTACAACCCTACGATCCATAGCTATCACAAGAACATTTACGAACCAATCTGTGAAGTTCTCACACTCGATCACTTCCTCCGTTTCATCATCACTCAACTCTTCCAATTATAAACTGTGGAATATTCAACTTAGGAGGCAAACAATTTTTGCATACATAATAATAAGGTAATCCACAATTAAGACACTCTCTAAACATTTCACCCTGACATTGCTTGCAATAAGTTTTACCTTCAACTAATAATACAAGATTATTACACTTGCTACAATTTTTTTTTTCTGGCTTGTTTAAAAAGTTAACCGTCATTTCTATAAAGTCTGATAAACTTAAACGTGATATACAAACCTGATACCTTACAACCTAAGAATCTAGGCTAAACCTGGTACCTTATAACCCTACGATTCATAGATATCACAAGAACATTTACGAACCAATCTGTGAAGTTCCCTCACTACAATCACTTTCCTCCGTTTCATCATCACTCAACTCTGGTTTAAATTTTGTAAAACTTGACTTCCTTCTCTTCCTTGAACTTCGCTCTTCATCGTTATACTTTTGAAGTTTTGAAATCTTACTAGAAATTACACTTTTCAAATCTTGAAACTCTTCCATTTTCATAGAAACAGTCTTGTCTCGCATCACATCAGTTATATGACAATACAAATCTCCATTAAAACGAGTAACATCAACCCTCTTCTTACTACCGAAAGCTGAAACATATAATCTCTCACTAGCCATTTTAGAACTCTTAGACTTAGGCATAACTAAATACCTTGAAACAAAATTCAGAAACAAAATTCAAAAACACTACAATCGCAAGTAAATCTTGGAAATTCAAAACACAAAGAGTGAACCACATGCTTATCACAAGAACATTTTCACATTAACTAGAAAAAAAGAAAAAAAAGAACTGATTATTCAAAATCCCTAACTCTTTTTTCCTCGTACTTTTTTTTCCTCGTGCAAATTTTTCTTTTTCTTGAACATATATTATAATTACCATATGCTAAAGATTTAATTCCATTTGGATATAACCATCTTTTATCTTCAAAAGGAGATAAAGCCAGTTTCTCCTGCTTAATAGTATAAACATCATGTTTAAAACTTCTAATAGAATGAAACTGTGTTCTAATTTGAGAACACTTCATCAATACATCTTTAAATTCAGAATGAAATAATGCATCTACACTTGATCTAGCTATTCCCTTTGCACGTTTAATAACATTACCATTTTCTAAAAATATTGAATATAATTTAGGACGTAATGCAACAAATTCACGTATCCTTTTACCACCAGTTTCGTCCTTAAATTTTCCAAGTACCTTATAGTTCTCATTATTGTACAATTCATGTTCTGTTGAAAGATTAGAAAAATCAAAATAATGCAGCAAACCTTTCATTTTTCTCATAAAATTCTCATCTCTTATCTTGTAAATCAAAGAATCTGTATCAGTATACAACAATTGAATATTCTTTAAAGTAAAATTTTTCAGCATAACATTATAATGAAAATCAAACATGTGTAATTTAGACAAATCCAAAACGCAGAATCCTAAATAAATTGGTTTATCCAATAACAACTGTGGTTTCCTGAACTGAATTCCAACGAAGTCGGAATCGAATACATTTACAGACTGGAAAGTTGGTCTATTAATCAAAAAAGAAGCCCTTTTTGGGCATGAAGTTAATTCCATAGAAACGCGTCTTTTCACGTTCTCCATACATTTTCCGAATGTAGAATTGTTCATCAATTTAAAAAATTCTTTATCAAATAAAGAAACAGATTCTTGTCTTTTCTTATTGTTAAAATCGATATATGGTTTCATCCAACATTTCTGTTTAAATGATAAAATCCTATGAATTTCTTCGATCTTCATACCCAGCTGTAAATATAATTTCAAATTTCTATAATGCACAATATACCTAACCTTTCTAAACAAAGTAGAAATCAATTTCTCCGGACTTTTATTATAGTGCATATTAAATTTAGATAATACATCCTTAGCATATGATGATAATTGATTATAATGGATTGACAATTTCTCCGGAGCTAAAGGAAACATGTCATGTAAGTCGTGCAATCTAGAAGGATAAAGTAACGTTACCTCAAACACATAACCTGTTCTTCCTTCATCCGTCAACTTTAAAATTTCTTCCTCATTAAAAAATTTTGCTGAATCTAACCAAACAAAATCTTTGTATGGTAAAGGTTGCGACATAGCAAATCCATAGAGATTATTACAATCATAATATACAATATACTCATCCGCATTATTAGCCTCAGCATATCGTCTAACAACATTTGTAATACCACCACGTATTCCTCTTTCAAAAAAATTATACATATCCAACTCTGTCAATAAATCGCATTTGATACCTGTAAATTTTAACATAGCATCATAACTAAGAGCTGGTGCAGTCAAATATTGAACAGGATCTAAACCATAATAATCTAAACTTCTCTCTCGAAACGATTCAAACACATCAGTAAGCAAAAGAACGTCAATTTTTAAATAAACTTTCAAATAATCTTCAATATTTCTACAATTAAAAATATTAAACATTTTCAAAGCTAATTTGTATTCTTCTTCAGTAATATCTTTATTCGTAAGAACATTAAAAAAATGTGATTTATCTGGTAAACATTGCTCCTTCAATTTATCCCAAGAATCTATATAGTCATAACATATAACTCCTTTCCTAACAACATACTTTAACCACTTATTATTGAAATACTTTCTCGTTTCTATGAATTCATCACTACCCTTTTGAACCAAAAGATCTGCTAAATTTGATAATGAATTAGGAAGAAATTGAAATGAATCAATTATAAAAAAACCATCAAAACTTAAAGTCAAAAATTTTTCAACGCTTCGTGGTAAAACAGTTACTTTACTAGTTTCCTGTATACACTCATGTATTTCTTTAACAATAAAATGTGTGTCATAATTCATTGCATTATGCATGACTATAGGAATTTTAAAGTTTGGAAACCTTAAAGAACTTCTAACCAAATTGCAAGTATTGCATGCATAATTCACATCTCTACCTTTTCCTTCTCTACCTAAATGTGCGTGATCTATAACCTTCTTTACACCCAATTCTGAAAACGAAATACCGCACAAGTAGCATCGAGTTTGCTTTGATAAATGTGCTAAATCTGAAACAGTCAATTCTAAAACTTTCCTATTATTATCAAAAATATACGAAATTTCGGCTCTTACTTGATTCAAATAATGAATAAATTTTTGCATAACACGTTTTCCTACATAAATAAATGGAGGTTGAGAATATTCAGAATATTTAGAAACAAGAACTGCTCCTACTGCATTTAAAGTATGTTTTGATTTTAATACAGTAGACTTTCCCTTAAAACAATTTATATTTGAATTAAAAGTCTCAAAATCTGCATAAACAACAAAATGATGTTTAATTTGTTTATGATATGATCTAAACTTAACTTTCGTACCTTTTACTGGTAAATTGTAAGACTGTCCAGTATACTTATTATCATAGCAAGTAGACTTAGTATGCATTTCACAATCCACTTTCTTATTGAAAGATTGTAAACATCTATCACAAAAATACCTTGTTCTTTTCCAATAAAATGGTCTTATAAACTTATCCAAATTTTTAATAAATAAATAATGATCCTTAAACAGCAACAAATTTACGTGTCTTCTATGTTCACTTGTAAAATTCGTAGAAATATACATAGGAAATGGAACCAATCTTGAACTTCGATTACATGAAATTTCGTTAAAAAGACCGAAAACATTAACTGTAACATTATTATTCTTTTCAAATTTTGGAATATCTGACAATCTCACAGGAAACGAAATACCTTTTAAATTTAAACTATTCAATAATAATGAATATTTACTTAAATCTTTAAAAACTCCATAAATTGAAGCTAATATACAATAAACAAAACACTTATTATCTTCACAACCTAAATTAATCAATCTCTTAGCTTTCAACCAATCAGGTAACTCTATCTTTTTACCACCAAAAGGATTAGCTCTAAAAACTCCTAATCTTACCAAATTTATCCCCGTTAGAAACCAACCAGAACCAGCTTGAACAAAACCGTCAAATAATGCTAAAATTACTCTTAACGCAGATAACAACTTTTCCTTTAATGAATAAAACGTTAAGACTTGAATTACATGGCTTTGAAACCAAGGTTTGATTTCAAAGTATTCGTTTGTATCTAAATTGTATTTTCCTAAAGTTGCATTAAAAGAAATTTGAAACTTTATCCCTCCATGTACACTCAGTTTACTTTCCAATTTCTGATACAGAACATTAAATTTCTTTTGAAAATAAAATTCAATATCCACATGCTTATTTCTTGGATAAAAATCATAATCTACAATAAGACCACCCAATATTCGTTTCCTTTTCATTCGGCTACCTTCTCAGTCATGTCACCTAGCGTTTCAGACTGAAAACTATTTCAACCACCTAGCGTTTCAGACTGAAACTATTTCAGTTTCTATACATAATAAAACAACTTTCGATTTTAGACCATTAGACCATTCATCTCAAGAACGTTTTACATTATAAAAAAAATCTAAAAACAAAACTATGAAATTTTCCGGAAATGTAAAATAATGCAAACTGTGCCAAACTCAAACTTAACCAATTCACCATCATCAGTTGTTATTTTTATTTCTATCTCCTTAATCTTTTCATATGCTAATTTCTTATAATGTGGATGAGTATATATTCTTTTAATTATTTTTCCATATTCCCCTGCACAATTAACTGTTCGTAATAACCTCGTTTTCACATCACCTACCATTTGAAAATCTACCAAATTTGTATAAACAAACATATTACTAGAATCTACGTGAAATCTTGCAACCCCACTTCCTTCATACAGATAAAAGTCCGTTTGATCTCTATTTTGACTCAAACCAAAATAATGCATCCTCATAACCTCATTAACATCATCAACAGTAGACGTTAACTCTGGTCCATCAAATGTATATGTAAATAATGAATCATCAGGTTCTATAGAATCTTCTAAACGTAAAACTCTAACTAAAAAAGTAGGAAGTATAATACTGTCCCCTTTACCCACTCGAAAAGTTACTCTATTATTTACAGAATTATACTCAAATTTAGAATATCTTCTATAAGAAACACGACCTACACCAGATATAGAATTCTCAAATTCAGCTATCTTTTCATTCAATACATCTACCAAATGTTTAATCGAATAATAGCCAAAACTCAATTCGAAATACATATGTCGTAAACCAAAAGATTCTTCTTCGTTCAATTCATCTAAAGATTCTATGCCAAATCTATCTATATCTGGATTTTCACGTCTTTTTAAATGAAAAGTTTTTCTCAACAAATATATAGTTCGATTTTGTGAAAGATGAACTGGATAATTGTACCAAGATTTAGGGAAATCTATTTCAACTAATGCTAACTGCCATTGTCCCTTACATTCAATAGCATTTTGAAGTTCTATATAATAATGACTAGTCTTATTTTCTTTCGTTTTATGAATAGTATTGGAAGGTAAAGTTAAATAAAATTCACCACCAAAAGTTTCCTCCATTTTTGACTAATATCAACTAATTATTGATTTAAATTAATATCACTTTCAAAGAACATGAATGATATAGAATGTACAATATTAAGAACATTTAAACACTATTCATATAGCTTAACATTTCCAAACTCAACTTTAATAACATTTATGTTCACTTCGAACATAAATGTTATTAATCTCATACAATATCAAGAACATTGAAAAGATTAACATCTCTTCAAGCTCAGCTTTGTGAAATTATACACATAAGACAAACTTTCTCTTTTCATATGAACTCTCACATACTCATTTCGAAAAATTTCACCATTCACCCATAAAGTTCTACATGAAGGACAATTAAAACTTGATATATAAGTAAAATTATAATTATAAGAATGATATGAAATAAATAACCTTCTAAAACAAGTCGAATGCGCAGGTTTCGAACAACAACGCAACAAAAGCATTTTATCAGACTGGTTATTATCTTTACTAATAATAAGATTCCTGCAAAGTTCGCAATATATACGAAAAGTTTTGAAATGGAAAGAATTCAATCTTCTTGCATTTCGAAGACACCTTTGTAATTTAGTTCTCACAAACTGACTTGGATTATGTACATTGTATGTTAGTTTATAAAATTGAATTTCTGTAATTCTTAAATAATCACAAACTGACTCTATTGCAATACATGAATATAAATGCTTCGTTCCTAAATAGTAAAACATGTAATCTAAAATAATTGGAATACATTTTAAATCTTGCCACATTCTAATTAATAAATATTTCAAAACAATTTCACAATCAAAATAAGAAGCAAAAAAAACTAAACCTTCAAAAGAAAACCTTCTCATAGAATGAACATATTCCAAATCATCACTTTCAGAAATAATAACCATCAACTCGAGACATTCTTTCGAAGATAAAACTTTTAAATCTGGAATCTGAATATTCATAAGAATAGAACTTAAATCACTAGTACTTATATGAAAGTAAAAAGATACCAAAGCTGAGAAATACAAGCAACGTTCTTGCAAAGCATGAAAACATACAAAACGACCTCGCTTACCCATGATGACTTCACTTGGAATAATAAGTGCAACAATCAGTATAATCTACAAAATCTAAATTATAATGCGATCCCTAGTGTAACAATCTAGGAATCACATTATAATCTCTCAAAGGTGGTGGAATAAAAAGACTAGAAATAGGATTAAAACCAGTATGTCTCGACCGATGTAATCGTAATAATGTATATGATGAGAACATCTTTGAACATAAAGAACAACTGAAAATCAATTTTTTTTTTTAGGACCGCGTTTACCCTTAGTCTCTTTTAATAAAATAGAAGAACAATGCAGCGGGCAACACGCGCAAACTTCTATATTATCTGGAAGAACATTCTTTTTTAAAACCTCCACATGTTTCCTTATACGATCAGAAACTTCCAAAACATTGTCCAAATTACAATGAACCCTTTCGCATTGTTCTTCATACAAAGTATCAAAAGGTTTAAAATTTTTTAACTGCTTAACGCGACTTGAAGATTCTACATTTATTTCCTCCTCTTGCTCACTATCGCATTGACAAACCATCTCTTTCTTAACATCATCACTTTCGTCTTCCTTGCACCTTTCCACATTAAAAAAATCATTCGAAACTGTAGATGGGACAAAATGCCTCAATTTCTCAACATGCTCTGTAAAATCACAATCTTCATCTGAAGTTGTCTGTAAATCTTTCCTTACTTGATCTACTAAAGCTTTCCTTGCTTCACCTACTAAATGAGACTCTGGTACAAGTTTTCTTTCAACTTCATCATCTGAACTAGAATCCGATGATACAAATTCAGGTGTCTTGTAAACTTTCATTTCCTTAACCTTAGAAGCCTTAGAAACATCAGTTAAATCTTCAGTATGTTTTATTGTACTTTCACGTGATGTTCTTTTTCGTGATGTAATAGAAAGCGGTAAAACATCTTTATTCCTACTTTCAAAACTTTGACCTTTATTCTCAATTCCAATACAACTTTGATCATTTCTCCTCACACCTCTACTTTCTCCATTTTTACATCGAATCAGTGCATCACTTTTCCGTTTACTCTTATCCTTCAATTTCTCATTACCTACTTGATTATCTACACACTTCTGCATTGCCTTTTCAACAACTGGAAAAATTAAACTACTTTTCTGAGCACCCAAATCAGTCTTCTTAAAACAATTTTCGCTATTACTCCATTGAATAACCAGTGGATAAGATTGTCTATAAGATTTACTAGGATGAAAACTCACATTCTTTCCATTCGCTGAATAAATACAAATTGGTAATTTCAGCAAATCACATATAGTTGGAAAAATCAAACTATCTCTTGATCTTAAATCAGTCATAATCTTTTCATTTTCATTTTTCAAAATCCAATAAGCAGCTGAAGTTGAAAATGTTTGAGACCTTAAAACCTTAACTAAAGAAGTCTTAAAGTCATTCAAAAAATCATGCAGCTTCGACCAAGATTCCTTAGATTTCATCGGAATCAATGTTTGAAAACAAATGTAAGTAAAATAAAAAACATGCTCTTCATCACGTTTAACACTATTCCAATACTCAACATTTCCCTTTTCATCACAAAGAAGAAATTTCAAAATAATATAAATCAACTTGGTAAATGAATCCATTTTAATAACGATTCATTTACTATCAAATACTAACTTTATATCATTACAAATTTTAAAAAGATGAAAAATATCCTTCGTCAAACAATTACCTTTATAACTATACAAAATAGTAAAAACTGTACTCAAATTATTCTTTAACTTTAATCTAAAACTTGAAAAATAATAAGTATTATTAAATTTTAACCACACAGATTCAGGAGAATTCGACTCTCGAACCTCAAAATCATATTTCATAAAATATGTTTGCACAATTCGTTCACAAAATTCTTTAAAAGTCAATTTATCAGATCTTGATAAAACTAAACTAAATGTAAACTGAATATTTCTAACATCAACAAAAACTGAAGAGAACGAACAAGAAATGCCTTCAGACACAAAAAGAGAAACCTCTGAAACAAACTTATCTATATTCAATAATACAAATGAAAAACAACTTCTCAAATAAACACTACAAAACCCATTTTTTGTCAATTTTATTGTATAATGAGAACGTCTACAACTTACAGAACCGCGATATAAAGTTGAATTTATCCATTTCTTATATGTCTTAAAAAGATCAACACTTACTGTAGGATTAAAATCTAAAGAAAATATAATCAAATTTACTCCATACGTAATATGCATAAACAAGTTTAAAACTGGCACCTCATAGACTAGACCACACACATTTAACTTGATTCAAGTTAAAAGTGAAACCATACAACCTTCGACTCTTGTACAGCGCGAATATACTGTAATCCACTCTACTCGAACCGTACAACTCCAAGATGCTACACATCACCACAATTCTTCTTATCCTAACCCAATGCCTAACCTGCAACTGCTACTCTTCAAATTGTGAGTTTTCACAAGAACCTGCTGCTATCACATGCGACTACATTCCGGAAAAATTCACCACTCGTCTACTGACAGTAACCAAACTTTACTGTCGCCTCTGTGATCCTTCGGCCTCAACTCTCTCATATCATCAAAGCCTTCTACCTTACCTCTCTTCTATCTTCACATCTTCGCACTCTTTCACATGCGAAGACGGTGAATGCAGGTAAGTCAAATAACCAATTTTATCTGTTCGTTATCAATTAAGACTAATATGCAACCAAGGAATGTTTACATATCACAATTAATATCACAATGTAAACTCATATACAAAACACTTTGACAAAACCTTACATACTATATGAATGTTAGAAGTATAATACCACTAATACCAGACATTCTATCAATTATAACTTCTAAGTACAATTAAGTTAACGATAAACCAAGCTTCTCACTCAACCTAAAACAAGAAAACACAATCTTAAGTTAAGTCTGAAAAACAAGGGATCAATCTAAGTTAAGTCTGAAAGACAAGGCGATGTCCCTCCTACCAATGACGAATCCGAAAGATAGGGCAAAGACAAGGCAATGTCCGCAAAGACAAGGCAATGTCCCTCCAGACAGCAATGCCTCTCCAAGGCAATGTCGTCCGCAAAGACAAGGCAGTGTCCCTCCTTGTGACGACTAGATCTGCAAACCAAAAATCATCCTACAAGTAACGACTCTTAGATCTGTGAACCAAATCATCCAGCGTGATCATCAAAACCTTATTTCATAAGATTCATTCGTCGTCCCTGTGACAAGACTAATTAAAGTTTCACAAGGTGAAACTTTAAAGTTAATCACACATTCAACTAATATCCCGCAAACATCTCAAAAACGATTATCATAATCATATGCTAACCGTAATATAAATAACCTTGGATGTCGATACAGCTTAAAACCAACAATAACCACCCATTTGAAAGAACAGTAAAGTAATTCGATAGAACAAAGCGCTATTCAAGTCAAGTTTCAGTAAGAATAGAAATCAAACATGAGTCAACTCTCGAAATTCCAAATAGAACAAAACATACACTCAAGACCTCAAGGTTCTTATCAACGAACGCAACGCAATAAGATTATTCATACTCATATTACCTAAAGCCTTATTCCACGCCTCCTTATCATGTCAAATTACCCTCCCAACACTACATTTATAAAACAGGAAACGAATGTTACACTGACATCTAACTAAGTTCAAACTTAATCTGAAATCAAATACTTAATTAAGATTTCTTCCAAGCTTCATTACAATTTATCTGAAACACTTAATAACCTTTCAAAATAAACCGTAAACCACTGAAATGAACAAGCAAGCCTGTTTAAAACCTTTGTTCATGAATGTAAACCAAATGATTATTAGGATAATACAAACCAAATGAATGATTGAATGAAACATGAATGAATGAAATGAAAACCAAGATAGCAACGAAAACCAAGTTCACGTATAGTGTCGCCATCTATCTAGATTGTCAAGCAACGTTTTCGCCTTCAAAGATAACAGCGATTCTGACAATCATTTCTCAACCACCGTGATGCAAAAAGTAGTCAATTCACAACCACCATGACTCAGAAAGTCGTCATGCAAATGAACTGCACACTGAAATAGGTACTCCATAGACAGTAACACGGTCGCGATTTATAGATGATATGCAAATCAGTGACTGCGATTTATGGACAGTCCATGCATGAACAGAACTTTGTCTGTTGAAGTGAAGAAAGGAGTGGTGTCGTTATTAAAAACTGAAACTGACAAAATGAATTCTCTGACAAATAACGAAACATTCGAATAGGTGATTCGTTAATATGCAAGTCAACTAAAAACCAAGCAAGTTTGAATGTACGTGGTCCAAAAGTAGCAATGCAGATGAATTGCAAGCTGGAACGGTTACTCCATAAATAACCAAGTAAGTTTGAATGTACAAGAGCCCAAAAGTAGCAATGCAAATGAATTGCAAGCTGAAACTATTATCCAGGATCTCAAGTTAGTTTGAATAGCAAATAATACAAATCACGCAAGTCTATGATGTAAATAAATGCTATTATAACAAACTTGAATAGTAATACGCAAAGAACAATGCAGATGGAACTTGACGCTAAACAGATACTCTATAGATAACTACTATCCAGGATGTCGAATCTCAAGCAAGTTTGAATAGCAAAGAATAATGCAAATGGACTGAATGCTCAAAACAATCACTACATGAGCAATTACCCAAGATCTCATCAATTGGCTAATCAATTCCAACAGTAGTCCTCACATTAACCATAACAGGTTTCAGCTGGCAGGGAGGTAGATGCTGCGGCTAGTAGAAAAGTCTGCTCCGAAGCAGTCCAAACACCACCCCAACCATCGGTCCTACAGTCGCCACCTGTCAATCTACCGCCAACAGTACACAACGGTGAGTCACATCAGGCTAATCCTCCAACACCTCACGCTGCACAACCTCAGATTCCCGTCACTGAAGGAATAGACGGGAAGAACCAAGAGACATTCTTATAGGTGATTCTATCATCCGTCATGTCAGGCTTACCAGAACTCAGAGAACGGAAAAGTACATTATGGGAGGAGCATGCATTGAAAATGTGGCAGAGCGCCTTCAATATATCATAGGTGATGTAAAAGTAGAGAAACTCATCCTATCGATAGGTACAAATAATGTTCCAACTTCTATGAGAACGCAGAGAACATCACAAAGATCACAAACTTGACAACAGAAATCACAAACCTGATGATCTGATATTCGAAAATGATGTCCACAAACCACATTCGAACTGGTAAGATATGTCAAAATCTAATCAATTAAACTTGACAGAATAGGTAAACGGGGGATCAAAACCCTATAATCATTTTTGTTATACCATATCCTTAATGATGAATAGAAAAAAAACATGAAAACCAACCCTGTGAAAATAAAAGAATTGTCAAAAATATCACACCTTGACCACGACGAGTCACACGAACACGAGACAACAGAAGATGCATTAGAATACCTTATGCACTAGGCAACAGAAGATGCATTGGAATACTTGTCGCAATTCACACTCAAGGTATACTACCTTCAGTTCCATAGAAGATGCATTGTGTACCTTATTAAACAATGCAGAGTCGTGGAATTTCAAATAAGCCTTGTGACAAGTTCTCCTAAGAATTATGTAAAGGACAAAAGTGAGAATAATAATATTTCATTTATCCTTACTGAAAGTATGGGAAGACCTGACGCTGAACAATGAGTGTGACAATGTAGGTCTGTGGGTGGTCAAGTCCAAGCGAGTTCGGATTAATGGTTAATACTAGGTCTGCTAATGTTTAAGAACAGAAAATCCTGCAAGCAAGAAATTACAAGATCCTACATGAAGAAAGTAATCAATTCCATCAACACACGTTCATGACATGGACGATGTACAAAAACGGGAAAGTATGGGATTTGTACGGGAAAGTATGGGAGAGTAAAGGCGTCTTGTGTTCAACTTCAACACAAGAATGTTTAACACGCTCTGGATTGAATTTGTATCAAGGCACATTCGTGATATAAATGATATACAGACAAAGATCTCTAGGTTTAAACCTCCTGCTGTATCCCTACCCCATGATTATCTATAGATAACGTTGAATGAATCATGAATGAATGTTACACCAAGAGAGAATCGAAACCCACTAATCACCCTACTTCTCTAGAACACTTGTTTAGTATGATTAATGATCAAATCTATATGATGAACAACAGAATAGGTAAACGGAAGATCAAAACCCTAGGTGCAGACAAATCCACCTTAATCCAAAGAAAACAGTGAATTGTCACAATTGCACACCTCAAACAATTCTTGCTAGTTTGTGAAGAAACTCAAAGAAAAACACTAACACCAATCACATTACACGCAGTAACACCTCTGCAAAGAACTACTAGATATAGGCGGATTTACCGCTACGTCACAGCGGTCAGAAGTGGGAAGGACCGAGGTGTTGGTAGGCAGAAGACACTGAGGAGTAGTAAGCACAGTGACAAAATATGACTCTATGCAACGCAGTCATTCAAGAAACCAATTGAAACGAATTCCGCTTTAGAAATCCGAATCCGCAATGAAAAGCATGAACTGAATTGTCCAAATTTCACACCTCGAACACGAGACACACAAACACAAAGATACCTTATACACTAGGCAACAGAATAACAGAAGATGCAATGGAATACTTGTCACAATTCACACTCAGCACAAGTTGAAACCTTTTCAGAAATCAATTTCTGATTGATGCTGGGTCCACTAATGTTTAAGAACAGAAAAATCCTGCAAGCAAGAGATTACAAGATCCTGCATGAAGAAGGTAATCAATTGGATTTTCCATCAACACACGTTCGTGACATGGAGGATGTACAGACACGAGACAGTAAAAGACGACTTGTGTTCAATACAGACTTTCTGGATTGAATTTGTATCAAGGCACATTCGCGATATAAATGATATACAGACAAAGATCTCTAGGTTTAAACCTCCTGCTGTATCCCTACCCCATGATTATCTATAGATAACGTTGAATGAATCTTATGAATGAATGTTACACCAAGAGGGAATCGAAACCCAAAAACCATTTTTACTGGAAATAACTTCAGGTGGCGCCACCTTTCGTAGAATGAATGTTATACCAAGAAGGAATCGAAACCCAATAACCATTTTTACTGGAAATAACTATGAATGAATGTTACGCCAAGAAGGAATCGAAACCCAAAAACCATTTTACTGGAAATAACTGAACGTTGAATGAATCTTATGAATGAATGTTACACCAAGAGGGAATCGAAACCCAAAAACCATTTTTACTGGAAATAACTGAACGTTGAATGAATCTTATGAATGAATGTTACACCAAGAAGGAATCGAAACCCAAGAACCATTTTTACTTGAAATAACTTATGATGAATGAATATGTCAAGAAAGAATCGATGAATGTTACACCAAGAAGGAATCGAAACCCCAGAACCATTTTACTGGAAATAACACGAATGAATCTTGTGAACGAATCTATGAATGAATGTTTCTTAAAACCTAATAACCACTTGACTTAACTGACAATTCAAGAAAGAATTTATTCAATCAAACAAATGATAGGTTTTGTTCTCAACAAAACAAACAAAACCTATTTCTCAACAAACCTAACTTAACAAATAAAACCACTCACGCTTAGTCAAAACCACTCACACTAAACCATCCAGAAATACAAGACTAAGAAATAAACTAAACTAAATTGAAATTAGCAATTTCATTTACATACGCATATTGTAAGAAATAACTAAATATAATCCTACAAAGCAATTTCATTTACATGCATATATATTAATTACGAATCATTCTACTACTTTACAGGCTAGCAAACATTCAACCGGAACCAAGCACTACGACAAGAATTACCCTCACTCGGACAATCCTGTAACTATGAATTCAAACTTTCTAATTCTAATGTACAATCCTAAAGCAAATCCTACAACTATCAATTATAATGTACAATCCTATAACAAAATTAAAATTAATAAATCCAATTACCTTAATCCGATTCTGCACCTCTTCTCACGAACTGAAAATATAGCATATAAATATTCATCAAACGATAAACAAATCTATATTTCTTCTCACTTCAGAACTTCTATCACTCATCAAACGATCACAAAACCGAACGGACGAACAACCAAGCCAGCATCCAACCTTACACCATATCACTTGACCTTACGATCCACTTTGTCTTCAATACAAAGTACAACACGCGTACAAACATCAACACACACAAGTACATCTTCAAGTACGCACAAAACCAGCACTCCAACCCCACAACAACCTACACAATCAACAACTAAACAATCATCTAACCGAAACTTTACAAAGCAACTACCTTCACATAATACGACGCACCCTCCTACACAATCTACACAACCTACGCACCCTCCAACACAATCTACGCACCCTCCAACACAATCTACACAACGACCTACACAACCTCTTAAACATACACCACAGGAACCTATGCAGCCTTCTCACAAACAATCAACTCAACGCAACTGGGCACCACAACCAACTACAACAAAAAGTCGCACCTTACAACTATACACAACTTACACTTCAACCACACTCGCGTATACATCAAATAGCTACACTTCAACCACACTCGCGCTTACACCAAATAGTCACAACTCGCATCTAAGCTCAACTTTAAAAATAGCGATCGGATTAATTTCTTTTGTAACAATAACCTTGACAATAACATTCATCGTACACTTTATAAAACAAAAGCCTAAACAAAAATATAGTCGAACTTATTTTTTAAATCCCAATTATAATTTTGACGATTTTGAAATTGAAACTAATGACCCAAGACCAATATTCACTCCAAGAGTACCATTACCCGCAAATTTCTTTTACGAACTACCAACCACTGAAATGTATGAAATGGAAATACTGCGTCCCGTCGACGAAAATAGCTTTCCTTCGCCACCTCTAGAAACTTTCTCTGAACCACCTCTCGAAACATTCTCTACACTTTAAATACACACTTTAAATATATCACAAAAACTCACTCTCACAAAACACGTTCACTCTCACAAAACACAAAACTTTCACTCTCACAAAACTCTCACAAAACACAATATCAAATATATTCTCAACAAATACATCATTCGTACTTAAACAAATTTAAATGTAAATACTTATGTACATTATGTAAACCAAATGAATTTACCATTATGCATTGTTATAACCGAACACCATATGTGAAAAGCTTTACTTGTATATATAAATATTTGTATACATTATGTAAACCCGATGAATTTTAAATTTTATCATTATGCATTGTTATAACTAAACAAGAGCCGTCCTAGCCTTTTAGAATTAGACATCAATTACCGGTTTAGTCTCAGGACTATTACCAAAAGGAAAAGCCATATCATTATTTGAATCGTCAGATGCAGAAAATGTAACTATTGACATCCTGACGTCTTTATAAAACGAGTCCTGCTAAACACCATATGTGAAAAGCTCTATTACTTGTATAATTGTCAAGAATAGTCTCGACAACTAGATTATTGATTGAGTATTCATGAATCCAGATACTCAAATTCTTGTTTACGTCGTTTCATGCTACTTACATATATGTAGATTCTTTGCAAGAACGTAAAGTAACATAATATATAAAATTATAATATACTCACATCACGTACAACATACGCAAACCCACAAACGAAAGCGAAAACGAAAAGAAGATCGCACCTGAAAATATGAAAATATTATTTACTTCTTCTGTTATAAACAAAATAAAATATTTCAATCGCAATGAACTCTTTAGTTTACTTTAAAATATTCCAATTAGAACAAATGCATTGAATCATAAATTTACATTTTCTACAAATCTTTTCAATCATATCAAACAATGTCAAACTACCTTAATACCGAATCGAAATAAACATTTCCTACTAATCATCTAACGAAAAGTTTAAATTCCAACTCTCATCATCTCAAAATTCCACATTTATGTATCGAAAAGTTACATGTCCACCTTAACCTTGAATATTACCAATCTCTGAATTAACATTTCCACATTTATATATCGAAAAGTTACATCTCCACTCTCAAATATTACCAATCTCGCCTCGACAGTACAGTACAGTAAAGAGCAGCTCTTACCTCGGACGTCCCAACGAAACGTCTTGGTCAAATGCGACGCCGCAGGATCCGCGTCGTCTCTTATATAGCTTGTGCATGAAAAAAACCTTCGAACCGTCTTCCAAGACCGTGAGAAAAGCAAAACCTTTACAACCTAACGTTGAAAAACTTCTCATTACATGACAACACAGAAGCAATAAACCAAACATTTTATATAAGCACTAACGTTAAAGCAACGGACACCTGTTACCATCTTCTCAAGTCAAAGTCCCTCTCGCCACTACCGTTCTACCAAGCTGGAGCCTGGTATGCGAAGATGCCTGTTACACGCAATACACCCTCATAAATCGTAAAAGAAACTGCAGATGAAAACACATTATTATAAATCACTGACTACGACTGCCATGAGAAAAGGCGTAGAACGACTACCATGAGAAAGGAAGTAGACTTATTTCTAACAATGTAACACGCAATAATAGATTCTTACGATATGAAATAAAACAAACCCAATGTGTATCCGGTTCATTAATAATCTATTCCAGAACAATCAAAACTCATAATTTCATCTCTACCCATTAAGAACATCTTCTTAAAACAAAAATATTTAAAATCCACTATGAATAAATAAAAATCAAACAGAAAATCAGTCTTCTGCAAATAAGTTGCAATCAAACACACGGCTCGCCAACAAGAAGGAGAAAAAAAGAAATGTTCTAAAATATCATAAGCATTAGAACTCAACGAAAGCCTTAACACAGAATCACCATATTTACAACAAGGAATACTACCAAATACTGCCTTATCTATCTCTAACTTTCTTACAAAAATATGATTAAGCATCTTCTTATAACAATAAGAAATCTCTGAATCCAATAAAGTTATTAACATTTTACTATACCAACAACCTGTACTATAAAAATGAGAATCACTAACACATCTTAAACTCAAAGACTTTCCCGGAAAAACACCTAAAGTATCTAGACAATTTTTACCTATTCTAAAATTACAGAAGAAACATTCGAAAGCTCGACTTTTCAAACCATTACAATAAAACCCCGCTCGTGCAAGTATTATCATATAATTCTCTTCCATTAAAGGACAAAATGTTTTAAAAGAAAATAATCTTTCCTCAAAAGATCTAAATATCTTATTTGTCTCAACGTTCAATTCGCAAAATTTCAACTCTATAATCTTTGACTCTATCTTTAAATCAAACCATTTAATATCTTCAAACTGATGTTCATTACTTAAGCACAATATTGAAGACGATTTTACATGCTCTTTACTTGAACACAAGTCTAAATTTAAATCTATACTTTCATCTTTCTCCTTTTCAGAAAAATCATTCCTTGGATCAAAAATAATGTCATTATCGTCTAACAAACCTGCAACATCACTCTTATCAACTTCAATAAAACTTAAATCACTTTCAGATTCCTTTAAATCTACTTGTGATTCCTTAACCGAATCAAATTTTAACTCATCTAAATCATTATTCAAAAATCCATCAAACTTGACATTATTATCTAAAATATTCTCTGTAAAAGTAACTAAATCACTATCAAAACTCTCGTTAAATTCATCATCATAAATGTCAGTAATGTCTGCTATAAACAAATCATCACAATCTAAGTCCATACTAATAACCAGAAGAACCAAACCCTAAACTAGAACGAAAACTACTATCTATACTTAAAACTTCTTCTAATTCTACAATAAATATCCGTTCTATTATAAGCTGGGCAACTCTATCTCCTCTATAAATTCGATATTCAATATCACCAAAATTAAATAACAAAACTTTTATATTTCCTCTATAATCCTGATCTATAACACCTGCACCAACATCAATAAAATGCTTCCATGCAAGACCTGAACGAGGTGCTATACGACCATAACATTCTGAAGGAAATTCAATTTGAATATCAGTTAAAACTAAAACCTTATCTTTCGGATGAATTACATAATCATACGCACTAAACAAGTCTAATCCTGCAGAACATGACGATGTCCTCTTCGGAGTAAAAGCTCGATCTGTTAACTTTACAAACTTCATTTTCATGCTTATCTCAAGAAGATTTCATAGTACGAATAATAAAATAAACCACCGCATCCTACAATTTGCGCAAACAGGGTGATCTCAAAAACATTTCGAGAAACAACCAAAACCAAATTCTCACAATTAAAAAACTATCTCACCACATGTGCAGTCCTTACAGACGACAAAGCGTAACCTTTCTCAAGACCTTGCTTCAACATGTCACGTACGCCACATGAACATAAGAAATAACAAACCAAGTTATCTAAATACATGTGTTCGCATAAATCAAATAAAAAATAGTGGAGGCAACAGAAACGGTGAAGAGTCTAACATAAAGATACGTCACCACTGCCTGTTTCGTACAATAACAACCCCATAAACGATAAAATTAGAAACTTTAAGCTAACACCGACAAATTCAGTATTCAACTCTGCTTCTCAAAGTAAAAGAAACGATCAAAAGTAACTGGAACTAAACTTGATCTGTTTCTCAAAGTAAGAGAAGGAGGGTGTTCAGTTTGAACTCGATCTGTTTTCTGGGTGGGGGTAACTCAAGTTCAGGAGTAACTCAAATTCAGTTTGAACTCGATCTGTTTTCTGGGGTGGGGGTAACTCAAGTTCAGTTTGAACTCGATCTGTTTTCTGGGTGGGGGTAACTCAAGTTCAGGAGTAACTCAAATTCAGTTTGAACTCGATCTGTTTTCTGGGGGGGGGTCAAAAAAGTAGCTCGAGTTCAGTTTGAACTCGATCTGTTTCTAAGAGGGGGGGGGGGTCAAAATAATAGCTCGAGTTCAGTTTGAACTCGAGCTGTTTCTAAGGGGGGGGGGGGGGTCAAAATAATAGCTCGAGTTCAGTTTGAACTCGAGCTATCCCTATACTACTAACACTCACAGTAGCGGATTTAGAATGGAGCGTGGGGGCGTGCCCGGGCCTCCCCAACCCCTCCCCTTTGTTCAGAGGGGGTCAACATTTAGACTTTTTTAATGTGAAATTCTGCCAAACAGTAATTAAGTATTATTTCTTCCAAAACGCCCCCCCCCCCCCTTTTTTTTTTTTCTTTTCTCTCAAAATCCTGGATCCGCCACATACTCAAACAAACTACTGAGGTGTGGTGAACAGGGATCCCACAAAACTGTTTTGTAGGATTAGCTGTTATGTAATACCGAGAAACACTGCCTGAGGCCCTCCCATCCCTACGCATCTCTATGCTAGAACTAAATTTTCATATTTACGAATCTTTATAAAATACAAAACATACTGCACATTACAGGGCCCCTGCACATTAGAAAACACATACCTCTGTAAATGTGTAGGGGTGTACACCCTTCTTATGACCCTGTGCAGGGGCGTGCCACTGGCCACCTGGCCCAGGTAGTGGGAGTTGACTTCTCTGCACATAGGGGCCCATAGGGTTACAGTGGGAGCATTCTCAACATCTTTACTGCATCTTATCAGTACACCAACTGAACGTCAACTGATCAGCTTTTGCATTCTATTTGCATGCAAACTGATGTGTTCTTTACAGTGGGTATCTTCATTTCACGAAAGAAGATGTAGTTTAGATACATTAGGGAATATTTCAACATAGCTTGACTTTTGTTTATGTGTACATATCAACAGGAATTGTGTTGGAACTCAGTTTGAGTGGGTGTTTAGGGGTCCTGGGCTATGGATCTGAATTGGTGTGAACAACAACAACTACCCCCTCTTCAACCCCTCGCCCATGCATACATTCCACACACTACTAATGGTACTGACCCTTGACAACAATTCTCACTGAGTTCTACTCCAATTTTAGTAGTCAGTGCTGCAGACTGAATTGGACAGTATTCCCCTCACCAGGGTTCATAGTTCTACTAAGAAGGGGCGCCACCTTTAATAAGAAGGATGTATAGTCTCTATATTCTCATATTCAATATGTGATATGATCATAGATGTAGCTAGAGCATTAATTCCCGATAACAAACCAACAAACCTATCCCACTCTGAATCAGTGTCTGAAACAGTGAATTGACTGGGAAAGTTCCCTCCAGGTGTCAGCACCATAAACGATGTCCTCCTGATGAATCAACTCGCTCTGTACGTTACACTGGGAGTTTAGTGCACTAACGATATAATATTATACAGGAAGTTCTCTTCTACATCAGGGACGGTTTTTGTTTTTTTTAAGGCGGAGGGGGGGGGGGGTGCATGAGGCGTGCCTCCCCTTTTTTGGGGGTCAAATAGAAGTTGCTTTTTGTAAACTGGTTGTTAAATGGGCACCTCAGTCCCTTTATAAATTCCAGGATTCACACCTATGGGTCGGCTGCTTGCTAGTGAATGATAAAAACCACATTTGATATTTTGGCACTTCAAAAGTAGTTTTTGTGCGCCACGTGTACCGATTAAATCTATCATGAAACTCAACACTATAATATAAACATTATTGTTATATTACGGTTATTAAATCACGATGAAGAAGATAACCTTGTATTTTGTGTTGTTTGATAAAAGTAATCTATTATGGCTCAACCCCCCTTAAATCTAAGATAATATCATTCTGATCGCAATAGAAACGTATTCTGTTACTTCAATTCAGGCCAATACATTCAGTATATATTGAACCTAGCTATGATTTTTTTTAAATATTTGTCTTATTAATTTCAATAACGTAACCCACCGCAAGTCAACAGTACATGGATTTACAAACAGAAAGAAATATTCTAGTGACTCTCTTATGTCGTTAAACACGTTTTTATGGCTAATAATTTACTACTGCCCTAATTTATATTCTTTGAACTTATTACTCTATAGGTTGTTGAGTTTAACCAATGTTGTTACCTTTGAAGACTATATTGCGTTTGCTTCCCCTTAACTCAGTAAGCAGCGGTAGTAACATGCATAAATTATGTAAGTGTCACAAGAAGATGATTTGTAAGCTATTTTTTTAGGGAAACAACTACAAAGCACATAGTTATTGCACAATGGCAAAAGGTTGTTGTAGACCAATATGCAATTAACTCAGATGGGGCAGTTTCTAGATCAATGTATGAATGGCAATCTCGATGGAAATGCAAGGAATTTGGAAGGCGGATATAGGTGTCCATGGAAACCCTCCCGACCGTACCTTACCCCGGGTCTCTCAGCTCTCTCGGGAATTAGACTATTTGGGAAGAGACGCGCATGGGACGCTGAAGGGACGCGGCACCAGGGGTATATGGTATGTGAGGGTCCCGCTTCAACCAATATTTATCAGAAGTACCGGAACTACATTGTTTATGACCGGAACTAGTTTGTAAAACAACTCAAAGAGTATTAATATTTCATAAACAATAGTTCTTTTTCCCATACTTGGGAACGAAAAGGTATCCATGCAAGACAAGGTGGTGTAATCGCTTGGTGGGTATATATATATATATATATATATATATATATATATATATATATATATATAGGTTATTTGGTGAGTATAGGTTATTTGTCGATGTGCGGTTGTCCTGGGGACAGTCAATCAGCAAACCACTATGCACGTGGTGACCATAGTGGGGGCTCTCCCACAAATTGCCTTCTCAGACTATTGGCTTATTTTTAAATCGCATGTGCAATCATATATATTGAGATTTTCATTAGTGAAAAAGCATTTTTCTATACACATTCAATTTAGATGACATCGGTATCGACATTAATATTCAGGGGCGGATATATGATTTCGAAAAGGGGTTCCGCTTATATAAAAGGCTATTCTTGAACCGCCCCTGATTATTGCATATGTATACAAAAATGATGTATCAAGCTGAATCTGGAAGATCTAGAGGAAGATAAATCAAAGGGTTCAACCATACTGTGCGTGACCTCCAGAAGGGCTGCATCTTTGAATACTAATATTTTGTCTTTGTTAATTTGTACCGTCTGTAAATAACTGTCAAAAGAATATTTGTGTACAAAAGAGAAAGATGAACTCACATAAAAATTCAAAAAAGAACACAATTACACAACGCACGACCTATACAAGGAAGATCTTCCTGGAAATCCATATTGTAATATGAGCCATAGTACAGAAATGCACCTCTATACAATAATCCCATCCCACATTGGGTATAGGCCTATGCCTGGGTTGGTCAAGGGTTCGACAAAATAACTGCATAAGCCATTCTTGTCTCCTAGAGTTTGGGTTACTGAAATAAGTAAGAATTAAATTTTTCTATTTCCTAAAGTACTGTTAAAGCATTAAGATTTCATAAATGTTATCAATTGACAGATGTGCAGGTTTGAGAGCCCATCAAACTGTTGTATTTCAGGGCTAAGCAGGGTTGGGCTGGCAGGCTTTACCATTGGTTCCTATGGGGAAAAGGCCAATACATAAAACAGCATTTTACTAATTCAGGGGCAAACTGTCATCCAAATTGCTTTGGTCAATTCTGTACTATGCAAACGTTTTCAGGGAATAAGCATGGAGGTAATTTTGAAAATCTTTCATGGTAAATTTTAATGTTGGTTTATACTGTGTTCTGTGTATAACTGTAATAACTATATTGCTTTTTATGTATTTTCTATTTGTCTCTGTTGAATTGTACCGTCTTTAACTGTTGGAAAAACACCATCGCACAAAGCAAGACGTATATAAATCAAAACGACAATGGAAATCCATAATAGTAAGACGATCCACAATCGCAAACGCATCTCGTTCCTACTGCTTCTAGTTTTATCAACCTTTTGAATGATGCCCCCTTGCTAGAGACTGACAATTGTTGAACAGCTTATAATAAACAAACAACCAAGAAATGAGGCAATTAACTACTCGATAACAGAATATTTGAATGAATTAGCATAACTATTTTGATAAAAGGGAGATACCTCGATCCACAACAAGTTTTTGTGCAGACACGCCACTGTGAATGTTTAAGTTGGGTAGCCTATCTTTGACGGAAGCCATAAAAAGGGAGGAAAAATCGCACATGAGTAATACGATACCGATTACACAATATCATCTGGCTCTGAGCCAACATGAACGTCTTAATCACATGTATCATCGAGAGCGCATGCGCAGAAATGTGACCAATAACCACCAATGATATGTTTGGAATATTCAAAGTTTTCCGGAACTTACAGTTCCTTTCAAAGATAAACAGTTATACACTTTGCAAAATCCGAATATTCTTCCCTGTATCTGAGGATATCTCTTAAGTTTTATTTCAAAGTGTTGTATGAGTTTAACTTAAACTGAGAGAGTGTTGCCAACCATCCTACAAAGTTCCATGAAAACCCCCGTTTTTCTAGACCTAAACCCGTAAAACCTCCAGGAGTTGCTTGAATATGTTAAATTTTGGCACAAATTAGCGACATTTAGACATCAAAAATCGAATGTTTTTAAGGGAAGCATCCCCCCAGACCCCTTTAATATTTTTGGTCACGTATGCAAGGTACATGATTTTACCCTTCAAAGATTTGGCAACACTGGAGTTTCAAATTCAAATTACCACAGTTAAGATTACAGATACGTTAATCTGTGTTAATTGAGGTTCCTTCTTTTAAACCTTTCTTGTTATTCCGGCCTCTACCTGTTATACTACCGCTCTAAATTAGGTCTTCATTCGCAAATTCTATTCATTGATCACCATTTTGTTATTATGAACCAGTACTACTTTAGCATGGGCTGATAAGATTTACAACTCTGATGTGGCCGACTGGGGGGCAGAGGTTGACTGGTTTATTAGACTGCTGATACATTAATTTCATGGGTCAATCACAACATGGGTAACGAGATAGCTGATCACCGGTGTTCCACTTTCAAAACCTCTCGTTTCCAAGCAAAATTACCCTATTTATTTTTTACCGAGAGATTGTAGATTATTTCTGCGCTTTTGGCGGACCGCAGCTCACGACTCGAACGACTTTATTGTCTGTTGATGTGTTTACAGGCCTCTGTATACAGTATTTGTGGTTTCAGGGTTCCTGCAGGTTATACGCCACTTGCAAGATTATATGTTCCCTTATCAGGACACAGACAATGGATCCAAAGTCGCCATTTTTGTCGGCCTTCATGGACAGTTTAGCCTTAGTTCGGCTAGACTGAATGTTTCCAGGGAATGGGTATAGACCCCTAAAATCGACAGGGCTTTTCTTGAATTCGATAGGGCGACACGGGTATTTCGACATGTGACATGTGATTATAAGTGACATGCGACATGGCTATTTCTTAAATTGGACAGGAAGACAGAGGCATTCCTTATGTTCAACAGCTGATACAGACTTTATAGTGATAGATGAAGAAAAATTCCTAAATCATGGGACCAACGTTTAGGCATAGCTCTAGGGGGGCTAAATCTTTGTAAACAGGCCTACCTGTCGGTAGAACTAATGGCAGAAAGTTTGCATCATGTAGTATAATTCACTGAATTTAGAAGTCCCTACTCGTGTTGCATCTCAGAAATTATATTGTTAACAGTATTTAATATATTTATTATATTTTTTTGCATTCTCTTAAGGGCCATACCCACTAGGCGATTTTACTGTCGCTGGGCGACGGGCGACGGGAAAAACGGCCGTCGTCGTCGCCGGGCGACGGTAATATCAAGCAAGTTTGATATTTTACCAGCGATTTTACCAGCGATTTTACCAGCGATTTTACCGGCGATCCCGTCGGCCGTCGCTCGTCGCCCAGAAACGCACCATACCAACAGGGAGTCGCCGGGCGATCCTGCGTTGCTGGGCGACTTTGCCACCGATTCTCCCAGTCGCCCGTCGCTCGGCGACGGTAAAGTCGCTAAGTGGGTACGGGGCTTAAGTGACACTAATGACATGGCATTTTCCTTAATGAGACAGGACACAGCACTTTCTGAAAATCGACATGGGACATGGGACCCCCCCCCCCCCCCTCAGGGATTCCAGAGGCCTGGCCCACACAAAGTGAACTTTGTGTCATTCACTCAGCTGTTCATTATGAAGAACCAAAGGTTACCCCCGTCCAATTCCCTTAAAGGGAGCCAAAGGCAATGTAGGGTCAAAATTTTGAAAATTCTGTTAACCACTGAAATATATTCTATTGTGATAACCCAGGTCTGTGGTAAAATATAAACTGTGAATAAAGGCTTAAAACTACATTAAAATATTTAAAAGTTCTTCCCCAGTCAATTTTGGTGACCCATCAAAATTAGTTTGTTTACAAACATTGGTTTGTTTGCAAACATTGTTGATATGAATGAATGTTATGGCATGAATATTATGGAACTCGTGTAAAGTTTTAGTTAGTTATCATGATTGATAATGTACCAATAGCTAAAGTTAGTCCCTGAGAATGTATTTTCACAGCTATTTTAGTTTGCAAAATGTTGTCATATTTTGACACATTGCTTTTGACTACCTTTAAATCAGAGGAATTTAGCATTATAATTAAGTGGCCAAAAAGATATTTTATGGATTTTGAGGGATTTAACTTTTCACACCAGGTGGTGCTACTGTGCATCTATCAAAATATCTCAAATGCTTTGTGGAAGGGGGTAGATTTGCTTTCATTCATCTTGATTTTGATTAGAAATCCTGTTTTACCTATAATAAATAAGAAACTTTAAATTTTGAAGTTCTGCATTTCTATTCACCAGGTGACACTAGTGTAAAAAGTCAGTAATCCCATTAAGCCTGTATTCCACATACCGATTTTGATTTTGAGTTTTTGTAATTGATTGGATTTTCTCTCAGATTGTATGACATGAAACAATAGTACATCCTAAATACCATTTGAAAGAGAATTTTCAAATGTTCATTGTGATATAAAGCTTTTCCTTCTTAAAAAAAGTTCATATAGATCTTAAAGAATTATAAATACGCATCGTAAACTGTTCTTCAATATCATAATAAGCAATCGATACAAGCCTATTTTTTAACGTTAGGGATCTGTTAATCAGTAACCGATTCCTTTTATCTAAAATTTTTTTGCACATGGGAAGGTATTGCAATACTACCCTTTGGGGCCTTTCATTAAGTAAGTACGTCAAAGGGGGGAAGGGGACTATTAGATTTGTGAAAATGTGTGAATGTTCTAGTACTGTACTGATGCAGTGTCAGTCCATAGTTTATTTAGCCATATGTCTCAAAAGCAAAGTTAGGGCTAAGAGTGTAACTCTTCCTGAAGGTGCTTAAAGAGTGTAGGCAAAGTCAATGGACCAGCGTAAAAGCATAGCTCACAGCACACGGTACTCAGAGTGCAGCAAGCTAGCAATTGAGTAACACCTCAGATAGAGACAGCTGCGGAGACTGGGTTCCTGTTAAGGAGTTTCAGTGGACTGATAGGTAGAGTGGCTAGGAGCATTGGCCGTGAGAGTTGAGTGGACTACAACTCTTGGACTGGCAATTCTCAATGGGAGCTCAGTGACGTATAACACTGTTTGGACTTTAATAAACTACATCCTTCATGCAAGTGTTCTGTCATCTCTTGATGGAGAACTACTTTTTGAGATGGCCTACAGTCCAGATGGAAAGAAGACTGTGATTGAGACTAGATATAAATGCATAATTACAGGAAACATAATGCTTAAATACTCCCAAACAATTAACAGTAACATAATCTTAAAACTGCATTTTGGACTAGATTGTAGAAATTTATTATTCTGTAAATTGATGTAGTATATACTCACTAACTACTTTGTGTCTGAACCTAACTTATTGAAGTTATAAAATCCATGATTTTGATCATTTTCTCCCCTCACATTGAGAAATTGCAGTTACAACTAATACTCTTTCACGGAAAAGGGGGGTTCCCAGTTTCAGTTTGAGGGGTCATAGTAACCAGGCAGAACGGTGGGCCAAGTTAGTCTCATACAAGTAATTGTTAGTTAATTAAATCTTTACTAAGTTTGAATGTTCTACAACTAAAGAACATATTAGGTAATGATTCACAAATTTCATTCATTTATTAGGCTAATCTAAGTGTTGACAGCTGTTAATGAAACCAGCACTTGTGAAACTACTTGGAGATTCCCCAGGCTTGGTCCTGACTGGAGCCACCTGGAGGCGAGGTTTGAAAGTTTGAAAGTTTGGGTAAGAGACCAAAACTTTACTGAACTTTTCAAGCACAAAAATGACTTAACTCAGAACTATTTCAAACAAATTCCAGCATGTAATTGATATGTCAAACAAAGATGGTTGTTTTTCTAAAAGCTTGAGAAACTTTCAGGTTTCGAGGAATATTAGTTCAGAATGAAACTTTAAGACAATCATCACATATCAAAGTTTATCATAAAATAATCCTTTGATATTTTAGTTCCAGTGTCATCATTCATTTGTCCTAAGAAACACATTCAATTAGATGTACGTAACCTATAAATCTAGTTTAAATGTTGCGTTTAAAGTTTGTCCTTTAATTCCATCTTAAGGTATAATAAAACTAGGATAAAACTATGGCCATATTGGAATCAATAATTTTGTCTTACGATCTAAGAGTGAATCCTAGGATCACATTGGAATTCCCCCTTGATGCCTACAACAGTAGAAGCACTGCCCATACCGGATATTGATAATCTGAAGAAAATAAAAGTTCAGTAGTACCTTGATACTAGAAATTACATAAGGGGCTGTCGATCAATTAAAGGTATGCACAAAGGCGGTACATGGATGGAGGTAATAAATGAATGGGAGTGGATGCCTAAAATCGAAAGGGCGAATGGGAAATTATTCCACCCAATGTCGTTTATATTTCAAAGGTGCCGTTACAATTACATGTCGCTAAGAGTAAGACCAATATGGCCTATAGTCGAATTTATTTTTAAGAAATAGCCATGTCGCCCTGTCAAATTTAGGGATCCTCGCCCCATATTACATAGTTCATTACATGTTGTCTGTCATGCAGGAACGGAAATAACATTCTACTGTTTTCCCTTTCATCTAATATGCCTAAGTGATACATAACCCATATTAGATAAGAAACCATCCAATTATGAATCAAAGTATACTCGTTATGCATACTGTACCCAACTGATCATGGTTTCGGGACAACAACAGGTTCGCCTGGTGTTGTCTTTTCGGTACTATTCTTGTTTTGCATAGTGTTTTATATTTCAGTGCTTTTTCTCCTTTTTTGCGGCTCCATGCGATCGGCTTGCCTCTGACTGTCCGTAGCAGACGACATTGACACACAGCTCCTCGCCCGCCGCGTCGTTTCCCGCGCTTTCCGAGGATGGAGAGGAGGACTTACAAAAACTCGTGTTATTCTACTGCTAAAGAGCCCTGATTGGAATTTGAATCGGCAGCTGGTGCGTCCGCCCTTCTGGATTTATCGGGAAGGTTTCTGTGTTGGTTTGGCTGTGGATTTCCCCCTATGAGACACCATGCTGTCTTGGAGTGTTCCTGGGATTCTGGTTATCTACGCGGCGAGTCTCTGTACGTATTATACATGCATGAATGGCGTTTTATTATAGTGATGTAATCAATAACAATGTGATAACTTAGTTTATTATGTATCCAACGTTGTATATACTTCATATAAAGATATTATAATGCACAATGTTAGACACCTAAATATTCATCGGACTTGTGGCTTTGATTCTGGTCTCACTCATGGCTTGAACTCAGCGCAATATTAGCACACACAGATCATGTTTTGTTATCTCATGCTTTTGATATAGGTTGATTTATTAGCCTGGCTTAGTGCAGGCGGCAGGTTTTTGTTTTAGAATCTCACAAATTGTAAAACATTCTGGATGCAGGGAGTGTTCTGTCCCCGGTGACTGTACCGACACATACACATCTGTGTATGGACATCCCTTTTGTTTGTCAAACCCAGGCAGAGTGAATCCTTAAGCCTGTATTCCACTATCCGATTTCACAACCGATTTCGATAATCCCAAGTAAGAATAGGTATGATTATAGCCATGTCTTATATCATTAGAAAGAATTTTAAATTCTCTTTCAAATGAAATGTCAGACAGGGATCTCACTTGCATTAGTTTATGTAATGTTTGTAACCAAAAGTTAGAAATATCCTTATTGTTGTCAGTCAAAATCGCTAAGTGGAATACAGGCTTTATGCAAGTGTTCCACGGACCAATTTTGATTCTTCTGATTTTGTATTTTCTTTCGAGAATATGGCATGAAAGCATACATCTTATATATCATTTGAAAGAGAGTCACAAGAAATTTAAATTTCTAATTATATATAAAAGGTCGGTATAATAATTATAAGTTTTAATTACCACTGTCGATTCTAAAATCGACAGTAAAATCGGCAAGGTGAATACAGGCTATGATCATGCCAGGCTATGAAAATAAAAATCCCGCTCCCGTATAGCTGCATTAAATATTAAATAGTGGCAGATCTAGGAGAAGAGGGGACAGAGAGGTGGTTGCCTCCCCTGAGACTGAGGGATACTTTCTGTGATTAGTTGATATGTACATACCTTATAAATGTTTTATAGTTGATATTTACAAACCTTATGTTAAGGAAGGGCTGCCATATACTGACACTTTAACGGACCTTTGATATGTTTATTCAGCCCCAAAAGTTCGCTTGAATATGAGGTGAATTGTCTTGTATCTATGTATGAAAGGACAGAGGCAATACTGAGCAAAACTCATATATAAATTACCATTTTTGAACTTGTACACACACTTCATCCTATCTATATGACTTAAATATAATTTACCTGGTTTGAACCTGTCCACACACTTCGGCCTATACCTATACGCCATGGCCCGTTCAGAGAGCCGGCCATCTCTGAAGCCTATTAGTATCACTACCGGCAAGAAAGGTGTAGAGTGACCACTCCCTCACTTCTCGGTTTTCTGGTTAGATTAAACCTGAATTTGATATGAGAGATTCGACCTTAGCGTCCCAGTTGTAGACATGATTAGGCATGGTTGATGCAGTTTCACGGAAGTGAGTATAGTAAACTGTAAGGGGTTGTTCTAGGGTGAAGCCAGAAATTGATGGATTAAAACGTGGGATGATTATTTATATTACTTGTATATAATCCATGTATGATACTGTTGAAGTTGACAAAGCCTGCCTTCAGAGGGGACCCAAGCAAGCAGCGACGAAATGCACATTATGCGACTTTACCTTTTTGATCGGTCCGTTACTTGCTAAATTTTCACTAATCAGCGTTATATATATATAGATATAAATATATATATATATATATATATATATGCTATTTTACATAAGGTTGAGACTCACCAAAATTAATAGAGTGTTATAATAACACAGCATTTTAGTCATATCAAGACCTTACCAATGTAGAATGTTATAATAACATTCTTTTAGTGACAAAACATAACAGCATGTTACAATAGTAAAGTCGCAATTTTAGGTTTAAGAGACATTAAAGGGTACCATAATGAAAATGTAACAAGAACCAAAAGAGAACTAAATAGAACGTTACTGCCCCTATAATAACGCTGCATACTTGCCTGGGTTTAGGGTTTAGTCCTGTCTCAAATTTAGATCACAACATCACATACAACATGGTTTGTGTTCTTCAACACATTTGCTTTAACGTATATGCTTTCGTTGAAGACATAAGTTAAATTTAGAATGATTACCTTGAAATATATATTATAGCTCTACATTAATTTAATGACTTCGTCCGTATATTAATACATGCTCGTCCAATATGATTCATAAATAGAATTTATACCTAGGTACTATACTATATGATATGCACGAGGACAAATAGTAATTGTGGTAATTACATTCTGTAGCATGCTATAGACCTTGTGCAGACGTGGTCACGTGGTCACTTTTTGGTGATCACCACGTGGTGACCATGACCACGTGGCTATTAGAGAAATCTAAAATTTATGGATTCTGAACAATTGCAATGAAAATACTTTATCATGATATGACATGTTTCAAGCCCGTATCCAGGGGGGGTGACATGGGGTATGCGTCACCCCCCCCCCCCTTGGCTAGGCTATAGGTCCACTTTTTGGGAAAATGTTTCCATTATCTGTGGAATTTTACTTTAAAAAATTAATATTTGGGCCAAAATAGGTCCCTCCCCCCAAAATCCATGCCTGCTATATCCTTTTTCTACACTTTGAATTCCATTATCTATTGAAAAAGGTCCACTTTTTGGATATGGTCACCCCCCCACAGAAATTCCTGGATACGGGCCTGTGTTTATCTTATAAAATATCAGCATCAATTTTATGTGATAGATGCTAATAAGAGGAGAACAATAACAATTCCAAAGTGATCACTAATATGGCGTCCAGGCTCTTTCACGCCATCTGCACAACGGCTATAGATCTTAGTTATTACCATATTGTAGATGAAATGTTCATGTCTGGTCCCTGATAAATCGTCAGAATTCGGCCGTGGGAAGTTGAGTCAGTGCAAAATAACTAACACTTGTAAAGCATAACATAGTTATGAGTGGTGTCCTGCAGGAATTACTATTTGTTTAGTACCAGAGACTTATTAGGTGTTTTCTCAGTAAACCTGAGAGGGTTCCTTGCAAGTGTTCTACCTGGATAGTCTCGGGTATCTAAAACCCCATACCCACATGGCGTTTTTGACGAAGTTGACCCCAGGTAAGCAGCGACGTATTAAGTACATTCTGTGACCAGGCTTTTTTGGTCAGTCCATAACCTGCCTGATTTTCATGTAACAGGGACGTTGTTTTAGGTTAAGTTGTGACTTACTGAAATAGAATGTTATAATAACGTTATGTTCTGGTGATGTTAAGACCATACCAAAACAATATGTTATAATAACATCATTTTTACATGAAATAAAGTAACCAGAACATGATAATAACGTCACAATGTAACGTCGCAATGTGAGGTTCTTGTTACATTATTGGGTGCCATCAAAATAACATAACAAGAGCCAAACCAGGACCAAATAGAACCTTATAATAACGTTATGATAATGTTCCATTCTTGCCTGGGCGAGTTAGAATCGGTCAATTGCAGGAGCGGATCCCGGATTTTGAGAAAAAGGGGTGGGGATCCTTGCTATATACATTAAACATATACATTGATAGCAAGATTTTCACGTGGGCCCTCCGGGCACAGGAATTTAACATTCAAAAAAGTGAAATTTGGCCCAAAATGGGGGGGGGGGAGGGGGGGGGGGAGGGGCGCACGTCTGGCACGCCCCCTCCCAAATCCGCTCCTGAATTGTACCAGAACAATCAGCCAATTTTAGCACTGATTCAGATCACCTAACAATATTGAAATGTACTTGTTCTAATCTGAATCGGTGTAAAAGTTGGCTGATTTTGTTCTTTTCTTTTATGTAGTATCGGAGTTTATTGCCAGTCAGTCTACTTGGTAAAAACAACCAAGTGGGTACGGGGCTTTAGGCCAGTCTCGGCTCAGATTTAATTTGCTGTTTTGATATTACCTTGTATTGGTTTCATTATTCAACACTTATATCAAAAGGGCCATTATCTTAGTATTGCTTTCTGAGGTTATGCTGTAATTTTCATTATACTGTAAACTAAGGATAATATCCCTCTACTATATTTTGAGTAGAGGCCTCTCCCCATGCCTTTCGTAAACAGTCTGCTCCATGCCTGCACATAACTATGATTCATACAGCTTATGGAAGCGGAGACATGGAAAGTCTAGTTTTGCTGTATGAAAAACAAAAAGATAAAGACCAACCAAATATACGCGACATGTAACCTAAGACGGGATTGATTAGAAGTATGGGCCCTCGGACGCTGTGAAGTAAATACCCAATATGTCTCCCCCCGCATATAGCCCCACCTAATATCGTCCATCTGGTCCGAGGTGTTACCAGCGATAGTCTATGGCTTTGGCAGCAAATATCCATAAAATTGGGTCCTGCAAAGAGAAATTAAGATAAAGAGAAGCAAAAAGGTAAAGAGCCCAAAGGTTCTAGAATCCCTATGCTGTATCCCTGTGCTACATTTAACCCTTTATTACCCAACCATTCCCCCAACATCTTTATTGCAAATTTAGGTCATTGTGGGCATTTCTAATGCTCCTCGATGATTGCTGAAATAATACACATGTCTTTGTTAGCCTATTGCCTATTTAGAAAGAACGCTTTTCAGAATTGGGCCTTATTGTTTTTCCAAAAGGGTTCAACTTGTTACATTGTATCAGATTCCTACTCGGGTATCAACATGCTGTGTTTTGGGCCTGGAGGGAGGGGAGGGGGATACTTGCCATGGACATTGGTACCTCATAGTTGTGAATCGCCAATTTGGCTATAAAAAAATAGGGAGGGGGGGGGCTGTCTGGTCAAATAATCAAACCACCCTTCAGGGGACTAGTCAATGCTATATTACCTTTTATTCTAGAATAAAGGTTTATTCCCAAGCAAGTATATGGTGTTATGACAACGTTATTAATACATTCTGTTTAATTCTGCTTTGGTTCTTTCTTGTTACGTTATTTTGATGGCACGTTTTTAGAACCTGACATTGCAACGTCACACTGTGCAGTATTGTGACATTCTTGTAACGTTCTATCAAATTATAATAACGTTCTTTATTTATTTATTTTTTATTTAAACATCTCTTCATTACAAAGGTCTTCCGATGTAGGTGATGTACATATTATAAGATGATCACAGTATATGAACAATGATGAATATTTACAAATAACAATACGATACCATAATATATGTCAAAATATAATACATTTCAATCAAATATTAGTGAGGTCTCAACTTCACTAAAACACAATTTTATTATAACTTTTTTTTTTTTTTTTATTAACTCTTAACTTTACCTTAAATAACATAACTGTTACATAGAAATTGGGCAGGTTACAGACTAACCAAAAAAGTATGGTTGCAGAATGTGCTTGTTATGTCGCTGCTTGCCTGGGTTGTACAATTCAATTCCATTCAAAGACTGAGTGCCCCCTCCCCTGGAGTTTTCGGGGACACATTCCAACACTGAATGACCTGTGGGGAATTCAGTTCAGGACACGCGTTAGGAATTAGCCACAGGTTCGGAGGGATTGGGGTGACATTACAACAAGGGTAGGGGGTGAAATGCGGTTAATTGATTTAAAGGTCGAGAGCAGGAACTAACAAAGAAAACAGGTGCAGAGTCATCTATTGTAATTAAGGTTATAGATTTGGGCCATTGTTTTTGGTGAACATAAATTGAATGGGTCCTGTTGGGTGTAGTGTGAATTGTTATAACTACCAGGCTCTTATACAGAGGGAAGCCCTGCCCCCAGGAAGAATTTTTTTCGATCCACAATTCCTTCCAAAATGTATTGGAAACCCCTAAAAATAGTAAGAAACAATTGAAAATTTCCACATAATGCTGCCCCCCCCCCCCCCCTTTTGAAGTCAAATGATAAAATTTCAAGCAAAATTCCCCCCTTTCTAAAACTCCTGAATCCGCCCTCCTTTCAAAAGGGGAGGCCCTCTAATATAACATTTATCAGTGCATTAGAGGAATTGATATTTGGTCTGAAAAATGGGATGGGTGCCCATTATGCCGCCCTCTAAATGCATCTCTGACAGACAGCAGACAAACACCTCACCGCAAGAAGACCATGGTACTATTATTCCCAATTCAATTTCCAAGTTAATCATTGTGGTACATTCTTTGTTTGTTTTTCTCATGATTATTTTCAAATAATCTACTTATTGGCCCATTAGCCCCAAAATGATGTTGTTCAAACCTATTTCTCCTGGCCAATGCATTTTTCGGTCTGTCACCAATTACCCTACATCAGGGATTCGTTTGGAATTGGGTGAGTAAGAAAGGGGGCAATCTATTTTCAAAATAATGGCCACCCCCTTTGGGATACGTTTACATTAAAATTAATATTTTAAGATGAAAGAGAACAGATGGCAACAGAACCTTCATTAATAATTATTATAAACTTGTAATGGAGTTTAAGGTGTTTTAGGTTACAACTCCCCATTTACACGCTTTGCAATGGCCTCTGAAATTAAAGCTTGAACAATCGAGGCTACTTGGGATTACATAGATTTTCACCCATCTTTCCATCCATCCGTCCACGCCAATAAACTTACCAACCCACCAACCATGCCCTCAATCCTCCATTTACCTCCTATTCCACCCCTCCACCCCTCCACCCCCGTCCACTCATTCCCCCTAGTCATCCATGCACCTTTCCACATACACACCCATACGCCTATAACCTCTCCACCCATCACTGTTTTCATCATAATCTATAAATCTATCCATTCACCAATCTGATTAATACATTAGTGGCAAATAAGGATTTTGCAAAAGGGTGGGGCGCATAGCCTAAGTACTGATAAAAAATAATCACAATTTCCCTTTTTTGTCAAGTTAAAGTCCAAACTAAAATGGGGGGTCGGGACCCCCCCCCCCCCGTATGCGCCTCTGCACATTATCCAGCCAGAACTACAGCATGCTCTTTTGTTATTTGAATACGTGTACATGTAGTCCACATCGCAATTTAAAACCCAAATCGGGTCGGGAGCATGTTTTTAAAGCTGAGCTCTTTGGCCACAGCTCCACTGACCTACAGTCGAGCTGAGGTGAGACGAGTTGGACTCAGTCCTTCAGTAGAGCTGATATTTTCTTTTTTATTATTTATTTATTGAACCATACTCATATATACATATGATCTTCCGTATAGGTGAAATAACATACAATTCATTGAAATTATATATGTACACACACAAGGCTACAATGTCATATTCACCATCATGGTTTCCGTAATGAACACAACTGACGGTATTACACTTGGAGTCCTATAGAAAAGGGCTACGAGTCCAAGTTATTTAGTAAAATTCGCCCCAAAACTCATTAACAAACAAATATTCAATAGCGCCTCCTTAGGAGCCGGGCCATTTGGGGGGGGGGGGACTTGCATTCTGAATGCCCAGATGTGTGCGTGCGTTGGGCTTTTGAAAGCATTAATTTTAGAAGGACAACACAAGTTGCAAGACATACTCAAAATGAAGGGAGTTATATATTGCATACCCCTATTAGATGATATATTGGAATTGTATGTCATTATTCATTAAGCCACATTAAATTTTGCCTGATTCGCACAATGTCTCTGCACTTTTCTAAATCACTATGTATTAATCCTGTTGAATTCCTAACCCATATAAAGTTAGTTGGCAGATTTCATCTCCATTTTTCGAAATATTCTCTCTCATTTCACTCTCCCAAGGGTGAAAGATAACCCAAGTCCTTCGCTTTTTAACACCCACATCTGGGCAGGTTTGAGACCAAGTCGACCCTAAGTCGAGTCAAGCCGGGCAGTGGAATCTGGCCTTAAGAGGTCCACGTCTCACAACGGATGTTGGGAGGAACTAATTGAGGAGATCGTCACGTTCTCTGCTTGGAGAGTGTGACAGGTGTGGAAATGTTCAGTTAAATGTGCGCATAACAAAAACGTAGATCCTTACCTGTCAACCAAATTAGGACTATGAGGCATAGGCAACCCGGGTCTGCTGCAACTCTGAAAACATTATAATGTGTTCTGTTGTTATTGCATTGAGTTTTTTTCTCACAAAGGATATATCATCAACGAATACCTGGTTATCACTAAGTAAGTCTAGTAATTATTTTCTGCTAACTTGATATTTTTTTCTTCCTCTAAAGTGAATGGGTTTAAACTCTTAGTTCTTAGGAACTCTCAAACATATAGTGTGCTGAAAATATTATACTAATTGACTAATCTTCAATATTGTATGTTAGTAAAATGCTGTACTTACTTGTTGTTATTTGTAATATTTGTACTATAAAATAGACATTTCCAGAATGTAAATGTGTGATGCTGTTACTCCAAAAAGAAAAAAACAATCCATTGGCCTAATTGTAAGTTCTCAGGATAACAAAAATGTATTTTTAAAAACACAAAAAACATTGCTGCTACTAACCCAATGACCATTCTTCCTCCTTTTTGATTTCAGATACAGCAGAGAACCGGTTGAAGTGCGTGCAGTCAAAGGGGATCTGTGAGCTGCCATCACATCATTGTTACAATATCAGCGTCTGCCCCCAACAAGGTGTTCCTGTTTACTGTATGGCGGTCATCGTTGGGGTAAGTTTACAACATCTAGGTTTGCCCTCATCAAGTTGTTCCTTTCATTTGTATGGCTGTTATCATTCGGGTGAATTACAACATTGAGGTCTGTCCCCATTACATCATTTATTGCTGTCTTCTGCATAAAAATTATCATTGGGGTAAGTTTACAACATTGAGTTCTGCCCCCATCAAGGTGTTCCTGTGTTCGATATGGTTGTTATCATTAATATAAGTTTACAACATCTAGGTCCACTCCCATCAAGGCATCCCTCACATCTGCATGGCTCTTATGGCTGTTATAATTTGGTATAAGTTTACAACACAAAAATGCTCTTATAATGGCGTTAATGACTCTTTTATGGCTGCTATCATTTGCACAGGGGTAACCATTCACATAAACGAGATCCACTATTACCAGTCTATAATACAGTAGTGCAAAATGGAGAACGCTACATAATATGAATATGATCACTTCATAATGAAATCACCCCTACAAATGACCAAGCAATCTGAACAGAATAAAGTATGAAAGGTCGCATACTTGGCTAAAAGGACGGCCTAATTGGTGCTGTGAAGTTTTGTCAGATGAGAGTCTGATACTTTATACTTATTGTCAATATTTCAAACACAGTAGGTTGGAACTTGACCCTAGTGCGATGCATCATTCTTGTATGAATTGCATCGCTCCTGTATTCCGTATTTAACTAATCACTAGAACGTACGTTATTATTATTAACATATATCTCTAAGTTTAGACACGTTAAATGTTTTATCGGGACCTTTGATTTTGTGGTGGCAGGAAACACTTGACAATCTCTGTATCACCATGGTGACCTATGATTTTCCTCGTCTTTTTAAAAACCTAGATCTTTAGAATGTTCTGGAAGGTTAGATGAAAATACTGGTGTGATTGCCCTCATATTGAGTCTGACCTATGCTTTATAACCTTCAATTGAACTTTTTTTGTGCATTTCTAACGTAACAAAGGAAGAGGGTATTTCAAGTTTTAAATTACTTTTTAAGGCCTTTGTCTATGTTGAAAAGAATTTATATAATATCATTTTAGTGTAATAACGATTTTAATAAGCTTTGACAGGAGGAACTAGTTCAGTCATGGAATCAGCAATTAGGGAAAAAACGTCTGTAGCTATACTTGTGTCCTTCAGGACCATATTCAAGTTTCAAATTACTATATATGTGGATGACGTGACGAAATTGTGTTCAGTTCAGCTACCGCTTAGTGAAGTTGCTCTGAGGTCCAGTGCAAAAGAACTAGTATGGACTTTAGGAATTAGTAATAAAATATTGTAAACTCGTTCGTATTGGCAAGAATTCATAGTAAAACGTGTAATGCTGATACGTGTGCTAGGCGCCAGGCGGCGCCACTGTTTAGTGGCTTAGGTAGAATGTATGGAAGAATGATAACGTCCTCAAGCGTAGGGATTGTAGTTGGGTTGGCTCACCCTCCTGCAGGTATGCACAGGTACGACAAGGGACACTCGTGCAATGGAAAACCTGTATGGGTACGTTATGGGTTGAAACACCTAGCTAAAGAATACTGGGGATAACAGGCTTTGTCATCAACGTTAGTTTGTGCATAGTTAGAAATAGAATTAGTTTATATAGGTAAGAATGGGAAGTATGAACGATAGAGGAAACATTGTTGTCAGTGTTAGAGTAAATGAGTATAGCGCCAAGCCTTTGGCTGTCGCTATATAAGTGGTATGAGACTTGAGATGGATGAGCAGACCAAGATAGAGTTCGATCAGAACACATGGGAGCAATAGTCTAACATACGGATCACACGGGTAGTGTTGAGATGGTAGTAACCACTATGATTAGGTGATAGTAAGGATTGGGACAGCTTAGGCTTATCCTTACAGACAATGTACTGGACGTGACGGAGATCCTACCGATGGTCTCCGACACAGGTAGACGGGAGGTGACTCTCTCAACAGCTACAGAGCCTATATACCTTACGAATGGGGAAGCTTAACCATAGCTATACCTGGTTTGAATGTTACTGATGTGTTAGCATTGTGAGATGAATGGCATGTATTGTATGGATGGAAGAACTATATACTTGTATCTTCAGAATGTCTACATGGATATAATAAACTTACCTCTTGCCAAGCGCGTGTTCTTTGTATAGGTTTGAGCCCCTTTACTTAGAATCTCTACCACTAAGGAATAAAGATGATCCAGGAGAACGATCTACCTGGACTAAGCTAGCTACTTCAATGATCAATCACGAAGAACTCCCCTTTACTTCAACATAACAAACATTTATTAACATCTTCGCTTAAGTAAAGCATGATTGATACACAATAAAACATAACGCAGTCGAATCATGATGAAACGCCCTGATACGGGATATTATCAGATACGAACTTTAATAATGAAACATCCTTGGAATCAGACAAAGACGAATAACATCAGTCTAGCTCAAAGTGACAGTTATGATGTCACTGCCTTCTATGACAAGATCATGTGTCCCCATGGTTACATGCGATGACATAACATGTACCATCTCGCAAATTACTATATATGTCTCTCTTAAGGAGAAATATATGTAGATGTACCTCTATTTTTCAGAATGTGACAGTGGCCCGGGACTGTTTTAACGGAGACAGCGGTATGACGTACTGTAACTCGTCCCGCTGTGTGCCACAGGCCAGAGGGGAGGTCTCCATCTGCTGCTGTAACACCGACTTCTGCAACCAACTGCCCTCAGGTAAAGTACGTTTGGGTTTTACTTCATATGGAGGTTTAGATACTAGGGAGGTTTATATACTTTTCTGTGTGGACGCCAGGATCATATGACCACTACTACAGAAGGTGGGTTGGTTGGTTATTGATTGTTTTACATCCTAATTAACTGCCAGGGTCATATCATTATCAAGGGTGGTGATGGTGATGGAATCTATGAGAAGGTAGAGACCTTACCCCTACACTTTTACCGAGGTAGGTCTTCTTTTAATGTGCATGGTTCCATAGCAGGGCCATACACATAACAGCTGGTGGTCTACTGCAGAAGGTCTTTACATTTTTCTATCCAAGACTAGCACCCTCTCTGAACAAGTCTAGTCCCGGTGAGGGGAATGCAAAGCAAAACAGTATTCATGCAGTGTTGTCTACTGGGAATAGAGAATGGCTGGCCACTCAAATGGTCAAGGGTCTGTTCTTGTAAGCAGTGTGTAGAATGTGTGTGTATGTTGGGGGGGGGGGGGGGTAGTTGTGGTTGTTCATACCAGTTCAACTCCACCTCCCAGTACCCTTAAACACTGAGTTCCAAAGCAATCAATGTTGGTGAGTACCTGCATGGTTATTTCTATTTTTCTATTATTTCTATATTTAAAGTGGCTTTACAATAAACGTCAATCAAGCCTTAATGCATCTAAAGTACATAATTTATTAATTGCACAGAAAATGTTGAAAATCTTTACTGACAACACAAAAATTGGCAGTAGCATTCCCAGACAGGCTGTATTGCCCTCCGGGGCAATAACATATATTGTATTCACCAGTTTCTGAGAGGTCAGAACAATGATGAAAGTATACACCCTTTTCATTAACCTGCGCAGTGCAATGTGGAGGTGTCTAGATTCAGGTGGCCTACATAGGGTTACAGAAGAAATGGGCTGAGAGTTAAGATTTGATCTTACTTTTAAAGTATATTTTAGGAGCATATTGCCAGTGTGGCCTTTTGGTACATGGTGTATTTTTGTAAACACTCACATGGAAAACTTTTTATGCTACTTATATTTCAATATTGAGTGAAGAAAACCTAATAGATTAGATATGAATTCTTTAGTTCTGCCACCATATGAGAATCCATTCATTGCCCCATTGATTCCCAAGTCCCGATCAGTGATTACCAATTAAAGACATTTAACACCTCTATATAGGGGCTCAGAAGGGGTGTCCAGACAGGCAATCCCACTACCTGCATTACCAATAGGTGGCAGGAACCTTAGTGAGAAGGATCTATAGGAGCTGGAAATGAAATACGTGGTAGATAATGCGCGAGTGAGTTGGGTTTTCAGTTAATCATAAAAAATAGAAGCCTTCTAGAAATTTGATATTTGAGCTGTGGATTATCTCAAGAAGATTCCTAGTTACATTCACCCGCTTACTAGTTGTGATATTTTTGAATATGAAAAAAATTATATGCAAAAATGTAAAAGATAAATGCATCAGCACAGCACCTGAGTCCTGTGGAAACGCAGTGTGCGCCATGAGATTATATGGTTCCGCTCCACTGCACCCAATACAAGATATAACCACAGTCCAGTTCCTTTGTTCTCCCCGTCTATCGTGTTTTATCGATATATAAAGTAATACATATTCTGTTTTACCTCTTTGCAGGTCCTACGGCCGACCAGGCCGTGTCCCCGTCCACCCCCCACTCGGCCTCCCTCCTCGTGGTCAAGGTGGCCTGTATCGGGCTGGTCGTGGCCCTCGTCCCCTTCGTCCTCACCTTCCTCGTCGTCCAGAGACGTCTCAGCCGACGCCCCTTACTACTCCTCAGGGACCACGGCCACCTCAGCCAGCTAGCCGAGGGGGAGGGGGAGGAGGAGGGGATCCCCCTCTACCCGCGCCTGGAGGGGGATATAGAGCTAGGAGACCTCATCAAGAGCGCAAGAGGGGGGTTCGGCCGGGTGCATTTAGGGAGATACACGCGGCTGGATGGGAGCTGCATACCTGTGGCCATCAAGGTGTTTGATAGCCAGAAGAAACAGAGCTGGTTGGTGGAGCGGGGGTTCTACACGTCCAGGAAGATGTGCCGGCCCCACGAGAATCTACTGCAGTACTATGGGGCTAGGGACGAAGTGGTGGGGTGTGGGGGAAGTAGTAGGGGTGGTGGTGGGGGTGACCTGGAGGAGGGGCTGTGTGGAAACAGTGGGATTCACCACCTGTGGATCCTGACAGAGTACCACAGAAGGGGCTCCCTCACCCAGTACCTCTCCCAGGAGCTGCTCACCTGGCCCCAGCTCTATGTGATGGTGGAGGGGCTGGCCGCCGCCGTGGAGTACCTGCACAGCTTCCACGACTACCCGGTCGCCCACAGAGACATCAAGAGTCAGAACGTACTCGTCAAAGAGGACCTCACGGTGTGTTTGGCCGACTTTGGACTGTCTTTGGCCTTTGACCAACCCTTTGCTGGGAAAAACTTAACCCAGGTCAGTTTTAGCCAGTTTTATATTAGCAAGTATTATATTTGTAGGTTAAAGTATAATCCAAGAGTTTCAGGAGAGGGACATCAAGAGTCAGAACGTGCTGGTTAAAGAAGACCTCACGGTGTGTTTGGCTGACGTCGGGTTGTCTTTAGCCTTTGACCAACCCTTTGCAGGGAAAAATCTTACCCAGGTAAGCTGGTTTTTTTTATTTGTCCACAACTTCATATACACAAAGGTATTCCTAGATTAAAGTATAATCCAAGAGTTTGTTGAGAAACATCAAGAGTCAGAACGTACTCGTTAAAGAAGACCTCACCGTTTGCTTGGCCGACTTTGGGTTGTCCTTAGCCTTTGACCAAACCTTTGCTGGAAAAAACTTAACCCAGGTAAGATTTGTCTAGTGTTATATAAGAAAATTGCATATATTTTGGTATTCCTAGATTTATGTTCAATCCAAGAGTTTCTTGAGGGACATCAAGAGTCAGAATGTGCTTGTCAAAGAGGACCTCACAGTCTGTTTGGCCGACTTCGGGCTGTCCTTAGCCTTTGACAAACCCTTTGCTGGGAAAAACCTAACGCAGGTAAGAATTGTTCAGTGCTTTATCATAAAATGCATATATATATATATATATATATATTGGTGTTAATAAATTGATGTGTAATCCAAGAGTGTTTTGAGACACATCAAGAGTCAGAACGTACTCGTCAAAGAGGACCTAATGGTCAGCCTTGCTGGCTTGGGGCTGTCCTTGGCCTTTGACCAACCCTTTCCTGGAAAAAATTTAACCCAGGTAAGTTTAACCAGTTTTATATCATCAAGTATTATATATTTGTAGATTAAAGTATATTCCAAGAGTTTCTTGAGGGACATCAAGAGTCAGAATGTACTCGTCAAAGAGGACCTCACAGTCTGTTTGGCCGACTTCGGGCTGTCTTTAGCCTTTGACCAGCCCTTTGCTGGGAAAAACTTGACCCAGGTAAGATTTGTCTAGGGTTATATAAGAAATTGCATATATTTTGGTATTCCTAGATTAATGTTTAATCCAAGAGTTTGTTGAGAGACATCAAGAGTCAGAATGTACTCGTCAAAGAGGACCTCACGGTGTGTTTGGCCGATTTTGGACTGTCTTTAGCCTTTGACCAACCCTTTGCTGGGAAAAACTTAACCCAGGTAAGATTTGTCTAGGGTTATATAAGAAATTGCATATATTTTGGTATTCCTAGCTTAATGTTCAATCCCAGAGCTTGTTGAGAGACATCAAGAGTCAGAACGTACTCGTCAAAGAGGATCTCATGGTCTGCTTTCCTCAGCCTTTGACCAACCCTTTGCAGGGAAAAACTTAACCCAGGTAGGTTATACTTCAGCCAGTGTCATATCAGCAATTGCATATGTACGTTGGTATTCATAGATTAAAGTATAATCTAAGAGTTTGTTGAGGGTCAGAACATGCTAGTCAAAGAAGACCTTATCGTCTGTTTGGCAATGCAGGCCCTCATTATTCAATGGCTCTACTTCGCCGAGGCGAGACTAGTGCCCTAAGCTACTCAAGTACCTATTTACACCTTCACAAAAGCCCTGTCATGCACCGGCAGCACCTGGTCAGTCAGAAATCGGAGGTCAACACCACCGGACCTACCGTCTACTCCCTATGACAGATATAGCTCTTCACAGGCTTCAAAACCTCATTACACAGACAGCAATTGTATTGATCTAAATTGATCATCTTCATTGACTGTTATCAACTGAAAAGATATTGGTTTGTCTTTTATATGTTCTGTGTTTTTTTTATCAAATGTTTTATGTGCCAATACGTGCAGTCATTTATTAATCATGATATATCACAAAAACTGCAGGTGCATACACTCAAGTTTAGTATAAAACGTGATGTAATCATGACGCAAAACCCGGGAGTGAGTACAAACAATCATAGTATAAAACAATAGAAATATGAGAATAACTCATGGCATTACCCACTTTAACTAATTTCACTACCAAGTCTGAATTTCCCCCTCTTTTACAGCTTGGAGCTGTCTTGAATAAAATGGAAAAATGGAAATCTGATTATACTAAAGCATATCACTATGCAGTTGTGACTACTGAATATTTGGTTATTTCTAGAAATATTAGTTGAGGGGAACACATACAAATTGCACATCATTTGAAAGAGAATTGAAACATCTTTCAAATGATATGCAATATGTCTATAGGTTTGCTTGTTAAAGGGAGCCAAAAGCAATGTTGTGTCAAAATATGACAAAATTTTGATTAGTATAATTCATGATAACTTCACTTAAATTCCGTAATTCTCATATCAGGTATGCCTGAAAACAGCAATGTTTGTAAACAAAGTAATTTTGGTGGGTCACCAAAATTGACCTGGGATGTGTTTTTATGTATTTAAATGCAGTTTAAGTCTGTATTCACATTTTATATTTTACCATAGGCCTAGGCTATTGCCATAGGATATATTTCAATAGTTAATAGAATTTGCAAAATTTTGACCCTACATTGTGTTTGGCTCCCTTTAAGAAAGGACCGGTTTTGCTCATGTGACTTTATTTTATAAAGATTCAAAGAGATCTGATTATAACACTATGAGTGCTTGAATATACCACGAGGACAAAATGTCACAAGGAAAATATGTTTGAAAATTCTCATTGCATTTAGCAATGAGCATTTATATACCGGGAATATAACATTTTAAGTTATAAATTTGTCAGTTCTTTTTTGGTCAGCAGACATATAATAAGCCATTGTTCTCACTCGCGAGTATGGAAATTGTGAGTAAAAAATTGAATAGTGGGATACGGCCTTATCATTATGTATGCGACTTTCAGATGGGGACGTTAATAATACATGGCCCTAGAGATGTTGGAGAGTGCCATGGACGACGTCACCACCCAGAACTACCTGAACTAATTATACGTACGGTGCTTTCAGACGTTAATGTACATGGCCCCTGAGATGTTGGAGAGCGCTATAGACGACTTCACCACCTGGAACTACTTCAAATAATTATACATACATTGCTTTCAGACAGGGACGTTAATGTACATGGCCCCAGAGATGCTGGAGAGCGCTATAGACGACTTCACCACCCAGAACTACCTGGCCGTCGACGTGTACGCCATGGGCCTGGTGCTCTGGGAAATGGTGTCCAGGTGTTCCGCCCTCATAGGTGAGCATGTCTACTATACCTTTACATTAAGGCGTATATACCTTTTTCGTGAGTCTGCGTCCCGGTGAAATACGATATTTATATCTGACTTTAAAAGTCGGATAATCAACAAGGCATTTGGCTAACCCAAATTGTTGTACTGACGCGGGTGGCCAGTCCATGTTTGGGCAGCATAAAGCCAATGTTTCACTTTTGACAGTAGTGAAATGAGGGAGGAGTCACGGTGTGACGTACCACCATATAATAATGTGTTCCGCTCTTAGCTAGCCAGAGTAGCTGGACGCACTGTGTGAGTAAACATCCTGTGAAGGTTGGACCTTTAATCTGCAGTCTAGGTTCTGGAGAGAGGCATATAGAAATTGTGTTAGGGCGCGGAGCGTTGACTGAATATGTTTGAGGGGACTCTAACCTTGGGACTGATCATGGTCAATCGAGTTCTTGTCACGGAACGACTATACATTGGATAATAAACAACAAATCCTTTCACAACAAGTGTTCACGTCTTACATGATGAGGGAACTATAATTATGTATTGGACGACCGCAGTCGACGAGGAGGGAGACTACGAATGGAGCTAGCTATTATCTATACAACTAAATACCACTTACACGCACTAACTTTAACTGGATAATTAACCTCTCTATAGTTCATCGTCATGAATATGTCTTATTGATCACTTAAAAAGAGGGTTTAGCACAAACAATTTAAAGTTTACAGATTAATAATACCATTTAAGGCCTGGTCACTTTAAGAAAATGAACTCTACTCAACAGCTGAGATTGAATGGGTCTCTGATAGTCTTGAAGTGTGACCGGGGTTTGAAACTAAAATATTGGGATTTTTAAAACTGATCTTCAGTTCCTTTCAGAATACACATATCAACTTAATTGAAATCAATCTTATGTGTTATGAAGTCCTAATATGCCTTTTCACTCCGGTATATAGAGTGAACATCTGTGTACCCAGACTTCAGGCAATATTAATGAAATGGCAGTCTCTAGTGGACTGGATGACAGCATTTGAGGTCAATCAGGCGGTCAGGAATCCCTTCTTTTTTTTCTTTATTCCTTTTAAAATTTTCTCAAAGGTGTTTTATGTCAACCTGCATGATATTCACCCCGATTTTGCCCTCTACAACATCTATATGGTATAACTTTCGTAAAACATTGTGTATTAACAAAAATGTCTATGGATCTTCTATCTTAGATTTAGGTAGCTCAAAATATAGAGTTACTTTGCTCTTTTCAGGATATAGCCCTGGCTATAATAGAACAACCCCGTCAACAATATCCCCGACTTTATAATTGGGTAATGCCATACCCCCGGCCTAGTATCTATTTTCATACCTATACTGTGCTGTGGAAAATGAGGTGTGGACTAAAGGTATATTGTGCTGAAACTCCAACCATCATGAAAGCCATAAATGGGAACACCCAGGTGAAGGTATATGACAAATAACTTAGACAAAACTCCTTTTTTCTCAGAGAAATATACTAACAAAGTATTTCAAAGTCAATACAGAAGAGGTACAATAAAAGTGTAAACGGAAATTAACCGTTTGCACAAATTTTTTAACAAATTATAATTTTTCTAAATTGTTTTTATTTTGGTCAATAACAAGGGTGTATCCGTTCTTCCTATCCACCCTACTTATATCCGACTTTCTTAAAATGCAGGGGTAAAGTATGCGGATTGAAAACATGATAATGAAAACGTAATTATGTAGTATACTTTAAAATTAATATATATATTGTACGTATAAGCCACTTTCCTCCCATGTCACCTGTGTGTACCATCATTTTGACAAAACAAAAATACCATTATAATATCTAAAGAAAATGTTACTGTTGCTTGGCAACGACCAAACTTACCTTATAGTTCCTTCTGAGAACCCTGTGTATTCAATTTCGTTTGAGGTGAATGTACTGTTTATTTTCAATTCATCTTAGTCAGCATTTGCTTTGTATGGTCACACTATGGTAGGCCATCTGAGATGTAATGTGTAAACTAAGGGGGAAAAAAGGGGGGGGGTGTTTTTCTTAAAGAATATAGAATGCTGATTTGTATCTTACATTAAGGTCGTCCATTAAGTATGTATGCATCAAGGGGGGGGGGTTCGATATCTTTGAAAATGTGTGTAGGTTCTAGAAGAAAATCCAACATTATGCGTGCTTTAGCCGAAGAGGGGTGGGGGGTCTGAGATTTTTTGGAAATTTGTGTATGTACGTACAGAGCCAAAAGCAATGTTGTGTCAAAATATGACAAAATTGTGCAGACTCAAATAACTATGAAAATACATTCTAAGAGTCTTACTTTAGCCATCGGTACAGTATAAATCCATAAAACTCATGCCATGTTTACCTGAAAACAGCAATGTTTGTAAACAAACCAATTTTGGTGGGCCACCAAAATTGTCCTGGGATGAGTTTTAATGTATCTTAATGTAGTTTAAGTCTGTATTCACAGTTTATATTTTACAACAGGCCTAGGTTATGGTCATAGACCATATTTCAATAGGTAACTGAATTTGCAAAATTTTGACCCCACATTGCTTTTGGCTCCCTTTAATGGAAGGCCCCTTACGTTCATGCATTGTGCTATCTGTTAACAGTGGTTGTATGACTCTTCACGGGTTTTCACCTTTGTCGATGTTAATTTATGATATGACCGAATGATGCTATATACGTTACCCAATCAGGATCTGATTGTCTGTAAACAGATTGTTAACATCTGTCATAGAGAGGAGGGCATCCGGCTCATGCTAGACGTGTTATGTTGCTGTCGATAAACCTGTCAAAATGTCCTGTAGCCTTTTACCTTCTACCACATGAGAAAGTACTGGGCGGTCAGTGCTGATTTTACACCGCGACTCACTACATGTTTTATTGCTGATGGTTTATGTTATGATAAGACCCTTTGACACATCACCTTTCAGCGTATGAATATTGGTCAATAGGTTGATCCAGAATGCAGCATAACCATCTGCTCTATGAAGTATGAGCTAGCTATGACTCAGTATACATTTTGTGCCTGTATATTTGTGATAGGACCTAACTATGGATTATGCTGCCTGATGATGATATAGGTGTCTGTAAGCAGGCTTTGTGAACTGACATATGAAAGGGAGGTGGGCAGAGGGCTTGTACTTGATGCCATGACTTACAACATGCTTTGTTGCTGTTATTTAATTATTATAGGACATCCCAGCCAAGGATGCAACGTTATTATAATGTTGGAGCAACGTTCTGGTTTGATCTGTATTTGGTTGTAGTTGCATTCTTTTGATGACTCCCAAATACATTGCTGCAATGTACTGCCTTGATGTTGCATTGTAACCTTATTACAAAATTCTGGTTATGTTCTTCAACCCAAACAGAATGTTCTTATAATGTTCAGTTTTGGTTTCATCCTAACCACATTAAAAAATGCTGTTATAGTAACATTCTGATTTGGTGCATTTTCAACCTCACCATCAATAATGCAATTGTTACGTGCCATTTTAGTAAGTAAAAAAGCAACTAAAAAGTATGGTTGCAGAATGTTTCTGTTACGCGCAAGCTGGCTGGGATAATAATGTAATGTGTCATGTGTCAATGATATGAATGTCCGTTAGACTAACACCATCTCCTCTATGAGAGATGGGATACCTGGCTCAGTCTAGCTATAGGTGCCTCGACTCACTACATGTTATGTCTCTGTTAATCTACATTATAATAGGCCCAAATAATGCAATATGCCTCCTGACAATGATATTAATGCCTTTTAACACGTTCGGTTGCTATGTCAATATTGATTTACAACATAATAAGATGTGAATATGCTGTGTAATAATGATATTAATATCCGTCAAAGGTCCTGTGGACTGATATTGTCTACCATATGAGAGGGAGGCTGATAGTTAACATTACAATAGGACCTAATGATGCAATACACCACCTATTAATGATATAAATATAGATCTGTTTACAGGTCTCATTCATATAGACGAACCTCCTGCACGACGAGGGTACTAACAATGAATCTTGCAGAAACCCACCATTCACTCTCCTAGCAGAGGATTTATCACTATGGCAACCCCTACTTTTAATCATGGTGAGCAAACATCTGGCTGGGAGAGTGACACTATTAATTTGATTATAACTCACTTATCATATTAGATAGACCCCTATTGTATGTGACAAAGTTGTTCACAAACATATATGTAGTCTTTCAAAATGAAATCCAATTAATTGTATCTTCAGTTGTTTTTTAATAGTTTAGGGTTTTGTTGGTCATGGTCCATTGACCCCCACTGCTTTCAATGGGCACATGGTGTTTTGTTTAACCCTCGGTCAGTCAGGCGTGACCAGTGTGACGTCACACCGGTTATTAGACCAACACCATCTGCCAAAGGAGAATGAGGTAGTGCACCGTTGACCCAATGTCACAGTAGATGTTATGTCACTGTTGATTTACATTATAATAGGACCTAATGATACAATATGCTATGCACCTATTTTGGTATGAATTACTGTCAACAGGTCCTGTGGGCGATTGTTATCTGCTATGTGAGAGTGAGAAGGAGAGCCACCTTATGCATGCTCATCATATTTAATGTTTCTATTAATTACCATAATGATAGGAATTCAAGTGAATATACAGCGCAATATGATCCAATTTAGATAAGATGTCTATACAGGACCTGTGAACTGGTACTATCTGCCATATGAGAGCGAGGTGGGCAGTCTGATCATATATGTTGGTCATCACAACTAATTACAATGTTTCTGTCAATTAATATTATGACAGGACCTAATGATGCACTATCTTCACGGTATGGTATGAATGCCTGTCAGCACGTCCTGTAGACTGTTACCATCTGCCTCATGAGAAGGAGATGGGCAGATGGCTCATGTTAGATGCCACTATGTGTTATGTCGCTGTCAATTCATATTATGATAGGACCTAAAGAAACAACATGCCGCTCAGTGATGATATGAATGTCTGTCCACAGGTCCTGTGGACCAATACTGTCTTCCATGCAAGACGGAGGTGGGCTGCCACTTCACACTGGACCCAATGACTCAATACATGTTATGTCACTGTTAATTTACATTGATAGGATGGACCTTATGATGCAATATGACAATTTAATACCTTTAACATTTCTATAGGTCATGTGGATTTATATATTGTCTGCCATGTTATGTTGTTGTTAATTCAAATTATGATGGGACCTAATGATGCAACTCACCACCTGTTAATGATATGATATATCTGACCACAGGTCCCACGGATCACCCTGGACGCCATGACTTACAATGTGTTGTGTCACTGTTACCTAATGATAGGACTTAGTGATACAATATGACACATGTTAATAACATGAATATCTGTCAATAGGTCCTGTGGACCAATACCATCTGCCTTATTACAAGAAGGTTGGTTGGTTGGTTGGTTATTGGTTGCTTTACGCCCTAATTAACAGCCAGGGTCATATCAAGGGCGGTGATGGTGATCGAATCTATGAGAAGGTAGAGACCATACCCCTACACTTTTACCGAGGCAGGTGTTCTTTAATGTGCAGGGTCCCATAGGCAGGGCCCTACACACAACAGCCGGTGGCCCTCTAGGGACCTTTGATATCCCTGTAGTTGGCACAGGGAGACATGCAGAGGGTATTACAAGAAGGAGTTGGGAAGCCAAATCACGCTGGATGCCATGACTCACTCTGTGTTATGTCACTGTTACCTTATGACAGGACTTAACGATGCAATATGACACCTATTAATGATATGATATATCTGACCACAGGTCCTGTGGACCAATACCGTCTGCCTTACGAGAAGGAGTTGGGAGGTCGGATCACCCTGGACGCCATGACTCACAATGTGTTATGTCACTGTTACCTTATGATAGGACTTAATGATGCAATGAAAACATTTTGATAATACGAATATCTGTCTACAGGTCCTGTGGACCAATACCGTCTGCCTTACGACAAGGAGTTGCGAGGTCGGATCACTCTGGACACCATGACCCACTACGTCTCAGTACTGGATGCCCGCCCTGTCCTCCAGCACCACTGGATGGCACACCCGGTCAGTAGGCTAGCTGTAATCCCCGCCTGTTTAACTCTAGTCTTATGATATTGAATATTGAGTTAACCAGAGCTGGTATGATATGTTGAGATAGAAACTGGTATATGCAATCATACATGAACTCTGGGAAATATGACAACCTTGCCACAGAGTAGCCACTGTGCATACATGTGGAGTATAACCTGGAATAGCCTTTATGCAGACATGATTTAATATCAATGCAGTGCAGCAGTGACTATGTAAACAATTTTTCCATATAGGGTCCTTTTGATGACTATGTAGACATAATATGTTTCATAGCTACAGAGTTAAAAGTCCTCATGAGATGGCACCTATCACATTAAATTTTTATTATTATTATTATCACATATTTGAAAAAATTGAAAGCGAGAGTGTAATTTCATTACAATTGTCTTTTTTTTGCAGGGTACCAACCCAAATTCCATTTTCAAATTCCCTGTGTTTTCCTAGAGATTTCTCGGTCCCACAGCAATTTTTCCCTGTGTTATAATCAGCAAGTTGTTCAAATCTAAAAACCTCTATGTGCAGAAAACATTTGGACAACCCAACAACAAAAAGTGGAATCCCTAATATCTTGAGAATCAGGAATTTCAGAACCTGGCCAAATGAAATTCCCTGTGTTTTCCCTGTCGGATGATTTTTTGACATTTTCCCTGTTTTCCCTGTGCAGTTGTTACCCTGTAAAGGTGCATGAATACAATACTACCTGTAGTTTCTCTTTCTCTCTCCAGGTGTTGGGGACGCTGTGTGAGACGGTGGCCTGCTGCTGGGAGCGGGAGCCCGAGGTGCGCATCTCAGCCGGCACGGTGCTGGCCCGGCTGGCCGACCTGCCCCCCGACACCCTGTCACCAGGCCTGGAGGAGGGGCAGGGGTCCTGATACGGGCCGTAACACTCCAGGTTTATACGCACAGAAAGGTAGTTTATGCCAAAATAGAAAATGTTGAGTTCAGGTTTCAGGGTGGTTAGTTGGGATTTTTTCTTCTTCTTTTTTTCATGCACCCCTGGAGGAAGGACAGGGGCAGCAGGGGTCCGGATACTGACTGTAGCAGGAACATACCATGTTTACACCTACAGAAATTTAGCAAGATTAACGGGCCATGTGTATACCCAAAGACTGAAAAGTTTATGTCAGAAACGAAAATTGTTGAGTTCAGGTTTCGGGAGGTCGGACTTTTTCCTGTTTATTTTTATTTTTTCATATACCCCTGGAGGAGGGGCATTAGAAGCATGCAGCAGGGGTCCTGACAGGGCCCGTAGCAGGAACGGACTGTGTATGTATACACAGAGAGAAATGTAGTTTAGACCAAGAAAAAAATTATTTTGAGATTTCCAAGGTAAAAAAAACGGTGTGTGTTTGGGGGGGGGGGGGGGTGCTATTGTTAGTTGGTCGGGATATTTCTTTTCTTTCTTTTCTCTTATTTTTTCCATACACCACGGCGGGCAGCAGGGGTATTAAATGAAAGCAGGATTAACAGTCCATTTACACCCACAGAAATTGAGTTTAGTCGATGCTCATGTTCAGAGCACATACTTACACTTCTCACCCAGAAATTTAGTCTAGGCCCCCAAAAAAGAAAATGGTCCAGTTCAGGTTTCAAGGGTTACAAAATAGAGTCGGCAGGTCGAGATTAAAACCTTTTTTTAAAATTATTTTTATTTTCTCATATACCAATGATAGACTGCAATAGTGTTGAAAATTCAAAACTTCCATCATACGACTTCTGCAACGATTTTTGATACCTGTAATACATTTTTATATAGTAGTATTAAGTATATTACATTTGATATCCATCTGCTCATATGCATTGGATACTAATGAATTTGAAAAGAAACGAGGGTCGGGGCAATAACTTAAGGTCGTTTGGGAAACCTAAATACAACTATTTCATTTTTGTTAGCATTATTTATCAGGAGTTGGTTAAGGAGCAATCACCAACTATTGAGGAGCAGCTGTTTTTTAATTCACTCATGTATTTTCAAAACAACTTTTTATATTTGATTGCTGTCCAACAGATTGTGTTTCTAAAAGTCCCTTTTTGGTGCCAGAACTTACACATACAATGATCCTCTTCCTAAATTGTTTTCTATTTAAAATCCGGAAAATGGTTGCACAGAATTGTAGATTTATCTTGTTTTTGAGTGGCATCTCAGCAAATGAGATTCGCTATGAGCAGTGGGATCGAATTGAAACAGCAGCTAGCGAAGCATAAATAGTAATTCAGATTGTATTTAGGTAAGTAGCTATAAGTGCAATTGTATACACCAAAAGCATTTCAGATTACTTCATGAGGATTTCATTGTACATCGGCAGCAATTATTCTATAAAAGATGGTTTCACGTGTCGACATCGGCAGCAATTTGTATTTAGTATTTGCAGCTGATTTGATTTGTATTTACAAATGTCCGAGAGTTTTTAGTAGCAGGAACTTGGTCACAAATATCAATCCCGTGTTTCCACACCCACGTTTTTGATATTTGATCTGCTACTACTATAGTCCCTTCCCAACCGATAAAACTTTAAAGTCAGGTGTTCAGTATTACCGAGAATTTATGAAATTATATACTGAAGGAAGGGCCTACTCTAGGTTGCCAGTAAATATAATAATGATAGGTGTTTATATAAGGCATGTAGACGTTATATAGCCAGTAAAATGAGACCCAAAATGAGATTCAACTAGCGAGGCATACTTAAAACCTCTTTCCCTCATGTGAATCATTCATAATCAGGAAGGTGGATTGCCTCTCATATCCATATTTACGTTCGATTGAGAAGGTGGTCCATTCGAGAATATGTTATTTATTTTGATGGTAAGAATTAGATATATCTGGGAAATTGGATGGGTCTCCAATTGATTCTATATCTGGGAAATTGGATGGGTCTCCATTTGATTCCATATATATTTATATAAGCGATGCTGTAAATGTTTGGTCAAGAACCTAATGATCTCCCTGTATATAATGGTCACGGAAAGTAAGATTGGAGCGACGGTGTGAATTCAATAAGTATACAATTCTGAGAATATGTTCGAGAATACGGATACTCATATAGAAATACAGTTTCACATGTGTTGGTGAAAAATTGAGTGATCATGATCGTCACTTTTGTATAACTTATAGGTTTTATAAGAGGGAGGTTGGGCAACTCCAATGCATTTCGATACGTCTACGTATCCCCAAACGTCTTGGTTCTGCACCTATATAAATACCTAAAAATGTATCATAAATCCTATGGTTAGGCTATATAGATCCATTTAGACTTGAGCATGTGTGAAGCAAGTGATACCACCTGAGATAAAGGTATACGTTACGTTTTACGTAACACGATGCGTCTGGCGTGCTTAACCTCCCAAATACATGTACACAATATTAACCTGTACTTGATCACGATGTAAATTGTACATGTACCCGGTATACATACTCTGCAAGTATCTCTCTAATGTTTGTACATGTGATAGTAATTAGGTTTATACACAGAATAAATGTACTATTTCTAATAATGTTGTTTCGTTCCTTTATTGATCCATATCTGTAAATCTTTTACTCACATCTCTGCATGCGCATGTTTAAAGTTTAGTGAGATACCACTGGCGATTCCCCTTTTTGGGAGTCCCTAGTTATATAGTATTGAAGCTAGTGGAGGCGACTCCCTCAATCAGTCATGTCTTTAGTAATTTAATTCTCTTTGTTCTCAATAACCGGTTACACAATCTCATGTTCAGCAGTTGAAGGGCATTGTCCTCCAATTGTTATTAAAATCAGGCAGAGTGAGAAGCCAGAAGTGGGTTACATAACCACTGCTTGAGCCAAATAGCCCTGACCCCTTCAAATTAGGGCCACCACTGTCACCTGCAGGTGGGCAGGTCTAGGTGGGTGAGTGATAGGTAACTCAGGTGCAGGACAGTGCATGATTCTAGTAGAAGCCCTTTCTTAAACCCCTCCCCCCAGCTCTGTATGACAGCATAGTAGTGGTAGTGGCCAGTATTCAGCCTACACAGTCTACTGGTGGTAGGAGGGGTGCGTTTATGGGAGGGGGTCCTACAGATGGTAATAGGTTATGATGTTTTTGTTACCAGTTTTAGTTTATTGAGGGACGACCATCGCTCATGCATGAGCGAAGCTTTGTAGCTATTTTACTTCTTCTTTCTTTTAGGAGAAAACTGGTCTTTAGTGGGCATAATATCCGATATTTTCTAATCAGTTTGAATAATTCTGAATAATTAACTGATTGAAAAATTCCAATAATTTGTTCTAGTTTACTTTGAAGAAGGAATAAAATTTTCGACAATAGTCCTAATGTTGGATTTTTTCATTCATAGGGCAATAATGAATTTGTATAGGCAACAAACTACATAAAATAAAATAAATTTGTGACTCCCCATGGGAAATCCAAGCTTATCTATATCTGCAATAAGCTTGGATTTCCCATGGAGTGTCAATTTGGATGACAAGCTTTTACAATATACGCATTGGTTAGGCCCAGACTCTATATCCTACATAATTTTTGTTGATTTTGGGCCCAAGAGGGGCCTAGAGGCCTAGCATTATCCAGCAGACATGTTGAAAAAAAAATGAAAAAAAAAGCTTCTTAAGTTATTCAACATGTTTATAAGCTTTATAATAAAGAAAGCTAAATTTGGCAAAAATTAGGGTAGGCGTGCTTTTCAGGCGGCCCCCTCTAAATCCGTCCCTGAAGCCCATGAAGGGCTCTTAAAATGAGCCGGCCGCGGTTCTCCCAGAATGTAAAATGAGGGGCGCGCCCCCCTCCATGCTTTTGAAGATGTTTTCTGACCCTGGAATGATTGTACTGTAAATTATTATTTCCCTAATACATAATATGTTTCTTCAATTGATATAAAATGAACATGAAACTTAACTCTCAGTCTGCCTCGGAAAGTGTAATTTGCTATTGACGACTCTGCTAATCCGAGCGCGGGAAATCTGGAAGTCTCGCCTGGCGCCCTCTGTTGGCTTACTTTTGAATCAATCAAAATGGCGACGTCCAGAGGGAAGAAATCGGCAAAGCCCGTTTCTAAAGATGATTTACGGCGTTTGATGAAGGAGAAGAAATACTCTGCCAAAGCAGGAACAAAGCGGATAGATTCGCCACTTGCAAAATATCCTTTTTGACAGGCATGTGACATCAAGAGTACACGGTGAACACGAGAGACATGTTGTTTCCCCTAATATCGCTCACAAACACAAGGCACACATTGTGGACACAACATCACAAACTTTGTCAGTTTGTGAAGTTTTGTTTTTCCACACTGTAAACGAGTTATAGGACTTCGGTGCAATATTTAATCCTCCCTCATAGTCTCATATTCAGGATTATCTATTTTGTCTAAGACAAAGGCGTTTGTCAGTTATGAGGTCTCATGCCTGGCATGGATTTCCCAAAAGGCAGGTAGAGTCTACCTTGGTTTTAGCCTTACAATTTAAATCTCGGCGCCCTCTCTACTCTAGTCTAGGTAGATCTACCCGGGGTACTCAAATTTGACTTTTAATATTTGGAAAAAAAGAAAAATAGGGCGAGCCCTGTTGCACCCCCACTCCTCCAAATCAGCAAGTAAGACCGTGAACTATTGGGGTCTAGCTCAACAATAGTCGCTGTCATGATCTTACTTCTGTTAAACTATTGGGAATTGTACTTCTTTCTCATATTCTTTTTTATGATTTATCCCATCTTGTAGCTCAATCCTAAAAGACTGACAGCAACATACTTACAATAGAATCGTTGTTTATTGACTCCACTAATTGTCATTTCATTCCATTAGTTGAAACACGGTGTTAAACAGTTTCTTTGGGTCACTCACAATATCCAATGTTCTCGGTTTCATACTCTCATCGTCTCTGCCTAGGGATAGGGTACTCAACACACCAAATTCTTAATAATACGTACCATGCACTGAAGGTACACTTTTTGAAGCAGCACTTGAGCTACAATAGTAGAGTCTATGCCAAGAATAGTAGACCCCACCTTAATTAGAACACAGAAAATCTACATCAAGTCACATAAGCGATATTAACCCTGTGCATTAGTACAATAGATCGGTCTCTAAAAGTATTGCGAGTGTTCCCTCTTAATCTAATAGGCCTGGATCATAATTATATGTTTATGGGAGATTTCTAGATTCTGGTGAGGGTCCCTAGATTTGGAAAGCTGGGGGCGCGACAGCGACTGGCCCCTGGATTTTGAGATATGTCCAACAATGAAGACTGTGATGGATAATTGGCATATTGACGTTTAGAATCTACGTTGTTACTACACACATAGACTACCATTTTCCTTAACCATCTCACGTACAACACTCTGGGTCAGCTCATCTGCGTAGTTTGCACTTCACAAGTGAAGAGTGAACTTTTGTGGAACGCGCATATTCAGGGGCGATCACATAAAGAGGTAGGTGGAGATTTTTTAAAATGTTTTTTGTAATAATCTACGGAGTTACCCCCGGTTTTTAGCATTGAATGGTGGAAATAATAATAACGTAAAGATTTGAAGTTACTAGGGAGTTTCAGATACTCCAAAGCATCACGCAATTTAAACATAATCTATTGTTGCTCACAGGCCAAAATCATAGATGACAGTGCCACTTCCTCAAATTGTGCACATGTAGTCCTAAGTATGACTGTAAAGATAAGAGACACAATAATATATTCAAATGCGTTGTGGTTTCTGAAACTACATTGAATACAAATAATTCGTTTTATTTTTAAGGAAATCTTAGCGGTCTGTAATAATTAATATTTGTTTTATCATCTGAGAACGTCATGAATCTTGAATTATGTACTAAACGTAATTTGTCGTTTTAGAATGTTGCTGCACTTAAGGCCCAAAACGATGCCAAAAAGACGGCATCAGTGGCTCTACCTCCCGGCATTTCCAAGAACCAACAATCAACACAGGCCTTGGCGATTAGCAAACAAAGTAAATGTATTATCTAAATCTTTTAGACAACAAATATCCTAAGCTACATAAAGAAAAGTTCAGGCACTGTGAAAATGGATTCTATAAGCAGTTCACTTAGAAGATAAAACTTGATGTGATCAAGTATACTGTTTTACAGATGAATCGTCAATTCAATTATTCATGTTATTGTACACTTGAATTGATATAAGTTCATCTATTATTTCAAATGTAAAATAGTATGACTAATACACATATTCGATCACCTTTTCAACCTTTGTATTATAATTATTAAAAAGGAGTGCAGAAAGTCTTGTACCTGAAGCTTGATGGAAAACAGCAGGCCGTCTGAAATAGTTGAGTATAATGAAACCATTAAAACAATGTGCATTAAAAGTTTGTACTCATAATTACATGTTTTTGATATTTTACAGCACAAGAAAACACTGGCAAATCAAAACGGTAAGTATCAAGATGACTTTAAATCTACGTGTTTTATTAACTTAGGTAAACTCATGTCTTTGTAAAGAACATCAATTTTTAAACCATATGCTTTCAAATTCTCCCAACCACGGATAGTGTCTTTCCAGGTTCCATAGAAGACCTAGTTATGAAATGACTTGACTCTGATTTCAGATTACCAGATGACTTCTTTGACAACAAGGTAGAGGCCAAGAAGGTGAAGTTGGGGATAGGAGACTACAGCTCGTCTGACGAGGACGATGATGATGGGGACGAGGTAACCAAAGCCCCGGCCCCGGCCCCAATTCCCGCTCCAAGCGCCGCGCCCGGACTGCCCACAGGTTAGGTTATATTTTTACATATATTTCTTTCATTAAGAATAGTCATTATCCGGGTGAGCCATGGCCTTCCAGCCGAAACGTTTTTAACTAAAGTAATGCAATATTGAGATGACATTTTCATTTCTAATCATTTTTTGAAACAATTTCCATGAAATCTCTCTCCCACGGATAACTTATTTGCTGTATTTTAAGGTCCTGCAGGTTAATTTGGACTAAAATTGTCGACAAAGACCCAGACGATTTAGAGACAATATTTGCTATATATTATTATATCTGATATGACTAAATTTAAAAATCAACTTAGGATAAATATAATAGATACCCACTGAAAAAAATACTTAATCTTAGATTTCCGACTAATGAATTATGAATGAAGGGGAGAAACACCACTGGGTATCAGTTATAGGCTTTAGTGTACCTATGTCATCTAAAGAGGTTTCTTTTTTTTTGTGTTGCCTAAACAGAGTTCTTGAACGTTTTTCAGATTTCTTTGACGCCGGCGTCGTACCGAGTGCCTCCAAGGCCGCCCTAGAAGAAACCAAAGTCACGCAGTCTATGGCGGAAAAACTACCCGAAGGATTCTTCGACGACCCCAAACAAGATGCAAAGGTAACCAATGAAAGAGCTCTTAGGTAGTTTGATATTGCCGTTTAACTTTTAAACTTGATGTTTAGTGACTCTTTTCGTTTTGAGCCAAAATAAAATGGGTCTTTTGGAAAGGGATATACAATCTGTAAAGATTTACGGAATGTAATCTTATCAATAACTTATTGAAGATATTTAAGCCAGACAATTTCAACTTATAATCGTCATGTGTACGTGCCCCGTGTTGCCGAAACTGGAAATGTTTACCATATTAGAGAGTGCTTCAGCCCCAAACAATCCCCATCTTTCCGTTTTCTTTTTTTTCTTGTTTACGTATTCCCCCCATTTATTCTTTCTGAGGAATGCGACTATAAAAGTCCTATGACCCCGTTGATATGTACCAGGGACTTATTTGTATTTGCCATAATAAATTAAATACCGGTTCCTTGTTCGGTGGCTTCGTGATCAATCTTGGTGATGGGGAATGTGCCATTCAACATATTACCGGCAATACGCCTAAGATAAGCCTGTAGACTATTCAACGAAAAAGAAAACCGCGTCTGGCAGAATTCACGATAAGACGTTTTAGTAAACGGAATACTCTTTTCGTTTTTGGTACAGAATCGTCCGGGTCGTCCCTTTTTACGTTGTTCATTTATCTAAATACAGAGGTGTAAGTTTGGTCAGATATATTCAGACAAAGTTCAGATGCGCACAGAAAACTGAAATCTCAAATCCCTGTAAATATATGTTGTCTGTGGAGTCAGACCTACTGTTTCCCAACTCAAGGTCATAGAAAGAATAGTGAAAAATAGGTTAGCCATGTGTCAGTGGTGATTGTTCTGTAACTAACTTGACGTTCTATGTCCCCCCAGGTGCGTCAGGTGGAGTACCGGGACAAGATGGAGGACGAGTGGGAGATGTTCCAGCGGGCCATGAAGGAGGAGACCATCGTAAGTCGCCCGCATTAACAGACTGATGTGACATTTTCTAGATTTGATGATAACTGAATTGTTAGATAATCAACGGTATTAGATAACTTGTATGAAGAAAAATATAACGTTTGATATATCGCATTCGGGAGTCCAGGTCCGCGCATGCGCGTACCTTTGGCGCCACGACCTGTGGGTGGACAAGCCTATCTACCAGCCAATGTGGAGGGTCCCCTTGTACCACGTGACCCAACATGGCGGCGCCCAGTGGGCCTCTCCCTAATGCGGTATACCAGATGTACATATCATAATTTACAAAGGTATGAATCCTGAACTCAGATTCCTTTGCCTAAAGTATCATAAATAACGGTTACGGGACCACGGGAAAAATAAAGATTATATCTAAGTGTATATCAAAATTTCGAGTGGCATCTCTGAAAATGGAGCACATACAGATGTATTTTCTAACATGCTTATATCTTCACAGAAATCGGAGGCGATTCAAGAAGAGGACGATGAGGCCATAATAAACGAGCGGAACATCGAGGAGATCGACGACCAACTGTGAGTATTTCTTTTTTCAGTTATAAGTACAAAAAGAAAAGGAAACAGTCCACTCTAGTCTCCATGTTTAAACTCTTATCACCAGCACCTGCAATGTCCGTAGTATATTGGGAGTAGTGCATATTGGCAGGCAGACGTACCTCTCCTTTTTTTATATATATATTTTTTATCAAACATCTCTTCATTTACATAAAGTTCTTTCGATGTAGTTGAAATGATTGCACATATGAATATTTACAATGATAATCTTGCTGAACAATTTTCATGGTTTTCAACATTTCCCCCCCGCCACACCATATCTTGAGATTTCTTTGGGTGATGACATATAGAAAAATCTTTGGGGATTGTACATCGGGTCCACGACAATACTTTATGGGTCATGTGGTCACCCTTGGAGGCTGTGCAGTTCTTATTTTGTTCTAATATGTATGCATTCGGCTGGCAAATTATATTTTGATTAATAAAAGGAATTTAATGATGTGATTTGGATAAGTTATACTTGCCCCCACCCCTCCAGAATACAACAGATAGTAGACACGTAACAGAAAAATCGATTGTACAAAGTCTACAACAAACTTTAACCATTTTGTAATAACCACTGTTATTACCCATAAATACATTTTAAATTGACCATCGATGCATTGCTGATAACATCAAAATTCACGTGATTATAATTTCAAATTAATTTAAATAAATAATGAGAATGAAATCCAGTCCTTATATCTTTATCTAAAGCCCGAATACATTCGCATCCCTCACGTGACTTTTTCAGGCACCGCTGGACGAAGGTGGATAGCTTGGCGAAAGTAAAAGAAGAAATTATGACGAAAGAAACGGAGAGTAAGAAGGAGGAAGAGGAGGAAGCTTTCATAGACGACGCAGGGTCGGATGATGATGCCGACAGACTCGACTGGAGGATACAAGACACATAGTACGAGATACATAATACCAGAGTGAATACAAGACACATAGTACCAGTTTACATGTAACATAGACTCATACATTACCTGTTATCAAGTTCGTCTGAAGCCTGCTGATTTCAAAAATCGGCAGTGGGAATTAAATTTAAATGTTTTCATGTCATATTCTCAGAGAAAATGAAACAAATATAAAATCAACAGCATCAAAATCAGTGAGTGGAATACTGGCTCTACACTAAGATCTTGGCAATTCGAACTAGTCTAACCTTGATTACTCTATTATCGGTTAGATAAGTTCGAAATGTTGGGCCTTTCATACTGTGGCCGGAATGAAGATAGGTCTGGATAAAAAGGAAGTTGTGCAAGAAATGAACAAATGTTTTAACTGTACACTCACCTACTTCATGTAGTGTCTCTATCTTGTACATTATTTCCACCTAAACATGTTTTTTCACTCCCCCCCCCCCTCCAAATACTCTCATAACAATAAATTACTTATTTCATACTGCATCGCCTAAATGCTAACACCTTTTTGTAGAAAGACCGCTTAATGAGAGTCAAACGCAATGTTTTGTCAAAATATGACAAAATTTTGCAAACTCAAAAAGCTATGAAAATACATTCCAAGAGTCTCATTTTAGCCTTTGGTACAGTATAAATCATGCTAACTGACTATAACTTTATTTGAATTCCATAATACTCATGTCATTTATGCCCGAAGACAGCAATGTTTGTAAACATGTCAATTTTGGTGGGTCACCAAAATTGATCATCATTGAGTATTGATGTATTTTGATGTAGTTTAAGTCTGTATTCACAGCCTATATTTTACCACAAGCCTAGGCTATGGCTATAGAATATATTTCAATAGTTAACAGAATTTGCAAAAAAAATGTTGACCCGACATTGCTTTTCACTCCCTTTAATTCCTTATTTGGTCTGTTAGACTGTATGCGACTGATATTTTTTGGATGTTTTCCCTTTGGTTTTGCAACTTTCCTCCACGAATGTCAACGTTGATACACGTACAAAAACTGCAAAATTTATGTACCTTATTTTCTGAAATAACATTTTTTGTTTGTTGTTCCTCTGAAAAAGCCATACGTGCTTAGATCAGAAATGTGTAAATGTAACACGAGATGCGAGCGTGTATAGGAGTGATCGTTAGTTACCAAATGTACGGGCTTGAAGTTGTTATATGTATGAAACAAGTGCATGGAAGGATTACCGTAGATGTACTTAATGAATGTTCAGATTTGTTAAGAATGATATTTCCATCTGTATAAATTGTAATAAAAATGAATATATATATATAAAATAGCACAAAAGTTATTTGAATTATTTTACATCTCATTGTAAAATAAATATGTATTCAATACGAAGGAAAATCATTTACTTATGAAACTGTACATGTTTTATGATTAGTAGGAGAATCAGATGTTTACGAATTCAAATTTAAAGTCAGTGTACGTAGTCTTAGAAACCGTTCCTCCCAGTTAGCCCACAGAGGATGCTACGCACACTTCCAGATTTGGCCACTAGGTTTTTTCTAAACGAGCGGCTTAATTGTTCACGCGACATGTTATAAGAATAAACTAGATGAGAATTTGAATGTAATAGACCATTTGCATTTACACAATTTGGTTATTTAATGCCCGGTAAAACAGCGTAAAAGTAGAGCTAATTTGTCAGAACCCACGGTCAATAGTGGTTGAATTTAACAGTTCTTTGACTCGATCTTAACGTAGTATAATTATGGAAAAGTAGGACAACCATATTGCATCTGTCATTTTGAGTTGTCTTAAATTACTTTTAATGAATAATCCTGTAATTTGCTAATAAGAGAAAATTAGCTGCAAAGGATTTTTCTTTAACTCTAATATATAGTCAGCACTGCACATTGCCTTTTTATTTTGAAAATCTTGTTTACACTTTCCTTTGCCCAAAGGATTACCTTTGTCGCCGCCGTCATGCCTCACTGGTTGCATGGCGGACTGAGGTGCCTCTCTTACCTGTCCCAGCCGTAAATGCCAATCAGCAACTGGTTTACCCCCCTCTGTATGACTCACAGCTGGTTGCACAGGCAGTCGAGAGGCCCTTATCACCTGTACTTAAGCCTATACACCTTTCTCGTGAACCTGCGCAGAAGAAGCCATACAGAGGTGGCGGGATGGCTTACACACGGATATATACACCTTTTCCCACGAACAAGCGCAGTGGACCATAGAGACCTTGTTCCCAACGATTTAAGCCTTGTCCCATAGGAACCAATATCCCAACAGTTTGGTTCAGGCAATTCCGTTAGCAGGGCACCACAGTATTGAAAAAGGTGTATAGGTAATGGGCAGACAGCTAGGGATAAACCTCCCTTTTAAAGTACCTTTGGGTCACACAGACTGCCTGGGCTTTAGATATGTGGCGTGTTATCATGAATATTCACATGGGTAATTTATTTTGATCTAAATATTTGATTAGTGTAAACTATCAGAAGAGAATTATTTAGCCATGACACAGTATGAGAATCCCTTCAATGCCCCATTGATTGCCAAGGCTGAGTCAGTGATTGCCCATTATAGTCTGGCGGCCAAACTCAAAAAAGTAGCTTATTTCTGGGTTTTGTATGCCATGAAAGGTTTATACCTGAAACCATTTCAGGGTGCTAGAGGGGTCCTTTGGTCATAAGAAAATGCCTGTTGTCACCCCGTAGAGGTGTGCATGAGAGTGACAGCAGCCATTTTGTTTGACTACCCCCTTCAAAATATGGCATAGTATGAAACAGACCTTTTCTGTAATAAGCTAATCAATTTCTAAGCCATCTATTTCATATTCGACAAATCAATAGTGAAATAGTAGAGGAAGAAAAAACATGAGTGACATTGACCTTATCCAAGGTCAAGGTTATCAAAATTAAGGTCAAACTTTGAAAAACATCAAAATATGAGTGTTTTATTTTTTCCAAACTTCCCTAGTCTATGAAATATGTATAAATTACATCTAAAACTATTCTGAGAGGTTAGAGGGGACCTTTTGGGCATAAGAAAATGCCTGTTGTCACTGTGTGAAAGTTTGTGTAGGTGTGACAGCAGCCATTTTGTTTGACTACCTCCTTCGAATATGACCTAGCAGGTGATGGTCTCTTACTGTAATAGCCTACCCAAATTTTAAGACATCTATTTCATATTAGATAAATTAATAGTGGATTAGTAGGGGAAGATAGAAACATTAGTGACATTGACCTTATCCAAGGTCAAGGTCTTCAAAATTAAGGTCAAACTTCAAAAAACGTCAGAATATGTGTGTTTTACTTTTTCCAAACTGTCTTAGTCTATCAAATATGTATAAATTATATCTAGAATTATTCTGGGAAGCTAGAAGGGTCATTTTGGCATGAGAAAATGCCTGTTGTCACTCCATAGAGGTATGTATGAGAGTGACACCAGCCATTTTCTTTGACTACACCCTTCAAAATATGATATAGTATGAAACAGTCTTTTTCTATAATAAGCTAATCAATATCTAAGCTATCCATTTCAAATTAGACATATCAATAGTGGATTAGGAGGTGAAGATAAAACATGAGTGACATTGACCTTATCATAAGTCAAGGTCATCAAAATTAAGGTCAAACTTTGAAAAACATCATAATATGAGTGTGTTTTTTTTTCCGAACTATCATAGTCTATGAAATATGTAAAGGTAACATCTAAAACCATTCTGGGGTGCAAGAGAGTTCCTTTGGGCATATAATTATGCCTGTCTCCACTGTACTAAGGTGTCTGCAAATATGACAGCAGCCAATTTGCTTGACTACCTCCTTAATGTGACCCAGTAAGTTATGGTCTCTTTCTATAACAGCCTATCCAGTTTTTGAGCCATCCATTCCATATAAGACGAATCAATAGTGCATTAGTAGGGGGAGATGAAACATGAGGTCTAAGGTCACAGTCATCAAAATGGAGGTCAAACTTTTAAAAAAAACACATCCTAATAAGGTGTTCATTTCTTTCAACCTATCCTAGTCTATGAAATAGGTATAACCAATTGCTGAAACTATCTTTTGGTACTAGAAGGGTCTCTTGGACATTGATAAACAGTTGCTATAACTTTGTGAAGGTCTGTTTGAGTGACAGCAGCCATTTAGTTGAACTACACCCTTTGAAATTTGACCTTTGATCTTCAAATGATAGCTCTCCAATTTATCAGCAATCTGTATCAGTCCCATTTTCTAACCTTCATAAAGGTCAAGGTGGAGGTAATAAAAGATAGCACTAAGCTTTGGAAAAGTCTGGAAAATTTGGATATATCCTATTAATTTTCCATTGTCCAACCACTAATATTAAGTCTAAAATGTTAGTTCGAATCATTGCAATACAATTTTATAATAACTGTATCTTGCAAGGGGGCATATAATGTACAGGGGCGGATCCAGACATTTTCAAAAGGGGGGTCATTATGTCAATCTGCTTTATAGACATTACCCTTCTTGCCTTTCTGTTTTGTTTGATATGATTTTTTCCACAAATATATCGTTTACATTCTTAATCACATGTATCTTGTTATGTGAACAACTGATTACACACATAGAGGGGAGGGGTGGTTCAGTGCATAGTATGTAGGACTTCTGCATGGCAGGCCTTGATTCAATTCTCCGAGCTGTCTCTTATGCCGCCTGTCCTTGTCATCATTCTTGCCCCCATAGATTCGGTCAGCAATAGGTTGTACGAAGCCTAAATGTGAGTTGGTCTTGATACAGCCGAAGAATTGCCGACTATAGTTATAAGGTGTATGTATGTCTGCCAGGTATTAAGTAAGATGCTATGGATTAAAAAATAGAAGTGAAAATACAAATACTTGTTAACACATTAATAAGCTGTTAATATCATTACTAATATGTGGCCTTTTAATGGTATATCGTAATGCATGTATCTTGTACGTGCATGTACCCTTCCTTCGGACATATATAAGATATTTAGACGGCAGCAAAATAATAGATATTATCAAACATTATTCAGAGTGCTGCGAATTAGCTTCTTTTTCTACTATCCTAATCTTAAAGAAGTTCCCAAGTCACCCGTCTTGTTTATTGTTTCTCCATATGCTATAATTAACTTAAGCAATACCTATGTCACATGGTACTAAATACAATTATCTCATGATGTAACTGCGCTATTTCAACAGAAGCACGCGCAGAGTTGGTGTCTTCAACTGATTGTATTGAAACATTGTAGGTTCTGATAGAGCTAAAGAACAGAGAAGTCATTAATTCATTGCGAAAAAAAAAGTTTATTTTTCTGGTCAATTCAACTTTACAGTAATGTATTTTATCATAGGTAAGATTGTACTCATATAATAGTATTGAATCGGCAATCCATAGAAATGGAGGAAAGTTAAAACTCTTCTGGGGAGTGAATGGTAACTGGCTGACATCATGTATACCGATCGCACTTGGCTGCAGGTTACAAGATCATTCAATAATCCTAATACAGTCACTCAACGCAACTTCAAACCAATACTGCGCGGAAGCTCGCTTCCGGTAATTACGTAAACAGCGTAAAGTGTACAAATTTGAATGTCATGTTTTGTCCTTTGAACTATATATATATATACTTCAGTCCGTACAGCAATTTTTTTTGTGTTTTGAATTACTTGAAAAAAACAAATAAACTGGGATATATATAAGACCTGTTCATAGTCCCTAAATAAAGATGGGGGTTGCTAGGTACATGATATAACATAGGTGGTGTCTGGAGGTCTTGTATGAAGGCATTTCTAGATTATACATATCATACAAATACCTTGCACTCAAAAATGTACCTGCATGTGTCCATTACACATAATTGTGTGTAACATATACATATACATATATATACTGAATGGGAATCACATTTCAATAGTTTCCAATGTGTGAAACTGATCCTGATGCAGTGGTATTTTGTACAGAATATTACACAGAGTTTATGGTTTACTTTGGTACTTACAGAGCTGGGAGTGGACATAGATCTAAGTTTGCTCCTATCTCTCAGTGTTCAGTGACTAAGTCTAAGGAACTAGAAGGAGACCAGCTACAATAAAACTTGGATAGCAAAGCTAGTGAGCCTCGAATACCCGTTTACTGAACTTCTGATCGACACCATATTTGTTGTGGTTTGAATATAATATATATATATTTATATCGTTATGACCGTGTGCCGCTGAACTGACTACACCACACGTGCGTACACGAGAAACAGGGGCGGGTAAAACTACACCGTTGAAGAGGTGCGAACAATGGCCTCCGCATTCAGGCTAAGTCTACGGAAAGAATTAAGCGACTGTTGACACCATTCCTCTAACTTTTCACCACTTTCATAATATTAGCTGTAATAGATGGTTCGCAGGGCTGAGGGGACAGCAAAGAGAGAAGTACATGTAGATATGTTCATATTTCAACCTTGCTTTTGGTATCTACATGAAGATAAACTATCTTAATTAGTGACCCAAATTTAGAAGCATTGCTTTCTTTTTTATAGTGTAGCACATCTAGTACTGTACACAGGCAATAAATTGACTTTTACTTTCTATTCAACCAATCACAATTGTTGAGAACATGTTAGATGTAAATCTCAGTTGACAGGTAGACAACAAAAGGTAGTATGAGAGAGTCTTGTTAGTGTAACAGACTTGTGAGACAGGTCTATGACTGACATACAGATTAACCCCAGCTTCTAGTTCTCTTTGACTCTACAGTGATGTCTTATATCTTATTTCTGGAATCATATATTATGACCCTGGAACTCCTAGAGTTCAACTGCCTCAAGCCAAGGCCAATCTACATCCACCTCTAAGTAACCACAGATCTAGTCATATAAAAGGATTTATGATAAAATTATTGGTATATACAGTACAATATAATCTCTCTATGATTTCTCCTAAATGTTGCTAGTAGGACATCCTTATTGAACATGACATTGAACATGAATCATTGCATCAAATATGTCTCTACTCCCAGTTTCTGTTCTTTACATTTAGGCACTCTTGTAACAACAATGTGATTAATGTATTAGCATGACTAAGCAAGCAAAAGGCTACACAATTGACAATTTGTGCTCTGCTGGCGTCGCTGGCGAAAAACTGCATATCTTTGACTGTAAGTGTGACGGTGAAGTGCAAAATCTGCGCTAAGCAAAGTATCAACAATCAAATACAAGTAGAACTCAATATTCTTTACTTGCTCTGAGGCCAATGTAGTGCTTTTATCCAGTGTTTTTTTAACTGTATATTCCTTTAGACCGTATGCAGATAATGTCCCACTACTGCAAAAGAAGTGCGATTCAATAATCGTGATAATTTTGACACATGATAAAAATATAATTTGTAGTAGTGTAGAAATTTCTTTTTATGTTTTATAATTTTGAGCTAGTGTAGCATTTATGTTTAATTAATCATTTGCAACATTGGTGCATACCTTTAAGGTTTAGGGGAGGATTACCTCTCTGAGTAATTACATGGTTATCACCAAAAACTGGCAATGTGACATTGTCTGCAAAGGGTCTATCAAACCATCCAGACTCTGTAGCCTCTTACACAAGTTGCTTTATCTTAAATCATGGGACTTTAGCTTTCTGGACCTGAATGACAATTGCAAACGTTAAAAGCAATAAATAATAGGCACAGCGGAAACTTCTCAAATATAGCAATGCGCTGATTCACAAGCAAATAAATATTCATGTTAACTGAGTTATAGCGTAATTTGAACAACTTAATATCACCAGAGAAAATAAAATTGCTTGGCTTCCCTGATGCAGGCTTCTAAATGGATACACATGGGACAAGTTTCAGGATATTCCGATGTCATATAATATGTAATTTTGGCTGTACATCTCAAGATTCCAGATTAGGTGAAAAGGATATTTAAAACTTAAAATTCATGTCACACTTCTTTCAATGCTGATGCACATTTACCCACTTCCTTGGTGAGATGCCGCAGTTGATGATTTCATGTCTTATGCTTCATCAATACAAGTCGTTAAGTCAGAGCTCTAGTATCTGACTCTCTACGAAGCTGCATAACGTCAGACAAATTTTGCATATGTTTGTCTAGATTACTTGGACTTTACAGACTTCCTGAAATTTGAATCTTGAGCGCATCGAGTTTCGTCCCACTCGAAAGAGTCACTAGTTAGATGATGAACCTATAGCTGCATTGGAAGCATGAAACTCACCAAGGACAATTCTGCATCACACACCACACATCATATACAACCCAGACCAGAAATATATTAAAATACTAAATATTCATTATTGTTTCTATGAGATATATGAAGGATTTCCAGATGCCAACGCACAGACGGTCTGTTCCCTTTCATATGGAATACTACATTGCCTTTTTACCTTTGGATAAAAATACACTTCAATAGTTGAACATGCAAACTATTGCTCTTGACCTACATAACAAGTTTTGCATTCTAAGCAGAAACTGAACATATTGGCCTCGCACTATGATACATGCTTTGAACTCGCTCAATCTAGGACTCTTGTAAATCTTGTCTGTGTGCAGACTTGTTGTATTCTGCTGCCTGCATGTACTGTTGTTGCCAGTTCTTGTGTAGCGTGAGATTCATAAAGTTGACACAATATCATAGCCCCAGGAAAATAGTTTTGAGGAGCGGATAAGAAGCAGCTATACACTAAAGTATTACCTACACACACATATTGCTCGTGAGTATGGAGACTTGGATAACAACATAGAGAGTGCTAGCAATAAACCTTCTGGAAACCTCATGTATGTAAAATATAATGAGACAAAATATAAGAGAATCAGCAAAAACAAGCAATTCATGGTCTAATTTACCAGCTGTGTCGATGGTTTTACTTTGTAGACTTTTTTTAGTGTGACAGACTTGGTACAAGATGAGAGATACCAACTAATATATCTCTTCTTTTTTTTAAATAGAAATACAAGGAACCATCACAAGTTGGACCTACATTAATGAACAGAGATTCTCACAAGTACTTATCAGTCATAAGTGACTGACACTCTAGGCTGAGATAAGGAAGAGATGACACTGACCTCGACCTTGGGACCTGAGTTTGACCTTGAACTATGACCCAGAAAGACCACAGTTTTAGGCCACTCTCAGAAACATGGAAATTGAGCACTTTTAGGTCGTGCGAGTCGCACGGTCACATACTTGGCTAATATACTATGTACACATTCTCCGGTTAAACTTTAACTTTATTTTTTTTGTACTTTCTATTTTTACATATCTGAGCAGGTTCAGCTTATCCGCATGGCAACCACAAAATAGACATCAAGGACACTGCCCTCATAGGGTCATATTTCACCACTAGGTGTCAGTACTAGTTTACCCCTAGTGGTGGCTGCTTACACTACATTACATGAATCAGTGAGTGTCTCGATACACAGAGCCATCAGTATTTAACCGACGCTTTAGTTCATCCAATCATATACTGCGATATGAGTTAATATTTGGTGATAAACCGCAGTTTCATATGGTAGAAAAAAATAATTAACTCTATCATGGTTGTCTTTACACTTATATATATGTGGTTGACAGGTGCGGACAGCTTAGGTTGCTACAAACTATGAATTTTCAATACTTTCTCTCAGTCGTTAAGAGTCAAACTCACTCGGGTCAAAACGAATGATGGGGGTTCCCTCAGCATGAGAAGAAGCCTAAGGGACCCAGGTGCTTAATCAGATGTTCTGTAGAACCATTCAATGAATGTATAGAAATCCTCTTAAAACTGTACAAAATACTTCAATGTGTTCACTAGTAGATGCTAAAAAACTTGCTAGAAATGTTATAGATTCTCACAGAGGGGGATAAGGATTGATGACTAAGGCTCCAGAGACATGTCAAAGCCAGTAGTCTGTATGATATTCAAAGCGCAGTGTTGTACACTATAGCAAAAATACTATTATTAAACTGGACGTGGAAAGGAAAGGAGAAATCTGTATTAACATTTATTGTTTCTTAGAAAAGAAAAGAGTGTGTTTTCTGTGTTTTTCTCTCTCTTTCTGTACAGACTGCTACTAAGGAAGGCATGCATTACGTATAATATAGGTGTTTGCTGGGCACCGTTCGGCAGGCCGTAGCAGCTGTGTGTACCATCGGTGCTGACCGCTCTACATGTCAGATCACATTACTATGGAAGCTGAGCCCATCTACATTTGTGTGTTTTCCAAGTTTGGAGAGATTCTACACAATGATCGCTACTACAGATTCTTCACAGTAAGGAGACAAGATCTTGGAATGCTGAAGTCCTCTTCTCATAAGGCTAGTTGTATTTTTTGTTCTCAGAAATTTGTCTTTGTATTGTTTTTTTAAGAATGTTGGTCTGTAGTGTCTTCATTTTACTTTGTCTGTAATGTTTTGTGTTTTTTATATGTATTTTGGTATGTTCCAGAATGTTTTACAGAGACCTAGTGAGGTCCTGGGTGCATAGTGCTTTCATTGTATGACATACATTATGTTAGTCTTGACACAAATAACTTTTTGACACACCAGTGTGACATCATCACTTAACACTGGTCCATTAATGTAATAATACAACATATACACCAGATACAGTGTTTATATATAAACATACACAATGAATGATGCTACTGATGGCAATTTGCCACAGCAAATGATATAATTTTCCTTTTTGTTTTTCAATCCACCCCTCTCAAACAACAAATTCTCATTTAGCAATTTTACAACTGAAATCTTTTCAAAACACCTCCGATTTAACATCTTCAGCGTATTCATCTTCCCTGCTGCTCGGTTGTCTGTGCGACATCCTCCTTCGTAGAATCCTCGGCCATATTGCGGTTGTCGTTGCTGTAGTTGTTGTTGTTGTTGTCGTCTGTCCTCCTCCCCATCGCTTGCGTAGTGCTGACGACTGGCCTCGTTGAGATGGCTGTGGTGTTAGTCGAAGCTCCCAAAGCTGCCCATCGAGGGCACGCTGTGGTCGCCGATGCTACCAAAGCTGTTGTTGCTGCCCCAACTGTGTGAACCCCAAGAACCCCATCCCCCTCCCACCCCCCAACCCCAGAGCTTTTCGCTCATACTTGTTTCTTGTTTCTGCTGGACGCCTGTTACGCCGCCCATCAATCCTGAAAGCATATCATCAAACGGGTCAGCAAACTTTTCGTTATGTGAAGAAGTCAAGGTGACACTGAGGTCAAACCTTCTTCATAGATCACCTACCACTTTTAGAGCATGCAAAGGCCAAAGTTTATCATTGTGGTGTTTTCCAAAGAAGTTATTGATGTTCAGAAGACATTTTGGAAAAGTGGTTTTGAATATGTCTACAGTGTCTGAAATTGGGAAAGAAGGTTTGAGACGTGGACTTAACTATGCAGACTATACCACTCCGGTGGTGCATAAACAACTGTTAAGAAAAGTTGTACGTTCACATATAATATGAAAAGCATATATATACATATGGTATTCTACAGGCCACTTTTCAGTGACACACACTAGACTCACTTTAGACAACTGTAGCAAAATAGCGCAATGCATAGCTTGTTTAGGGCTATTTATACAGTTAAGAAATCTGATTCAAACTATATATAAAATGTAAATTCAGATTCTTGTTTAAATAGTGTATTGAGACATAACTAAGAATGCAGTTAACATCATGTGAGGGTTCTGGTCTCTTTACCCTAGGGCTTATGAGTGTTTACAACAAGGTTTCACCGACACAATGACAATGCATTGGATGTGGCTGTTTTAGTTTAACAAAATGCATATATATTTGGGGATTAGAAGCGCAACAGGGACACAATGCACATGATATTTGAAAGGCAGCCAAATTTCTTAAAGACATTCAAAACATTTCATATTACTTGAAATCAGAAGTATATTTCTTTTTCAAAGAATATGTTGGCATTAATGGATGAGTGAAATTCTTTAGGAAAGGCATTATCTATGCCTCGAAGGGTTAAGAGCGCTTGCATCAAAGAAATTTCACTCATTCTACACAGTCAGTGAATGACAACACTGTGAAATGCCAACACCACATGGTATTGCACACCATTGGTCAGACTGCCTTTCAAAGAGGATGTGCAATGAACATCACAATGGCGACATTCTGGTTTGGGTTTAGTCAAGAGACAATGGATGCCCTTCTAGGGTGGGCGCTATTTATTTTCATAAACGCAATGTGCGACATCCATGGGTAGAATCTGTCTGTAGTTGAGGGTAGATGACCACAAGTCTGCGGCATGCGACAAACATTCAGAGCCTAGCCAAGGCTAATCAAGGAGGTAATCATCATCAATTTTTCACAGCTGGAGATGATTACTTTTCGGGGAGAAAAGGAAGGCCTGCCCAACAAGGCGTAAGGGCAGCATTTCGTGTGAATATTCAATATATTCATATCGCGCTGTAGTCACAACACAGTCTTCAAGGCAACAAGATGGTGGCTCTGGTGAGAGGGCCCAAGCCTATATATATGTAGAGATATAGACATGGGTAGTGGTAGGAGGGTTGTGGTAGATGATTGGGGGCTCAACACTGGTAACCAGGCAACAACCAGTGTGGCATTATGGGTGGTAACACGCGCAGCCAACAGCGCCATGCAAGAAATGTTCCGCGCAAGGAGATGGACAAAACGGCAGGCAGCAGCGCAGTCAGGCATGGAAGGGAGACATGTAAAGATCTTTTCTATTCCATGGGAATGGTCTGCTAGGTAAAGGCAGTAGCAGTTGACAAAGCTGTGCAGACTGGTGGACACCAAGTCATCAGGAACCATTATTTCAAAGTCACAGGGTTCAAAGGACATGGAGACTCAGGAAGAACGAAGGGAAGAAAACATGTCGGAAACTGACAAGGAAAGTTTAATTAAAAGGAACAGAAGGGGGGTGGTGGCTGTTGGTGTCCAGTTGTAGGTTGTCTTTCAGTTTAAAGAAAGCATGAACAACCATGCAGACTCAGCTAGCTAAATGAGAACAGAGGGATAGGGAGCAAGGTATGAGCCCTTGGTGGCATATGCCAATCAAAAGGGAGAACCCAAAAGAACAGCACATAGGCTCAGCAAAAGGAAGGTTGCTTGGAGAGGAACCAGATATAATCAGTTCAAATATGTACTGAAGTTTTCAAGATCAAGACATTTCTGCAAAGATTTCACAATCAGTGTATGCCAATCCTTCAATCACATAGGCTGACAGGAATACAAATGGAAAATTCTCTGGAAAGTCATTCTGGCCATAGATGGAAAGTTTAAAAAATGATGGAGGAAATATGGAAATACTGTAGAACACTTATACATCCAGAAAGGGCAACAGTATAATGCTTAAGAAGAAAAATACAGAAAATTTTGTGGGAGGAAAAGTTCAAGGCATATTGGGAGGATGTGGGTAACAGTAAAACATTGAAATTACACTTTGTTCATTCAAAAGGTTGAACGAAAAATCTGTCAGATCATGAGGAGACTAGGTTGAGGGTATACATGATATTCACACAAGGTGAAAGGAGAAAACAATAACAGATCATAACAATGGCAGTCTGTCCAGGGAGAGAGGAGAGTAAAGAGTGGGAGCGAAAGACTGTAGTAGGTTTGTGAGAGTTCAGAGAGCTTGGGACGGCAGAGTGGAAGGTACAGCAAATGGGAAGAAGGGAGCTACAAGTGTTGAAAGTTGTCAAAGTTGGGGGCTACAAGTGATGAAAGGAGGAGAGTTGGAGAGGGTATAGTGTAAAGTGAAGATGAAAAGAGTCGAGGAGAAGCCGGTCATGTGTGAGTCACTTGGGAAAAGAAGCCAAGTAAAGTAGGATATAACTTTGAAAAGGATGGAATAATGAACTAAAGTTGTCTCCATTCAAAGAATGAATATGTCTTCGTTTGAGTGAAAATCAAAGATTGTCAGATAAATGTCCTTAGGGGAGTCTGTCAGAGGTAGGACACATAATCAGAGATCAGCTGAGATAAGAAAAGACAACACATAGTACAATGATCTGGGTAAGTCACACCAGGATTGTGAAAAATAGGATGAGAGATATATTCAGAACAATAAAAGGAAAAAAGAATAAGAGGAGAAGGAGGAGTGGTAGGAGTTGAGGGGAGACAACAGGATGGGAAAGGATAGTATCTTGCGACGGCTCATATAGTGAAGCCTATCTGTTGGCGCGGTGACCAAAGGTAGTGGTAGTGGTAGTGGTGGTGGTGGTTTGTTGGGGGGTGATCGCGAGTTTCTACCTGACATGTCCTTGTCCTTGACGCCGCCGCCGCCTCCACCTGCGGAGGCTGTGGGGAAAGAAGAGTGTTACCATGGCAACCAACTATAGGCGCATACAAAGCTGCACCCATAAACAAAATGTCCTAAGCATTTATAATAATTTTACTTTTTAACTTTTCTACGTACCAATCTGATATATAATTACATATATGGATGAAATAACTTCCATTCATTGACATATCTGTAATTTTTCATACAAGTCAAAATGAACAGAATCTTATTTTTTAACCAAGCAGAAACATACTTTTTCCAAATTCATGTAAACATGTTAGTTGGGGGTAATCAATATTTGATTGGATTTGGCCCAAAACTGCAAAGCAGTGCATGTCATCCACTAAAACTTAGTGATATGTTTACAAAAAATTATACTTCTAAAACAATTGGTGCAGCTTTGTAGATGACAGCATACACTGTCTGGTTATGGAAAAGTGGTTTGTCTTACATGAAAAAATTATGTAACAATGGAAATAGAGATATCCAATTGGTGAAGAGAATGTGATGATCAGTGAAACAACATGATGATGTCAACAAAACACTGAGTATTCCTCAAAGTGGTACGTTCAATAAGAATTCAGATGTGAGAAAGAAATTCAAGAAAATCCAGAAGTATAAAGGAAAGGAAACATGTCAAATGCATCAGCTCAATGAAGAGTAAAGGTGATATTTTATGGAAAATGTGTTTAGAATTCAATCGAATTTCCTTTCTCCATAGAAAGGCAAGAGGAGAACTTGATTGTGAACGCTAAAGGAAATGTAAGTATTAAATGATTCAGGACTTAAATTTTGGAATAAAAGAACTGTTTGCAATTCAATGACGTAAACATAGAATGCCTGTTGAATGCTGTTATTAAACGCTGGTCGCAATGCTCAAAACACTTATAAACACACGCTATTAACATAAGCACATTGTTAACAAAGTACCCTTTCCTCACTATGTAGCATTATTTACAAACTTCAATCCTGGACACATACATAAGGCTTCAGTAAAAATTATTTTTTAAAAAGCCATACATTTTGAAGAGTAAATTCAACTTACAGTCAGCTTGCGCATGTCTTGGCACTTAATCGAAGCTGCCACAACTTCCAAAGCTCCCAAAACTGCCCCCCGACCAGGAAGCCGAACTCCAGGATCCACCAAACCCATAGCCTCCGCCCCAACCATGGCCCCCATAACCTCCAAAACCCCCTCCCATCATGCGCCCGGCTAAGTAGCCTGCCACAGCCCCCCCTGCTAACCCTGTTGGTAGATGAGAGAAAACTGCCTTAGATCATGGTTCATCATGATTAAATGCTATTTTGAACATTTTTCTCTTGCATTGGTCCTGACAATGGGTAGATTAGTCTTTGTCATGTTCAGCGCTGACTGAGACTTTAATACAGTCACTTATCAGTCCGTCTTTTAAGGGACGATTCATCTGGTTTTGATATGTAAGTTATTTTCTCACTTTGGATCACTTTGTCAGATATAGCAGACTGAAATGGTCTGTATTTCATGCACATCTATAATCAGACTCTATGAAATATGAATTAGATGGTTGCCTTAAATGTTCACTTTCTTTAGAAAGAGACTGACTGGAGAAGTGACTGTTAAAGGCACAGTCATATAGTCCAGTCTGTCAGTCAAAGTCTAGACAAATATTTACAGGAATGATGATCTCAGCAATGTGCAGTTCACTTTGGCTCACATAGTGATCTCACAAGGTGTTTTACAAGGTAGCAGAGCTGTGGTCTGGTTGTCCCTGGAGTCCAGTAGCTTTCACTGTGCATTTCTTGAGGAGGATGTTTTCATGAATTTAACTTATTTTGCCTTTGAAATTTCTTTAAAATTTCTTATGATGAAGTCCCTTCCTATCAACCAAACTGTCTCCACTTCATGAAATAGTGTATATTATTCACTTAGCCATTTGCGCCAGTGATATGAACTTCCAGATCAAGATATAAAAGGAAACTTGTTGAGCTTTAGCCTACATTTACCTAATACTTATTATCTACCTATAGTTATCACATCCCTTACAGTAAGAGCTGATATTGTTTCTGTTTAAAGTTCATATTTGTTAATTACTTTTTAACTGGAGTGTTTATTATCAGCTGGTACTTAAAATAATACTATAGATTATATTTTTTCCTCACTATAGATTCTGTTGATTACCTACAGATCAAAATACAACAATTTGTTTTTTTTTCACTTACCACATTATTAACATGATAGAGACGGTTTGAAGGACAGAACAAGGACATAGATGAACATTCACTCTCTGCAATCACACCAGGAGCAATTTTCCTTTTAGAATACTCTTGATTAATCAAAAATTATTATTCCTGGGTTTTTCTAACTCAGATAATACTGGTCCAAAAACATGTATGTCACACTCACACCTCAAGAAAGCAACGTTTCCAGCTCTCAAGACAAATCACAGAGGACAAAACAGACTCACAGTGTGATACACATCAACAGCACATTATTTACAGGCAGAAAACAATTTTGTTGTTGATAATAGTAAACTTCAGGTATGAATATGAAAGTAAACTGATTCTTCTACTTATCATGATGATTAATTAGCCTTATATATGAATATTATCTCATCTAAATATCTACTACTTACCCTTAATCAGACAATAACATACCTCGATCATAGATGCCAAAGATAACCCATCAATATTTATGAAGTAGAATTTAGAAGTGCCCCTGGTGGAACTTTGAGTCAGAAAATGAACTTACACCCTCACTGACAAATAAATTTTATTTACATTTAACAGTGTATTTTAGTTGAACACAATTTGATTTTTTTTTCATACTTTCCCACTGTTAGGGAAAGTTTAGTAATTTTGAAAGAAAGTAACAGGAAAAGGGGCATCTCTGATTGCTAAGAGGTTTTCCCAATGCTAGAGATCTGATTTGTGATATTCTACAACTGCTTTCTGAAGAGGTAAGCATACTCACCAATTGATTTTAAATGTGTACATACTTGAATAGTACTCTACATATATATGCGCTCTTCCACGCGCTTAGTCATCCTACTTCTTGCTTACTAATTTGCCACTACTGATGAGCTGTTTATTCTCATTGACATTGATTCGCAAAGGAATTGTTTATGACCCCCTTCATTTCTGAAGATGCCGGTCTGATAATGTCCAAATTGTACCGTACTACAGACTTGGTACAGGGTCTATAGATCGCAAACGCCTACCTGCCTGATATAGTATGAGGGCAATCGACTCCATCCTATGACGCGGTCGTCTGATGATGTTTATACATACCTTGACACACCTGCAATGACCTTGAAAACTGGAGACATAATACATACCTGCTGCCATTTTCCCTACACCCTTGTTGCCTGTGTCCTTGGTCTGTGCTTGAGCACCTCGGAAATTACCAAACTGGCCTCCTCCTTGCCCATAGGCCCCCTGTTGGAAGCCCCCCTGCTGATATCCAGGCGGTGGCGGTACGTTGCCCATTGAGCCATGCATGTATCCTGTGGGAAGAGAGGGGAAGAGCCTTGCTGGTTAAACCATTCACAGTGATGTACATTTCGGTTGTTTTCTTATCGGTCAACATGCTACTAAGGTACAAGGTCTATGTCAACCAGCACCTGCTGGTGCAAACGTACCCGGGCAGGGGTTTCTTTTCATTGGTAAGTTCAAGCATGAATGCAGTCAGTGTTGGGTTTGTGAAAAAAAGTTAATTGAAACTAATCAAAGAGATTAATGTTGATATATACAGTTGGATAAGATAGGTATTCAATAATTATCAAAACTTTTCAAGACATTATATTTGGCATTTAGTTTAAATCCAGGTGATTTGCTGTACAAAATATCATATTTATAACTGAAATAGTATTAAGATAACCTTTGGAGCTCATCTTATTGTTTTATTGTTAATTTTTCATAGATATGGGTTAGCTGTTACTTGCAAGGAAAAGTTAGAGTGGATATAGTTTTGTTCTACACTGAAAAAAGTCGGCCTTAGAAAGTTAGTCAAATGTCCGAACTTTTTGCCAAAACCTTAGGACTTTTGACGGTGCATTTTTGTCCGAACTTTCTAACCTTTTTCTGACTAACCTATAGTCATGTTGACTAACTCATGTACAAAAGGTTAGTCATTCAAAACGAAAAACAGTAGGCCCTTCAGGGAATCGAACTGGGGATCTTTCACGTGGGAGTCAAACACCATAACCACTACTCTATCAATTTTCCTATGTCTTGGATCTCAATAAGTGGGATAACTGATTGCAAAGGCTGTCCATTCATGTACCTATCTTCTGGCTCTGGGATATCAGTGGCGGATCCAGGGGGGGGGGGGGGGGCAAAAGGGGGAGCTGTCCCCCCTAGACCAAAATTGAACTCTCGTAGTTTTGACAAATCCAAGGAGAAATTTTGCAAGGTAAATCATGGGGGGTGGGGGCAGATATCTCCCCCCCCCCCAAAAAAAAAAAGACAGACTCTGGATCCACCCCTGGATATTGTTTACTATGGTGGCCCCTCCCCCATTTTGAAAATTCCTGGATCTGCCCTTAACGTTTTAGTTTATAATAATTTTTCTTTTACAGTTTTTCTATGTCATTGACATATTTGCAAATTAGAAAGGTATAGGGCCCTTGTCGATAGTATGATATGATGATACTTTGTTTGCCTTTTTTTCTATGGATTCTTCATTATTGTTTGAGTAGCAGAAAATCAATATTTTATTGAAATTAATATAAAAGTGTTAGATAATCAAACCTTATGACCTGGCAGCGTTTATATTAGAAGGTTAGTCAATCTGACTAAGTCATATGTAAAATTCAAAATAATCATAATTGTTTCATAATGTTTATGTGTCACATAGGAATTATGTTTAAAGATCCCACTAATGATAATTAGGTTAATTTAAGCCCTGACTAACGTCAGGGTTAGAAAGTTGGTCAATATGACTAAGGGGTTGGTCTTATGGTAGGAATATGCATTTAGAGAAAGGTTAGAAAGTTAGACTGCCTCTGACCAACCCTCAGATTTGGTGGTAAATGCAGGATTTGACTAACTTTCTAACTTTTCACTTTTTTCAGTGTAGTCTATGGTATTAGAGTTAATTTAGAAGAAAGCGAGTATAAGATTAATGACAGTTTAATCTGAATGTACAGATCATCCTTTTCCAGCAGAAATGGAAACCCACTAAAATCCTACACTCTGAAACACCTAATGAAGAATAATGTTATAGCCCATTAGTATCAACGAATCGAAGATTTATTAAGTTGAAACATGACACAGTCTTGTTTGACATATTTTATAGAGCACAATTCAATATTTAGTCCTTATCTTTACAGGGTTTAAGCTATAACTAGTAAGGGAAACTAATTAAGTAGAACCTCTTCAATTATGTGTGTAAAATCTCTCAACATTCTGTTAGAGGGTTGTCTAAACTTAAGTATAAGATTTAGATGAATTGCAATTACCTATAAAATGAATCAAAACCCATTGTTCAACCAAAGTTTCAATCAAAAGGTTATTGCCATATTCTCTTCTGTTTCACCAGTAACACAAGTAAAGTGAACACCAATTTTATCAATATTTATTGACTGTAATAGTCTGCAATACAATTCAATTAGTTATGAGGAAATTTTTAGTTGGATTAAGAAGGATGTCTGGACTGGATTCCCTCTCCATGTCTGCCTGTCTCGTCCTGTGCTGGCTATACCTTCTAAGGCAGCTTGTGCAATGTAAGTATTTGAATACATTGTGTGCCACATATTGCATTTATTATCATCAAATGCACTTTCATGCATTGGTAGCATGTACGCATACCATGAGGCATCTCTAGACTAATATAAAGTTTAAAAGCTGGTTTAGAGAGAAACACAACAACTGATGCTTTCATAGCTATCATGAATAAACCCAAGAATATTTCCAGGAATAAAGGGATGACATACCTGTTAAAATGTGTAAAAAAGTAAATGACAAAGAAAACTGTCAGTTTTGAATGCCTGGTATGGTAATGGGATATGGTTAATCCATGACAAAATTGAAGTTCTTCTACAAGGTCTAAAGGGTTTGCTCCAGGGGTTTGTACCAACATGCGCTTGGTGGGAATTTGCGTAGTCGTCATCACAATACTGTCTTCCTGTACTCATCAAAGTCAATGAACATAGTTTCTGAGATTAGCATATTAAGGAAAGCCACTTTAGCATGGCAATACTCAAATACATTAAAAACTTAGAGTGTTTAGTACTGTGCAAGAATGCCTATGAGAATGCTCAGCAAGAGATGCAATACAGCAAAAAACTAAATTAGACAAAAGGCACCTACAAATCAGAAAAATGTTTTGTTCTAAGCAGTTATGAACAATTATCGATTAACAAGATAACCTTCCAAAATCATTTCTTTTAAAAATTGTAATCAAATGAGTATTCAGTGATATATGCCTTTAGACATCCTCTAGGGTGTCTGGTTGTGTTTAAAAAAAAAATTTGCACCTGATGCAACAAATCACTGCTTGCAGGTTGTGGACTATATAAGGACATCAACTGAGTTTACGACAGAAACTAAAAGCGACTAGAGAGGCTCTGAAAGTAGGCGGCCATGACTGACATTGGTTGGAACAGGCTGGGTAAGCAGTTGAAGAGGTGAGCGTGTTTGCTCTCGGTGGCTTGCCGTACGTGGCAGTAGAAGCAAACGGTACGGCCCACGCACAGCACACAGACCATGCATCCCTGCATGCACGAACAATGCTGAATGACCAAGCATTGCAGCTACCAGACTGCCAGGAAGCAAGAGGTTGTATTTTTGACATCCACTTGTGTTCAGTTAGCTTACTATGCAATATTATTACCTAGAAAAGTATAAGGCCTTTGATACAGACTAGCCAAATTTGGGGTACTTTCATTCTGGTCAGATTTGTCTTTTTCCCTATACTGCTGAAAATATTGGTGGTGGTGGTGGTAGTTGTACTGATTTTTTTGTGGACTGATGTGGTCAATTTCACAGGAAAATGAACATTTTCAAGTTTCCCTATAATTCTATTGTTTCTATTAGCTTAGGGTGGCCTTTATCTTGATTGTATTAGAAGGTCTAGGATAGGGGAATTGTTGAAGGGCTAAACACTTTGGGAACTTTTGAATGTCCAACAACAAAACTTGAGTTTACAACTCTTGTTATGATTGAATTCTACTGAATTGTAGAATTGAAATCCATATGCAAATATGTGTGACTGACAGCCATTTAGGACATAAGTCATATATTTCAGAGGCACCACAAACACATCATTATTTTGTTCATTAGAACAAAGCAAAAATAATCAGAAAAAAAGCAAAATGCATGCAATAAATATTAGCAAAGTATTAGCAACATAATAATCTTTTCATTTGGTAACCAATTCTCTTGGATATACAAGTCCCTGAAGTAAAAGGACAATAATTTACAGGGTGCCTACTGCAAGATAATTATTCACATTTTGGAAGATAAATTTTCACCAACATCCAGGAAGACAAGCATTGTTATGACATTAGGAAAGCTAAGCTCTGTTTGAGCTTTAGCAGTGATGTAACCCTTGTCCTAGCTCATTAAAAATGATTGTATGCTCCTACAGTCAGGGGATTCTGTGACAATAGGAAGGGGATACTAGCAGGGTTGTATTGGGGGTAGTGCCTTTGTTCTGTTGGGCAGTAATCAACCATGCCTGTGAGTGAAGGATGGTGATTCTCAATTCAACCTGAAACAACACTTACGGTGCACATGGATGGAAAGGTCATTCACTTCTCCATGGATAGTTGAAACACAACTATAATGATTTGGGAAAAATTTAATTGAATCAACCATAGTCAAATGATATGTACTATTGTCTGAAAACATGTATTTAAGAAGGGAAGAATTGTGAAAATAAAAGTGAATGATTTAAGGAGGTGTTTTCTTTCACTAATCTGTTCACTAAAGGAGAAGTGATGGACCTTGTAAATAGCAGAACATGGGGCTGTTGTGGAGAGCAATTGACATGACTTGTTTGTCATGGAGACAGTGCAAGCCCTAAAACAGTTGGCAGCCGGGGCCGGGAAGGGCCGAGCACCAGCCAAGGTGATGACACATATACAAAGGTGACAAGGTGATCTATTTAAGACCCTATCCCTGATGGGTGGTGACCCTGAGAGCCTCCAAACCATGCAGGGAGGGCTAAATAGCACCCCTTGGCTGAGGCTACACATGATAGAGAGATACATTCAATATGTAATATACAGAGACATGGAGAGTGGTTGGTGTGCCACTGCAGCTCGTTTTTCTATACCTGGCCAATGACCACGAAAACAACTGTTTTCCAAATTGGGAGATAAGGAAATATGGGTGAAGTGAGGCTGTTCTCCATAACGGCCGGGTATAGATCCGGGACTCTCGCCTTGCGTTTTCAGGGGCTTCGTCTCGGGCCAGTGTTCACTAGGGCGCCAGGAACAAAGACTGAGACTTGAACCCAAAACCCTTGGTACCATCAGTCGGCCTACTGCTGGCTCAGCACTGTGTCGCCGACTCTTGCCACCTGCTCAATGAACAAAGCGTTTGGACGAGGTCACATTCCCATCATCTTTTTATCTGCAGACATTTTCAGGAGATTTCCACTTCAAGCGATTCAGACCTCTTCCCTTAGGGATGTCCAGTGAAGTAGTGATTCTGACTTCTTCCACCAGGTGTCAGGGCAGCATCATGCACACCACCTAGCTGTGCTTTCTGATACTAGGTAGCAGCACACACTATTATACTTATCAACTCCATCATCCATTCAGAGGTGGCACCACTTTGGACACGCGTGTGATGGACAGAAGCTGTTTCAAGCGAGAAAAGTGGCTACTCACTATGGCATGCACAAGTACCAACCCAAGCTGTCCATTTCAGATATTAATCACAATTTCAAAAGTTGTTTTACTTTTTATGATACCTGAATCTTCAAAAGCACAATATTTACTTAAAAGAAAGTCTTTGCTTTAGAGAAGGTCAGTGAATACCAAAGGAGACAAGCCACAAGCAAGGAGAGATAGGCCACTTGCTCAAGAAACAGCACAACAGAAGTATAGTATATGTTCTGCCCTGTTAGTGTTAGTACCTGCTAGTACATTTTGAGTTGTCTGTATGTTAGTTTTGTTATCCACCATGACTTTGTGTTCAAACTACACAGCCAGACAGCTGGGGAATTTTCTTCAAGTTCAGTCAGGAAAGGAGAAGAAATATAAGAATACAATAGTGGAAACCACAAAGCAGACCCACTTCTGGATGTTTTAGTGGGAGCTTTATTTAGGGGTTTAAAGTACAAAGAGTATCTGTGCGTCTATGCTATAAAGTCCCAGCTGTCTGGTTGGCTGTGTGGTTAGCAGGGTGCCATGGTGATTTGTTGGAGGGGGGATTAGGGGATACCTTACCTGGCTGAGGTGGCTGCTGCTGAGGATAGTACCCGGGCTGAGCGACATAGGGTTGCTGGCCATAGGGCTGACCAGCATAGGGTTGCTGGCCATAGGGCTGCTGGCCATAGGGTTGCTGACCATAGGGTTGCTGGCCATAGGGCTGTTGGCCATAGGGCGGCTGAGCGTATGGTTGCTGGTAGGGCTGCTGACCATACGCAGGCTGAGCATAGGGCTGACCATATGCTGGTTGCTGACCAGGGTGAGGAGGCTGGCCAGCGTACGGAGGCTGGCCAGCATAGGGTGGCTGCTGCTGGCCAGCATAGGGAGGCTGCGGTTGGCCAGCATAGGGTGGCTGCTGACCATAGGGTGGCTGTTGAGGATAGGCAGCCTGTCCCTGGGGTGGTGGTACATATGGTGGCTGGCTATGGACTGTCGCCGCTGGTGTCGCAGTGACGTAGGCAGGGGGATGGGCGGGCGCACTCCCCGCTGGGGGGTGAGAGGGGGCATGAGGGGCGGAAGGGGCAGAGGCTTGCCCAGGATGGGCCGCGCTGTAGGGCGGCGGGTCTGTAAACAACAGACATGTTTTCATTCCCATTTTATAAAATCATACCAAAGTTTATACTTAACACTGCCCATAAACAACTCTTTGAGGGTAACAAAGATATCCTCCCCATGCAACCTCAAAGTTGATGATCCCCGTGAGCTACTGTCAGCTGTAACTGTCACTGTCACAATAAGTGCAAGTCTTCGTAGGTCATTGTCTGTGCGCTTTGTCTCAGTTGTATTGATGTCAAGGTCAGTCACGAGTCAAAGGTCATAAGATTTATGCCCAGCTTTGTTACCCTCAAAAGATACAGACACTAAAGTCTGGAGAGAGAAAAACAAAGAACTAGAGTGAAAAAGGACCTGATGGTCAAATGAGGATCCCTCCCAAGAACTGAAACTATAACGAACAGAAATAATGAGAGAATTCTCCAGACCTTAATGCTCACTCTTCTGCATTAAACATGCAACATCTTTGTTAGCTATCCATTGTTTTGTATGGGTTTGCCTCCTTAGGGTTTATAACAGATTGCCTTAAATGTATTTTGTTCTGCATCTGCATTGAAGGGTTGATTGGAAATATTGTACTGTGGTACCACAGAATGTCATGAAGCTTTTGAATTTATCTTTGATTCCAAGAAGAATTTGTAATATTGTGTTGCATCAAAATAGTATGCTAGCTGTGGTCAATATATTGAATTGATGCACAGTAGATTCAAATGAAAACAAAAGACCTAACTGTTAGCTATTAATGCTTCAAGTCATTCAATGAACCATGATTGTGGAGAGTGGGTTTCAGTACTGTGTGGACCGGGCTGTGAGTTTAGTGACTGACAAGCGTTCCGGTTTGTGTTTATGTTTCCTTTTTTTGAGTTGTGCTGATGTTGCCTCTGCGCATACTAAGGCCTGAATCTCACAATATCACTTCATAAACAGTTATACCTTCTGATATATCTATAACTAAACTCCTTGAAATAATGACAAATAACGAAGGAGGTTCATCTTTCTAAGGTGTTGTAATCTTTTTTAGGAAAGTTTTGTAATCATTAGTTTGGCAGATGAGTTTTTGGGTGGATTGGTTCGGAATTAAATACACCTTAGAAAGATGATATACTACACTGGTATGTCAGTACATGTTATCATATATCTAGCTTTAACATAATGTGTAGATCTTATATTGTAAGTTCTACAACTTACTAGACTATTGTCAAATCATCTTTTTCAAGATGCCCTTTGAATAGGTGGTAGAGCAATTGTGCACTTTTCTCAATTTCAAATTATATCAGACACTTATGATGCAAAACAGATCTCAAATATCAATTACTTGAAACACTGAGTTTCCATCCTCCTCTGCGATTAGTGGAATAATAAACTATGCTAATACTTTGTGCATTACTAAGATATGTATTATGGCACATTCATAATGTAAATATGCTGTGAGTATTTGAGACTGCTCAAGAATATGGACTTTGTTAATAACATTGTTGCTCACCAACAATTCATTTTTTTTCCGAATTAATTGAATATGACTCAAATCAGGGCATTTAAAGACAGCAAAAAATGAACAAGGATAGAAAGCAGATATTAAGGGAGAAAAGTCAAAACCCCAAGTTCCCTTGTTTATGGGGAATTACCATTGACCTATCATCAACAAACCCTTTGTTAGTCTTGAGGTAAATCCCTAAGACTTTGGTTTCTTAGACCTGGGGATCTCCATTAGTCCTTATGTAGGGGGTTTCTCTGGGCACCTGCAAAAATCTTGAAGAGTCTCGATCCTTTCGCAAGCCAACTACCAGTTGACGACTGGCTCGATTTTTTGTCTGAACGATTAACAAAAAATGAATACTTACTTGACGTGAACGACTCAAAGCCTAGTTGGGCAGGGTGGCTTCCCGCGGTGGGGTATGGGGAAATGTGACCGGGGAGGGTAGTAGGGGGCATGCCGGGGTGTGGAACCCCTTTATGGGCTGAGGGGGACACCGGCGGCTGGGGGGCCGCCTTTTCCGGCTCGGGCTCTTTTGGGGGCTCGGGCAACTGGAACAGAGAGAAACACAAGCTATTAAATGACATTGATAAACATAGTAAGATTAGGGTGATTATATATATAATTCATATATACCACTCAGTACAAATATTATACTATATATATATATAAGTTTGATCTAAAAGGGACAAATCTCAATTTTCTACACCTACTTTGAAGAACACATATATATGTATGAAAGTGGTTTGATAAATAATACTTAGAACAAATGTTTGGGAAGAACTACAATTCATATCATCATGAAAATATAATTTAAATGTTTATTCCATTGGTTGGAATAGATTTGGAAAAATGGGCTGCCATTTATACTGTTCTTAATTTAATTGATTGTTCCCCCTCTCTACAGGAATAAATTAAGTGAGACATATGCACAAGACAAAGAAAAGAGCGTCGCTTCTTTTGTTTTACTGCATATCAAATTGGATTATTAAGTGAATAGACTGTTTTATACAATTCCTGATAAATCAAACATTTCATAGTTAAAATTGTATTCTATAATCATTACAAACGTTTTCGAATTCATAAGCTCATCAAGAATGAACGGAATGCTATACTATTTAATCTATGGTCAATCTACAAATACAATACTTACTGTACTACAAATGGCTGACATCCATTCACTGAAAGACAAATTACAGATCATTAGTTTTGCCGGAAGGTTTCCAATAACTCAGATTTCATTTAGCTACCGCGTGAGAGCAATTACATGTTTTTCAAAGTGACATGGATAGAAATGGATTAAGAAATATCGAACATCTTTACTTCCATTTGGTTCTTGGATCACTAATATGATAACTGCATTTGTCTATAAATCTTGATTATCTTTTGGCTAATGTGGCATGATTGAAAAGGAACCACAAGTGCAGGCTAAAATAATTCAATCAAATCCAAGGGTTCAATAAATGACCGTTTCTACTTATGTCACAGAGCTAACCTATCAAATAAATTATGCAAAACAGCTTTATCAATAGATGTCAACCATCTATTCAAAGTTTTACGGAAGGATTTTCATCTTCGGATTTGAGTCGTCCATACTCGAACTGAAAATCATGATGGGTCTTTTTTCTAAAAAGAGAACATTTCGTTGGTTGCTTCCTTACAATGCCTTGAATAATACAAACACAATAATCAAATTTCTAACAAACACTCCTGACTACAATGGATTTCCCCAGATTTTTCTAAACCAACTTACTTGAGGTCGTCATCATTTTCACACAGGAACCAATGTATTTTTGTCTTTTTTCGGGGCTCTTGGGGGATGGCGATAACATGGTCGATTCTGGCACCAGATGGCAGCTCTGGGCTGTACGGGATCGCACGCACGTACGAGCCAACCGTAAGGAAGTTGCAGATCGTCTGAAATCACGAGTTAAACACAGCATTAAAACCTGTTTTATTCACAAGTAAAACCTGTAAAGAGAATGGGGACTGGTGATTAGTAGTTCTGGGGGTGGTGTTTGGGGTGAAGTACTGGGTAGTAGTAGTAGTAGTAGCAATGACAAATGTGGGACATCTTTTTCTATGGACAAAACACTTGGAAAATACCACCAAAGAAAATAAAAGACAGGTCTCCAGCTAGTCAGAAAACCATGTGATCTTGAGTCGTGAGTTTTTTTTTTATTAACACAAGAAGACTGTTTACTAAGAATCTTACACAGATATAGATATGTATATACAAGCACGGACAACAGTGACGCTACGTGAGAAGCCGTCGGCTGTAGGAGCGGTTCTTATTGGCTACCAGAAGCTAGTCACGTGACCACTAAAACCCTTAGACCACGTGACACGACTAATAGTGACGTCACATTCAGTCTGACAGTGTTCAAAGTCTCTCTCTCTCTCACACCAGCATCATAGTATAACTCAGTTCATCATCATCATCATAAATCATCATCAGTAAAATAGAGTAACACCCAATTGCATAAAAAAATAAATCTTCGGTTCTAAGTGAATATAGTCATTGAGGAGAACATGCAAAGACTAGTAGGAACGCTTACTGCCATTGTCTTCATTAGGGAAAGCAGGAAAGGGAAATAAAAGTCCGCGTCATTGAAGCGGCATATCGTAACACAACGTAAACACAATGTCTCATACATACAAAGGTGTGTCGTCTTCACGTGAATAGAGTGCTCCACTGAGAGCACACTCAACAAAAGAACAGTTACATTGTCAGTCGCCATTTGCAATTGTAAGTAGTAAGTAGGTAGTAAGTAGTAAGTAAGTATGTAAGTAGTAAGTCCAATCACTGTTACTTAACGTAGTTGTGGTAGTAAGTAAGAGTAGGTCAAGTTTTTACGTATGTCCAACAATCATTGGTTTCTCTCTTTACTCATGGTAAGTCATTTCATTCAAGTCAAGGACCAACTGAACATTAACGCTACTTATGAATTACAGTTGTCTTAATCAAGTTACTGTCACTGGGTATGTGTTATCAAATTACCAAACACAATGTCAAGTTCATATAACAGTCCATCTTTGATAGGAGTCAGTAAAATATACTTATAGATATAATCATCTTAGCATAGTAGTAGTAGTAGTAGCAATCAGTAGTGGTAAGTAAATGTTAGATGTTACTACATGGGAACGAAGTAGTCAACGTAGGGTAAGTACAGTCACACTACAGTAGCATAGACCAGTCGGTGGCTAATCATCAACGGGGGTCACAGATGAGCGAAAGTGGCACACTCTAACCGGTAAAAAAGTCTACTACTTCTGTACACGCAAGGTCCAAATCATGGCAAGAGTTGCGTCATACACAAGGTCAAAAGGTCAGCATCATGAATTCATGAAGGGTAAAAAAACGGTTGCCATGCCAACGTCATGCTAAATCTAGGTGGCGCTGGGGATATGTATATACGTCGGTGAGAGGCTTAGCAACTCAGGGGTCAAGTTGGGGGGATCTAACTGAACACTGAAACCACTAGTGAGAAGTCTGCCAAACGTGGACAGAAGAAAAGGCTGGATCAAAGTAATGGAAAAGAGAAATATGAGCTCTTTTTTTGTTACAAAGTAATCGAGTTTTGGATGTGTCAGTTTGTAGATATATGTGGGTTGAGTATTCCAGAAAATGTTTAGATGCGTGAGGGTATGTTTTGTGGAATTACTAAGTGTTGATAGAGTGACGAACTCATGGTTTTATTTCTGTTATTTATCATATAACGCAACTATCAGGGGTTAAATCATACGTTATAACGTTTTATACTTAAAGTAGAAGAAACAGGAATACTACTAATTTGATATCATATAATAAACAAGTATAACCCTTTATTTTTAAATCGTATTATTTTTTTTTAGAAATGAAAATCAATTAAAGCTGTTTTGAAGAGGTTTATGTTGACCATTGTTTGACCGTTGCATACGATGATTTGTTTTAAATAATTAAGTTACAAAATCAGCACGCTTAATGTAAAGTAAAATAGTGTTTAATTTAGAAATTAGATCTACAATTATGGTGGAGAAAAACACCGAAGACAGTTCCACAAGTGGTATAAAAGTGTTAAGCTCCATTGTGGAAAAACCACCGCGTAAGGTTGGTAACGCATGAAGGCAAAATTAAAAACATTATCAGCAGTAGGAAAATTATTAGCACCACCGACAGAAAATACTTTTTATTCAAATTATATAAAAATAGTAAAATAGTGCTTGTATAATCCAACATTACTGGAGCAGGAAACGGTTCGTTTAAAAAAAGCGCATAAGGGGAGGGTTTCATGAATATGGGTCTTGGGTGCGCCGGTTGGAAATTGTGCAGGATTTTAATTCGGAGGGAAGGGAATGAGGGGTGGCATGTGACTCGTATGGTGGTCAAATGGAGGAGAAACTGGCAGAATTAGCTACAGTAAGGCGCCATGCATATCGGTACAAGGCCAAGGTGGATGCCTTTGTAGGTTAAAGTGCGGTGCGCATCTCATTGGTAATACACACTCCTAACAATATTGGAGAATTTCTGGATTCAAGTAAATTTGTGTCTTGAATACATATTTGGGAGATCTGCAGTAAGCTCTAGATTTAGAAAAACTATATATAAAAAAAGTATAGGCCCTACGTACTTTATTTTGAAATAGCCTAATTATTCAGGCATATTCTTGATACATTGTCAGCTGTATAGGTTATCTTCGTGTAAAACTATCTAAGATTCGATTTGATCTCTAACTAATCAAGAACTATATTTTACATTTGAAGCGCAATAGACTGCAAACTCTGTTTACTTTAAGGAGTTTAGAAGAACATGCATATATATCTTAAAGTGTGTATTATCAAAAAGATCTAGATTTAGCAGAAAAACTCAATGGAAGAGGGGGGCGTGTGTTTTGGATAAGTCAGTATCACTTAACGTTTTGATCAAACTAAGTTATTGAAAATTTTCAGTTCGTCATAATGTGTCAAAGGTGAGATCTCCAAGGTCAAGGTAACTTTGAGGTCAGAGGTCACAGTGGAGGTCAGGAGGAAGTGACGTCATGAGTGACGTCATCACTTCAGAAAGAGGCTGGCTCAGTCTTGAGGTCACCTGGTGGTGAGTGAATGCATTAAGTCGAGGGGGGCAGAACTCTGGTCACAAACAGGTACAAGACACTTGGACAGCACAAGGGGGAATCTGGAGGGTAGGGAGGGGCGCGGAGTTTGGATCTCATACTTTATAGACGCTGAGGGATCTGCAATACGGGGCTATCTCATACACCGAATCAGTTCTGCACAGGCTCCCCTCACCCCTTCCTTTCCAAGGTTTTATTTGTGAATTCAGTTGCAAATTTGAAGAATTTTGAACCAATATTCTCAATAATTCAGAATTGCCACGGTTTTGGCTTATGAGAGGAAATTTTAAAGGGGATATTTTTCTGGGAAGATGGATTAGTTAATAAACTGGTGCATCACAAGATGGCGGATTGTAACCGGAAGTAAGAGGCAGTGCATTGTGGGAGAGGAAGGTCTGACTCTACGTACTGTAGGAGGTATAGGTTAGGAGAAGGATAGGTTAGTTAGGGGGATGTGGGTGTCTGGGGGTTAAACCAAAGGTGAGGTTAAGACCAAAGTAAGGGTGAAGCGCGGTCGGGTGTGCTACCATATACCGTATACCTACTGGTAAAACTGTTATTCTCTGAAACTGATATAAACCAGCCAAACACAGTCAAATTAGAAATCAGATATTGGCATTTGTTTTTCATTATTGAGTGTTTTAAACATAAAGGCAATTTTCTGGATTAGGAAAAAAGGCGACAGCCTTGCAAGATTAGACAATATAGGAAGTCCCACTGTCACAGTTTTGATTCTCTCAAAATTAGACCAGTCTGATGAATCTTTATAAAAACAACACTGATTGGGATTTTCATTGGAAAAGTATGTGCTGTGGTTCTGATAAGAAGGTGGGATCTGTTAAGTGCTTGACGACTGGGACTCCCTCTTCTGTATATATACCAAACAGTACTGACCAGGTCCTCCGATTCAAGTACATCTGTACCCAGATTACAATTGGATCCAAAAAGCAAATAAAACGTACAAAATATTGTCTTTGTCAGTCTGTCAGAACGAGAGTGATTAAATTTTTCTCTCTTTTATTCCTTTTTTCTTTTTGTGAAATTAAACAAAAATTGAGATTAAATTGTCACTAATCCCACCACACTGGACCAAGCACTGTTAAAAATCACTGCAGGGAGATGATTTGTACTTCACTCGGAACATACATGCAACCCTGCAACAAGAATGTTAGCAGGAAGTTTGCAGAGACGAATATGACACGCAACTCAATAGTCTTATTGCTGACTCAGCAAAAATGTTATTTTTCTCTTTTGACCAGAAGCTGACTTAGGAGAAAGTTCATAAGTAATAAAATACGTTATGATTGAGTTGGAATAAGAAAATTAATGTGTTTCAAATGTAAAAGTCGTTTGGAAGAAATTTGACTACACGAGGTTTGCCAAATTGAATATTTATAATTCTATTATGAGGTTCTTAATGAATTAAAGGAAATGTTTAAGGCAGATAAATGATTTTGGAAAAGAGAGATTCTGCGTATGGGCTGAGGACTGAAAGGTTGTGCAGTCACTTGCACTTGCGCGACGTATAATTTGGTCAAGTTCAAGCCTCCACCAAAAGGGGGGAGGGTAGGGAGTTCAGGACCCCCTGGATCCGCCCCTGAATATCCCAACTCCTAATTCGTCTCTGCATACTGCCTGGGTGTTTTTGATTGTTGTGTCCTCAGATGAGGTCTGTTGTAGTAAAATCTGTTCTCCGTTTATTCTATAATAGGTGTACATTGTAATATCATATCCATCCTTTCAACCTGAAACAGAATGGTCAACGACTGCGGGTAGCTGGTGAAAGGTGTTGTGCTCGGTGATTAAGTGGTTAAGGCAAAGTTAAAGCCCACTTAGAAGCTCGTGTAATCAATCGACATGCACGCCCTTAGAAGCCAACATTGTGGACATCGTTTTATATATAGGATGGAGTTAATCAATCAGTATATTTTCTTGTTGCTTCAATATATAACCTATAACATGTGTAACAGCGATGTTATGATATTGGACTATCTGCTATATTCTGGCCTGTGATGGATATATATAATCACCTAGATATATATGGATATATATTATATATATTTCCGAAATGGTGAATACTATTCTTTTTGTTGGTTTTCTTTGTAGTATTTTCCCATAATGGTTCTTGTATCCATGAATTAACATATCTTCTGATGAATATCGTTGAGGTAAAGGCTTCAAATGATGAAGGTGCAGTAAACATGATAACTATACTAAATGCAATGTATCTTATGGACATTTCTATTACTTTAGGATATCATTGAAGTTCTAGTTACTAAAGTAAACTAGTTCCTTTTGACCAATTTGACAACTGTTATAATTTTGCTTATGATATTCATAATGCTTGATTACAGATATGTGTCAAATAATTTCATATTCTTAGTTGTCCAGTAAGAATTGACTGTAGAAAAAACAGGTGTATTTTGACGTTTGTTTTTTGCTTTATCCAATGTCGGCGTTTTGCCCTTTCTTGATTTTCTTTGACTGAAGAATAATTGTGTTCAAGGAATAAAAATCTATCCCTGAATATGAGTGTCCTGTGTGTTCTACGTATATAATAACATAATGGAATTGCATGTTAATATGTGATAAATGTCAATATTTCCCAGTGTTTCAAGTCATTTTTAAGAGAAATAACAATGGCTTCAAACTTTGAGCCAATTATAGAGTTTCAGAGATATAAGTTACAATCTTACAACTTTAAATTATCAATCCAAAAAGGACCAAATCGTCTCTGGATACTTTTATTTAAAATTAGAAACTAAAAGAGTAAATAAAATATCTCAATTTTGAATAACAATTTTGATTCTTTTATCTTAAATGAATATAAGTAAAATGAAATATTTAACTTTGGAGAAATAATTTTGTTCATCTATAAAATGACTGGAAACAACGGGCGTTGCTTGGGGGGTAGTATACTTGGTGTAGGATATCTCCTGTTTCTATGGCAACAAGGGGAGTCCACTTTCCACAACTGATAAGGATGTGGCCATCTCTTATCAGCAGCAACAACAAACTCAACAACAAATGGTCGTGATCAGAATCATCATACATGGTGTTAACTTATTATAATGATTCAGTCACAGCCCAGTACCATATAGAGTACCATAAACATTGATTAAGGTGGCATAGTCATTCATTGAGCGATTCTCTGGTATTACTAATATTCATTGTTACTAGTCAGGTTGAGAGTTCCTATTGGGGGGGTTTTGACTGATATATAATATATGTACAATAATACATGGTAATAGTGAGGAGGGCTGGACTATATTCAGACTCTAATACAGAGGTTTCTTTTTTTTTCTTTTTACTAATGTTTCTGTTTACTCGCATAGAATTCTATACCTATCATCTAGGTCATGATCAAGACAAACAAAATATATACAAACTTCTAAATCATCATCATCATCCTCTTCGCCTATGATCTAGATAAGAAAACCACAATATCTTTCGATGATCACACGCGTCGTGACGATATCAATAGATGTCATACAGAAGACTACTGGTTCTACTCACACTGTTATCGTATTACGTCATAACGTTACTCTACGTCATCATTCAGCACTTATATAGACCACCGTCAATAATAATAATACGTCTCCTCCATAGAATAAGAGGGAGAAAGGATGGGAGGAGCTACCTTAGCTACATCAGGGATGCCACTTAAATCTGAATTACTATCTAAATATGGAATTTCAAAATATAATTCAAATATACTGTAGTCTTTTCTCTGCTTTAGAGATATGATAATGTCTCAATAAAAAACAAGACATCTAGGTGCTGGCAACCCTGGATAATCTTTGATAAACAAAAACAAACCTGTGTTCCTAACGTTACACTTTTTATAGACGATTTACTCCGCTTAATAGAAAGGAATTTTGCAAAAAAAAAAAAACAGTCCCTTAAAACACCTAATGACACATATTGATATAAAAATAATACTTTTAGTAAATTACTTTTTTGAAGCAGTAAGGCCAAAAAGAATAGTTGTGTCCAGGTATCCCGACTGACCCTAATTTAGGCTCTACTATAACGCCTACTCAGATTTCCTACTCTAACTTTGATTGTGGAATATTTTTCAAAAGTTTAATAAAAATTACTTTTTTAGGGACAAAATGGCATATTATATCATATCAGAAAACCCATTCTAATTGATAACAAGTCTTGGGGAAGGTAAATAAAGGACATTATTTATTTTCAAATCCATGTGTAACTTCCTAGCGTTTGTAAATGATGTTTAAAAAAGTATCAAAAATATAACCCTCCCTACTTTTTTGAGCCTATGAAACTTGAACAAAACTCCTTTTTTGGTTCAGCTATAATTTTCAGGAAGAAAATAATAATTATTGTTCTTATGGAATTCTTTACATGGATTAACTCATTTGAATTATCTCATAATAATATCGTTTGTACTAGTCCTAGATAAATATCTAGGACTTTGAATAGTACACCTCTTTATTCTCATTTCTGAAGAGTTTCACAAAAAACACTTTACCGACAAAGGCTTACAGAATTCAGAAGTAATCTTACTGCATAGACAATGTTCCTAAACGACTTTGCATATGCAAAGCTCTCGTATTCTAAGTTTTCCCTCGCTATCACGTTTCTTATGAATATGTAAATCTAGCTTATCCTCGGTCTTAAATTGACTGTTTATTCCTAAAGTCCCCCATCCTTTCTCCCTTTTCTCGGGCTTTGAGAATAGCCCCGTTAGTTCTCGGTGGTAGTTAGGTGGCACCCGTATAGAGGGCACAACTGTAATGGCGGCGGCCATAGACTTACCACAGCCTTCTACTATTTTTCTTTTTTTTTGTTGGAAATCGACAAATTGAAAGGAGCCTCGATCTGACACTCACCTGAAAGAACAAAAGAAAGACATACATTAATTTAAATACAGACTAAAAAGCGGGAAATTCAAATACATGTTGTTACAATAAACGTTTTTTTTTTAGCATTTGTATTAGTGGTATTTTGTAAAGGAAGCGTAGGGAAATATGTGTTCTATGCACGGTATCATGAAGGTATACATAAGCATAGAGAATTCTATTTTACTCTCCATGATATAAGTGTGATTACTTATTAACCCAGATTCACCGGATGAAAATAACAAACAATGAGTAGGGAGGAGGGGGCTCAGCAAAGCAAAGCTCCATAATTAAGCACCCTTAGTTTCATGAAAACAATTATATCAAGTATATCAGGATAGGGGAAATACATAAAAACAGACGAAGGGGGCAGAAAGCAATTGTTATTGCCCTGGTTTGCACATATTTTTCAGGGCTTTAGACCGAGGCATAGGTGTGTATAAACTGGGGGCAATAACTTCCCTCCTGATACAGAATACATATCACTCCCCTATTCTAAACAATCTGACTTATTATTAGGTCTTTCCCTAAGTTGCCTACTTTATATGTCATAAGGCCGCACTCTGTCGCACTCTGGTGAAATTCTTCAGAAAAAACACAGGTTCTCTGAAACAAGACCACTCATACAATGTTATGGTATTATAAGTCTCCAGCAGTCACCATAACAACCCTAGACGCTCCTCCAGTGCGGACAATGTCCCTGCCGCTCTACCACATCTCTGTCAACCCTTTCCAGATATGCTTGTATGTCGGTGATGGTTAATTGTGCCATGTATTTTAGCAAAATCATTTGAAAGTCGTCGCTAATACATCGTGGTAACGAGGGTAGTCGGGGTAGTGAGGCGACCGATCTCCTGGAGCCAGTGACACCATAGAGGTCAATGACAATGACCCCAAGGTCAGCTATCACTGAGGGACGCTGGGATAGCTGATTACCGCGCACGGCCTGATGGGAAGGCGGTAGAGGGCAGTAAGGGGGACTCTATTAACCGGCAGTATTTTTAGCTATCTCCTATAGGGCGTTCTGGTGGCACAGTGATAGTGTTTTAGCTTCATCATCCAAAGGTTGGAGGTTCAAGTCTCCATCCTGCTCCTGTGGTATTATTTCATTTTGTCTCAGTGAAATAGACACCAAAACTAACTGTAAAAAAGTTCTCCTATACCTCCTGATGTACCTCTTGGCCCGAAGCACTCCGCGGCAAATCGCACATATTTTTCAGGGCTTTAGACCGAGGCATAGGTGTGTATAAACTGGGGGCAATAACTTCCCTCCTGATACAGAATACATATCACTCCCCTATTCTAAACAATCTGACTTATTATTAGGTCTTTCCCTAAGTTGCCTACTTTATATGTCATAAGGCCGCACTCTGTCGCACTCTGGTGAAATTCTTCAGAAAAAACACAGGTTCTCTGAAACAAGACCACTCATACAATGTTATGGTATTATAAGTCTCCAGCAGTCACCATAACAACCCTAGACGCTCCTCCAGTGCGGACAATGTCCCTGCCGCTCTACCACATCTCTGTCAACCCTTTCCAGATATGCTTGTATGTCGGTGATGGTTAATTGTGCCATGTATTTTAGCAAAATCATTTGAAAGTCGTCGCTAATACATCGTGGTAACGAGGGTAGTCGGGGTAGTGAGGCGACCGATCTCCTGGAGCCAGTGACACCATAGAGGTCAATGACAATGACCCCAAGGTCAGCTATCACTGAGGGACGCTGGGATAGCTGATTACCGCGCACGGCCTGATGGGAAGGTGGTAGAGGGCAGTAAGGGGGACTCTATTAACCGGCAGTATTTTTAGCTATCTCCTATAGGGCGTTCTGGTGGCACAGTGATAGTGTTTTAGCTTCATCATCCAAAGGTTGGAGGTTCAAGTCTCCATCCTGCTCCTGTGGTATTATTTCATTTTGTCTCAGTGAAATAGACACCAAAACTAACTGTAAAAAAGTTCTCCTATACCTCCTGATGTACCTCTTGGCCCGAAGCACTCCGCGGCAAATCGCCCTCTGCACCAGGAAAAATAGTCCCTGGGAACTTACTCTGTACACCTCTAACTACATACCGGAATTATTAGATTAATGCGCGTGGCAGCTTAAAAGTAGTCCGGCGGTTTCCACTGGTGTGGTCCAGACCACTGATGCCAACCAAGTGGTGACTACAGCGCAGAGATCACACTCGTAGGGAAATGGTCAAAGTGGTAGAGTGGGACCAAGGCGATAGGCCTACCAAAAAAAACTGTTTCTTAACCCCTGATGGTTCTGCTTCTCCCACCTTGCCAATGCTGCCAAGAGCAACAAATTACGCAGAAAATCAGATTTGGCCAAGCTTGGCCAAGTAAGTCGCCCGACCCCAAAACTTGGCCAACTCTGCCCCCCGCACACGCCTGACCGACCACAGAAAACACCGCTCTGATTGGTCAATTTGCCCATGTCACGTGATTGATGGGGGTGGCGCCACCTCGTGGTGACAGAGAGTGACGGTGGAGGACATGATGGAGGGGGGGGGGGGGAGACGGGGGTAAGGGGGAGGGGGTAAGGGGGTAAGGGGGTGAGGGGGACTGAACTGTCGTCAATCCTAAGTCACAGCTTCGGCTCAGCTATGTAACGGGCAGAAACATGTATACCAGGGGCGGATCCAGACGGGGGGGGGGGGGGGGGGGGGGGGAGGTCCTGAGGGTCCTGACTCCCCCCCCCTCCCTTTTGGTGGACCCCTAAACTACAAAAAGAGGGGGAATTGCCACGTGTGTACTTGCGAATGCACGCCGTTTTAGTACTTAACCTTTATGCTGACCGCCCCCCCCCCCCCCCTTCAAAGATCCTGTATCCGCCTTTGTAAACATTACTTTTACAAACATATTCTAAGTTTCTTTGCCGTACCCCCTTCGGATTTAGAAAAGATTATGTCATGGAACATGAAACAGCAATTTTAGTAAGAAATTTGCCCAAAACCCCTCAGATTTGATTAAAAACCCTTTTAATAAGCCCAACCCTGTATGCACCAATGTTAAAGTTCACCATAAAATAATTTACAAAATTGCCTCAATGCTTTTTCCACGAAGAGAGTTACACAATACAAAATCAATTAAAGCAATTTGGTTGATAAATTGCTTCTTAAATTTGTAAAATACAGCTTTATATATTGGCTTTTTTCCCATAGGAACCAAGGTTAAAGCTTGTCAGTCCAACTTATAATGTCCGACCCTATTTTCCCTGAAATACAGCATTTTGATTGGCTGGCAAACCTGCAAATCTGCCAATTGGTAAAATTTTAGAAATCATAATGCTTTATCAATACTTCGGGATATAGAAAAAATATAATTCTTGCTTTTTTTCAATAACACTACCTCTAGGGGACAAGGATGCTTTATCCATGAATTTTGTCCGACCCTTGACCAACCCTGGAAATACCCTATGTGGGATGGGCTTATTAACTTGGAACCATCAGGTTTAACTGGAAACCCCTCAGATTTACATTGAACACCTCAGTTCTTATGGATCCCCCTAGACACAGCCCTTTAATATTCCGTAGGAAATCTGTCAGGAATGGCTACATAGTTTTAGCCACCTCATCAAACATTTGGAATTACAGATTGTGTTTAGTTGGGAAATGGGGGTTGTATAAATTACTTTACCTTAGACTGACTACATGAGCAGGAGCAGTAAGCACTGACCACAATTACATTTGACCAACCCCAGCAGTTCCCCAGACGGCCACTAGGAGCGCTGACCACCGGGTCAGCGTCCCATTCACTTCCGGCCCACGTGATTGAAGCAATGCAGGTCGGGAAACAGGCCTCAGGTGGCTTGTTTCAGGCCGGTAACCAGCTATTTGAGGCCTCTCACACCCAGGACTAGGGGAACACGCCGGGAACAAGCAACTTGATAAATCAATGGTCTGGGCTCTTAGGGGGAACGGGGGAAAAGTTGGAAAAAACTGATTTAAAAGTACTTAAAAGAACATTAAACTGTGCCTTTACACCTACCACACAATTAACATTCCATTAAAAGTCAAATATGACGGACACTATTTTTTTCCTTTTGCGTTAGCCATGCCATATTTAGTTTTGTCCATACAAATATAAAACTTTCTAATCGGTCTGGGCCGTTGTCACGCAGGCATGTTTAGCCCGTACTACTTTTTGGGTCAAGTCCTTAGGGTCTCGTCATAAATCTAGAACCGTGATAGCAAACGGACTTCAGCCGATTGTTCCTGTGCTGTTCTAAATCACTGTAATTGAGAGTTGGACTTTGTTTAATTCAAAAGAATATCATCAATTGTATTATTGATGAATTGGTTTTGAACAACTAAACCATGCGACATGAAATGAAAAATGGAAATGCTTCATAAGTTCTTACACGAGTCGTTCGTTGTTTGCGAACTATTTGTATGATATCTTAAGCCACTGCAAATCATTTGCATCTAAATTGTATTTCAATTCTGGTAAATGAACGCCAATTACATATGTAGCGAAGTGAAAGATACATAAGATTTTCTGCCATTATTGGCATTTTTTCATAAATATAAATAATAATTGTGTTAAATTGATCACTAATAGAGATATGACGTTTATTCTATTAATCTATTCTATTAATACATTACTTGAAAATCTGTATGATTTAGAAGGACTAAGCCATCCTCCGAAACAGCTTATGACTACAGACATTTGATTACTTCACATTGATCAAAGTTGAGCATCCCGTATCTGTTTATCTGTTAACGTCTTGACGTCTCAGCCGGGGAAAAATCGATAGAGGACGGGACGTTTCCCCTAGGGGTACCTTCAATTACCTCCTAAGGAAACAATTAACTCTCACAAATTTCCCCTACATTCATCCTGTCGGAGTCATATGCCAGGGGTCTCTCCTCTCAAAGCACTTTAATTAGTCGCCAATCAATTAATTTCGCTAAAAGTACACAGAAAATGAAATAACTGGGCGCCTCGTACCTTCTTTGAAGTGGCCGTGTCCGGTTGAAAACCCTGCCAGCGGAGACATTGATGGTTAAAACCCTCACATATGAAATATTGATGGAGCGTTTTGGGATTGATTTTAGGTGGTGTCTCCGTCCTTCTGTCAACCAGGGTGAACCGACAATCCCTCACCCGTCTGCCAAGGCCGGAGTGAACCTGTCGGTTTTTGGGGCTCTTTTTGGGGGTTTATGGTTAAAGGGATTAATAAATCTGACGAGGAGGGGGTACCAGGAATCGGGGGTGGCCATATTTGATTTTAAATATTGCCAACCAAAAGTTAAATGAGGAGGAGAGATACTTTTCTGGGCTGCTGGGTACTAGCCATAATGTAGCCATACCTTGCCAGAAACCAGTACTAAAGAAAGTTCCCGTTTCAGGGCCCAGGGAAAATAAACTCACCCTTATATCTGAATATGGGATAAGAGTTTCACTTTTAGAGATCATGAAATAACTGCAATAAGGGAATGTTCATTGCAGAGCTAATTATTTTTCACAAGTGGCTTCTTGCCTGAATAGCCGTTGACATAATAAAGAATAAGCTCGCCAGTTCAATCATCAGAGTCATGTTTGACTGGTTCTGCCACAGGTGTTCATTTTAGTTACAGTTTGGGGCTCTCCCCCTTTTGAGTAACTGTATACCTGGACTGTCTATTTTTGCCCTGTGGGCAGACACAATGTATAGGCCCAAATAGATGTATTACTTCAATAATGTGTCAACCAAAACTCCCAACAGCTATACTTTATCTTACACTAAATTCTTGGCTAGGTACATCAGGGTTTAATGTGCCTACCAGCAAAATTAACAAAAGGGCCTGAATTAACAGCAGACTGAATTCAAAATTCCCCTGGGTTCAGAGGGTCCTTACCAACCCTAGTTGGTAGTCACTGAAACTATAGGCAAAGAGGGAAGGATGTTGCAGAATACCGACCTATAATTATGACGCCCCCCTCCCCCAACCTTCCAGAAATCCTGGACACACATGTACCGTATAGAATGTTTGTCAGGAGTATGGATATGAAATATTTCCAGGGTTGACAGTTGCCGCCCCCTAGCGGGGGTGACCGTCCAATACTGATCCCTCATCCGGGGAATTAGGACCCACCGAGGCGGAAGGGGAGTATGAGAGGGGGGGAGGGTAACCCACGGGAGGCACCACCCCCCAACCCCAGCCACCACCCCCAGAGCCAACCCATTGAAACTTTAAATTGATTCCACCAAGATTAACGACGTCCTTTAAAGATAATCCCAGTTCGTTTTATTCTCGGCAGAAGGTCATTCGTTACCTGCCTGCCGGGGGAATCTCAGTCCTTTTCTTGGCACCAACCCAAGAAGTTCCCTGAATGGGGCTATTGGTTGGGGTGTTCTTTAAACATAATCCCTTCGCCTTTTTAATCCCCAAAAGATCAATGTGTAAAAGGTGACGGCTTTACTGGATAACGACCCTTGTGGGTTTGAAATGAATATTTTACTCGGAAAACAATATGCAATTAATTTCGCTTTCGGATGATCTTGTTTTATAGAATAGCCTTGTATGGAAGGCGGAGGTATTACCATGCTGACAAAAACTAAGAACAAATCTGATTTCATTCACTTTGCAATCCCGGTACATCCTTTCTATGTGACTAATCCTCTTCACAATACATGCAGATATGTTGCGTCCTTACATAAACTGGTACATTACCGTAGGTGCAATTATTGAAAATTAAATATGAAAGGCCTTTTTATTTCGTGGTCTTAAGCTTGTTTTAGGAGGCAGAACAATATTGCACACTATCATCATTTGATGTTTACATAAAAATGTTCTGACATGCCCCCCCTCCCGATGTTTGTCTTTACACCTACTTGGAAGTTACAGATATGTGACATTATGGCTTTCCTCTCATAGCATGTATCGTTAACACTAAAAAATGCACGTGTACATTTTAGCCTGTATACCACAGCCAATTTTGATGCTGCCTTAAAATTATAAATAAAACCATATGTTTAACAGTTACTCACCTTTAGGATTACGTTTCCTTTCGATGTGGGGTCGTCGGGATTCTTGAACCAGAAAAACGAGGAGTCCTTGTACAACCGACAATAGACTCGCTTCCATTTTTCTCCCATGAACCCCTCTGCAAAGACACAAAAGACGGAATATTAGGTTTGGGGAGAATAATTGATGACATGATATACAAATGAAAAATGTCCTATGACATCACACCACCAGCAAGTCAAGACTCCACTTGACAACTGAGACTATTGTTAGTAGGCCTATACGCGTAAAGTACAACCAGAAGTCTTAACTTGCAATCTGACAAAATTAATGAAATTACCATAGAGAAATTATTAAAGAAGTGACAAGGACAGATGCAAGTGCAGAAACTTATGCTAACATTTTCGAAGCTCAACATATTCAGCCTATATCATTGGAATGTCTGTGACTATATGAATGAATCATAAATCCACATGCAGGTGTTGAGGATTCATTCCTCTGAATCTCAATAGCTCTTTATCATTAAAATGAGTCTCGTGTTGTGAGACCTGAATGTCCCGGAAGTCAGCCCCCCACGCCCTCTGGTGGCGCTCTCCGGCATTAGGCTAATGCCGGTGGCGCCCCCTACACCCCCCTACACCACATCCGGGCTTTGAGCCCAAATGTGAGAGTCCTGTTCTGCTCTCGGCCCATTCTCAAATCGCGCACGCGGCGAGAAGTCCGCGAGATTCGCCATTCAAAGAACAAGTCCTGATAAAACACTCCCGTTGCAACGGATTGTACCGGTCGGAACGGGTGTCTACTTTCACCATTTTCTCCCAGGGGAACCGGAAAGGTCACACCGGAGGAAAAGATCTGAGTGGTTTATCCACTTTGGAGACGAAAAACACGCTAAAAGACCCTGGGAATTGTTTAGGTCCTAAAAGTGTTGAACCTGAAAGCTGATACTTTTAGTACTTAAGCTCGTCTTCACTGTAAAGTACGTGAAGGTCCCCAACTCTCCCAGTTGAAGTCTTGAGGGAGATATTCCATTCATATAATTATCTTCAACAATTTGCAAAGCCGCATGCCCGGTGAAATCTCCCAACGTGTTCGACCACAACAAAGCGATAAGACATTCGACATACTGCAGCAAATTAATGGGATATGAAAACACAAAACAACCCTCCTCCTAAAGCCAGATTTCCCCTGTCACCGCCTAGCGTCTGCCTCCGAAACCACCCAACCGTGAAATAGATGGCAAAGCCTGAAAAATCAGCCAACTTGCCTTATCAACAGAAAGCAGCCAGGGGAAGCTCTAATGAAACAAAAGGTCCTTGGGTGTCTTTTTAGCTGGGCGCCGATTCTGTGACCGCTGCCTTATCTTGTTTCTACCCGACTACAGACGGTGTAGGCTCAGGTAGGGACAAAAAACGGATTGCGGTCTGTCCCCAGACTCCGTGGGAACCGCCCCACTTAATTGGTATTAGGCACGAGAGGGTTTTTAGGGTGATTAAACGGTCTGCATTTAGAACAATTGAGCGACTGAAAACATTTTCACTGACTGGCCAAACAGTGCCGCTGTCGACTCCACGGGATTATTTTAATCCTTATCGAATTGAATTCTGGTTAGGAACCAAGGTAAAGAAGGGATATGTTACTTTTATGTCTGGGTGTAGCCTAAGTAAAATCATTGGTTGGTTTTCTAATTGTCTTAAATGCAGCTGTTGGAGGCTCCTGGCTAGACGGTTTAAAAAGACCATGCATCAACATTCCCTTTTAATCATATAGGACTGATGCAATCGGTGAAAGGACTAGTGAAGGCTCGTCTTTTTAAGGCGCAATAAACGTATGGACTGGAATAAACTGCTGGTGCACAAATTTATGTAAAGTACCAGAAATAAAGTCGTTACATTTAATCCCAAAAATACGGAAACTTATTTCACAGCTTTCCATTTCTTGGTACAAAGAGTCAATGTAACTGACTGTTGTACTAATATATAATCTGATTCCTCATATCAGTACCCCTTGTATTTTGTTATGCAGAGCATAATATCCTACCATAAGAAAAACTGTTTATGTTAGAGGTGTGTACAAAAATACAATTGCTAATGTTTTTTTCAGTCACCTATTGCAAACTCCATGAAGCGTTCATTTAGAGCAGCAACCAGAACCACTCTAATCCAGGGGGCGCCACCAAACTAATGAGGGTTTAGAGCTCCCTGACAGCCTATACCCACCGCGAGGTCCCCGACTCCCCTACCCACCGCCCCAGGCCTGATCCCGTTCTAATTGGCCAGCTTCTCCCTTTACCCACCGACTTCCGCTGTAAGTCTCCCTCTGTTCCCACCGGCCTAGCATAGGTGTAATGTTAGGAAACGTAAGTGTGTTAAGCTTGAGGGGAAGTTTCTAAAATACATAATATCTGTATATCTGTATATCTGTACATATAGTATGTTATACAGATCTTTATGATATATAGTATGTTATACAGATGATTATAATGTTGTTCACTTAAAAATCATACACATTATAAACTGCACTGTCGCCTGAATTTATCTCATCACACTTGCAACATGTTAGTAGTACACACAAATGGGAATTTGGTACTGGTCGCATACACTGTAATGCCTATACGTCGCCTCTTTAGGCTTTCCTATTCCGGTCTATGCGACATGGTCATTGATTATATTGTTCACTCTGCATGCTAGTAGTATATGAAAATAAGAATTTATAGATGGTCACTTTCTTTCCATATGATCCACTGTGTACGTTTACGATTACATGAGTAGTACATGAAAATGGGAATTTGATGCCTTTCGCATCTCTTAGTGTTTCTCTTATATAGATGACGTCGTGTATACACTGTCTCTAGTGTCGCACACAAGACGTCACTTGTATAGCCAGTTCGTACTCTGATTGTCATTGTTTCAGCCATGTGTCTACTTCCATTTAGTCACTACAGGACACTGCTCCATGCCACATTATTTATTAAAATATGGGACCTACAACTTCATCCTATATGCTATTTCTTATTCACGTCTGCCAATTCTATTTAAGCTTCTCGCTGAACGGTCATTGGCCGGTCATCGAACTTTGTTTAATTAAAATTTGATTTTATATTTTTTTGAATATAAAGTGCAGAAAAAACGGCATTATCTTTCATTTCATTTATTGAATTATTAATCTTTAGGCTATCGCTTTGTCCGTATGTAAATGTGTTCTACTTCAATGGCCTGCACATCCTCCCTTCGTACTTCATGCCTAGGAATCAGACTAAACAGCAATGGGACAAAAAACATGAAAATTTAATATGCAAAACTTTGGAAGGATAGTTAACATACTTAAGGCATGATGTCTTTCTAGATTTTAAAGCTATCAATGATTTTTTTCCCGCTATATTTAGAATAAAATCTCAAAAATAATAAACGGCAATTTCGAAATGCTCAGTATGTACACTAGGGGCAGATCCAGAGCCAGTTTTCTGTCGGGGGCGGGGTCAGGGTTTTGACCCCCTTATAGAAATGAAAATTAAAACGACCAGATTTACACATATCTCCCAATTCTAAGATGCCATAATTTTCTCCTTGGTGTCTAGGGGGTCAATTGCCCCTTTTGCCCCTCCTCCCCCCCCCTGATCGGTCACTGCACACATGTTTGACCCCTTTCTGTATGGCCGTGTTGATGCATGTTCTTAATACGGGTAGATGACCGCGACAGATCATATTAATCCCCAGCATAAGGGACACATCCCCTCTACTCATTCCCCCACCCCTGTACAGACTAATCAGTGTTCATGTTTCCCTGACCCCGCCTACCCACCCCTACTCATCACTGCAGCATCTATGATGTATGCTGATTTAACGCTGATGAGTATAGGAACTTATGGTCATATAGTCTCTATAATGCATGGTGATTTAACTAAGATGGCCTCATGGTTATGTAGTGTCTATGATATATGTTGATTTAACCCTGATGAGTTCACCTACTTTTTATATGTGTTTTTCTAGTGCATGATGAACAATAAAGTTTATGTATCATTACCTTCCTTATATTAAACTGGCGTTGCTTCCAATCTTCACCAAGCCCCTCCTGTTCAATGCTAGCTACCATGGGGCACAGAGTAGTCAGAACCAGAGGCAGAGTGCCAGTTGAGATAAATGCTGGTATCTCAACTCATACATGTCACTATGAAATATAGGGTAGAACACCAGCACCCAGTGAAATGAGTGCCTATACCAATACTGGAGCCTCTCCCACAGCACCCTCAGTGGTGGCCTAATGGGTAGAACACCCGACTGTAATGCGGGGGGCCGGGGTTCGCTACCAGCTGCGGAACGCACGTGTTCAATATTAAAGATACCATTTAATGTACTCAAATGTATCATGACCATAAGGCTTATTAGACAGGGAGACAGGAACTTATGGTCATGAAATTATACTCTCTCTATACTATGTATACTGTTTTAATTCTGATGAGTATAGGTTATGTATTCTACGATGTATGTCAATTTAGCATTTGTGCATTGTCAATGCAGCCTCTATGATGTATGCTGATTAAAACGCTGATGATATGAGGGCCTTATTGTCATCTTTGTGCAATTTTCCCATCTGAGGTTGTGGATTTGTGGATAAATGAATAGAGTTAGAGAATAGAAGCCTGTGTTTCTTTTTTGTTTACTAGTCTGTTTGTCTGTGTGTGTCTTTTTGTGTCTGTGTGTCCGTATATAGTATATATAGTGTATAATTATGTCTCTGTGGGCACAGAAACAAAGGCTTGTCTTAAAAACAAACAATTTCACCAATATCAAACTCTTGCATAGAAGTTTTGTTCTCATTGCTGATACAAAACAAAACAAAAAGTAAGTTTGCGTAAAGTATGAAGCGAATGGACGCATAAACCAAGCTTATGGTGTCAAAGGGGCTTTGTGAGCAGTGTGCCGAGTGGTCGCTAGGGGGCAGGGCACGACACACTGCCCCCACCCGGGACTGACCCGAACTACGCAATGTGGCCAAGGTCAAATCAAAGTGTGATGTATGGATGACCTTTATGAGGGTCAAGGCCGATCAGACGCAGAGTTAGCATTCAGAGGCGCCGCTGGTTTTGTGTTCTGTGAATACGAAACTGTCGATACGAACCTAATCTGTCGGTATGTATGGTCCCTATGGCCTCTGTTCATGATACAGACTACTAATACAGCTTATTTTTGAAAATTGGTGAATTTGTGCTTTTTGACAGGACACGAAAAGCACAAACTCATTCCTTTATGAATATGACTTTTAAAGGGAAAAGAGGTTTATAGGATCAAATAAGCTATTCACCTCCCCCCCCCCCCGTTTTTGGTCAAAATTATTTTCTTAACATTTCTCCCATCCACCTTTCCTTTAGAACTTCGTTTATTTCACCCATGGTAGCACATCATTAGCCGAAGACAGGCTAGAAGAACGCCTCACTGTAAACGCTCAATTGCTCACAATTTACCTGATTTATCAATTTTTCTTTGTCTATTTTTTGTAATCATAACATAATATTTTCCTCAGATTGTCCTATTCCATGTTTAACATTTTCAAATATCAATCATACTGTCTGGAAGACCGGCGTTATCTGAATATGGTAAAAAAGACCTTATCAAAAAAAAGATTTAGCCGGCCCACGGTGACGTAGACGACGTCCTATTTTCTACCCCACCTGAGAGACGCTCAGGTGAGCAACTCCCACAGGTGGGGAGGTGGTCCCGGACAGGTGAGAACGGACACAGGTGAGCGGGGAAACCCGGCACAGACTATAGAGGGGTTTCCATAAAGAGCCACCTCGTGGGCGGTTTTGTAACTATATTTTTTGATTTCTTTACACCACTCCTCAGACTACAGCAGCTCTTCCCATAGAACAATGATATATAATTCAACATCACAAAAATATATTCAACATCAAAACAGCTCGTAAAAACAAAACAGACCTACCTCAACCCCTCAGAAATAAATGTATCAAATTATCAACTTTCTTGTTGTACCCATTTTCCCTCGTTCCCCATACTGCTAATAATGCATGGAAATAACAACTAGATTCCTATTGATATTTACATGATAGATTGATAGTACCACTACCAGCTGCCACACGCAGCTCATAGTTGATGATACTTGAAGATGTAATGCTTTTACAGACAAAACTGGCTTACGAGTCGTATTCCACCTTTTGATCTCGTCCACTTGTGACTAAATATTTCCTGATCCCTACCTGAAGCCGACAATAAGAAACAAACATATTTATTATATGTTTTATATCTGAAGTGCAAAGATGTGTAATTTTACAGTATAATGTATACACGCTTGATCATTATTGTAATTCACACGTCTTTAGATTTCCACTAAAGGGTTTGGTAATATTATTTCGGTTATGAATAGTGGTTCCTAAGGATTGTAATAAAGTGAATGCTTCAAAGAAAGAGCGAAATCGTTTCATTTGAAATTCATAACAGACATTGTAAAGGTGTTTATAAATACGTAAAAGAGAGGATACAGATAGTGAAGGTTCCCAACACATTGGCGGGAACTTTAACGACACCGTGCCATGCAAAATGTAACCCCCGCGGCTCCGTCTTAATCAGTTTAGCTTTCCAAGCCTCCACCGAGAAGATTTCTCTTTCCTGTCGCCTGCCACTGGTGTTTTTCCGGGACAGGATCAGGGTGCTATGGTAACAGTGACGTCATCAACGATGATCATCACTTTTAGGCCTCATGGCGTCTCCCGTGATCCTCCGCGCGCACTCCAGGTGTCGCACCCTGGCGGCAGCTTTAAACATTAATAGAGGTGGGCTATTAATAGCTCCTTGTTGGAGACTGCGCCAGAGAAAATCGGATTTTATTCTCTCCGTTCTCGAGTACTAATACTATTTGGGTATTGGATTTTGGAGGTTTTTTCCTCTACTTGTATTTAATCTGAAACTGGTGTTCTCAAACTTAATACTGGACATTGTAATGTGTGTATGATTGTTCCCATCCTTGCAGAAAATAGAAAGTAAATTTCATTCTCAGTGACCCCTTGCAGAACAACCAAACGTAAGAGAGATTCGGTTATATTATCTGTTAGTAGCTAAATAATGGTACAGTTGATAACTATATCAGGGACAAAGTTCAGATCAGGAAAAGCATTCTACGGTGTTTTGGGGTGTAAGAAATTACCCAATAGCAAACACTCCGGACAATGATACTGTTTGCTGGTACACAAACGTTCCTTGTTACAATTGGTGTTCTGGAATGGGCCAAAAAGGCCCAAAAGATAGATATTCTTATAACGGTAAACGATATTGTGTAATGATTAAGGATCGAAGTTCTCCCTACTAAATTGCTCGATTTTGGGCTAGAATTTTGAGGATTTTTATATCTTCTTTCCATAACTGTTTCAAGAAATATAATTTCAGGGGAGAACAACTACAAATCGACAGAACGACCCATCATTTCCCTGTTCCAACGCATTGCTTGTTTCCTCATCGTATTATGTGACAGGCCACAGATGTTCTTCAGCTCACCTGCCGCCTGAAAGATGGATTACTTTAGAAATGTAAGCTTCACGTGTAATTAGTGTACGATGTACATGACTGTTCTGCAGCCTTCCCCATAGTTCTGTACAGGATTGTAACTCTCGACTGACGAGTTCATAATTTGAATTTACTCTTAAACAGCTTTAAACTGAAACAAACGTTACTTGTGCATAAAATGGCTCCTAAATCCCATTCAGTTATTCACTGAGCTTCGAAAATTGCTTAGCATGTAAAGTTTTGCTCATCGTATACCTATACAGATTCAACTATAATTTGATATCAAAGGTACTGAATATCATTCTTCTGCAAAATATATAATGAGAACTAACTTCAAACCAAATCTACTTAACATCAAGTTTTATCACATATATAATGAGAAACCAGTTTAAATCCAGGTAGATTAATGTTGTTTTGCCCGCCGGTTCCCCTTGGAGGCGGTCAGAGCCCCCTGGTGGCGGTCAGAGCCCCCCCTGGTGGCCGGGTTAATTTTCCCCCTCACTGCCCGCCCGCTGGGGGGCGCTGGTCAGGTGGAGCCCCCTGGTGACCAGGACGCGCACTGCTCGGAGAAGCGGGTTAACTAGGCGGGGATCCAGGTCAATGGCCAGAACACTTACCCCATTAATTACCTACGTGTTTACGTGTTTGGGTGGATGGGACATACATGCGGAAATGGGTCAGGGATCTTCATATCCATCTGTAAAAGGGGAATGATAAACGGACCAGTTCAACTATACCAAGCTATAAGAGTATTAAAAAATCAAGGGTTCTCTTGGTTTTCAGTATCATTACACAAGGTATGAAAGATGGGATGCACATTTACATACCTCAATACCTACGTAACTCAAACAAATTGCACTTCATAGATCACATTACAAGGAGTTCTATACAATGTTATGTTTTTGTGTCAATTCAAATGAAAAGGGTCGTAACAAACGCTAGAGTCAGGATACTAATACACTTGTATTCTTGGTTTAGCGACAGTTATCAATGTTAATCTTCTTTCGATGTATGTATATGATATTTATGTTTATTCATGTCAAACGGCTTCCCTTTTAGGCTTACCGCAAAGGGCTGGTGGCTACACTGTAGGCCTACACAAAAGTGGAGGGGCACAGGTTTTCGGAACGGTGGGGTCTCTGTATAGCCCAAGTTCTAACATGTAAATGGTGTCAATGGTTCACATTCCCCCTTACCACGCCTACTACACCAATCCCCCACGTTCTACATAATGTAGGGTCTATCTGGGTCAGAACTGACTATAGTATAGGTCAGGTCAACAAGAAACAGCTCGTTTTGTGTTTTTTCTTGTGACATAGCTATAGTTAAGAGTTCTGGCTAGATATTATATATGTTATTTGATATGAAATGTTGTACATTAACAGGGCCTATACTGTCATTACACTTTGAAGATGCCACAAGAGTTGCATTTTGGTGAATTTACAAGAACATAGGAAAAGACGAACTAAAAGGAGGGGATAGAAAATCTTCAGGTTTTTGAGTTGTTTCTTGTGTCCCAGATCTACCCTCTATTCCTACACACTGTAACCGCCCGGAAGCCATCGACCAGGACCGTAGTGGTGACACCTGGTGACGACCGGCGACACCTGTCTGTCATGGCGGCCCTCTCAGGGTCAGAGGTCACCTCTAGTGAGTGGAGGCCCCGCTAGAGGTCGCCTCGATGAGTGGCACTTCCGGCCACATTCCCATGACCCTTTGCAACAGAATGGCGACTTCCGTTTTCCACTTGACAACAGCTCGGGGCGAATCTCGCGACCTCTCGCTAACGGAGGGCGAGAACCTCTCGCCCTTTTTCTCAATTCTCGCGTCAAGGTCGAATCAATGTCACTTGCCCTCCCACTTCCCGTCAGGCCGTGTTACTTCGGGGGTGACTGATTTAGGGTGGCGGACAGAACAATCAATGTCAAGGTCACTTAGCCACTGACCTTAAGGGTCATAGACGTGGACAGCCCCAAGGTCATTGGCTGGATGTTTGAAGGGCGTCATCTGGGTAATGACCTTGGTTATTATCGCCCAGTCGCCCGGTCCTTCTAGGAAAGGAACCAATAGTTTTTCATTTGAGCAGTTAGGAGATTCCTTGATTAGTTTTTCTTCTTTCCCATTTGCTCTCACAATTATGCTATATCTTACTTGTCCATGGCCTAAATTCACATGTCCTTAATTGTCCATACCCTCAATTAGTTTTAGAGCACGCTAGATTTGAGAAAAGTCCATTCTGGTTTTAATACGGGCAAGGTGAAAAACTACAGCATTCCTTTGACTGGAGACCAAGGAAAGAAAAAAAATCCCTCGTCCCTAAGCTGTGGCATGCCTCTCCCCTAGCCCCTGCCACCCAGACATGGTCTATTTAGTTAACTTTTAAAGTCGACAACCCAAGACTCCAGGAATCTACTTCCCCTGATGGCCGCTTGGTGCGTGCCGATCGGCGTCGCTGGGCCCTGGCAGGGGGTAGTAGTATCTCAGCCTTATTGCTGCCGTAATCAGCAAACCTTTCCCGCGTCTTTTTTCTCTCCCTATCAGTTTTTCAAGGTAAAAGAGACCTCTTTGTTGTTTTTTCCCTCCTCATCCACAACGACAGTGGCCAAGACGTATGGCCGGTATTTTTCCAGTCTTGACGTTAGACAATACGTCCCTGATTGAGGAGCAACTCATTACTCGCTAATGGCTGGAGCTGAGCTAAACTGCCGAGCAGCTCGCCGGCTAAAAATAGCCCTCTTTTCAGGCTGTTTAGTAGCGAGCAGACAAGGTAAACTTTGCCGCATCCATCATATTCGAAGTGAATATAAATGGGCGTTTTTCTGGGGCGTTATTCATCGGGTTCTCCCTGTCTACGTGCTGGTGAATCGAGGAGGTGGCCAGCCTCTGGGATCAATCTAATCCCACTACCGACCCTCTAACGGGTTGTGTAATTGGTGATGGTGATCAAAAGTCTGCAGTCCACGTTGAGCTATTCTTTAGAGATATAAACAAATATCACATCCTGTTTATTCATGATAAAATTCACAGGTTTGTAGGTATTATTCCAATGCGTAAATGATATTTTAAAAATAAAATGAACTATTCACTCTACTTCAAATCTAACCCCTTAGCTCGAACCAGGAGTCATTGACGGCCGGATTACATACCGTTAAGCCCCTTACCCACTAGGCGATCTGTATCTAGTCCGCCGACTGATCAGTAAAAATCAACTGATGATTCTGCACGATATATTGGCCAATTTCTATGGCAATTCATATTTAAAGCAGTGGGCCGATTCATAATCGCTGAAGTGGGTATTGGGCGTTAGGAAACCTCTCAAGGGATGGGTCCTATATTTACTATGAGTGAGTTTGGGGTTGGGGGGTTGGGGGGAGGGTCCGCATAAGTATAAAGGCTAAGTGCCAAAACGATGGACGTTCATCTGCGTCTCCCTTCTTTGCCTAGTTCAGGTATGGGCCATCTCCCATTCCTGTTTATATGACCAGGTCTATATAACATTGCTTCAATATTTTATAAGCAGAACTGGAATAGAATAAGACAAGTTTTCTTTGAAAACACATTATTATATAAGTATCTTTATCAACAGAATCAATGTACGTATGACCGATTTCTATCCATACTACGCGATATCTTTCCATGATACTATAAATGGCACTATAATTATAGGTTCTATATTAAATCAGACCTGACAAGTATGGGTTATCACATTACTGTGTGAGGTATCGGTAGGAACAAAAATAGTGCGACACAAATCATGACACTCGCCTATCATTCCGGGTCTATTCTGAAATACCTTTCTATATTCAGGAAAGGTTATCATGACTTGAGGTTATTTCGGGGAATAAAATGGTCGTATCCTAGCAACAGCCACCAGTCACTCTGATTATAGTCACCTTGCGTTCTTGGTCATTCTTTTCTGTTGGTGCAGATTTTCTATTTCAAGCAACTCATTTGTTATTTCTTTTAAAGATTTTTCTCTGGCTATCAGTTCTATGTTCCACTCTCAATATTTTTGTGGTACAATATTTGTAACCTGCGCGCACGAATTGGACTTCAATTTTTATCTTAGAATATCCTGCTGGAAAGTAACTTTTCTATATACTGCTTATTTGCGCAATTGCATGCTACACACAACTGGAGCCCGTGGAAAAGTGATATTTCCATGTACTACTTAGCCACTCCTTAACTTACATATTTGAATAATGAATTAAGTCTTTCAGGTTTGCTAATAGCCTTAAGCCCCCCCAGACTGAACAAAGATTTAATTTGCCAACAATTTGCCTCCTGATGACGTCAATAATGGATTTCCCTTATTGGAAAAGTTGCTAAACTAAGCACATAATCATATAGAAGGTCAGACAAACTCAGGGGATTTTCAATTTGATCCAATGTTATGTACACAATTGGAATTTTATAAATTCATAAGCAGTCCTACTAAGCGCTTCAGAGAAGAAGTGCACGCCGGTCTCACTTCATTATGCTATCAAAATTCATAATTCATTAACATAAAATAGCATACAATACATACAATAGCTCGTCTAGGGAAAATTTGTACATTCTGGCAACGTTTTCTCCGTTACAAGTTTGCTTATGATTATCCCGGAAAGTTTTTCTGTTAGATCTAGGCGAATGTTGGAAGCAGCATAACTGGTCGCCCGACCTCCCAATATGTCCTATGTGACCTCTTATATGGTACGAGAAACATTCACACGCCACAAACAGGGACCTAATATCCTCCTACATATTACACCTCCTTTGACGTGGCTGACCACCCCACACCCCTCTGACCACCTCCTCAGGTGACTGACCAGTGCGGGGGTCACCCCCCGGCCCCCACCTGACTTCAAAGGGTCAGGTTGGCAGTCGGCTGAGAGGGGGAGCCACTCAAAGGGGAGGCCGAGCTGCTCCGAACTACGCCGAGTGGGTCCGAAGTACGCCCGAGCTGCTCCGAGTTAGCCCGAGCTACTAGGAACTCCGCCCGAATGCCTCCGAGTTAAGCTAGGGCTAGTATTCCACTAAGCGATTCAAGCTCCAGGGGCGTAGCCAGCCCTAAAGTCAAAGGGGAGCTCCAGGTAAAATCTAAGGGGGTTCCCACATTTTTGGCAAGATTTCTTATATTTTACTTATATTTTGGGAAATTTAAGGGGGTTCCAGACACCAAGGAACCCCCCTAGCAACGCTACTGAGCTGCTGCTCGGTAAGAATTTGCTAATTTCAGACTTTCACCTGACTTTTAATAGAAGCCATATGCTACATAACATTGGAAAGAGAATTTAAAAGCCGTTCTAATGATATAAAACATGTCCTTATTCAGCCCTCATGCATATATATGCCCAATGGCGATTACTGAAATCGGGAATAAAATCGGCTCGTGGAATCCAGCCTTCAGCCCGAGGTGCTCCGAGCTTCTCACATAAACTTCCTGGTCTCCCGTGGACCGTGAGGGGTAATGAAGTGTAGGGGTACATCTAACGAGGGAGGGGCTCAGAGGTAAGGTGGTGGCCAGCCAAGTCAGGTAAGGCCGAACTTTGGGGAACTTCATAGTAGGTAAGACTATAATATTTTTGTAATAAAATCTATACCTTCATGGGCTGACCATTGTTAAAAGGTTCTTGTAGAAACCGTTTTTGCTCCTCTCAGAATTTGCCTCTAATTTAGGCTCCTTTGCGTTATGAAGCAGCGCGTGCATATCCAACACTGAAGAAATTGTATACATTGCAACTTATGAACAACCTTTGGCCTACAGCAGTGGTTACAGCATTAAATTACAATCTATTTGCACGTGGCTGACGCTGAACATCCAAACGAATGTAAAGTCTTTCTTTGAAAATCTAGAATAGTAGGAATCTGCTGAGAGTTTATTTTGGTAGACCCGATAAATGATAAAAACTGTTATCAATAGACTATGGCTGCATCGTCACCATCCCAAGGGCAAACCTTCCCATGAGCCCTCGCGCGACCTGCCGGGGGGCAATGCGCATGCGTGTCGACAGGGCTTTTTAGACGGACTTCCGGTCGTTTAGCGACCGGAAACTGCACCTACAGAACTCAGAACGAGGCAGAAATATGGTCACGTGACCATATTGGAGGGCGACGGGTGTGTGTTAAACAAGTAGAAGTGGAGTTCTCTGAATCTTATCATTTATGAATAGCAGTATCTGTTGGACGAAAAAGACAATCATCATGGACTTGTTCAGGGTAATGAGGCTTGAAACCTACTGGAGGTGGCGTGCCCTCAGTTCGTTCGTACATTTCTACATCTGCTACCTTTATTAATTTGTTAAGTCCAGGATTTTTCTCACCATGTACAGCTTTTCGTTATCAGACTGTAACAATCTGTAGCCGCCAAAGCGTCCTTCTTTATACCTTAATCGTGAGGGGTGAAGATTAAATACAGATAGGAGTTTTATCATTTAGTTTATGATTTAGCAGTTGCTAGATGGACGACTTGACGGTACACGTGCTTCAGGCACGCGATAGTGTCTTACTCATTTGTATAGACCTTCTGCAGAAAAGAGCACGCGAATACAATCTGCTCACCATAAACATATTAAGAGACAGTTTGTCTGAAGTACATGAGTTTAAGATATAAAAATTGTCTGAAACTAAGCAAAACATGAGACAATGCGACGTGCATTGTGACATGAATCTGGGAGTGTATGCGACGTCACTTTTATAGTGAACAGTGTGTACATAACGTCACGTAGGCCCCCTATATCAGATAGATTATGTACGTGACAAGTATCAAAGTATGTGACCATTAATTGTCGCGTATAAAGTGGATCATAAGAAAACGACACAACTGATGCATCTATAGACTCGCATGTCCATATACTACTTACTTGCCTTGTGTATAACAGAACAATTGTCAAGTATGAATCGAGAAGCTAAAATAAGCGGCGTCGTAAATGTACATAGGCAGTAAATTTTACCCAATATTGCTATTAATTATAACTCTCACGATATAAGCGACATCGCGTATACAATGACATGACCTGCTTCAAATGCTCAAGTCTATACTACTTACAGCCTTGTCGTGTGTATATATATCTTAGTCAAACAGTGCAAATAGGGGTCCTATAGGCAGTGCCCTCTTAACGGGATATAGTAATGTACATGTAACGTGATTTCTCCCGGAAAGATTTGGAACTCAGAAGCGTTTGTCATCAAATTGTAATGTTGGTTTTAAGATTATTAAGACGATCAAGGCACAGTGATTCTTTGAGCTCTTTCAACGTCCTCCTCAATCTCCCCCATGTACGGCGTCTAGCATCCATTACGCCGTGTCCCTACCCCAGACGTAAATCGTCCTGTCCCTATTCCCTAAGTGAGTTATCCCGATAAAACAATTCGGTCATCCATCGTCCGCCCGGCCTTGGTAGACAAGGGGACATTTGTTTAAAGGGCCGTGACCGTGGGTAAGTGGCACGTGCCGAACGGAAGAAGGTTTAGGGTCTACAATACAGGAGAGGTCTCGGGAGTTTCAGATACTCCAGCATCGTGTAACGTAAATGTAATGTATTTTTCATCTTAGCTTTAAGACATACTTACAGAAATTCTTCGTTATGAAAACATACAATTATGTAGTAATGTTGCTATATCACGAATGACCACTTGGTACATTTTCCCTAATCTTGCCGTCAATGTATCTTGAAATCCCTGGTTCTGCAGAAGACCACAGGTAGCAAATATCTAAATATTTTTTTTTTTTATAAATTATCCATTTATCATTAATGTATTAATCACTTTATATTTTATTTGTTTGTTTGGATATGTTTGTGCAGCAAGTGAATTTATGGGATAAGAGAAACGTTGTTTACTTGCTTAACCTCTCTATTACCTTCACACATAGTGCCTTGCTAGTAGGGCATGTAGGCCCATGTTCATTCACTACATTCCATCAGCATGATGTGAGCTATTTCAGTATATTCCCCTGCACCAATCAGTGCCCTGGGGGTGACGTCATCTTACGTCGCAGCCAATCAGAACAAGGCTTACAAAGAACATGGTAGGTACTTCAACAACCCACTATGACGTCACGGTCTCTGACGTCAGTAGGGGCAGCTAGGTTCCGGCGATCACCAAGCCGTAAAGTTAAAGCTTGTCGAGAACTATCTAATCTGTCGAGCCTAACGGTGCACTCGTGTTTACAACTTTGAAGTTGATGTGGACAATCTTGGCCTAGCGATTACTGCAGTAGATGGGAAATAGATCAATCATGTAAAGCTAATAAGCATACGAAATTGCTATACGTATACTGTGGATTGAGCCTGGATAAGTGAAATATAAAGCTATTGTGTCCACCAGGATATAGGCCTAACTCAAAAGAGCATCGATTATGGCAGTATCATTGTATCTTTATTTAATAAATCAGTCATATAGGCTATAGGCCTATATTATTTTCAACATAACGGGAACACCAGAGTGACCTTCAGTGGCTTACATGGAATAGAAGCAAATGTAAACGCGTCGCATCTGGGCCAGAGTCTTGGTGAAATGCAAAACTGGAACATTTCTTTCCATGCCAATAAATGCAGAGTACTTTTGAACTGAGAAATCTTGTTCTTATAAAGTTACTACCTAGTGCAAAGCTGTGCATCGTAGAAAGGTAGCAGGTTATGGGCCCGGGTTAAAGGTCACCCTCGGAAAGGAAATTGCCAATAAACTTGAGGACAAATTAACATTGTTGTTCGAAGAAAGCAATGTCAAATGGATTATTTTTCAATTTGTGTGCTATAAAGGTGCCACATTCAAGGTGGCTTTGGCTGGGCGAAGCATGCGATGGGTGGTGGCGGTGAGGTGGGAGGAAGGGGGGACTGTCCAAGCGAGTGACAAAACGGCCAATACGTGGCTGCTGGTCTCGCGCGGCATTCATTAGATGCTTCAATAACCCACCAGTCACCAGCGACCGACCGGTGCGCCACCTCCCGGCGGCGGGCGGCACTATCCGTCACGCTGCGGGGGGTCCATTACCAGCCAATCAGAGGCCGCCGTTGCCGCGCTCTGCGGGACAGGGGCGGCCGTCGTCGTCACTTCCGGCTTATCGCACCTCGCACCGTCCCGGCATGCCGCTCGTGGCCTTAATGATCTGGGACTTCCGGTTATAGCCGATCTTCGCCAAGTGCACCTATTATCGCCACCATGGGTCTTCCTCCGCTGCCCTATGCCCTTCGGGTTCAGCCCAAGGTCATAGGACCTTTCCTACTTACCTATATACCTTTTGACCCTCCCTTAAGTAGCTCTTTATAGTCTTTTATGATGGTAATTCTCAAGTACTGCAATGACTAAAACAATACAAAGAGTCCAGAGAAGGTGGGGGGGGGGTGTCCAGGAGCTAGGTCCTGACCCTTTTGTCTGGTGAATAACAAAAAAAGATGTGCCAAATATCTAAGACAAAATGTGATAGATAGGCCATTTTTCTTGACCCTAAGGTTTTACCACAAAAAGATGCCCTTTCACTTCAATAATCATAGACATGGGCCTATATCTGGAATATAGTCAATCCAATGTCCGTTCATAAAGTAAATGTATTCTATGTATTATGGGAACTTCTCAGGGAGATCTTTGCTATCGGGACAATACTAAATAACACAGTCAGCCCTCAGGCCTCAGCATTCTCTAGACAAGTATACCAATCAATACTGGCACTGTCACTGTCCTTGTCACTGTCACAACCCGCCCATTTATTATTAATCCCTTACACTGTCAACTGTCAGAGGTCTAATTGCGGAGAGACAGGCGGCGCTGTCACCAGCAGGCAGACCCTCCCCTCTCCCTCCACATGCCCCTCTGATGAGTGGATACCGGCCCCTGGGCCTACACCAGTTATGCAGGTTCTACCATCTTGCTTGTTCATATTTCTTTTACCTAAAGTTTACTTATTGGCAAAAGCATTTTCTTATCGATTGGTAAATCTTAATAGAATCATTTTTAATGATTCTAAATCATTTTGTATTAAATACCAATGAAAATGATAACATTTTAGAGTGGCTTCACAAACTAGTCTTGGAGTAAAAGCAATGTACAATGTACTTCCGGTTTCTCCGCAGTCTGCAGTGAATTAATTGGCCGAATTGAGACTCCATGGGCCATACATGGGCGACCTTGAATTCCTAATTAAATGGTAATTTATTTTTTAAATTTAACGTTTCTCTAATTATATTTTAATATTGAGATAATACTCATTGTGGTTAAAGGTAGTTCTAGGGCTTCCTCAATTTGTAATTGCGCACATGCTGCTTTACTTCTTGGAAGGGGTTCCGGATTCCAGCAATTTAAAAAAAACACTAAAAAGGTTAATTTTTTCTGAAAGAGGGGGCCCCTTGTGACCGTAACACGGCAATAATTGGACAGTTTGGCTTTGAGACATTTTAGTGCCTTGTAAACTTCCAATAATCAGAAACAGAGCCAGTTTCCCATCTGAGCAATGTCTCTGATGCACCTTTTTGTCTCTCCTTTCTTTCTGTATTGTTTTGCAATGCCCCTTTGATGGAAAAAGGCTACTAGATGACCCAGGCCCCTGGGTTCAGCTTCAAACGTGATGAGAGGTTAAAAAGATGTTTGTCTGGACATGAAAGGGCGTTACAACACGATCATCCAAACGTGACAGGAGGTTAATACAAGATTGTCCAAACGTAAAGGGTGGTCAAAACACGATCATTCAACATTAAGGGTGTTTAAAACACGACTGTCTAAACACAAAGGGTGTTTTAAATAGGATTGTCCCAACGTGAATAGGGCTTAAAACAGGATTTACAAACTTGACGAGTGGTAAAAACATGCTCTTCCAAATGTGTAGAGGAGTTAAAACACGATTGTCCAAATATGAAGGGTAGTTAGATCTAAATCATGATTGTCTAAATATGAGGGGTTGTTAGAACGTGATTGTCCAAACTTTCAGACATTTTGGCGTACACAGGCATTTGGTTGTTACCAGAAAATGTATTTCCAAGCAATAATGATGAGATATTGGCATGTGATAACCAACATATTTCTAGTTTCAGTTAATCTATTGCCCCTTTCAACTATAGCAACTACGCAATAAGCAATCTGGTTTTGCCTGGCAGGTCCCATTTTCCCATAAGTACTTCATCATTTGTCAACCAAAACAATTTGAATTTTTTGGTTGAGCTTTACTACAGTTTCGGAAATAAAAACATGTTACATTCATTGGTCACAGTTGTACATTGGTACACTGTTTATTGCACACAGAGTTCTGTGAAAACTTCGGAGTTATAAATAACCCCTTTATTGTTTTGCTAGACGTTTGGTCTTCGGGGCATAACACCGACTGGTTTGAATCAGCCCGGAATCAGCTCTCCCCACAGACATGTAAAACACCCATCTATCTACTTAATATAACGACCTTGTGCGACCTTCAAACGCTGGGGTCTCTTAGGACAGAGGCTGTTAAGTTGACTCAGGCTGATTTTATTTGAAACAGGTCATTATTAAAAGATATAGCCTGTAAATTGTTCAAATGCACAGTACACCAGCCCAATCCCTCTCAACCTTGAAGCCATGCTTTCGTCGGTGACAATTTGATACATTGTAACTCTCTGATAAGCACTCAAGTTCATGACGTGACCAATAACGTCCCCAGTTTAGGCCTATGTTCTAACATCACAAAACAAGTCACCGACAATGCCGTCGCTTGTGTTAGGGGTGGAGCCCTTAACATTAGCAACACACAGACGATACCGTGACTTTAAGGACACCAGGAGTCTACACTCACACCACTAATAGACTACAATGGGGATAACAGGGGCTCGACCAATAACGTGCTTACAAAGAGAACACGTGATCTCATTTATCCACTGGTACCAGTGGGGAAGGCGTAGGGCGCGGGCTGCGGCTTTGGAACCAGCGAATCTCATTTGCCACCTGCTGTTCCCAGATGGCGCCTCTATTGTATTTCCAGTCGGTCTGTAATTTCTTTTCTTCGGTTGCTTTGTGGGCTTTATTAGGCTTGCAACTTGAGGGGCAACTCTTTAATGAACTTTTCTTTGCACTTTTTGCAGTCTGATTTATAGCTCTCCCTTTTCCTGAGATGGTGCCGCTCCCCGTGTAACCGGTCACCCGTAGCCAACGCCGCCATTTGCATTAGAAGCCGATGCGTCACGTAACGACTGCTCTCATTGGTCCAACGCATTGCGCCTGCGCACTGGAGCAGACGACGGGGCTATCGTTAGCCTGCAGGAGGTTGCGGCTACAGTAACCTTGTCGCCGCGCTCGAGTAAACCAGTTAGTGGAACCTGCAGACAAGCTTTAGCGCGGCCGCCATCATTGGATAGAGCTAATTCCGTAGCGGAGGCGCGCCATGTTTGATGGGGATATATTGGACAGACAGAAAAGCTCTTAGGTACGGGGTAGACGGGCCCAGCCCTGATTTACCCCATTAAGGCCTAAGGGCTGGGAGCCCGGCCAGGGTTACCTATAGGCACAGGGCTTTCTAAAACTAATACCAATCCCGGGGAAAATAATTAGAGCGGTGGGACCATTGGGTAACGGTATGGGGCGGGTTCTGCAACATCTGATTGGGAGAGTATTACTATATCTAAAGAAGCTGCAAAGTTTGTTTGTGTGGAGCTATTTCCAAGATAGTTGACAAATTCATTATTTGAAACCTTTTCTAATGATTTGTGAACCATACGGATGATCTAAATGTCTCACACTGTATGGCCAGCTAAAAACCTAAGAACCATGCATAGGCTATACTGCAGTTGGTTGTATTTAATCAGCACAGGATTGCAATGAATTAATCCCCACAGGATTGCAATGAATTTACATACAAGGTAAATTCATAAAGTGTTTCTCGTATACATATCAAAGTATGAGGAAATGGTGTCGCTGTTTGTGTTCGTTTAGTTCCAGGGCAATAATTTCCATGTTATGAGCAATTTACATTTTATTTGAGCCTTTATTAGACTTTGCTTAGAAGGTACATGCAATGTACATTGATTGATATAATTTTCTCATCAAGCAGAACAGCACTTCACTTCCCTCTCCAGCCCAAATAATCTCATCTTCTGCAGCCAACCATGAGTCCCCTCTAAGCCCTCACATAAAACCTAATGGTCAATCCATGAGGTCAGTTTGCTCTTAAAACTGGCCGTAAAAGGCAGGATCCCAGGGTCCAGCGTCTGGTCAAGGTCCCAGCCACTCACAGGCCTGATAACATATCACCAAGGCAACGTCCTGATCAGCCAATCACAGACTGGCTTACAACGCCAGCGTCTCTAGGGCCAGATAACAAATCGCTCGGTCAGGATCCCCATCAACCAATCGGAACCGGGCTTAGATCGGGACCCCCCTCCTCTGCTGAAGGGGTGTCCCATTGTGACGTGTATCCTGATTGGTCAGATCATTACTCCCGTCGTACAAAGTGGTCCTCTCCCGATAAAACGACGCTAAACTAGAAGGATGCTATAGTAAACGAGTGGTGCAGGTAAACCCTTAACCATATAGGAAAACATACAAGCCTCATTTATGTCTTTTGCCGGTAACTTTTGCATGTGAGGGACTGCACCCGATATGCAAATTAGAATATAATACAAAATCCACATTTATAGACAACTAATGCTTACTTGGGTAACTTGTGGTGTTGTACTTTTTTATTAGAATCCAGTGATTTTTGAATCCAAACTTTACTTTTCGTGACCTCACTAAGGGGGCAGCACTGCTGACGTGGTAATGTGATGAAATGTACACAGGGGAGCACTGATGGGCAAGCCCGGATAACTGCTATCTATTTTTAGATCTGACTTTGCTGCCTCCTGGTGGCAAAACTGGGACCTCCTGCTGCGTCGGTGACCTGGCCGCCCGAAACGACGACCATTTTCAGACAGCACATCAATTTTGGGGAGAACCAAGCCATTTTCAGACACCATGATTCTTTGATGGCAATCAATGGCCGTTTTGAGACAACCCAGCTGGGTTTTTTTCAATTTCGGAGGCAATCCGTGGCCATTTTGAGACAACGTTAAATGTGCTGTTTGGGGCTAATTTGACTTAAAGGGACTTGCTGTAACATGATTTACTACAGATTATATACATGTACTACTTTCTATTATCTATAGTGAAGTACAAAGTACAGGAGGTAACCATGCATAAGTTTCACATTTTATTAAAGTTCAAGTTGTTATTCACAAACAAAAAGGCGTTAGTAAATAAATGTAAAGAAACCGTAGCATTTTATTTTCTATGTGGGGAATAAACTCAATGTTTATTTCTTACCAGTTTAACCCCTTGCGTCATGGCACGACTGGCAGTACCTGCTTGTGTGATGGCCCATGAGTATCTCCACCTCTTTCAAGTAGCATGAAAGCAACAATCTCAACCTCCCGTTATCCCTGCCTCCCCTCATCTTCTATTTTTAACAACATCCCTGATCCTATCCAGCACCCCTCCCTCCCTTCATGTTACCTATTCGGTCAAGGTTCTTCCTCCTTTCGCTCTTTTTGATCTCTTTCTCGCTCCTTCTATAGTTTTGGCGGGAAAACGTCGGATTACGGAGATCTAAACCTAAATGTCGTCTGCCTGTGATATAGAAGCGACATCATCCATCACTGATTGTTGCTTTCGGTGATAGCACTCTCCAAGCAGATTCTGGGAGGGATACCTCCAATCAGGCATGCCACACAAGGATGTGGCCTCTAGACATCAGGTTGTTTTGTTGAGGGGTCTTCCACTAAGTACGTACATACATTTACAAAAATTTCAGACCTCTTCTCCCACCTCTCCCCCTTGTTGCCTATGTACTTAACGGAAAGCCCCTTAACAAATACAGGCTGTAGATGCACTTAGCAATTACTATTGCCTTGGAATGTACAGGCTTATGTCTCGTGCTAAATGCCTCGCGCTAAAATGGGTAAATAATCAGATAATAATGATTGCTTCGTACCTCCTTAGGCTGAACTTTGCATATCTGTTTAGTGGCGTCAATGGTAATGTAATACTTATAAATACGATCCCTATCAAGGAAACACTAAAATTATCTTCTAGAAAAGATGCCAGGGAACGAAATGAGCTGGAGTATGTTACCATTCTGTTTTTGGTTAATGGGCTTACAGTCGGATATGGTCACATACACGCCATCTACTTCTGCTGTTAGACTCGTAAACAACCTAATCTGTGTATATAGAACGATAACCTAGAGACAATTACACGATGATCTATCATGCTCTATATATATAGGCCTATGAAGTCTCTTATCTGCATGCCGTTTCAATCTCAAACATTCACAAAGTAAGTGCGTCTGACTTTAAATTTAATTTCATTCAGAAATATCTCGTTAAGGTTGGACATGTGATTTCTCCTGGCTCACGCGCACCTAAAAAGGTGACGTCACGGGGTGGTCAACTGCACATGCGCGGTCGTCTCCGCGGAGCATCCGTCAGCCCGGCCACCTGACGGCCAGTCGGCGAAACGCTCGTTTGTCAAGCTCCGCGTCCAGTCACGTGCTGGTCTTACGTGATCTCGCGAGATCCCGAGGCCGTAAATCACCATAATTTCATGTCCCACCAGGAGTCCGAGGACGTTAGAAGGTCGGGCGAGTGGGAGCGAGTGGCGGGCAAAAAGCACCGGCCCGACCACGGGTATGAGAGGCAGGTATTAGCCGACTTTTCCCCGGCCATTTTTTGTGTGTCATACATTACTTGTGGCTCTGGCGCAAAGAGCTTTCAATCATGTTGCCCTATACTTTAAAGCTGACTTATGACGTCATGGGAAGTAATATATTTCTAAATACGCAAAAGCTATTAATCAAAGGACATGCCATCACAGAGCTATCATAGAGCATCGTTATAACTAGCACATTTGATCCAATCCTTCTATGAGCCACATAAGGTACATTAGAGCTACAGCCTGCAACAGCGAGTTAGTATAAAGCCCTAACGCCACCAGGCGATTCTAACGGGCGACATTTGGTAACGTATGACTGTTCCCCAATAATATGGCATACAGCATGCATCCTACATATAATTTCAAATAACATCTAATAACCTTTCAAATAATACTTCACATGTGTATACTTTACCTCTATTCACACTGTCGATTTAGGAAATTGGCAGTAAAAATCGGCTAGTGCTATACAGCCTGAACGTCAACATACGCCCCTTTCCCGCAGACCTCATGTCCCCAGCCCTGTCTACTAGCCCCAGTACACCAGACCGGACCTATAACAGACAGAGTAGACACAGATAATACAGCCCGCGACATGCACGTGCTTCCTCGGTTATCCCGCTTCCCCCTCACCTTTCAGACTTAATTATTTGTAAATCCTCTGATGTATTATTGCGGAAGGCTGCCTCCCATACCCCTCTCGCAGACAGGGACCGGGAGACCCAATCTCTCATATCCAACATTAATAGAGGAAGCGGTCCACGGATAATTGCCGCGATTGCCTCTGACAGGAAGTCAGTGCCCGGCGCGCATGCGCGGGTCAACACTTCCACCGGAAGCTGCACGGGGGGAGATGCGCACGAGATGGACGGTTGACAGGACTTGCCGCTGGGTGGCGCATTAGTATCGCCATCTAGCGGGGCCCGCAGGGGCTGATGGGATCGTGACCCAGCAAGTCACGTGTAGTGCCGTGATTTCACGAGAAAGGCCGAGACTGGCCCGGTCTAAGTGGGAGGGCGCCCAGCTGACTCTCTGCAGGGCCTCTGGCCATCTACGTCAGTCTAGTGACATGCTAATTCGAAAACAGGTACAAGGAGCTTAGGGATGTGACTAAATTCTAAATAAAAAAAGGGGGAGGAGTTTCCATTGAAACAATCAAAACAATTATTTTGTAGTTTCATTTTTAAGTTAACTTTGTTATAGATGTTCCACTTTTTAGCGAAATATTAATGTATCACATTGAATAGGGGCATTTGGACCACCCGACCCTACTATAGGGTTGGCTGGTGGTTGGTTGGTTGGTTATTGGGGTTTAACGCCGTAGCAACATCTAAGGTTATATCACAGCGAGAACAAGGTTTGACAGTTCAGTCAATGATGATTGTATCTATGGAATGAACGGATCTATGAGAAGATAGAGACCATACCCCTACACATTTACCGAGGCAGGTGTTATTTAATGTGCAGGGTCCCATAGGCAGGGCCCTACACACAACAGCCAGTGGGCCTTTGATATCCCTGTCGTTGTCACAGGGAGACATGCAGAGGGGAGCAGTAGCCAGCCCACCTCAGCCCAGACTTGAACCCGGGCCGCCCGCGCAACAGATGGACATTCTAACCACTACACCATCCCGCATGCCTATTGGCTGGTGGTGGTAGGGGTGAGATCTGGGTGGGGGTATGTATATATACCTACATATAGATAATAGATATGGTCTATCACCGGGAGCTACAAACTGCCTAACCTCGAAACCCCACACATTCTAACCTTAGACCCCCCTGTCATCTAACCTCCAACCCCTACATCCTCTAACCTCCAACACCTACATCTTCTAACCTCCAACTCCTCGGCTGTCTAACTTCCAACCCTCTGCCGACTAACCTCCGACCCCCTGCCGTCTAAACTCCGACCCCCTGCCTTCTAACCTCAAACCCCTCTGCTGTCTAACCTCAAGGCCCTCTGCCATCTAACCCCAAACCCCTCTGCCATCTAACTTCCAACCCCTCTGCCATCTAACCCCAAATTTCTCTGCCATCTAACCCCAAATCCTTCTGCTGTCTTACCCCAAATCCCTCTGCCATTTGCCATCAAACCCCTGAACCTTCTAACCTTAAACCCCTCTGCCGTCTAACCTCCAACCCCTCTGCCGTCTAACCTCCAACCCCTCTGCCGTCTAACCTCCAACTCCTCTCCCGTCTAACCTCCAACCCCTCTCCCGTCTAACTTCAACCCCTCTGCCGTCTAACCTCAAACCCCTCTCCCGTCTAACCTCAAACCCATCTGTCGTCTAACCTCCAACCCCGTTTTCCCAGAGCTTCAGACAAACAAACAGGGTTCTGGTTTTCTGGTTTTCATCTCTGACGGTGACACAAAAACCTTTGATCCTTCAGCACTAGATTTATCGACAGTCCTATCTTCCCATCTTTGATCCCTTTTTCAAACCCAACTTTAACTTTGAGAGTTGCACCACAATCCTCGTAAAAATTGACTACGACTTTCATTATTATTAGGAATTTGGTGTTTTTATGAAATGTGTGTGGAAAACCCACCTTGAAGAGCGTAAAACAAACAAAGTTTCCCATACAACTTTGAACAACTGTTTTATGACAGAACTGACCTCGACATTGCCTGGTGTTACTAAGACCTTAGAGACCCAAGGTAAAATACATGTAAAACCAACCGGGGAGGGGCCGATGATTTCTTTATCATACCCGTGCAACATCATTCTTAAGTTAAATTTCAAAGCTCAGACTCACTGAATTAAGGGAACTATTTCCCTTTGCTAGAACTACTTTCCTGTATCATCCTTAAGAATGAAAACACTTTGGTTTATCACCCTGCCTGTCTCAGTGATGGATTAAACCACTAAACCGGGATTCCCATAAGGTATGATAAAAATTCAACCCGAACCCAAACCTCTCATTATGTGGTTACATTGTGCACTTCACTGGCTACCTGCCTACTTTAGTTCCCAGCCAGACCACCAGGGTGGTTACCAGTCCGCGTAGACCGGGCTGGTCAATCGGGCGTCGGTCACCATGGTAACGGGACGTCGTCAAGGTAATACGGGATGGGAGGGTGGGGGGGGGGGGGGCGGGGCGGAGCTGACCAGTGGTCATCAGGGGTCAGGTCAACTTTAACTTTGACCTATATCGACAATTGCATGCACTGTCATGATGTACCAATGTTACTATACATTAATACCATCTGAACAGAATCGAGAATATTCAATTTGTAACCGATTGGCAATATTCTCAGATCTATAATGTGTGTTTGATGGTTATATTAATTCATTTGTGTAAGTAACAGGTATTCAATTAATGGTCAAGACAAGAGCCAAACAGGTAACACATTCCTAACCAAGGCCGCATATCAGACAGTGAATTAACCTTTCTTATTCCTATGGGGGGGGGGGGGGGGGCACGTTCAACAATGGTTCTAGTTTTACATGCATTCATGACATTAGTCCGTAAACCTATTGTAATATCTTCATTCTATTAGCCAATTTAATGTATTTAGGAGTGGGGAAGGGTTGGTTCGTATGCTGTGTCCTTTACTGACCCCTCTTTGGGACGCTGGCAACAAAAGAGTAATAACGTTGCTTTCAATGTAAATTTCCGGCTAAAGAATCCTTCCTAATGTCCGTCAAACAATGAGACATTGTCTTCGAGCTTTAACCTAAAATCAGATATTACTTTCTTTTGTAATTGCCATTACCTGAGAAGAATGAAGATCTATTCCCCTGGAGCTGCAGCAGGACATCCATCATCACAATAAGCACGTTTGTAACTGGTCGAACAATGGACGCTTCTGGTCCATGCATCGTTTTTCTTCTACTCATACGGTTTTTATGTTTCTACAATCTCGTACGGCAAGATTCGCTATGTAAAAGTACGCAGTCTACAGCTGTCACGATAAAACATTACTATACTTTACAGAAAAGTGTTTGTTGTATTGTCCGTGGCGCGTAGCATTATGGGACGTAAACAGTGAAAGATGGTTTTGTCAAATCATGCACTGTTTGCAAAAATCCAGCATAACAATTTCACTCACTTCTGATCATTTTTGCAGGCTGAAAATCTCAGGATTTTTATATGCAAATTTGTATTTTCTAGACCTTTTTACAGAATTAGAATGGGCCCAGTAGAACAGCCACAATTTACGAGCAAATCTGTGGCAACAGCGACGTCCTTTTTGCGAGACATTGAATGATTTCACTATTTCATTATGCGACGGGCCACTGCAGCCATATAAAAACATCCCCCATGTGAAGTCAAACTCTTCTAATCTATGCACATTATTTGAGTTTACACACAGGAGCACTAATACTACTCTGGAGGACTGATATTATTCAGAATAATGCTTAAAAAACGATTCAAAGTATTGGTCACAAAAGGCGGTATTACAGTACACCCGATACGGAGTCGGGCAACTCGACAGTGGGATAGGGGAGCGGGAAAACGGGCTCATTTCGTATGCGTCTTGGATCGTTTTTCACAATGAAATATGCCCCCTGAGCCTCCTCCTCATTTCCACAACACCTGCCTCTATTATACGGCCCGCAACTTCAAAGATAAAACACAAATCTTCAAGCTCCCCCTCCCCAGCTCCCTCCCCTCGGGGTTGGTAAAAGAGGCAGGTGGTACTGGCGGCGAGGGAGTATACGGGAGTGGTACAGCATGCGTTCCGACACTTACTAAAAGTCTGGTGCCTCGTATTACTCGAAAGTATACACCAGGATTGATAGATGATGAACTAAAACTCGGTGACAAAAGATCTGAGACACAAGAAACCAATCAGAAAAAGACTGGACATGTTCTCTAACCTCCTGCATGACAGTTCCTTTTCTGTTTTATCTTTTTAGTTTGTAATTAAAAATATCTGCAATTGCAATGGCATATTATAGTTAACCGACCATAAGTGTTTTATTGGTGAACAAAATTCAATAAACTTGAAATATATAGTAACAAGATGAAACTATTTCCATATCCAACGAAAAGAGAACACACAATGGGCTGTTTCTTGACGACCAGATGCACAGGATGTGATTAACTCTCCCTTATCCAACTTTGTTTTGCTCTATCCCCATTCTGACTCCACGTTTGAGGTTCATTTCCGTCCCATTGAAAACCTAATACAAGGATGTCTTGGCTTATTTGGTCGATATTTGTTTGTGAACGTAAAGTGAATGTTCTTGAAAACGAAAGCCAACGTCCGACAATTAAATGAAAGGAAATAGAAATTAAACATAGAGAAGAGGGGTGTCAAAGTTTAGCATTCTATTGCTAACGAGGTTGCTCACGATTGCTTCATCTACTCCATGTTTTATCACGGTAACTAATTTCGGTATTAATCAATCGTCACTCGATAGGGGGCGCCGCGGCCTCGGAAGCACCAAACCGGAAATCGGATAGAACGAAGCACCTGATTGGCTGGCCTCGGGAAAACTCTATGTATCGGCGCCGCTGATTGGCTACTCCACGGGGGCCGTTGTCTTAGCGGGAACACTTAATTAGAGATTAGTAATTAGGGAAGGTAACGAAGGGAGTTAAGTGATACTACGCCAAGCTGTGGTGGGGAAACCACGTCTAGCATGTTATTTTTAAGCCTCCTGTGGGGTGAATCAAGGCCTGGTAATTATTGAACCTCTTATATCTAATGATTCGGAACTATGAGCTGGGGATGGTGCTGAAGGACAAGGGTTCGATGAGGGATTCAGTGTTTCGTAAAGTTTCAAAGTAGTCTTTAGTACGTTTTCTGACATAGATGAATCTCCGGACTGAGGAAATGGTCTCAAATGATTTTCCTACTTTTATCTAAGAAGCACACAGGAAGAAAATTACTTTTAGGAATAGAGTTCTGAACTATAGATGTGCTCTTGAATGTTGTTATTTTTTTTAACTAGAACGTGTGCAATTGGATTTGTTGGGTCTCATTTGAATTCCCTGCAATTCTGAATTGGGGATTTAGCAGAATATGAGGCACACTGGGGCATGTTTTTACCAGTTTTATTCCTGATAGTCCAATGCTGTAGGACTGGTCGCGATTTCCCTGAAAAGGCAATGCCTGTTTTTAGAGACCTTCATATTCCGTATACCTAAACAACCTGAACCCACTAGGCGATTTTACTGTCGATGGGTGACGGTAACAGGGAGAATGTCAGTCGTCATTGTTGGGCAGCTGTAATTTCAAGCAATTTTGATATTTTACCACCGATTTTACCGCCAACCCCGTCACTCACAACACACACCATACCCAAGGGGGAGTCGCCTGTGATAGCCCAGTCGCCCAGCGACTTTACCGGCGATCGTGATAGTCACCCTTTGCCCGTTGCTGCTAAAGTCGGTTATACTGGCTATACCTTGGGAAACATTGTCCATATAACAGCAGTCGTTGTTTATGGGATTAGGTCTTCGCCCTGTGCCTGTTTTATGGTACACCATCCCACCTGTACCCCTGTATGATGGCCAACATGTGAGCCTACTCACTGCTGGCCAACACATCAGGGTGATGAATGCCCAACTTAATGCACCTTCTCTGTACTATAACAAAAGGCTGGATTCCACTAGCCGATTTTACTCCCGATTCAAAAAGTCGGCGCTGGGGATATGGATTAATAATAGGCATGTTGTATATCTTTAGAAAGAGTTTTAAATTCTCTTTCAAATGATATGTAGGATGCATGGTCTTTTGCCAAATAATTGGGTAAAACATAAATTACCCAATTATCGGCAGTTGGAATCGCCTAGTGGGATACAGGCTTAACTAGGCACATGTTTTTCATCTCAACACAACAGGGGTGTGGGGAATATATCATTGTTGTACAGCAAATGTGTTTGTGTTTGCAACCATGGGAACATATAGAACGCATTTGGAGCCATTATTCCTTTCGTGTTTCTTTTCCGAGAGCAAGGGAGCATTACTAATGATAAATGTAGTGGACTCCGCTAAGTATGTGCAGTTTAGTAAAGCAGAATAAGATACTTGTAATGTTAGATAAGTTGGAAACAGTTTAGATATACCCTTGAATGTGCTGAAGTATATTGTACTCCACTACTTTTCATGGCATTCCTGACTCATATACCATAATTCCGCTTGATTATAAAAAAAATAAATCATTCAATCGGGGAAATAGTAGGGAATGATGCCCTAGAATTCTGTTGCCCTTGCACTTGGCCTGAAGCTATCTGTTTCTTGATTGGCCTAAACTGGAAGCAGCAATCCATATTTGCAGTCCTGCTTCCATTAAAATTAATGTTCAGGGGGAAAGGTTCAGTGATATTTCCAGATGTGCATTGTTCGGCCTGACACTATAAATAGTAAATCATTTTCTCCGTGCCATTAACTATACAAAAGAAGACGAGAAAAGCATAGGCTTTCCATGAAAAGGACAATAAAGACTTAGATAACTTCTTTCATAATAACTTTGGAAACGGTGGGACAGACTTAAAGAGACGTTCTCGTCCGTGAGAGGAACCAAAATTGCTCCGTTGTAACTCCCGTACCGCGGCGCCAAATTCACGACGTGACCAATCACGTTGTGTAAATACGTTCTGAAAGGGCAAAACACGACGCCAGTGACGTCGTTGCTAAGCTTACGTCGGCGGATGTATCTCAATGAACTCACGGACGAGAACGTCCCTTTAATAAAGACGCGCCTAGAATTATGAAAAGTTAACTTGTCCCCTCTAGCTAAGGAGAGCTCTATCCCTGTAACCTTTCCATGCTGTAACGCTAGGTGTGATTGGGCGAGGTTCCTCCCAACCGAATCAACACGTTGCTCACGGCCGAACGCCGCCAGAAGCCCTCCGCTGATTGGTCATTGGTAACACAAGCCGCCGATTGGCCAATAATGTCTACGTCACTTCCGCTTCCTCCCCCCTCGGGGGCCCGGGAACATGATTATGGCAGAACTAGAAAGGAAGAAGGCCCAGAACATGGTTATGGAAGCGGCATACGGGGAAGGGACGCGCCCTGAGGATAGGAGCTGGTTCCTGGTGTGTTGGGGGGAACTTATTGTTGTTCGGGCAGTGTACCAGCGTATGGAGTTCATAAAGTTGATTCTGAGATTTTACCTGCTCTTGCTCATATTGAAATTATATAAAAAATAATCTTAAGATGACCTGAAATCTGAGGGCAATAAAAACACATTATGAGATACATACATCATAATGTTCATTGTATATTGTTCTGCTACCATGTGTTAGCCCAAAAGTACGACGCGGAAAATAGGCGTTCACTTATCAAAAGTATTTTGACGAATGTTTAAAATATTTGCAAGTGTCACCTGATGAACTACTTATCCGACCTATAGGCCAACCCCTAATTATGTATGGCATGGGTGTGCAGAACCTCATTTTTCCCTGCAAAAATATCAATTAGATGCGCAACAAATTAGCTTATATTTGGATAACATTTTCACGTTTCCATATGAATTTGAAAGTAAATTTCGCAACCTGTGTGTCAAAATTTGCGAGCGTTTGCACACCCCTATAAAGGTGTGAATATACTCTTAACACTCTGAAGGTCATATCGTCAATGTTATGACCCATCCAGGCATTCAGGTGGAGGTAAAGGTCACTGATATCTGCACTGATAGTAGCCGGGAGCAAGGACTGACGTGGTCACTTCAGAAATGACCGCGTGATTGGCAGCATCAGTTCATTTACCTTGTGTGGCCTACAACTTGTGTGGTGGGGCTACAATGTCACAGGTCATAAGAGATGGGAGATGGACCCGTAACTGGGTTTGGGTACGAGGGGAATGAGCAAGGAGGGACCGAGCATATTGTATTTGGCCTATGCTGGTGAGTGGTGTTCCTGGGTGTCTGGAACCCCCTTTGATTTTCTAAAATATAAGTAAAATATAAGGATTTGATTTTTAAAAAAAACAAGAAAGGAACCTCCAATAATTTACCTGTAAGCCCCTTTATCTTACTTGGAACCCCCATTGGTCTAAGGGCTGGCTTTACCCCTGAGACTGGTCCCACTGTGTCACCTCTCTTGTGCCACTATGCCCGACTAAACGGTAGAAGAACAGACAGGCACAGGCTCATGAATCCTGCAATTTGATTGGCCAATGTACAGCACTTGCAACCAAGTTCGTCCGATTTTGAAAAAAAAAAAAGAAAAACACCAAATGCGTCAGATTTTGAAAAATCTGGCATTGGCCTGTACCTGCAGGCATGTGTCCACCTAGTCCCCCTAGCAGAGAGCAGCGGAACCCAGGGTAGTGTTTGCCCATACTCCTATTTTCAAGTATCTTCTCCTATGTAACGCGGCAACACAATCTCTCAATTATTCATATTAGTAACTACTTCTTCACTTTTTCAGGGCTGATAAAAAAGTGATTAATTCCAACTATAACCCATATCAAGTAGCTTTGTTATCAATGAAATCTTCTTTAAAATATACCTTATAAACTCTTGAGGCTAATGCAAAAAAAAGGTAAAACAGAATTCTCCTCAATAATTATCTACATGTATCCGTAAAAAAAAACGTTTAAGAAAAGTTTTCATAACACTTAAATTAACTAGTCCAATTAATTTGAGCGTTAACGTGGTCTCCAGAGCCTACTTAAATTATCCTTTAATTATTTTTCACAAAAAGTGATAAAGGGAAAAAACTCTGTTTCACAAAACAGAAATCCAGAACAACAATGGGGCTCGCTTCATTTTTAAGAAAAGGGAAATAATGAAATAATGAGCAGTACAAGCTTTTGGTGATGGGCGAACGCTTAGGTCAGTTACATTTGTGTAGCAGGGTTCTCGTTGGCTGAGTAATAAAAGGTCGTATCTGACAAATGCTCATTTTGAGATATTGCCCATTAAAGAAATTTTACATATCTTAAAGCTCTGTATGATTGTAAATATCTGCTCAAACATCATAATATCTCAATACTAGGAAGAATGATATGATACAAATATTTTAGACACAATTATGAATATATAAGGGTTATTGGGATGTAACTATGGTAACATATACATTTTTTTTTCCAGATACGACCTTTTATTACTCAGTTTCAAGGAGATATCTAAATTTTAGATAAATACTAATTAAAGTGGTTTAACTAATACAAATTACACAAAATAATATTCCTGAACTTGATCCAATATGCTAGTATTGAATTCATTCAATTACTCTACAAAAGTAAAGATTTATGTGATATCTAAACAGATTCAATTGCAGGACAGATACGACCTTTTATTACTCAACACACACCATAATTTCAGTAAACAAAGGTCGTATCCAACATTTTGCACTTACATTCCTTTGTCTGCTGTTGTTTTTCTAAAATTTATCCACAGTATTTTACAATAGGGATCATGTGATAGTTATAAAAAAAATCAAAATCATAAGATGTGTAAATTTCGCATTAATTATCATTTTTTACTAAGAAAATCAAATGACCATTTTCAGATACGACCTTTTATTACTCACCCAAAAGAGAAATTCTACAGATACGACCTTTGTTTACTGGGTTATAACATTCCAAAGATTTGGAAAATTTCAAAAATTCCAAATTTTCTAGATGCCTTAAAGGAAAGGGAAACATATTCAAAAATAAAAATAATATTGATTTTTTTGAGATACGACCTTTTATTACTCAGCCAAATATGAAGGTATTTACATGTTTGATTGGTGAAAAACTATCTAAAGTGTTGGAATCTATTAGCTGTTTGGCCCTAATGATGATGGCGATGTTCGAAATGCTTGGATGGCGAATTTTAGATGTCATCAAACTGATTTTTGCAATTTATAGCAAACATATTTACACTCTTAGAAAAGAGATAAAGAAAAAAATCTAATCTTTATCTTTTCTGTATTAGCAGGCAGGCGCTGCCTCTACAAGCAAACGTCGCGTGAATAGGCTTCACTGTGTAAGTGTCAATATCACACGAATTGACTGACTTGAATATTCGAAAATTCAAAATGATGTAAGTAGTATATATAAATGGGGATTTAAGTATTGCCACATAGTTATTCACATTATAATAGTCTATCATAATGATTCACATTATATTGTCGCTTCAATAGGGGACCCTATTGACGCGACAATATCACGTGAATTGACTGGACTGTACGTGAGCGACGTCGCACAGATTCATGTCAAAATAAATGCTGCTTCTATCTGATTCTATCATGCACGCGACATGCTAGTGGTATACGAAAATGGGAATTTAATGATGGTTTTATCGTTGTCACGTGCAAAGGTTCTCTCATTATTATCTATTATTTTGATAATATTTTATTTGTCATCTTCAGAGCAATCTGATCTTCCAGATGTTACAACAAATGGATCTGTAGTTTAATACATTATATAATATCATCATCTTTAGTGTATACAGATAATTATACAGGGAACGTCACGTGTACAACCTCGCCATTTAAGGCGACGTCACTTGCACGACTTCGCCTATATAGCTGGTTCATACCAGTCAAGTCTGAGGGCAGCTAGGAGGTCTTGGGGCAGCAGCTCACCCCAAGTCTGCTCGGAGGAGGAAAAGGGGGTAGAGCAGCCCTCACACCCCAACCATCTCTTTAAACAACTCAGACATAGGAGAAAATCAATCCTCGCGGTCTGCGGTTGGCCGCGGAACTCGCCCCATTCCTTTCCTGGCCCGCGCCCAATTGTGCCTGCCCGCGGGCGAGTAGAGACGAGCCAGGGTGACGGGAAATGCCGACTTAGCCCCCACAGAAGGTGGCAGCCCGCCCGTCTAATTGGTGATTTACGGAGAACGTCTCTTCGCACTGCCAGACACTTGCAACAGAGGGATACATGTGAGGTGAGGGGGAGGAAGGAGGAAGGAGGGGGGGGGGGGTACCAGAAGAGATGCAGAAAAGACTGTACAAAGTAAATCTCTTTGACAAGTCTCAGATAATGGTATCTGTAAGTGGGCGATTGTTCTGAGAGAAAGCATTGGCGTGGTAGGTAGGAAAAGGTTCAGAATATGTCTGATGATGATGGAATGGTATATGGATTTCCCACAGTGTTGCCAGACCTTCGGTAGTCAGCAGTATGGAGGATAATCTATTGCAGCAGTTGTGCTATTGGCTCTGATATCAAACTATCATCGCTCCTGGAGAAATCTATTTCCTTATTATCATGGCCTCTCAACTTGCGTGTACCGTAGTGAATCTTGATTTCCTTTATATTTGCTTCATATCCTCAAAAACCTATCATAAAATGCTAGTATTATACAGTATATGTTACATTTTAATTGTTGAACCTTTTATATATTCAAGTGTATCAAATATCATAGTTTGACCCTTTACTATTCTTAATGGTACATTTTTCTATGAACATTTCACGAAAAGTCTGTACAAAGTGGCTCATTATTTTTCTGTGAATTCTGGTGAATGATGTAAAAACCGAAACATGTCTTACTACATGTCTTAAACATCAAACCTACAAAGTCGTCGCTGGGTTGGGTGCACTATTAACTAGTTTATTATTCCTGTGTTAGTTTACTGCATTTCTCCAGCCCCATGATCTCTGTACACATTGTCCTGCATGCGCCAGTTCCAGGACCCACCGCTCAATACATAGCCCCATAAAGTGTTGAGCGTCATATCATATACCACCACCAGGAGGTCAGGTCCGGCCCCCGACAGGGGTAGGTGACGGGCCCAGGGGGGATCAAGGTCAACGTAGGACGTGGGCACACTCTCCAAGCATGGCGTTAGGATGGGGTCACACTCTGCGAACACAACCTTAGCGCACTGTTGTACATTCCTAATGTAAGGTTCATTCTTCAGGGAGCGGCTGTCTTTTTTATGCCTTACTTTTCCAGAGGTATTACGGTGAATGGATGCTCCCTGGGTTTACCAAACCATATAGGAGGATCTGAATATATTTTACTCGTTCATAGTTATTGAACTTTGAAACTAATCACTATTGGGATCCTACTGGTCTAAATACCGCCATGTGATGAAACTCATAAATCATTCGAGTAAACGTTTCTTCTCATTTTCAATTTGAACACCATTCATTCTTTCAAATATATGTATCCCTTATGTTGTAGACTAGGGTGTGTCATGACCTTTGGCCAGAAAGTCAAGCAAATGCGTTTTATGTTTACAGTAAGGTATAGTACGTCAGTACTCATTTGTCACCTATATCTTACACTTGTCTCTGACTGGTCGGACAGATCTACGACCATTACTCCGTCTCCCAGAACCAGCGCCTCCAGGGTGTGTGGCCAGTTATGGGGAAGTGTGAACCCCGTAGGAGGCGTGGAACCACTCAGAGAACAGGTCAGACCACACGGACCAATAGACCATGTGCAGACGTCGTCATCTCCCAAAATGGTCTGGCGCGATATTGGCCATCAACTCAAAATCATCACCAATATTCAGTACCAAACAAACCACATAGTTACGCTAAATATGTCTTATAAGATTTCTATAACAAGCTACACTATACAGATTGGATCAATCGTTTTTTTTAAGAGCACTATGGGCCAAAAGTTGGTTCAGGTTTCCATGTGTTTTTGAAAATCTAATTTTCAGTCCTCAAAAACAGGAGAGCTTCTGAAGTCCTCTAACTACAAAACTGTCAAATTCAAGACTTTACAAGCCTCTAAATTTGAGGGAATCAATTTAAGACCTTTTAAGACCTCTGTGGTAATGTGACAGCATGTGCAAATGGTCTATTGGGGTAATGTGTCGGGATCAGTTTAGGCCACCCCTACTCCGACCTCTGTGTTAATACCAGCCGATAATCCGTGGATTTATCTCCCTCTGAGGGGGGCTAAACGGACCACGGGATGGCCCGGGCGGCGGGTTACTGGCCCGGGTGGCGGGTTACTGGACCCGTGGGGATTCAGCTAGCCCGATGGGGTGGGGTTTGGGGTAGGGGTTACTTGGGGTAAATGGACATGAGTTGATAGGTCTGTGTGTGGGGTGTGGAGAGGGCTGACCTCTCTACCCCTCAGATACATGGTGGTGGGGTGTGGGGATTGGGGTAGGGGTTACGTGGGGTAAATTGTATGAGTTGATAGGTCTGTGTGTGGGGTGTGGATTGGGCTGTCCTCTATACCCCTCTGACACCTCAGATACATCGGGTGTGTGGGTAGATTGGGATGGGGGTTGGGATGGAGTATGGGGTTTGGGATAGGGGTGACGCAGGGTAAATGGTAAGAGTTGATAAGTCTGTGCGTGGGGTGTGGATTGGGCTGACCTCTTTACCCTTCTCACACCCCATGTAGTTTGGATTAGAACCCTAAAATCAACATGGCGACATAGCGTTTTCTTAAATTTTAAAAGCGACTTGGGGCTTAACGACACGACAGGGAGGGTTGAAATCATAGAGACATGGGATGTTGACAATGCTCAAATTTGACATGCGCCATTTGGTTAAAAAACCGACAAGAACGGAATGAGTTCCAGGTATTTTTAGAATTCGACACGCATCATCACCCCCCAATCCAGAGCCCCAGATTGGACAACTTGTAGTGGACCCCCATTTTTGAAATACCATACCCACGTCTGTACTACTCTAGAGTATGACAATCTATGATCCCCTGGACCTAATGGGTATTAAATCTGGTTGAAAAATAGATGGAGATCTTGTAAAAACATCTACATTGTTTTAAACCACAACAAGGTTTGCTGTCCTAACCCCTTACCTCAAACATAGGCTTCAAGATGTTGTTGTGACACACGCCCCTCAATCCATGATCACCTAGACCTATTGGGTATTAAATCTGGTTGGAAAATGGATAAAGATTTTGTAAAGCCTAAATATTCAAGGCCTATAACCCATTCAACCAATAAGACCCCTATATTGGTTACATTGTTAAACCACCACAAGTTTTGCTGTCTTAACCCAACCTCTCCAGCATAGGCTTAAAGATGTTGTTGTGACACCCGCCCTCACCCTGGAGACGGCTGAGTGAGGTGAGACCTAACGGGTCTAGACACCCCGCCGTATACTCTGATCTAAGCCGAAACAACAGGGAAATCAGCCCTGAATATTTCATGGCCGCCATCAATTAGTGCCACTTATCATTGCTCTTCGTGTCTGCCCACAAACTTTAAGGCACCGCTGGGAAAATAGCAAAGTGTGGAAAATTCCACAGATGTTTTATTCAACCACGAAAGACGTAGAACCATCTGAAGTTTTGTCATTTCAAGGTCATGGGCGAAATGTGTAGAGGTCATTTGAAGTGTCGGTGCGCTGGTCCCCAGCAGACAAACACGCCGAGGCTTGAGGCCCGCCGGCCACCAGCCAGCTGTCGGCCGCCTAGTGGCCAACTCCTAAACGACCAACCTGCCCCCAAATCTGATTACAGCCGACGCCAACAGGGGGCCATAGTGTCGTATTGACAGAGCCACGTGGGCGATAATAGGAGGATTTATCGATCCGCCAGCCTCATTCCCGTCCCTGCCAGCCTCGCTTTGGGTTTTACCTGGCGGGAGTTTGGTGAACTGTCTCTGGCCTTAGTGGCGGATGTAGGGGGTGTGGGGGATGTGAGAAGGGGGTAGGGGGGATGTGAGAAGGGGGTAAGATTAGAGGGAAATCTCCCAAGTGATGTGGTCTTCCTCTTATAAGAAATCACTGCTCATTCCCTTTCCTATATCACTTTGGACTGGTTTTACCTGCTTTAGAAGATCACAACATCCATACACTCACTGGGTGCAGGGCTCAGGCAGGGATACCAAGGCCTGCCTGTAAGGTTAGATTCTGGGGTCTACATTAGAGAATCCCATCACAAATAGGCCCTAAATCTATAGAATAAGAAACGATTTCATATTTGATTTCATAAACTTTTTAGGCTGGAAATGATAACTGCAATATTTCAACAGGGTACATCAGCCTAAATGATATGTAGGGAGACTTTGTGAGATACATTACTGTTGTGGAGCATATTGGAGAAGTGAAGTGATTCGCAGCTCTGGTTCTTAAAAATCTATCAGATTTAGGTGACGCCAGGTTCTTTTTCTTGTAGACCACGTCCCTTCAGTCTGTAGACGAGCCTTGGCTGTATCAATTTCACCCATAGACCTATGATAGGAGGTCTTCCTTCTAGATAGCCTATTCCAGAGGAATCTTAACGCCTCTAAACGTCTTACACTAACCACAGACAGATGTAATGATTGTACGATTACCCACCGCTAACTAACAGTGCAGGCCGGGATTGATGGCGAGGCCCCAGTTAAGATGGCGGCCCTTCACCGGCCCACTCTGATCGTCTGTCAGCCCGCCCCTGGTTACCGATCACCCCGCCCTTTGTGACGTCACCGCTGACGTCACGGCCGCTCATCCCTAACACGCCGTACCCACCACTGGAGGCAGGGCACACCTGGTTACCATGGAGACGGCAGGAGGCCCTTGGGGATGTCGTGTTTACCTTATAGGGGAGATGGGGTAGACAAAAAGGAAGGCGAGCGTCCATGTCAGGTATGCTTCGCCTTGTGAAAACACTTCAGGGTTAACCTAGAGATGAACAAATTCTTTGCCAAATTGTTTTAAATCTCTTAATAAGAACTGGCAAGTTTATATTTCTGAGATAAAACACAACTCCGAGGGTCTTAACCACCATCGATAATTGCGTAAAACATAGGCGAAAAAAAAGGAGGGGGGGGGAAACAAACTATGAAAATGATGAATAGTGTCAGTAGTTTGCACTATTTCTTACTATTTCTTACTATCTCAAAACTGTCCATAACTTTTAGGAATAAAAGATCAAATCTTTGTTTATACTGTTTGGGCACATATTAGGTTCAACATTATTTAATCAGTAATAAAAAAGAATGATTCATTTCAAGTAGACCTAACATTATGAAGGAAATTACTCCCGTATCATCTACCCACCGTTTAATCAACCGATGAACAAACATCTGTACCCAAGAATAACCATTTTACCGATCCCCCCCATCTTCAGCGGCGTTACCCCGCTCCCTGCAGACCAGACGCTCACCCGGCATGCCCTCACATCTCCTCCTTACCTTGTTCCCGCCAACCCTCTCCATCACCCACCTCTCCCCTCTTCCCCTCTCCCACCTCCCCACTCTCCCACCTCTCCCCTCTCTCCCCCTCTCCGTGTCAGCCCCTCCAGGGCGGGTAAGATGGATGGAGACACCACTCACCGGGAGACAGCCGCCTCCTGCCTGCTCCTCCGGCCTCCTCCAGGGTGGCAGCAGTCTGTCAAGCCCGACTCACCAGCTCCCAAAAGATGGTCTGTACAACCCCAACCATTTTTAGGAGAGATTTCCACCCCATATTACTGTATATTTTGGGGCCGCTGATTTATGTCAGGTAGCACCATACCCCATTCGGGAGTCCTGATCTGCGCATGCGCACCTCTTTGGCGCCAATTCCTGTGGGTGGACAAGCGGGCCTTATCAGCCAATCAGGAACATCCCTTGGTCAACATGGCGGCGCCCACTGGGTAGACTCCCGAATACGGTATAGACCAGGCAGCACACAGACAACCATCAAAGGGATACCCATGCAAGCTATAAATACAGAGCTAATATAAATATTCTTTACAAATTTTAGCTGCCCAGTCAGAGCCATGGCCATTTGTGGGTGCACGGACCCATTATTTAAGGCCTGTCTTGGTCAGAACGGACCAGGGTGGCAGGGGATGTGGGGGCTCTTTATTCACCACTCAGCGTCCACCATGTCCCCGCAGGAGGAGTTGGTGAGGGGATAGGGGTCTGTGCAGGTGAGGGATAGAGGCTGGATGTTCAGGGGTAGGAGGTTATATGAGAGAGGGATACCAGAGAGGGATAGAAGTTAAAGCGACGACGGTATAATCTGCAGGGACGTTGAGGCTGGTACAATGTTCTACCATGTTGGAATGTAATGCGACGAGGAAGTTGGTCGCATCACGAATTTGGCATGCTTAGCGGAGAGTTTCAATGTCTCAAATTGTAATGATCTAAAGGACGATAGGTGGCGTGGCTTTAAGGTAGAGAGATAGAGGTTGGGTGGTTAGGGGTAAGGGGTTATACGAGAGGGATAGAGGCTCAGTGCACGGGAAGAATTTGAACTCATACATTAGACAGGCTCGGGCGTGTCTGAAACCACTTGCTCTAAAACGTGTCAAGGAGTGTAAGGGATGTGGTCACACTCTTGCAGTGTCAATGGTATGGGCCATTACATAAGTGTCTCACAGGGGGTCCCCCCCCACCTTGCCTGTAACCCTGGAGCTGCCACTAAACTTTCACCTCCTTAAGTTGACCCAATGCCCTAGATAATATAGCAAAAAAATCCGCTATATAACGGCATTAGGAGGGGTAGGGGGCCGGGGAGGGCTCAGGGGGACGGCCCTGGTCTCCCCGTGCGTTGCTCTGTGGTGCTGACGGCATTAGGAGGGGTAGGGGGCCGGGGAGGGCTCAGGGGAATGGCCCTGGTCTCCCCGTGCGTTGCTCTGTGGTGCTGACAGCATTAGGAGGGGTAGGGGGCCGGGGAGGGCTCAGGGGAATGGCCCTGGTCTCCCCGTGCGTTGCTCTGTGATGCTGACGGGGTTAGGGGGAGTAGGGGGCCGGGAAGAGGACAGGGGGACGGCCCTGGTCTCCCCGTGCGTTGCTCTGTGATGCTGACGGGGTTAGGGGGAGTAGGGGGCCGGGAAGAGGTCAGGGGGACGGCCCTGGTCTCCCCGTGCGTTGCTCTGTTACTAAAGCAAATTCCTGATGACTTGTGGAAGAAAAGAACCTTTTGATAGGGTTTTCATGCCGATTTGAGCACTTTGAGCCACCTCTAGCCTCCTGATATTCCCTATCAAAAGCTTCTTTTCTTCCACAAGTCATCAGCTCTTTGCAACCTGAGAATATCAGGAGGCTAGAGGTGGCTATTCATAGAGGGATGGTCAGGGACATGGAGTAAAGGCTGGGAAATATGTAAAAGGATTTCCATCAATTAGGGGACATTTTTGGCATAAGATGGACCTAATTATCATTTCTGAAAGATTTTAGCAAAATCCATTGGTTGAGTCTTTCAGTATAAAAATAAGGTGAAAAATCTTTCTAAATTTCTAGATAATTTTGTAATCATCACAGAATTTTCTGGCATGTATAGAATTGTCCTTCTCACTCGGGGCTACAACCTAAGAGTCAGATTTGACCCATAGTTGACTCCTACTGGGAGTCATAAATGTTTTAAATTTGGATTTTTTTCAAAGTGCTCAAATCGGCATGAAAACCCTATCAAAAGCTTCTTTTCTTCCACAAGTCATCAGCTCTTTGCAACCTGAGAATATCAGGAGGCTAGAGGTGGCTATTCATAGAGGGATGGTCAGGGACATGGAATAAAGGCTGGGAAATATGTAAAAGGATTTCCATCAATTAGGGGACATTTTTGGCATAAGATGGGCCTAATTATCATTTATGAAAGATTTTAGCAAAATCCATTGGTTGAGTCTTTCAGTATAAAAATAAGGTGAAAAATCTTTCTAAATTTCTAGATAATTTTGTAATCATCACAGAATTTTCTGGCATGTATAGAATTGTCCTTCTCACTCGGGGCTACAACCTAAGAGTCACATTTGACCCATAGTTGACTCCTACTGGGAGTCATAAATGTTTTAAATTTGGATTTTTTTCAAAGTGCTCAAATCGGCATGAAAACCCTATCAAAAGCTTCTTTTCTTCCACAAGTCATCAGCCCCTGTGTGTTACTCTAGATCTGTGGGACTGACGGGATTAGGATGGGTAGGGGGCCGGGAAGAGGTCAGGGGGATAGCCCTGCAGGTCTCCCCGTGGGTTGCTCTGCAGTCTAGGCCTTTACCAACACCTCTGGTCAGACATAGAAAGGGCTGGGAAATAACTAAAATGAGACAACCAAACATAGTGCTAATTATAGATGTCCCCAGCTGGGCGGGGGTGGGTGGGTGGGGGACCCCCTGTGAGACACTTATGTAATGGGCCATACCATTGACACTGCAAGAGTGTGAACACATCCCTTACACTTCTTGACACGTTTTAGAGCAAGTGGTTTCAGACACGCCCGAGTCTGTCTAATGTATTTGATCAAAATCTTCCCGTGGTGGTGAGGGAATAGGGCATGAGGGGTATAGGGGGTTATACGAGAGAAGGACAGAAGTTGGCTATAGAGGGGTATGGGGTCACACAAGAGAGGGAAAGAGGATGTAAAGGCGAATACGGTATTGTACAGAAGTAGGACAGAGGGTTGGGGTAGAGGGAATATAGGGTTTTTACATGCCGCTATCCTTTTCCATAATAATGTGCTTGCTCTCTAATCATATGATATGTCTGGCAGCAGTCGCTTTAGCCTCGCATGAAGCGTCATTGCTTAACATGCTAGGTCTAGATGGACTTCAATAGTTGAATACGTTGCCAGTCCTAACATGTTAACCTCGGTACCTAGCAAAACTCTGTTATTGTTCAACGTCATAACTTACATTTTTAGGCCAATAAAGCATAATTTCATAGTATTGTGACGTACTAGGGACTCTTGACATCCCCAGGCCCCTCCATATAATGTTTACACACTCCCCCCCCCCCCTTTGACCCACACGCTACCGTTACTTAATACTGTTTACACTGACTCTAATAAGGCTAAAGACTGTGTTGGGAGACAAAGATCCATCTGATCTTGTCATGAACACACGCGGCCTTACGTGTCAGTTTGTTTGTCGTCTGCTTTTATCTCCCGCCAAAACGCTGGTAACTGGCGTGTCGGGATTCCCCGGGCTGTAGAGGTCTCAGCCGGCACCGAACCAGCGACGTCCGGTTTGACATGCGCACACGCCACTGCGACGTCAAACAGATCATGTCTGATCACGAAAAGGGGGGAAGGAGGGGGGGGGGGGGTGTTTACCGATGACTGTTTGTAAACATACAGACCTTTGGGAACTTTGAGTAGACTGATGAAAGAGGTTGAAAGCTAACAAGGGCAACCTGAGGTACAATTAAAGATTGTTACGAAAAAACTGAAAAAAAGGTTGACAGTTGATCTAATATGAATCCAAATATTGAATTTCCCCCCTTAAAGCCATCGTCTTTTGGGGCCTGCTGTGCCTTTCTGAGTCCTACGATACTAGCCAAAAGGTGTATAGTTCTACATGTGGTTCCGCTGACCAGTGTGTCGAGGCTGTAAGGCGGCGACTTGAACATAATTACATGTAAGCCTATAGTTTATGAGAAGGTAAGCCAATGTCGAAGGCAAGCTTCAGTTCTTCATTAAAGCCACGCTGTCGTCCGTGGGACAGACGTAGTGTGATACATTGTAAGTGCCTTAACAGTTGCAAGAGGGAAAAACACAGCACCAGCCACAACGTCACTTAACGTAGACAACACGCTGGCGACACCGTGGTTTTAAGCAGGCAACATCTATTACCCTGATTAAATAGCACCAACCATTGTGTAAGGTAACTAATACTTGTTTTAAAAGCACGTAGACCAGCACACAAATGATGAGAGGGGGGAAAGGTTCACATTCGTTAATGCTTTTTACTTGGTTTACGGGAATGATTCAGGAGATACTACCTGCCCGTCGTCAACAAGACAGATACCCCAATATGCTACCAGGACTTGTTTGAAAATATCTCAATAGGGCGTTCCTCTTGGGTAGACATTTATAATGTACACTAACGTGTTTCTTGTGATATATAACTAAAGGTTAATTTCTTATTAGTTTGATCCCTAACCATAAAATACAGGAAATATAACGTGTCCCCGTCTCTATTCTTCTCTATACCCCAGGTTCACTCCCTGTGTTCCTCTCAGTACACACACCCCATCGTTAGACCCCCGGGGCCTGTTGTTAGTCGCCATTTTCTTTTTCCCCGACAATTAGCCGCCTATTGAAGCCCCGTTGCATGCCGGGAAAACCCGCGCCAACATGCTAGTCCCGCAGTGAGGGGGGCTTTGATCGCTGATTGGACGATGGCGTGACGGGAGCCCATGAGCCCGCGCACACCTTGAGAGTCGCCCCCCTCCCACTCCCCACGCCTGTCAATCAAACCCAGGCCACGCCCATTCGTCTCAGTGCCTCCAAGTCCCGCTTGTGGACGCTACTGATCTTTATAAAAACTGTGTTTTTCTTTGTTATTTCTAATAATCGTCCAAAACTAATTGCGTACCCATAATGAAGTTAAGTCGCGATCTTTATGCTTTTGCACAAAGCATTATGCTTGGGTTCTGCAGATCTTTCAGTAGGTGTGGCAAAGAATTAGATGCGTGTCTACATTATATTAAGTTAAATAAACATTTCTAAATGCTTTGTGTGCAACCAATCCTCGTGCGATGCGAGGTATAATCAATCTATAATTGTGTTGGCAGAAGTAAAAATGGAACGTGTGGTGGCTGCATGTGTCCGTATGGAGCAACTCCTGAAAAGCCGACTCACATCCATGTGTATGTGAAATGTAGAGACTACAACACTTCACAGCTCTTCATACCAACCTGCCCCCCCCCCCCACCCCCCACCACATAAGGGCCTCTCTACACGCAAGGCCTGCTGATCGCTGGGAATTAAACCCACAACTTCAAAGACCCTAATTGTTATTTACGACTATCCCCACGCCCCCCTTCCCTCCCTTCAGTCTTTCTACAAGCACCTTCCCCTAACAATCCCTCTCCCAAACATCCACCTGTACCTATATGATTATAGCAGCAACACCTTTTTACCCGAGTCCATATTGCAAGTACTTTTTAACATAATCCTTTTCTATTCTTGGGAGATTAAATCCGGAGACATGCTTAGTCCATTACTGAATACGATTAGTTCAAGCCTAGAGCGTAGTTTCTAAGTGGTATCGGGCAATTGCGACAACCGTTACCTATTTCCCCCCAGACACGTATCAGGCAAGGAATCTTTTATATGTTCCAAAATAATGCTTACTACGCTTCAACTTTGCCAACTGACACCGCAGACTAGTGCGAGCAGCCAAATACACCTTTTTCTTGAATATGCGCATTGGACCCTCCTATAGATTCATGATACCCAAAACACCAGACCCTGCTCCATAGGAAACCATACCCCAACTCTTTGGTTAACAGTGGTCACCTAGAAAAGGATTAACACTAGTCATATAACTAAGAGCACGCCAATTTGGAAAAACGGTTCAAGTCCTACGGAGTTTACAACTGACCTGGAAATAAGTAGGACTCTGCATATAATTCAGACAAGTGCTGAAAAGTGTGATTCTTTTTCATATACATGTAATTATATTCTTTACTTACGAACGTCGCTCAAGGGGTCTATGGATGGGGAATGTGTACTTACCTAAAAGAGAAAAGAAAGAATTGATTAGTACATTTCATAAAGAAAATAACAAATATTACACAAATTAACAATAAATAAGCTATAGAATGATACGCTGCTGTTTTAATAAGTGAACACTATAGGACAGGCCACTTTAAACCATCCCTTCCCAGGCAATTAGCGTCCACGTTATTCCGTCGGGCTATTTGTCAAAAAGCCTGTCCCCCTAATAATCTCACCCTGCCAAAGCTAATCTTCCTCAGTTTTAGAGCCTGACTGAGCCAGATATACTGATTATAGGGGCCTTACTGGGTGTCCGGTTCTGATTAGAAACTGACAAAGTAGACACATAATTCTGGATCGTAAAGCTATAGATCGACGCCTGGATGGCAATCATATAAACGGTAAGCTGATATGGGATACTCAGAGTCACAGGTTTGGGGTGATTACATTTTTTCTGGGCTCTAACTGTCGATTCATTAGTTAGAGAGGCTTGCACTACTGAGCCGATAGCTGTGTTTTGTGAGAAGACGCCAACTTTTGGATTTTATCATATTCATATCTGCTTTTACAGTCAGTACTTGTAGCCCCATACCAACAGCCCTTTGTTTGATTGGTTAGTATGTTTTTCTGGGAGGTCGAATCTGCTATACAAATTATATCAGTTGAAAGTAGGCTATATAACTAAGTAGGCTATATATATTTTCTGTTCTAGATACAACTTAAGCTACTTCTATCACAACAGAACCTTTATGCAGTTTCATTCTGAACTAATTGGATGCCGAACCTTATGAATTATTGATAATACTATTTCTCACAGTATATACTTGACTAAAGAGCATTGTCATTGCAGTTTATAATACTCAATTTACAATTAGGATACACATACTCGGTTTATAAGTAGGTTATATTCGATTATAGAGTGCTTCAATATATATTCTGTATGTGAAACAACAATAACTTTTCTATGATCAATAGTCAACCTATTTTCTTTCTAATTACGGTCGGTATACATGAATGTATAACCTGGCCTCGTCTATTATGAATCTATCATAATTACTTTGCAATAAAAGTGATTCTAAACACTCTATAGGTATCTGGTCATGTCACCTCAGCTGCTAACAGGAATCCCTCGGGACTCTGGGTCATTGGCCCCAGAACACCTTGTATCTAGCACAGACATACATATAGCATACATTAACCTGATTTACTTTGTTAACCTGATTTACTTTGTAAGGCAATTTAGCAGTTGATGGTGATCATTAGAATAGAAACTGACCTTCCATAAAAACGTATTAACCAAACCAAATCAGGAACTGGCGGCATGAGGCTATACATGTGTCTCCCCACACAGAAAGGATGCTCCGAGGGGGTTATATCTTAGACTCTACAGATACTATTACGGGAGATATAGGTACACACATACTGGCTATGGGGGATATGAAAATGATAAAATCCATCACAATTACTTCACAATAAAAGCGGCTGTAAACCCCTCTATAGAGAGCTGCTCACGTCTGTATGAGCAACACCTCAGCTGCTCACAGCTAAGATGGCGGCCCTTCACAGACCCACTCTGAGCTCCCCTGGTCACCCGCCTGAGCCCCACAACACCTCATTTAATTAGTTCCCACCACCGGCTACCAGCTATAGTATACGCCCAATCGGGAGAGGGCCGAGACCCGCCACCACTAATTGCACCTTTCTAATGTCAATCCCTGACAGTTAGATTACACAAAGTCCCTTATCGATGGGTTTTATCGACCGCCCGGGCCCTTCTCATAAATCATACAACTGGCGGGCGGAAAATCTCCTAACTCTATTTAGTTTTTCTTGAGAAAGGCACCTCCTGCTCGGCTGCCAAGTGTCAATAACCTCCTCAGAGCCCTGGCACTGGTGCTCGGGAGGTGGGAGTAATGATAATGGCTGGGCAAAGACTCAACTTTTAATTGAAAATAAGGAGAAAACGTGCTGAAAGAACTCGTCACCCTGCAGATGGCGATCATAGATTTCCATTTTTATCCAAATAAGAGAGGCGGAAGTTCAGTGCTTTCCTTAAAGGGTGATGGTTCAGCGGTTTGGCTGGGTTTCCACGGGGTGACTAAACCTAGAGACCTTGCATGTATATAGATATATCAAGATTGGAAAGATAGGAGGAATCTGTTAAGCACTGCAGGCCTGCCACCTAGCCATGGGTGGGAGTAAAATTGGATTGACCATTATGACCATAGGCCGCCGACGAGCATGGTTTGTCGTCCTTTGGAAACCTGCCTTTAGCTTTCCACTTTGAAGAATTGAGTGGGTTTTTTTAGTGTGAAAGCCTGTTGTAACTGCTCTCGCAGCTGGTTAAATAGATAAAGCAATACTATTCTTTAATTGTGATCATCATAGGAAAATTTCTTCATATCTTATCTTCAGTTTGTGCCCCAGCCTTTTAATCATACCATTCAACACACTCTCAACCTTCCATCAAATCATGACCTCATCGGTTTATTTTCATTGAACTGAGAGTACTTCCCTATCCTGAGCCCCATGCCCATTTCTGAAAAGCTTCATCCAAACGCAATTCTGAGCCTTGTTAGCACTGCATGGAGCATTCTGCAAATGCTATATAGACACGTCACTTTCTATAAGATTTCGTTTTATATAATTGACTGGCAACCATACGGAGGATCAATTTCACCACCATTCACAATTCTATAAACTTTGGGACACATTTTTCCTGCAGGTTTCCACGTAGAACTACAATCAACTTATCATTTTAAATAATTCGAACCTTGCCCTAGACTCTAGAACCAGTCCTAAAAGTAATAGGCAAAACAGCCTATTAAATATCAAACCCCCGTACCCGGCAAAACTATATCTTCATGTGGAGAACTGCTGATCCCCCCGCTCCCCCTCCCGTTCCCACCTGCACAGGCCGGCCGTCGGTTCAAGAGATGATGCAGTGGTAGGGGCGGATTCAGAGGCCGGGTGTGCCCCCCCTCCTCCCCGGTTCAGGGGGTACTTTTGTTTTATCCTCGGTCTAATCCAGTAGAAAAGTGGCCATGCTGGATCTCACAGGCTGCACCCAATCACCTCCCCCCTCTCAAGACACCCACCAAACCCCGCCCCACCCAATTTGATGGGATTCTAGAAGGTAATAACCCCATAAGAAGAAAATGTTTGCTTTGCCAAGCCTAGACATTTTTTCTAAACTTAGGGATCGGCCTGTGCGCTTATAATCAGAGTTTGTTCTGCCGGAAAGCTCCGCTTATTGAATGAGCAAGTTCAGGTGGAGCAATAAATTCCTGAGATACTGGATGCGTGCCAACACGGACCGATGGGGGTTTGGTTTGGTATTAAACTTTCCCGGGGGAGACAGGAGAATGGGAGAGGCGAAGATGGCGGTGGGGAATATAAGTATGCAGATTCACTGGCCGTGTGGGATGATGCGCGGACACGAACAGGATATCCACATGCATGGTTTTTATTCAGGACAAAGTAAGAAATTAAACTAAGAATTCGAAATGATATTAGAATAGCAAAATACAATTTGAATAACTTGTTCTTTTTAGACTGGTCGTGACATTTCCATAGAAATGCACTTAGTTCTACATGTCTAATGAGGCTTGGCGACAAATAAAAAAAAAAAAAAAGTACATCGTTGAGACTTTTCCCCGACATTGAGTTTCCTCTCCCGACGCCGTAAGGTTATGCACCCAAATATGTAGCAACAACGGAGTAAAACTGTCGGCAGGGTACAAGGCATTCTGCAACACGGCGTTTCCTATACATAGAATTGTCTCTGTGTTGTAGCAGACCCTTGGTCGGCCCCTACACCCAGACCCCACCCGCAAAAATCGCCGTACTATTTGTTAGACTACAGGGCGCAGTAATTCTAACCACCTTGTGGCGAATTTTCTATCTACAGACTCATTTTATTTTCCAGCGCGCAGGTAGATTTGGATGCAGAATGGGTGCAATGGTAACATACAGACCTTTTTCTATAGTGCAGCGCCCCATAAGCGGATATTTCGGAACCAAGGTTTTAGGAGATGGGATCCAATGGCACAGGGCCTGAGCTTTTGTGTAAAAGGCATCTATGGCAGGGTTCACTGCGCAAACTCGCAAAAAAGGTGTATAGTATAGGTGTAGACAATGTGAACGCTCCCTCTGTATACAATTCACGCCCCAAACACCCACCAGAGACCACTGACCCCTCTGAAGGGACAAAGAGACAAACGACAAACTTCTCATCAGGGATTCATAGACTGTCCCCGCCCGACGTTACACTCTCCCAGCAGAGTTTCTGCACTCCCCGGGTCAGGACTTTTAGTGGGTGGATCCCCTCACTTGTCTTCCTAACGCATGGCATTATGCAGGAGCCCTATTGTGTTGGGAGAGTGAGGGAGGCGATTTTGGAGTGGAGAGTAGTTCCGGTGCCAGATCGAGGCTCCCTGAGGTGGGATAGTTCCCCGGTGATTTACACTATTTGACCTTCTGATTTGGCCTTGAACGTTTGACCCCCTATTTCGGCTGTCTTATTATAGCCTTGTAATAGGCATGGAGTGGTGTACCTTTAGTATTCATTGTTGTTTCACGGACTATTAATATTGATATGATCTGTTTGCCCTATGTGTCCACGTGATGAGCACTGAATGTGGGGCCTATCTTGGCCTCACATACGAAAATGTGAGATATAGCCTACGATTTATAAAAAAAATACAAAAAACGTTTACTACGTTTAATCCCTGGACAGGCCTCTTAACTGGTCCCTGGATTTCCCCCAGCCCTGGCGGACGTCTTTCAAACTAAACATCAGTCGAAATGGCCGACAATTTTAACCTTAAATGGCGAAGTACGAAGAGGCCCTGGCGGCAAAAATGCGAACTGCAGAGGAGCACAGGAGCGGAAGGCCGTTTGATACTAGTTTGAATCGGTCTTTTTGAATTGCAACAAAAGTTTGGGCTTTGAAAGAAAGTCTTAACGGTTGGGAAGTCAATCTTAAAGTTTCAGGGGCGTTTGGTAATCGGTGACGTCTATCTTTTTGATGGGCCTGAACTTCCAGGGTGTTTAGGTAAAGATTATCAAGTTAATTAAACAAAATTAATGAAAACGCTGAAGGAAAGGACAATTATTTGAAGAAACGTTACATTTCTTAAACATTTCCAACCAAGCTTGAAGAGACGCCAGTTTATTTTTATCCAAGAATTGACTGCTTCAGTTCTCTGTGCTCATTTTAGTTCGCCTTGGCCCCACAAAACAATATGCCAATAAAAGTCTGCATGAAAAAAAATATTCAAATGACATTCTCTTTGAAAACACCTTTCAAAAGGCAGCCATTTTCTTTTCAATATTATACCACCAGACCTTAAAATAGCAGGCGTGATGGTCAAAGCACGCATGCGCAGAGACCCACTTCCGGTCTGTCTGTAAAAGCTGGTTGCTGGCGGTGGTGTGCTGTTGATGTGGGGGCTGTACCAACACCAGCGGGCCGTCCCTGCCCCATCACATACCAGGGGTAAATATCACAGTCCCCGCCGCCATGTTTGATTCTGACAGCGAGACCCGTATGTCAACAGTTTCCCTGCCCCCGCACTACTTTACTGCGCGCAGGGGCACAGTCAGGGGGTAGCCGCAAAGAGGCTAACGTCAGAGTCTGCCAGATGACCAAAGAGTAATGCGTGTATGTACGGACAGTTTGGTCAACCAACCCTGGGTTGTGTCTGTTCGATATGTGCTGATTACTTTGGTTGTAAAGTAAAAGAATGATTTCTTAATGAATTTGATCTAGCTTCCTAATCCGCTTTCTGATTCACCTTATAATTAGTTGTGAGTATACAATAATATATATAGAAGAGTATTTATATTAACCATATACCAGAAGATCCGTATTCGGAGACAAACGGAGTTGCTATCACTATAGGTGGATTATATGAGGACAATTCGGTATAAATGTTTATACCTTTCCGATCATGGTATATAGAATATACTTATTGTATTACACCTCAAGCTAAAACCTTCGCACAACAAAGTATTTTTGTAAGTTAACCTTATTTGAAAGTGTGGAATAGAGGACATTCGTTTTTGATAATGATACAAAAACCTGATGCCTATTGTTCTACACCTCAAGCTAAAATCTTAGTACTAGGGGATTTGTGTTGTGAGTTGACCTAATTCTAAAACGAGGCACGAGGCGCCCCCTACAGCAGCGTCCCCTGGCGGTGACCTGACCTGAATGGGTGTATACTGAGAAGGGGGTGACCTGAATACGTGTATACGTGTATACCGAGCGGGGCTAGTCTCGGGGGTACAGGGGGCAACACGTGATGTTTGGTCGGGGATGAGCAATGAGGGTATATTTTTATGTGTGTTTTTTCATACCTTACATCAATGGTATACATTTATTCATACATTATATCATGGGTGTAGAGATTTGGCTTTACAGCTATGTTCAAACTGATAGAGCAATTGATATCATGCCGATACATTTGTCATCCAAATTTATCATTGGACAAAGATTCTATAAAGACTAATAAAAACATTTTTATATACTTGTTTCATATATATACTTCCAACCTCTGTGAACTTGAGAGAGTTCCCTGAGCCAAAGCAAACTTATCCTATACTACTTTCAGCCTCTGTAACCTTGCAGGAATTCCCTTCACCAAACCACATATATCCTATACTATTTACAATCTGTGTAGGATTGTGGAGTTCCCTTGGTCAAACTAAATTTATTTTATGCTACTTACAAATTAGTAATGAAGGACTTCCCTGAGCCGAACCAAACTTATTGTATACTACTCACAGCCTATGTAAGCTTGAGGGAGTTCCCTGGGTCAAACAAACCGTATCCTATACTGCTTACAGGCTCAATAAGCTGGACGGAGTTCCCTGGGCCAAACCAAACTTACCCCACACTACTTACAACCTCTACTGTGTTGACTGTGGGCAGGGGCCCAACCAAACAGTGACGTACTACTTACTCCAGCTGAGACGTTGGGCGACTCTCAAGGCCATAATTAATATATGGGATACTTCTACAACATTTTAACATTACAGGTGATACCACACCTTACAAATACTCCTCACAACCTGTGTAATTGGCCGTCCATCAATGAAGTACACACAAAGGGGTTTGTCACATTGTGTAAGGGTAGGGAAGACAGTGGCTTAAGTACATGTTTTGTCTTATGTGTGTTACATGCTAAAGGGAGTATAGTCATTGCCTTGGGGAGATTTCTCCGTTAACAAGTGGCTTCGCCAGGCTGAAAAAGGATGGCAATGATGAACTCTTTGAGGATTTGAATCCACAACCTTTGGGTCTGGAGGTGAGGGTCCTAACCCCTACACCATGAAGCCACATGGAGGATGAGGCTGGAACTAAGTAATGGGGTCATGACCCAATTTGCTGGTTCCCACTGGTCCTTTTAAAAGTAGTTTAAGAAAACAGCAACCAGATGGACAGGTTGGTTATGGCCTATTTCGCTGGTTCTTGGTAAGACCTGAAGAAAGTTCAGTTTGTAGGCACCAACATGTGAAAGGACATCGTTTTAGAAGAAGTAGGGTAAAATGGTAGTGAAATTGATAGATCGATAGGTTAGAACAACGAACCGACCACAGGTGGTCCTTTCCCTATTCAAAGTAAAGAACACGTGTCGTTACAGGTAGAAACACGGTTCTGGTTGGGGTGTCAGAATAACAGCGCAGAATCAATAGAGATAACAGAAAACCAACACACCAGGCTTTAAATACACGCAAATACGACCCACGTCTAAGCCTTGGGGTTATTTCCGTGACGAAAAAACGGGTCAATTGCGAAAACTGAAACCATATTGTGTGATTTCTAAAGGTGATCCATTCCCAAGGTCAGGCGGATAAAGGCTATATTTCACAATGCGGTAGGTCGCATTTGCAGGCGTTATTTTTAGGTGCCACAAGCACTTTTCAGTTTTGATACCAACATGTTGGTATCTGGTACCGTAGGCAAACCTTAGAATTCCAATATAAAATCGCAGCCACCGCAAGTAGCCACCGCAAACACCCATATTCCACCTTGCGGCACCCTACTGCAAGCAAGTTAGCAGCTGTTTGCTTGTGGTTTTCCATGGTGCCACAAGCAACTACTATATAGTGGAATACAGCCTTGACGTGTCGGTCATAAGATGTCTGAGTATAGTATAAGACGCTGCCTGTAGGTGGCGTACTGACAGTCGTACAAACTGCCCTCAGGTCACCCCCACGTCGCGTGCAGACGTCACAGCAGGTGGCTTTCATGACGTCACCGTATCCATGACAACAGGTGTCGCTGCGGGCCCGGCTTTAAGGTCACGTGGTGCTCGCGGCAGTCTCACGAGATCCCGTGAGACGCCCTGTAAGTGGATGTTGCCATGGTAACCAGGACCCAGGAGTAAGGCAAGGCGGCTTTATAGTTTAATGTCGGATTCACCTGGTTTCTCCTATTATTTCTTTAATTGCTTTTTCACATCATTGAACTTTGAAGAATGGTTTGTTCGAGAGAAGAAACTCCTTTTCTCATGTAAATAGACTTGAGACGAGCATGGTAAAGCCACATTTACCCACGTCATACAAATAAGGGACTTTATAGGCCTAGCCCTTTGAAACTTGGAAAAAAGACATTATAGTGATGGCGTCATAACCTATCTTATAATGTCAAAACCTCCGACAATGAGATGCCCATTTCATAGTGATGACATCAAATCCTATGACAACAAAACATTCTGTCCAGGACTATCCTATAGTGGGTGATGACGTCATAACCAATGACAATGAGACATCCTAGCCATCAGAGGTATGACATCCTAACATATAACAATGACACGGTATACATTAGCCATCTCAGTGATGACGTCATAACCCATGACAACGAGGCGTACTATCCCATCCATCTTAGCGATGACGTCATATTATAAATCCATGACAAAAAGATGTACTATCCCAACCATCTTAGTGATGACGTCATACCCCATGACAATGAGATGTACTATCCCAATCATCTTAGTGATGATGTCATACCCCCATGACAATGAGATGTACCATCCCAACCATCTCAATGATGACGTCATAACCCATGACAATTAGATGTACTACCCCATGTCATACCCCATGACAACGAGACGTACCATCCCAACCATCTCAATGATGACGTCATACCCCATGACAATGAGATGTACTATCCCTACCATCTCAGTGATGATGTCATACCCCCATGACAATGAGATGTACCATCCCAACCATCTCAATGATGACGTCATAACCCATGACAATTAGATGTACTACCCCATGTCATACCCCATGACAACGAGACGTACCATCCCAACCATCTCAATGATGACGTCATACCCCATGACAATGAGATGTACTATCCCAATCATCTTAGTGATGATGTCATACCCCCATGACAATGAGATGTACCATCCCAACCATCTCAATGATGACGTCATAACCCATGACAATTAGATGTACTACCCCATGTCATACCCCATGACAACGAGACGTACCATCCCAACCATCTCAATGATGACGTCATACCCCATGACAATGAGATGTACTATCCCTACCATCTCAGTGATGATGTCATACCCCCATGACAATGAGATGTACCATCCCAACCATCTCAATGATGACGTCATAACCCATGACAATTAGATGTACTACCCCATGTCATACCCCATGACAACGAGACGTACCATCCCAACCATCTCAATGATGACGTCATACCCCATGACAATGAGACGTACTATCCTGGCCATCATAGCGATGACATCATACCCCATGACAATGAGACGTACTATCCCAAGACAATGAAATGTTCTACCTCAGTCTTCTCATTAATAACGTCATACCCCATGACAACGAGACGTACCATCCCAACCATCTCAATGATGACGTCATACCCCATGACAATGAGATGTACTACCCCATGTCATACCCCATGACAACGAGACGTACCATCCCAACCATCTCAATGATGACGTCATAACCCATGACAATGAGATGTACTATCCCTACCATCTCAGTGATGATGTCATACCCCCATGACAATGAGATGTACCATCCCAACCATCTCAATGATGACGTCATAACCCATGACAATTAGATGTACTACCCCATGTCATACCCCATGACAACGAGACGTACCATCCCAACCATCTCAATGATGACGTCATACCCCATGACAATGAGACGTACTATCCTGGCCATCATAGCGATGACATCATACCCCATGACAATGAGACGTACTATCCCAAGACAATGAAATGTTCTACCTCAGTCTTCTCATTAATAACGTCATACCCCATGACAACAAGACGTACTATCTAAGCCATCTCAGTGATGATGCCATATACCCGACAATGAGATGTACTACCTCAGCCGACATAACCCGGCTATAAAGCCGCCATTGGTCGGGACGGTAACCAGCCTCTCTCCACAAATCAAGCTGCCATCTCACCGGTAACAAGCAGATATTGGACTTTGTGGGCGTGGCTACAACGGATGAAGGACTCCTCTACGGGGTCACGTGACAAACAGAAGTGGGAAGGGGGTGGGGGTAGGGGTAGGGGTAGGGGCGGTGATAGTAGGGGATGGGGAAGGGGCGGGTAGGGGTAGGGGTAGGGGATAGGGTGTAGGGGTAGTGGGTTGGAGTAATGGGGTAGAGTGTTGGGGGTAGGGTGGTGATAGTAGGGTGAGGGGAAGGGGCTGGCAGGGGACAGGGCAATTTACCACAGTGACAGATTCCCATTCCAAGGACATCAAAGAACGACCTTGACAATAAGCCGACTTTACCGCCTGTCACACTCCACGTCATAACTGTCACTCTACAAGCGCTATTCTTCATTCGCGCTTTCCTCTTATCTCCTACCTTTTTTCTCTCATTCTGTTTTTCTGACTTCTTTTCTTGCTCAATCAACCCTTCTTGCTTCTGCTTTTCTTATTTTGTAACACCCTAATCCTATATACGGTACAGTCCTGGGATTTTGGGTGTATTTATAAATGCAAGAAGGATACGATTTTCTACAAACTGCGAAATATTTCCTAACTGTACATGTTTGTTACAAATAGGCTATCATAAAATTAAAATTTCTGGTTTAAAAGCAATACTTTGAACATTATAGACCTTATTTCCCCTGTAATTTTCAGAAAACAATAGCGTTTTTCAGAGTTGCTTCACAAACCAGTTCCTTTCAAAAACCATGTAGGCCTAGTTCCGGTTTCTACGAAAGGCTGAATCTGGACCCTCCCGGGCTGTATAGGTCCTCCCCCCACCAACAACCCCTCCCCCCCCCATCCTCCATTAAAACCCCAATTGTTATAAATGCGGTAACAGGAAACCCACACCGCTCATGGCGCCATCTAGCGGTGTTTTTGACACCTCCTTTCGCCATTTCCGGTGATGAAAGAGGGGTGTCACGTGGTCGGTGACAATGCCCGGATCATGTAAAGATGGCGGAGGGGGGAGTAGCCCTGACACATTCTTTGTGAAAGGACAAGTTGACAAACTTTGGTGCTCAATGGTTGATTCTCTTCATCTCAAAGTTACCGGTTTTACTCCTACCTCTCTTCAAATTTCCGACTATCCATTTTAAAGTTTCGCCCAAAGATATTGGTTATTTGTTGTGACAGGTAAATGATTTACTTATTCACCAATAGTCCCTTTTACTCACATCGCAAGCATATTCTACAGATTATGCCGAGTTTCTAAGAAATGAACAATTTGAAATAGAACTCTTGATCCATTATGTTTTCCGAGAACTTGATTTGCTAGTACCAGAAAAATTAATCAAACAAAAACTGAAAAATAAGCCCATTCTAATTTTGAGGATACGGTTACGAGTGCTTTCAAGAATAGTCTTCAAATACAAAACCTCTAAACAGAATGTTTGAAAAGAGTTTCTGTTATCACTGCGTCATAATACTAAGTTTTAATACAATACTATACACGTACATGCTAAGTCGCAATTCCTTCAATAGATTTTCGACAAAGTCGTCAAAGAATGGCCAGGCTCACATTTTGTTGAGTACTATAGGAAAACTACATGAGGATGTGGGATGGGGCAGAATACGAGCTGGTAGTAAAGACCTACAGACGTTAAGGCCACATTGTGAGCAGGGCAATGTACAACAGCCAACCAGCTATGGGTAGTTGGGAAACCCTGAACGACCACCACTCCCCCTGGTGGCCCTGATTTACGCGCCCGTAGCGCCCCCAGTGGCCGGCCTCAGGCGGTGAGAGGCCCACTGACATTATTTCAGCCCCTCCCTGCCCGGCCAGGCCCGATTCACGCGCCCATTCCCCTCCCCAAACACCCCCCTTCGTACAATAGGCTTCCTGAACAACCTGGTGGTAAATGCGCCAGCCGGAATGCCCCAAGAAAATAGGAGGCCTCCTTCCCCAGTATTTGTACCTAACCCAACTGTTTGTTGGACTTTATAGCTTGCTTTTCCACGGTGAAACTTTATTTTAGTTACAAAAATAGGACTCCCCTCCTTCTTCTTTCAACCCTCATTTACATGTAAACTAAGCACCTTTTAGATATTATACTCAGTTTCCAGCATGAATTTTCTCTTAATTTTGAAGGCATAATCTATGGAACTCTATGCCCCTTATCATTGTTCCGCAGCGTAATTGTCTGATATATTCTTTTAAAAAGTTGATATTTTAATGACAGGCCCGTGTATGGTAGTGATCAAAGTAATGCAAAAATAGAGATAGGTGAGATCACGATTAAATTAAAATATATCTAAATTAATTGATCCCAAGGGAGGTTGGGGGGGATCAGAATGAGCTCGCTTTTCATTGGGCAATCGGTTTCTGCATTTATCACCAAGTTTCTCAGGAAGCCTATTGTATGAAGGGGTCACTGTAGGAGGAGGATTGGTATGTAGATGACCTCTGAATAAATATTTCCTTCACACACTAACATCAAAATGCACAGAATGCTTCTTTTGGACTGTACACATATGGCTCTTCAGGGTATGATTCATCGAACAGCTGGCATATGTCTTGTGTAACGTAAAAGCCTTGGGACATGACCGACATGTTTAATGGACCGACAAATCTGACAGATTATCGCCATGCCCCTCAGTCCTACATATGTAGGCATGTAAACAAGGTTATATGTCACACAGACAGACAGACAAGCCACATTGTTTTGTTTCGGGATGGTCTTGGCTACACTCTATGTTTGCTTTGTGGGCTAACAAAATAGTCACTGCTCCCTCTTCAACATGGTACATATTGGTATCGTTTTGAAGACAATACTTATTCCCGGAACTGAGGTGTAGGTGCAGTTACAGACTATATCCAAGTCGGTCCATGAACCTTTCTTGCTTTTCTTCAACAAGGCGACATCAGGTGATACAACTGTGCCAGGGGTAGCTAAAAAAGAGCTCAATAAAAGCATAAACCGCTTAAATTCCCCATAGATTTATACATTGAATTTAGACATTACTTTGATATTTTTACAACTAATTTTTAATTAATAACACAAAGGAGTATCCACCAGATAATACCCTGTTGATTAACAACCCTTTCTGACAGAAAACCTTTGGACCTCATGATTTTCCGTCAAGGGGTCATAAAGATGACCTCATACTCCCCAATAGGCCTTTCTTGTTATACTCCAACCACTGACCATTGAGTAGCCACAACTACCACTAACGTTGACGAGCCTCTTACCCTCTCACTCTCCCCCTCTTAGCCTTCACTCTCCCCCCATATACTTGATTCATGGGCGGCTGTTTTGTCTCGTCTGCCGTACGAGAGCGGGCGAGACCTGAGCTCTAGTGATCGAGGCCCTAATGAAAATGGCGCAATCAACTTGATGGATCCGAAGTGTGAAATTATGAGTGGGTCCGCGGGGCTCTTTGGCACATCTGAGGCTGTAGAAGGAGCCCCCGCACGTCTTAAGGGTCCCCTGGGCCCTCTGTAGGCTAGGTATATCATTACTTAGGCAAGGTATATCATTACTTATAGATTGTGCTCACAGGGGGTACCCGCTGTGTGCTGAGGGTAAAATGGGCAGTTCAGTCAATGCCTGACCCTCCTCACTTAAAGGCTTGGGTAGGTGAGAAAACATTTGCCTGTTGGCTCTTATGCTCTAGTAAAATGAAGCATTTTGTCTTTCATGTTCCAGATCAAAGATGAACATTACCCTATACATAGCTCCTTAATAGTTTGTTAAAAGGGAAAGTTATATTACATTGTATTTCACTACCGAAGCTGGTGTGGCCAGGATATTCTAACTGTTAATACGTATACCATCCAGCGTTTATAAAGAAGAGCAGCCCAAGGTATTACTGCCAATATGCACAACTTACCTAGATAACATAAAGTATACCTCAAGGCCTTGCTCACCATGTACACATCTCCCTATGCTGTACTCAGCAAGCGTTACAGAGGTGTGTGAGACCCCCTCATATTTTGCTGAAATTCCCCTACTTTTCAGGGGCTCTGGAACCAAACCAGATATTTATTGTAACCTCTTTTAATTTACTTTAAACCTCCTCAGATGTACAAAGAACCCCTTAAGATTTTAGGGCTTGGTGCTATCCTGACTCTCTTAGCCAACCTATGGTTCAGCCCCAGGCTTTACCCAGGCAAGCAGTGATGTAACAGGCATGTTATGTGACCAAACGTTTTTGGTTAGTATGTAACCTGCCCAATTTTCATGTAACAGTTACATTATTTTAGGTAAGGTTGAGACTTACTAAAACCGAATGCTATAATATTTATTAACATTATATTTGAGTGAAGTTGTGACCTTACCATTAAAGAATGTTATGATAACGTTATCATAACATGACAGAATGTTACAAGAATGTCACAATAGCGTAACAGTGCAACATCGTAATGTTAGGTTCTAAAGATGTTTTTGGGTGCCATCGAAATAATGTAAAAAGAACCAAAGTAGACCTAAACCGAACGTTATAATAACGTTATAATAACGTCATATTCTTGCTTGGGTACGTTCCAGGTGCTCATCTCAGGAAGCCAACCCATACCGTGGTATCGGCTCCCATGTTCCTCACGGAGAAGCCCCGTGGGCGAGGCCCCAGCTGTTATCAATCTAAAGTTTTCATTAGTCAGATGGCATCAGTTACCCTGCTGTTGTAGGCCTTACGGAGGGGGGAGGCGGAGGGTGTAATAGCCCGCCCCACCCCCTGATGGATCCCCTCTTACGGCTTGATGAGATTCTTCATCGCTGCACACCCTCTCGACCAAACCCCCCAAGTTAGTCCTTCCATGACCTACTTACCTCTTACGTATTAGGTCCTTACACCAACACAGAGCCGATGGGCCTCAGTGGTCAGTTAAGAATTTGCATATTATGGCAGGATTATTTCCGTTGGGTAGTCTATTCATAGTAAAGGTAACACCTTCGATGGTGATGCAACTGATGACTCTTTATGGCTCCGTCTTGCCATAAACCAGCAGCTGCAAAGCACTCTGGGATAGAGGGTGGAATTCCCACCTAAAATGGTTGCTGGTTAACAGTCCTACTTTGAGTATCTAGCGGGCTTGGACGTAACTACAGTCTACCCCTCCCCTCACCACCACCCTCCACCACAGGCTCCTACCGCCAACACCGGGCCGAATTTCAATAAGGAAATAGCTTCTGGAAGTTGCCCGGACCGACAGATTTATCTCCATTCGCTATCAGCCCATCAAAGAGGGCCTTAAATGGCGCCGGGCACTTGGCTGTGGGGCCCTCTGAAAGGTGGAGGGGCGTGTAAGAATGAGGCTGAAAGGGGCGCTAAAAGGCGGGATTTATTTATGATGTGCTCGCCTTTCTCCACCTTGGATAGTTTTGGAAATGACTTGCTCTGGATGTGTCAAGCGAACTGAATCCTTATTCAAAATGAAACAGTTCAACCTTCCTGCTAGTCAACCCCAGAGCAACTACTCATAACGCCTCAGTTGTGGTTCAATAGCAGTGTACCAGGCGTCCATAATTCTGGATACTTTTTCATGATGTGAAATTCAGTTATAAAGTGAGTTAGCACTGTACCTACAATGTGCCAATTCCAGATTATATCAAATTTAAAGTTCACCATTAAAATTTCTTATGGTTGCGTCTTGCTATATTTTCCAGACAGAAACATAAAACAAGATGGACCACAAGTTCTGGTTTGATCGACTTTATAGATTCTTGATGTGGTTTAGTAAACCAAAATCTCCGTCTTATCCATTCTTTGGTTTATAAAACGAAATGAAATGTACTTGACGTTCCACTATAGTATGCAAATTAGAAAACGCTTATGTGACGTCATCGTTTCACCGAAAAGGGCTTCCCCAATTCTATTTTTAGATTTTCAAAATGACGTCATCTCGTCACTCTCCTCATACAGACTTATTTATGTTAATTAGTACACTCTCAAGGCATTTTCTATGGAACGACTTTCAATCTCCAAACAGATCCTTCCTATCAGAAATAGCACGATGTGTCCCCCCCCCATTTTTAACACTGATCTCTATGAGAGTTGGGACAACCTATTACTCCGATATATCGGACTATCGACGTTATCCACTCATCGAAGACGGAGAAAAGATTTTTAACACTGATTCCTATGGGACTTGGGCCAAGTTAAGACTCCGATATATCGTACTATCAACGTTATCCCCCTAGCGAGAGACCGAGGAACTAGCAGATTTTCAATATGGCCGCCCCCAGTGGAGGAAAGGGGTATTCCCGACCTACTTTCGTTCTATTTTTAGAATATCATTATGACATCATCTCGTCAATCTCCGAACACAGACTTATTTATGCTAATTAGTACACTCTCAAGGCATTTTCTATGGAACGACTTTCAATCTCCAAACAGATCCTTCCTATCAGAAATAGCACGATGTGTCCCCCCCCATTTTTAACACTGATCTCTATGAGACTTGGGACAACCTATTACTCCGATATATCGGACTATCGACGTTATCCACTCATCGAAGACGGAGAATAAACAAATTGCCTCTAAAGTTTGTGAAACATAGCCAAATATTTTAGCCTTTTCCCCAAGAAAGCAATGCTAAATCCTGCCAATCTAGTGAATAGTGTCTAACCCTTTGATGCCTTAGAATTCCACATTTTAAGTGGCTGGCAAACATGTATGCCCGCTGCCAATTGAAGAAGTCAGTATGTTTTATCAGTACTAGGTGTTATAGAAAAACCCAATTCTTCCCTATTCCAGTGATGTCACTTGTGGAGACTGGGATGGCTTACATGATGTATTTTATCCAACCCTTGCCCAACTTGGGAAAATACACACTGTTGCTGTGTTAGGTGGGCTTATTCGCAGCTGATGTGATACACTCTTGAGGCTAATCACAGCGTCCTACACCGGCGCATGCGCACAAAACAGGAGAGAACTAACCGGAAGTGGACAGCCCCCGGCGTCTGTTTGCCCCAACTTCCCGTCACCTGGCGGATTCCCACGGAACTAGGGCCCGAGGAGGGAGGGTCACGTGACCAAGTGAGGGTGTCAAGGTACGTAATCCGGGATGAGTAAAGTCGGATTAGCTCTAGGACATAGGGAGGGTGGGGAGGGGATGAGGAGGGCTGAGGGCCCTCGAGGAGGTGTTTGGGCGTTACTTGGCTGGACATAAGGGCATCCAAGGAGCGGTGTTAAGAGCATAATCCACTGAGTGTTGGGAAGCTTGAGATGCAAACGGAAGTAGTTTGTAATTCTGATACCCACATGTTGGTATCTAATAACCCATCTCTATACTTCGAAAAGTGTTTGGGTTGGTGTTTGTATTGTCCTTTTGCAATTATCAACATCATAACTTTTCTATATTCCATCTTCCGTGCTTACATTCATAAAGTACTTGCGTGTGTGTCATATAACACAAGTAAGTGCTTAACGCATAGAAAAATAACATTGCAATAGCTACGGTACCAAACTGTGAGAATTCCTCAAAGTAGATTTATAACTTCTACATTACATAGTTTTCATGACTTTCCTTGGACGTCGCTGCGGTATTAGACTTGATAATAACTATGTTAGCTGACGGTACTAGGTTTTTTACATTCCTAGTTTAATTTCTGCCATAACACAAAGTTGGGTCTAATTCTCCAGGGGCATGTGAGCCCGAAGCCGTAAAGCTAGTTATAAATATACTAGGTTTTTTGGAGTATGATTATATGGTTTAATTTGATAATTGATCAAGAGGATATGACCCTAGATTTCAGTGAAGGCCTCTAGATCACTAAAGTTAAGGGGTCTGTCTGGCTCCAAGATCTCGCAACTTTATTTTCAGCCCTACAAAATACCTACTACTATGAACGGCCACTAACTTACACTATGAGTGGGCAAGACAAGAGAAGTGGTAATACCATTTGTATTAGATACCAATGACCTTAGAAGTAACCATGTTATTTCACACTCACTGCATCAGATAGAGACGACCTAATGAGAACAACTCGGCCCACCAGAGACCTCTACCGGCCGGTATGGGAACCAGGGGTCAACCAGTGCTTTGTCTGCCTTCTGATTGGCTGCCCGCGCCTCATGAATATTCATAACATCCGGGGCCTCTGCCAAGTTTACAGAGGGCGCCCCCTGACGGCTTGCATCCATATTCATAGCGGGACTGTTCCCGGCGTGTCCTCTGTGTTTACCGTTTTACAATGACAGGCGGCCCGCTACCAGCGAAGGCATTTGACATGGCGGGCACTCAGCCCTGGGTAAATCATCCCCGCCCCGCTCCCCCTGACATGGGAATGGAATTATTCAGGTAGAAAATATAGACAAAGACGCACTCTGGCCCCAATACTCAATTTAGCATTATACCAAAGAAAGCAGAAGGTGCCCTCTAGGCCTACTCTCTTTGATTATACTAATGATCATTAGAGACAAAGAACTTCGCCTATATTATCATACTGATAATCTTTAAAGAAAAAGACTTTGTCTAAACTTTTATACTAATAATCTTTCAAAAGAACAAAGCACTTTGGCTATACTATTATACTAATAATCTTTCAAAAAAACTAAGAACTTTGGCTATATTATTGTACTAATGATCTTTAAAGACAAAGACAGTTGCCGAGCAACCAGCGTGCTATATAGAATGATATTTGTGAATTAAAAGTGGCTTTATTGCGGGATTAAGAGGAAAAAAACTTGCGATCGTTAACTTAGCTGCTTTCCGCTGGTGCTAATGAGGTCCTGCGTAAAAACCAACGAGTCTCGTATTAAAACCAAAGCGAGGCTGAGGGCGTGGCCATAAGCCGCTATAGGAGAGACGCGGCAAACCAAGCCGGGCGATAATAGGTGAACTTAACGAGACGCCCCTCTGACCACACTGCCCCCTGGCGGCCTTATCTCTCGGCGCCGCAGCGACACCTGTCGGGTGGTGGCGGCGGTGTCAACCGGAAGTGACGGCGCGCCGCTCGGCGTCTCCTGACACGAGGTTAATTTCCGGTTTATTAGTGAGGGCCTCAATATAGCAACTCGCGCTCCTTTAGGTCGGATCAGAAGCCCAGTCCCTCTATTCTACGACCCCACCTCTGGTCTTATACCCTCAGTACCTTTTTTTCTATTCTTATATCCTCCTTGAAGGCCACACCTACAGTGACGTCGGAGTTTACATTGTTATAGGGGAGATTAGAATCCTGAGAAATCTTCCTAACTTTTCTGTCTGTGAGTAGTATAGCAAGTTGTGACATTGCATCGGGCGATATCAATTGGTAATGGTATGAGGAGTAAAGTCTAAGACTTCCCTGCTGCTATTTATAGGCCTACTCTATATTTATTCTACCCCTTCTCAGAAACTAGTCCAAGCATTCCCCTTTCTCCTGAAAACTTATTTCGCATATTTCCTACTGTCTTCTACAACCCGACACCACATTTAGGACCAAGACAATTCAACCGAACTGAGTTTCTTACTGTCACAAATAAGTGGCAAAGAAGGCTCTTTGACCTCTGGCAGGAGAGTCAAGAGGTTTGCACAATGAGATATGACATCATTATTAAAGCCGAAACCGGAGCCCAGTGGGCTGTAGTTTCCCTTTGTACAAAGTAGCTTTTATCTTTGCGTATTGATGGAGATGGTGTGTTTTTATGAAGGCCATGATGACGATTGCAGCAAAGGGTATTTTTTGAAGAAATATTTATCTATTTTTGTGGATTATTTGGAAAGCCTTTTCCACTTGCGGCTTTTTTGTGGTTTGATTTAGCGTAAAGGTTGTTTAGAAAGAGCTAGGATTAATCATTGGTAGATTTACTTATCTATCGCAGAAAACAAGCTTGTTTCAGTTGTCCATCAATTCCCCGAAACGTAGACCTTAGGCAACTTGTTCTGAAAAAATTGGTAACCAAAATGTAAAATAAACTATACAGACGGGTCATGGGCGTATGAAACACTATGTAAATAAGCAGATACCTTTGTTATACTAGTTTGGTCATTACTGTTAGATACACACCCTCTGTAGTAAAGTCTACTCTGTGGTTGGGTTGCCGACTTAGAGGTGCGCGGTCAGATATAAAGACCTGCTGGGGCCCTGCATGGGGAGAATTACACCAGTGGTGAGTGGTGGGAGGGAGATGACGGGGGGGGGGGGGGGCAGGACCCATCTTCTAATTTCCCGGCGGACCTCTCAGTGGTGCCCTCTGGTGGCCGGTGGGGGATTCACACCCCCAGCTCAGGAGTCATACATCTCCTCCCACACAGTCCCTCACTCTCCACGCAGAGTTCGGGTGTCTAGTGTTAAAGGGCAGTGATGTGAGGTTGGATTCTGTTTGGTGCGAGGTTAGATTCTGCTTACCTTTGATACAGTTTAAAGGGTTCTTAGCAATACCAATACGATTTTTTTAATGCATTTCAATTGCAATAAGTATTCTCGAAAGAGAATTTCGAAAAATAATTATGGTAATCCCGACGTATCCGTGAATAATTCAGGCAAGATAATCAGATTTGGGAATTCCCTACATCCCTGGTATTTTCAGTACTCTATATTTGTAACCAAGCCTTTGAAGCACCTTGAATGTACCACAAAAAAGTATCCAGAACGCTGTTTTGTTTTGTAATTTTGATTTCTGCGGGTGTTCTGCTTAGAGCTCTAGCTCGTCAGGCAAAATAACAAGGGTTTCCACGAGTACAAAAACTAAATTGCAGGACGGAATTCAATTAGGCTTTAATGAGCTAAAAGAACCCTTGGTAGCATTTAGAAAACGAAACAGAGCAAGCATTTATGGTCCCAATTCAAGGCACCAATTTTGGCGTGAGATTGATATTCTGACGATTGCAAGTGAAATGCTTTCAGAATTCATTGTCTATAGTGTTGATAATCGTTTCCCAGGCGCTTATTAGAACCTATTCACTCTGCATTCGTCTGTTTTAGCTGAACATGCAAATGGATTTCTAATGGCAGTTCATTATCTTTACATTAAAATTCAAGTAAAATATTGAAATTCATTACACAAATGTCTTTGCCCTTCCAGCAAAAAACAGCTATTAAGTCATGCATTCAAAATTATCATCATTTCCCTTTATTCGCATATATTCATTGTATATCATTACCAACATTACTCTCTATTGTAGACGCGCACCCTAGCGGCACACAGCCGAACCAACCTTACCGCGGGTCTGCTCTAAGAGGTAATCCCTCGGCGAGAACGAGGCCAGGGGCCAAGGTCTCACACCACTCTATCTCCGGCGAAAAACTCCCAGGGCGGGTACCGTCTTTTCCCGCTAGGTGGATAAAGGGTGAAGGTCTGAATCCCCGGAAGACTACCCATAGTACCTCTACACGCCACCAGGGGTGGGATCAGCGTCTAGAAAGAGGCTTACCGGGGGCACCTAGCTGGTACCCCAACGCCCCTTTACCCTACTATACAGACCGTCTTTATACCAGCGAAACCCCCTCTAAACGCCTCCTCACCCTGCCCGCACCCACTGGTATTAATACGCCAAGATAAAGATGGCAGGAGATAGTCCAGGCCCGACCCCAGAGACCCCTAATGCATACATCCCTTCTAGGTAGATCATTAAAAGCTCCTCTGGTTAGCATTTTCGCAAAACATAACTTGTGAATGATGATAGAGAAGACGAAAGAGTCCTGCTAAAAAGTATCTTGATCATCTTGATGTATCACTGTTGGTTTTAACTGTAACGACCTATGCTACTACCGATGGATCATTGGAATAGGCTAGATAGAGGGGGTGTTTTCAAATGTGCCTTAATCAGAACTTTGTAAATTAGTCAAAACATTAAGAACCTATCAAAAGCCGTCGACTTTATCTACAGCGGATTTACGCTTGCATTCACGAACTAGAACTTAGACTGCAGACACTCTTGCAAACTATCCTGGTAATTCACTTTAGCAATTCGATCTGGAGTTTAATGTATGTAAAATGTTGAAGAGTACCTTAGATCTATTGACAGATGGGAAACAACTAAACCGATACTCACGACCTCGACTTTATGGAGAAGAACATTGGTACTTACCTAGAAACAAATAAGAAAGGCAATCATTATACAATAACCAATGCGTGGTGAACATTAATTATCAACTATCATCTACATGTATTGCACTCAAGATCAGGATGATTTATCAATATAAGTATAAAACTGTAAGAACGAGTTGCACATGTCTAACAAGCATTCATGTACAGGATAAATATAGGTGATTTCAAGTAAGAAACTTTTTTTTAATATCAAAGTCAAAATACTTCGATGAAAATATGGAGTACATTGTTTAAGACTCTCCTCACTTATCCCAACTAGCACTGCCGGATTTAGAGGGGGAACGCGCAGGGGTGCGCCCCCCTCCTTTTTTTGTTGTTGCCAATTTTAGACTTTATTTTATGTAAAATTCTACCAAAAAGTCACTAAGGAAGATTTTTTCCCAATAGCGTCCCCCCTCCCCTTTTCAAAATCCTGAATCCGCCACTGACTAGCACAGGCCCAGTTAAATTTGGTGAATTCAGAATCATGAGACATTCCTCTAAAAAGCAGATTACCCCCAAACCAGGCCGATATTTAGGGGGTGAGGAAAGAGGTCAGAGGTCATTTGTCAGAGGCCCTGCTGTCCGACCAGAAATACGCCCCTCCGCTGAAATCCGGGTATTTACGGCCCCTGACCACGTGACAGATCACACCTAGGTGGGCGATAAAAGGGGGGTAGACGCTGGCCGAGGCGCCCCCTAGGAGCGGCCAGGGTGATTAGTTGGTGCGCCCCCAGGCCGAGAGGTGGCGCCCCGCCCGTCACAACAACTTATAGCTGCGTCCCGCTAGGTGGCGGGAAAGTCGGGGAGAGTAATTGTCGTCTGCTACATTCTGACGTCATGCGGCGGGTTTTTTGTTTTTACATTAGTATAATCTGTAAATAGTTGACGCTGCTGAGCCGTTCTTACATGTGCTGTTACGTCATATGACAAAAATGTGTCTTACATATCTTGTAAAATTTATCAAGACAGATTGGTATCGATGGTAAGTACTTTCTAAGAGCTTGAACTTATTTAATGGGACTGCCTCTTTAAAGACATGGGCCTATATCATGTTCTAAGTTGCCGAACTTGATTTGTCAACAGATATGTCAACTGTCAAAAGCGTCAATGTAATCTTGTCTTGAAGTATTCCCCTTTGCTTCCAATCCTCAAAAGGACCATACCTTGAGTGAAGCAATGGTATTCTCGATGGATCGGACAGCATGCCCCCCCCCCCCCCTCCCCCGCTTTCACCGTTCCTCGAGTAAGAATTAGTCTGCAGTCGGTGATGCTTATTTAGTCAGAGGACCAAGTTACCCCCCCCCCCCCCCACCCCCGTTTGGCAGCCCCAACCAGCCCTCTACTTTCCCACCCCCCTACACCTCCCCCCTGACGTCCCTAACCAGTTTAGCGCCCAGTCCAATTCCACCAAACCCGCCACCCCGAAGACCTTGTAATACACGCTCTCTGATTGGCTGAGCACTCAGTCACGTGACGGCACCGCCAGCCAATAGACGGCGGGCTTTTAGCGGGGACGTGTCCCGGGGGGTCTGCTGGGTGTCGGCGTGTAGGCTGGGTATTGCACAGCTTGTACTACGTCAGGCTGGTAACAAGCTAACTCTCCCATTCGGCTGTTTTTTATATACATCTAAAAAAGGAGTTACAAAACAACAAGCATAAAAGAAAATGAGCGATTTAGGTTTGGAGATTTCATGAAATTTACATTGAAGACCCATTTCAAGGATGGCAGTTTTGATGGCCTAGTGAATTGCTTCATATAATTGCTTATTTTAATTGTGGGCATTCATTTTGTTTCGATGGTAAATACGTTTCCTCTTGTAGATATATGTAAATATAATTCATTCTTCTGCTGCACAGGATGCTGCGCTCAACTGTAATTCACAACCTTGAAATTAATCAATGAGACGATCTGAACTGTATTGCCGAAGGGCACCCAAAGACTGCTTATTAATAACCTGCGAAACTTAAATGAACAAAGAGCCTCAGGTTATTCACTGAGTCCCAGCAATCATGAGAGCCTGCCTGTTATATGGGCAACGCTGACCCCCGCTCAAGTCTCCATCGTTTGTGAATATGCCGGCTTCTTTATTGAGATCAGACCCTAGTCTTCCCACTCAGATTAATAAAGTAGTTTCCAATCTCCTCGCAATATGCTTTGTTTGCCTCTCCTTGATTAGATACTGATCTTGGCTCATCACTCTTAGGGGAAACGTCCGGGGAAACCGACCAGCGGCGCATCATGAGAAATTCGACCAATCCGGCGGCAGATGGGCATTTTTCTGCGGGATCACCACTGTTCGCCCTCTAGTGTCACGGAGGTGAACTAGTCAGATTAACATCCGGCCCGCCAGAAACCAAGATGGCGCCCGGAATTGCCCAAGGGGGAAATAGGAGGTTAATTCGGAAGGGAGAAGGGAAGGGCGGGCGACCGGGATGGCCTAGTCGTATTCCTGATGGATACTGTCTATCATAAGAAGCAATGAAGAATATAGAATGCAACGGTGAGAGCTTACGCCTCACTTTGCATCTGGAATTACGATAATAAGCTCCTTCTGTAGGGGATTTTGATTACTTACACCTTAACCTGAACCCTGTGAGACAGACTCCTTTGTTAGAAGATGATTAATTAATACCTTGCCCTCAGTGACACTTGAGAGGCATCTCACTGCTTTTCAACTGAAAACTCACAGGAGAGCCTGATATGATCCTCCATTATTTTGTATTTCATTTTGTGAAAATGAACAAGGCTGCCACTCCCATAATTATCTTTTCCAATAATACCTTCTGTGAAAATTAATACTGCCGTCTCTGATTTTTCTTTTCTTTAGACTTCAAATACAGTTCCATGGACAGATAAATGACAGCATCTTAGAGAGGGAGAGTGTATGGGCGGGTAATGGAGTGGGAGGGTGAGTTGGTGGGTGAGTGAGTTGATGAGTGATTTTGTGTGGGAATGAGTTGGCGAGTAGGTTTGCAAGTGAGCGAAGGGGTGGGTGGGTTTGCGAGTGACTGAGGTAATGGGGGAGCGGATGAGGGAGTGGAGAGTGAGTGGGTGAGTGAGTGAGTGAGTGAGTGAGTGAGTGAGTGAGTGAGTGAGTGAGTGAGTGAGTGAGTGAGTGAGCGGGTGAGCAAGTGAGTGAGTAAGTGAGGAAGTCAGTGAGAGAGTGAATGAGGGAGTGAAGGAGGGAGTGATTAGTAAGAATGGATGAGTGAGTGGGTGTGGGAGTTAGTTGGGGAGTAGGTAGGTGAGTATGTGTGAGTGAGAGGGTGGGTGAGTGCCTGAGTGACTGGGTAAGTGTGTATGAGAGAGTGAATGAGTAGGTGAGTGAGGGTCTTGGTGAGTCATAATGGTACCCACTATGTCTTAGTAAATGAATTTATGAGTAAGTAATGAATGGTTGAGTGTGTAGGTAAGTAAGTATGTGAGTAGGTGAATGGCTGACTGGATTCTATGTGTACATGAATGAGTGAATGACTGAGTTACTGACTTAGTGATTGAGGAAGTGAGAGTGAATGACTGAGTATGGGACTCAGTGAGTGTGTGACTAAACGAGTGAATGGGCAGATAGATCGGAGCAGGTATAAGAGTGTGTACATAATTGAGTGAGTGAGCATGCAAGTGAGTGAATGAGTGAGTGAATGAGTGAGTGAGTGAGTGAGTGAGTGAGTGAGTGAGTGAGTGAGTGAGTGAGTGAGTGAGTGAGAAAATGAATGAATGAAGGAGTTAAGGGGCGTATGGTGAGTATTAAGTGAGCAGGTCAGTGACTGATTGATCGAACCTTCAATACCCCTTATAGATGACGCCACATCCACAGAGCAGAACTCAAGCACCTCAGTTACAACCTACACTATTGCACAATAAAACCCCCTGTTCCCCTGCTTTGATCATTAGCTGAGCAACCACAGCCTGTTGAGTCCTACCTCTATATAAGTGCGGCTAATGTAAAAAGACACATCCCTGGCGGTTAGGTTCCCCACAGACCGGATGTCAGGACTCATTAACTCTGAGCGTTCCCCCGCGGGGCCAGAACGGTCCCCGGAGAAAAAAGTCCACTTTAATGACCACGTTTTAAACAGTTAACGTCAGTCATAGCTCGGGGCACCCCCAGGGCTTCGACTGAGGCATGTCACCGACTGAACGGGTAGACGTCATGACAGCCCGCCATATTTACTGTTAACGCTCGATTAACATACCTTCTGGAGGTAATATTTCAGGTTTGATGAATCTTTTCAAATGGATACTTATACAAAACGTGCCATGAATATCAGGAATTCAATACTTCTGGAATTTATTCTTAACCATAATTTACAGGTGATAAAAACTAAGTCTATTATATATTGCAACTCTAGCGTGTCACAGACTGAACGTCACGACTGCCTGCCATATTTACTGCTGGATTAACAGAACTTCTAAGGATCGTATTTTAAGCTTGAAGAATCTTCTCAAACGTATAACTACATAAAAAGAGGGTCATGTCAGAAATGCAAAATATCTGATAATCTAGAGAGTCTAACGTTATATATGGGGTTCGAAATGTTCACATTTCATTTGAACCGTTACAATAATTGGCCGATTATTTAGGAAGGATCAGCTGATTCTAGTGCTTGGTGAAAACCACCTACCGAATATACTGCTTAAGATGTAAAGCCCGTTGTATAATGAAAGAACGAGGAGTGTAAGCTTGCTGTTTGGACGAAACTATCTTTTCCAGCTTTCAGTGACAAAGTAATCGCTAATGATATACAGACCCATTTAGCGCCCAACAAAGGTTCTTGTATTCCACCAGCCGATTTTACTCCTGATATAAAACATTGACAGCGGGAATAATGGTTAATCATATACATGATACATACCATTAGAAAGGTCTTCAAATTCTCTTTCAAATGATATGTAGGATGTATAGTCGTTTCGAAAAGTTTTGCTTACAATTTATAAATTACCAAAATATCGGCAGAAAGAATCACCCAGTGACATACAGCCCTTAGCCCTATCCCCACGGGAGCCTTGGGTATACAGCAAACAGCACAAATTGCCCACACAAAGGCCGCGCCCACCTCTGGCCCGCCCCCTTTGTAGGCCTATTTGACAGTTCATTAGCCCGCCACCAGGGGTAAACAGGCTAATGTGAGCGGGGCATTGTGGGAAGGAAGCGCCGGGCCACGTGACCCGCGCTGTGACGTCACATGCAAACGCTATCTGGGCGCGGCCAGGCAGCGGCCGATGTTGACCTAACCGGGCCGCACTGACCGAGACTCGGGGGGAGATTGAGGGGGAGAGTGTGGGACGCACTGACCGAGACTCGGGGGGAGAGTGTGAAGGGTGTATGCGGTGTCCTGGTATGCAGACCAGTGAAAGAGGCCTTACCCTTATATTAGATATACGCCCAATATTGCATCTTTTTATACAAATAATGACTTAGGGCTTTGGTAAATCTGGGTTTTATATAGGCCTATGCTTCTTGCATGAAAGGGTGGTAATATATCTTCAAATGCTTCATTTAAACCCATGGAGACGAAAGGCAGCATTTATATTCAACTAAGGTCCTGGTCTTCCTAGATTACCCCAAAAGTTTAAAAGTGTAATTTTTAACCATTATATCCATGGATTTTATATACTGAAATAAACTTCTACTGCAGCGCCATTAGGCGCAAGTGCCATGACAACCTAATCCGAGAATGCTTCAGTAGATCACACTTCACCTTAGTTGATCTCCTATCTAAGACAAGTCCCTGACAGCCCCTCCCCCCTCCCCCCTCCCCCTGTTCTTATCTTGTGTTCCTCAGCCCGTGACGTCACACCCCCTCCCACACGGCGTCTCTCTGATCTGTCACGTGCACGTCACGTGTCACACTGATGACGTCACATCCTGTCAGTACCACGTCACGTCCGGTAAGACGTCACGTGAACAACAGGGTGTGACCATTAGTAGGAGTAGGACGGCGAGGGCACGTGATGATGTGATGAGAAGCGAGGGGTGTGTGGAGCAATGCAGGAGTAGCGGGGAAGGAATGAAGAAGAAAGCGAAAGGGGCAAAGACGTGAAACCTTTGGTCTGTTTGTTCCCTTTGTATTTTCAACTATTTCGGTAATTAATGTCAACACATTAGGCCTAATCAATAAAGAACTTACATCTAGTTGCACTTGATATATATATATATATATATATATATATATATATATATATATATTGCAACATGTACTTTTGGAACTACCCCCGCTTAATCTTTTAACTGATTATGCATCCATCGCAGTATCTGAATGCAGTAGGGAAGAGGGACAGAAAATCAAGAATGCAGCGAAGGTGCGATTTCCATGTAGTAAAAACAAACACAAAAAGATAGACGGACTGGTATAAAGGCACAAGACAATTTTTCTTTGCAGTTCTGTTTTTCCCCATTTAGGCAAAAGAAGATGGTAGAAAAGTGACCTTTTTACGTCATTTTCCCCTTCCCCCAACTATCTGCCCCCCCCCCCCCCCCGTCTCCCGCCTCCACTCTGTCTCTCCAAGCCCCTCGGCCTTTCCTTCGCTGGTGACCGCCTTCTCACAGTGACTGTCACGGCAGTCAGCCAGGTACCAGCCTGACCGGAAGCGGGCGTCCATTAATGACAACCTCAGGGCCCCCCCCGCGGCTTTAACCCTCCAATCAGGAGCCGTGTTTTATCCTAACCCAGTTTCCCTCCTCCCACATCACCTTTCCAACCCCTTCTAGCTCTAATTCTAGCCATTGGACCACAGTCCCTCCATGCATACTACATGCTATAAGACTAGCCAAATTCAGCTCCCCCAAAAGGTAGATTTTACCGAAACCACCCCCTTTTTGCAGGAACCAGTGGAGTTGGAAACGCCGGAAATGACGTCACGGAGACGCCATTACCAGGCGTCTCCTTATTACTTGTCTGCAGGCGACTCTGGCGACGGAGAAGTTTGAACGACTGACAGCCCCCCAATAGGCACCATTATAGCGCCCACACTACCCCAGCGCCCCTACCGGCCGCCACTATGACAGGCAAATTAGGACCTGAGATTTTTGGGGGAGAAATCCCCGGCAAGCTGGTGGTAGGATAGGGTAGTGGGGAGAGGGGGGAAGCACAGCGCCCCAGAGACTTGGCCGCTTCATGTTTCATGTATCGCTGTCTGCTCAGAAATTGTGTAGCACCCACAGCGATTGAGAGGGAAGTGGTGCAGAGGATAGATCTTTTCAATTTGTTGAATGAAAGGAGTAGGGTTGGGGTGTATGAGTTAGCGCCTTGTGGGTTGAGGGTGTACGGGGCGGGTTGGGACTTCGGCTGTACCGGCGCCATCTTGAAAGTATACTTTGGGTATACTACTTAGTATTTGTATGACATGCAAAAAATGCTGCTATTCTTAATGTTGTTAGCGGCACTACCGGTTTTCCTATTTTTCCTTGAAGTTCCTTCAACATTTATAATAATGTAAAGACTATAATGTTCAAATAAGCCTTTGCCTTTAATTCAGAAGTGATTGTGTAGAGATATCTATATGTCTGTGCGAATAGGATCTCCCTTGGTTTCTCCTACTCGTGAGTAGTATACAGAAATGAGGCATGTTGGAAGGCAACTTTTCCACATTTTTCTCATTTGGACTAAAGCGCCATACTTATTGTTTTAATGATCAACAGGCCTTTGTCTGTGTCTAATCATAACATATCACTAACTAGTTGGTCTTATTAAGTGTGTATGTTTACAAACAATATATCCCATTGGCCATTGTTTCAAGCCTACCTTCACTTGTCCTGATGGTGCACCACTGTGCTCTAAATGACTTATCTAGGCAGCTACATTTTGCATTTAAGGTTTATTTGATGATACTGACATATTTGAACAGTACCCTATTACTATCTTATCACACACAGAACCCTCTAACATATGAAGGATTTAAGTTGAGCTCTTCTTTGAATTAATCGGTTGTGTATGAATATAATGTTTAGAATCACGTCGCATGTTGACCTTTGGAAAGACAACTGAAATCAACTTTACCGTCGAAGTCGTTTCTATAATATGCCGATCTTTTGCCTCACGGAGTCTAAACATGGGTCGCTTTAATAATGGCGGATGGAGGGTTTCAGAAACGGGGGATCCGAATATAGACTAACACGTTGCACACTCACACACACCCGTACAACGTTTCTTTTTGTCTCTGCAATTACTAACATCGACAACTGTCTGCCGGTACTACATAGACACAGTATAGGTATAGGCCACGCTGCTAGAACAGGCTTCCAGCACCAGGATTGGAACCCATACCAGTCTCAGGGTTCTTACCCAACGACCACTCTTCCGGCCAGTGTTTGTGAAAAACATTTTGAAGTGCCGGACATTATGTCCGACCTTCAGGAGCTCATTGTCGGACATCCTGTATATTGGTCAGACAATTCAAAAATAGTTTACCAATATTTTCATATTTTTACCTACTTTTTTAAACATAATATTCCAACATTTCCATATTTTTGCCAGACAATATGTCCGATGGCTTAGGGCAATGTGTCGGACATTATGGTCAAAACGTCGGACATGTCCGGCAAAAATGGACTTTTCACAAACACTGCTTCCCCCCCCCCCCCCCCCGGGAAAAAGAAGGTAAAATGGGCGATTGATCTAGGAACTATAGAGTACTCAGTTATCTACCACAAGGTATATCATATCGTCCAATACTATCAGGAACTGTAAAGTAGTCGGTTATATCTACCACAAGGTATATCTTATTGTCCAATACTACCAGGAACTGTAAAGTAGTCGGTTATATCTAACACAAGGTATATCATATCGTCCAATACTAACAGGAACTGTAAAGTAGTCTGTTTTATTATACCTTAGGGTGATACAAGTTTAGTAGTTAAGAGTTTAAGGCAGGGTGATACAAACCTGGGTGATAACCAGCCTTGTATCGCACTGCAGTGTGATACAGAAACTTTTTATTTTTCTAAAATTCATGAAAAAATGAAATAATTAAGAAATAAAGAATCTAACATATCCATTATCTGTACAATGTTCATAGCTACATTTTACTGCTAACTATTTGTGGATTTGATGGATATCAAAAGAGTTATATGAAAAAAACAGAAAAAAATGTGCAGCATCACAGTCCCACCATCACTGATTGTTGTGCATCCTTCCTTGGGTGCGCAGATGTAACACAAAAGGTATAATAAATCCATAACCAACCCCGAAGGGAGTACTCGGGCAGTTATCACCCCTCACCGGACCCCAATATCAGCCCTCGGCCGGCCCTTCGGGCCCTGGCCTCGGGCTGATATTGGGGTCCAGGTGAGGGGTGATAACCACCCTCGTACTCCCTTCTTGGTTGGTTATATGTATATATCTACCACAAGGTATATCATATCGTCCAATACTATCAGGAACTGTAAAGTAGTCGGTTATATCTACCACAAGGTATATCATATCGTCCAATACTATCAGGAACTGTAAAGTAGTCGGTTATATCTACCACAAGGTATATCATATCGTCCAATACTAACAGGATCTGTAAAGTAGTCGGTTATATCTACCACAAGGTATATCATATCGTCCAATACTATCAGGAACTGTAAAGTAGTCGGTTATATCTACCACAAGGTATATCATATCGTCCAATACTAACAGGAACTGTAAAGTAGTCTGCTATATCTACCACAAGGTATATCATATCGTCCAATACTATCAGGAACTGTAAAGTAGTCGGTTATATCTACCACAAGGTATATCATATCGTCCAATACTAACACGAACTGTGAAGCAGTCGATTATATCTACCACATGGTATATCATATCGTCCACTACTAACAGGAACTGTAAAGCAGTCGACTATATCTACCACATGGTATATCATATCGTCCAATACTATCAGTAACTGTAAAGCAGTCGATTATATCTACTACATGGTATATCATATCGCCCAATACTAACATGGGTAGCCCATCTAGGCATACGATGAGCCGGCCGGCCGTGGTGAGTGGTATAAGGGGTGGGTGGCAGCCCGGCTAGTTAGACCTAATGGTCCTGGTCCAGGGTCAACCATGATAGACCCCCGGCTAATGTCACTGTCCTCCCCCGCCAGGGCGAGCTATCATCGCCGACGGATCAGCCAAACACACCCCCTCCGAGTGTCAATACCCTTAGACCCGCGCCGGGGGGAGGGCCGGCGGAAATTGGAACAGCGTAGGACCGCAGCGAATGGGGCCTGTGATGTGTTAAACGGGGGGAGAGTGACGAAGAAAAATGGAGAGTGATGAGTGAAAGGTCATGGTTTGGGAGACGCTGAGTACAGAACTAGACAAAATGGCCGACACTTGCGACAATCGACCTGCTTGGGGATTCAATAAAATGGAGGCGGTTGAGGAAAATGGCGGGAAATGAGCCGAATGTCGTCTGCCCGGAAATAGGTCTAAAATGGGAAATGACGTCATTCGTTTATGGGGATTGGTAACTGTGTTTTTGGTAAAGGTGTTAAGCCTGTACTCATCGATAAGTCTGATCTTATATACTTCTGATCCAGGGAGTAAAACGAAAGAAAATTACGAATTGAAAACATCATTTAGAAGCTCCTATTTACTGAACTATTGTTCTTGTGATTTTGACTTTAAAAAACCTTGCCTCCAATCTTCGCAATTACTATGAAATCCCATGGACATCATCAACTGTGAGCCATACTTTTTTGTTCAATCATAATGACTTTAATAGCGAGTATACCATAGTGGTATAAAACTTACATTAGGGACGCAAATATTAATGAAAGTAGCGCTTTAATGACCTATACTTAAATCAGCAGGCGGACAAAGAGGGTCCTTTGGGCTCTCTACCATAATGAAACCTGCGCATTATCCCTCCCCACCGCCCGACCAATCACCTTTGAGAGGCTAGTCACGTGGCCCGTGTGATTATAAACTGAAATATTGATGAAAACTTCATTAGTCCCCCAATTGAGATTGAGAAGATAATTACGCAGAGACAAAAAGGCTTTTAATGAAGGAGACTGTAGGTGGCGCCATGCAGCGGTAATAACATACACTACTGCATGATGACGTCACGTCTTTCTGCCTAGTTACTACACACACCCCTATTCCGACCAACTCCTAAAGCATAAAACCTAAAGTTCTTTTTCATTGCAATTCATCCTCAAGCTTGCATTCTGGAGACAAAATTGGTTTAGTTTAGATTAATTGGAACGCTGTTGATGTATCTGAAGGATCCGGTGATGGGTAAATTTTACGTCGCTTTAATGACTACTGGAGCAGATAAAGTCCGTTAAGCCCCATACCCACTAGATGACTTTTACACAATTGGCCAACTGATCAGTGCTAAAATCGGCCGATTCGAGGAGTAGAATCAACCGATTTTAGCACCGAATCATATCAAACTTGCACATTTCAATATACTATAGTAACAGGGGATCATATGAATCTGCCAATTCTCCCAGTTGCCCGTCGCCCATTGCCGGTAAAATCGCCTAGTTGGTCTGGGGCTTTGCACACACACCGATTTATGCACAGTCTATAAATCTCAACATCGCTACTTTTCCATCAATTTTAGTACTGGTTTATAGGCCGACCAGGGGCGGATTCAGGTGGGGGCAGGGAAATACGCCAACTATTTTTTTTCCCTTTTTGACAAATATTAACCTTTTTAATGCAAGATGTTTGGCCCTTACATTTCATTACGAATTCTGTAATTCTTAACCCTTGTGGCAACAGACCGAATCGTAAGGTATGAACCAGCCTTCAATCAAGGTCAAAGGATTTGATTATTTGAGGAGACATGGTGCACATGGCGACTGGGGGCAGACAGGGGACTCATTAAGATGTGTCTATCAAGAAGGCATTAGGTCTGGGTAGGTTTTTAGAACCACATCCAGGGCTGTAAACAGAACTCGACTAACACTTATACCCGCTACAGACTAACCTCAAAATGCGCTTATAATGAGAGTTCAATACAGACATAATGATTATTTTGGGGCTAGTCTGTAATGGATAAAACCCTGTTACCCTTTACAGATTAGCCTTAATATGCACTTATAATGTATACTAATAGGCAACTGAATTGAAAGTATGAGGGGATTTAAAGGACATAGTTGTATGGAATTCGTGCAATATTGCCAAATAGCACGATGGGACATTGGGAAATGTAATCACATTGTGATATACCTATTCCTGTAACAAACTAGCCTGAAAGCGCATTATAGATCTTGTGCAGACGTGGCTACGTCTTGGTGATCACTACGTGGTGATCATGACCATGTGGATACTAAATGAATTTGAGATTTCAAATGATAATATCTATTGATTATGATACCTTGGATTCAACAGGACATAAACATTTGTTCTTAGCTTGCTATTTCAGAATCTTGAATAATGAGGAATATCACCAAGATAGCAGATTTTTTTTAGACATGACGTCATCTGCACAGCGTCTATGCCTGTATAGAACTGTCATTTTGAGGCCGTTAGTCTGTAAAAGCTAACGGATATATTAGTCCCACTTGTGCTTTGTACTTGTACCGTTACTACAGACTGGTACCCTGTTGTGTCCTCCTCCCCCCTCACCCTCTAGGCGCCCGTCGGCCTGCTTACAGATGCAGCAGCAGACGCCACCAATATGCAGCGTGCACCCAGCATAAACACGTGTGAAAAACGTGTTAAACACGTTTCACACCCACCAGATAGTCTCTAGTCTCCGCTCGCAAGAATATGCATACAAGGTGCAGATGTTAAATTTGCAAAGTATGTTTTAAAGCTACGGCAAAATGCCGAAAATAAAGCCACAAATATAGTAAATTTGGAAAAACATGCACATCAGAATTGCAGACAAACATTTTCCCCTGAAATGGAAGATAAGAAACCAACCCTGAAAGAACCCCATTTCGGAATGCTCACAAAAAATATATATTCCCACATAGCCTTTCACTTAACCCTACCAAGCGACATTCGTGCATCTAATCATTATTGCATTTCCATGCAAAATCACGAATTCGGATATTTCTAAAACATCTCTCGAATATCAACACTTTGCCCTCCTATGCATTTCAACTGGAACACTGTGAACACCAAATCTCATTTGCATATTGGGGGGCACATGGTAGTTCTTCTGTTCTCGGGAGTTCTCGGGAGTTCTCGGGAGTTCTCGGGAGTTCTCGGGTGTCTCCGTTTTGCAGCGCTTCACCGGACATTGGCTGTGCGCATGCGTGGCTGATAAAACTATCTTCATTTGAAATTAAAATCAGCTGGATTGAGGGTCGTGGTGTTTGCTGCTGCCAAACGTGCCAATCATGCCCTAACTTCCTGAAGACCTGTTTTTAACCAGCGCCAGTTTGCAGTTTGCTCCTGGTGCATATGCCATTGTTATGGTATAAGAAACATTGAAGGCCCATGCCCACTCTAGTCAATGTTGTACTCGTGGGGCGGGGGGGGGGTGGTGTCCAAAGGTGACTAGAACCCCCTAAGATTTTTTAATGTTTAGGTTACTGGAGACAAAAGACAAAAATAAGATTCTCATCTGGAAGCCCCTCTGATTTAATTTGAACCCTCTTGATTTATTTAAAACCCCTAAGATGTATGTGGAACCCCCTCAAATTTACCTGGACCCCTTCAGATTTTCCTTGAACCCCCTCAAATTAACCTGGACCCCTTAAGGTTTTCATGGAACCCCTCAAATTTTCCTGGACCCCTTCAGATTTTCCTGGAACACACTCAAATTTACCTGGAACCCTTTAGATTTTCCTGCAACCCCCTCAGATTTTAGGGCCCTGTTGGACTGCCACCCTGCCACCCAGCCCCTCTCCCCTCCCTCCACCTGTCCCCTCTCCGCCTGTACACCCTGACCCCTCCCGGCCCGACCTACAAAGACCCTGTCACCGGGTGATAAACTGAATCAACCCGCGGCTAAGATACCAGATCCCCCTCTCCCCATCAGTCTCACTTTTTTCAGGGTGGAAGAGAGCCAGAATCAATAGAGGGAGGGGTGAGCAGGGCTTTTCTTATAAGAGCACGCAGGGGTTTAGATTAGGGCGGAGGAAGGTCGGGAAAGATATCTCTATACCCTGGTGCTGAGGGGTTTGGGGTTTTGGTCGTGTTAATGTACCCAGTATCCGTAATTTCCCAATAGGTATCTGAAGTCATTTCGCGGGATTTGTTGGAATTAAAATCATGTTTGTAAGTTGGGAAAACAATTAGGGCCATTTAACATTTAAAAATCAAATTTGAAAGAAAAGAGACAACCATCGTCCTCTGTGATTTATTGTAAATCTCCTTCGAACACATAGATACAGATGGAAGTATTTCTGTGTTAATACTATGTATCTGCCTCAGGTGTGATGTAACACAGCCCTGCATGCCCGTTCCTACCCTTACCCTCACGTTTTACTCTAATTATATACCGAGCTGGAAAATGTTTGTGATGCTATAATCTCGGTGGATAGTTGACTTCAGTCAAAATATAGCCAACCAGTCCTTAGGATTTCGGGTGGGGCAGAGTATTACGAATGGTTTCACATGTGAAAAAGAATATATTCACTGAGAATGCTGGAAAATTCATGATATTTATGGCGTTACACCAAAATCGTAAATCCGTCTATGATCCAATACTTTTTGAATATATAAATTAAGACATGCAAGGAACTGGGAAGGGGAATTTGAAACGTCAATACTTTTCTGAAGGGGCGTCATGCAAAGGTATGATCTAATTCCAGCACATTTCTACAGTGGCAGCCACCAGTGCGACTTTGGGTCTCATAACTATGGGGTAGACTGGAAGGAAGAAGTCCATTAGGAGATTTTTTACCTCGCGAATTGATACATTGCGAGTACGAAAAGGGCTTATTATAAACACGTTACATATTGTTTAAAAGGGTATTGGATTGTCTTTCAAATGATATTCAGGGTGTCTGCTCAACTGTTATATGATTTGAGAAAGATGATAATTCCTTGAATCGGCAGTCAGAAATGTCTATTGGGGTACAGGCTTTTAGAAATATAGGCAGTAAAATGCACCCGGACAGCTAGAGAGACAGGGGGGATTTCCATGAACACTTCTTGCTCGGGTTACGGGAGGGGAACTGCTCAACTCTTGCTCGTGTCAAACTCGTGTCAAACTGGGGCCTAACACCCCTCCGCTCCGTCACAACAGCGGCGCTAACAATCTCTCAAACCCCACACTTGTGTCAATGGCCTGCCCACTCACCCGAGAGAACCACCTCCTACCGCACGGCCCCAGTACCAAATCAGGTCCCCGCCAAACCACAATGGTCTCTGGAAAGCTGGCTGCACCAGCAATTGCTCTGGGCGTCCGCTTAAAGGGCCGGCCACACTGACCAACTCAACTCAACTGGACAGTCGTAACTTCTGATGGCGCCATAGCCTACGACTGTCTGGTCGTTGTTAAAAATATCTACTATGCCATAACGTACGACCCGATGGTCGTAGCTCTCAACCAATTATACATATAGCTTCATTATAGACACTCCCCCCTAAGACCCGACTATCCAGTCGTACATCTTTGACATCTCAAGATCTACGACTCAACTCAACTGTCGCAGAAAACACTAAGATTACAGTCGTAGAACTACGCCACACTCTATGACTGAGTCCAACTCAACTCAACTCGACGGTCGAGTTGAGTTCAGTCGTGCAGTGTGGCCGGGGCTTAAGGCGCGTTTCCACTGGGCGAATAACTACGGTGAATAGTGGTTTGGTCGGCCGACTTTGGTGGCAAATTGTAGGGCGACCAACTGTTCTAATCATTTGTGCATAGTGTAAAAATATCAGATACGTCGGATTTTTCAGCTCAAAAAAACTGCGATTGGTGTATCTAGACCCCCGCCATTATGGTGCCACTATGCATTTAGTCGTTACACTTGAGTCGCAGGCGGTTAGATTTATCCAATTCGCCTCGTGGAAACCAACCCTTATGACTGTATGGGGATGGTGTTGATTAAGTGTAGCGTTGGCCACTTCCCAACTTCGGCCTATGACAGCGAGCTGCTCACATTGTGGGAACTGCTCACATTGTGGACTCAATCTGGTCGGTGGGACCAATCTCTACTCAGTTATTACTAATATTAGGAACGGGTAGTATAGTAGTGGTTGTAGTAGTGGTAATAGAAGAAGTAGCAGTGGTGGTAGTTATAGTCTAGTCTAGTATAGTCTCCTGCTATTTGTATTTGTGAAATTCGTTTGCATATACCTCGTTATTTTGTTCTTTACTACATTCACGTATGTTCAACAGACCTCTACTACAAGATTTGCCTCAATCAAATCCCAATTAAATTATTCTTATTGATATAAAAGATGATATTTCAGATTCAATGTAACGTGACTAATTGGAATAACAGGTGCACGCTGGAAGGTAGAAAAAAAAATCATCACATGTACCTTCTGTCTGCAGAATAATTAGGATATTATATCCTATTCCTTTTCATATTTCATTCTGTCCTTGCTGTCAGTTTTTTTTTAGGGGAAGCTTTGTATGCTGGTTGGACAGAAACCAATTTGTATGCTATTCAATATACACGCACAGTGACCTTATAGAAAAATGAGATGTACTTACTGCTGAACTTTTGTATCCAGCCTTGCTTCACGATCTGAGTGTTCATCTGAAAATGGAGAAGAGAAACATATGAAATGATTTTAACATGCATTGTTCGGTTCAGAGACAAATATATTAACGCAAGCATTATATATAAGGAACAGATAGTATTTTTTTCAACCAAGAGGGACATAGGGAAGAATTCCTGATGTCCCTCTTTTTCCTTGGAGATACGTCGTGGAAGGTACACGGCCCTGCCTATTCACCTTATAAAATGGAAAACAGTTGTCTAAAAAAAGATTATTCAATTGTATTTTGAAGCCTATAACCAGTTACTTACCCCTTCAAACCAAATCTTATATGTGAAATAATAGCTGTTCCATCTCGTGGCACCCTTCCCAAGCTATTCCATTCCAGATATAGTATTCTTGAGGGAGAAAGTGCATTTGGTAGGACATTTGACACAAGAGATAACTCTTATACTAAAAGATTATGCTGAAAATGTTCTTTATGACATAAATTGGCGGTACATCTGGCTTAACCATATTCATTACATTCAAGTTACCCAATTACATGTAAATAAATATTTTTAAAGGATATGTTATATAGCGTACATTGGTTCCAAAACACCTCTAAAGTCTAGATACCCGTCTAGGGTGTTGCAGCTCAAAGGATAGTACTCTGCCCTTCCTCAGGCAGTATTCATTCCCAATACAAATGTATTTGAAGCCCTAAGCCCTGAGATTGCCAATCGAGCCTTGAACCTCTACGGCTAAGTACTTTGGCACTTTTCTAAGCCGTGCCCGCTCCCCCAATGAGAAGGCCGTAAAAAAGGCCTTCACTTCGGGGTACCTTTATCCTAACACCTCCCTTTTCCCCCACCAGGGGGCAGGCCTTATCAATAATGTCCCTGCGCTGAGGCGCTCAAATCGAACTGGTCTTAGCGGGTGAGTTCGATGATAACTTAATCACACGCCGAGCTCCACCTTTAGACAAGAAGGGGCCGTGGACAATACCACAAAGGTGCGAGTCGATGGAAGGGATTGGGGACGGGGATCTGGGGTCGGAGTGGTCCCTGCCCAGTCAAGTTGCGACATAACACTACCGTTCTGCCATCATACAATTTTGGTCAGTCTATTACTACATAAAAATGTAATGGTATGTAATAGTATATTTTCTAATGATAAGGTTGAGACCTCATCAAATCAGAACGTTATCATTATGTTATTGTTTGTGATGTTTTAAGGCCCGACCAAAACAACGTTGTCATAACATTAAGTTTTGGTTGAAGACCAGAACCAGAGAGGTGTAGCAACGTCACAGTGCGACGTCATAGTAAGAATGTGCAAAGGGGGAAGAAGTCGCATTTTAAGTTTTGAAAGCAGTATAGCACGAGTATCACAATATAGTTTAATTGGAAGTTTCTATTCGACTATATCCATGTCTAACTATGCTTGTGTATGTTTTCCTTCAATAAAAATAATTATGTTGGCTAGCAAACCTACATTTATATGGGCAACATTATATGACAAATCTAAAGCAGGACCTCCATTAAGGATGTAACATTGAATACTTGTTTTGATATAAGTCTCATAAGAGAACCACTCAAAGAACAAATCACTATATAGACCGGCCCATTCAGCTATATATGCCGACGAGAGGTAGAAGAGGAGAGACATGGGAAGGGTAAAATGAGACGTACATTCACGAGACACAATTATAGAAAATCAATGCGGCTGTGTATGTTGTGTGCCGCCCTCTGCGGGTGAAAAAAGGTACCTCAGAGGGCCTCGGCTGAACGGGGAAGCGCTCTTTAAACTTAAATAAGATTTACATAGCAGTGCTCATTAAACGGGGGCAGTTACCGTAGGAGATGCTCCATATAACTAGACAGGATACATACTAACGACGGCCGGGAGTTTTATATAATGGGGGGTAGGATCAATAACAAGATGATTTGATAGATAAACTATATCTGAAGTGAGTGATTGAAGTGCGTATATCTAATGGGCTCATGGAATCGATTTTATTCAAATTTCATGGTTGATAAACCATTAGAAGTTATTTAAGGAAGGCTAGATTATATTTTGTTCGGATACGAAGTATGCCCTAAACTCATTCAATTGCAAGTCTTACAGTTGGATCAAGTCGAATTCGTTTAAGAATTTAAAGGCCTCAAGAATGAATGCACAATTATGTACAGGTCGTTCCAAGCCTCAAAATCGAAGGGGATCGCTCGATAATATGAAGGGATACCATGTTCATTTAAGGGTTTAAAATTCCACTTCAAATGATATCTTGAGGGAATGGTTCCATACCATTTCACTGGAGAAAAGTAATAAATACTCATGGATTCAGCCCCCCCCCCCCCCAGCCCAAACCAAGTTCCCCAGGTAGAGCCCTGCTCCCCTTTCAGCAGTAGAACAGCCCCCTGTACACCCCCTTCTTACGTCGGCCGAGCAATAACCAGATGACGTATTTGTCTGGGCGCAGACTGAAAGCGTTCCCTATTCTGCCATAAGACAAATGGTGAATGAGGTGCGGGGGGGGGGGGGTGTATTAGGTCTGGTCTTGATGTAGGACAATCGTCGGTACTACAATGCACTACATGTAGGCCTACACGTCCGCCTTGTTGGGGTATCCCATGGAACTCCAACTGTTCTCTCGGTTCCTCCCTAATACTAACTGTATTGACGATAATCAGAGATACCACTCTATAAAGATGAAAACTCCGGACATTTGTGAAATCAACATTCCGTATTTTAAGCAGGAAGACTTGGAAAGAAGAAAATCTTATAGAATGTACATTCTGACAGCTGCGCCCACACTTCATTTCATTGACAGCAGGGTTTAAAATAATCTCGGAATATCGTCAATCATAAATAAAAATGTCATTAACGGCACAAATACCCAGCATTCACTTCACTGGAAGCATTCAGCCGAGTTACAGTAACTCCCTTCACCGCCGGGTTCTTTTAGAGAGAATATGAATACTAGATGTTAACATAGAAAACAGAAAAAAAAGATCTTTTATTTATTTCTGGATTGACCTGCTGGTGTCTGTCCTTCCGAATGTTTGGTTAATCTGTATAGGAAACCACGTATAGGCCGGACAGAACCTACTGTCAGGGTGGGTTTCTTCTACATGTCAAAATAGAATACAGAAAAACAAAAGCTGTATTTGATTTGGTTTTGATGTTTTGCTGTTTTCTCTACCCCAATAAATCTAGATTCTTTTGTATGGGAAACCTCGTTTAAAACATCAAAGACATAAAACAACTGCAATCAGCATTTGGTTAAAACCTGAGCTCGCACTTGACGAGAAAACATGGATCTGTATTGAAGGCAGTAAAAGGAAACAGCCAACAAAGAAAGACGTGTCAGAACAAAAAAAGGAACCTATTTTGGGTAACAGATATTCCCCTATTATAGGACAGATGCTGGTTCGGGCTGTGGTGGAGTGGCTCCCTCTGGTGCCGTCTAGGGGAAGCGGTACGGAATTGGGGGCTGGCGGGAGCCCAGTCCTTTCATGACCTAGACACCTCTTGCATGATAGGTTCTTACACCCACAAGAGTCCATGGCTACTAGTGGCTACTTAAAATTTGCAAGGAATTATTTTATTGGCTCTCTATAAATAGTATGGTCAAGCCCTTTGATGGTTCTTGGGCTGCTGGCTGGTTTATGCTCCTACCTGCCATAAACCAGCAGCTGCAAAGCATGCTGGGACACAGGGTGGAATTCCCACCTAAAATGGTTGCTGGTGTACAGACTCACTTTGGGAAACAGTGGGTCTGACTGCGACAGACTAGCGGGAGCCGGGCCACATGGCTCTGCTAAATGAATTTACAAGTTGTCAGGAGAGAGCGGCGCTACTACCAGCACGGCCTTATCAATTTGATCAAGTGTGCGTCTCCGCACGTTCCCCTACCTTATCAATACGCACCTCCCCCTCCCCCCAGTCGATAAATGACCAAAGAAACGCTTCATATCGCCCGCGCGGGGCATAAAAACATAAAAACAATTCCAGCAAAGCAGCTCTTTTTTCCCCCAACTACCCCAGCCCCCGCTCACGTGCCTGGTCTTTCTCCTGCCGGTAGAGAAGTTAGATAATAAACTTTTGTCATTCATGCGGCCTCACGAAGAAGGGTAGTGACTAAAAAAGGGTGCTTTGGGAAAGAAAAGGGATTTGAATGGAGAGCGGAAAAAGAACGATTTCACTGGGATGGAGCATTTAAGAAGAAGCGCTGACAATGAACCGGCACGAAATTTGTCCCGCATCCACCAACATTCTGTTAGAGTAATGCCTGTAAGGTTTGGAAGAAAACCTGTTCTAATAAAAAAAAATAGTTCATATATATATAGGTGTGGTGGGTTTATATATGTATACTATATAGATAAATAAATAAATGCTAACTAAATGTATGTATGTAGAAGCTAGGAAAACAAAAAAAATCATTTTTCAACTAAAATGAGGGCTTTTAAATCTTATTTCATGTATCCAAGTTTTATTTAGATGTCTTTCCCAGAAAAGAAAATATGTGGTGGTACACCTTTTTCACACCTAACTTATGACATTTTTAAACAACATTGGTGCATCAAAATCAAGATTTTTCACAAAGTGATCCAATTATCTTCATTTTATATCAACATGTAGGTCTTAGATAACTATGTTTCATTTATTTTACATTTACAAAGCAGCGCTCCTGAACCAAGTTTGACTCCGGGAGTGGCTGTCTTTTTATTTGTGTCTTGGGAGGCCTGCATAGCCCTTTACCGGCCTAGGTCCACAAGTGACCTAACGCTGCCCACAGTCTCGCTTGTCTCCTGAGCTGAGAGTCGCATAGACTTAGGTTGGGCATTGACGTGTAGGTTTGGGTTTGAGCTTCTCAATGAGCCCAAGCTCGACCCCAGCAGTCCGGGTCCTGCATGGGGCTGGCTTTTGTGAGGAATCGCACTATTAAGAGCTCAAATGCTTAATATTCCCGTGTTTTCTGTTTTTGTTCCCCTCCTCTCAGTGATGTGTACGTCTACCACCTTTGGCTCTGTTGCCCTGGCCGGGGCCGCATGGCACATTGATGGAAACGTATTGTGAAGAGCGGGAGGGGCTCTGTCAGGTCTGCAGCCACTCACCATATATCAGCATCTACAGACTTTCTTTGGCGAGCAGCTCGCCTATACCTCGCCCACAAAGAGCCAGGCCGCCTAAAACTCACCAACAGAGAGGTGTATACAGGTGGGCAGGGGATTTGGGAGTTGTTCTGATGAAACCACCCATGTTGGATAGGTGTATAGGTTGTATAGGTAGGTACGTGGGTCTTCAAATTATACCATCATTGATGGTTTCGATCCAACCAATCAGGGAAACCGGAAGTACAATATTTATGACCGGAACTAGTATGTGAAGCCACTCTAAAATGCTATAATTTTCATGAACCTAAAACTGAGTGTCTTAACTTGAGACTTAGGAATGAGTGATCAGTAGGCAAGAAGTGAATTGACACTTTTGCCGATCCATAAACAATCCATTGCATAAAAGCTATAAACCAGTTTTCGTTGAATTCTCAGCAGTCACATAACATAGTCAATGACATGATAAAGAGAATGAATCAACAAAACACAAGACTAACATAGATTCTTGGGTATAGAAGTTACGTGCACACAAGGCAATTATGGGCCTCATATATGGCATCCTATATTGTGAACTCTCATCTAGACCCTTCCTTTGCGTGGTACCAGATAGAAGGCAATTATTAATTGACATGTTATATTTATTCATTTTCCAGATAGCTTTATTTATCCTGAGACATTATAATAGGGCTATAAGGCTGTTTTCGTTGAATTTTCAGCATTCACATTGTTACATAACATAGTGAATGACATGATAAAAAGAAGACAAGACTAACATAGATTCTTGGGTATAGACTTTACATGCACAGAAGGTAATTATGAGCCCCATATATGGCATCCTACATTGTGAACTCTCATCTAGACCCGTCCTTTGCGTGAGTGGTACCAGACGCCTTCATTATTTGGTTATCTTAGGCCTGTCCGTCGTCCTAGATAAGTCAGGCACACGGCCTAGCATGTAAACCCTCACGGCCGATGAGCCTTATCCGCTGGGGACACACCGACGCGGCCGCGACTAATGACATTACGCGCGACGCGCCGAATACCAGCACTTTTGGCGGGAAATAATTGTCGTCTGCTCTGATGAATGGAATCCCCGACCGGAGTAAGGCTAATCCGGGATGTCTGACGGCACTGGGGGAGAGGTAATCCCGGCCTGGTCCGGATATTAATCCAGGATGTGCGTCCGTTTCCGGGATAGTATAGATAATCCGGAATGCCCCCCTTGATCCTAGTTCCGATATCGGTCACTTGGTGGAGTGCAGCCTGTCACATTTTCCCAAGTGTATCAAGTTTGGCATGTTGACTATACAAATATAGGGGATGTGTAGTTCCAGTGGGGCTTTTTAGCAACTCTGACGTATATCCCCTTGATCCTAGTTCTGATATCGGTCACTTGGTGGAGTGCAGCTTGTCACGTCCCAAGTGTATCAAGTCTAGCATGTTGACTATACAAATATAGGGGATGTGTAGTTCCAGTGGGTTTTTTTTTAGTAACTCTGATATCCCCTTGATACTAGTTCCGATACCAGTCACTTGGTGGAGCGCAGCTTGTCACATTTTTTCAAATGTCTTAAGGATGGTAGGGGCCTATATTGGGTTCAAATTTTGGGTATGTGCATTTGTTTTAAATAATGTAATAAACGTAATTATAGCTACAGATGATGAAACCAATCAATCATTCTGTCAGGTCTGTCCAAGCGGATATTTTTCCCATAATCAGAATTATACCACAATAGCTGAGATGAAGGATACGTAACGTTCATGTTACGTTATCCAATAAGATACCAGTATGCACTCTCATATCAAACTTCTCCAAAACTTCTTCCTCTACCTGCTGACGGATTTTTGTTCTATTTTTTTCTATAAAACTTTTAGGCAAGCATTTAGGTTTTATGCTGATGACTGCTCGAACCTTACTATAATAGTATCCTGAGGCCCAGGGAATAGCAAGGTAAGCACCTTGAAAAGCCAATCTGAGCTTCTCTAAATAATATCTCAGTTTTTTTGTCCCACCTTTGATTTTCAAATGCGCCAGGGAGAGGCAGTCTATAATTATCTGAAACCAAATGCTGTTTCCTATTTCTTAAGAATTTTCCTCCAAATTGCATGGTTGGACTGCCAATAGTCCGGTTTCATAACTTTCTTCAGTTACTGATTTCCCTACTCTGGCATTTTCCCCTTTTGTTTTATCTTTTTATAACAAAAAAATTCAGTCACCACACAACTTAGATTATAAACCAGGCGAGTCCTAATTAGATTGATAAATCTTAGGTACTCCCATTACTAAGCTTACAGAAAGGTCATGAATGCCATTTTCATCCAAATTTATGAGGGCAGAATGCTAATCCTATTTTGAAACAAACGAGATTTTAGTATTTTGCTACTGGAAACCGTTATTCTAATTATGATATTGAATATTTCACACTGAACAGTGTGTTTAAGTGATTTAAATACCATCTGATGCATTTTGCTCATCATAATCTTTTGATTGTCCTCTACAGATTTCTGGGACATAAGTTCCGAGATAACAATACTGTTCTGTGACTAAACTTGTTTGGTCGCTCTGGTACTCACTAAAATGGCATGTAACAGTACATAATTTTGTGATCATAAATCAGAACATTTTGATAACATTGTTATTTGAGATGTTTAGACCCAACCAAAACAGAACATTGTGACAAGTCAGTTTTGGTTGAAGAACATAACAGGAAGGTTGCAATAATGGATCAGTGCAAAGTACCAGCATGCAGTACAGCATTTTGCAGCCGTGCATGCTTGACTGAAAAATCAAGACCAATTCTTTCTGATTTTATGATGTGTAACGGGGGCGGATCCAAGGGGGGGCGGCGGTTCCAGGGGGTCCTGACCCCTCCCCCCCTCCTTTCGGTGGACCACTAAAGTACAAAATGAGGGGAAAATGTCGCGCGTGTATGCATGAATGCACGCCATTTTAGTACTTAGCCTTTACGCTGACCCCTCCCCCCCCCCCCTTTCAGAAATGCTGCATCCACCCCTGCTGTAAAATGGGCATAGTCAAGATTATGCTCCTACAATCCTCATGGGCTTCTAATGGGTTGAGGTTGTAAATTGCCGCTTCAGACAAGGACTAAACTAAATCAATCTAACAGTATGTAAAGATGACCAATTAGCTCCTCCCTCCACTCTCCCCCCACTCTTCCACCACTCTCCCTACAACCTCCCCCCGGAGATTAGAACACTCCATTCTGAAGGTTACAAACCGACTCCGACGGAAGCGGAAGTAATGCCCTCATCAGCATTCAGGTCTCACAACACCCTATTGCACATTAAATGAGCGCTTGTTGTTGATGACGAGTGGGGCCTTCCCGACAAGGCCCCGGATGATGCGCGGAATGCTTAGCACATTGAGAAGAGTATGTTGTACCCTCTGGGGCCTCTGTTATTGTTGGATGATGGAGGGGGTCCTGGGTGTCAGTTGGGTACACACTCAAGGGCATATAGGGCACAGCGCAATCAGTAAGAGTTATTTCCGACTGAAAAAATAACATGGGACTGTACCTAGGATAGCTTATCCTAATATATGTTTTTGTACTTTCCTACAAGTTCTCTCCCCCCCCCGCCCCGGGAATCGAACCCTGGTTGCACGTGCAACATTAACTTTGCTGGTTGTTGGTATTCTGCCTATATTTTCGAGTGGCATTATGAGTGGCATTAGGCCGATATCTCATTTATCTCGACACAACCTTTAGTACCTTCCAACTTCTGCATACATACACATGCTTCTTAGAAGTAGTTAAATTGCATTTGCTTTATTAATATAAGGTAAGTATTCAACATCCCTTGAGTTAATAACAAATTGGCAATACTGATGGTTCTATAATCTGGGTAGATCTGACATTATATAAAGTGACGATACGTTTTTAAATGTATAACTTTACTGTCATACAATATTCTATTTCTCCATTTATCAACATTAGGCCTACACTCATAATATTGTACATTTATCTACATTTGAGTGTCCCTTCCATCTGCTTTTCCTTCCCCACATTTAAATCCATAGACCAATAATCAATGACTGAACCTTCATCTAGATCTCATGATTAAGGTCCATTTCTTTTCTTGAATCACTTGAATCTCGTACAGAAAGCTGGCCCACTGGTACAAATCTCCGACTGGTATAAATGTGCGGCTGTCAAGGATGATGAACTGCTTTGATTGAAATCTCAGTTTCTTAAAATGTGCTTGCAATATTCCATCAGCAAATGGGAAAAAGACAACTCTGGTAAAAAGTATTCTCCTGTCGCCGATGGCGGCGCCAACCCTTGGTGTCAGGGTAGTGATCGATGAGTCTGACCTGGTGTCGTCCTCAGTCTCCTTCGGGTAGTTTTACCTCGTAACGGTACGTCGTCAAAGTTTCAGTCCCGTCATAATAAGGGCGCCGTTTGGTAGTTATTCTTTTTTTTGTTCGTGTCTTTAACCAGGCACTTCGTGTTCAGATTAAGGCTGTGTAGACATTTTGCAGACATGGATACTTGATCCATTTTTGGTGATCACCGTGTGTATTATAACGATACGATATATCTACAAATGCAACATCTACAACTTTAATCATCTATGAGATTGCTGTAAAGACATTTGGTGTTCATATAAATGTGTGTTATAAATATTTAAGTTTTGTACTGTAAATGATAATAATTTTGAACTGGTCACCAATATGGCGGTCAGCTTTGGGTATATTTATGGGCCTAACGTTCATCCATCTTACATTGTAAAGTTTGATATGTATATAAATGTTCGTGTTATAGATGTTAAAGTATTGTAAATAGTGATGCTTTTGAATTGGTCACCAATATGGCGGCTGGCCACTTTGAGTATATGTAACATCCATCCATCTTACATTCAACAGCTCTTATTATTTTTCGTCCTTATATTTAAATGTCAGTTCTGGTGCACTTCAAATTTTATAAATCTATTCATGTAAAGGATTAACACACATTCAAGTTTGGATCTTGGACAATTCATGAAACCAAAAAAAACACCCTCAAATCCAGACAAGATGGCAGGTTAACCCTTCACTCTCTCACCTCACACCAGGTGGCGCACCCAGAGAACTAGCCTCCGCCTAACGTCACGTGATCCGTCTACGTCATGACAGTCCCCACCGCCACCTGGCGGGAACAGGCCTTACTAGGTTGGCGAGTCACGTGACCAGGCATTGTGCATACAGATTAAGTATTAGGAGCAGGGTATTGGGGGCGATAGGGAGTAGGGAGTGGGGAGGGAAGGTGGGGAATATAGAGCAGGGTAAAATGGCCACCTCAGATTGCTCCCCGATATGATCATTTTTTTGATGGGTTTTCTAATTGCGTTAGGGGGCCGTGTATGCCTGACATATTGGGAGTCTTGAGTGATAGATATAATTATGGAATAGCATTAATTTTCTATGATGGTCACGAGAAGTGAAATTCTATTTTCTGTTCCAATCCAATAGACTAGTTTCCGATCATGCAATGCACAGTAGGCATAGCAATATATTATACTTTGTTTCTTTAACATTCCTGTCGGTCCTTCTACACTTCTTTATAGTCTTAATGGATAATTTGTCGATGCGTGATATCATACTGAAAACTTGCCCCAACTGCGTAGTACCGAAACTCCCAATGAATGGCCTGGTCGTTTGGCTCTATATCATTAATCCCCCAAAATCCAACCTTGATAAACACAAACCGTCCCTGCTCCATTCCCATCATCATTCCTTCCCCTTCCCCCAATCTCCGTGGTTTTATTGAGTGCTGTCTGCCAAGCTTTACCTGCAAGGCCAACCAAAAAACTTTCACGAATCTAAAAAGAGTTGTACGAGTTTTGAATGACAAAAAATCACGAATCTAAAATTTGCTGTGCTTTTTCACTAATCCAAAGTTTGGAATCTTGAGTATAAGGTTTGTGAATTCTTTTTTTTTCGGTCACCCTTTCTGCAGACTCACCATTCCTTCCCCTTTCCCTAATCTCCTAGTTTTATTGAGTGCAGTCTGCTAAGGTTTACCTGCAGACTGGAGGACTGTTGGTGACATATGGCAGGACTCACGGGGGATGAGGGTGAATCTAACCCCCCACTTACCCACCGAAGGACCCTAATGAATTTACTACCCTATCGGTTATACCACTCGGTCCGCCTACCTTACGAATCTGAAACGTCTAGTTGCTGCTAGGAAAGCTTACTGATAGTAGTAGTTGGCTGCATATCCTACCTTAAGGATCATGATTTATGATTTTATTAGGTCTTGCCAACATACCTTCGTATGTAATTTATAAAGATACTTGACAAATAAAGGCATTAAACTCATCTTTATCGTTATAATATAACCCAATACTATTGTCAAAATCACAATGCATTATGGGAAGCACGCTCCCATGTTACAAAAACAAACACAAAGAATCTTTGGGGAGCAGAGATTTCGAATTCAATTCAGAGAATTTGATTCCTCGAATTCCTTAGTAAACTGCACAAAGACTGCTCTGTCCAAAGAAAGTTCCCATGCAGGAGCACGGCTGTGTTCAGATTGTGTGGACATTTACGTAAAACCTAGTGGTGTGAAAACTTCATTATTAAATTAGCCCCTCGCTTCGTTACCGGATTCCCCCCCACCATCACACGTCGCTGGATCCCGGCAAGATTCACGTAATGGCAACGGCAATCGAAACCAGCGAAAATGAGATTTGTCTGAGATTTTAGTGCAATTATACGGATTGTGAGTCTTGACTTAATTCCTTATATGTGTGGTTTTATCTATAGTAGAGTATGGCGGACCACGGCGAAGAAGGGGGATGGGAGTCGGGTGGTGGGAAAACGTACATGCTTTTTGAACCGTGCCAACTTTGAGTTGGTTCAGGTCCAATTTCCAAGTGGAAATCAGTAAGGTTTCAATTGAAACTTTTAAACTCGTCACGTGACTGTTTTGGTAGCGTCCCCTGGCGTCGGTCTAGAGAAACCAACAGTCTTTTGTGAGGGAGGGTGCCAAACCCCATCATGGTGGAAAGAATGCATGACCCAGCAATGTTATTTGTTTTCCTTCTTCTGTGAACCTTTTCTTTTTTGATGCTGTAAGCATTTTCACATAGTTCACACATTGCCGTAAATGTGCGGAAATATCATATTTGTCAAACAGGAACATATCATAGTTGACATAGAAAAAATCACAAAATAATGATTTCGGGAAACTGTCCCTAGGGGCTAGATGCTTGAGGAATTAGCCAAGAGATTCCAGGGACTGCATTTCAATTAACACTGCAATTAACAATCCAAATATGAAACAGGGGAATTTAAGTGCTCAAAAAAGGATACGAAACAACCCACAGAAAGAAATCTAGCCCTGAGCGACAGCCCGGGGCTCTTTCCATGGAAGAAACAGTTTTTGGTCAAACCCAGGAAAAAATTACCACATGATGATCTTCATGGACGAAAAAACTAAATTCCCAAGGGAAAGGAACTTTGTAACTTTCAAACTTAATTTGCAGGTAAAGATCAGTCATATGGTGATGTCCAGACAGGAGGAGGATGCACACCACATAACAAAGTGTATTCCCAGTAGCCAATGCGGTTTACCTCACTCACGAATTAAAGTCCCTAATCCAGCAGACCAGAGGGTAAGTGCATATGGCTCTTAAGTCACGAGAAATTTATTATATGGGCTTGCTGTAAACCAGCCTTTACGAGTTTTCACATGACGAAGTGAGACTTAGACATTACACAAATTTTGTCGGAATGCTCCTTTATTACAAGGTTTATAATGCTGGTTCATAATGCTAATGTTTATAACAAGGAGCAAGGGGCAAAGGTTCATAACTCATTTCATGACATACTCGAGTTTATTAATATCTTTCTCCCTTTTCCTTTGACCAGATGATAAATGGTATTCTTTCACATTTGCTGGGCGGCTCTTTCAGAATATATGTATGTCTCTTGTCAGGCATAAAGAGATAAGAATACATAGATTCCCTTTGTTCTCACATACAGAAGTCTTATATCTATATTCAGAGTGTCAGACAGCGACGTCCATACTAGAATGTAGGTCTATTCATTCCAAGAGGGCTAGACAGGACTATTTATAAATGCTGTAGCGAATCCGACAGACAGTGGTATTCACTTAAGTCTATGTCAGGAGTCCAGATTCTATACCTTCACCATTGTGCTGCCTTTCAGAAACTGGTGAATACAAGATCTGTTATCGGCCCAGAGGGCAATAATGCTTGCTTTTCAATGCTAATGCCAATTCTTGTGTTGTCAGTTTAAGTTCTCTACCGTTTCTGTTTAATTGATATCGAATAAATCAAGTACAGACCACGGGCGCATTCTGCAATTGTTATTGCCTCAGTTTGCACACACCTACGTCTCGGACTAAAGCCTTAGATGGTGTGTACGAACCAGGGTAAAAACTATTTCTTTGTGCCCCTTTGTCTGTACTTAGTATTTCCTTGCTTCATATTAAGTGATAAAAAGTATTGACTATAAGAACTAGAATATCTATGATTCCAGTCCTACTTTGGATTAAAAACTATTTTTTCAATCCTAATTCAGTTCTCACGCATGACTAAAGAATCTTCATTTGGAATAATATTTCCAAGTGGGTTTATACACATGTCTACATGTTTGCAGAGATAGTCTCTACTGCCTCTGGTGATGGACACTAGTACAGAGACACAGATTAATTCCACGTAATATACACCCAGAAATCCATTAGTGGAGGTTTTATACTAATCCCCAGCTCAGTGGGATAATTGAAGGCTTTTGGGGGAATTGTGGCGTGTGATAAAGGTAATAAATCAGCTTTAGGTGGACAGGGGGAGGCCTAATACTGCTCTAAACTGACACTAGGGAGGCTTAGGTAATATAATAACATGGTATTAGGTCGGGATGTGCGGGGTGTGGTTGTTACAGAGGTGTACTTAACCTCATACATGGTCCCCACTCAAAATCTATGTCAGAATTCGCTGAGTAATCCCTGTCCCAATTTCTCCTGTCATAGTTTTGATGATTTGTCCTGATCTAGACGTGTTCACGTTAAGAAATATCATTACAGATATATGAAGTTTCGGGAAAAAAGAAAGAAATATTATTCTTGGAAAAGTGCTCTTGAATCTTAAGAATTAGAAAATCCAGAAATTGGGCAACCAGATTCGATGTGTTGTCCCTGTGTTTTGTTTAAATTTTCATATTCCCTGTGCTTTCGCTGACAGGATTTTTGTTCGACATTTTCCCTGTTTGGGGACCCTGCTCAAAGTAACTACTTTTACTGATAGAGGAAGAATTGATATGATTTTAGGGGTGGAAATGATGATTGTTGCAGTATTCCAGTATCATCAGGTCCAGCTCATATTTTTGGCTTGAATCCAATACTATGATCGAGTCTATGGAGGTGAGAACAACGGCAAGGATAATTGGTCCAACAGACAGCTGGGAAACCAGATCCAGGACCACCACACAAAATTCCCACATGCTACCCACTGGACCTACTCTCCCCCCTTATATGATTTTGGAACGGCTTTACATACCTAAGTGAATGATAATGTAAAAACACATTTAAACTGCATTTTGCAAAACTACTTTGAAACATTTATATTCATATCAATAAGACATTTTCTATATTAGTAAAAAGGTATTTTGATATTTCAGAAAGGTTGAACAGGTTATTCTGATAAGATTTATATGAAATAAAAGTGCTGCTCTGAATTGGGAAATAATATCTTGAGAGGAAACTGTTCTGACGGCAAACACACAGTTCACTGTATTTCGACCAACTTTTATTACAGTTGTTGAAATATGTATTTTGAATCTCTAAAGAAACATTAACTTTAACTCCCCTTTCTTTGACATCTCCTGAAATATTTCAATGTATCTCAGATTTGTTTCTCCAAACTTTGATGGATGTTGTATTATAGATTCTCAAAGTCCTGAGGCACATTTCAACTTCCTGAAACTTCGCCACAAGCATTCCATCATGCTGAGTAAATAGTGCTGAATTGAGTTGGACTGTGCTTGGGGAAATTCCCAGACAGATTCTGAGCACAGCTCGCAAAAGAGGAGAGAAGCATTCATTATTTCTTACAGACCTCAAAATCTCATTCGTTCCCTAGCAGCGGCAGAACAAAGGTGTGAATATTTAATCAACTGATAATTAGAAAATCCCAAAAAAGGCTTGATGAAAGTGCGTACCGTTGAATGAGTAAGGTGGAAATAACGGTTTGAGAACAAGTCCTGGAATGAGGGCCACACGAGACACATTGCCTTTGAATTCCTTTGATTCTGAGTTAACAAAACAAAAGATTTAAATCTCTAAGCGCACTTGCACAGCCATAATGAAGTATTTTTTATCAATGGGAATGGAGATTAATTATATGATCTTGTCATCCATACTTCACAGCTGCTGTTTTTATCATGTAGGCAGCCACTGGGGCATAGTGTGTCTCGCCCCAGTGCAACCCTTTGAGCCTGTATTCCACTAGACGATTTGCCTATCGATAACTTAGTAATTTCCTAACTTGATACGAATATGGCAGCACCCCTTGCATGTTATATGTCATTTGAAAGGGAATTTGAAATCCTTTCTAATGATAATATATAACAAGATTTATTATTTTCACATGCAGCTCACTTGTGATTTCCGAAAAAAATTATATTGAATAGTGGAATGCAGCCTCCACTCTTATCTACATTTCATTATCACCTACCCCGTAAAGAAGCCTATTTTACCCAGAACCCCCCTCGTTAAGGGGTTAATTCCCAGAGCAGTTAGCATTAAACCAACTCACTGGGGTTCCGTGAACCAACCAAGGCCCTCTTAGTTTTTTCGCACTTTGACTTCTTACTCAACGGTACTCTAATCTCTGGGGTGGAGAATTTAATTACACTTTTAGACCGAGTCAAAAAGGTACCGCTCATGAATGATTCACACGTGTTTGCGGCGAGGAAAACACCATCAGAGATCGGGCAGGCAAGAAAACCAGTCAAAAAGTCCTTGGAAATGGTATGCTTCTGTTGCTCTATGGTAGAGGCTGGAAATCTGGAGGGGCAGATGTATAGAGTTTCAGAATAAGGAAGGGGGTGGGGAGGTCCGCTTATATCAGACTAAAATCTGAAAACTCACACCCCTGGATCATACTTGGCGGACCCTGCCCTCTCTTTTGAACAGTGCCCCCTCAAACACTTCATATCAGACTGTCCCAGCCTGGGACAGTGGGCCACTGTAAAGGTACGAACGTAGTATTTTACGCCAGTTCAGGGTAACGCCCATTTCTACACATTAAATTCTTTATGCATTTGATCATACTTTCAATCTTATCTTCGCACATACTGGCAGTGTTGAAGATGCGTGAAAATATGTACAATGCAAAAGTGTAAACTTCTGATAAGAAGGGGAGAGTTTATGAAGAGTTTGAGATCGGACTGTGAACGCGTTTCCCGTTGTAAAAAGTATGTGATGTCCAACTTGTCACAAAAGTCTGTTTCTTCCCCACAGTTCGATTTCTTGGAGTCAATCTCCGGTAAGAAAAGAAATATTGGAATTTCAAATTGACAAGAGAACAAAAAGGGGAATAACCTGATTTAATTTCCTTAATGCATGAAGCCGGTATTATTGGAATGCTCGTACACGAACAGCTTTTTTAAAAAACCAAAACACTAAAAAGGGCTTCGGGGATTTGAAGAAGCTCGCAGTAGGGCCAAACTGGATTGAGCCTTGCACTTTTTCCAGTAAGTTGAAGCCCCTACTTCATGATAAATCAACTAAAACAAGCTTTCTTAGAACTGTAAACTACATCTGTATGCGTGACATCGGTATTCATGAAGATATAATTTAAGACAACATAAGTGTTGCAATGGTACATGTAATTCCCAAAAAGATCCACCGAGTTTGAACAATTACTAACTTATTCAGCATTCATCAGCGTATTCTTTTCTGCATGTGCTTTCTCTTTTTCTAAAAGCAGGGATGTAAGCCAAGAACAGCGAAAAAGTCTGGAATAGCATAAAAAAATGAAAGTATCTTAAAATGGTGTAAATCATGTTCTAGACTTAGAATTTTGAAATCCATAATTGAAGGAGTTGGAGAGAAAAAATCGGAAAACTTTAAAAAGTCCACTCCAAGTCGGGGTTTCCACTCGATCCGCGACCCCTTTGACCTTCACCTGGCGCCCCCTGCAGGTCATCTGACCAACTACCAGTTAGTCGGCCCACCAAGCAGAAAAACCTTCCCGGCATCCATCGGCCAGAAACCCACCCAACCGTGACTCCTCAACAATGGCCGCCGTCACTGGGCGCCGCCATGACAGTACCCTCCCGGCATGCCCCGCGCTATCTGCGAGCGCCGCCGGGAGAGGGCAGCACCTGAAGGTCATCTAGAGGTCACGCGGTGTCCTTGGCGGGACAGACGCTGCACAAATTGATTTCTGAACGGGGGTCAAGAGGTCAGCCTGCAGCGCCGCCACCGAGAGGCGAGGGAACCAAGTGTGGGCAGATCGGGTATTGTCGGCATATTATCGGGTGTCGCCGTGCCCGCCGGTAACCATGGAAACGGCGGGTTTATGAGGGCCGGCAGGGGCGGGGATATGTGTGTATAAGGTAGGGTTAGCCAGGGAGAAGTGGGCCGCCATCTCCAAACCTGGATTTTGAGAGGTGGAAGTAAGAGATGGCCGTGGACGTGGGGGGGGGAAAGTTGTGGGCGGTGGAGAAGTGAATGTTATCACCAGCTGAATGTCCACCTCTGAGATCCAAAATATGCAGTGCCCGTCCTTGTGGCAGTGCAAGTTATGGTTTCTCATCATATTCGCATTACATTTTTTTTTTTTTTTTTTTTTTTTTTTTAAGAGCAGAGCTTTATTCACTTATAAATGTTACAGACAATACTTTTTAACATTCTGCTTCCACTTTTTTCTTCTGTATATATATGTTCTCAGAAATACCATAAACATGTCTCAATATTCCTACAGAAGTCTTGAAATATATAAAGAAAAAAAAACAAAAAAGAGGAACAATCCAAGTGGTATTTTAAATATATGAGTCTGGTTATGATTCATTAACTCCAGTCTACCATGGCACAAAAGATCTACATAGATGATTAAACAAGCAACAATAATAAGCAATTGTACTAATGCACATTCTGTTATGATAGATTTCAATGAAATTACGAAGCATGTATTCTTGACAGTAGCTGGTCTGATGGTACTTTCTCTTTTTTCTTTCCTTCTATTCTCCCTATGTACCTTTCGACTGATAGTTTACAACTCAACTCATAAATCCATTGATATACATCGAGATATCCTTCATGAAATAGCCGTTGTCTATATATATAAAATTTAGCCCAGAGAAATATGAAATTTATAGTTTTAGCCCTCTCTGTCAAATTTATCAACCCAAAAATATAGTCTAATTCTGAGAAATCCTCCAAACAATAACCTAATACGTTTCCCACCCACTGCTTTATTCTCTTAAGAAATTTATGAACAGATGGACATGAAATAAAAAAGTGGGTTATTGTATCCTTTTCTCCACACACTTTACATTTATCATCAGCAACAACCTTTCGTTTACATAAATAATCTTGACAAGGAACAATACGATGAATTATTTTAAATTGAAGGGACTGTATTTTAGTTTCCCGAGAGGCTTTAAATGCCATACAGTTAACCTTCTGCCATTCTTCTACACCAAATGCAATTTCAGGAAAATCTTTCTGCCATTTTTCATGCCAATGGAAGTTAATTTTTTGTCCACTGCAAATGATACCATATAGAGTCTTTGATGTACAATTCAATATGTTCAAAGGTTTATCTTCATGATGTATGTATATATCTCTAAATGATACATTTTGAACATCAATAGTCTTATTCTTGACCCATGGGATAGCCGCCTTAATTTGTAGAACTTCCAGAAAATTGCACTCCATGCCATATACTTCCTTAATCGTTTTATCATCCATCAATTTCCCCTGCTCTGAGATCAGATCTGCAACCTTCAATATACCTACACTCTTCCAATTATGCCAATCTACCACTTTTCTATTTATTAAAATTCTCTCATTTCTCCATAATATCTCATTTTGTATTTCTATATCAAAGATAGGACTCTTGTTATAAAAATTATTCCAAGATACCCATAAGTGTTTGTAAAACAAATTACAGATATCTTTTCCTAGCCTTCTATGCTTAGTAGTAAATGTTATATAAAGAGAATCATCAACATTAAATATCTTCCTAGGATAAAAGGTCCATGATTCAAAGTCATTACAACACAGTCTTTTAACCCAAGATATTTTAGAAGCCAAAACCATTGACTCGAGGTCAAGCAATCCCATTCCTCCATCAGAGATCTTCCTGCACATTGTTACATATGCTACCCTGTTCACACTTGAAGACCATATGAATGAACACATCATTTTTTTAAATTCATCAAAGACTCTCCTAGGAGTAAAGGTTATAGATGTTGGATATAGCAATATTGGTATAAGCAAGCTGTTTACTACTACCACTTTTCCTTTAATGGACAGATTTCTATTATTCCAATCTTGGCAGATTCTTTCACACTTCTTCAATTTCTCCTCAAAATTCCATTTATACCTTGTACTCTCATCACAGATTTTGCCGATTCTCACACCAAGTAGCACCAAACTCTCTACTATTTCAAAGGGCATATTTCTTTCTACAGAGGAATTTCCCTGCCCAAGGGGCAACAGTTTTGTTTTGTGCTTATTCACAGTCAGACCAGAATACCTTCTAAATCTTTCTAAGCAGTCAAGAATACGAAACAAATCAGACTTACTTCTACAATAACATGTTACATCATCAGCAAAGAGGGAAATCTTTATCTCCCTAGTACCTAAGGCGATCCCTCGAATGGTCTCCTCCTCCCTTACCATAATTGCTAGGACTTCTACTACAATAACAAATAAAAATGGGGATAAGCAACAACCCTGTCTTGCACCTCTTGCTGGGGAGAACCAAGATGTGTTATAGCCATTATTAGTAATACATGTCTGAGCACCATTAAATATAACTCTTATCCACTGTATAAAGTTTTCCCCAAACCCAAACAGTTCCAAAGTTTCGATTATACAGTCCCATGATACTGAATCAAATGCTTTATTAAAATCAAGGGCTAAAAGCCAAGGCTGCTCCCTTTCTATCATAGAGTGTTCTATCAAATCTTCTGCCAGTCTTATATTAGTTCCAATGTATCTGCCTTTCATAAAGCCTGTTTGATCTGAGTATATAATATCTTTAAGGGGAACCTTAAGTCTGCTTGCTAAGGCTTTGGTCAAGATTTTATAATCTGTGTTTAATAAGGTTATGGGCCTCCAGTTGGATAGTTTATGTTTATTTGTTGCTTTTTTGGGAATAAGGCGGATTATCCCCCTTCTTTGTTCTTTACTAAGGATACCATTATCATAAGAGAATTTGAAACTCTGAATCAAAAGATGTTTGATATCTTGCCAGAAAAACTTATAAAACTCTACTGTCAAACCATCTGAACCAGGGCTTTTGTTACTTTTCATAGAACAAAGAGCTTTATAATACTCATCTTCAGGTAGCTCCCTATCAAGTACATCCCTTTGTTTATCTGATATCTGGGGAATTTTAGATTTGTTTAAACCACTTTCAAGCGCTGACCTATATGACTCATTTTCAACTGAAGAGTAAAGTTCTTCATAAAAAGTCTTTAAAGTACTCATTATACCTTGAAAATCTGTTGTTATTACACCGTCTTTAGTTTCAATAGCTGTAATCTTCTTCTCTAATGCTCTAATTTTTTCTAAATTTAGAAAATATTTAGTAGGTCTTTCACTATGACTTGACCAGTTAGCCCTAGATCTCAAAATTGCTGCTTGAGCTTCTGAACTCTTTCTCACTTCCAGTTCTCTCTTATAAGACATAAGTTCCTCTTCTACATTTTCTCCCTCGTCAAGCTTACAAGTAAGTTGGACGATTTTCTTATCAAGCTCCCGTTCTTCTTTCTTCTCCTCAGTTCTTTTCTTCTTACTATATTTAATTGAAAGACCTTTGATCTTATACTTTGTATAGTCCCACAAATCATTTGGATCTAGTTCTCTGACTGAGGACATCTCCTCCATGACATTCTTTACCTCATCTACATATGCTTTATCTCTTATCAGATTATTATTAAACTTCCACCAGCCTGGACCTCGAGGTACATCCCCCAAAGAAATTTCCAATGTTATTATACTATGATCAGAAAATATACCTGGCAAAATACTTGTTTTTCTCACTCTCCCTGATATACACTCTGGAATTAACCATAGATCTATCCTGGAAGCTTGATTTTTTCTATGAAAGGTATATCTTCTCAAATTAGGATTATTCACCCTCCAAATATCTGTAAGACCTAACCTGTAAATCATATCTAAGAGAGATGCCCTATATCTTGCAGCAACTATTGGGTATGAATCATTTTTACGATCTAAATGTGGATCTAACTGTATATTAAAATCCCCTCCTAGGAAAATGGTATCTTGGTCTCCCCTAGCAAGCACTTCTTCGATGAGGTTAAGGTTCAAGATTTGGTTAGATTCCTCCTGTTGTGTAGGGGCATAGACATTGCCTATCCAAAAACATTGATCTTCCATAGATATATTCAGTACAATATATCTTCCCCCAGCATCACATACTGTATCTATCACCTTACAGTTTAAACCTCGTTTAAATAAAATTGCCACTCCTTTAGAAGCAGAATTCCCATGTGCAAAATAAGCCTCACCACCCCATTCTGACTTCCACAAAGAAAAACAGCTATCATCACTGTGAGTTTCCTGTAACAAAATAACATCCCACTGACCCTCTCTCATTTTCATAAAAATAGACTTTCTTTTAACTCTACTGCGGAGACCATTTACATTCAAAGAACAAAGCTTTAGAGTCTCGCCAGTCATAGGTTAGAGAAAAATGCTCCTTTCCCCTCAAATGCTGATGTAAATCCAGTCCCTGTTCTGATTACTATTATAACACTTATTAGAATTACCTCACAAAGTGAACCACTGAAACAAGAATGTGCATGTAGAATTAGGAAAAATAACCATAAAGCAAAATTTACCATATTGTACCATGAATAAACTGAAATATCAAAAATCAATTTAAGTAGGAGTAAACATAATATAACATCTAGTAATGAAATGTACAATTTTTTCATTACTCTGTACCACTGCAACTTCTTAAATAAAATATCAAAAGTGTCTCTAATCAGTCTAATACTCTAAGAGACATAGTGTTCCACCATCCCTAATAAAATAAACATGGCATCCGTTTTTCAGTTATAACTGCAGTCTAAATTAAGGAAAATGAACAATAAAAATCTAGCCATATTGAAGAGGAGTTAGATGCCTTAAGTTTACCTTTGAGTACTATCAAATATTTGACTCTGTCCTGATACAATGACTCCATACTCATGACATAAATTAGAAAAATCAAATAAGGACAGTAATACAATCAGAACCAAGTATCTCAAGCAACAAGTAGTACCCTATTAATCATCTATGCTTTGTGATTTATGTGACTTAGTTATTTGAATATGGCAATTTGTCAAAGCATATACAAAATACAGTCTTCCAAAGTGTCTCAGTTGTCACCTTTCTTGAAGTGGTCTCGCGCCTTGGTCAGCATCTTCCCCATCAAGTTGTGACCAGTCCACATCTGCACGTTCAGAGTGTCTTTTTTCCCTAGGGTAATCCCAGTACCCCAGAGTTTTGATGGAGATGCCTCTCCCAAGACCCTGTCACCAGTGTCCAAGAGGGCCTTGCGAAGTAGAGGATGCTGCCTGAACTTCTCTAGAAGAGCTGGGAAGACGACCTCCTCAACAACATCCTCCCATCTTGATTCCATACCATCACTCGACATTATGTGTAAAAGTCCTTTCAGTTCAGGAGGGTAGTGTGTTTTCCATGCTCTTGCCTCCATCTCTTCATTCTTTGCAAACCTTGCCCTTGCAACAGTAATGAATTTTTCCATGCAGTTATACCGCTCTCCATGGAAGGAGAACGGAGTGATCCTGTGGTTTGAGAAATAGCTGAACCTAGTAAAAAATACCAGGGTCAGAGCATCATTTTCAGTAGCAAGTGTAGAAGGTCGGATCTGCTGAGGAAGGGATTCAAGGTCCTCAGGTCTGTAGGCGGTCCCATCCAGTACAAGTTTCCCTCCAGCAATCTTTACTGTCTTGTAAAGCTTGGACTTTTCTGCAGCAAATCTACATCTGTACAATAAATTGACTGTTTCTCTAATGGTTTTTGGAAGATCCTCTTGTATAAAGAGTTCCTTACACATCCTCCTGGCACTCCAGACCCTATCTCTATCCTTCAAGCACACAAAACGAACAAGTACGAGGTTTGGATCTGGCAAACGGTGTGCTTTATCAATGTTCAGGGAGCTGACTCCCAATTTGTACAGGCAATATTGCTCAAAATGAGATTGGATATCACTGTTTTTCTCGTTTGCCTTCCTCGGAATGCCCTTGACTACAAGGTTGAAACGTCTGGTATAAGCCTGTTGCTTCTGCAGTTCTTCTTTAAGTTTTTCAATTTCCACACTTGGATCAGGTTCACCGAAAGCCCCTGAACCAGGGTTAGATTCAAGTTCAGTCAACCTTTTCTCATGCTCACCCACTTTGTCCTCCAAGCTTTCAGCCCTTTTTTCTATACTGTTGATCCTATCTTCCAATTTCTTCTCTACCCTACCAAACTCGGCCTTCAGGGCTAGAATTTCCCTGTAGATATCAGACAAGGTCGGCTCCTCTGTACTTTCCTTTACTTCTCGCACCGGTCTTTTACCTGATTGTTCCTCATCAGAGCCTGTCTCTGCCCATTTTCTCTTGTCCACAGTTTCTATACCTTCCATAGTGCTGTCAACCAAGCAGATAAGCAGTACTGGAAGCTTTCCCACTGGATCGCTATAATGTAGTTTCACCTAAATCAGATAGGTTGGCAACAAACTATCTCATGTGCAAAGTTCAGAAATATTTCACTCACTCCTCCTCAAGTATAGTCTCTCAAATCCTCAGATTACTAACATTAGGATGCCCCACACATTTCAGCAAGCTGACATCAACTAGGTGGAACAGCTACGAAAATTGAGTCACATGTCCTTACTGGGGTTTCGAAAGTTTATGAGATCACAACACAGAAGCTTTTTCCAATGTCACTCCCTGGGTAGCAGATGTAGGTCAACCTTTTGTCAGTTCACAGTGAAGAGATTGCAAATTTCTCCTATTATCGCTCACCTAAACTCCAAGATTTTCCAAGACTCACTGTATCAAGACCACGTATCGTACAGCGATGATGCTTTGGACATCAGGTCTTGGTGCACTTAACTTGCTTTCTGCCGAAAATGGTGACGGTATCTTGCAGGAAAGCCAAGAAAATCTGCCTTGTTGATGGAGTGTGATTATGGAGTGTCTTATCTCAACCCAGCCTCGTTTTGGATTTCCGCATTACATTTTTAATTGGGCAACGCTTGGTAACCTGTGTTGTAGAATCGTCGTAGTGAGACCTAATAAATACCGGCACTTCCGGTTCCGCCCACCTCGTGAGTCGACTGGTTTCTCAAACATGTTGTCAGTGTGGGATTTAAATCACTTTTTCATAAGGTTAAAGGTGGGGAACTGAAGTCATTTTGATGTAAGGTGGTAAAGTAAGTTGTTGACTTGTGATCTGACCGAAAGATTTGTATTGACATTGCCTGTATTTTGTATTTTTGGTGTTCAGTAGTCAGAGCACATGATGTCAACTAGGTGTCAACCTATGTTTAGCATTGTCAACTCACTGTCAACTGTATTTTCAACCACCACATGAGTCTGTAAAGTTAAGACCATGTCCACTGTAACTCCTAATCCACCCTAAGCTGTAAGTTTACCTATTCTGACATTCAGTAAAGTGTCATTGTGTAGTGTCAACATAGTTTTATTGATACAAGTGTTAGTGTCAGTATGTTTTGACACAGGTAGTAGTGTCAGTACACTCTTAGGTGTTGGTACAGCATGTTGTAACGCGTGCACAATTTTTGTATACCCCTTTTGAGACACAGTGTGTGTAGTCATCACATTTGTGACAGAATTGTCAGTTGTCAAAATTTTTTTGGGTGGCTAATGTATACAGTCAACCATGTCAACCAGTATTTTCAAGGCCCCAAAAGAGCTAGATTTTCAGGGCAATGTTGCCCAGGCATGGAGAAAGTTTATCTCCGAGTTTGACATTTTTTTGTGCGCCACAGGGCTAGATGAAAAATCTCAGAAGAGGCAAGTTTGTTGTTTGTTAAACACCCTAGGGCCAAGGGGTCAGGCCGTGTATGACACTTTTAACTTCGAAGAAGAAGGGGATAAGTTCAAAATGGATGTAGTTAGAGCAAAGTTCGAAGCCCATTGTATCCCAAAACAAAACGAGCTCATTGAAAGAGACAGGTTTTTTCTGAGGAAGCAGCAGCCCGGTGAATCCGGTGTACAGTTTGTAAGTGCGCTCCGAAAGTTAGCAGAGACATGCAATTTCGATGTACAGGAGGACAAAATTATTCGTGATCAGCTCGTGAGAGGCATGTTGCCTGACGAAAAGCTTAAAGATAAGTTGTACGACGAAGATGATCTAACCTTAAACAAAGCGTTGAATATTATTTCCACCTACGAAATTCGCACTATGATGACCAATGCGGCGAGCGTGGATGCCGTGCACAAGCAAACCCAAGGTCGTGGGTCGAGTCGTGGTCGTGGGGCGAGCCGTGGTTGTGGCTCAGGTCGTGGTCGTGGATCGAGCCGTGGGCGCGGACGTGGTGGTTCGCGAGGACGAGGCCGTGGGTATGGCGAAGGCCCCGGTCCGAAGACAGAAAACAACCAGCCGTGTGGTAATTGTGGTCATGTTACTCATAGTTTTGGTAGTTGTCCCGCAGCCGATGTAACCTGTTACCATTGTAAAAAGAAAGGTCATTTCGCCCGAAAATGTAGATCGCGCAATGTACACGAAGTCGAAGCCGAAGAAGAATATGATTCAGATAACTTCTTTGTAGAGACCATAACCGTTAGCACACCCGAAGTTGTTAGTATTCGTACCAAAGCGTCAAATGATGTACATGTTTGTAACGTTCAGTCAGTTAAAAAACAAACAGAGAAAAGGGTGCCGCTGAATGTAGAAGGCAAGAAAGTTTCGTTCAAGCTAGATACTGGTAGTGAAGTCAATATTCTACCTTATCACATGTACCAAAGTTGTTACAGTCATGTAAAGCTTTTATCTACGAAGGCAACGCTTGTCGGTTATTTTGGTAAGTCTAGTAAGCCGTATGGCAGAGTGCTCCTGCAAGTAGAGCACAAGGGCAAGTTTTACCCTGTCGAGTTTATGGTAGTCGCTAGCAAAAATCCTATTGTAGGTCTTTCCACTTGCCAAGAGCTAGGTCTCGTAAAGTTTGTTGACGATGTCAAGCAGTCCGGTTCATCAAAGCAAATCCTAAAAGACCCAAAGTACAAGTCTGTCTTTAAAGGTCTGGGTCATATCAAAGGTGTAGTGTATGATATGAAGATGAAGTCCGATACCAAACCTGTTGTAAACCCTCCACGTAAGGAGCCTCACCCACTTCAAAAAAGGTTAAAGGACGCGCTCGACAAAATGTGTGAGCAAGATATTATAGAGCCTGTGACAGAACCTACAGACTGGGTAAATTCTCTAGTAATTGTTGAGAAAAAGTCTGGCGCGCTGCGACTTTGTTTCGACCCTAGGTCTCTGAACGAGGGTATCCAGCGCGAGCATTACCCTATGCGTACAGTTGAGGAGGTTGCCGCTTGTTTAGCAGGTAAAAAGGTATTTTCTGTATTAGACGCAGGTCAAGCTTTTTATCAGATCGAGGTTACGGAGGCCACGTCAAGGCTCCTAACGTTCAACTCGCCATTTGGGCGATATAAGTTTTTACGTATGCCTTTCGGTATTTCGTCAGCTTCAGAGGTATGGGAGCGTACCATCACCAGTATGTTCGATGACATCCCAGGTGTAGAGGTCATAAGGGACGACATACTTATCGCAGGAAAAGATGTAGAAGAGCATGACGCTGTTTTGAGAAAGGTGTTAGACAGGGCACTAGAGAAAGGTCTAGGTTTGAATTCTGAAAAATGTAGTATCGCAGTAGAGTCTGTAACGTACCAAGGCCATGTTTTCTCTAACGAAGGTGTAAAAGTTGATCCTACCAAAGTTAGTGCCATTACAGATTTTCCAACCCCAGAGAGTGTAGAAGACGTTACCCGATGGTTGGGTATGGTGACGTATGTTGGTAAGTTCGTACCTAACCTGTCCGAAAAGTGCGCACCGTTACGGCTTCTGCAAAACGCAGACATCCAGTGGCACTGGGACAAAGCACAGCAAGACGCTTTTGAGTTATTGAAAGAGTGTGTCGCGTCAACGCCAGTTTTACGATATTATTCTCTAGACGAGCCCATAACTGTTAGCGTAGACTCATCGTCCTATGGGTTAGGAGCATGTCTGCTCCAGGGCGACAAACCTGTCGCGTTTGCGTCACGCTGTCTAAACTAGAGTGAGAAAAACTATGGTCAAATTGAAAAAGAAATGCTTGCTATTACATGGGGTTGTGAGAAATTTCATGATTATATATATGGTAGGTCAGACGATCGAGACCGATCACAAACCATTAGAAGCGCTTTACAAAAAGCCACTTGGTTCTGCCCCTCCTCGCATCCAGCGCATGATGCTGAGGATACAAAAGTATTCCTTCCTTGTTGTGTGGCGAAAAGGTAAAGACTTAGTTATCGCAGACACCCTTAGTAGGGCGCCACAACCATACACAGAAACTAGTAAGGTCGAAGGGTACGAGGTCCATTCCGTACGCAATTTGCCGATCAGCGATGTGAGGTTAGCTGAATTTCGTGAAGAGACGAACAAAGACCTTATCCTACAAATGGTACAAAAATATGTTAACCAAGGTTGGCCTGATAGTAAAAATCTAGTCCCGCTAGAGGTCCGTCCATATTGGTCTGTTCGTGACGAGTTGTATATCTCCGAAGGTCTTGTTCTTAGACGGGAAAAGTTAATTGTCCCTACTTCGCTCCGCCAGTCCATGTTAACAAAAATCCATCAAAGTCATCTAGGTATTGACAAATGTACGGCGCGAGCAAAAGATGTATTCTTTTGGCCAGGCATGTCGGCCGAGGTCACGCAAATGTGTGAACAGTGTAGCGCGCGTGCTGAGTACCGCTCTAAGCAGCAAAAAGAGCCTATGATTGTATCTCAAATTCCTGAGTATCCATGGCAAAAGGTCGCCAGCGACTTGTTCTCTTTTGACGGTAACGCGTATGTTCTAGTCGCCGATTATTTTTCGAAGTTTGTCGAATTCACAAAACTAGAGCGTGATACAACGAGTCTATCTGTAATTTCTTTTCTAAAGGAACAGTTCGCTAGGCATGGTATCCCAGAGCAGTTTATCTCGGACGGTGGTCCCCAGTATGACTGTAAAGAGTTCAGCGCTTTCGCAAAAGAGTATGGTTTTGTACATATTAAGAGTTCTCCAGAATACCCGCAGAGTAATGGTTTTGCTGAGAGCCAGGTCAAGATTGTGAAAAATATCCTAAAAAAGGTAAAACATTCTAAATGTGATATCAATCTGGCTATTCTAGAATGGAGAAACACTCCTGTTAAAGATCTAGGTTCTCCAGCCCAGTTGTCGCAAGGGCGTAGACTGCGTTCTACCGTACCAGCTACATTAAACCAGCTCCGTCCAAAACCTATTACTGTGAACATATCAACCGCGCTTGAATGTAAGGCCGATAAAGCCAAATTTTATTACGATAAGGGTGCTCTATCTCAGGAGCGACCAGAGCTGGAACAGGGTGAAAAGGTTCGTATGCGTATACAATCAGGTTGGTTACCCGCAAAAGTCACCAAAAAATGTGCTGAGCCTCGCTCATATTTTGTACAAAGGGGAACGAGAGTGTATCGTCGCAACAGACGCGATATTATGCAGTCGTCTGACGTTGAAACGCAGAATAACGATATACCCAGAGAACGTCCTGTAGCTGCCGAGAAGGTTATTGAAAAGCCTGCAGCAAGCCCGATTGTACCCCCAACAACCACTTGTGTACCAAAAACCCCTATCCCAAAACCCAGTGTTGAAAACAAAACTGTTGAAATCCAAACTCCAGTTGATACGGGTAGGCAGGTGAAAAGCCCTGCAAAGGTGAAAAGCCCTGTAAAGGTTTATACAAGGAGTGATAGAGAGGTAAAGATTCCCTCTAAGTATAAGTAATCATGTTATCATGATCTGCAAGTTTATTATTTGCATGTATAACCTTTGATCTGTACTAAGGGTTTTGTGCTTTAAAAAGCTATGTATAACTTGTTCTATTATCATATTGTCAGGTCTAAAAAGATAAATATAAAAAAGGTTTATCCTGATGTACAACCAAAATTGTATTGGTTCAACCATATCACTCACTATGTCATGACTATTTTATTGTTCATGTATAAGAAACATCTTTGTGAAAGATCTATATATTGTGTGTGATTATCCTAAAGGAGGAGATGTTGTAGAATCGTCGTAGTGAGACCTAATAAATACCGGCACTTCCGGTTCCGCCCACCTCGTGAGTCGACTGGTTTCTCAAACAACCTGGAACTATACCCTGAATTATCTCATAGATATATTATTGTCAAGTATCATCATACCGTCCCCAAAAACAAGGGTAGGCAATAGTGTAGGCATACATGTATGGGGGCCTTCCATTTAGTACGTACGCAACAATTCACAAATTCTAGACCCCCCCCCCCTTAGGCTAAAATACACATTGGATTTCTATAGGAACGTACGCAAAATTCCTAAAATATCAGACCCCCCCCCCTTGGTGCGTACATACTTAATGGAAGGCCCCATTGCTAAGTCAGGGATAGAATTCACCTATTTGGTCAGCCAGATTGGGCACATTTCTCATGAGAAAGTACTTTAGAGCCACACTCCCAGTTGTTTGTGGTATTTGCGGCTTTGGGGGGAGTTGCACATAGGGCTTTAGGCACTGAAAATACACTTTGTTATGTTGTGTACGCCCTTCCCCCGACCGCTGCGACCCGGTGGGACATCACCATATGACGTGTTCTCTGACCTTTACCTGCATGCAAAACTTTGAAATTTTCGCTGGTCACTAACGTGCATTGACCCCAACCAAATAACCACGTGGGACACCAGCAAAAAACAAATTACCATAAGAAAAAAAACTCTACATCAACCATCCCCTCTCTCCCCTCCCCTGGGAACCAAACAACAACTGTTTGAATAGAGGGAATTCCCAGGCGGGGATAGCCCGGGCAGTCACATCATGGCAGCCATCTTTATTATTCAATGTTATTGTAATATTTCAGTGTACACTACAAAGGCAAATGTGCAGGTTATCAGAGGGACTTCAGCCTTTGGTTATGGCGGTCGGGCTTATTCGACATGGTGTGTTCACGCCGCTAACAAGTCGTAAAACCGTCCAATGTGGAGCATTCAGCTGCCAACCATGGCTTCTGATTATGCTCCAGGGGGAGGAAATTCTAGGGAAATCCACCAAGATTCATGGATGGCCTTTTTATGGGGGGAATTATTCAGGCCACGAGTCGGAACATGTCTTTGTGTGAAGTTGTCAGACGCACAAGAAAGCTGCCGCGAATAATCGCTTGTTTTCTGGTGGTAAGAAAGCCAGGATTACACACTAGAGACAAACCAAATGAAACAAATTGGTTTAGGGTTATTCCTCAGAAAAGCATTGCCCTTATTCAGTAGTATTTTTCTGTAATCATTTATCATTTAGCACAACGTCCTTCGAACAACTTTCATATCAAACAGTGTCTAAACACTGTACAAGTGTGGGACATATGTTAAGGCTGTGTGTCTAATTATTTTATGCTCAGGATTTCATTCAGCCCTTCGTGTTTCTCCAACTAAATGCAATTTACAGTCTTTATACATAAATCATGAATAAAAAGCGCGTGATTTGGTCATAAAACCTATCCCATAGGAACATTCTGTAGGCTGCATGTTCCATGCAGTCTGCGGGGATGGTAATTACAGTACCACATTGAATCTTAGGCGGGTGGTAACTTAATATGCACATTTCCCATATCCATCTTGAATATTATGGAAAGCGCAGACCCGGCCTGGCGCCTGGGAGAGCATGGGCAGAATGATTGAATTAGAGATGCGTGTTGGAGAAGAATTACTGCAGACTTTGAAGGCACTGTTTTAAAGACACTGCATCTAGTCTTCGCTTTTGGTGCATAAAGGTAACGTATAGAAATTAACAGCTGTTACCCTGATTAAAATTAAGCTGCGCTCACCCTGCTCTATTTCTTTGATCTCGAAAATCTTTTTCCTTAGTTGTTTTTATTGATTTGTGGTAATGATCGCACTCATGAAAGTTGCAACTTACCATTCAAGGTTGTTATAATCTATTGAAGAATTATAGAGTTACCTTGAGGTTTTAAAGACACATGAAATACCGGACTAAAACCTCCATTTTCCTGTGCTACTTACGGTTACCAGCTCGATTTGTGTATTTACACTCACCTGTAAAGAAAGAAATAAGACATTGTGAGACATTTATGACTTTGATGATTGTGTAGGCAATAGGAAATAAGTCAATGCAAGAATAGACGTTCGTTGCTAGAGACAATGGTATAACCCAAAAAAAGTATATTAAGATTGGAAAGTATGGCAGCTTGTACAAGTGCACATAGAGTCATTTTTCCCTGTATCTTGGAAATTGCTAAATTAGACTATCACTAAATTAAGTACAGACATAAGTTTTTCCGAGTGTAGTTTCCACAAAGGATTTATCATTGATATGATATTTCCAGGCATCAAATCTCTAAATAGATTGTATATTCATCCAAGACATCGTTCATTACCAATTTCAAAAGTTTGGAATGAAGGAAACAGATTTATTCTTGAAACCAAATCAGCGCAGACGTGAACTTTAGCGTATTCTCAACCGAATTGAGGCGATTCATTTTCGGATGACCGTTTCGGATAATGAACAGCGGGGACTTAACCATTGCCGAAGCCGTGTACTTTATTCATCATTTCCCCAATTCATCACTGAACGGAGGGGATGGGGGAGATAGGGGGAAGAGCAGGTGGTGTTTCAGCAATGATTGCCGTCTTAAACCAATTACAAACGTCATGATTTCTTAGAAAGAAATGACAAAAGTACCAGGAAGACGTTTAAATCGACTGATACACCAATTATTCTGATTATACAAATGAAATGTGCTTAATTCATATTCTTTGAGGTTATTAAGGCGAAATGCCTACATGGTCTATTAGAAGGCTGTGCAGGGGCTTCTGAGAAGTTCTCAGTACTTTAACGAAGCTGACTCTTTCGTCAGACTGCATAAACAGCATCTCAGAGTGGGTCTTAACCAGATCGAAACTAACCATGCACGGGGATGTTTCCAATTTGGAAACCAACAGGTCTCCGACACCATCAACTTTCTACTTCCTTCGGATTTATACTACAACATCTCTAAATTATGTAGTAAAAGAAGCAGGAATATGATTGTTTCATTGAAATTCTCTTAAAACATCGCTAGAGCCGATAATTCCAAGGTTCATGCTTGGTTTCTGTTACACTGTATACAGTTTTGTATAAAAGGTACCTAGTATAATTATACTAATATTAAATAAAAAGAATATTTATTAATTTTCAGAGGTCCTATCGACGTGTAAACGCGCAATGAAGGTCCCAGAAGGTTGTATGACTGGTCTGTATATGGCAAGGGGGTAGTATGATGATCATAAATCTGTAATTATAACATGCTTGGCATATCATGGTGTAAGTCTAGAAAACTGGCAATATCGACAACCACATACTGTGTTATTCGATGTAAGGTGGGGCCCTTAAGGAGCAGTAAGTCGTCAATTTGTCAGAGTGGGAACAATAAAGGTACCTTCCTTATTGCCTATTACCCGGACTGTCATACATATTACTGTACATCACATGGCTACTTATACACAGTGGGAAGAAGCCATTACTTCTTCCCCTGTCCCACTATGAGGCGTCAAGTGTAAAAACACAAATACTGTTAAAAAGAAAGTGTAAACACAAATAATGTTAAAAAGAAAGAGAAAAAAGCAAGCCCAAACCATAAAAAATCTTACCCTAACTTTAGCCCTACCCCTAACCGAGCAAGGAATCATTAACATGATGACGAACATGATTGTCACAGTGCAAATATCGCAACCGTTAAATCGGTGAGCGATGCTGTTTTACTTTTAGGTTTTCTACCAACTAGGCAATTCTGAACAAGTTGGCCAACTGACAAGCACTAAAATTGGCCAATTTTATCAGAACAATCAGCCAGCCTTAGCACTGATTCATATCAAACATGTACATTTCAATACCGTTGACTATTTGGTGATTCAATTTAATTTACAAAAAACAGCCAATTATCATGGTATAATCGGACCAGTTTAGCTGCGATCAGTCGGACGACTCGGCCAAAATCGCCTAGTGGGTATGGGGCTTTACACATTGCACACACCCACCCTCCTATACCGTAATCAGTACCGTTATTAGCGCAGTGAGTAGTGTCAATCGGCCGGTGATAGATGGAGTCCCAGGGCCCCCAGTTAGCGGGTCTGGAGCAGGCTAAGAGAGGGGATTGGTCATTAATCACGGAGATTGGGAAAGGTCTCTGAGATTAGGACTGTTGGTAAAACTAGGAGTGGCGTTTTAACGTTGACAGCTTTATCTTAGATGTGATAGGGTTACATTAAGTAGAGTTACTGTTTGTTTGTTATCACTCTAGAGAGGCAGGTAAAGGTGGTTTCTAGTGTTTGTAACTGATACTGGAGCTCACTTCAGGATAAATGAAAAATACTTTTTCTCTTGAATCTTATTCCAATTTCCTATGATCCTTTCAATGTCAATCCCCGTTGCAAATTCCCAAGAGACAGACATGATATGCATTATACGTAGAATCTAAGAAGCAGACTGGGGTTCTTTTCTGTTTCAATATTCCTAGATTAATGTAATATACACGTACATGTATAGCATTCACAGCGTTCAGGCAGTTTTGTTAACTTAAGCATATATATATATATATATATATAAAGCTTCATAAACTAACAATAACACTAATATTTTTCCGTACTATTAAATATGCTACATATACAGTGAATATACAGAACTCTTTTCTAGCATCGCAGACGTCTGCATTACGGGCCATACCCACAGACCGATTTTCACAGAATCTGCTGAAAAATCACCGCTAAAATTGGTTAAATCTACCCAAATAATTGGCAGACCCATGCGCCAATTCACATCAAACATGTACATTTCAATACCACATATTGACGGGCTTCACTTAAAACACGATGGGCAATGGGCAGATGGCCCTAGTGGGTATGGGGCTTTACCCGGCCATGATGACCCACATTTCACCACCTTTATTGACTGTGAGCTGCTCCACCGTGCCCTACATACCCCGACCCCGACGTCATCACTCTAACGGATAAGTATAGATTAAAGATGGATTATCGTTCTGTAATCTTTGACAGATCTACATTGGTTGGGTGTAGTGGATAGGTTTCCTCATTCGACCTTTAACCTCTATACTATTGACCTAAGTTACCTAAAGTGTGTATTTTATTCCCTGAAAAATTTCGTGACGGTTAATTCTGTCAGTACTTCATCAACTGATTATTAAAAGTGTAAATCAACTATAAACAGGAAAATCTCTTAAGAGCCGGAGAAATAATTTTCTGGACCTTTGGTACCAGTCATGAGTTATCAGTGAACACACTGAGAACTTTCACTGGCACTGGTTCCTGGCATGGCGCACTGAAAATACTGTACTGCCATATGTATAGTTTAAAGCATTCCCAGTACACATTAGAAACACTGGAAATATGCATTTTACATTATAAGTTATACAGGACGGTCTCTCGACAAATCTATGATATTCCTTATTCTGTTGATGGGTCTGCAGCCTTATTTTTGGTCTGTCGATGTGACCGCGCCTTTAGATGTCGTCATGTCTCGTCAGCTGACATGGCCTGGAAAAGTTCCTCCCTCGCCTTCCCAGCCACCCATGCTGTCACCCCCCCCCCCCCCCCCCCCCCGAGGGCCCCAACCTTCTGATCACCGAGGAATGACCTCTGAGGGTGGCGGCTCTGAACGTTTAGATTTACTTTATACTGCCCACCTTGCTTTACTGTGTAAAATGTTTTTCTCCTTATTTTGTGAATTCTGAATGGATTTGCATGATTATTTTTTTAATTTCTGGTAGAATAATGCAGTCTAATCAAATGGAGATATTGATAGAGTCCTAATTTAAGAGAAAATAATGAATATTAGGGAAAACTGCTTGACACCAGTCAAAGTGTGTGTATAATCAATACATTGGAATACTGCCCACTTTGCTCCACTGGTAATTTCCTTTCTCTTTTGCTTATAACTTACAAACTATGGTATATAATATAAGGAAAACTTACCTCGGTTGACAGTACAACCCTGTATACTCGGTGGGATGTCAGAAAAATTACTGCCCTCAGCCTAACGGCCTCGGGCAGTAATTTTTCGACACCCACCTCGTATTCAGGGTTGTACTGTCAACCTCTGTATGTTTTCCTATAAATGTGTTTTTGTATATATATATTATATATATTCGTGTCAATATTATACAGATATAAGGGTTTAAAGCCAACATCATTAATCTTGTGAGAAATTGATATATCCATGTATCGGTAAGGAACATATCGTGACTGTTTTTTTTTCTAACCCCTTAGGCCTAAATGAACAACTCTTGGTACCATGAATCCTAGCTGTTGAGATTTAAAAGGGGGACTGGTTTGGTATGATAGAATGATATATCCTTGCTAAGTTTAACAAAAAGATAAAACCTGCAAATTGCAACTCTTCAAAACTTACGACTTGATTTAGTTTCACTTTATCTAACCTTTACGACCCGGGTGATGGGTGGATACCAAGAGGAGTTTGTTAATACAGGAGGTGTGGCTTTTTATGTACAAAGTTATAGCTGGCGACCCGACCTTGTCAACCTGGGTAAAGTTAATAGCATCAGCCACCCCCACCCCCACCACAACATGCCGTCTTTAAGGCCCTTTTACACTACAGGACTAGGGCTGTGATACGACGATGTCGCAGAGAAGTGTCACATATTAGAGATAATTCTTTGTTACACATATCAGGGTACCAACCAAAGTTCAGTTTTCTAATTCCCTGTGTTTTCCCTGAGATTTCCCTGTCCCATGGCAATTTTTCCCTGTGCCATATCCAGCAAGTTAATCAGATTTAAAAGCCCCTGCATGCAGAAATAAATCGGATAACCCAACAACAAAAAGTTGAATTCCTAATATCTTGACAATCAGGAATTTCAGAACCTGGCCAAATGAAAATCCTGTGTTTTGGCAAAATTTCCAAATTCCCTGTGTTTTCCCTGTCAGGGATTTCATTTTTGCCATTTTCCCTGTTTTCCCTGTGTGGTTAGTATCCTGACATATGTGAGATGCTCCAAATTGCCATTTTCTCACAATTATATCAATCCCGTATGTAATTCATCTCTAATATCATCATACCCAAGTCACAGCCCAAGTCGTGTAGTGTAAAAGGGCCTTTACCATGGGCCTCAGCTCATGCCTATTCATACCCCTCCCATGTCACGAGCCTTATCCCCGCCCTCTTTGTTCTACAGATTATGAGGGGCCCGCTCCTAAAACACATGACCCGGGAGGGCGGGACCAAAGGAGGGGCGACGTGCTTAGTTCTAATCAGTTCACTCAGGTAGGATTAAAGCCTAAAAAGGGGGTATTGCAGTCTAAACCTGGCAATATTGTGGACTAAAACAGGCCGTATTGAAGCCTAAAAAGGCCGTATTGCAGCCTAGACTGGCCATACCGCAGCCTAAATCAGGCTGTATTGCAGCCTGAAAAGGGTCATATTGCAACCTAAACCAGCCTAAACCAGCCGATACTGCAGCCTAAGCCCGACATATCGCAGCCTAAACCAGACCATATTGCGGCCTAAAATAGGATATAATACAGCCTAAACCAAGCTGTATTACAAGCTAAACTAGGCCGTATTGCAGCCTGAAACAGGCATACTACAACCTAAACCAGGCTGTATTGCCATTTAAACTGGCTGAATTTCAGCCTTAACCCGTCCGTATTTCAACTTAGATCAGGTTGTATTACAGCCTAAAATGGGCTGTATTTGAAGCCATTTTGAAAATATTTAAAGTTGATGAACATAGCAATTAAATCAAATAAGATACAATCGAATACCAAAATAAAGCAAGAGGTGGAAGCTGCCTGGGCCTAAAAGAGGAACCCTAATCAACACCCACCTGTTCAGGTGCCATTCAGGTGCCATTCAGGTAAGCGTGGGGCTGGACAAAGGCTGAGAGTGCACCGACCCCAGCTATTTCTGGACACAGGCTGATTGTCACACAGATTACCCCCTGTCCCCCTGTCCCCTCTTCCTCCCAGTACCTCCTGGGTCCATAGATGAGGTATGCCTTAAGGCCCTAAAACACTTCTCAACTTTGAGCTGTGATATCAGCGATATCACAGTGGAGTGACATAATTGTTTGAAATTTGCAATTTGGAGTACTTTTTAAATGGCTAACAAATTATGCTGTCTCGAATATGTACAGTTTCTCTACATCGTCAGATTGCAGCTGATGTCATGTAGTGTAATAGGGCCTTCAAACACATGCTGATTTTGCTGCTGCTTTTAACAATTGGTAGGGGAGATAAAGCTTAGGTATGGACATGTTACACATCCCTAGAAAGGTTTCAAATGCCATATATGATATATGGTGTTCAGAATATCTAAGAGGAAAAACTAACAAATACAAAATCTGCAGCTTCAAAATCAGGTAGTGGAATACAGGCCTTATAGGCGGGTCTGGTGCTCCAGGAAATTACCACGGGGACATGAAGGCTTCTGAGGGGGGAAAGGGGTTCCTTTCCTGCCCGCCTTCCCTTTTTTGTAGATTAATGATGTTTCTTTGGTGTGCTGGGCATGGTGAAATGAGGAGTTATGATATAGGATCGAGACAGAGATGATTTAGGTTCTCTACCTACGCTATTACAGAAGCAAAGGGACAACGACGTATAACGTAAAGGTGGAGTGAATTTCTATACGGCGGTGGTTTCTAAAATGATTCATATCAAAGCTCATTTCAGAAATATATTTATTAGAATGTCCCTCTACTAAACCTAATTATTGAATTCTCTTGTCGAAGTTTCTTGATGTAATATGTTTTTGGTGCCTTTCGTTAAATCCGCAGCATCAAAAGGAGTGTGAGTTGTGTGTGTGTGTGGGGGGGGGGGGGGTCGAAATGTTTAGAAATGTGTGTTTGTACTTAAGGGAAAGCCCCTATAACTCGTGAAGGTAGTGGTTGTGTGGATCCCGACCCAACACCTTCGGTTAACGCCATTTTATCTATGATATCACCATGTTGTCTCTCCTCGCACCTTGATAAAAGGCCCCTACAGCTTGAGTATTCTTCACAATAAGGCCCTTTCCTGCAACTTCTATAAGAACCGCCACACCAATAATCAGGTACAATATGAACCGCCACGTCAATACTCAGGTACAATATGAACCGCCATACCAATTATCACCTGGCAGGTACGTCACAGGGCAAAGGTGAGAAGGCTGGGGACAGAGATCAACACCTGTGACAATGGTCAGTCCACTGACTACAGTCTGACCATTCACTGACCATTATAACAGTGTACGGACATTGACCATAGATGGTTCACCCGCTGGTCACAATGCACATGCATACCACCATGCTATAGACCTTTTGCTGTTGCAGGGCGCCTAGCTACTGCTATAGGCATTTTTCATTACCGTGGTATAGGCCTGAACCAAAGGGTTGGGAGGTATAAGTTCCAATAGGCCTAGGTTAAACATTTTAGGATAAGACTGCCTATGGAAGTGTCCACTGCGCAAACTCATCAGGCATATGTATACGAATCGCCACACCAATTACCACCTGGCAGGTAAGCTATATGGCTCAGGTGAGAAGGTTGCGGACGGTGATCAACACCTGTGACAATGGTCAGCCCAATGACCACAGCATGACCACTCACTGACCGCTATAACAGTGTACGGACATTGACCATAAATAGTACACCCACTGGTCACAATGCATACATGTATGCCTCCCGCCATGCTATAGACATTTTGGCAGTTGCAGGGCGCCCTGCTACTGCTATAGGCATTTTTCATCAGCATGGCACCCTGCGGTATAGGCCTGAACATATGAGTCAGGGGGTATGAGTTCCAATAGAGCCAGGCTAAACGTTTTTGGATAAGACTTGCTACGAGAGTGCCCACTGTGCAAATTGGTGAAAAAGGTGTATACGAGTCACCACATCAACTATCACCTGAGAGGTATGTTATGGGACCCAGGTGAGAATGCTGGGGACAGAGATCAACACCTGTGACAATGGTCAACCCAATGGCCACAGTATGACCACTCATTGACCATTACAAAGGCTGTAATCCACTAGCCGATTCTACTCCCGATTTTGAAAATTGGCAGTGGTAATATAGCTTAATCATAGCCATGTTATACACGATTAGAATGGGTTTTCAATTCTCTTTCAAATGATATGTAGGATGCATGGTCTTTTGCTATATGAATGGTAAAATCTTAGATAACCAAATTACCGGCAGTGAGAATCGTCTAGTGGAATAGACCTACAGGTTTAACAGTGCACAGGCATTGTACATAACGGTTCACACATTGGTCACAATGTGTATGCCCGCTGCCTTTATAATAGTGTATGGACATTGTACATAGATGGTTCACCCGCTGGTTACAATGCATATGTGCCTCATGCCATGCTATAGATATTTTTGCAGTTGCAGGGCGCCCTGCTACTGGTATAGACCTTTTTCTTTAGCGCAGCGTGCCCTTCTAGCGATATAGGCCTGAACCAATGAGCAGATAAAGCCTGTATTCTACATACCAATTTTACTGCCGATTTTGAAAATCGGCAGTCGGAAAAATGGTTAGATATCAACGTGTTATATATCACTAGAAAGGGTTTAAGATTCTCTTTCAAATGGTATATAGAGTGCAAGGTTTCATGCCATTGTCTTGGAGAAAATCAAACAAATACAAAATCAGCAGCATCAAAATCGGTATGTGGAATACAGTATAAGTTCCTTTTGGGAAAAGACTGCCTAGGGGAGTGTCCACTGCCTGAAAAAGTTGTATACGAATCGCCACACCAATTATCACCTGGCAAGAAGGTTATGGGGCCCTGGGGACGATGGTCAACACCTGTGACAATGGTCAGCCGACTGACCACAGTTTGACCACTCACTGACCATTATAAACGTCTATGGACATTGACCATAGGTGATTCACACACAGTGAATACCCCCTATCACAAAGATACATAATCTCATGTATTTCTATGGAACTATACAGCCGCTATGTTGGGTGAGAACAAAGGCATTGTTCTGCTCTTTAACCTGCGTCACTGCATTAATTTTGCATTCTACTATCCAATTTTACTCGCATTAGGGCCTATAGACAATAGACAATCCCCAAGCGGGGATAGATGTGGGGCTCATTATAAAGGTGTTACAATGTCATGTCATTAGAAAGGACGTTGAAGACCCATTGAATTGATATGTAGGGCCCAGCACGCATGGTTTCCTCTCATACTGCGGATGAAAATTTAGAAGGTTATCGAAGGGTCAATAGTAAGAAATGCCTTGGGGAATACAAACTTTACTTGAGTAGGGGATGTTCGAATCTTAATTGGGCTCGTCCAAGCGTTTTATAACCGGTAAGACAGACTCAGATATTCCATTATATGCACCCAACTTCAATATTTTTACATTAGGTATGTCCATGTATGCGCTATTTGTATGTCATCTTTTATCGCATTCATTATCTGTTTTTCAATGAGGATCCACAAATAAAGATAAAATACCATAAAATTATTATATTTATACTTTTTAAAATGCACAAACAACAAATAAGGTTATCTAGATTTTGAATATCTATACTTTTTGAAAATGATGCTCAAACATTTTCTCCTATTTTGGTCACCTAGAAAATATCTGAGATAGTCAGTGTATTATGCATGTCATTCGGAATAATGCGGCAGCACCATAGAGTGATACACATCAGCAAACATTGAGAAATGAACTGTACGAAATGAGACGCTGCTAAAGAAAACTGGTCGAGCTGGCCCGTTCCGTTCCGTTCCCCAGATCTCATCTTTAATTCAGCACCAAGTTTAAAACCGTGCCCGTCCCCAAACGGACTCCTCCATTCAGCAGGCCTCATCAGTGACACCACCTGGTCTCGGGGGGGAGAGTGGAGAGAGGGGAGAGTGACGGCGCATTTATCACGTGTTTCCTGGTCTGCCGTAAGGGCTTTTCATTTTAAAAATGTATGGACGTTCTGAGTGAATGATTCTCGTACGTCTGAAGTGTCATGTTTAAGCATCATCGAGTGTTGAGCCTTTCCTGGGACGAGTTCGATTCTCTCTACGTCGAATAGCTGTTTTACTGTACTTACTAATGACTACTTTTGTAGACAAAAACATGGGAAAATATTGAAAATATCAAAATAATTTCTTTATATCAAGATGCAATGACTACATTTTCAAAATAACCTGAAAACTGCTAAGTATGTATAGATACAAACTGAAATAACGGAGAGCTGTTTTTAGTATTGCAAGCACCTGTAGGTTAATTTGGACTAGTGGATAACTAAAGAAAATATCCAAAATAATTTATGGTCTTTATATCAAACCGCAATGCATACATGCACATTTTCATTTCAAACTAAGGTGAAAACTGCTTAGTATTTATAGATACAACATGAAATAATGCTCAATGCTAGTTTTCTATTATGTCTAACAAGAAATAATGCGAAGATTAATGATACTTTATATGCTTAAGCCTTGTAGGTTGTCTGCATATTTCCCAACATGCATATTGATCTGGGCTAGTTTGCAGGTAGAATATAGGAAATAAGCTCTCCATGATAGAAAGAATTGGTACTTCTACAAACTAATTCATCAGGATGAAACAAATAACCAATAATCCAGGTGATTATTAATTCTGTTTGTAATCTATAAATACAATCTAGACCACGGCGATGAAAAGTAGAGCAATGATTTGCAAAGTATGCCAGGCCTCGAGAGTAAACATGATAAAGCCTAGGGAAATATCCAAGAAAGAAACGAAGGTTTGAAATACCACGTCCAACAGGCTGGAAGTACGCGGGCACGCTTCAAGAAAAGGCATCAATTATTCTATTAGAAGTCTCTCAGTCTGATAATTCCTAATTTCTCTCCCACCGACCTGGCGGCCTTTTGACACGCAATTCGAGGACATCTTTGAGAACCAGAAAAAGGCTCAGTTGGGTTTCGGCATCAAGGGTCTAGGGGAGCCCGATTTAGGCCCAAATTGACACCCTTAGGCCCCCGACCACTTGTTTGTCCGCTCCTCCTCCCCACCTTGCCCTTTCCCGAGCTGCTCCTTTGGAGCAGTTCACAGCAGTTCGTCAAACTGCTCGTCTATTTTTTCTCAAATAATGTTTTGCTGCTCGATGCCTGTACATGACAGGCCGGCCGGAGTCTGCGGTGGTGTAAATGCCAACCATTTTGGACTAGCATGGAGCTGTTTCTCTCCACACTCCCCCCGCCGAGTTTCTCAAATCTTATTAAAGCATAGACAAAGTGGATTTAACTTTGAGCCATGCCGTCTGAGAAAACGAGGAACTCAGACACTGTGTTAAATTAAATGATTCACCTCAATTTTCCAATCATTTCTTCAACAGTCCAGCTTATGTTAATATCGGTATATTCCATGGCCATCTCTTCTTTAAGCGATTCTGATAATTTCTGGTAATTTGGTATTTTATTATTTTTACTAGTAACATGGCAAAATATCATGGATTCTACATATCATTTGAAAGAGAATTAACAATCTCTTCTAATAATGTATTTCATGTCTATGGTTACCCATTAATACCACTCCTGTCTTTTGGAACCGACAGTAGAATTCAAGATAGCCTTGAGCCTTAAGCCTCTATTCTAGGTTTTTGATACAGTCGGTTTCGTATTTGTTTGATTTTCTCCGACAATGTTGCATTCAACGATACATCCTATATAACATTCAGAAGCGCGAATTTAAAATACTTTCTGTTCACATATAAAGATGTCTATATTTGATCTCTATTACCCTACTGATTCTAAAAATCGGCAGCAAAAATGGCATGTGTAGTATATATGCTTGTAACATTGTGGCTTATGATAGCTCCCAATACAGGTGTCATTCACTGACTGGAGCTGGTCACTGTAGACAGGTTTGTGAAACGAAAGGTTGGTCCTCAGACAACACTCTGCAACACGACACTCTAAACAATGAGACTCATCTCTGCACTGTAGCTTCCACTAGGTACACCCCTGCAGGCTATATCACACCAGTGAAAACCGCCGAACTATTTTAAGCCCACAGGGTGCAGTAATCTTCACCCACTGGTACCGAGTTTTCTCCCTACATAGCAGAATCTAGTCACAAAGACCATTTTTCGGCGCGGAGGCAGACATCGATGCAGAATGCAGAGGCTCATTACGACCCACCTCTAACAGACGCTCGGGAGACGCTCCTCCCGCCGTTTGCTGACGTCAGCAGGTTTTGGTGGTTAACAGACGCGGCGTCCGTCCCCTGAGTGGGGAGCGCGTCCCGAGCTGGTCCTGAGCAAATACGACCAGCTCACCCCGCGCATAGCGAGCATATGGTAGGCAAATAAAGGGTGCATTTTGGGCAGGTGTACAGTATGTTCTGACCCAGAGCACACCGACCTAAAATGGTTGCCGGTGTACAGACCCACTTTGGGAAGGTCGGGCTTGACAGATTTAGCATATTTAGAGGGGATGCAAACATATGTCAAGTAAACAAGGGGTGAATTTTTAGCAGATGTAGAGCAGATATGGTGAGTAAATAGGAAATGCATTTTGAACAGATGTACAGTCTGTTCTTACCAAGAGTAGCCTTTACATTATGGGTCCGTACACAGTATCCATGGCTCAAATCTGTTAAGATTCTTTTCATTAGCCCTCTATATATATATAGTTCGTGCTACCCCTCTGTAGGCCCTATGTGATGGTTTGGTTTATTGCTTTCAATAGGTCTTATGATTCGGCGACATATTACCCAGCATGCATCCTGATCTAGGTTAACCTGCAGGTACAGTGTAGGAAATTGGCTCTCCGTGGTAGGTAGAATTGGGGCTGACGTCAACGGTCGCATGACAAAGTATGGCCTTACGAGATGAGTTAATTACCCTTTCAGACCCTTTTCAGACTAGCCTTAGAATGCGCTCATAATGACAGTTCAGTACAGGCATAATGCGCATTCTGGGGGTGGTCTGTAACGAGTATAAGATTACCCCTGATAATGCGCATAAAAACGCTCAAAGATCATCAGTTCGCTTTCTGTCACTTTCTTTATACCTCACCTTTCTTTAAACCCGATGGAATAGTTTCCAAAATAGGCTAAGTGTTTTTTCTTTCTGAAATCAACAGTAAATAAATAACCAGTGTCTTATTTCACTGGTTTCTTTTTTTCTTTTTTTCAAAATATGACTTCAGTTTTAACCTTTGCCACATTCTACGGCTGTCCAAAACCCAACTCAGCTCAACTCGACAGTCCAGTTTAGTTGAGCAGTATTGTGAGGGCTTCATTACATCTCCTCACTAGCATGATGTACAGACAGCCATGTCCGTGAGGTAGGGCCATAACTCAGTTCCTGCTGCCATGTGCTCTCTGTGTGAATAAGAGAGGCCTCGGTTTACGACCGACATATTGCCCCAAACACGGACCTCATACAGAGATACCATACACCACCTGCCCACACTGTGTATGTACAGTGTAGGGGTGGGGTGTGCTTGTCTCCATTGGACCACTGTGAAGGGCCTCTCAGTGATGTTCCCCCATCTCTCCACTAGACGGTGGCGCCCCCTATTAGCCAATATGCAGCAAGGCCATAAGGTGTATTATTCACATCACGGCACATGTGCAGAACAGCAAGGAGGTACCCAACCCACCGGAGAGGCATTACGTGGGATGTCATGTGGGGTATATGGAGTGGGGCACCACGTGGGGTGTCACATGGGTATCACATGGTCTATCATGTGATACCTCACGTGGTACCCCACGTGATATATACATATAACCAACTGAGAAGGGAATACAAAGGTGTTAGTAACCCGAGGCAGGACCCCGATATCAGCCTAAGGGCAGGGCCCGCAGGGCCACCCGCAGATAAATGCTGGTGTGTCAACTCATACATGCCCCTATGAAATAGAAGAAAGAACACCAGCGCTCAGCAAAATGACCTGCTACATATATACCCACACTTGAGCCCCTCCCCACAGCTTAATCAGTGGTGGCCTAAGAGGTAGGGTGTCTGCACCCAATCCGAGGGGACCAGGGTTTGCCTCTCTGTGACAGTGCGCAGCTTGTTGTCTCAGAAAAAGGCTAGGACTTTAGTCTTAACCTAAGCTAGTCTATCAGGCTGACCTACCATTCTCGAAGTAGGTGTGTGAATTGGCAACCATTTTGGGGAGGATTTTACACTGCTATCCGAGAATCCTTTGCAGCCGCTGGTTTATGAAAGGTGGGCCCATTAAACAGCCAGTATGCAAACAACCACCAAAGGGGTATTCTGTCCTAAAAATAGATAGCCAGTGATAAAATGTATCCCTTGATATGTAAGAATAGCGAGCAGTTAGGCCTACAGGCTATACGTATGCAACACTCTACGACTGACCCCCACCACAAGCTCAACTCGACGTCCAGTTCAATTGAGTCGCGCAGTGTGCATGGCCTTTATTACATATGCTCACTGTGTACGGACATCTATGTCCGTGAGGTTGGACCATAACTCAGCTCCCGCTGCCATGTGCTCTGTGTGTGAACAAGAGAGGGCTCAGTTTACGACCGACATATTGCCCCAAACATGGGCCTCATACGGAGATACCATACACCACCTGCACACCGTATGTACAGTGTAGGGGGTGGGGTGTGCGTGTCTCCAATGGACCACTGTGAAGGAGCTCTCAGTGATATCACTCGCTCTCTCCTCTAGACGGTGGCGCCCCCTATTAGCCAATATGCAGCCAGGCCATAAGGTCTATTATTCACATCACAGTACATGTGCAGGACCGCAAGGAGGCACACAACCCAGCGGAGAGGCATTATGTGGGATGTCATGTGAGGTATATCAAGTGGGGCACCACGTGGGGTGTCACATGGGTATCACATAGGTTATCACATGATACCTCATGTGGTATCCCATGTGATATATACATATGACCAACTGAGAATGGAATACGAGGTGGGGGGGGGTTAGTAACCCGAGGGAGGACCCCGATATCAGCCTGAGGGCAGGGCCTGTTGGGCTGCCCACAGATAAATGCTGGTGTGTCAACTCATACATGCCCCTATGAAATAGAAGCCAGAACACCAACGCCCAGCAAAATGACCTACTATATATACCCACACTTGAGCTCCTCCCACATCTTAATCAGTGGTGGCCTAACTGGTAGGGTGTTAGGGTTTGCCTCCCATTGGTGGGGCACAGCTCACTTGTCTCAGAAAAAGGCTGGGACTTTAGTCTTAACCTATGCTAGTCTATCAGGCTGACCTACCATTCTCGAAGTAGGTCTGTAAATTGGCGACCACTTCAGGGAGGATTTTACATGATATCCTGAATCCTTTGCAGCTGCTGGTTTATGGCAAATTGGACCATAAAACAGCCAGTATGCAAACAACCACCAAAGGGGTATTCTGTGTATGTAAGATTAGTGAACGGTTAGGCCTACAGACTATACCTATGCAACACTCTAAGACTGACTCCCACCACAAGCTCAACTCGACATCCAGTTCAATTGAGCTGAGCAGTGTTCATGGGCAGGACTTTATTACATCGCCTCACCGTGTACAGACAGCCATGTCCGTGAGGTAGTGCCATAACTCTGCTCCCACCGCTCCTATGAGCTCTGTGTGTGAACAAGAGAGGCCTAGGTTTATGACCGCCATATTGCCCCAAACACGGGCCTCATACAGAGATACCATACACCACCTGCACATGCCGTGTATACAGTGTAGGGGGTGCGGTGTGCGTGTCTCTATCGGACCACTGTGAAGGAGCTCTCAGTGATATCCCTCCCTCTCTCTACTAGACGGTGGTGCCCCCTATTAGCCAATATGCAGCCAGCCCATAAGGTGTATTATTCACTTCACGGCACATGCGCAGAGCTGAAAGTGGATACCCAACCCTCTATGGACTCATCACGTGGGTTGTCATGTGGGGTACCAAGTGGGGTGTCACATGGGCTATCACGTGATATCTCATATTGTTCCCTTACGTGATACCAGGGGATATCAAATGGTGTACCACATGATGTATCACTTGGGATACCACATGGGCAATCGCGTCGGGTACCACACAAGTTGCTACATACAGAGGTATCACGTAAAATATCATGATGATATTAACATCTTGATATTATGGTAAGTGTATAGAGACCTGTCATTAAGTAGATATATATGCATCAAGGGGGATGGGAGGGGGTCTCAGATTTTTACGTTTTAGTACAAATCCAATACGTATTTCCGCCAAAGAAGGGATGGCTGAGTCTGGGATTTTTTTAAATGTGCGTGTTCGAAGGCCACATACATCACGTCATATGTCTGTTTTCACACAAGCTGTTTTGGAATAAAAATAATTGAAAACGTGACCTTTAGGAACTAACAAGGGAACACAGCCTGGAATGTGCAGTAATCATGAATTCTGAATTGACAGAAACGCAAATGCCCTACAGTATCTAATGATCTCTAGTGGCATTTATACCCTTAGGGAAAGGTCGTCCGCATTGTTTCTCCTAGACACTATTGTTCTTGTAGCAAAGACGCTGGAATTACATGAATATACCAATCGATGATATGGTGGGCGTCATGCCTATACTTAGCAAGGGGGCGATTCTAATTGCAAGCTTGAGGGGAAAAAGTAGCATTTACACTATATACAATGAGGGTCCCTGCAATTATTAACGGCTATTTTCTTAAGGAATCTCCCATCAAATCTCAGGGAAGAGACCAAACAGAACATATGTTTGGCTAATTCCATTATCTGCGAATCCTTGTATTCTTGACCCAGTTGTCCCTAGATTCTCTACAAAATAGTTCTTGAAAACGCTGGGTACCTGGTCGCATACAGCGAATACGGTTTAACCATAGAAGTGTGTGTTGGGGGGGGGGGGGGCAGAGGACCCCCCGGGCACGGCCGGAGTGACCAGTGATGTCGATAAGTACCGCCAGAGGGCCGACAGGGTCCACTCAAAGGGCTTTTGTCCGGCAGACCAGCACGCCGTTTACTTCGCGGATACCGGTTACTTCGCGGATACCCCACCTGAATGTGAGCGTCATTTACTTGGTACAATACCTGAGTGTGAGCAGGTGTTACTTTGGTACTGGAACAATGACGTGAGACAAGATGACCACAGAACCCCCGGGCATAGATGACGTAATTATATTAATGACGTCATCAGTCTATGACGTCCCAAGACCACCAGGGTACAATTCTTCAAAAGGGGACCTGGAATTCTGGTCCACTAGTAAAGATTTTATTTACGACCTGCCAGTTAACTAGTAGTTAAAGGGACTTGGGCTTCTGGCGTTTGGTAAAGAGAACTTGGACCCTTGGACTACTGGTAAAGGGCACTGCTAGTAAAAGGAGACTTGGACATTTCATCTCCTTGTAAAGGGAAGTTGGACCTTTGGCCTACTGGTAAAGGGGTCTTGGACTTTTAGCCTATTCGTATTAAAGGGGACTTGGAAATTTGCCTAATAGTGAAGGGGCCTTAAGACTTATAGCCTACTTGTATTAGGCCTAAAGGGGACTTGGACCTTTGGCGTACCAATAAAGTAGAGTTGGACATTTTGTATTTAATTTAGGGACAGATCGACCATTTCTCGGAAACACAGACTTTCTAATACCAAAGATGAGTATTGCCACCCGGAGTTTATATCAAGTCTATACAGTAACCGTTGAGCATATTCAGTGCCGGTCCACCCGAACGGGCCTAGGGCCGATTCAAAAACTCGCCACGATCAACTTCAGAGAAATTCCGCCCTTGGGCCCAATCTAAATTGGCGTTGAAGAACAAGAGCTAGACGTGACGTCAGCATATTACAAATTCAATACATATCGGTTCTCATTCACCATTCGGATTTGATATCCTATGATGTCCAGTTCAAAGAGTATTGAACATAAACATCATGTAAAAATACAAAATGAAAATGTAAAAGAGTCGTAAAATGAAAATGAAAAAGGTCGGTGTTTTACCATGGGCGGTCACTGTTTGTCACCACCTTATATCAACGACCTTCCCTGTCCCTTCCTACACCTCACAAAAAAAAGGGGGGGGGGGGAAGGGAAAAAAAAGAAAAGTCTTTCGCTGGTCCCCCGCTCACCATCTATCTTCCCGCGGGGACACGCCGGGCGGCAGTGCCCATCATCGGCTGGTTCCTGGCGGCCCCCACTTTGATGTGTGGTGGCCCGCGGCCCGACCAGCGCCTTATCCCCCGAGCGCCGTTATCGGCAAGGCGTGGGCAAATGAACCGATCGGTGGGAGCCGCTATCGACAGGGGCAGTCAGCGGGAAAGTCGACAGTCGCCGACACTGTCATCTGATTGGCCGATACCTGGTCATGTGACGCGCCCCGGGGTCATGTGACCGTGTGGCGACGTAGGGAATCATCGATAATGAGATGGATGCTGGGGAGGGATGTTACTGTAGCCGCCATTTGGAAACTCACTTAAAGGTGAAAGTGGAAGAAATTAAACAGGCATTTTTCTTATAACGATATGGAATCACAAGATATTTCTCAATAATTGGGAAACTGCCTTACATTTCTTCAAAGACTACACTGTGTAGCCTCAAAATATATTACATAGTCATCGTTCAAATCTACCTTAAACTATAAGGTGTGTTGCCAACGCAGAGTTAGAGAATATGATGTTCGTAATATTGGCCGGAATATTGGTAAGAGAATCTTCTAAGAAAAAACATTTTGCACATCATATAACGTTAAAAGAACTTCGCAGACCGCCACCGTCACGTCGCTCTTTGGCTAGGGTAATTTGCGGATCATGTTCCTAACAGGTGCGCGGGAAATCGTATAGATTCATTGCTGAATACTAAATAATCATTACACCTGGTTAAAACTTCTCACCGTCTTCTCATTTCTGCCATGTGATGGCATAACACATTACACATATTTCTATAAAAGATTCCACAAGAAGTAGTGAAGTCGTCAACTGCTTAAAGGATTCGGATTCAATGGAATCCATTAAATCTGGCTGCCAAAACCAGTTCTGTGTTGTAAGAAGTATTGAAATATTCAGAGAAATAAAACCTTCCAAAGAAACCTTCTCTGTCTCAGAGCAACCCGAACTGTCGCGGAATCAGTCATGTGTAAGGGGATTTTATCTGCGTTACTTTTATTCAAAGTTTGAAAACTTATTAAGTTACAGAAGTTGAGGTTCGTTGCTCCAATTTGCTATAAAAATTGTACACGTCACTTTCCCTAAGGAGTTAGTTTCGTATTATTTTGTTTATTCCATGCAAAGCCCTGCTCATTGAATTAACCCACTCCCGATAAAATTACCGGCATGGCGTATTTTATGGAAGGGGGGTTCCCAACTAGGGGTTCTTCAGAACCCCCCCCCCCCCCCCCCCAACATCCGCAACAGGTGTTTGGGAAGGAGAGCCTAAACTACATTGTTGGGGGAGAATGAAGTGCATGTGTATGTGCAGTGCACGCAAATGTATAATATTTCATCACTTAGCCCAGAGGTATGCGAACCCCACTTTACAAATTCTGGATCCGCCGCTGTTATGTAAATAACTTTGCCAAAAATTGTTATTAATATTTACGTCTTATCATTTATGTATGCTCTTCCCGTAGAGGCAGTAGATAAGATATACACTGCAGTCCTGCGAACAGTGATGGTATAGCGGCACAGAACCAGTGATGTCATTTACTGACGTCACGAAGACTGCGATGTCCCCTCCGGGTCTTGGGATAAGCCTGGATGTGTCCATCACAGGTCCTTGTGGGAACCTCACAGCGGCTTCGGGAGGAAATTGAACCCGGGCAGTTGAATAAAAGCCACAGTGACGAGGGTGTGTGGTGTCATGAACGTTATAGAGGCCGGGACTAACCTGATGACTCTCTATCAGCGTCAGTGACGTCACAGCCCTTCACAACTCTGACGTCACATTGTTAGAACCGGAAGCGCCGCCATGGCAACCAGAGGGCGCTGCGGTCAAAGGCGGGTATGGACGCGGGGCGCGGGGGTCAGATGCTCGACGCTGATTGGTCCAGACGTGAAGGAGCGCGCCGCTGATTGGCTGCGGCGTGGTCACGTGGGGCCTGGGGCCTGGCCCACGTGACATGCGCACAAAGGGCAGGAGGCTGGGTGTCATAGGGCTTCAGGTGAGACGGGACGCTCAGCGGACGCTCAGGGCCATTTTTAGGCTGCCAACAGGTCCCCAGGGAACGCTATCACGAAAAGGGTCACCAGTGAAAATAGGAATTTTCTCACGTTGAAGATGAAGCGGAGAAAGATAGCTGAAAGTTCGATGGCATATCGTCGGAAGTCAACTTGTGGTAGAGTAAAAAGTGCCTAAATGATGTGATGAACAACAAAACGATGGTCATTTGGACACTATTTATACCAAAACTGTCATTCGATTCCTAGAAATTCTTGAATCGAAAAATATTGTTTCAAGATAGGGTAAAAGCTCTCTTTTGCTCGCCTGTACTAGAAAACCCCAACTTACTTTTTGTTGTGTTTGTTATCCTTTATTTGGATGTAAGTCCGATGTTAGTAGCCAAAAGGGTTCGTTCTTCAACCCTGATACCATACACATCTTTCTGTCCTGGGTTTTCTTTAGCTTTTTTATACGCAAGTTTCTCGTTTCATTTCTAAATCTGTTATCGACGTTTCTTGTTTTTATGCCCACTCCCTCACTGGCCCGATGCCACGCTATCTCATTCGATGGTAGAGAAGACGTTTCATAGATTTAACTATGGGTATAGACTCTTACAAGTAGACACGTAATTATAATGGGCACACTTCCAAAGACGTTGATTCTCCTTGCATGTCAAATGCTAAAAGTGGTATTACACTAAATGATATGAGTTACAATATTTTCTGTAATATCATCATATTGCCCCAACATCGTGGCTCAAAGTCAGAGTTTCATAAAGCCTTACGTTCTGCGTCGAATAAACCAAGCCTGGGATTGCCGTGTCTAGTAACAACATGTATCTATAGATATCTGTCTCCAGACATCAAAGAGTGAAGAGAACTATGAGATAAAAGAAACATGAACGGTGTCAAATTGTATTTATAGTATTTGAACCGTTTCAGAAGAATAACATGAAACATAATAGAAAATAATCTTGCAAATTAGAAATAGTAAGGATAAACCATGTGACTCTTAGATATTCAAACTCTAAGGTCACTACATTGAAATTTTCTAATTTCAATTACTTCACTTCATTTTGTATTTGATTTTGATACTCTATAATATGGTTTTTTAGCTTTATCTATGTAGTGTATCATAGTAGAGCCCTTACTCTAGGCGATTCCCCTCGGTCCTCCATGCTAACTTTAGGGGCCTTCCATTAAGTACGAACGCACATATTAAAAAATGTCAAACCCCCACACACCCCTTTGGCAAAAGTTTCAGACACCCCCTCCCCGCCTTCAGGTTGAAGTGCGTATTGATATTATACAGCAACATACGCACATACATTTTCAAAAGTTTCGGATCCCACTCCCTTTGGGCTGTAGAATGCATTGAATTAATACAGGAACGTATGCACTTTTAAAAACAAGTCAGACTACCCCACCCCCTTTGGTGCGTACCTGCTTAATAGAAGGCCCTTACTATCAAGGTTAAGCCAGTGGCTTCAGGGCGTAATAAGCGACAAAAGCTTTTGGTGATTTAGTTAATGTGGCCCTGGCCGAGCAGTGGATCAATCCGCTGTAAGCCGGCCCTGATCGTCTAATCCTCCTGATCCCCCCATCTCACCCCCCTTAATCCGCCCCTCCTGGCCCTCCCCCATCCAGGGCATAAGCCCTGGCGGCATTTTACTGCCTCTAGTGTACGGTGTGTAGGGGGTTAGAGGGATGGGTATAATCTAGGCGTATTGTTGTAGATATGAACTGTGTGTGCGAACATTTTAAAAACGCCGTATACTTGAAGGCCAGGAAGTCAAAGCCCCATATGCAATACGGCGATGTGCCAACCACCGATCATGTTTTTGAGCTTGCCCAATGATATTCATTTAGGACGGATATACTACGAAAGGATGAATACCATTAGCTTCACATTGAAGACAGTGTGACCCTACATCACGGATTAGAGACGTGATCTCTCAGAAAAGACACATGGTAATAGATAGATATTTGAAGGTGACCTCTAGGCCTACACCTCACTTCAAATCCCCTGTCTACCCCATATAAGTAGCGTATACACCAATTTCTCATACAGCCTTCTAACTCACGCCGCCAGGGGGACGCAGCCCCGAGCCTCGCTCCCGTTGCGCACACATCACGTGGTCTATGTAATCTCGTGAGATTTACCGTGACATATGAGGTAGGCCGCGCGCTGCATTGTAGGCCCTGCTCAGGTGGATTGAGAGAAGGGTAGAATATGGAGAGCGAACAAATAAAGCCTCAGAGGACCCCTTGTTGTACATAGCGTTAGTAAGAATTCCTAAAAGGTTACTTTTTATGTATTGGAAAAAGTAATAGGTCTATATATATAAAATTACAGGCATTTTCAATAGTTTAATGCTATATATTTGTTATAATTCTATGTTTATTTATGCGTTTGTGTGTCTCTCTGTATTTTACTGTTTGTGTGTGATGTAAGGATGTATACAGTACTTAGTTAAAAAGCTTTTAGAATAAACCAAATGCCTAGTTACAGTCCAGGGGCTTTCAGGGTGACAGTAAATTGACTGATTACCCCAGTTTTTTGTGAACAAGCAATTCATGGCATGTCAAACATGTTTACCTTTTCAAACTTTGTGATGTGTTCACAATAGACATTAGGTCTCACTTAGTCCATTCCCTGTGGTAATATATAACAGTCATGGCAATGTTAACAAAGCAGGCATCAAACCATAGAGTAACTACCCCAATCCCCCATATACCATAGCCTGGCGACCAGGACCTTTTTATACCTTTCAGGACCAATATTGACAGATGCACCTTTTATTGGCTGGTCCTGTAGATACCTTACAAACAGTCACATAAAGGCCTCGGCCTCCTGACATTGGGGCTATTGTGTATGGCCTGCTCTCGTCTAGAATCAATGTCACACGGTCAATGGCTCACTATGTAAAATTCATTGCTACATTCAGAGGCTAATTCTGTGTGTGGGCCTGCACCCCCAGTCCTGGGTCAAATGATGTACGGCCGGGCTACCTCACAGCCTATACTGACACTCTGTATTCGACTATCAAGTAAACATTGGGGAATAGCCTATGTTTCTATGTATGATCAGATGCATTGCGTATATTGCAGGAAGGTCAAAGAGTCAAAACCCTGCACGTCTTTGGTTGGAGTATAATATGAAATCAGAAAGAGTTTGGTGCGTTCACACTGGCAAATATTGTTTTTGGAGTTCTTGGAATGTCTAGAACCCTTCGCAAGAGTAATAATCTAAATCCTGAAAGTGTTACGAAATCAGAAATATGTAACATGCTCACATTTCAAGTCACTAAGGTTTCAATATCATTCAGATGCAATATCTGATGTCTGTTCAGTAAATTCCTGACGCCTACACAGCAGGCAGAAAGGTGTACAGGTGAATTTATATCGAATCAACTTTACAACTACAAGTCTCAGCAACTAGCACGGAGGAAAAGGTAGAAACTTTCAAAACAGAAAATATATTTTCATTTTTCAGAAAGGCTATGTAAACGCCCTCACTCCGTAAAAATATTCCACCAAACCCATACACTATTACTGCACTAGCTTATACCCACCTCGCCCCTTTCACCCACATGGGTCGTAGGGGAGGGGGGGGGGGCTAAGGGGGTGGTGGGGGTGGTGGCTTTACCCCAACAAGCTAATCGACCATAGGTGCTGACAGGAGAAGGCTATTTGGCCGTTCACCAAACACTACCTGGCTGAATACCTGGAGTCTTCCCCCGCCCCGAGCTGTTCCCCAACTGGGTATACCGAATATGACGGTTCTGATTAGCTCAACCGGAACCAGATTGTACTTGACCGGAAGTAGATTAAAAGCCAGTATAGCTGAACTGAAATTTTGATTGATATAAGAGAGGGAAAGAATTAGTTATAAATCAGGAAGTTTTTCTTTTGTTTCTGTGGTATTACGACTTTAAGATTGAACCTCAGCATTTCGAAGTTGCAAAGACATAATAACAAAAAGAAACAGGATGACGGAACCCGTCTGATCTTTATAACTTCCTAGGGTTCTCAGTCTTAAATCATGTTCTTTTTCAATATATGTTTTGTTAGATATTAAGCAATTGCGTTAGTATGACCCCAATCAAGTGACACATATTATATCGGTCAACTAGGGCTCACAGGTTAAATCCATGCTGAGTCACATGTGAACCCTAAAGTGGTTGGCGCTTGGCAGCAGTGTATCTTTATCAAGAGTTACTTGCAACCATCCTATCACTTAATATTTCCGAATACGTTTTTCAATATCTGTCAGGATATTGGTTCATTATAAGAAGATTATGATATGTCCTCTTCGATGATGCTTTTTCCGATTCCGTTTACGTTTCCCGTGGGTAACGGGGTAACCAAGTGCAGTGATGGCTATTTTTGTCCTCTTGTAGCGTCAACAAGAATATTTGAGCCATATTAAATCAATCCTGGGTTTATCAAAGAACCCTGATCAGAGAGGTAAAACCCTTACTCCTCTTAGGGTAAACTTCTGAGGGGAACGGCCAAGGCAAAGATATTAAACCGGGTGGAGTAAAACCCTTAAACCTATATTCCACTAGCAGGAATATTGGTTAAATGTGAACATGTTATATACCATTACAATAGGTATTCAATTCTCTTTCAAATGATATGTAGGATGTATTGTCTTTAACCATTAAACTGGTTAAAGGGATAAATTACAAAAAAACGGTTAGTGGAACGCCTTTATTTCTTTAAAGCCACGTCCCAACTTGGCTGAAAAAAGATTTAGTCAAAGGGTGACTATTATGGTTAACCCTCTCCAACCACGGTGACCAATGCTACAAACGAGCTCTTGGATTGAAAGGGTTAACACTAGTCACCCATCCACTAAACACTTTGTTGACCCAGTGGGATGGCGCCTTAAGGGTTAACTCCTGGCGCAAAGATACAATGGTGAGAAAATTGGCAGGAACCATACCACAACCCCTACTTTGGCCGTAGATACAAGGATCCAGAGGCTGAGACAAAAGTAGTCTGCTCTCAGATAAAAACGCGGGAAAATAGAAGGCTTCTTTCCAATTGTCGTCTGCTGGTTCAGCCAGCGGTTGTACATCAAGAGGAGCGTTTATGCTGGGTCGGGGTGCAAGTGGGGGTGAATCTGAGCTTATTCCCGGGCAGAACAAAAATATAAAAAGAACAAAAGTACCCTGTCTGAGGGGACTAAAGATGAAAGATTTATGGAGAGGAAAAGGGGCTGCCAGAGACACAATCCATTGATCAGTGCCAAGCTTTATTTACCTTCACATCCTGTATACAGAAATAGATTTGAGTTGCTCTCTGTCCCGCCCACTTAAAACGACCTAGAGTGGGAGCAATTCCTGAGGTATAGTAGGGGGTGGGCCACTTTCTCTGTTCTCTGTCTGAACTTAGTTCGCTCTTTTATCTTACATTAGCTTAGCTAAGGCTTTTCCTCCGACCAAGAGTTCTCTTCTGCTTTCAAAAAGAACGAAAAAAAGAAAATGTACACAGTCGCAGTGGGTATTTCGATTCCCTCACATTATGACAAAAGCCACGATTAATTCTCAGAGACACAAGCAACTCCCCAAAGCTCCATGGTTCTGTATTTCATGCGAGGAAATCAAGTAATGACTCGCCACAAAGGAAATATCCCCCGACCATTGAATTTCTTCTGGCGACCACTTTGTCGCGGCATGCAATAGCCTATTGACTGGTCGCACTGAGGTAGTATTAAGTAAGGCATTGTGGGGCCAGAACCCACACCACTCATGTGAACAATATCATCTACAAATGTAAGGGGGTGGGTTGGTGAGTGGTGGGAGGGGTTGGGTCAATGTCGACGTTTTACCCTTGAGCCACGTTTACACTAGAGGATGGCTAGAGGGAGAGCTGGTTTACTGGAAAAACACTAGTCTGCTGACTGAAACGTCTCCAGATCGTTTATGAACCCTGTCTCAATTGTAAATCAATATGAGTAGATGATGACTACACAAATTGAACTGGTCCCTTCTCTAAATGTTAGACAGTAGTATTCTACACAAGGACATAGTACTGGTCCCTTCTGTAAACGATAAAGGGTAGTTTATTACTCAAGGATAATTTGGGGGACACTGACCAGACCAATGACCAGCCTGAAATTGTTCATCTAGATTAATTACAAAATGAGTAAATATGTTTCATGAATCTTAAATCATAATTAACCCCTATCTGCAACACAGAATTCACAATTTACGATAAGGCCATAGTAAGATTACAGCAAATACAACCTAACATGCGGCTTATCGTAATCATAACCTGCAACTAAATGTACTGTGATACTATCAATATTGTTCAACACTCTATGTGATGTAGATATGTACATAGCCCATGACATTGTAATCCTCTGAAGCCAGGGGAGACCCTCATGTTTTTTGCAAATGAAACTTAATCTAAAATCACAAAATCTATTCTAAAAGAATATATATCATAGAATAGGCAAATGTGACCCTACAGAGCTCACTCGTCCATTATCCCCCAAACCTTGCCTTGTGTGAGAAGGGCACAGTATACCCCTCCCAACCCCTCCCGCCCGTCGGCCTGTATTATTGACTGCCTCTATAGATTGCTGACCCGGGGTGATAATTTCTTGACGCCCTCGTCTTCGATCCATGATCTCGGCCCACCCACCCCTTACACCAAGAATATGACGCCTTGCCAGTACCACAGCCAGGGCTCAAACTTTTCATCCGTGTGCTTCTGACTTGGATCAATTTTGTTTATGCTTTCCAAAAGCACATACATATTTCCATTAGAAGTGTCACCGCAAGTGTGTGCTAAATTTGAAACAACTTCACCCCTTATTTTCTCTGCTTTTTTATTGGGGGGGGGGGGGGAGGTCCTATGATCAAAATATATTCCTCCATTTCTAAATAATAACCAAAGTTATGTATTTTTTCCTAAAACGATACTATTGAAAAAAAAACTTTATATGTAATTTTGCTACTTGAATAAAATCTACTAACAAAACCATTCTGGTGAAAATAATATACTTGTTATTTAAAGATAGGTTGATTGTTAATTGATCAATACATGTATTAAAGTCTTATCGGAAGGCCACTTCATAAAGGCCTCTGATAATCGTTAGTTTGCTGGCTGATTTAAGGACCTACCATGAACCAACGGCCCAAAAACATGCTGGGATACAGGAATAGACTACCAGGATGGTATCCACTTAATATGGCTGCCGGTTCACAGTCCCAGTTTGAGCGACTAGCTGACTGGGATGGATTTACACTACAGCAGCAGTATAAAAACTGTATTCCACAATCCGATATTACTCACATTTTTTAAAATCGCCAGTAATGGTAAGGGATAATTAGAGACATGTCTTATGTCATAAGAAAAGATTTTGAATGATCTCTCATATGGTAGGTAGCATGCATGGGTTTCTGTAATATTTCTCATGTTAACCTTAAAATTACCAATTTCCCAGTGGTCTAACTCGCCTATAGTAGAAAACAGACTAAGATAGCAGCAGATCCTGTAATATTACCCCAACTACAAACACCGTCCCTCCTGCCGCCATACCATATTGCCCACAGTCCGATATTCCCCATCTGGTGACATCCCCGGATGTTAGTCTACCCAGCATGCCCTCTGTTTGCCCTCCTCACACCCCCATGGTGTAGTTCTGCGCGGACTCACAAGGGGGCTCTCACCCACCAACCCCCTTATTGCTGATGTAACCCAACCCTTTTAGTCCCATTTGTTGTCTAGGTAAATAGAGGGATATTCCAAGTACAGCCAGGTACAGTCCTTTACAAGTCCAATATTATTGTTGAGATGCGCCTCCACGTTTTCTTTCCCTTCTTGGGTTTAGGATTTTATATCTCGATGAAAAAAATCTATAAAGAAATATAGATTTTGTTTGGATAATGATCGCACATTAGATACAATACCTTTCTTTTTTTCTGGTTTGTGGGATCTATGAGCATGTGAAAACAGAATTGAGATATAGGAATAAATGAGAGTCGACCCAATCTTTTCATCTTTGGGCAGTTTAAGTGGCCACCAAAAAGGGGGAAGGTCGAGACCCCATGGACCCCCCCCCCCCCCCACGAATCCTACTTTGCCGTGGGCAGCATACCCATACCTGAGATATTGGACTAGTTTTTGGAGATAGCATGTCAGTGTACCACGCGGGCAACTTTCATTGCCACTGGTTCCTGGCAAGGTACACCAATAGCCTATAGTTGATATCCAGTGGCCCAGAAAAGTCGTTCTTCTGCTCATTGGTACTTGGCCTATAATGCCTCTACTTCCTGAAATCCTGTTAACAGTTTAACGCTCGGAGGTAATTGTAAGCGCTTACTTGTGCAAACTCCGACGGCGGAAGGTTTGGTGTCAGTAGTATAGGCAAAGTTCACTTTGCCCCAGGGAAGACTCGCTAAGTCTTAGCTTAGGGGAGTAACGAGGTTACTATTTGAAAAAGGTTCGCGTGTTTGGTAAATGCTGCATGCAATAAGTTCAAATAAACTAAGAGAAAATCAATCTTGATTTAATTACTTAAGCCTCATGTATTGGTAGATTCGTAGATAGGTCGTTAAATACTATAGTGATATCAAAGGTTTAAGCCAGCATATTTGGTGCATACTGGCTATGCAGGTTCCACCATTTTGTACTTTCACATCACATGTATGGGGATATTTTCACGTTTTTCCTGCTACGTATACCACAAGATACCCATGTATAAGAGCATCCTAAGATAAGTTTCCTATTAATATATCATTGGAATTAATGACATTTCCAATTTTAAGTGGTACCAGAAACTAGTTCCGGTCATAACCAATGTGGTTCCGGTTCCTCTGATTGGCTGAATGGGTACCCGCATGGGCCGTATACCGCATGTTTCCGTTTCACACCAGGCGGTATGTAAACCCAGGCAGAGATAAGACTTCGGCCGACAAACCGATGATATCCGCGCTAACAGATTCTCAGGTGCCGCCGGGAGATATGGGAGATCTAGCAGTGTCGTTTTTCTTAGATCTTATCAGGTCTGCAATGATATACGTCTGCTGGCCGCTCCTCCCCTCTGCGCTGCCTCACTCGTCACACCCCCCCCCCCTTTTCCAACTCTTAACCCTCCCCCTGACCATTTAAACTGGTATAGACGTTGTGCAGATGACATCACAATAGCCTGAAAGGGACTGGGCGCCATCTTGGTGATTAGTTCATAATCCTTGATATTACTATTTCACAAATATATCTGAAATAATCATATGATATCCCAATGAACAACTTTACCTATGTATATAATTTTCTGTTTTTCTAGATTTATGTAATAGCCACACGTTCATGAAGAGCACAAGGTATATACACCCTTCTTACTAAAGGTGGCACCCCCTCTTGGCAGAAATGTGAACCCTGGTGAGGGGAGTGCAGTCCAATTCAGTCTGCAGCACTGACCACTATACTTGAAGCAGAATGAAGTGAGAACTGGTGACCATTCAGATGGCCAAGGGTCTGTGATTGTTAGTAGATCACAGTTTGTCTGTATGGCATGGGGGTGGGGGAGGGGTTAGTTGTGGTTGTTCACACCAGTTCAGTTCCACAGCCCAGGAACCCTAAACACCCACTCAAGTTGAGGTGCAAAATAATCCCTGTTGGTGAGTACCCATAATCAACTTGTTTTTAGAGTTGACCTCCTTTCAGAATAAAATTCAGTTTGGCTGAAAGATTCCTTAATGTATCTAAAATGCATCTTGTATCATGAAATTAAGTTACTTGTAGCAAAGAACAAATATTTGTGCATGCTAAAATGAATGCTAAAAATTGGACATTTAATTTCTTGTTAGTGTATTTGTGAGATAAAGAAAAAAAGTTCTAAATGGTTCCACTGTGTGCCTATATGCAGTGGGGTGACCCAGTCTGTTGACTCCCGCCACCTTGGTTCTGCTGGCCAGAAGGTCTCCACTGCGCAGCTTCGTGAGAAGGGTGTATAGGCCTACACCTTTCCCATGTGTTTGAGCAGTGGGCACTTCCATAGGGACCTCGTTCCCGAAACCTCAAGCCCGGTTCAATAGGAAACCATACCCCAAAACCATAGTTCAGACATATCCGCTAGAGGGGCACCACACTAAAGAAAAAGGCTCTATACGCGGGGCTGTGGGCGTTTAGAGCTATTACAGACTGGACTAATACCAATGATAAATTCCTGGCGGGGCAGAGGGGGGAGCGGCCGGCCCCAGGCCAGATGGAATTAAGTAGAATGAAGTCAATTTACGCCGGGCCGGTGTCTCTCCCCGCCGCCCCTAGGGGCCGCCACCGCCGACCAGACTCGCCTCTGATTGGACGATTGGCGCCGTTACCATAACGACCAAGATGGCCGCCGCCGACGGAGACGGACCAAAATGGCGGGTCCTGTCAACGTGTAATTTGTTTAGACTAAAAGAAGAATATCACCACTCACTATATGGACCATGGGAATTTTGAGGGTCAAGGAAAGCTGTGTCTGGGAAATAGAAGCTCAAATTCAATGTTTTGGATACATGTTGATATGTTGCAATCAGAAAAATAAATCGAAATCGTCATGCCTATTACGAGGCGCATTACTTATAAGATTTCTGAGCTGTAGGCCTATTTATAAGAAACATGGGTCTCAGTAAGTACGGGACAATTGATAGAAAATATCAGCCCTTAAAGTTCGGGGCCGAGCGCACTTAATGACCTTTTGATAATCAAAGAGGCTACAGAGATAGGTTTCCTTCTACTTTGGCCTTTTGAGGTTTAACGAAGATCAAAATGCACAAGTTTCAGAAGCTAAGTTACGATAGTAAAACAGCTCTATTAACTTGGGGACGGACATTTCATTTGCCAATCTTTGGGGAGATCTTCATTTATCACATCCATGGGCATCTACGGAGTTATATCATAAAATTTATGATATTTTTGGTAATAACCTGCACACAGATTGCAATAGAAAGGGTTTAAAATGGGGTTTTATGATTTAACAGTAGTTGGCATTGGGCAGGGTTCACTGACCGCAGTCTTGGCAAAAACAGTCAACCAATCACGCTTCGTCTTGCAATAAAACAATCGCCCGCGTCCTGCCAGCCAATCAGGGTGCGCCTACTAATAAACAATGGTCAATAATAACAGCCGTCCGCCGCCATACTGGAAGGGCTCTTTGAACTTTGAATGATCACCCAAGCGAGACATCAGTAAAATAACCCGAACGAATTTACCCCAGTCCGTATGAAACCTATATTTGAGGTAAATGGAACAAAATGGTACTGCTGTGCGTGCTGGGGCGTGCTTCTTATTCCTGAAATACTAGCATGTAGTGTCTATCTTGACAATAATTTCCTTTTAAATTCAGTGTCCATTCTGCAATGAAACCTACCTCCGTGTTGGAAAGAGAGGTATGTGAGAAGAGACTGCTGTACTGTGACTCAAAAATAGTCGGGCGCTTTTCACTGGGGCTGGGGCTGGGGCTAGGACTGGGGCTGGAGCAGTACCAGCTACAATGCAGCGGTTATTCTCATACCCCTGTGCAAAGTGACAGACTTCCCAGTGTCTTGACAGTGTTTAAACTAACTTGAGACTGGATTGAAACGTTATTATTCCGGCAAAGATTGAACTACGACTTCAAAACAACATTTGAACCGTCAAATTCCACCTTGAGAGAAGTCGATAATTGGGGTGGTAAAACCACGTGACTCTGGACCAGCCTCTGGTTATTAAAAGGACCACCAGGAGGCGCCCCGACCAGGTAAAACATGGCGGGAGACGACAGGCCGGGTTTGGAGCCTTTTAAAGCTGAGTGTCTCCACTTTTTAATTTCTAATTGTCTCAGATTCCAAGTGAGAGCTGGAGAGATTTGTTCCCTGATTACATGCGGTGAAAGGGGCGATCTGTAATTTAGTTTATTTGTTATCAGCCTAATCATAGAGATACATAAGATTGTTATGTATGTCTATGGCCTAATGTAAATCCCGATTTCGAGCACTGTCAACGAAGACCACTCTACACATTTATGAATGTGTATATTTCTAAGGAGGGGGGTGGCCGATCTTTAAGGTAAACGTGTACTCTTAGCTCAATAACATCATCTACGTACGTATAAGTCTGCAATGTAATTTAATCGCACTTCTACTTACTGTTGACCACTCTGGTTATTTTACAGTAGATCTAGTACCAAGGAAACTCACCTGCAAGGAATAAAAGAAACATTTTGTTAGTTTAATTAAAGAACAAAGGTACATCCAACTCTACGAGAGCTCCTTGGCTTATGATGCTTATGAATTAGAGATGTCAAAATGGACAAGCCGAATAGTTTCGATCTGTCTTCATTGGGATGAATTAATTAACAACCAAAAAAAAAGTTGGGTATATCAAAGATTAGCAGTGTCCACATAATGATGATCTAAAAACTATGACAACAGTATACACATTTTTTAAAAATAAATTCGGTGTCTGATGTGTCTGAAATAATGAATTGGGCAATTGACTCAATTGGAACCTGATCGGGTGCAAGGCATTTATGGAGGGGTCCATTTCGCGGACTCATGAAAACGGTGTATAGATATAAAACAGTGTATAAACCATAAAACTGTGATGACCTGAACTTAGGAATACCATAGTAAATGCTTGGAAGATCAAGTAATTGTTGAAAGCGTTTTGGAAATAATGAATTAAAAATGAATAAATAAATAACGGATGTATGAGTATACATATACATATATATATATTTATATGTATTTATATGTATATATTCCTACAATGTGCGAACCCGTTGGCAAATACCTCCCATAGGACAGAATCTAACACTAGCTGCCGCCCCTCTATCTCCCCACAGTTCAGACGCCCCGCGTCCCCCCCGCGTCCCCCCCCCCCCCCCCGCGTCCCCCAGACGCTGTACGGGCGTCCGTCCCGCGTCTCCCCCGCGTCCCGGATCAAACGCCCGCCTACCAGCCATCGATTTCCAGATGCTAAACGCCAGGGGACAGATGGAATTACAGCCCAAAGGATGCCGAGTTCACTTCAAAGACCCCAGCCAAATTGACTTTTCTAACAGGGTTCTTCTGCGCATGCGCGGAGTGGGGAGGGGAGGGGGGGGGGAGCACAAGTGGAACCAGGGAAACCAGAGGACACTTTGAAGCAGGTGACGAGGACCACGTCACAAGTTGAAAGTACTTGCGGAAATAATCTGACTTGTCTCAAAAAGGTCGGTTTTTACTGTGATAAAACCTGCATACTTTGATATAAAGTAGCATAGGGATCGCTTTTGAGTAGATATATGATGGATAATGAGGAGTTTATGAGAACTCTACTTAGGAATAAAATTGGTTGCAGTAGCTACGCGTTAGGTATACAGCATTTTCAGTTATTCTCCCGCTATGAACCTAAGCCCGGTTCCAGTAAACTACGTTTAGAACTCGGACACAATGCGAAATAACTTCCAAAATTAAATATTTCCTATTTCCCTTAGGGCTCAAACATGATGTAATTAATCTTCAACTCCCCAAACCATCCAAAGCTGATTTTATTAGTGAAGCAATTCCTCCCCCTTAAAAACTCGCCAGCAGCCCTCTTGCTCATCACGTGACAGTATCCGACCAATCAGCGTCCTCCTGTTGACCACGTGGTGTGGTCTTTGATCCGGGTCTTCAGGTAGTACAGTCACGTGACCTGTGGTCAGAACGAGGCTAAGTAGCCTCCGACCTGCTGCCCCTGTCCCAAGGGGGTCACCTTGGACCTTTGACTGTTTGAAGGAGATGCTCTTTGTTCTATTTTTAGAATTCCTATCCCTCTAAACACAATACTTCCGTAATTAGAGTGATATTAAATTGCGATTTTTATAGGCGCCATGCCTCGATCGGGTTGCTCTAAAATATTTGTACATGTAGTTTCTCCACGAATATTTAAATTGAAGTTTTTCACATTTTCGCTACAGGTCTTGAGCTGATAGTTTGGGCAAACTATGTTTCATGTTTTATATTGGTCGTAGTGTTCCATCAACAACTCTTAACCCAATCGTAAATGTGTGACGGGAATAGAGAACACAATTACAATTAATGAAGAAATCCATCATACTTTTTGCCTGATAACTTGACCAATTACACGAGCAGCTGTCAGCGCTTAATAGGTTTAGAAAATAAAAAGACCTGACGGTCTACTTTGGAAGGACAAATTAACGAAATGAGATGCTCAAAAAGTAAAAGGAAATGTAGGAAAAATCCAATTAGCGTCAATGTGTAAGATCTTGTTTTTGAAATTAATGGCACAACACAAAAAGGTGTATTTCGTACTAATAGGTTTTTGTTATTATAGGATCAGCTATTATCAAGAATACTAATACAACCTTGGGCCTCTTTAAGGTACATGTACCTTGAAACATTAAACTAATATGTGGAGGTACAAGGTTCTTGGATGGCCATCTCAACTGTTGTGACCATGCAGGTAAAATTTTGAATTTGGATGGAAACAAGCTTCGTCTTTAATCCAATATGGCGATTCTGAGAGATTTGTATCCTACCCATAATTCAACAATTCATATCACGTGACACCTACAGGGGTGACCTGTTTACAGGTTGCCTAGGGTTCTGATTGGTCACAAATGGGCCAAGACAGCTGTCTGAAATTTGACGGTGGTCACATCTTCTCATTTGTATTTGTTCATCATTGTCTGATCATGTAGTTTTGACTGTGCATATGGGTCTCTAAAACACCAACAGAACATTCGAAAATTCCAATGTTTGTAATTAATAAGGAAAATAATCTATTCGGAAGTTGAACTATTATACTTTAGGGCCTTTCGTGAAGAGAAAAACGCTTAACGCACGCATCATTTGTTTTAGGTCAAGGTTTGGTTCAAGGTCGGGCCAGGTGAAATTAATGACCTTAGTCAATGTAGGGACAAGATGGCAACCTGGTTGGTTTCGTTCTGACGTCCCTAGGGGGAGCCACGTGTCAATATCAGCGTCAATAACGTCAGGAGGACCAGGGATGACAGATGTACAGACTGTCAATGACATTCCCTTAGACAATGACTTGTGACCCTGAGATCGTTCTTTACTGTGGCGGTATTGGCTCATCCTGGTGAGCATGATATAGACGTTGTGAAGTTGACGTCACATTATCCAAAATGGGCTGGCCGCCATATTGGTGATCAAATTGTTATAAGAATTATTCCCAATTTAGAACAAATATTTGTGGTGCATTTAATTAAGTTAAACTCTAAGGTAACAATCTTCATCCTTCAGTATCTATTATTACAAATTTATTTCATAGCCACATGATCATAATCACCACGTGTTGATCACCAAAATGTGATCACGTGACCACATCTGCACAAGGTCTATAGTGTATAGACGTTTTTCAGATGACGTCACATCTCTGAGCTTGCCGCCATATTGGCGAACAATACATAATTGGTACCATTTGCAATTTTAAGCAATTAGATATACATTATTGCCAAATTTACTTTAAAACATCTTACTGAATCAATCAACTGTCATTGACATGGAGACTTTATAAATTCTGGGTTTATGCCACAGCCACGTGGTCTTGATCATTACATGGTGATCACCTGAAATTATTATTTTACCACGACTACACAAGGTCTATAAGGCATGCTGAACGTCTAGATTTTCACAAGTCAGACATGGCATTCCACATTGTGTAATAACAGTATGTTCCATAGGTTTAAGAGTGCCCATAGGGAGTCACTTTAATCAGGGGATAAGTCAAGGAATTTTAAAATAGAGGGGAAGGTACCTTTGTGTTAAAATTCTCGAGTCACTGTTACCACATCCTGGCGAGAGCAGCGGATAGTTGTTTTATGAAGTCTTAATTGAAAAGTTCAACCTCTGAAAATTAAGTTAGCTGCAACAGAATGTCTGAGCATTCAGTCAAAGAATACTTGTGGGCAATACTTCTCATTCTAAGTAACTTTCTCTAGCACATATCAAAGCTTGTATTGCAGACATCAGGAAGCCCCTCTACAACTCATTCCACAACACCCCCAACTCCCATCCCAATCCCTCTACAACTCTCGCATCTATCTCACGAACAATACGTTACAGATGGCAAAGAAAGCTTGCAGAACTCATTTCGATTCTGATTATACAACTGAAAGTTAAAATATGGCCGGCAGTCCCATACTGTAGGCGAAGGGCAATGTTATTCCACAGTCAGGTACTATACGAGGTCGTACATAACAGGACAACGACGCCACTGTCAGACTCAAGACTTGAGGCTGAATTCCACTTGACGATTTTACTCCCGATTTCAAAAATTGGTAGTTGAAATTTTGGTTAATCATAGACATGTTATATGTCATTAGAACAGGTTTTTAATTCTCTTTCAAATGATATGTAGGATGCATGGTCCTTTGCTACATCACTGGTGAGAAATAACTAGTCACCAAAATTCCGACAGTTAGAATCATCTAGTGGAACACAGGTTTTACATAGTTATATATCACACATGACAAAACACGTACACGTCTGTATGTCTCTATCAATATTGGAGATTGGCTTTTTCTGACAGGAGAAACACAATGTATTAGAATGAACAATGCAGTCGTGGGATTTATACATATAGGGAGATTTATAAATGTTGTTATCTGATTGTATCCGGCTTGTGCTGTCGTTGTGGATAGACTTGCTTTGTTATAAATGCCTTTAAATATCCAACGCCTTTAGATATTAGACATTTGTATTCAAATTCAAGAATTGCGTCCATTGCTGGGCGCTGGTATCTCATAGAGTTTCACAATGGTTAGTGAATGAGATTGAATTAAATTTTACATCGCAGTATGTAGATGTGATCTTTGCGGGCCTGAGGCGGTCCATAATGTATAGGGTGGACCGTATATGGTCTGGTCTGGGAAGGAAAACTCTCCTTTACTTTCTAAGTTCAATTATTTTATGCGTCTATGTTTTTCATTTTGCAAACTGAATATTAGGCCTATATATTATTATTTGGAAGGTTTATGACAATATTTCTCTTTCTATTCAAACCATTTGGAACTGAACTGTTGATGTATGATTATACACCCATGTTTTTACATATTACAGACTTATTCCCTTAAGTACTTGGATTGCATTTTTAACCACTATAATTTCTTTTATGTATTGTGATACTTTCTAAGCACAATCGACTTCAAAAGAAATTGTTTACCCATTACCTCATTCTCATGGGTTTAACAGAGCCATTTATAAATGCACTCATTGATATACAAAACTAAACTTTAATCGATTCGAGAAGAAATTGTTTACTCAATACTTCATACCAAGGGGTTTAGGAGGACCATTCATAAAGCATTCATTGATATGTAAGTCTACGGCTGGGGAGGGACCTGGGGACTCCACCGTCAGGGAGGGACAAGATAATGCAGTGAAATGGGATAAAGGTGGAGAGGGGGCTGAATGAATGGACTCATCCCATCTTTGTTATAGACTTCTCCCCTACAGATCAATGACCGCTCCCTCTGGGCTGACCTCACCACGGTCACGTGTCCCCGGGTCAAGGCCGTGACCAAGGTCACCACAGGGGGGCGCCACAGGTTCTCCATCTTGCTCTATTCTGCCCCTCTCCTTATTGAATTTCTTTTTGGGCAATGTCCAGCCGCCCACGGCCCCCTTTCATCAACCACCATAGTGGACTCGTCCGCGCGTTCCTGAAAGCCATCGTCCAATCAAATGAGAGCTTACATGCCGTGCGGATCAATCATCGTGCCAAAGTAACAAATAACCCCATTTGTCAAGGCTCGCCCAGTGTAAACTACTGTGTCAACTTTTCACCCGGCACTAAGCTGGAGCCTTGTCCTTTCAAACCCCGGGGAATAAAAGGGTATAAAAAGTTTGCGAACGCTGCGCTGACACTATAATCGACGCCATCTTGATTTGCTAATAGAAATCTAATCCCAGAAGGCAGCGGGGCGTGATTCGGTCTCAGCGTTCAATATGGCGGCTGTAGAGAGAAGAAAAGCCGCCATGATTAAACTGGTTGTCCGTTTCTTTAGGGCTCGTCGAGGGTTCCTCTTTGAATTGCCACCAGACGCCACTTGCCCGGATGAGCCCCGTGGCGCATGCGCACAGGAAAGGTGGTGGGCGTTGAGGTAGAAGGGAAATAGGATCACGTGGAACCTTCACTTTCTGTGACGCAGGCGCACAGGGAGGGAAATAGCATCATGTTGTACTTCCATTTCTGTGAGCTGGAGATTGTATGGGAAGGTGCGCTGAACCACAGAAAACATGTGGTTATATATTCTGCCATGATTCTGCTAAGGTCTAAAGTTTGTGTTGATGGGGCTCTGCTTGAAAATACGTAGGCCTATAGGTAACTTACCTATACGTGTTAATAAGGCACATTTAGAAGTACGAAAGTTTCTTCTAGTTAGGCTATGAATCACGATACCGTTGCATTCAATGCCATGTTATTTCTCAACCTTTAAGGGATCTTACCAAAAATTGACAACAACATCAGCTTAAAAAGAATTACAAAAATGATTAAAGCTTATTGAAGAAAAATACAATTAAAAAAGTAATCTTTCCGGTTGAGGTATGATCAGAGCATGTTTTGCTGTCCGTAGCCACGTTATAAAAACATGTTTTTTTTTAAAATTGTTTTTATTTTGGTCTATCAGGCTCGTTTCTTGTGTGTGTTTTATTTGGTGGTTACCACAATGGTTAGTATGTTTCAAGCATTCTTAACTCGGTGGGCAGCTGCCTATATACGCGACGTCGCTTCAATAGGTCCTACTATTTACACGACATTGTCGCTTAGAGTCTACTATACAAGCGACATGATAGTAGTATATGGAAATGGGACATTTCAGCTTATCACGTACATTGTTTCTGTTATACAGGCGATGTTGTGTATAAACTGTCTCTAATATAGGCAACGTTGCCTCAATTGGCTCCACTATTTATGCGAAAAAGTAGCTTGAATTGATGTTTTTATAATATTATATGTGTGACAATTGATACTGGTGTGAGTAGAATACAGAGATTGGACTTGGGAAATTGTCATATGCACCATTTTTCTTATAAAGGTGACATCGTGTTAACACTGTTCCTCGTGTACACAATGTCATGTACACAGTTTTCTTTGTGTACGCGATGGTTGGCAGATTCATGTTCAGCAATTTCCATATGAAAAGATATTGTTGCGTGTATTAATTCTCTCAAACATGCGATGAGTAAGTAGTATATCAAAATGGGACTTTACAGATGGTTCTGGGTAGAGTAAGGGACAAATGATATGTATTCAATGTGTTCATGAACGAACTTAGCGCCAGCTACGGGAAGTTAGGCACCAACCACCCCAAAAAATCCCCTAGCTTAGAAAATGACTTAACGGTGACGTTCTTCTACGTTCTAAGAACGACCTGTGGTGTTCTGCGACGTTACAATAACGATCGGCAAGTCAAGTAAAGACGTTTTATATATTGAATTGACACTAACTTGGTCCTATCACTGATGATCTTAAAAGTATGCCACTTGAGCTGAATGGAATGCATCGACTGTGGCATATAGGCCTATCTGTTTATAGAACATAGACTTTGAGGTTTATCAAATTGCAGATAATTGGCTACTATTCCACAGGCTGGTACCAGCGAACGTTAAAGTAATCGGCATACACACCTTTGACAACCAAGCTTCATAATTCTAGGTCATGAAAAACTAAAACTGCCCCGCGCGATAGCAGAGAAGGTTGGCTCTTGATGGGAATTCCTTTCAAAGTAAGCAAGGTTTCCAGTGCGCCACGTGTGCTTTTTTCCATCCATTTATATTTTTATGGCTCCCTCCTCCGTCAAGATCTGGCAAACAGGAATTCAGGTGACCACAAACGGCCCTTAACAGCCCCTGTTTGGCGCCAAATAGTTCCGTTCCGTCTGCGGCCGTTTGGCAATCCGTGTTTTACCTACCCCGCCGCCTGGCGGGAGAGGCGGGCATCCCACTTCCGGCCCACAGCGCCCCCTTATCGGCAGTCACACACACCAAGCAAATTGCGCATGCGAATCTGGGCTGCGGCTGCTTCTTCCGGTCTCGCCAGTTATCGCGAGAAGACACCACCGGAAGTCAGGCAGGCGGAACCACGCGCGTCGCGAGAAAAGTCGGGATTTGGCGAGAGCGCCACAAGACGGGAAGTAGAGGTTGGTGGTTTGGGGGTAGCCTCTGGAGAAGTGCCAGATCTGTCTACTGCCTGCAGGGGTGGGTTAAAAACTGAAAGAGGTTTTACAGGTCGTGGTATAGATTCCCAAAAAGGTGTTGTTGACTGTGTGTTTTCTCATGAAATGTAATGCTCTGATGGTGCTGAATAACTTATTTATTTCTAAAAAATAAATGACTTAACAATCGAACTAGATATACAAGCCTTCAGGAAGCACATGCAAAAGTTTTACATGAAAGTTTCAGTGATTTGTCAGGGTTGCCACCGACCAGAGACGTCAAAATTCCCTGACACTTCCCTGACTTTTGCCTGACAAATACCATTTTTCCCTGACTAATTAGGTAAGAAAATCCTTTCATTAATTTAAACAGCCTTGAACGATACCTAGAACAGTCTTTCCATTTAAGCTCAAACATTCGAAACACAGTCCCTTAATTTTTTCTTGGCAACTCCTGTAGCCAAGGCAATATTGCTGGATCACAGCCACGCACCTTAAAATCACATCATACCTTTCAAGGGGCTACAATTTACAAAATAATGTTTGCCGAACCAGATTCTTGTGACCTGATGGACAAGTTGTAACTATGTGATTTAGATTTTTTTCCTGGCCTTGAAAAAAAAACTTTTCCCTGACTTTTCCCTGACCAGTGGCAACCCTGATTTGTAGTTTATTGTTTATGAGAGCCACAGATTTCAGTGTGAGTTCTCCTCCAAATTCTCACATAAAGCACGGCTGGCTCCACAAGGCGAATAGTTTGCATTTGATAGCTGAAGACTATTATGCGATACATGAATGCATACTGGCGAGGTGATTGTATCTAACTAGATGAAATAATTGCTGTGGTTTTGAGATGAACAATCGGACATGTTTAAAGTTTTCATCAACGACTAGATCAGTTGGTCATCCAGCAAGTCGTCCAACAACTTGTCAGCTTGGTCGGCCGACCATACCACTAATCTTTCAGGGCATGGCTACACGTAACAAGTACAGACTCTGACCATGACCTGACACCTACCATTTATCATTGGGGGCGGGGGGGGGGGGGCTTCTAACAAAATGGCGACAGACGACATATGAACCCAGGCCACCTACCCTATAATAAACACCCACCTTGTTCAGAGAATGAAAAGTCCCCGTGCCCAGCACTGACATTACTTCATTTGAAGTGTCCAGCCGCCGCTGATCTATCTCCCATACATACCCGCTCGCCGGATCCCAGCTCCGGGCAACGAACGTAAATTGTCGTCTGCTCACAAAGAACTCTGCTGAAAATGGCGGGAAACGAGGGACGCTGCTCGGGCGGGTCTTTGAAGTCGTCTGCTCCAGCCCAGGAGGCGGGATCACATGCAGGGGGGACGATTTACGTCTGACCATCAGACATGAAAATAATAATTCAGGGACTTTTATTCTCGGCCCTGGCGGTGGGGGATTTCGCCGGGCTGCTGTAATGAGTTGGGTAGGGGCGGAAAGGTACTTTGATTTCTGTGGGAGACGCCCGAGAGACGCCCTAACGAGCACGTTTGCTGTCCCCGTGGGGTAATGTAGGGACGCTAGATGACGTCACGACAAGCTATAGGGTCTGTCGCCGCTCGGTTATGGCTGAAGCCAATGTGAGATTTACAGGAGGCCTTCATAGAGGAGAGCTCGTTTAAATGCACCCTTTTTGATTGAAAGAGAAATGTATATATTGAAAGATCGAATGTGAAAAGGAACCATTGATAGATATTTGTATCATTAATGCAAAGATATTTGTATCTTTGAATAATAAAATCCCAGCAGAAGTTACGTTTTACAAAATCTTTAAATATTTTGGACCCAAAATAGAAGGAGGGGTGCGCACCGGTTGTGACCCCCTCGATCTCCTGCTTTGGCACTCTCCACTTCCCTACCCTTTTGGTGGACACCTTAACACATACTCCGTAGCCTTAACTGGGCAAGTAGAGCAAAGTGAAAGATGCCGGGCATGCGCATTCATATGCGCACCGTTTTAGTACTTCGCCTGTATGCTGACCCCATCTTCTGCAAATCCCCAATCTGCCCGGTGTTGAGATACGAAGTACAGGGGAACGGCATATTGGGGTTATTTCTTGGGTGAGCGTGGAGGGATTGTCAACAGCATAGGGGGCCTCGGGCGGTGTGTGGCGGCCATACTGAGCGTCCCTTTCCCACGCCATGTTTTATTGTAAATGGCGTCCGTCTTGTTATATAATATTGACCCCCGTCCGACCTGCCCCCTGCCGGCGGCGTTCAGTATTGACGAGTTTACCCTGCCCCCTGCCGGACACGACCCCTGTGTGCGCCAGACGACATTGACTCCTCCCAACCCACTTTTTCCCGCCAAAAACGCTCCAACGCTTCCAAACGATCAGCAGACGACTTTTGGGAAAACATTTCACTGAGAAATCCCCGCGAGCCTGCTGGGAACGCGTGGGTGGAGTTTCATAAGGATTGCTTGAATCTTGCGGGAGATACAGGGAAAAGTGTAAGGCGATTTGTTGACGGAAGAACTGTGGTGTACTTTTTCTGTGGGTATCGATCGGTTAATATGGGGGCTACGCCAGTCTGTATTGACCGCGAAGAATGCCTTTTAGATGTGGTGTTATTGACTTGTTTAGATTTCCGCCGGACACCAGCGGGGAGTGTGGATGTCGTCTGCTGCAGGCCACCAAAGAGACGCCTGAGAAAACGCTCCCCTGTGGTGAGGGGTGGGCGTCTGCTGCCTGCCCGACACTTTTTTTTAGGCCCATTCGCCGTGGCCGATGGTTCTGTCGCATGGGACTGCGAGAACCTTGTGTATAAGAAAATATATCTTGTGCATAAGAAGATATAGTCCGTTCTGTCCCAGATAGCTTCTGACTTCGGCAAACAGTGGGTTTGATTCGACAGACTAAAGAAAATATTCGGAAGAGGGAGAAAATGTTTGCAGGCCAGTGAGTAGTATAGAACAAATAGCATTAACACTGGGAGAGTAGGCCAAATGCCCTTTGCAATTGGATGAAATCATTTTTGCAAACATCATTCCCCCTACAATTGCAAGGAATGCACAAAAACACACCCAACATGTTGGATAACTTCTCAAGGGTTCTCTGCGAACTTACAGGAGGGACAATCAAACATTTGTAATGTTTTCAGATCGCAAAGAACCTCACCGGCCAGGGCGAATTGGCTTGGGAAAATGTGCCCCTGTGCTGTGGGTTGGTGTGTCTGCTGTGTCTGCTGTGTGGCCAATACTTTTTATGGTAGACCAGTCGTTAGAAGTAGTCGGTAGTCGTTACCCAGTGACGTAAATTGTCTAGGATGTGACCAAATCAAACATTTATCTCGCTAGGATGCTTTGTCTGATGTTGCATCATGCAGTATGGTGAATGCATGAATCAAAACACATTGTCGAGGAAAGTCGACACGACCACAGCCCGCAATAAGGTAATGTCATGGAAGGAAAGCAAACGTGTATTGAGAAGCATACATTCATGCCAGCGAACTGAATTATAACAGGTTTTTTAAACTTGCTGATTTTCACTATGCTTGTTCCGGCCCTTTGTCTCTTTTCTGCCCAGTGACAGTGGTAAAAAAAAGTCCATGCCTCAGTCTTCCGGCGAGTTCCCTTTGTCTGCACCAAGAAAAATATTTGTCTTTGTAGCCCTGATCTTTTTCTGGGGGAAAAAAGCTGCTGGGTGGTCCGGTTGTTCCGCTAGCCGCCGGTAGGGGGAAGTGTGGCGCAATTACAGCGGAAACAATTGGCTCAGGAACTGGGCCGGAAGTGTGACCAGTGGCGCCCTCTAGCTCTGTAATATAAAACTGCCCCGCTGACGAGCTATCCAGGCGAGAGGGGACGTTTTTTTGTCCAGTAGGATGGTTAGACGGAGACAGTTAAAAAAACAAAACGAGTTTCTCCCTCATTCAAATAAAAGGTTCGTCTCTTGCGCTGTTCTCTGAATAGCCCTTTCGATTTTTTTTTCCATTCCGTTCCGTTCCGTGGGTTGTTCAGATTTTATAAAAATAATTCTTTTTATCAGAACTCGGGAATAAAACCCTTCTATGGCGATGCGTTTATGCAATAGAATCACCATCTTAAGATGAACGAATAATATTTCCACAAACCGGTCACCACATACAGGCTACAGTATTCCGTATGCATTAGAATGGTATATCAAAGAGACGAGAGTCCTGCATGAGACTAGAGACATAACCTAATTAGTGGTATGAGTTAGACACGGTCTTTGTAGATGCCCATCTCCTGTATTATCGCCCTGACCAAGTGTTATCACCGGAAGTGGATTAATTAGTGCCTGCCGAAAAAGGCTTGGACAACCAACCTGTTGTAACACTCACAACGAGGCTGTGTTAATTATACCTGCCGCCAGGGGGCTCTGTCTGTCTCCAGAGGTCGTTAGGATGAGAGGAGTGTTCTGATTGGCTGACGGCACCTTTTCCGTTGGTTTGGTATAAGTTCTAATTCACGAGTTTTCTTTATAAATGTGAACTACATGATCTCTAGTAATACTGAACACTGTTCAGATGATAACAGTCAAAGAACACCAGGGGAAAATCACCAGATGAGGATAACACTGGTACCTGCATGGATAATAATCGGCAAGAGTCTATTCAGTAGTTTGCCTTACATTTTTGTTCTAACTTTGGTTGTCAATTTATCAACCGATTAACCATCAATGCAAGCAGGGAAAGGAATGAGAATTAACGGGAAACGCCTTGACGACAAGTCAAAAATCAGGATATCACTTCTGTTCACCATGTATGTGCTTAGATTCTCTTCTCGCTATTTGACAGTGTCGCCCCGTGTGTCGTCCAGGGACCCTGTCCCGGGGGACACACCCTGGTCGGCCCGCCCTGCCGTCTGAGACTTATAAATCTTTCACGGCATCCTACCCCAGACTCTCACACACTGGATCCTCCTGGGACCATACCCCCCCCCCCATCCCCCTCTCTACCCGCCATATTCTACCCCCCCCCCCCTCCCCAGTCTACGCCAACCCCTATAGACATTGTGCAAATGACGTCACGTATGCCCAAATGAGCTGGCCACCATATTGGTGATTTAGTCACAGTTCTATAACATTTTAGATTTTTTTTTAGTAAATTCCCTTTAAACAAACTCATGCATTTGCGGATAGCCATGTGGTTATCATGTGGTCATTATGTACCACGGTGCATTCCATCGGCAAAAAATTGTCATGAGGCCATGTCTTCATAAGGTCTATACCCAGAACCCCTCCCATGTCCTCAGTCCCCCTCATCCCCAGGGACGCTGAGTAGTCACGTGGTGTCCTGTCGGGGCGCCCCCTGGGAGTGGGGGGTGACGGACGCCGCCATCTTGAAAACGTCGTCTTTGGTTAACGTCCCCTGCTGACTGAGTTAACCTTAGGGGTGGCGGGGATTTACAACAATCACATGGATAAATGGGTTGTGCGCCGCTTGTTCTCTCTCTAAACAAAAACTGTTTTTAATGTGAAATTCGGCCAAAAAGTCATTAATAGAATTTGTCACTAGCGAGCCCCCCTCCATTTCCCCCCTCCAATAATCTATTTTTTTCTGGCCTACAGATCATAACAATAAAGCGCTTGGTATTTGAGATGGCGGCAAAAGCTCAACTCTTGTCACCTTTTCTTATCTACACATAATGTCTTCATAACACTACACATCAGTTCACATCATTGACTCATCCCACGTTGACTGATCGAAAGGGCAGTGAGAAATGATGGGCTGACAAAAGTCTCTCGCTGTGGCGAAAAGAAACTTGGGCTTTCCACCAGTATTTGACTGAATACATTGGCGACAAGAGGTAAGTTTGATCTTCCAACTTTGATATTGAAATATTCTGCCGGTTATCTGCGTTTAATCACCCAGACGAAATGCGCATTTAAGGTCATAACTCACTTCGGAGCAGACATGCATATGGCGGCTATTCTTTTTAATGCAATAAAAAAGCTGCCTGAAATAATTCCGTGCTGCCTTTTGATATCTTAATGTCGTCAGGCAGTTTGTCAAGTGCACCTCTAACGAAGTGCAGTGATGCCGAACGCCGCCATACACCACTAACGGTTTTTGAAAGTCTGCCGCCATGTTTGTCGGGGGAATCGATAAAAAGTGGCTTGCACTGATCTATGATACAGAGTAAAATCACTCTTACGACCAATGTTTCTCTTCTAAATTGCTCGACATGGCGTATTCATATTTCAGGGGTCTATATGAGTGCTGTACGTTGTCGGGCAGCAGCGTCATGGGGGGGGGGGGGGTTACTCAGTCTAGAAATGGGTACCAACTGCCGTCGGAAGCTTTGGGGGCTGTAGCCGTGAATCGCCAATATGGCAAAAAATAAGGGGGGGCTGGCAAATAATCAGACCATCTTTTAGGGGGGCTGTCAATGATGTATTATATTTTGTACTATATTAAAAGTGTATTGTATGCAATTCAGTTACATCATTATGCTTCTAAAACAAATTATTGAGTTTAGAAATCAAATAATAACGACAAACTTTTCCATCAAATTTAAAGGGGCTGTCCTTGATATAGCCTAAAAAGGAGGGGCTGTCAGAATTTTCCTTGAAAATGGGGAGCTGTCAGAGTTTTCCCATCCCCCCCCCCCCCACAAAAAAAGCGGGGGGGGGGGGGGCCGTAGCTTCGCAGTTGGTACCTACCTTTGAAGACTGAGTGCCCCCCCCCCCCCCCCGGGGGCGTCGTCATTAGTTTTGGCGGGAAAATGAGTGCGGATGGAAGCAGCCGACTTTTAGTAAAATAAAGCGCGCGGCGGGTGATGTATGACGTATATAATATCAGGGACGCTGCATTATGAATGAGGCAGTAATGGATTGCAAATAAATCACAATTTGAATAGATTGTTTCCCCTTGCCTGAAATAAAGCACGACACAAGGGATGTAATTTATTCTCACTTCATGTGACGTACAGTGACGGATCTCTCCGAGTTAAAACACCAGCGACGAATAAAAAATACGTCGTTAAGTGAACGCCCACAATGACGTGATTCTATCAACTCACTACCAGTCACTCTCCCCTCTACACGTCTGCATAGCTTTGCACTGCCAACTGGACTTCAAAAAGTTGCGTACATTTTTGATTGATCTAATAATCCCGATAAATGTTCCGCTTTCAAAAACACCCACCAAAGCTTTTAGGTGTCTGGGAATCGGTAAGTTTGTGGAATGGACGAGATTGCTTTGAGTGGAGCAAATTATGGGCGGGGTAGTTCGAGGAGGGCTAGACAGGGCCCAGTGGAAGGAAATGGCGGTAAAAGGACTGAAGGGGGTGCAATATCAGATAAGGGTGTTTTCCTTGTTCACGGCGGCCACACCTACTGGCATGCTATGGCGAGTCACCCTCCGCGTTCAGGGGCGGATCCAGAGATTTTCAAAAGGGGGGGGGGGGGGCGCCCTATTGTCAAATTTTCCATCGGACCCTCCAGATCTGGGAGTTTTACATTAAAAAATCAACATTTTGCCAAAAATAGGGGGGGCGCCTCCTGCACCCCCCCTAAATCCATCGCTGGCGTTAGAAAAGATTGTCAATGAGAACTGACTATGCTATAAAGATCCTATGCTATGTAATGGTATTATATGATTACTACACCCTGTGCTCAAAAGTAGTCTGGCGGTTTTTGCCAGTGGAGTGTAGGCTAGACAGGACTGATTGAAGGAAACGGTGGTAGAAGATATGAAGGAGGCCCTCTGCCACTTTGCCTCTCGGTAAGAGAAAACTAAAGTCTCCACTTGGAGCCTTCCAGCTATACCGCATTCGGTAGAAGCCCAGTGGGCGCCGCCATTTTGAACAATGGAGGGTCCTGATCGGCTGACAAGTCGCGCTTGACCCCCAACAGGAAGTTGCGCCATAGGTTTGTGCATGCGCAGAACGGGTCTCCAAAATGCGGTATAGTATGTATGCACATTTTCAAAGATCTTAGAATCCCCCCATCCCTCTTGGGGAAAAAATAGGCATCAGATTTGTACAATAAGGTATACACATTTTCAAGAATTTCCGACACCCCTCCCCCCCCCCCCCCTTGATGCATAATGTACTTAATGGAAGACCCCTTCCGTTGGTCCCAACGGCCCAGGGAACTACCAGCAAAAACCACCAGACTACGTTGAGCCACAGGGTGTAGTAATCTTATAGCACCAGTAAATAGTATAGATCTAGTGCTTCCATAGCAGAGTCAGTTCTCACGGACAATCTTTACTGGCATGGAGGGTGATTTGCTGCAGAGTGGCAAGGGGTTGTCCAGGGTCAGATAAGGGTATTTTCCCTGTTCACGGCCACACCTACTGCTAGCGCCCTCAAGCGGCAGTTGGGGTATACTTATCTCCATTTTCAGACTTGAGTGACGTCATCAGACGTTGGTCTATGTGTCCTAGTGCTCAGCAACGCTCAATATCAAAATCTCCACATTTGCAAATAGCCCACACTGGAATTGGAGCGGTGGGAAAAAGAGGGGATGCGGTGGAGATGGGGAGGGGAGGGAAGTCATAGCACCATTATTATTGGGGCCTTTAGCCGCCATTTTGGACGTCTTTCCAGAGAGACGCCCCCTACCCATGTTGCCATGTTACCAGCGGCTTCCGTCACAGCGCCCTCAGGCGGAGAACGCCCGATATAGTCCGGATTCTCCGCCACAGATCGTTGTTCACAAAATGGCAGCGGAAAATATCCGCGCCGACACCCTCCGTCGGGACCAACATGCACTGCGACCCGGACTTCCGGTCTGGGCTTTGTGACCGGGGCAACCAGCGGCCGGCGTCCGGGCCGCGCCGGAAGTGACGTAACCGGCCGGCAATGGGCATGCGCAGGGCACCCATTTCTGTGTTTATTTTCCTGTGCCGGTGGGGCCCTGGCTATAAGGAAGAGCGGGGCCAGGAAATTGTCTCAAACAGATCAATAATGTCAGCATATACAAATAAACTAAAGGTACACGTTTAGTACTATATTTAGCCCTGATGTTTTCCAAGCATTACTTTCCAAAAGGGAAAACATGACTACAGTAGAAGTTTTGATTGTTTGTTAGTTGGGGTAGTTTAAAGTCTGGTCAACCACACTAGGTTCTTTACATACTGCACAAGGTGATGCTTTTCCACTTATGGGTGATCGTATCTATGATATGAATTAGAAGAAACCTGTGACTGGGTGCAATACACTACTCGTTTCAAAGAGTGGCAAGGGGTCTTCCCATAAAAAGGACACCACACACCTGGCCTTTGATGACCCTGTGGGGAGCATGGGGTGAAGAAGCTATGAAGAAACAATTAATCATATTCGAATATATGAATCAAACAGTCAACATGATAGCTTGAGCTCTAGTATATAGTAGCTGTTAATTACTATCCAAACTCATTATACATTACAATATGGAGGACTATATTAGAAAGTTACTCCTTTCAATATTACATCGAGAGTGAGTGAAGCAAACATACCGACCATTCCACATAGTGAATTCTAGTAAAGGTCGTTGGTTTTATCATACAGCATTCTATCGCTTGTGTTCTGAGTGCTTCCTGAAAGTGCTGCCAATGTTCCCAATGAAACAATACATCATATCAATGTGTTATCGCATTGTCCGATAAACTTCAGGTCCTACCTTTCCAGTCCTTCTATTGAGAGATGTTTCGTTGTTCCTTATAATATGTTCTGTTTACCTAAAACAACCTCCTCCTCATATCCCTTCTTATTGTTAATGTACTTACGGATTACCAGGGAAAGTGGGGACTGGACAAACTCGAATTGACTCACCTAGAATAAGAAAGATTTCAGATTAAATCTTATGAAACGAATCATAAATAAAACAAGACAAATTAACTTCAACATGAATTAAACTGAATTTTCCACGACTCACAAAATTTGCGAATTAAAGCAACATATTAAGTAACCACTTAAAAACTTGCAAAACAGGGCGAAAACTTTCAATGTTCTTCATCACGACTACGATTATACTTGGTTTTAAATTGAAAATATTCAGATTATAGAACTACTGCTGTCTTATGCTTTTCCTTTTCACATAGGAGTCCCGGTGAACAGATAGCATGAATAAATGCCGACGCATTTCCCTCATATGCCAAAAGGGGCCGCCAATTACATTAATTACGTATGCATTTTGAGATGCTTTTCGGACCTCACTCACCCCTCTTTTCAGTCTGAGATACGCATTAGAAATTGTACTAAAGCCCATGCCATCCCCATCCCCCATGTGCGTTCATTATTAATGCACGGACCAAAGCAAAATTGCACTTCGCAAATGTGTTTGTACCTACCAAAAATCATAGAACTGAGAAGCGATCGAGCTCTCTTCTTTACTCGTTGTGGCCATTTCCACTCTAGGCATATAGGCCTATATAGTATTTATTGGCTGGAAAAGGCGTGAATTCTGGCCTAAATCTCCCAGTGATATGTGGGGAAGGGGTCACGGCCAGAACGAGGCTCTGGTCAGTGTCCGCTGGTCCGCGGCAGCATCAGCCGTAAATCACATCAACTCGCCCGTCACCAGCGGCAATAAGTTCACACGGCGCCCACCAGGCGGCGTTGTTTCTCACCACGTGGGCGATAATGGAGGAGAGGGAGCTAAGTGCCTCAGACCAGCGCCCTGCTGCGGGATTTTGATGAACTACGGCATCTAGGAGGATGACAAGCTACGGGCGAGGTGTCCTAAAACGCAGAGGGGTAGGTGGGGCGTAAAAAAGCGTCCATGTAAAAGAAACATGAGGGGGAGGTTGAGGGTGGGCCATAGTTCCCGAAGATAAAATACCCCATAACGTGACCGCTTTGACACCCTGGCTGGCGTGTGGGATAGGGCCGTCCTTTGATGTTCTTTTAGCCGCCTATAGAGTAAGGAGGTGTTTTTTTGTATTTGTGCCAGGGAGTAAAGCCCCATACCCACTAGGCGATTTTGACTGAGTTGGCCGACTAATCGGCGCTAGAATCGGCCAGTTATTCTCATAGAATCGGCCGATTCTAGTGCAGATTCAGATTACCAGTCAGTATGGTATATTGAAAGACACATGTTTGATACAAGTTAGCCCTAAAATGGGCAGACTCTTCTAGTAGATTCAGTCGATTTTAGCGCCGATGAGTTGGTCGACTTGGGTCAAAGTCGTCTAGTGGGTATGGGGCTTTAGCCTGCCAATAGAAGGGTGTGGGCAATGAATACCTACTGAGAAGGGGCACCTCTTCTGGTCCACTGGGAGAAAAGAGGGGACTTCATTTCCAAGAAGCTTTCATTTGGCGCCATTATTGTATTGTATAAGGCTTTGATGTAAGTGATAAATCAATTAATGAGAACAGCCTTCTTTAGCTTGCATCGTTCCTATTTCGCTGATGGATGATTGCCTTCTATTAATGAATATGGAGAATATTCTTTACCACTTAGACCTACGTGAGCCTTTGCAATAGCATGCATCCAAGTCCTTACGCAACAATAAGATTGGTCTTACGAAATATATACATCGAATGATTTAGAGTGTATTAAAAGTAAAAGTACGTCATCTTTACCTGATTAAAATCCCACTTTCCGATATACTACTTACTTATAATTCCGTTTTCCTCCATAACTGTATTCAAGTCGCCCCCCGCCCCCCCCCCCCCACGTCTGATGACACAATTTTCCTTCCACTTATAGCTGATTTACGGTTATCCAAGCATCTACTTTTGATTCATTCCGTTAATAAATCCATTCGGAATGATATAGGAAATATTCAACTATTTGCTTTATACTAATCTATACTCAATCTATTTGCAAATCATCTTCGAAACAATAAACACGACCAGACACAAACTGAAAACATACTCAATGCTATTTTTACATCGTAATTAATGTTTATGCTTAAGCCCTGCAACTCGTCAACCTATTTTCAAGCAGGCATCTCGATCTAGGCTAGTCTGCAGGATAAATACAAGGAGAAAACGTATCGGTGATGGGCAGATTTCAGAAACCTGTGACATATCTGCCTATATTGGCTCACGGGCTTAATATCGCCTCTCTAAGTAACATTGCATTGGCCCAGATATAAGCTTCCTTTGGTCAAGGTCAAGGAGGCTCTAGAATAAAGTACGCAGCAGCAGTTCTCTGCATGCAGTGATGGAGGTTTGAAGATGAATTGAGGGGAAGGCTTCGAAAATATCCTGCTTCGGGAAAAATCAGCAAGGTTAAAACATTCAAATTCAAAATTGCTTAATTCATCATCTGAGATACTGATAAATGGTTAAACTTTTAAACATTTCAATTCATGGTGGAAATTTGCGTCTTTACGAAACTGTGCAATGAATGGAAGATAATATTATATCTATATGAATAAATAATACGTTTTGACTTTTAAAGAATCATATTGGCGCAATACAGGCCCATAGGCCTATATATGTCAGAGGAGCCTCATACACCAAAGACCCACATTAATAGATATGAGCCTTGGGCGTGAGGAAGCACATCATGAGAGGACCTTGTGACAGCCCCCCACTCCCTACATAAAACACCACGAGGCCTGTGAAGCCCACCTAAATTGTAGCTCCTATCATCAGGTCCTCTTGTGCAAGTCAGCCATTTTTAAGGCATGCTGTAAAGAATGAAGCAAAGAAAAAACCTCATCTCCCCTTTTTTCGCCCATGTCAGCAGAGTGGGCGGGTGTTGTCATGGTAATGCGGGTGCATGTGACAGGGGGATTTAACAGGCACCTTAAGCCCAGCTTGGGGGGGAGGGGGGGGGAGGGGGATGGTGGAGGTGGGAGTTAGTCCTTTCATGACCTAGGTACCTTTTGCGTAATAGGTCCTTACACCTACAAAAACCCATGGCTGCTAGCAGCTACTTAAAATTTTTAAGGAATTCTTTTATTGGCATGGGGAACCCTTTGATGGTTGCCTGTGTGCTGGCTGGTTTATGGTCCTACCTGCAATAAACCATGCAGCAGCCCCCAGGGGCGGATCTAGAATTTTGAAAATGGTATGGCACATTATAGTGCACAAAGAATTGGTTCCAGAATTTTCCACTTAAAACATCTGAAAAAAGGGTATGGCGCATGCCTGTGTGCCCAACATTAGATCCGCCCCTGGTCCCAAAGCATGGTGGGATACAAGGTGGAATTCCCATCTAAAATGGTTGCTGGTTAACAGTCCCAGTCTAAAAACATAGCGGACTTGGACGTTACTACAGTCTAGGTGGGAGTGGGAGTAGGAGGATGTGGAAGGAGAGGGAGAGGGGGGATTGGTGTTTTGGGGGAGGGGGGATCTCAGGGCCGCGAGCACAGCAGGTGAGCCCTTCTCTGGACAAAGGAGATGAGAAAATTGCTGAGTCGGCAGATCAAGGATTACACCACAATAACGTCAGATCATGCATAACGTCCACCCTGTAAAGGCCTCAGATCATAATTGTATTGCATGTGTAAAGGTATAGCATGGCTACATTTACTTTGGGTCGTACCCTGGGGCTGTCTAGAAATACATCAAAGGTTGTCTTAAGATAGATCAGAAATCCCAAAATCTGAAATGGAGCTAGCATTTCCTAAGCTTTCAAGATTTGGTACGCATAAATACCGTGTCTTAGTTGGGACACACATGTATGCTATATGAAATTCATTTCTTTAAACTCAATAGACAAAAATAAACTAGATCATAAAAGTGCGGCCAATTTTGGAAAGGCCTTGCTGGCGTATACTGGGTCAGAAAATCAGAACCAATATATTGGCCAGTATGGCATTTTGAACGAGATTACCCTAATTATATATCTGTTGGAAAATGGGCTCAGAAATATGCAACTACTAAGGCGTTGTCAGAGGAGTAAACCCAGGAGACCAATGGTCCGCCCACGCACAAAAAAAGCATGGGTCGGAACAGAAACCAGACCAAAGGAGAGTAATTTATATATGGGTGGAACGGTGGGACACACATGATGGCCCAGCATCAATTCTGAGAGTTGGTAACCCATGGTGATCTTTTGTCATATATACCTAAAATGATGTGAAAGAGTACAAGCTTTACATAGAAGGTTCATGTGCGAAGCGCCCAGGCATCACTTATTATCAATTATCGTAGTATGGTAATTAATATTATACAATACCAAATATCATTAAGTTTGTATGTCTCATTTTGTTCAATTATCCTCTTAGGTTTAGAATCCTATCCCCACATCTCTTCCAGTGTGATACATTAAGGGATCCTATGCAGTTTAGCTACAAATATATATAGGTCCTAACTGTCCCCCATACCCCAAAAGAGTGTAGTACATGGGGTAGTTAAAGTGCATCTATTTGTATTTATAGATCCAGTCTGGGTAGCTGTAGATCACCAATTTGGCTCAAAAGAAGGGGCTGTAAAATCATCAAACCACCTTTTAGGAGAGGTGTCAATAATAGATAATATTTGATATTAGATTAAAAGTTAATTGTAGGCTATTAGATTCCTTCATAATGGCTCTCAGGCAAATAATCCCATTCTGAAATCAGTTTGTGATCAGGATATCTGTGGGCTTATGTTCTTTAGTAGAGGCTGTCCATGAGCTATGCTGAAAAGGGAGGGCTGTAAAGCACGGCAGTTTTTTTGGGGGTCTGTCATATCCCCCCCCCTCCCCCTCCCCCCCCAACAAACAAAATGGGGTGGGCTGTAGTTTCGCAGTTGGTACCTACATTCGAAGACTGAGTGCCTTCCCCCTGGCCGGAACCCCACACATGCAGTCTAGTACAGTTGGGCGGGCATAGGCCTATACGGTCCGTCTACACACATAGGCCCATACATAGGCGCCTGTCTAATCTCATCACTCCCCATATGGCACTAGGCGGCGCTAAAATCTAATTTCGTTTGTCTGTCTTGCAAAGTAAGATAGAGGAGTGGGTTCCTCTCTGCCCTCCTGGGTCCGATCTGCCTCCGACCAGCCCTGGACAGCTTCTCAGGGCGGGTGGAGGTGGTGGTGGGATGGTAGGGGGTGGGGCGGGTGGGGCAAATGGTGGGGTAGGGGCGTTGGCACGACACAGAAATGGTGGGAGAATAAGACACGTTAGAAACTGTCAAATAGTTGCGCTGCCTTGCAATAGAATATTTAAAAGACTGCTGTGTTGAGAACAATTTTTCTTGAACAGGAACATTTTTATATTTGTTATTTTGTCGGATAAAGAAAAAAGCATTTTAGTTCCTACAGTCATGAGGAGAACCCATCTTCTTCTTGTTTTATTTGTCACTAAAAACGTTTGCACAAATATTTCAAAATCCTCTGCTGAGACGGAAATGATTCTACAAGGAAACTTTCACACATGGAACTTCATGTGTGAAATCAAGAAACAGGAAGAACGCTGGTACCTTTCTCTCGCCTCCTAGAAAATGCTTCAATCTATATTCAGGATAAACACACGCTGTAACTGAATAGATATTCTCCGAACGTCACTATATATGGCGTCGCTGGTCTACAAATTGTAAACAGGTAACGGGGCAAGGGGGATGCGTTTGGACTCGGATTTAAAGTTAAGACCAGTGTTTTGGTGTTTGAAAACTTTGTAAGGAACGTTGACACTAGACTGGTGACTTCCGGTTCCGGTAGCGTCCCCTGCAGCGCCGCCTGGCGGGATATAGGCGCCTACAGGAAGTACATTGTCTACTTCCGCCGGGAGCTATGACGGACGCCGCTGGTCGCTGATGGTTCCCGACGGACCTACAGCGCTAATCCCAGACACCCCTTCTCCCAAAGGTCTTACTTCCGGTCCGCCTCGCCACCAGGTGGCAGTGCATCTCCGCGCATGCGCACTAGCTCAATTTCCGGCTATTAACCGCTGGGAGCCGCCATAACTGCCAGCAACCATATAGCACCTCGGCCTCATATTGGGACCATAACAGGGTGCGGGGAACCCATTCCGCATGCGCAGTTGAGACAAAGAGTAGTAAGGAAAAAGCCCGGGAGGCTTTTTTGGGGATGGGAATTCTCGATGAACGCCGTTTTTGGTTCTGGACGATCGTTGCCGTTGGCGGTCCCAGGTAGGCATCGGTTCCGGTTCCGCCTACTTCTTCAGCACTAGGAGAGAGCCGACCTTTGACCCGTATGAGGCTTTAGTGTTGACCTCTGACCTGTAGTTGATGGCCGATTATGACCTTTCACCTGGTATATAGGGTAAATGATGGTAATGCCTGGGGCATGAGAGTTCGATGGGCAGGTATGAAAACTGTTACATCACTTTATGAACTCCATATGTGTATATAATTTATGTTTGTGTGGTGTGTGTGTATGTGCACGCGCGCACGTGCGTGTGTTGTACATGACATGAGACTATAATAGACTGACTACAGAACCTTCTGAGATAAGATAATATGTAATTGAAAGATCCTCTATATATCATGCATGCACCTAATAATAAGTTTCTTGTAAAAGCGTATCAGTGTACAACGATCAAGTCAGGGTATCAACCCAAATTCCATTTTACAAATTCCCTGTGTTGTCCCTGAGAATTCCCTGTCCCAATGCAATTTTTCCATGTGTCAATATTGAGCAAGTTGTTTAAATCTGAAAGGCCCTGCGTGCAGAAAAAATTTGGACAACCCAACAACAAAAAGTCAAATCCCTAATATCTTGAAAATGAGGAATTTCAGTTCCCTGTGTTTTCCCTGTCGGGGAATTACTTTTGCAATTTTCCCTGTTTTACCCTGAGTTGTTGTTACCCTGTCAAATACTCCCTTATTTTCTGCATGGATAAGGTAAAAGACAAAAAAACTGGTTTCCTTGGGTCGGCCTACATTCTGACTCACCTGAGTCACAAATCATGGATTATTGTTGACACCCACCTACTGCTCACCACCCAAACGCCCTTTGATGTGTATGAGTGTAGGTGGGTTTCTATATGCCGACTAAACCCTGGCGACTTCGGCTTGTTGACAACCAACAAGTGTTAACCCTTTCTATGCAAATGGCCACTCCTGCTCTGCCATAAAGGGTTATCAAAATGTCATAACTAAGATATGCAAGTCCAACTACGACGTCGTCATAGCATAAACAGAACAGTCAATGACGTCACAGAAACAGGCAAAACAGACCACACGTTGATACTTTGATTTTCCAAAGGGGGAGGCCGCCCTTTTATAATCATTTTCACCTGACCCTCCATGCCCATGAATTTTACATTAAAAATGTTAGTAGAAATTTGTAGAAATATAGGAGGTGTGCGTCCCCTGCGCTCCACTGCTGTAACGTTTTGCTCAGACTCATATTGGGGGCACCATCATCCCAATGTTCACGGCGAAACATCATGAATTTGCAATCGTTGCTTGCTTGTCGGCATGTGAAAACCCGCCCTTAGGCACAGGTGCATAGCGATGCATGTTTGGGTGCGGCAGGGGGATCAAGGTACACGGTCAATACTAGTGTATGTAGGTACACGAGGTACAGGTGGGTGCAGCAAGAGACTCTTTTCAACAGAATTCCAAAAACATGTATATATGAGTCACTTTTTCTTCTTCCTTTTTATTTATTTTCAAATCCGTTTCCAAACTGTTTTAGTACAGACGCAATGTTCGTCCAATCGGTGTATGGAATGGTTATAACAAAATTAATGTACAAATTGTGTAATGGAGTGATATAGGATATGATTAAATTGGGGGTTAGTTTATATCTTACAGAATCATATATTGGCTACGTACACGATAAAGACATGTATTCATATACATGTACCTAGTTTCAGAAATTTCAGAAAATAAATAACTGTTCATATTATCAAGTTGTAAGATAGTGAAGTATGTGAATGGATATTTCACAGGGATCCAGTTATTACATACAATTTAATTTGTTTGCCTCGTGTCTGACTTTATATTGTAATGTCAATATGGATGAACATCCAAGATGAAGCTTTGAAAATGAGCTATAGGCCTACATGTCGGGTCGGGGTTATCTGAGGTACATTGGGAGTTATCCTTACAAGTAGGAGAGATCCATAAAAAGGGACCAAGTCGGTGCAGACATACCCAGAGTACAGGTTAAAAGGGGTCAGATATTAGTCTTCTTCTGCGATGGTTCATGCAGGAACTATATCAGCTATTAATATTACATTGGTCCAATTCCAGAGCTATTGTTGACGAAATAAATATTTCTAAAAATTCGTTTATAACGTAGAAAACATAATGAAGCCATGCAATTATTTAGATTTAATAAAGGAAAAAAGAACACACATACACACTACAAAGGCTTACTGCTGCAAAGTTATGCCTCTACTCAATATTTGTGATGTTTGCTTCATGTATATTTAGACGTTAAAGCCCCAGTCAAAGATGTTCTATCGGTCCTCGCCGTTGAACTTGTAACACGATAAACCTTGAATAATATAGGTTATAGTTGTGATAAGTATGTCTTTATGAGATTATCACAAGCTGTCATGAGTTTAATAATTACGAGCATACATTCGCAGGTGCAAGCCCTTTTCATATAGGTTTACAACAACAACATTTAATGTCATAACAGCTTACACAGATTGTACATGATTTCTTGCAGATAGTCAGTATGGGACGTTGATATTCTATAGCTATCATTAATCCATATCCTATCGTCCTACACAGCTTAATGTACATTGCCGTTCCACCCTCCAGTGCGTTACCATTTCAACAACAGGTGTCCCTCCAAACCCTAGAAGTCATTATTTTCATTCGCACGCAAAGGGAACGTATTCTGGTTTTGAGTTAACTGCCCGAGGTAAGACGTTATAACACTTGATACCCGACTACCGCTTGGGGTCCTCAAAACATCCTTGTTTCTAGATAAAGCCCAGGGGCGGATCCAGAAATTCCTAGAGGGGGGGGCCCAAAAACATGAATGTACAGGGGGGTGGGCCCCCCATCAAACATGATTTAACAGGGGGAGGGGGGGGCCAAGGCCCGTCCGGCCCCCCCCCCTGGATCCGCGCCTGAAGCCTATAGGAAAGATAGAACTAATGCGTTACAGCACGAGAACTTGGCATGGGGTGACTATAACAGAGCGCTTAGATCCATCCTGCTCCCTTACACTGTTTTCCTGTCAGCCCCCATGAAGTTTCCGTATACATTTCATGCTTAACTTTTTTGCACTTGGAAAATATATTGGTCCACCCGGTTGCCATGGTAACATACGTCACCTGAGTGTTCCACCTTTAATTGGACGCTCGCAGGTAAACACGGTTACCATGGAAACACCCGCGGCCAAAGAGAGGCTCATTTACTGAAAACGAGGCTGGTGCCGTTGCTGCGGGACTGCTTCAATATTCAGACTGGGCGCCGCCATGGAATGGGACTAAGGCGCGCCTGATAGATGGGGGGAAACCAAACAAGACTGAAGAGACGCCATTGTCAGCGTCTGCTGGCAATTTACATTCGAAAAGGAGAGGAGAAAAACACACAAACTCATCTTTCAATTCCATATGAGTTACTCTAGGAATATGTATACAATGGATGTGCTGCACAAATGAACAGCTATATAACAATGCGGTTGGTGATGAGATAGATGGTTGGTTTTGGAATGTTCCTGTCTTCCGATGACTATCATACTTTGGTACCAATTATTTTTTATCCTAATAAAAGGGAAGCCTTTTTTTTCAAATAAGAGAAAACTCTGGGAAAAAAAGTATAAGGATAGTTATTTTGAATTATGACAATGCTTGGTTTCAGAGTACCAAAAATGTAGCAGGGATTAAGTAGGCCTATTGTATTGTTTGTTTTTTAAATAAAAGGCCTCTGCTCATTTGAAAAAAAAAAAATTCAAAATAAAATCTTAAAAATGCATATTTCTCGCTAAACCAGACCAACAGTACAGTAGTTCTTTTGATCTATGTTGGTACCCCCGGGTACCCATGAGGCAAGGGATTTTAGGCTTTAGGAAAGTTTATTAGCCTTAATCAGATTTAATATTCTGATGGTAGGTCAGAAAAAATGACACTATAGTGACAATTTTTTTTATTATTTTAAATCTTAAATCTGTGAAACATGGAAATATTTGAATTGTGTCCAGGCCTAAAATTAGATCAAAAGTGTCATTGATTTAATAGCACACACAGGTATTAATGATTAAAATATTTTGATGGTAGGTCCGAAAAAATGACACTATAGTGACAATTTTTACAAATAATTAAATCTTTGAATCATTGCATTTTGATCTGACAGCCTGACAGGGGTAAAATAATAATTTTTCTAAGGCCTAAGACTGCACGATCTGTAAAATATTATTGCAAACGTATCGAGGCCTAAAATAATCAAACCAAATCATACATAGGATCCTGAGATATATTGGAACTTAGATATTTAGATGAATTTCATTTTGATAGGCCTAATAACGTCTAAATAATTATTTTTTCAGATTGCCAGTGTCCGACCTGGCCCGCCTGCTTACCGTGTCAAGCCTCCACTCGGTAGACTCTATATTGTCCATTTTCGCTAGGTGTTCGTAGTGGTGAATAGATACGAAAATGGGTCAAGGAAGGACTACCGAGTGGGATGTCTTTGCATTCGATATGAACGCATGTTTTAGACCCCTTCATGCGTTAGTATGCGTCCACAGGTCCATATAGATTCCATTAATATATATTGAAAGCATCAGATAGCGCCGTAATCCAGGTAAACATGCGGAGAAGGAGAGAAGAATTCAAAAACATCGGCAAAACGCTTCACCCGGTAGACTGTAGTACTGTCCGTTTTCGCTAGGTATCGTAGTGGTGAATAGATATGTTTGTTTGTTTGTTGGATTAGTTTAACGTCCGGCCAACCCTTCAGGGTTCTTTTACCAGACTGCACAAGGTAAAGCCTTTCAGCTCGTTTTACGCCACAGGGGCGGTGACCGAATATTATATGAAATGAGGTGCCTATTTGTAGCAGTGGGATCCAATGCCCTCTTTATAGTGCTGCCACACTGAGATATCATGTCATAGGCCCACACAATACCCCACCCAGTCACATTATACTGACACCAGGCTGACCAGTCATGTTTCGTGGTTCTTACTTTATACCGAGTGCCAAGCAAGCAGTGACCACTACCATTGTTAAAGTCTTTGGTGTGACTCGGCCAGGGATAAATCCCAAGACCTCCCAGACTCAGAGCGGGCACTCTAACAAAGAGCTACTGAGTCTGGTCTCCCCATTTGTCGCCTCCTACGAACAGCAAGGGGCTGCTGGGGACCTATTCTTCCCAGGAGGCTCCCGAAGGAACCCCCACCCCGGATCCCCACGGGGGTGAATAGATATGAAAATGGGTCAGGGACGGACTAGAGAGTGGGAAGACACTAACACCTAACATCCCTTTGTCTTCGTAATAGACTCGTCCAGCTATATCTTTGTAGTGGACAGGTCCGGATTATTCCATTCCAGCAGGGGTGGAAGGTAGTACGGGGGACAAATGTGCCACCCCGGCCACATATGGTAGACAGATCTCTATATGTATAAATTCGGCGAGGCTGGTTCTAAGCATTAGAAGGACTCTTTGATCTGTCGGGCCCTCGCCTCATAACTAAGTAGCGACAGCTTATATTTATAAAATGAAGAATTGAAATGGAAGGCTGCAAGTGACAGTATCATCGATCAAAATGAAAATAATCATTCTAAATTCGTCCTACACCTCCTATGATTAACTTTTATCAATTTGTAAAATAAGAATATTGCATGAATTGCCAATGATCGAAATAAGCTATAGAATGATATGGTGCCTGAAAAACATCTTAACTATCAATATAGGTTTTCTCCAACTGCTCCAACCAAAACATCTTCGCAATCGTGACTGCATGTGTGCATGTGTGTGCATGCGTGAGTGTGTGTGTGTGTGTGTGTGTGTGTGTGTGTGTCTGTGTCTGTGTCTCTGTGTGCGTGCGCGCGTACGTGCGTGCATGCACCCCCTCTCATAATTGCCTTAAACTGTTCTTTCAATCTTGTCAGTAATAGAGATGTATAGCTGTGACTCTCTCTTTACCAATCTCAGCCACACTCCCTACGGCAAATCCCCAATTCTTACACTACCTCCCGATCTCCTCCATCCCGCGTAGGGCTAAATATAGCGCCCGTCCATCTTGGAGTAGCTCGTTTTTACTACGTGATAGGAAGGACCTATGCGGGGCCCTTCCTTAACGAGGGTATGGTAACCTAAACCCCACTGAATCCTTTATGGGAGAAGTAGGGGAAGTACAGTAAAATCTCCAATAAAAGCCGCCCCTTAAATAAGAGAAAATCTCATAAATGAGAGCTTATCTATATCAGCCTTTAATTTTGGGGGCGTGGCTTAAATAAGAGGTTTCCACACATTTGATAATAGTTATGACTTCTGAGGAAAAAAAAGTTTTGAAAAACAGCCAAATGAAAACTCAAAAGTTAGGGCGCGGCTGAAAATGATGCGGTTTGAATTAGAGTTTTCTACACAGTATAACACTATGACTTTTGAAGCAAAAAGAAAAGTCTAAAGCAAATAATGAAAAAAAACCTCAAAAGTGAGGGCGCGGCTTAAAATAGGGTTTGGTATAAATAAGGGGCTTTACGGTAGTAGGAGCAGTAGCCAACCCGAGGCGGTGCCCTCCCGGCGCCCCGACAGAAGAGACACCTGGTGGCGGGGACTCACATGAGCGGGCCTTAAATGAGTGCTCAGGTGTGACATGGGGGTAATAGCCTGGGGAGGGGGGAGCGGGGGATCTCTTAAGCTATAATTTTCATATGTGTACATACACATACATAATTACAAATATATTATATATCTATCTACCTGTGTGTGTGTGTGTGTGTGTGTGTGTGTGTGTGTGTGTGTGTGTGTGTGTGTGTGTGTGTGTGTAGGCCCTATGTAGATATTTTGATAGATAGGACTATACGTGCAAGAATATAGGCCCTATGAGAATATTATAAGAAAAGATAACCTAGAATAGGCCCTATTCCGTGATAATTTTGGAAAATGATTAATATAATTATGATACTGTTAGGCCTACATGTATGTATTATGAATAGGCCTAATGGTACAATGAATCACATTACCCAAAGGTATTTTATCATTTATCTCAGCTATTATGATAAATTTCAAAATAATTTCATTCTGGGAAACTGTGTACGTTTCCTACATATCCTATATGAACAGCCATCTAAACAGTCTTCCTAATTTCCATGCTAGAAATTCCAAATATGACCATGACTCAAAATATCAGAAACAATTAGGCTATCGAATCCAGGTGCGCTATGGTTTCTTAATCTCCATAATGGCATATTCATATAGTATTTATCTTTTGTGTTGTTCCGTCGGCCAAGGCTACATACACAAGCCACTGCGCGTCCCCACACCACAGCCTGGCCGACGCGGACGGAACGCCGCTACTCTGCAACACAGCACCCTCCAGTAAAGACCGATAATAACACCTTAAAGTAGGGCGCTCGTCAGGGAGTGCGCCGCTACCAGTCCTCCCGCTACCACCAACCATACACACACAAGCAGCACTCTGCTGCCGCTGCACTCCGCGACGAATTCATCCACCATCCCCCATTGAAACTGGTGTAGATAGTCGTCGCGGCAGAGTGGTCAGTTCTAATAATAGCCCCCCTCTCCCTGACTCAGACGGCGGCCCGTTCTCCCGGCGGTGAACAGTCGGAGCTAGCGCCGCTCCACCTCCGTGCGGCTTGTTGGTCTAGGGGTATGATTCTCGCTTCGGGTGCGAGAGGTCCCGGGTTCAATTCCCGGACAAGCCCATGTTTTTTTTCTCTGGGTTATTATAATTTTGTTTTTGTTTGTATTTCTAGATACAGAAAGTTCACAATTCTGTATTTAGGTTGTGCCAATTCGCACGGCTAATATACGTTTTTTTGCATTCCGTATTGACAGAAGCCTTTTAAACAAAAATATGATTATGTGATACCTCTTTAACCTCTTTAGATTTAGGCCTGTACTAGCTGTACAAGAAAAACAGTACCTGTACTAGCTGTACAAGAAAAAATTAACTGCAAATACCTGTTCATCCGCGTTCTCAATTTTCCCGTAGCAAGTAAGAGGAATGTTGTTGTTTTTTCCTTCAATTTGGTTCAGTTTCACATTAGAGACACATAAGATTATAAATGTCTATGATAAAAAAACACCAAATTGCAGAAACAACACTTAAAAAATCGATATTTTAAAAGTTCCCCTAGTTAAACATAAGCTCAGACTATTGAAAGCGGCCTACATTATGATATAGGCCTACTATAGGGGGGGAATATACTAGGCATAATACCCCAGGGTACTAGCCTATACGTTTTTTAAAGGTCTAGGCCTGAGGTCTAGGCCAATATTTAGGCCTATGCTTGACTTATCATTATCTATCCTTATCTGTCCATTTGTTAATTGTAGTAGTAGTAGGCCCTAGTAGATCTTTTATTGAAAAACTGAAAGTCACGGTAGACATAGGTGCCGTATGGCGTCCCCCCCTCCCCGCCCCCCGCCCCGCTCTTTCTATAGGGTAGACGGGAGTTTAGGCCTGCACATGCGTGGTCCTTTCCCGCCATAGCTGTCGGGGGTCAAGCGCCCCCTCCCAGCCAATGAGGAGAGTCCCTTTGTACCACGTGACACAATATGGCCGCGCCCAGTACGAAACTCCCGTGTGTCCTATAGCCTGATATCCCCCCTGCTGTGACTGAAAACATCTAGGCCTAATTAAACTCGTTTTAAAAACCTGTAACTGTCTTTGTAGGCATAGGATCCCATATCATAGGATCCCGCTTAATTGAAGTTGATAGCTTTTATTATATAAGTATTCGTTCCTCCAATAGCCTGCATAGGCCTAACTACTGCCCAATATGCCCTACTGTAGAATAGGCCTAGGCCCAAGTAGGCCTATTGCTTTATCATTTTACCTGTGAACGCATAACAGCCATAACAGCCTAAACTGGCCTAAACTGTCAGTATGCGCATACTGTAGTACAGCGTTTCCTGCTTCTCGGGTCTGGAGCATCACGGTGTGCAGTGTGCCATATGCGGACCTACTAACCTGGTTTACCAGCGGCGTCTGTTCTATTTATAGAACTAGGCCTTAACATAAGCCTGTACGCCTATCGGTGTATGGTTAGTCAATTCTTTGTAAAGGAATTTCTGAGCGACCACAGCGGCTTGTTGGTCTAGGGGTATGATTCTCGCTTAGGGTGCGAGAGGTCCCGGGTTCAAATCCCGGACAAGCCCAGCACAGTTTTTCTTTTAATTTCCTAGGCATCATGTAACAGACCAATGTAAGTCTTATCAAATGGCTCATGTGGGCACACTTAAACTTACAGCATAGTTTGCCTACGTGAAAGTCCCTGAAAAACAGACTAACCTGGTGGCTCAGAATCCTCTAGTCTAAGGTTGACCAATGTTCAAATCAATCATAGCATTTGTGAAATGGCAATTATTCAGCCCCATGGCCATGCAAGTCTTTTGAGTAGATTTCAGTTTATAACAGATGCTTGACTGGGCTTATTGGTGAGGGCCCCTTAGGGCCTAAACTCTATGATCATACTAGGTTGAGGGATATTAAAAGATAAAAATGTGAGAACAAATTAAAAAGCCATAAGCCTATGGTGAACAAAAAATGTTTTGTTCATCTTTCCTTTACAATTGCCCCTTACACACTTTCACCATAAAGAAGAAAACATGGGGACTATTTTTAGTAGTTAGTAAGATAGCTCATAGGCCTAATTGGATTTTCAATTTGGCATCAAACATGTGTAGCCTATATCAATGACTCAAGTATCTTTAAAGGCTAAGAGGGGAAGGCCCAATTTCGTTCAAAGACTATGCAACATCTATTGGAGTACCTAATAATTATGTCAATACTCACCCTGATTACAGTAAGCACCAAGAGTCGAATATGTGAAAGTGAATTACATACCTGCAAAGGAAAGAAAACAACAGTAAGTATTTTGTCACTTTTAATTCAAAATACATAGGCCTAACTGACTCAATACTTGACATTTTGTTTATCAGTGTCTATGGAATTGATATAAGAGATTTCAGACTATTATGTCTTTTTTTATATAGGGGGCCTACAATTATGGCACGTTGCTGCATATTGATTAATGTATCTTTACGCTAATGAATAACACAACAGATTGGCAGTTTTGGCATAATTCACATCTCTAGCAGTCAATGCAATGTAGACCAACTCATCGTTTCATCAAAGACATTAATTCCGGCCCCTAATCGGGCCCCTAATACCACATATATGAGAGAATAATGTGTCTTTCATCTCTCAAGGCCTACCCAGCAGGGGACCTTTCAGTAGGGGTCTTGACTCTTACATTTGACAGAGTGACACAGCCTTTTCTTAAATTTGAAACGCAATATGAACGCTCTAAAGGGACAATGACAGGTGACATGGTAATTTCTTAAATTCTATAGTTGGGCAGGGACATTTTGAAAATTCAATATGGGGCATCAACATTTTAGGGACAACAGGCCACATAGCCTTAGGGGCCTTTCATGATTAAGTCATACATATCAAGGGGGTTGGTTATTGGTTATTGGGGTCATGGTCATATCACGGTGAGAACAAGGTCTTGACAATTCTGTCTGTTTGATGATCGCATCTATGAAATGATCGTATCTATGAGAAGGTAGAGACTGTACCCCTACACTTTTACTGAGGCAGGTGTTCTTTAATGTGCAGGGTTCCATAGGCAGGGCCCTACACACAACAGCCGGTGGCCTCATAGGAGCCTTTGATAACTTTGGTATCAAGGGGGGAGGGGGGATCTGAAATTATTGAAAATGTGTGTACATACTAAATGGAGGCCCCTTATCTTAAATTCAACAACAAAAAAGGGACCCCCCCCCCCATCTAGAGCCCCCTCAGTGGGATGTACTCCCAAACTAATCCTCCAACTACACCACCAAGTAATTAGGGGCTCTGCCATGACGACAAGTGCATCAAAGACGAGTCTCCCTGGGCGTCTGGAACTCCTGCCAACAAACAACTGGACGATAATACAGTAAATGTAGCTGGTGCAAGTGGGCGATAATACAGCAGGTGAGGCGGGTGCTAAGGATGGGAACCGTTGAGCACTCGCCAGGTGCAAATCAATGCCTACCTCTACCAATACTGGAGGTAGTGGCAGGAAATAGACCCTCCAAAGGCATACAACAGGTAGGCCTATATATATATAGGGCCTACAGATTAAATGTACATTCCCTTAATCTAAAAAGAACTATGTCATGACAATTCAAACCGGCAAAGAATCAGGGCTGTGTATGAAGCACCACTTTGAATACAACATCCCCCTTGTGTTTCACCTAAAAATTGTAGGCTTAATAATTATTGTATCCTCATAACAATCCCTTTTGCTAGAATTCCTATACATTTTTCCCTTTTTCGGATTTCATAGACATGACATTGCTCATTCAAATGACCCCTTTCTCCACTGAATTTAGACCAATAATGTGTACCACTTAGTATATGGAATAGTAGTACTGGGGTCAGTCCATACTGTGATGGGTAAACAAGCTATCGTGTGTGCCTCAATCTTCCAAACAGACCATACACAATCCATATTCCCCACATCTTCTCTCCATTAGCCGTTGTCCAGAGGACGTCAGGCTTCCCACTATCACCAATCCCCCCACACCCACTATTCTTCTTCCGCTATCTACCCACAACCCCTGCCACCTGATAAGGAGCCTGTATCACACCCATAGTACCCTATCCTCCCGTAAGGAGCGCCACCAATGGGGCATGCTATGAGAGGCCTGTCTGATGATGTGTGGACACGTGACGCATCAGATATGGCTGCTACTTAGGGGTATGTAGATAAAAGTGGGCGATAATGGATGTTTGACAATCATGACTGACCTTCAAACCCCATTATCTGACCCTTCAGTCCCGCAGCCCGCACCATGACCGTCTGTCAGGCTTATGGGCTCTTGGTAATGGGCTTTGGTAGTGTGGAACCAAACTAAATGAGTAGAGTGGGTGATTCTTGTACCTACACTTTTACAGAGATTGTTAACGTTGGATGTGCGATATGTCAGATATGGCTGCTACTTAGGGGTATGTAGATAACGTTGGGACATAATAGTGCTTGACAGTCAGGATGATTGACCTTGAGATACTATTATCTGACCCCTCAAAACCCATATTTCCACTACCATCTTTCAGTCTTATAGGCTTTTGGTGATGGTGACAGGCAGGGTGGGACCAAATCTGCATGGGGGATGGAGTAATTCTTGTACTTCTACATTCATTGATACCACAATCATTTGGCAAATCCATGATGGTCAGTGATGTAAAGATCTGCCTGGAGAGTAGTATAAGAAAGACAATATTTTACTGTTAGTAAGTCCTTATAACCTCATTTAGCCTCAAGCTCTTTTAGTAGGGCAAAGAATTCCTGATGCAGCAATGATATTGTCAGTTTATTTTCTGAACAGGCATAACACATTTCCGGCGAGATCTTTGTTTTCCTAACATCGGCTTACCTAACCCTAGAAACCGAAGGATGGGACTGCTTCTTTAACATATTCCCTATAATCCAGAAATAATTGGACCTTATAAAACAGGTCTACAAAAGAGAGGACCAATATGTATTATTTAAAACTTATTCATCATAAAAATACATGCCATGCACTACAGAATAGGTTAACAATCTATTCACAACAATGTGAAAAGGTTCATGGACATATTGTTCACCTCAAGCAATTGTAAGGTCCAGTAAGTCCATCCAAAGTATATAGGGTTAAAAACATCCGCTTGGAGAGCCACCTCAAGTGGTAGGTGGCCAGTGCCGCGAGGCTGATGTCAGCAGCAGATGAGACCGACAACGATTCTGATTGGTCAATAAGACGCCCCGAGGCTGGTGCTGCTGGTATCTGGTGGTCATGAGGACTACATAGGGGACAGATCAGACACCAGCGAAGGGGTGTAAAGTAGCCCATACATTGCATGTTTCCTCCCAACTCACTAGGTGTCGCTCAGGTCGGGCTGGGGGCTCATCACCTTGTTTATCGGTAAAGGGGGTATTCCACTACACGACTTGGGCTGCAATATGATGATGTCGCAAGGAAATTGCACATATTACAGATAAAATTTCAATGTTACATGTATGTCGCATGCTCCAAATTGCCATTTTTTAAAACCAATATATCACTGTTGTATGCAAATTTGTCTATAATTTGTCATATCGTGCTGATATCGCAGCCCATGTCGTGTAGTGGAATACCCCCTTCAGGGGAAGGAGTAGGGGTGGGGGTGGTGATGGGGAGGGTGTTCATCACTGTACATAGCATGTTTATAGACCTCTGTTATAGGAACCATAGCCCGATGCTGATGGGAGGTCGTGGGTGGGAGCTTATGAGGGGCCTAGTCGTAAATAGGCGCTGCCTGGTCTAGGTTCTTTATAGACACCATGTCGTATAAATGTACTATTATTGGAATGTGGTATGTTTTGGGTGGGTGCATCAAACACTACAAAATTGGTTACCTGTATTGCACCTTTTTTTTCAGTTTAATCTTTATCAAAGTCAACAGGTAAACAACTAGTATTGCTTGGTTAAAATAATTACAAGGAATAAATCATCATAATATCTTTAAGTATTTTATTTAAACTGGGAGTTACAATTTATCCAGGTACATGTACATATATATCCATTCAACCTTTTATCCTTAATTCCTTATTTGTATTCCTCTCACCTTAATGTATTTAAATGAAAGATCCAGAGAAAAGACAGGCCGTATAAAAAGACTCCGTCTCCCTTTTATATTCCCTGCCTCCCTCCCTCCCTCTCCCGCCACGCCCTCTAATGGCCTTCTCTGAAACTACACAGCTCGTTAATACAGCCTGTTTTTTTCGCTGGTTCCCACAGTACCTGATATACTCCTTAATGAGCCTCCCACCGCCCGCCGGGAACAATCAGAGCCCCGCCGGAAGTGAAGGGGCCCCGGTGTGAGCATATCAAAGTGTGGGTTCCTACAGCTCGGGGCCCTGAACATGCATTAACATGTGATATCACGTGATAAAATGGTTACGGCTATTTATAGAATCTGTGTCAGGGCACGGAGCAGCTCAGGTAGTTGGGGAAACGTCATTAGGGACTCGGGGAGTCTAAATGTGGGCCCACATGGACCTGGCAAAAACACCATAGGGGTCCAACGGCGAGAGATTGCTGCTAAAATGAACCCAATTCACGCTCTCCATGCATGGCATCTGTTAAATCCATTAATCCTGGTAAGTAGAAATAAAAACATGAAATCAAATATACTCTATTTCTAACATACCGTGCTCCATAAAAAAAAATCGATTCCCCTAGCATTTTAAATTTCTAACTCTATAATATCTAATATAATGCTCTATAGAAAAAATGCAATTCCCCTAGCACTTTCCAACTCTAAAATCTAATGCCCTTTAAAGAAAACATCAATTCACCTAGCATGTTTTAACTCTATATCTAATACCATGTAAAAAAAAAAAAAAAAAAAAAAAAAAAAGATAATGTGTGTAACACGTAGCCCTTGGGTCTCTTGTTTTTCTTTCTTTCTTTCTTTCTTTCTTTTTTTTTTTTTTTTAGATAGAAGCATTATTTTTGTAGCATTTTTGTAGCATGGCTTGTGCTTTCATGGTCAAATAACAACCCTACATGAACACATATTTCCCGCTGTCGCCGAGGGCTAAGTAATGAATGTGGCACTTCCCTGGGGTTTCCTGCTCCTCATTTTTGGGGATTTCAGAAAAGTTGATCACTCCCTAAACTGCTTAAACTGCCGGGAAGGGGAGGGACACCCAAACTTTGGGCTTAGGTACACCACTTTGGGACATTTAAGAGACTATTCCTTATTACTCTGATGTCAAAAAAAGCTTCAATCTTTATTTATCTTTATCTTTATACTACTGTAATATTGCAAAAGGTACAGACACATGAGTGGTTATATTTATTACTGCCTAGCCCAATAAAGTTCTAATGAACATCGTGTAGGCCATCACATCATTTACCAGTCTGTCATATAAAAGCTCCTTTTATGGGCTTGGCGCTGTGGGTTTAATATCACAACATGTTTTATGATCTCCCTGTCAAGTATATCAAGGAGAGCTCTAACCCTTCATGTGCAATATTAGACTGCATGGGCTATAGTATATAGTTTCATGGCTCGATTGGTTCATTGGACTATTATCAAATGAATATCAAGTCGGCAGAATTTCAAGTTGACATGAGTGCGACGATATAGCCAACAAGTTGCACACATGAGCTATATCAATTGCAATTGCATTGCACATATGTAAACCATGTCGTTGAAGCATTACTATGTAGCACAGGGAGCTCGAGACAAACTGGCGCCAACTGAAGAAATGAAGTACAATATTGCCGGGTAATTTCGCAGCATCTGAGTCATATATGATTGTGTATATATCATGCATGTCTTAGTTTGCCTCACATTAAACAGTACACCAGCACTGAATCATTGCACAACTGACCGTTATATTGCAGGCAATTTGTGTAAGACGATAAATAGTCTTCTTTACCGTTTGTATGATACTCATAAGTCACATGACCTTACGTGAGGTCACGTGGGCACTTTGTCCTGGATATTGGACACGTGGGGGGTGGGGTGGTATAAAACCGTCAACGGGAAGGCCCCCACGTGGTCAGACCACGTGATGTGGTACATGGTCACATGACCTCAACTCCAGGGTCTTCGCAATAACCGGAAGTCCCTTAATCCAAGACCAGACTCACTCAGAAAATGGATGGCGCGCCCTCTAGCGGATAACCAACTCCTTGTCCCCAGAATTAATGGAGAAAGAACGGAATCTTGAGGATTATTGGAGGAGTAGAACAAAAATACCGCTCGTCCTGCGGTCTCTGCCTACGTCCCCCTGATTATTGGTGGACTTTGGAGTTTGATCCGACTGACAGCCGTGATGGATTATGGGTAAGGACGATGGGATTGGCGGCCATAGCGGCCCGGAGGTATTTAGATGGAGATGGTTATTTCTGAGGCAGAGGACCTGTGGCAATCTCTGTGTGATTATGAAGGTAAATGAGTGGAGAGATTGAAACTGACCTCATCTGTAACAATTCGTCTGGGAGAGGGATAATCAACATCTCTATGTATAGTCTGAGTAGAGACCCCCCTCCCCCGCCCCGACGTGCGTCCTCAAAGCCTCGACCCTTCCCCTAGCGGACAGTCGAGTAATTAAAAGGGCTTCTCAGAAACCGGAATGTCCCTGCATGGCCAGTGTAGTTCCCAGCGTGACCACCTTAGAATAGGGGCGCCACTTGCAGTAGTGTAGAATGAATGTACTATTGGCTCTGTATGACATTAATCAGGGTCTTATAAGGAGCATTTACCTATCCTTTTACCCGTGTGAAATCACCAACCTTTCTGACCTATACTTTATATCAACGGATATAAGATGCAATGTCCCAGTTCATTAGCCTTTGACTTTCTGACCTAAATACCATTTTAATGTTCATCAGATGTTATGTTTCTGCATTGTCTGCTACTTCATGCAGACATGTTTCACTGCTACAAACATACATATACCTTACCACGATGGCCTTCCATTAAGTACGTACGCACATTTTAAGAAGTTGTAGACCCCCCACCGCATCCTCCCTTGAGCTAAAGTACGCAGAATTTCAGAGCCAGCGACCCCCCCCCCCCCCCCACCCCACCCCCTCAACTCCCTCTCGGTGCGTACATGTATACTTAATGGAAGGCCCCTGTGGTTGATTTAGTTTGCTACAGCAATATCCTGAAATAACACGGTTTATTCATCGGTAGGCCAATTCCCACATTCATTTCAGCAGGTGTGTAAAGGTGGCGTATAGAATCAGAGTGTGTACCCAGGATACAACACAATAACATGTCGCGTCCACAGCCAATGTTTAAACACAGGTGTTTGTATTACGTATGGAGACTGACAAATCCCGCCCCCGCAACGTCACCTCCACTCTCCAACCGTACATCTTGGACTTGTTAAGGTAATTAGTTCCTGAGAATCACGCTAGGGTGGGTCTGCCCTTGTTTTGTCTTGTTAACGTTGATTTGACTTTGGTTGGACACACCACAAAACCAACCAGGACCTCGTGGCCATGTCTAACGATTACTATATCGGGCATTTCAGGATATGTTAGAAATCAGGTACACTGTGAAAAGTGTTGTATATTGTTGCCATGTTGTTTACTATAATTTTACAGAATGACTGTACGCTTAAGTATATGTGTATATATATATATTTTTTTTTTTTTTTTTAAATTGTTTTTATTTCGGGTATTGGGGATTCATCATAGACGATATATATATATATATATATATATATATATATATATATATATATATATATATTGAATTTACAGTAAATTGGTAACCCGAATTACCAAATATTTGCTAATATACTGTTAAAATACATTTAATTCTAAAAGTGTTTTGTGAAGGTTATACTTGAAGATCTGACATCTTATCTGACAAAGAAATACGGAAATACGGTTCTACTGATATATTATATGGATATTTTCTGATAGCAAAAGTTAATACGTGTACTGATAAGAAGAGTATGGTTTCTGAAAGGTTTGAGGGAGGTTGTACATATTTCCAACATGGCATTGATATCCTATACCACAAGGGCAGCTGCACAATTACTGTTTGTATTGTCAGAAAAGGATTCATCTTCTATGGTATCATGTTTCCAAAACCAATTTGTGGGATGTACAATAGCAGTTAGAAGGATTCTCCCAACACAGGCTTTTTATTGATGTTTTTAATCATCAAACAATAGCTCTTCAAACATAGGAGCTGTGTAGTGTTTCATATCATTGTAATAGCGAGAAGGGGGAGATATAGGACGGAAGTATTATCATAGGTATACTGATTGCTTTATATATTCTTCTTTTATTGTACTGTACAGAATTGTGATGAATTTTCCTTGTTTCCAATGGATAACTGATAACTGATTGCCTGGATTTGATAGAAAAGCAAATTCAGAATTTTGCAATATAATTATTTTCAGCTACTTTTCTTAATGTCACGCCTATTCCTTGCCCAAATTTAATTTCCAGATTCTAAATGAAAACTCTCTCTACCATAGATTGTTTATCAACATGAAATTTTATTTGAGAACCATCTCTATCATCACCTGTCTGCCAATGTTTAATTCACGAACCCTCACTGTCATAAACTTTCTTATAATGATAATTTGTGAACTCTCTCTACCATATAAACTGTCTGCCATAAACTGTCTATTACCATTAATTTATGAATTCTCTCTACAATAAATTGTCTGTCAATGTTCACTCAAGAACCTGTCTACACTACCCTGTCCGTCACATTAACTCACCAACCCTATCTACTATAACCTGTTTTTTCAATGTTAACTAAGGCCTCTAACCCCTCACTCTCCATTGTCCTTTCACTTACCTTTGACCCTGACCTTTGACCTTGACTTGACCTTACCACGGCAGGTGTCAAGGTCACTATTGACCTTGACCCACAGGGTCAGAGAATGACCTTGCTGAAGGTGAGAGCAAAGCGAATTGCCCAGTGGAGGTGGTTTGTATGAAGTGGTTAGGATGTAAACGGAGAATTAGGTTTGTAAGGAGGCACACTTAATTTGTACGACGGGGAGGTCACATGTCCTAGGTTTAAGATGCAAGGTCCAGAAACAAAATAACCTCACCAGAACAATATTGTCTTTTATCTTCCCTTTCTAAAAAGGTACAGCTCTTTCAATTTCCACGCAGATTCTAGGTCAACAGTGAAGAGATAGGAAAAGGCAATGCTGTAGATTGTCAGTTCTGGTTCCGGATAACCAGAACATTGTGCTGTTCAAGGGTTTTTGTCTGGCTACATCGAGGTGCGCCGTTTGCGAGTGCCGAGGGCACTTGTTTATATATACTAAAAACAGACACATACATAAATGTTGAGTACACACATTAAAGTTATGGGTGCAATATCGATAAAGTATATGAATATAAGGCGTCCAAGTATGTCCTCAATATGATCTAGAAAACTTTGCTTTTTGTTATTAAATTCATACCCCAAAAGTTACTTTAATTGAGAGAGTTAATCAAAACAATGCCTTTTTATTTCATGTCATCGAAGACAAAAAAAAGCCTTAGAGCATGATGTTGAATCAAACAAATCAAGCATAAAACAGAAGGCAGGCCCCACAATGAAACCCTCACAAAAGATTGATATTGACTTGCACAGGCTTTTATGACGTCAGCGTGACGTCAGTGTGACGTCAGCACGTAGTTCAGAACGAGGCCGTGCCCAGTCTGGCGTGTCCCAAGTTTAATGGCGGCGTGTCACGTGACTGAATGGGGCAACTCCCACCTGCCAGACTGCCACAGTCTGGTATTGTACTTTGTAATCTCACTTTTATTAATATTTGCTTTTTCCTTTTTGTAGATTTTTACCTGTTTTGTTTGACCCTTTCATATTTTACAAAGCAGGCATTGAGGATATTGTGCCCCCTCTATACCGCATTCGGGAGAGGCCCAGTGGGCACCACCATGTTGAACAAGGGATGGTCCTGATTGGCTGAAAAGTTGCGCTTGACCACCCACAGGAAGTGGCGCCAAAGGAATATGCATGCGCGAACCTAGACTCCCAAATGCGGTATATAAAACATACATGAACCTACACAACATCTTTCAATTTCTGTTCTATTTTCTCATCTGCGGCATAAGCCAATTTAAGCATACATGATAAAAATGAAGGAAAATCACACTCAATATTATTCCTATTGCAATACATGCAATACTGTTGCTTAAATTGCCTTCTATTCTTATCGCTGGATTGCTTTGTAGTCCTGAAATACATTAAAAGATAGCGTCATGCTGGTGAACGAAAATAGATCTAAACAGGTTTTGATAAGACTTGGGTCGGCCAGCTGAAGTGACTGACGTGACCAACAAGTTCCCATGGAGAATCAGGGGGCAATCCCATTATATAGAGTCTATTTATAGCTCTGTCAGGTCCGCTTGGATGGGAGTACAGCTGTCAGGTTCACACAGATTGTAGAGGTATATTGGTTGAGGATATGTTGTGAATTGCCTACCCTAAAAATAGCACTCGTGTTTCCTTTCACAGTAATAGCTGTTTTTTTTAATAGCAGGTTTAATTAACAAGTCCAAAAGCAGTTAGGGATCAGTATTGCTTTCTGAGAGTATCAAAAGATACAAAATGAGGCGAGGAATCTTATGCCTTTGTTTAGGGTAAGTGTAAACTGATAGAATAGGCCTAGATATGTCTTAGATTTTGAATCAGATATTTTGATGGTAGGTCTGGAAAAAATATTTATTGTGGTAGGTCTGAACTGACACTATAGTGACAATCTTAAAAAATATTTACTTTTAAGCCTATAGGTTAGAAATTGACTCAGGCCTAAGGCTTAGGAGGTCTGTACATCTTATACAAATCAGATTTAATATTTTGATGGTAGGTCTGAAAAAATGACACTATAGTGACAATTTCACAAATAATTTAATCTTTGAATCATTTAAATCTTAAATCTGTGTCCGACGCTGACAGCACCAGAGAACTTATTGACAGTGTGACGCCTATGCTTTAGAGCCTGAGTCCAGACATTTTTTCATACCATCTGTAAAATATTCTTGCAAGCTTTTCCAGGCCTAAAATGCTAAAACTATATGATATATAGGACCCTGAAATATATGGGAAGATAGATATATACATGGATTTCATTTTGGTAGGGGTAATAAGGCCTAAAATAATTATTTTTCAGATTGCCAGTGTCCGACCAAACGCCTGAGTGGCTTTGACATCCAGCCTCCAGGCCTAAAAATCTACCATCTGTAAAATATTCTTGCAAACGTATCCAGGCCTAAAATAATCAGACCATTTGATATTTAGGACCCTCACATATATGAGAACATAGATATATACATGAATTTCATTTTGATAGGCCTAATAAGGTCTAAATAATTATTGTTCAGATTGCCAGTGTCGAATGCCCGAGAGGCTGAGTCCAGCAGCTTGTCTAGGCCTATCATTTGAACTGCTGGAAAAGATATATGTACCTACCTGTATAACCTGTCATCCTGGTTTCCTGAGTTCAAAGTATCGATGCAGGCGTGATGGGGAGAGAACCCGGCGAAGGGTTGACGGCGCCATGTTAGGTCTGACAGTGCCTCCTCGTGTCCGATCGATCCAATCTTTTCCCTTCGATACGAACACATGGTTCCCGCTTGAGTTTTCAATGCGTTGTATGCGTTTAAGGGGGTCCAGACTCCAAAATATATATATTGAAAGCATCAGATACCGCCGTAATCCGGGTAAACAGGCGGAGAAGGCGCAGACCCCGGTAACAACCAACCGTCCCCGGCGCCAGCGCGGGGCAGTCTGAGCCTTGTCACCGGGGGAGACGAAGGATTGCAAGAAAACAGCGTGATGCATTTATCGCGAAAATTATCGCGTTATTTCGCAATCTATGAATTTCTGGACAATGAGATGCCTATCTATGGGTTGAAATCTATCTGTTGGTATCAATAACTAAAGTTAGATCGACCGTTTTCATGGTGAAATAGGCCTGCAAATTTGATGAACTTGAATTGAAAATCTTCCGGTAGACTGTATTACTAACCGTTTTCGGAAGGTGCTCACAGTGAATACATATGCCGGAAATGGGTCAAAGACGGACTACAGAGTGGCGATGTTGACTCTGGGCGTTTAAGTCTAATTTGTCCGATCCAGGACAAATTTCATGCGTCCTCCTTGTTCTATATATCAGAATAATATCTCATGTAAGGCCAAATAATCCCAAATAATCATTATTTTAGCTCAGGACGAGTTTAAAGACTTTACCACCTCATCCCTTTGTCTTAGTAATAGACTCGTCCTGGTATATCTTTATATTAGACAGGTTTGGAAGATTCCATTATAGTAGGGATGTACAATCTCTGCCTGAGGCCGCTGGCAGTCGCTGCGACAAAGCGTAGAATGCCTCATTAACATATCGTAGACCGGGTCTAAATAGGGTTAGATGAATGAGCCGAGGGCGGCCTAAAGCCTTGGCGAGCATGAAAGCCTAAAACATTTCAAAATGCCCTCGCCTCATAATAAACTAATTGTTACCCCAAGAAAAGCATGCGCCATTTCACTGTTATTAAAAAATATTTTACTATTCTTATATTTTGAGATGATTACATGGTTACTGAAATTAATCATAGGCCTATGTATTGGCTTAAAACATGATTATTAACATCTAGAAAAGGTCTTTACCTATGACGCTTTGATCTGTATTGTCGCCCCTGGGATTTTAGTGATATATTGTATTATAAAGATGTATATTATGGCGACTCAAACTGGGAAGCACTTGTTAAACCAATCTAAAATAATCTTAATTGTCTGCATGAAGTATAATAAGACATTGCCTTTGAAGTAGAAGGAATGTAGTAATGAAATAGTCTGCTTGATGAGACATACTAACAAGTACTAAACTACTTATCAAAAAATACACTGCTCACTCAGGCATGTATGAGAGGCACACTTATTAAGTAAAGTGAACCAGCCAATGTCTGTATTCCGTTAGATCTCATTAGGAGTCATTGTGATTTGCATGACAAGGGATACGGATTATGGCAAACACACGTCATTAATCTGCTAATGTAGGACAACAAAAGGAAAAATAAAAATGTTTACTTTCCATCCAGTAGCACGCCATGTTACCCTGGCAACCATTTTGAGCTAGGCAACGGTAATGGAATTCTAAATAATGGATTTAAGAAGAACAACAATCAAACTGTTTACTCATGCCATTTGGTTTTATAATACGTGCGTGTAAAATCATTTCTATCTTTAACATTGCATTATTCATTGTTGTTATTAACACAAATATCATCTTTTCCGGTTTATAATAATTATCAATCAGTCAGGGCCCAAAATACGTTACTTTTCTTGACTTTTCGCCTGAATGATCGATTTCATTTTTATCCACGCTTATGTATTTATGTATCGGCTCTTGCCAGTGCTGAGAGAACGTTTGAGTGAAACAAGGTAGAGACTCCATGTATAAGTCCATAATGGGAGTTTTATATCCAGAGAGGGAATCCATTGGAAACATAATAGCCGATTTAACATCTACCCAAGGTCTTTTGAAAAACATTCAATGTCAAAATTAGATTTTTAAGAATCCCCCTCCATTAATTTTGATCACACACATATACCACCCCTCCGACCCTCGGCCACCTGCCTCATTACCGACCAGCCGTCAATACGCCTTTCTTTACTCATGGTCCCACTTTCAACCTGGCCCCATAGGCCACCCTCATAAGTACTGCGGGCCCCTCCCGAGTATAATAAAGCAGGGCGGGGGCCTCTGAAAGCCCTGTCAGATAAGGTAAGATTTAAGCGGGCTCTCAGTCCTTCTACAGACCCGGAGATGTATGGAGCAGGGACATGCCCCGTGGGGCCCAAGGTATTAGATACCAGGGGTAAAAAACACGTATAAAAAGTGAGTTTTAATCAGAAACGTTTCTAAGGCCGCCCTGGCTCGGTGGTCAGCCCACTTCCGGGATGCCCGCCGCTAGAGGGCGTCTGGGGGCGCTGAGGGATGGGTCTGACAAGGTGAAAGGTGGAGGTTCTTACAGGGGTTGTCTGAAGCCCCATATCCACTAGCCGATTTTGAACCGACTAATATCAGTACTAAAATCAGCCAGTTCTACTATATGTAGAATAATAGTAGGCCTAGAATAATAACGGGTCTGACCAAGTGAAAGGCTAATGTTCTCAGTGGGTCCAGTTTGTCTGAAGCCTCGTACACATTAGGCGATTTTGACCAAGTCGGCCGATTGATTGGGGCTAAAATCAGCCAATTCTACTAGAATAATAGTAAGAATAATAATGGGTCTGACAAGGTGAAAGGTGGAGGTTCTCAGGGGGTCCTGTTTGTCTTGAGGCGCGTTTCTTGGGGGCGACTAAACCCGGGCACTAGTCCAATGAACCCTTTCCAGATAACCTGGTGACCAGTTCCTGTGACCAGTGCTTGTTTCTACAATTCAGGGTAAGACAATTCAGTTGGTCCCTATTCGCACATGCAGGTAGTGGCGCCAAAGGTGTGCGCATGCACGGACCTGGACTCCCGAATGTGGTATAACTGGTTTGTCTGAGGCCCTTACCAACTTGGCGGTTTTAACCAAGAGGGCCAACATAATAATCTGGTGCATTGCTGGATAGCGGCGCATACCTGGCGCATTCCAAACGTGCAAACGAACTGACCAAACCTAGAAGATCTGTAAAACAGCAGGAACCCTGAATGCTCAACAGAGGGGTACAAACCTTTATGTATTTTTAGTAGCATCACAAGATTTCCCATAGCCCCACTCCTCGATATGCCCCCAATCCTCCATCCTATACCTCCTTCACCTAACCTCCCTCAGCCCTTGGCGGGGAGGACATAAACTAGCCACGTTGGGCCGTACCCCCGAGACGACAGCGCCACCCTCGGCCAAAGGAGGCGACCGGAAACACCCGGGGCCACTTCCGGCCGCGCAGACCCCCGGGAAATCTGCGAGTGGTGAGCAGGCGGAAAAAGGCGATGGGGAGGGGCGAGGAGGGGCGAGGTGGGTGAGGGAGGGGGTTAAGATCCAGGGGGTGAGGGGCGAGTTTGCAGGGTAGATGAGGAGGTTGGTAGGTAGGATTCAGTCCTATGTCATACCGATTCATTCCCGAGTATTACCCAAGTGAATGCTGCCTATGTGGTTGTTCTTGAGACATGATACTGGGTGTGGGGCTCAAAACTGCTTATTTCAGTGGTCAGTTATTTGATACCCTCAGGCCATACTAAAAAAAATTCGGTTTCCGGTGGACCGCCCGACTGGGTGTAATACCCTCGACTGAGAGACTTTTTTTCAATTTTTCCTGAAAAAATTTTTTTTTCAATTTTTTTTAGTAGTTTCCCTACCAAAAAAATTAAATTCTAAAAAAAAAAAAAAAACGCCCGACTAGCCCTTACAAAGGCCAGTCGTTCCACCAGGCTAAATTTTTTTTAGCCTGGCCTCGACATCTAGTGTCTGCTTGGAAGACCTATTCATAAACATGACTAAAACTTAGGGCTTAGAGCCCCAGGACCTAGGGGCTGACCATGGTCTGCCCATAATGTAAACATCACGTGATGAGCTAAAGATAAGCGGTAAGACAAAGGACTGGGTTGGAACAGTGAAGTGGTGTCATGGACCTAAGAGTGGCATTAGTCGCACATCTTTATCCAACCATTCTCTAAATGATGACAAAGACCTTTTGTTCCCTAATACATTGCTTTTGTGTTATTTTTTTCTTGATGACCAAACCCATTCCCCACAGGACGAGCGATAATTGCGACAATTCTTAGTTTCAATTTTTATCTGGAGCTAGTATTCTCATGAGGAAAATCGATTGTTTGTGGGAAACAATGAACAAAAAATAATCCTTTATGCTGGGGGCCGTCCGTTATGAAATACTACTTCTAAAACTTTTTGCAAGTACCAGTCTAGACACTGAACTTACTTCAAGTCATACCAAGAACCAGCGAAATAGGCTGCTTCCAGCATGTCCACCTGGTTTGTGTTATAAATAGGCAGGAGAAAAAAAAGTTAAGTGTAGACAGCTTATATATCAACAGCAATGTCATACAATTATCTTTGGAACATATTATAGGATATATGAATCCATGCAATATTTGCAGGGGGGGGGGGGGATACAAAATCGACAGCATCAAAATCGGTCTGTGGAATATAAGCTTAAGCCTGCTTATGAATATAGAATCTCTCATCGATTAGCCATCAGACACAGACGCTCGCGGCAATTCTAGTGGATTAAAATCAATTTTAATTATACTCCCAGCTATTTAACACGGCTTTATTTCCCTACTGATTAGTCCTCATCAACGTCTGCGTTTACAATGTTTCTGTTGTTGACAAACAGAAACCTTCATTTCCACGACAAATCACGACAAACAAAGACTTAGTCCTAGGCCTGGCAGGCCTCCTGTTTGTTAGGTAAACACAAGGGAACCACTGCTAGGGGCAAATATTTGTCTCTTATTACAGGGGACACGTGTGACGGCGTCATGTTTGTTTTTGTAGCCAATTTAATATTATACTGCGGAAATTCGCAATATGATATTTGCAATCGTTACTGTGTACACTTTTAAAATGGTGTAGTTTGAAGAGAATCAAAGACTGCTAGATAATGATTTCGAAAGTATACAGTTGTAACTGGGATACTATCATTAAGGCGATAACATACTTAAACGGCTAGAAATAGCCGTTATAAGAATGTGTCATAAATGGAACAAAAGCAATTTAATGTTATACAAATTACAGTCTGCAAACTTAAATACTAAATACTTAAACAATCTCTGATTTTAATCTTTAGCTAGTGGTCCAGCATCATCTGCGAAAACAACCTTAAGTTAAGCCCTATTAGATATCTACAAGAATAATGTAGTTTGCTTTGGTTGTAATTAAAAACAAATTTGTAGACGTGTTTTATTCAGGATGGTATCTTAATCATGCTTACTATATTTTTATAGTTTACATTTCACCATTATGACCGAGTTAGACTCATGGAATTCCTTTTGGTTCCCTTGCACGGCTATGATTTAAAACATTACCGTCAAAGCCTATATGAACTTTTCGTTCTTTTGATACCAGGGATTCATATCGTGGGTAATAAAAGTACTGTATATCTACCTTATTGTATTGTATTAGGTAGTTTCAAGTGCGATAGGACACGCTTAATCAATCCTGTATGCATTTGGCTACTTTACCATCCTGTTTACTTTGCCACAGTCAACCAAGTGGATAAAACTTTATCCATCTATCCATCCCTATGCACAGCAAACTTATAATATGATGGCTCAATAAATAAAGACAGATTGCCTCTTACTTTAACTCACTCTGACTATATATCTCTTCAGAGACGCGCGCCTATCGTTACGGCGGCAGTGGTGAGATAGCCGTGCCTATTCCCCCTGTGTGAATATTCATAGGGCGTCCTTGGGACCCCCCACAGGCCGATATCAGGTGCGGAGGTTCCCAGCCCTGCCCCTCAGAGGCCCTATCTCCCAAACCCACCCCTTCATAGGTACCCCTACTTTTATAAAGTTAAGCCCCATACTCACCAGAATTTTTTTCAACCAATTGGCACTCTAGTGGGTTTTGCGCTGATTCAGATCAAATGTGTACATGTCAATGAAACATTATCTCCCAAAAACCTGATCAGCACGTCGCCATAGTCGGTAAAGGTTGTAATCCACTGGCTGATGCATGTATCTATAGTCTTATTAGTGGAGAAAGAAATTACTAAATTATTGCCGTCGGTCAGAATTGCCTAGAACTCGATCTCACAATTTTGAAGTCTTCTTCTATTTCACTCAGTGTTTGGACTAGTATTTTATAAATATCATAAATATATCAGACACTCACACCGCCAATAACAAAAACAGAATGAAATCCCAGTGGGTGAACATATTGGAGCTGTCATATCTAGAAAAGTTAATTTCGTGTTCTGAAACAGAACGGGTTAAGTTTGGGGTATATGGGGAACCATTTTGGAGCGTTGGAGGAATATAAATCGACTATGTTTCCAGTGTATTCCCTGTGTGGATATAAAACTCCCAACATGGACTGATATACGGAGTCTCTATCTTGCGTCACTCAAACGCTGTCTCTGCACTGGCCAGGCCCGATACATAAATACATAAAGAAAAGCGCGGCAAAATGCAGACGACTTTTTCCCGATAAAACTGCAAAGGGACCTTTCATAAAAACGAGAAAAAACGCTTGCTTCTGCAGTCCATTCTCATCTGCAAACACAACTTTTGAAAATGTGGAACCAAGGGAGTGACAAAAAGGATATCACGTCATGTTTGTTTAAACGCGGGAACGCCCGCGTTGCTATTGATTAAAATATCGGCTGTTGGGCGGCACGAGGCGAGGCCGGCGCCATGGGTCTATGTCTCCCACCATTTTGTACCACCCCTACAATGGGAAGTAAGGCGAAGAAAGAAAAGCGGGGATATGGGAAAGAAGAAACTGTTCAATATGCAGAGGGAGTGGGACTTTTATGGGGGAAATATGTATGGGAAATGTCTATATGTCGCACGTTAAATCCATGAGAAGACTTTGAAATAGAAAACAGGACATTTTTAGGTGATGGTTGAAAACCGGGTGAAATTGGCGGGAGGGGAGTTGTTTTATTTTTTATAGAAAATGGGAATTTCCTATTATTTCCATGACCATACATAATGCATGAATTTGACATAAATCAGTGCGTATTGTGGCCAGGGCATATTGACAAGCCATACATACCGCTCGTCGTTTTAATGGTTTGTAATGGGTTTAAACATTATTTTGCCTTTTGTTTGGGTAATAAAATAAAGAAGCATATTATGGGTCGTCCTTGGGTGGCTGTACGACGCATGGGGATCGTACAAACCTCAGGCTAAGCCCTCGTTTTGTGACGATCCCCTATGGGTCGTGCAGCCACCCTCGGACGTCCCCCGCGGTGCTTCTTATTATAATGTGCAAATGATCGTTTATACAAAACGCATACGCGTTGTTTTGTAGCCCATAGAGGGTTACCGTACAGTAAGAACGAATAAAAAAAACTATTCAAAATAAGCCGATTTCACGCCATCGTTCAAGTCCTAGTACCCGGATGAGTAAACACCCAGAACGAGGCCGGGACGCTGCTGGGACGCTGGCAGGACGCTGCCGGGACGCGGCTGGGACGCTGGGATCCAGCAGACAGGCCCGCCCAGCTCCGTGGGGAAAGTGGACATTATCGGGGGGCCAAAGTTCTCAAAAGTCGATCGATGCCTTCAGGTTTGGAATTGGATTAAAGTCGGGCCGCCCGGCAGATATGTAAATAGGCGTCTGTGAGGTCCGGAGATAGTCACGGAAGCGTCTCCTGATAGCAGACGACATTTAGGGGCCTACACGAAACGCGCGGGAAGGTGAGGCCATGTGTTTAAGAGCTGCATATATATATATATACCCTTTCTTCTCATGAAAGAGAGTCAAAACTAGGGAACCCTTTTTAGTTGTTTGTTTTGTTTGTTTGTTTGCTTGTTGTTTTTGTTTGTTTGTTTGTTTGTTTGTTTGTTTGTTTGTTTGTTTGTTTGTTTGTTTGTTTTTTGTTTTGTTGTTGTTGTTGTTGTTGTTTTTTTTTGTTGTTTTTTTTTGGGGGGGGGGCACATATTTACTTATTTTTATGTAAAATTTCTCAGTCCGGGAGGGTCCGACGGAAATGTTGACAATAGGCACACACACACTCTTTTTTTTCAAAATCTCTGGATACATCCCGTGGTACCTGCCTGCCAGAGCATTGTTTGATGCTCTGGCACCCAAATCAACCGGTAAAGGTACGCAATGCTCCCTTCTAATTCTATATCGACTCATGGCACAATTCTAAAAGATAGGCGGTAAATGCAAAATCAGTGATGTGCACTAAGCACAACACTTGCAGGCACGAAAGGAGGAGAAAGCGTGCCCTTTCGCCTATACTGGTTCCCGCAAGCACGCAGCGTGCAGATGCGGTGTCTGTGGTTTTTCTGTGACGTCAGTTTATAATGTGCCAGAAAATTCAAGTTACCGCTCTCAGGCCAAGATTCATTAGTGGAGACGAAACTGTGACAACTCCCGAGGATAACTTGGTCTGGGTACAATTTTGTGGTCTTATGAATATTCACACCGGAGAAATGAGCACAGCTGTCTCAGTACTGCCAGAATATAGGTAGGCATGCGTCTCTCTGAAGAGATACAATATATTCGGAGGAAGTTAAAGTGGGAGGCAATCTTTATTGTAATATTCAGTTGCAAATTACTTTATATTTCCATTCATATAGGCCTATCTCGATTGATATATTTGTCAGATTTCAACTATGTTTTTCTTTTAGTATAGACCCTCTATACAGCTAGAATAATTTGATATCGAGATAAATACATTATATAGATAATGAATTCACGAGGAACAGAGGAATTACATGCATGTTCTTTGATGTAATAACTCAAATGAGACATTCACATATCTTGATTATTCTGTACACTCAAGTGATTTAATCATCATTAGGCGAGTGAAATGTTGCTTTTATCATCAGTAATTAGTTTCAGTTGAGTTCATTCTTGTTTATATTTTTTACATTATTCTAATGTGTACAAATAATGTAAGATCTATTATTCCTCAGAATGTGTGCCACATCCACTGTGGTGTACCATGGTTTGTTTTCCCCATGCACAGAACAAAAAACCTTTATATTAATCGTTTCTCGAAACGGATCGGGTAGGCTTAAGATTAAAGAAAAAAAAGTCCGACACAAAGCCTTGGACATGAAATTGCCATTAACGATAACACCACAAATACTAAATCCTGCTGACACAACTAATACCAGAGGCCCAGGCAGCCTCACACCCCTATCCCTATTTGATCTTATCGAGCTAAAACTCTCTGTATTGCTGGTAGTCCGTCCCTGACCTACTTACTTTGGGAAACAGTGGGTCTGACTGTGACAGACTATATTGCTGGTAGTTCGTCCCGACCCCGAATTAATGGGTCCATACACCCACACACACTGTCAATAGTTCTAACTGGGTTGTTTTGGGACTCAGACTTGTTGTGACAAAAATTATCATGGGTAATCCCTTTCAAAAGCTATTTAGAAATATTTTGAACAGGGCTAGCAATTTTCATCTTCAAAATAGAGCAAACAAAAACATTTATTTGATCCCAATCAGTAATAACACCCTGTCTCTTGTAAAGTAGTGTAATACCGAAATATAGGTAGGCAAGGATATCCATTATCATGATGAATCCGAGAAAACGTTAAATAAAATCTTTATCATCAGAAACAGGATAGAAAAATGAAAAAAGATGACAAGGCTATGTCCCAAAACATCAGAATGGAAAGACAGACCAGACAGGACCTCATTGCCTCCTGGGTAGATTTGAAAGTTTTACAAAGTGTGGAGACGTCAATTGATACCACATCACAGTGTCCTCCCACCCCCACCTCCCCACCACAGTAACTCACTGCTCACAGCATTAAGGCTGTATTCCACAAGCTGATTTTGTATTTGTTTGATATTCTTCGAGAATTTGGCATGAAAACATACATCCCATATACCATTGGAGAGGTTATTGTAAGAGCTTTATTGGGACATACACCATGTCTATATTAAACCTTAATTTCAAAAATTGGCATGTGAAATATAGTATTCTACTAGCCAATTTTATTCCCAAATTCATTTATAAATCGGCAGTGGTAATAATATGGATTTATCAAAGGCATGCTATATGTTTATATATGCTATATATATTTATGTATGTCATATAATTTATAATACATATAAAGAGAATCTAATTTTCTTTCAGATGATATGTAGCATGCTTGTTCTTTCGCCATATGCTATTGGAGAATACTAATGAACGAAATTATCGACGGGTAAAGTCGCCTAGTAGAAACCAGGTTTTAAGAAACTACAAGTTTGTCTTCACCAGACTCCCAAGGCGTGGGTGTATTTTACTTTTTTCCTGTTTTCCCATTTGGAAGGCTTCTTTCATCCTTTGGCTATAGCCTATCTTTGACGTCTGTTGTGTATTAGATAAGAAACTTGATACAAGGTAATGAACAGTAGTTTTTTGTATACTCTTGTTTTTGATAAACAGGTATGGTATTATCCTCTGGATAAGTCATTCACCTACTACAGAAATCTAATAGTGCATTCACAGGAAATGTAGAGTCAAAAAAATAAGACTCAAAATCTTTAGGCATTCAAAATTTTCCTAGATCAGTTCAAAATAGTACATATCATTCAGTGACATTCCGTTGAAATGCAATTAAGAAAAAAAAAGAAATAATAAAAAGTCCTATAGAGTTAGGATGATAAAAAAAACGAATGTAAGATATATATGTCTCACGATCATTCATTTAAAATTAATGTTGAACAGTTGGAGATGATACATGCCCAATGATTATATTGGGTATAATACATGCAAATGTGACATGATGAAGAGAATTTGGCATTATCAAAAATTATGAATTAGAAGAGGAAAGTTTCAGAATGATGTCTAAAATGTCATAGCAGGGCATGTAGCAAGATTAGTTACAGTTATAATTACCTTCTGCATCGAACCAGGGAGATAATGAAAAATAACGAACAATTAGATATTGTTTTCATTTTAACCCAATCATTCATATTGTACACATTAATGGAAATGATTTAGACTAACTTTGATGTCCTCGGAACAACTTATTGCCTGTATACAATACCATGCAGTGGGTATAGCTATTATGTTAAAGCCAGGGTATCGTCCGTGGCCGGGTCTGTGGGTTGTGAAGGTTAGGGGCTCCACCCTTTACCCTAGTGACGCCACAACCGGTGATGTTTTTTGCGACATTAGAATGTAATCCTGCGACGTTATTGGTCATGTCATGAATTTGGCGCAGCTGTAATGGAGTTACAACATAGCAAATTACATCTGCCACACAGACGATACACTGGCTTTAATATGACTCTACACATAAGAGAGACACACAGGCCATTGGTCAACATGATACCACGTGACCAGTCCCAAACTCACATCCGGTTCTGGTTGTCAACCGTCAGGCAGATCACGTGACCTGATTCACTCTGGAGGTGTCAGCAGTTGTCGGTAGTTGTCGGAACGGTCAGAGGGAGGCTAGCAATATCGGGAACATGCCCGGATGTTGTTGGTCCTCTATTATACCTTGGTCTTACACTGGTTTCCCAGTCTCCTACTAGGGGGACTCATGTGATAGATCGCAGGTGCAGCCCACTGCCAAGTTCGTCAGATTTTAACTAATTCAAAGTCACGTGGCGCTGTTCAACCAATCAGATGGCTAGAAAAAATCAGGCTGAACCTGCAGTCTTTCATGCTGTGTCCCCCTAGCGAGTGACCGGGGAACCAGCATAGTCCGGTCTACGGTGAAAGCAGGGAAGGTTGGCAATGTGCAGCTTCCAGTTAACAGGCATGTCCCTGTAGTCTTAGTCATGTCACTAACACTTTTCACTAAAGTCCTACCTTGAGAGCATGTCCATTTAGTCTTATCTGTGTCACTGAGTCATTTCACTAGATCATTGCAGTTTTGTTTCTATTACGCTAGTGTCCACAGTTAGAGTAAGGAACATTACAGTGAACAAACTACTTCCACTAGTCTTAGTCAGGTACATCAGTTGTTTCACTGGTGTTCTCCAGGACTGTCTTTTGTAGTTTCAGCTATATGTCAGTATGTCATATCACTTGAGTCCTCACTGGTGATATATTACACCATGATCTGTGGCTAGAGCAGGGAACATTATCATTGTGCAAGTATCATTGTGAACAACCCCATCCCCCTAGTCATTGTGGTGTGACTCAGTCTTCACTAGAATCCTCATGGGATACCCTTATGCAGTTATGTTCTATCATACTAGTCTGGTCTAGAGCCAATGTGGTGTACATTATCTTCGAGTAAGGTACAATAAACATATACCTGTTCCTGTGCTCTTTGACGTGTCACTAAATCATATGACTAGATTCACTGTTGGATATCCAGATGTAGTTTTCAGAGTCCCTCGGTTATACTATTGTCTATGACTAAAGCATAAGACATTGGGATTGTGCAAGTTACAGAGAACACATTTGTTTCCGAAGTCATACTTGTGTCACCAAGTCGTTTCACTAGAGTTCATGCAAGCCTGACCTTGTAGTCCCAGTTGTGTCAGTAAGTCATTTCTCTATAGTGTCCTTCGCTAATATCTAGCTAATAAACTATGAATCGTTATATTGAGGGGTATTGGGATCTAGAATTCTTAAAACTCATTCAGGGATTTACAGTGTTCAAGGTTTATTACAGGAACTATTCCAGAGATTGGGGCTGTAGAAAAAGCCTTTCTAGAGCTGCAAGCTGCAAGCTGCAAGCTTAGTCAGTTGTCAAGGAGATGTTCTAATGACTCTTAAATGCGACCAGTCCGTTGGTTTATTCATCACAGAAGTCCAATCTTGCTCGTATCAGCATCACAGTTCTAATGATCTATTTCAGCCCAGTCGCTCTTCAACACAAACCGAAAAAAAGGAAGATTCAAACTGGCAGCTATTTCTGGAAAGAAAAAACTACCAAAGCGATGACAGCCTTGGGTGGGGCGATCCGATTCTTCGCCTATCGCAGGCCATATTCATGTCGCTTCACACCAATGCTTTCACTTTCCAACGACGCCCCCTTCTGCGCTTGCGCAGACAGCATTTCCGTTTGGGCGCTGGTAAAAATCAATGGCCGTGGCTAAGCCCTTCCCCAGCCCTTCCCCAGCCCTTCCTTACCTTCCAGCCAACAGCCCCCACCCCTCCCCTGACCCCAATCCCTCTCTCCATGTCAAAACACATGTCTTTTCTATTGAACGGAAAGCCGGCCCTTGGCTGCAGGCTCAGGTTGTTGACCTGTCCGGGTCAGGGGTCAGGTCAGGGTCAAGGTCAAGGTCGGCAGTGTTGAAACATGTTTTGTGGCCGCTAGGGGCCCTCTTTTCACGGTAGTTCAGCTGTCTGCGTCAAGGGGGCGCTGTCGGCGTGTCTGGGGAGTCATGGGGCAGTTTGAGGTAGGAGTCTCTGTCTATTTCCTGCAGTTCTATTGTATATGGACTCTATTATATGCCATTTTAACTATTGAACAAATAATGTCCATCGCATTTCGTTCGTATGAAAACTTCTATTAGATTATCAGAATGCAATTATTTAACATTTACCTGAAACTGAAGATAACTTACCATCAACCTAAGCACATCTGCATACCTATGTATACCAATGTTAAATGAAGGCAACAATTTCTAAAAGATCTGTCGGAATAGGTTACACAGTTTGATATCAACTCTGGTAGGTTTCACCTTAGAGAACGCCCTTCTCACTGGTGTGAATGTCACCAGTGTTTGATGAGCGTTTTTACTCACGATTGATACGTCACACACAGACTGCTAAAGGCTGACGAAACTCACCTGAAAAAGACAAGACAAAACACCGTGAGTTCAAGGAACAAAGTTTCACGTTTGAAAGGTGCAATAAGTTGAGACTGACAAGAGTTGTTAAATCTGGGTAATTATGGGGAAATCAGGATATTCTTTCCAAACAGGTTAATCGTGATTAAACAACGCTAATTATCACCAAACTGTGGTAATTGAAACTGGGTGCCCGGGGTTACACTCATTAGGGGGAACGCTTGGCGTTGTCATGGAAACCAGGTAGCGGTTGCCATGGTAACCAGGGTCAGGGCGTGGTGGTCGCCATGGTAACCGAGCTCCCTGGAGTGGCCAGAAGTAAACAATCCCCAATTAGGGAAGTCCTTAAGTGGTGGGGTGGCGGGATTTGAGACGGCCTGAGCCAGCCCTAAGTTAAGTGTGCCAATTAGACTCTCCACTAGAGTCAATTAAGGGCAATTAACGGTGGGACAACAGGCTTCGTGTGCCAGCCGACGGGGGATCTGTTGGCCAAATATTTGACCTTTTGTTGGTGGTAGGGAGGAAGTTTAGAGTACAAGAGAGGAAGGGGTGTTGTTTGGGGAAGGGGCGTGTTGTCAAAGATTTACTTAGATTAGAAGTGAGTGTGTACAGTGGGACCTGGTGGGAGAACGACTGGGCCGAACCCTGATACCCAATACAATCAATTGAGAATAATGGGGAACGATGGATCCTTCATGGTACAACTAAAGGACTTCCTCAATAAACTCCGTCTACCGAGTATCTTTAATCGATGATAAGTTTGCATACGTGATCTTGGGAGTAGTCAAGTGGGGTTCCTTTCTGATTTCTTTTACCTATCTAAGTTATATCATCATTAATATGGTTTTAGACATATATAAGAGTCAATTAAGGGCAATTAACAGAGGGACAACAGGCGTCGTGTGCCAGCCGACGGGTGATCTGTTGGCCAAATATTTGACCTTTTGTTGGTGGGGAGGAGGAAGTTTAGAGTACAGGAGAGGAGGGGGTGTTGTTTGTGAAGGGGCGTGTTGTCAAAGATTTACTTAGATTAGAAGTGAGTGGGTACAGTGGGGCCCGGTGGAGGGACGACTAAGCCAAACCCTTGTACCCAATACAATCGTTTGAATGGGATGGAGAACGATGGATCCTTCATGGGGGCAACTACAGGGCTTCCTCAAGTAACTCCGTTTATCGAGTATCAATGTTGGCTAAAGGTTGCATACGTGTTCTGTTTTATTTTACATATCTAGGTTATATTGTGATTAATTTCATAACTCTTGTCAAAAATGACCAGGAAAATTTCTTTGATATAGTCTCATCAGAATGTGCCTAAAACAGAATATATAATCTATACTAGTTTTATCAGTTTGATTTAAGGCATGCAGTTCCATCCTGTTATTTGTATTATAAAGCTTGGTTTTGTTTGGAAGCTAAAGGTAGGTATAACAGAAGGTTTTTTAAAATCGATCTGAGAGATTTTCTGAGAGATGGATCAGGTAATCTGGTCTGAATGATGGAAAAACTGTTTGGTTAAAGATGATTTAGCATGTAGTTTAAGTTCAGTAAATTTTCAAAGGTGGTAATTTTTTTCCTGATAAAAAAATCAAATAATCCCTTTGCGCTCTCACGCCATGAGAGAATTGGTCATGAGAGTCATGTAGACAGATCGGGCATGAAGAGAGCTTTCATTTGGTACTAAATATGTGTAGATGCATCACTTTTAAGTACCCTAAAATTCAAAAAATAGGGTTAAAAAATGGACATTTTGGTAAAAATCCATGAATTTTGGCCATTTCTGCATTTCAAACACCTTGATGCGCACTTACGCCATAAGACATATAAGAATGTTTCTCAGTTAGCATGTAAGGTTATAGTTTGAGGTTCAATTTGGTACCACACATTTATAAATTTATGCTTTAGAAATGCCTATAAATTTGAGAGGAAAAAAGACAAATTTAGCTTTTTCTGAAATCTTGGAGTTGAGGATGAAAATCAGCTCTCATTCTAATTTACAAGCCTAAATCTCCATAATTTTGTCAGAAATATTTCAAAATATGAATACTGATTGATTTCTAACCATCCATAAGACCTTATATTTAACAAATAAGCAACCATGACATTTTTCTTGTGAAAACCTCGGCCAAAATGCCTCTGCTGTTATACCTACTAAAGGCCATGTTAAATCTGTTTTTCAGCTTATACTTATCAATATATAATAGTCGGCCATGTTTATGCGTCCTTGACTATGTTCAATATTCAGACACAGGCCCAATACCACCCAATGACAAGTTGCACAATATCAGAATTGGAATTAGATTTGCTCGTTAACTGAAGGTACCTCAATGAAATCAGCTAACTACTCTGATTAAATAAGACACAGACATGATCATCACAACCGACGCATACCGCAGATAATACAAATAACAGCGCCATACTGACAATCGGTTCGGCGTCCTTTTACGACAATTAGCTGGGTGTCGGCCTGACATCGATCCAAGCCTCATTACACGCCAGGGACCAGCAAACAGCCTCGGTCTGACCTTGGGTGCGACCTTGACCGCAGAATGACACCATCTTATACCCCCCCCCCCTCTATACAGCACAGAATGGACCGACAACCAGTGATAAAGTATGAGATGTATCTATAACATGCAGCCTTGCCGGTTCCACCATCTTGTTTGTTCTCACCCTGTTTGATCTAGGTTCATGGATTCAGAGATGGTTTATTTTCATATATACCATACTAATTAGACCTCAAGACATATCCGTAGGACCCGGGACGTAGGAGCACTCTAAAGCAGGTTTCATTCTAATGTTTTATTAGACTGGGCGATCCGTTTTTTAATTTTCTGATTGGCTGAATCGGGACCCTCATGGGAAATATAGTGTTTTTTTTCATTCCCAATGCCTAGACGGTATAGTAAAGCAGTTATACATTGTGATTCTTAATTTACACTAGAATCATACGTGGCATACAGATTGTTCCCAAACCAGGGCTCCAATTCCGAAATCGGCCTGAGAGCAGGGCCCTATTTTGACCAAAGTCTGACAGCAGGGTGACGTCCCCACTCCAAAATCAGCCAAAAACAGGGTCCCCATTCCCAAGTTATCCTGAAAAAAGGGCCCAATTCGGTCTGACAGCAGGGCACCATTCCCAAGTCGACCCAAAAACAGAGCCCCCATTGCCAAGTTGGCCCAAAAGCAAGCCCCATGCATTCCCAAGTTAGCCTGAATATAGGCCCCCATTCCCAAGTCCTCTCATGCATTTTGACAATGGACTGCTTTGGATACAAATGGCCTTGACCCCAGCCAAAATTATGCGTGTTTTCACCACAGGCGGCGCTGCGAACTGCGGGCTACCGGCTCAATGAGAACGGAAATGCAAAGGGTTCGGTCGTCTGCTCCTCAATTTTCCCGCCAAAATCAAACTGGTATATTCTTCTGGAAATACTAGCAGTTTCATTTAAATTTTGAAGGAAGGTTGTTTAGTTAGTCATGTTTGGGATTTGTGGAAGATATGAGGTGATTTGGTCGGTTATTTTCGAAGATTTTCACAGTTTTGTTAGGCTTGTTTTGCTGGTTGCTGGACGGGAGAGGAGTTAAGCTAATAGAAAGGCCGGTCCGAACAATGGCGGCGAATGACCGGCGTTCATGCCCCGACACACAAATGATCTAATATAGGCCGGCCCCGTGCCTGGCGCCCCCTGCCGGACCTGGATCATAACTCACTGAGCCCAATAGCTCCTCAGTGGGCTCCCACATCATTTACCCCACTCCCCTGTACCTCACCTCCCCACTCCCCTGTAGCTCAACTCTCTGCTCCCCTCCCCTTCACCCCACTCCCCTGCACCTCACCTCCCCACTCCCATCACTTTTACAAGATTCCCCTTCACCATTTTCCCCTGTACCTCAACTCTCTACTCCCCTCCCCTTCACCCCATTCCTCTGTATCTCAACTCTCTACTCCCCTCCCTTTTACTACCACAACCCCTATACCACTCCCCTGTAGCTCAACTCCCCACTCCCCTCCCCTTCACTCCCCTCCCCTTTACCTCAACTCTCTACTTGTCTCCCTTTTACTACCACAGCCCCTTGTCCCCACTCCCCTTGTCCCCACTCCCCTACTCCTCACCTCCCCACTCCCCTCCCTTTTACTACACACTCCCCTCACCTTCATCCCTCGGTCCTCTCTTTTACCCCACCCCCCTGTACCTCATCTCCCCACTCCCCTCCCTTTTACTACCACAGCCCCTGCCACCACACTCCCTTTCACTCCATCCCCCTTTACCTCAACTCTCTACTCCCCTCACTTTCACTATACACTCCCCTCCCCTTCACCCCACTCCCCTCCCCTTCACCCCACTCCCCTCCCCTTCACCCCACTCCCCTCCCCTTCACCCCACTCCCCTCCCCTTCACCCCACTCCCCTCCCCTTCACCCCACTCCCCTCCCCTTCACCCCACTCCCCTCCCCTTCACCCCACTCCCCTCCCCTTCACCCCACTCCCCTCCCCTTCACCCCACTCCCCTCCCCTTCACCCCACTCCCCTCCCCTTCACCCCACTCCCCTCCCCTTCACCCCACTCCCCTCCCCTTCACCCCACTCCCCTCCCCTTCACCCCACTCCCCTCCCCTTCACCCCACTCCCCTCCCCTTCACCCCACTCCCCTCCCCTTCACCCCACTCCCCTCCCCTTCACCCCCCTCCCCTCCCCTTCACCCCACTCCCCTCCCCTTCACCCCACTCCCCTCCCCTTCACCCCACTCCCCTCCCCTTCACCCCACTCCCCTCCCCTTCACCCCACTCCCCTCCCCTTCACCCCACTCCCCTCCCCTTCACCCCACTCCCCTCCCCTCCCCTTCACCCCACTCCCCTCCCCTTCACCCCACTCCCCTCCCCTTCACCCCACTCCCCTCCCCTTCACCCCACTCACATCCCTTCACCCCTGTCCCATCACCGTCACCCCTATCCCGTCCCTTTTACTCTACTCTCAACACTTCCCTATATCTCACTCCAATCCCTTCTACTGCTCTCCCTCTTGCCACTCACATTCACCACCCCAGGTCCCCTCTCTAACCTTAACCCTGCCCCACTACCCTCTCCTTCACTTTATGCAATTTCCATCCCATTTACTTCCGAACTTCTCTTCCCTTTACATACCCCCCCCCCCAAAAAAAAAAAGAAAAAAGCTATCCTCCCGTTCCCCCTCCCTCTTCCCTCCCCCTCCCGTTCCGTTTACACAATGTCCCTCCCCCCCCTTCACCCCCCTAGTACCCCTATACGCTACTTCCTTCCCCTTCACCCCTTCTCCCCTAATCCACTCTCCTTCACCCCTCCATCTCCCCACACTCCCCTCCCTTCAACCCCTAGCCCCTAGTCACTGGACGGGGGTGCTACCCCTGCACATAATATGTATTCAGGTGGCCATGAAGGGGGTAGAACTACGAGAGCTATAGACACTTTGCAGATGACGTTACATAGACCCGAATGGACGCAACAGCCTTATTGGTTATCAACGTAAAATCAATATCATTCACCATTCTTTAATATTTAGAACATGTAAACTAAGTGTCCTAAAACAAGCTCCTGGATGAATAATCAACAGTTCATAACTGTTTCATTTGTAGATAGCTACGTGGGTTTAATGTATATACATGGTTTGTTTAAACGGATCAATGGACAGCTATAGTCTGCAGAAGGTCTATAGGCCAAGGGATGAGAGTGGCCGTGGTTCTGGGAGAGGGGGAGAGGTGGGGGCAGCTCAGGCTGGGCTTTAGGTGGGGGGCGGGGGGTTGCCGGAATTGGGGGGACGCAGGGCCGGAATAGGGGAGACGCCGGGTGTTCCCCTGGAGCACATTGACGGGAAATAGGATGGACGCTACTGAATCAGGGCCCACTCCGGGGGGCATGGTGGCGCCCCTGGTGGTGAATGGGGGCAGTGCCTGTGGTAGTCCTTCCATGACCGAACTGTCTCTTGGATAAATAGTTTGAGTGGCTAGGGGTGTTGGATATAACAACAGTCTATCCCCGTGGTTGCTGATTGGTGGTGGGGTAGAGGCTGTAGGGTTTGGGGTGCTGAGGGGCGGTAAGGGTATGGGGACGGTAAAGGGGGCATTTACAGTGTACATGGTTTTATATACTAATACTTGCACTAATAAAAGTTGGTTTTACAGACAAACAAGATGTAAAATCCAAGGAAACCGAAACCTTTAGTGGCAGATTTTAGATATATTAACTGGAGAATGATATTGTACAACAATAAAGTTCATTATCACCCCCTGCCTTCATATTCTGATCATTGCCGAACGCTATACTTGTCTTATCAACACATAGGAACGACCCGATACTGTTTGTTTTTTCTTCGTGGCAGTGGGTAGTGGAGGGAGGAACATATGTTTAATGTCTGTGCTAATATCATGTGGTAATATATGAAATACACTGTTACAATGCATGGATCAAATATCGCATGTATTCTCATGGACTCACGACTGTTAGGTATCCCATATACATGTCACCTCTCTAGAACATTAATGAAGTATAATTTAATTATTTTAATAGTGAGTTCAACCAAATGTATAGTCCTTTCACTCGATCATTCTAAAAGAATCTGGTACTAAGATTACACTAAGAATTGCACCGTCCAGACTGCCTTACACCGAAATCCTGTGCATTAGTAAATCGGATTTAATTGTTTTCTCTAATAGATCTTACGTTATATATACAGGAATTATCAATTCGTCTAAAATACAACAAGTAGGAGTGTATTGGGCCATTAGAGAAGACAGATTTATATACTTCAGCAGCAATTACTTTCCAGAACAATCTGCTCAGAGGTTTTCTCCCTGATATGGTGGTAATTAAGGCAATGGCTACGCTGTGCATAAATAAGGTATTCCTAGACTCCATGCTCACAGCTTATGGTAATTCTAAGAGCCGCCGCTTAATTCAATTTACCCGTAATCAATTCCGCTGCAGCCTATCTACGTAGATTTATTATTGACGCAAAGTGTATGTCTTGATTTGGATATTGATAGATAGTCCGGGAAGAACTAAACGCTCTAGTGCTCAAATGCATAACTTTTATAACAGTATACCTTGTGCTTTCTGGAAGCAACTAAAACGAGATGCTTCATATCAAATATACATACATGCATGTGTGCTCGAATGAACTCACGATGAATATTTAATTGAATATGTTATAATTGTCACTTATGGAATAAATTGGTAATTCATTTATTGATTGTTGTAAGAGTCCTTAATATATTCAGAGCTTAACAACCTTAAAATGCTTGATATTAATCAAGTCGTAATCCCATTGATTTAATCCCATAAACCCGAGACAACGTTGTGTGTGTAGTGGATTGAGGACGATCAAGGGTCCACTAAATGGGATTTTGAACCAATTCAACTCGGCGCTATGTACATCCAGCGGCGGCTTGAGATATAATTAGTCACCGTAATGAGAATGTTTCTCTCCTAAAATCAATAACGGCATACACTTCATAGTTAAATTAAGTTCTAATTCTGACGGCTGCGTCACATCAGCGTTCATCATCTTGGACGTACTCGCACATATAAAAGTTAATTGCTTTCATCATTCAGCATATTCATTATGAATATGCCAAGGCGAGTGTATCATGTTAAAAGAGACTATGATGTAATGAACTACACAATATGTTATTATCTACAAACCATCTACGCTTTCCCAGGCCAAAGTCATCATTTCCATTATACTTTTTTCGATGGCCCAAAGAAGCTATGTCACTAATACTGATCGAAAGTAACATTTCCTTATATATTGTAATTAAAGCCACAAATTAGCATTCCCCTGTGCTACTCACGACGATTCAAAGTAACATTTCCCTATCTTCTGTTACTGACCAAAAGTAACATTTCCATATGCTACTAATGCTCATCAAAAGTAACATTTCCCTATGCTACTTATGCTAACCAAAATTAACATTTACCTATACTACTAACCAAATGTGACAGTTCCCTTTGGAATTACCGTTCACCAATGGTAGCATTTCTCTATGAACCCTATGTTTACCCAAACTAACATTCCTCAATGCTATTTTCACTGACCAAAAGTAACATGTTTATCTATACAGGAAAAAAACGAATATATTCCTCAAGTTACTTAATTAACACTTACAAACCACATCAATTCTGTTCCTCACAGATTCAATATGCCTTTAACCAACCCAGACCCAGACCGCACCTGACTGAGTAAGGTCAGTGGAATTCACAACTAGGCGGGGGCGGGCTGGTGGGCTAAATGAAGGAACAGCCTGCTAACCTCGTTAGTATTTGTTCTCCGCCCCCAGCAGCCAGTGGACGTTAGTCTAATAGCCGACTGAACCCTTAACAGCTGTCGAAACGGTCGAAAGACGGCGCCACAGTCGGCCCAACCGCAGGCTAGAGATTTGGACTGTATCCTAACTTACTTGATCTCGAACTATGTACCTAGCTACAGCTTTTCAAATACTACTTTTGGTTTTTAAATGTTATATATTAAAATCTGTGTTTCCTAAGTATCGGTTATGGTAAATTACACAGAAAAGGTAGCAATTCCATTACCTGATAAATTCTGAAACCTAGGTTATTTATCAAGATTTTCTATTATGGTATATTTCAGTCTACTCTCATACAATATCATAAATCATACTTAAATACTCATTATGTTAGTAGAACCTAATGCTTGGATAAAGCTGGGCCGACACTGATGTTACAAAAGGCCTAGACCTACTCATACAAAATAATCTACGCATCCACAATAACTGGCGTATGAAAACATTACTTATCCAATAAATGCCAACCTGCCCAAACAAGGCCCTTCTGTTCCCGGTCATTTGTCGGACTAATTTATACCTCTGGGGGCTTTCCCCCAAGTCCCCATTTGTCCCAGGCACCTACAGGGGGCTAGGGGAGGTGCAATAATGCGCGTTCGATTGCCTCTAGAAGGGTGGCGCCGTTACACCGCTGCCACCAGTGTTAAGGCTGTATTACACTAGCTGATTTCATGAATCAGAAGCTGGAATAGGGGTTAATCATACTCACACTAGATATTATCCAATAGGAGGTTTAATTCCCTTTTAAATGATATGTAGGATGTATGGTCTTTTTGAATATTATTGGAGAAAGCTAATACACTACCAATCAAACCCCCCATACCCACAAGGCAATTTTGACCAAGTCAGCAAACTGACCAGTGTTAAAAATCTGCCGATTCTACCAGAATAATTGACCGATTTTAGTGCCACCACGCATCAAAAAGTAAATTTAATACATGTATTGCATACTAATTAGTGACCTGAATCGGCGCAAAATTCAGCTGATTCTTTTGCTACTAGTCAGCTGGTTTGTGCACCGATTAAGCCCAGTGGATATTGGGCTTAACAGCAGTCAAAATCGCCTAGTGGCTTCAGACTACACGACAGGGGAAGTCGCACACATTAGAGGTAAAACTATTTGTTAGACTTATGTGAGAGGCTCCAAACTGGCATATTAACAGTTATATCACTCCTGCCAGTCATTTTCTGCAATATCATATCGCACCGATATCACAGCTCAAAGTCGTGTAGTGCAATACCACCTTAACAGCATACCCATTCCCGTCCCCCAGTTCATCAGCAGGAGGCCTGGGCCTGCCATACCTCCCCCTACTTACAGTGACAGACGACCAACCAGCCCCGCTCTACAATTGAAACGTCCTTCGCCCGGATAACAAACGTCTATGGTCTGGGTGACAGACATGGCCCATTTATCATGGGGGTTTCTAAACATATCATTGGTCGATATCTCATATAGATGACGTTGGCGGATAGAAGCCATTCGGAGGGGGGGCTCAAGGAGGGAATGAATGCCTCTTATAGTATGGAGAGATTAAGGGCCGTCAGGGGACATCATAAAACCCTTAGGTCCCATTTGGGGAGGGCACTTACTTTGGAAAGTTGGTAGCCTGTTTCGCAATACTTTCTAACTATCTATATCTGCTTTTGTTTTTATATTGTGTTTATGCAAATTCGTTATTTTATTAGCTGCTATGGTCTTGTAGCGTAACTTGTGTCTGACTTTCTTCACATTATTTTCTGTTCATTTGAAATAAGGAGGTAGAATGGGGGATCATCTGCCCACCCCCCAGCTATAATAAATAAATATGAGGCGGGTTTGGCCGATAATATTTATTATTATAAATAAATATATAAGACAGTGTAAGAATAGTAACATTGGTTAAAATATGTAAAAGGCACAATAAATAGTACATGAATAAAAATGGTGTGGGTGGGCGGGTAAAAGTAAATGGGACGTCGTGTCCTGAAGGTGGTTGTTGGAGAAGTGAGGTGGTTGGGCAGGACAGGAAGTAGGGGACTGAGCATGCCCAGGAAATAAGAGGAAGTGGTGAGTGGGCATGCCCCAATGTGTAGACATATTGTATTGTTAGTGCCCAGGTATGTGTACAGGTGGGGGTATGAGAAGCATACTAACAATGTAGAACACAGGTGGCAGCAGATGATTGCCCATCCCCTACACACGTATGAGCTCACAATGTACCATTTGCACATGGGGTACTGTACCTATAATGTAAAGGGTGGTGTACAAACGAAATGTGCATATTCAATGTTCGGCATGCAGGGGACACCCGCACCATACCTTTTCGTTTAGAAAATTCAAGATTTTTTAAATGTAAAATTCTGGCGCCAAATCACATATATCATAACACGCTAGAGTATATCTTTTTCAAAGTTCTAGATCCGTCCCTGGACTATGCAAGGGGTGGTGTTCCTGTGATGTGAGGGAACATGAGGACTGAGTTCGGATATTAATAGAAGAGTAAGGACTGGAAACGACGGACAAAATACTATAAAAAGGAAAAATCTCGTGGGTAGATTGGTATTCAGCTACGGCTATGATATTGCAATTCCATGTATTTATGGCCCTGCTTGAATGTTATACATGCAAGGAAGGCTTACTAATATGCATTCCACAGAAAGGATTTAGAGAACACAGTAAAATGACGAGGCGTGGAAGCAGAATAAAGGACAAAAACGACGATGTATGTATAAAGTCAAGCAGAACACAGAAACAAAGAGGCCACTAATAACGAGTAAACCTCAAAGACTATGAGTCGTTCTTATATATAAATCTTAACCGTAGTTCACGACCGAGGGCTCGGAGGGCTGAGAGAAGGGCAAAGTGGTGGTCGTAATGAATGCAGGACCTCAAAGAGGGGCCCCCACAGACAGAGGAGAAACAGCTGGCACACAGCAGGAAGAAAACACAAATCAATCCCGGCGTTGGGAAGTTCCCAGCACAGATGACAATGGGCGGGAACCAAGACAGAGTCTTAGAGACCAGAAACAGCCAGACACAATCCCCCTGATGACCTGTCTAGAGGGATAGACTACACAGGGGCTGCTCACACAGGAGCAATAACATAGAAGCTGCTTACAAGGGACCTGTTCACACAGGACAAATCACATATAAGATTCTCACACAGGGGCTGTTATCACAGGAAAAATGTATATTCCTTGTGCATACGTAGTTTTTCGTGATCAACATGTGATCACCAGAACCACGTGGATATTAAATTAATACATAGCGTTTTAATGATAAATTACTATTATTATGGATTACGATGCCATGAGTACTTTTAGGAGGAGAATGACCCTTCTGGGCCATTGGGTACCGCCTTAGGTTATTGGTATACACGCAAGGCACCTACGGCCAAGAAGGTTCTTGGCGTGATACACTGATAAATTACTGCTGGTACCCAGTGGCCCAGAAAAGTAGTCCTCCTCCTAAATAGCCTACAACTGTATAGTGCGAAGATATAAGGGGATAGTCAACTTACACCTGTCATGCAAATTAGGTTATTACTGGCAAACCAGCAATTAAAAAAAGAACTTTCTACACCTGGCACCACATACAGATCAGGGATAAAGCAGGGACGTTAGAGGAGCCCCTCAAACTTCCCTTGTTGGTGACGGGTCAGCTCTGAGCGATTCAACCCCCCCCCCCTCTCCATAACCCCCCCCCCCTTCCCCCTGTTGGTGACGGGTCATCCTGAGTGACTCAACCCCCACCCCTGTCAGGTCAGCAGGAGTCCCCACCAATAGCTACAATACTACACGACTATACTTAGAGACACTTTTTCACCCGGCGCCTCATACAGATCAGGGATAAAGCGGGGAAGTTAGAAGAGCCCCTCAAACTTTCCCTTGTTGGTGACGGGTCAGCTCTGAGCGACTCAAACACCCCCCCCCCCCCCCCCTTCCTCCATACCCCGTTTGGTCAGCATGAGTCCCCACCAACAGATACTGCAGGACACTCTTTACACACAGCGCCTCATAGAGATCAGTGATGTTGCGAGATGTTAGAGGAGCCCCTCAAACTTCCCCTTGTCGGTGACGGGTCAGCCCTGAGTGACTCAACCCGGGCCTCCATACCCCGTCAGGTCAGTATGAGTCCCCACCAATAGCTGTAATACTACACGACTATATATATCTACCAAGGGACACCTTTTTTCACCTGGCGCCTCATAGAGATCAGGGATAAAGCGAGGAAGTTAGAGGAGCCCCTCAAACTTCCCCTCGTTGGTAGGGGGTCATCCTGAGCGACTCACTCGCCCCACCTCCATACCCCCGTCAGGTCAACATGAGACCCCACTAATAGATACTACGAGACACCTTTTTCACACGGCGCCTCATAGAGATCAGGGATAAAGCAGGGAAGTTGGAGGAGCCCCTCAAACTTCCCCTTGTTGGTGACGGGTCAGCCCTGAGCGACTCAACCCCCCTCCTTACCCCCGTCAGGTCACTATGAATCCCCACCAATAACTATAATACCAGGGGCGGATATAATACCAGGGGCGGATCCCCCCCCCCTCCCCTGTTAAATCATGTTTAAAAAGGGGCCCCCTCCCCTGTACATTCATGTTTTTGGGCCCCCCCCCCCTCTACAAATTCCTGGGTCCGCCTCTGAATACTACATGACTATGACAGGGATAAAGCGAGGAAGTTGGAAGACACTTTTTACACACTGCGCCTCATGCAGATCAGTGATCTTGCGAGGAAGTTAGAGGAGCCCCTCAAACTTCCCCCCTGTTGGTAACAGGTCAGCGCCCTCCCCCCCCCCCCCCCCCACACGCACGCACACATCATCCCCACCCCGTCAGGCCATCAAAGCTCGCCTCGTTAGGCCGACAACAGGCCGGGGTCAGAGAGCACCTCACGTGCCACCTTTGATGTCTGAGCAGCTCTGAGCTGCTCCTGTGGTACCCACTGAGGGGTGGACAGGGCCTTCAGGTGGGGATGAGCTGCTCGCGGGGGCCACAGGGAGCTATGGGGGAGATGATGTGTGTGTTGGGGGGGGGGGCTGTGCATAATGCTTGGACCAGTTATGGTCGCAGAGGGGCGTATGCAGGACATTGAAAAAGGGGGTGAATAACTCCGCAGATCGATTGTAATGAGCAGCTTCGAGTAGGACCGACTAGGTTCGAAAAACCCAGGGCATCTGTGATTATGTCCGAGCAGTTCTAAACAGCTCTGAGCAGTTCCAAACAGCTGCCAGTAACTTCCTTTTGCCTGATTTCCCCATAGAATTGCGGCACCTTCTAACACTCTACACCATACCTCCAGTAAGACCTAAGATTTTCCTCTCACTCTCAACGAATACGGACGTAGATGTACAGGAAACTAACTGACATGGAGAGATGAGCAGGCTATTTCATGATATCTGTCTCTATCTCTGCCAAACCTAATTAAGGTGGATTCCAACTGGTGTGCCGTTGGGCATGCGTAGATAAAGGGTTGGTACGGCTGGAACGTGAACATATGACTGAATGTATTGCGCAACAGTTTTCGGACCGACAGCCATTTTGGGTTGTGGAATAGTGGAATAGTGGAATTGTCGAATTTTAAGACTGACCACATAATATAAATCAAAATAAGCCAAAGCAGCATTATACCCGGTAATAAATCGTTAGATTGAATAGATACATGTTTTTGCCTTCTTTATTGAAAAGGCTATTTTACACATGGCGGGGTAAAAATAATAAGTCTGTATGGTGACAGAAATTCTGCCAAAGATGAAGCCCATGTTACACGTGGTCGCCCATAACATCAAACATCCGCTCAGCCCTCATCTGACGAGACACCTTCTACTTCCGCCTCTGCCTCGAGTGCTTTTACGACCGCCGTCATCGAAAGGTGAAGAGTTCTACTTCCTCGTCTGGCCGACCCCCCTCAGAGGTTATAGTGATAATGGATAGGGTAATGGGGATTTATAACGCTACATTGAGTCTGATACTACCATCACTGGAGGCCGTATCTTCCCATAGAGAGGTAAGGTATGGGAAGATTTTATTTTCACATACAGATTTCGATATATTTCTGGGGGAAAATTTGTTTTTATCTGGTACTTCATAATTTATTAGTGAAACAGAAGCTTGCTATTTCAAATGTGAATTAATCATAACATTTTAAATCCTGCCACTTTTTTTAAGGAATAACTAAAAGTGGCATTTGGTTAACTTTGAGTAGCTAAGCATTGACGATGAGGGCCTTCCATTAATCAGGGTCTTCCATTGATCAGGGCCTTCCTGCAATCAGGGTCTAAAGGTGTACAGATGCACTTGATGGAAGGCCCTCTAATTTAATCTTCTTTTATTTTTCACCTCCCAATCCCCGCCCCTCATAAACCCTAAGTACCAATCCACCCCCCACCCCCAGATAAAATCCCAGCCACCCTTCATCCCCCGAGGCCCCACCACTTCCATCACCCCCACAGCATGTGATTTACCTGTAATTATGGTCTATATGTGTACAGATGTACTTCATGGAAGGCCCCCTAATTTAATCTTCTCTCTTTTTTAAACTCCCAACCCCCACCACAAACAAACCCTAGGTACCCCCGTCTCATCCCAAGTAAAAAACCCTAGCCTATCCCCCAACCCCCCGAGCCCTACCACTTCCATCACCCCTACAGCCTGTGATCTACCTGCAATCAGGCTCTAAAGGTGTGCCTCCCATCTCAGACAGTGTCCCCCGCCCCTCGCCCCCAGCGCCCTGTGATCTCCTCCGGGGGTATAAGGCCTGGTTATGTCTGAGGATGCCTGGTAATGTCTAAGGATGCCTGGTTATGTCCCCGCTTTGGTCACCAGTTTTATTACTGGTCGTAGGCACAGGTAGGGGTCAATGCAACTCTGCATCGAGATCGGTCTCTGTCCCGGTAAAAAGGGTTCGTGAGAACTCTGCATTACAGATTTTTAACTATGTATTAAGATTATAAGATTAAAATGTCCTGTGGCTCAAAATTAGTCCAGCGTTTTTCGCTACTGCTGCCTGGGCTGCCAGGGCCAGACCAAATGGAAGAACTCATGAATTGATATTTTTTCCAAACTAAGACCAATAGCCTGCTTTCAGCAGACCAAAAGCCTGCTTTCAGCAACCCCACATTCCTTTCCGACTTATTCAGATCAAAATGGATATTTTCATCTTTGTTTTCCTTGAGCACTGAGCCAGGTAAATCTGTATTCAAGGTTAAGGAGTGACATTTTCTCTCCACGTAAACATTCTTCTTGTCCTCAGTGAAATGAAAATGGGGTTTCTGGGTTACTTTGTCAACATGTAACCTCCACACATTTACGGACAGAAGTAGTAGCGATGTACGTCAGAGCGTCTGACGTCACCAAACCATACATTATTAAAGAGATCTATATGGACCCAGGAGATATAAGGACCTTAACCTGTCGGCCTGTCCCCCCTGACTGCCACCATTAAGATGATGACCTATAGGGCCTTTACAGTGTATGAGCCTGTCTTTTAATCTATCTAGTATGAATGAGTCTGTCTTTTACGATCAGAGATGCCACCCCCCATTCATGGAAATGTAGGAAAAGTAGGAAACACAGAAGCTACTATGAAAGAATAACCTATGGGGAAAGAATCCTGACATTTGATATGCATTTGAATAGCTTGAAACTAACATAATATTATAAATACTCTCAAAGGATATCAATGCAATAAAAGAAAAATCGGTTGTACAATCCGAAATCATCAAAAAGTAGAAAATCCTACAAAAGTAGGAAAAATGGCATCTCTGTACGTTGCCTGATGTCAACAATCCTGTCTTTTAAGTTACTTTGAGTGTATGAGTTTGTCTTTTGAATTACTTATTGTTAATGTATCTCTTAAAAGTTACATACTGTGAATAAGTCTGTCACTATAGTCAGAGTCTATTTGTTATGATAACTATCCGATAGAAATCCGATTACAATCTCAAAATCAAAGTCATCCGTTGTTCGTTCCTAACATGAGATTGATACACCTGCAAACATTAACAAACCTTCCAAATGGCTAATGGCCTGCAAAGCATATCAAATAAAGAAATCACGATCTGATCACTCCTTTTTTATTGTTCTTGTAACACTCGGTTACTAAATCATGAGGCCAGACGTCACCCAAAGGCTCTATAAATAGAATCCCCCCGTGACTGTTGAGCAGAACCCCCTGCTCCCCTGCCCAGGACACGCTTCCCCAATATGCTCGTTTTCCATAGGTTACTGTTCAGGAAACACGACAACAAATTAAATAGCAGGAAAGCCTTCAGCCCGGGACTGTCATGGCTTCCGGTGGTTACGCCACTCAAAGGTTGCCATGGCGACCACCCGACCTTGACGTGTGACCTTGACGTGACCGGAATCTAGGCCATGTTGGTATGTGGGTTGTAACGGGGTGGGGATAGTGGTTTGGTGTAGGGGTTGACAGGTATGGATGGGGGTTAGGGACCAGATACATTATTTATACTAACATCTCTATGGACGTATATAGTGCAGATGATGTCATATATTCCCTCTGAGTCCTATGTGAGTGAGTGAGTAATGGATGCTTTATGCCATTTCGACAACTATGGTCATATTCACAATGAAAACCGGTTGGGATGAATTCTGTTTTCGGTGATTGTATCTATGATAAGAAGGTGACAGGGTGGGCAAACAGCAGGGGATCAAAACCTGGAAATAATTTTTGCTGTACCTCATCCCTTAGTGAACCAAACACCAACCGGAAATTGAACCCAAAGAACCACTTGGTCAGTGCGGAGTCCCCCCTATCCGAGTCCTATGGTGTCACATAGCATATCATATGGATACCACACTGGTAAGCTGTTGAGCACTTGATAGATTACAATTCCTCAGATTATGTCAAGTAAATTGCTGTCTGGATATTAAGTGATTGGATGTTAGTCTGGAATGTATATTTGTTTTATATCAGAATTCAGAACCCAGTGCCTTTTGCATTTCTCTGCCGTCTCAAAATCGGGTGAAGAAAAGATTGTTTATTGTCGCGGGGGGCAATAATGCTTGCCTGTAATGCATAGGCCTCATTTATTAGGCACAGCAGTATATATCATTAGTATGGTGTATCTATTATTAGTCAGAACATAAAAGTCGAATTATTGATATCTAGTGCCTATGGGTACTAATTTCTTCTTCTGACAGTGTGCCTGTTATTTGCACGGTGTGGATCACTAAGTAGTGCCCGTCAGATGGAGATTTATGACTGTGACAGTTTTCTGAGAGTGAAACTGATTTAGGCATTTTTACTCACTTTATCATTGATTTAAACAGCAGTCCTTTAATGTGAACGTACATATTTCTGCAATTCTGAATTGTCGTTCCCCCGGGACTAATTATAACGCACTTTAACGTCAATTTCACACCGATTGATTTTATTTATTCCATAAAATTACACTGTATATAAACATATAATGTGCATATATAATATAATAGATAATGATTTATAATATGACTGCATTCGACACTCAAAAAGAGTCTTTAGAATGACGATTCATATATAGAGATAAGTATAGGCAGCAGAACTCCTAATACACTAACGTCTAAATATCTAAATACCATCGGGTGTGAACTGGATATGAAGTGTTAAAACAGCCTTGTTTACAACCTAATCTAACCAGACGGTAAGCAGGGATGCTGCAGGGGAGTATCTTGTTTTCTCACCCATCTCATCACTTTTTAAGTCGACGTGCCAACACCAATTAGTGTCCTTTATCTACCAGATCCACCCACCACCTGAGCCAAACCAAAAATATTTTAGCTACACTAAGATATGCAACTCCCTTTGTTTCGAGATGACGACACAAAAATGGCAAAAATTGACGTCGCGTCGTAACTGTGTGCACAGACTCTCATATGGGGCAGCACCATCGGTGACATTCACGGAGAAACGTCATGAATTGTATATCTTATCTTGTAGGCTCTTTGGCTAGACTGAGATTGTTCGGAAATGTGTGTCATTCTATATCAGGATTCCAACCCTATACCTTCACTATTGTCCTGCCGTCTCAAAAGCGTGTGAATAATCAGACATTTTTTGTCCCAGAGAGCAATAATGCCTGTCTGTGAAGATCAACATTTTCAGTGTACTTGATATAGAATAAATGAAGTTAAGACCATGGGCGCGCTTAGCAATTGATAGTTTGCACACACTGAATATTATGTCTGGGACTAGAGCTAAGGAGAGATTGTGCAAATCAGGGCAATAACAATTGCTTCATGCCCTGTTGGTCTGTACTATGTATTTCTTCCTCCTGGTAATTGATATTGTTCACATCGATAGGGCCTACATGTTACTTGGCATTAAAAAGTACATCTGATAGGAAGAGAGCTTCGTAATGTGCATGAATGCTGGTTCATCGGATTATAACATGAATCTACAGCGACTATACATATTTTGATAAAAAAACAAGTGCAACTGTATAATCTCGTTTAAAAATGAATCGTTATTAAAATAACGAGATTCTTCGCCTGTTAATGAAAAAAAAAACTACTAAAGTTTGAATTAGATAATTGTAAATTAATCATATATTTGTATAAAGAAAAGATTGTTATTGACAAAGAGGAACTTGTAAGGAAAAAAAATGATATCCTACATAGTTACTGTATTAGAGTGAGAACATATTTCTTGAGATTTTAAAGATTTGAACTTGTTCTTGTAAACTTGTCACATAATAAAAAAAAAGTCACCATGCTGAATAACATGTCTTTTGACCTTGTCTAAAACTTGGGGGGGGGGGAAGAAATTTTGTAAAGATTGAAAATTGCAGGTGTTTTTGGACACTTTGTATATCATAAAAATAAGGTTGCCATGCTAACTAACATGTCTGATGACCTTGTCTTAAACTTGGAAGTAAAAGGAAATTTCATGAAAATAAAAAATTTTGAAGTTGTTTTGATGCACTTGGCGAATCATAAAAACATGGTCGCCATCCTGATAAACATGTCTGAAATCCTTGTTTGCAACTTAGAAGTGAAAAGAAATTTCCTGAAAATCGAAAATTTTGAAGTCGTTTTTACGCACTTGGTGCATCATAAGAATATGGCCGCCATGCTGATAAACATGCCTGATGACCTTGTCTAAAACTTGGAATGAAAAGAAGTTTACTAAAAAATCAAAAATTTTGAAGTCATTTTTGGGCACTTGGTGCATCATAAAAACATGGCCGCCACGGTGACAAACATGTCTGATGACCTTATCTAAAACTTGGAAGTAAAAAGAAATTTTCTGAAAATCAAAAATTTTGAAGTCGTTTTTATGCACTTGGCACATCATGAAAACATGGTCGCTATGCTGATAAACATGTCTGATTACCTTGTCTAAAACTAAGTAATAAAATGAAATTTCCTGAAAATTGAAAATTTTGAAGTCGTCTTTACGCACTTGGTGCATCATAAGAATATGGCCGGCATGCTGATAAACATGTCTGATGACCTTGTCTAAAACTTCAAATGAAAAGAAATTTCCTTCAAAATAAAAATTTTTAAGTCATTTTTGGGCACTTGGCGCATCATAAAAATATGGCTGCCATGCTGATGTCTAAAACTTGTATTTAACTTGGAAGTAAAAAGAAAATTCACGAAAATCAAAAATACTAAAGTCGTTTTTACGCACTTGGCGCATCATAAAACAAGAAGCAAATGACTATCAAAGTTCCAATCGTTGGAACGATCGATGTTCGCCCTTAACTAGAAATCAGAAATCTCATCATAGAGGTGGGGGGGGTCCCAGTAGTGTCCATTGGGCAGTGCAGCTGTCCCGGGCAGCTGTACACTCATTGGTCAACCTGATTGACCAATAGGACTCCCTCCTATATCACTGTCCATGCGCTCAAGCAACCATGACCCCCCCCCCCCCTCTCCTCCTCCCCCTACCCGGCCTTGCATACACTGACTGCCTAGGTGCCAGTAGCTCAAGTACTGGTTATGTAACCCACTTCTGGCTTCTCAAACTGCACCCTACCCCACCCCCACTCCTTGAACTGAGTTCAAGGAGTGGGGGTGGGGGAGGGTGAAGGGGGGAGGCCTGCCCACTCAATTACACTTGATGCACACTAATTGTCCTGCTTACAAATGCATGCCGGTGGACAAAGGCCTGTAGCTACTTGTATGTAAGATTGTGTAACCGGGCAATCAGATCAAAGCCCAAATACCTACAAAAGACATGACTGATTGAGTGAGCCCTTCCCATAAGCTACAATACTAAAAACTATAATTAAGGGCTCACAAAAATGGCTGCCATGCTGAAAAAACATGTCGGAGTACCTTGTCTAAAACTTGTCTAAAACTTGGAAGTAAAAAGAAATTTCATGAAAATAAAAAAATGTTGAAGTTGTTTTTGTGCACTTGGCGCATCATAAAAACATGGCTGCCATGCTGAAAAAACATGTCTGATGACCTTGTCTAAAAGTTGTCTTAAACTTGGAAGTAAAAAGAAATTTCATGAAAATAAAAAAAATTTGAAGTTGTTTTTTCGCACTTGGCACATCATAAAAACATGGCCGCCATGCTGTAAAAACATGTCTGATGACCTTGTCTAAAGCTTGTCTTTAACTTGGAAGTAAAAAGAAATTTCATGAAAATAAAAAATTTTGAATTTGTTTTTGTGCACTTGGCACATCATAAAAACATGGCCGCCATGCTGAAAAACATGTCTGATGACCTTGTTTAAAACTTGTCTTTAATTTGGAAGTAAAAAGAAATTTCATGAAAAGAAAAATGTTTGAAGTTGTTTTTGAGCACTTGGCACATCATAAAAACATGGCCGCCATGCTGACAAACATGTCTTATGACCTTGTCTAAAACTTGGAAGTGATAAGAAAAGTCCTGAAAATGAAAAATGTTGAAGGTGTTTTTGTGCACTTGGCGTATCATAAAAACATGGCCGCCACGCTGACAAACATATCTGATGACCTTGTCTAAAACTTAGAAGTGAAAAAAAATTCTTGGAAATTTAAAATTTTGAAGTCATTTTTGGGCACTTTGCATATCATAAAAACATGGCCGCCATGCTGACAAACATGTCTGATGAACTTCTGTAAATGTTGGAATTGAGAAAAAATGTTATACAAATTTGAAATTGTTAACTTGTTTTTTTCTCATTTGGCACACCATAACAACAGAATGTAAGGACTTGACACTTCTGTTCCAGTCTGACCCACAGCTAATAACATGAGAGGCAATTGACTTTCACCTGGGTTCCACTCTACCCACTACAGTTGCCCAAAACTCAAAGTTGTTTACTTGACACTTCTGTTCCAGTCTGTTCCGGTCTGCCGCACAGCTAATAACATGAGAGGCAATTGACTTTCACCTGGGCTTCACTCTCCCACTAGAGTTGCCCAAAACTCAAAGTTGTTTATTATTGTTTTAACTATCCTGAAACTTGTAAATTTTGATCAAATAACATGAAAACAAGCAAAATACATATAAATTTATAAGAGAATTATGTAAAATACATTTAAGGTATTTTTTTAAAGAATTGTAACAACACAAAAACCATTCTAATGTAAAAATTGTCAAAGGCCATAGGACACATCTACAAGTAACTAAATGTAACTAAAATCTCCCCTCACAAGAAAACCCATGCATCCACTCTCCAAGCATAGGACAGGAACCAGGAGATTAAATGTGTGATAATAGGGTGAACTGGCTCTTTCACTTAGTCAAAGAAAAAGCCATCCTATACTTCGCCTATCAAACTTTATACCATTGGTGAAACTTAATACAACGCGAAGAAAAAGAAGGTAACATTGATTTTATTATAAATTCATGACCAGTAAGGCATTTATCTCATCTATCTGAAACAACAAAGCGACGGTCCTAGATTGTATGTAACAAGAAAATAAAACTCCTTTTATGTAAAACTCTCTGGTTTTAGATCGAGGTTTATCCATAAACCTAAACCTAGTTTACCAGGGCTGGCTGGCTGCCGGGGAGGGATCCATCAATCAAACTCGTCGTCTCAGGATGCTTTGGATGGCCGACATGCTCCGTAAGGTCGCGCCCTATTGGTCAGCTGATTGATGACGTTTCAGGCAGCAGACCAATCAGAGCCCACCTCTATTGTGTATCCCAGAATGCTACGCTGAGCCTATACAAATATATAGAACAAGCTCAGAGGGTTCTAGCTAAATCAAATTGAATTCAAACTTAGATTACGGGCCTTCTATTGTGTATGTTCGCATCAAGGGGGGGGGACGACTTTTTGAAAATGTACGTACATTGTAGTACAAATCCAATGTGTATTTTTGCCAAAGGGGGGTTAAGGGGTCTGAGATTTTTTACGTATGTAATTAATGGAAGGCCCCTTGTTGGCATCGATATTTTTTTCACTAACATGTATGCGGGGAACCCCAACCCCAACCTCCCTTATACACACAGTTATACAACTGATACCCCAGTCCAACTAGGTAATATAAGGCAATAATGATTTCTTGAAATTACAAGCGTCTCTCTGTATATTTCACGTTGGTTGAAGCTTTTCGCAAATATCAATGTGTGGAGCCCATACTTCTTAGCATGCACATATCATGGTTGAACAAGTGTACATTCAAAGGTTCCCTTTAATGCAGTTTACCCATGAACGGGTTTGATAGATGAGGTGTAACTTCTTTGCATAGGCACAATTTGACGCACTATATCACCGACATTTTTTTTCAATCTCCGACCATTTCAAAAGCGATCAATCTCTAAAGCCTACAATGATTAAGTGCCTCTCCGACATCAGATCGACCGACCCTAAAGTTGACACGTTGTATAGAATTCGCTGAATGCTACTTTGGTTCAATATAAAGGTTCTCCATACGAACAATCCCGTATAAAATACAGGAAGGAACGAGGCTTTCCCAAACATTAAAACCTAATTTGCAAATGTTTGCAAGGCGGTGAACCGCATGGCTGTGGTGGGGCTTGACTGCGCATGCCTAGGAATAAGGGGTCCATATAAGGTGAGTTCGAGACATTCACCGGCGAGACGTAGCCGGAACCGGTATTCAAAGCTTAAGTATAAGAGCACAATGCATGCTCTATAGTTTGCCGCGGCGCTCCGCCGGCCGGTGACAACGAACTCGCCTATAGTGAATATTGTGCTGTACCTCCTCCGCTATACTTTAAATACAATTTATAAGGACCGCTGCAATAGACCTTTTTCATTATTGTGGTACCCCGCTATTGGATTTATCTGAACGAAACAGTTCGAGTATGGTTAACCGTTTCCTATGAAGCTGAGTCTGAGTTGTTTGGTACAAGGCACTTATGGGAGAGTCCACTGTCATTGTCATTGACGCAAAAATGCAGATGCGTACATGCACTCAACTGTCAAAATGTTATCAATTTCTATTGAGAAAACATTGAGAGAATGATGGAAAACAACAAGAGCATACACTATATATGTTTGCATAATTTAGGGACCTAAGGCGCGTACACTTAAATTCGGGGCTTGTTACATCCCTGACTGCGCAAACTCGTGAAAAGGGTGTATAGGTGGGTTCTGCCCGGGCACAGTGTCCTGTTGTTGAGGTGAGGGGTGAGGTGCTCCTGGGCCTGGGTGTAGAACGCCCTGGGCCGGTGGTCACGGCTCATCCATCAAACGACCCCCCCCCCCCCCACCAACATGTGGATCCCACCATTTTGTTTTGTAATATATTTCTGAATCATGTTATTTTCACCTTGAATATAATAAAACTTAAAAGTGTTAGTTTCTCTTCAACAAGTTGGCCGATTGAGGGGATTGAAAGGATTGATCATTTGATTAAATGAGAATTTCGCCCGATTGGAATTAACGTAGGATGCTAAGCCTAAGAAGAGATATTAATGAATAAAATATTTTGATGGTAGGTCCGAAAAAATGACACTATAGTGACAATTCAGCAAAAAAAACTTATTGACAGTGTGACGCCTATGTTTCAACATTGAGAGGTAATGATTCTGACAGTGACAGTGACTTAGGCCTAGATATCTATTAGTTTTTAGATAAGATATTTTGATGGTAGGTAGGGGAAAATGACACTATAGTGACAAAATCACAAATCATTTAATGTTTGAATCATAAATTGACAGTGTTGGAGGGGGCTTAGGCCTGAGTCCAGTCATTTTTTTCATACCATCTGTAAAATATTCTTGCAAACGTATCCAGGCCTAAAATAATCAGACCATTTGATATTTAGGACCCTCACATATATGAGAACATAGATATATACATGAATTTCATTTTGATAGGCCTAATAAGGTCTAAATAATTATTTTTCAAATTGCCAGTGTCCTCCTCCTGTCCGATCGATCCAATGCGTGTTAGGCCGAGTTTAGGCCTAGATTTCAACGGTATAATTTCAAATGCTGGAAAAAAGATATGAACCTACCTGGAGTCCTCAATGCGTTTCAATGCGTATATCCTCCACAATTGATGCGTTTAATGTCATCCTGGTTTCCTGATTTCAATGAATCGATGCAGGCTTGATGGGGAGAGAACCCGGCGAAGGATTGACGCCATGACAGCGAGCAGTGACAGTGCCTCCACGTGTCCGATTGATCCAATGTTTTGCCTTCGATACGAACGCATAGTTCCCGCATGAGTTTTCAATGCGTTGTATGCGTTTAAGGGAGTCCAGACGTCAAAAATATATATATTGAAACCATCATATAGCGCTGTAATCCAGGTATCCAGGCGGAGAAGGGCGACTCCCCGGGACCAACCAACCGTCCTCGCCGCCAGCGTGGGGCGGTCTGGGCTCTGTCACCGGGCCGGGGGAGGCGAAGGATTGCAAGAAAACATCGCGATGCATTTACGCGTTTAGACGCGTTATTTCGCATTATTTTCGATTCTGGGACAGTGGGAGGTCTAGCTATGGGTCGAAATCTATCTGTGCATACCAATAACTAAGTTTAGATCGACTGAGTTCATGGTGAAATAGGTCTGCAAAGTTGATGAATATTCAGAGATTGACCCAGATCCCTTCCTCCCCGATCGAAAGCGAGGCTGGTGGGCGTTACTTGACCCGGTTAATACGGCGTCGGGTGACGAGCGGATTTCTGGTATTATTTGCTCAAATATCGGTATAAATGATTAATTGATGGTGTTACAGGACCCCAAACATCATGTACGATCCATATCAGATAGGAAATCAATCAATTCCATCGGATTCTATATGTTTTGTGAGATGAGTACGGCCATCAGTTGTCACGTGACGAGCGGGACGGCGGGTTTTCGGAGGTTTTGCGAGGTTATGCAGTCGCATTTTGCCAATGGCGGGTCGCGCCACGACCGCTTTACCGGAAACATCGGTAAATAAGCCATGGGGAGCTGGTTCCCGCAATCATAGAAGCATAGAGAAAATAGTATGTAAGCTAAGCAGGCACCAGTATTATGGTAATTTTTTGTCTGTTCCCGGCGAGTCTGCAAAATGTCACTCATTCTAGTTTATTGCTTGTCGTCGTACGCGCCAGTCCGAGCGCTGTCCTTTAGAGAATTCCGCCCGATACGCTTTGATTTGCTTTGATACTCCTTTGATCGCTTTGGTTTCCAATGGCGAAAAATAAGGGAAGAAAATAATGTTTAGAATGGCTTCAGAACTCGGTTCCTGAAATGAACAATGTAGTTCTACTTTCTGTGATTGTTTGAATTGGGACCTCATAGACTGCATAATGCCCTGGTCCGGTTATAGCTGATCCATCAAACGTTCACCCCCCCCCCCCCCCCACCCGTGTACAACACGCCTACAGTCACCTATTTGGGGCTCTTTGTCGCTGCATACATTGAACCACTTTTATATGAATTTTCTATGATTCTTTATGAGTTCGTGTAGGAATTTTAATATGAATTCTGTGCCAGGTGTTTCAGGAATGGACGAAGACAAATTATATATCCGTCCATGTGTTGCATTCACAATATGAAAGCTGATTTAATTTTGGTGACATTGAACTAAATATGTACACCATATTCAAAAGTGTTAGACCCCCTGTCCCTATATTGGCAGGGGGTTAAATTTATACAGGAACGTACGCATACTTCTTTTTTTTTAACAATTTCAGACCTCAAACCACCCTCTTGATGTGTACATGTATTTAGGAAAAGAACTTGTGCGTGTGAAAAGTTTAGGTTTCAAGGCAGGTACAAGATTACTTAAAGAGGGGGTCAGCATAATTATAGACCTTGTGCAGATGTGATCATATTTTGGGGATCACCACATGGTGATCAGGAGCACATGGTCATGGAATAAATCAAAATTTATGCATTCTAAATCATGATTATTGTTAAGTATTATGCAGTGAGCCTCTTTCAACCTAAAATATTATGCTAAATTATTAAGAAAGTAAATAATGATTTTAGATTGATCACTAACATGGCTGCCAGGCCATAATGGGCAGTTGTGACGTCATCTGCACAACGTCTATGGGCTAATTACTCCAACACACGCACTTATGTGGCATTTGCCACTCTTCTTGTAGTTTAAGGGCAACCAAAATTGAAAGGGGGGGGGGGGTGTCACTCCGATCCGCCTCTGGCTTTATTGTGTCAGTCTTAAATATGGTAGCCTGCCTATACATCTATTAAAGGGCAAAATATAGCTATGTCAACTCCTAAAACATTGTCGTTGCCATTATAGGCAGTACCCATCCCCCCCAACCTCCACGTACCTAATTACCCTGTATATCCGTGTCAGTGTGGTTCCTACATCCCCTAATATCGCCCGCACACAGACTCTGCTGGAGATTGATGCCCTGGCGGCAGATCATGGAAGTAATCACTGCGCAGACTCACATGCCATTGCTCCATTTCCGGTCAGAGGCCTGGGGTCACACCAGTTCCGCTTGCAGTGCAGTGTGGGTAACATTCATATAGCGACACCGGATGCGGGGCGATGGACATGCGCACTCCTCACTTTTTGTTTACATATACCAACCTATACGGAACCAACACAAGGCACTGCTTTTTAAGCCCTTTTAGTCATGAGAAGATGCACTGAACTACAACAGTCCCTGATAGATCGTAAAGATGAACGTTGGATGTTAAAGTTACATATTTGAATCCTTTCCTCTTATATATATGCCTATAGTAATGGCTAATCTTTATTGCTTAAACGAAGACTAAATCAGATGGCAAGCCCTTTTGGGGGAGAGGATAATTTCTTTAAGTTCCTAGTGTTTGTACTCTTCAATCATTGTCAGATTTACTACACACCTTTATTATTGCCATTTTTGCCATTTTCTTGGTTTGAAAGAGAATAAAAGTCCTTTCTTATAATATGTAATAAGTCTATACTACAGCATTCCTTCCTTCTGGCAATCTACATAATTGAATAGCCGAGTAGAGGCTCCACGATAGCTATAACTGTCACCCATGTCCTTAGAATCAGAGACATTACATGGGGGTATGTAAGGACATGTATCACACCTGTTTAACGTGATCTAACACCTACTATTTCTATCTTTAGCCGGGCAGGTCTAAACTGGTGCATGACTTAGGCCTGTATTCCACTAGGTGATTTTTACAATTTGTTTTGATATTTTGTAGGTTCTAAATAGGAATCCGACGGCATCCTATGTATGTTACATACCATGTGAAAGAGAAATCAAAATCCTTTCTAATGATATGTACCGTTTCTATAATAAGCCTTAATTCCATCTCTTGTTTTCAGAAATTGCAATTTCTGGAATTGCGATTTCTGAAATCGCAAGTAAAATCGCCTAGTGGAATTCAAGCTGTATACATATATATACGTGTAGATGTATATTGGCGGGCGGCTGGTGTGAACCTTTAATGTAGGAGACGACCAGAGAGATAGCCCTGACAGAAGGGACATTAAGGAGATCCACAAGGACACATGAGACCCAGTCTACTCCCCTCCTCTGCCATCTTCATCGATCAGAGGGGAGGGGCCTTGTACCACCTACAAACCGCCAATTACATCACCAGTGATACTTTCTCCCCCTGCATTTCTCTCTATAGTTAATAAAAAGAACTCTTCTTGGCCTACAGGAGCCAGCATCTCTACCTCTTCCCTCACATATTAACTGTGAAGTCAAGTTGTGAAGTGTGTATACCACTAACAATATGCAAAAGAAATATAAGTCGAAGTAGGATTTCCTACAAACAACCTGAAAACTTTAATCCCTGAACATGTTTTTAGCGAGCATTAAAGAGCTGTGTTCCATGTGCTTTTACGGAACCAAATCATAATAATCAACTGTCTAAAGATGGGCGTAATCTACCGCTCTCCAAACCCCTCTTATTATCCAAAGGCCCTATTACACTACACGTCCTTAACCAGCGATTTTGGTGCAATATGATAATATTACAGAAAGGTGCATGCAGGAGTGATATAATTGTTTCAATTTGGCAATCTGTAAAATATTTACACATGTGCAACAAAGAATTGTGTCTCTAATATGTGCAATATCTCTGCGACATCGTCATATCGCAGCTCAAGTCATAGAGTGTAATATAGAGCCTTAAATCACAATAAACAGAAAAAACGATATGATGATATTACGGAAAAATTTGCATGGATGAGTGATATAATGTTTGGATTTGACAATTTGGAGTATTTTATACATTTTTAACAAATAATTTTGTCTCTAATACCGTATTCGATCTGAGACATTGTCGTACCACAGCTCATGTCATATGGTGTAATAACATAGAGCCTTAAATCACAGCATGTTATTTGTCCATACCCCTAGACATACCCCCCCCCCCCCACCCCCATCCCTGTGTACAAACCTCCCCGCGCCCGTCGCGTGCGAACCGCCCCTTTCCTGGCTCGGGTCGCGGTTCATTAGGAAGCTTGTTCTGGCCCCAAGACTTGTCCCTTCTGGGATCCCCTACGGCTGTTAGCAAACTTACAAATCATGCGATATTATCTGCACTTGGCGACGGGCGGGCTGGCTGGAGGCGCCCCTCCCCCTATACCCTGCTATACTGTGTCTACAGTATGATGGGACCTCTGTTTAAGGATAGAGTAGGGGGATGAGCTCCTCATTTTTGTTGGTCGTGCATAAATGCTCATAACTCTTTTAATACCTGAGATATCTTAATATATCATATACCAAAAAATAGCTGCTTTTCATATCTATCTTACCATATAAGTAATCTAACTATTTATTGATTAGTCAGTAAGAAATAAGGCTTGAAAGTTTAGACTCGAATTTTTCTACTTTTATTTTTTGAACAAGGATTTCTCACTTACTAATGAATAAATGGAAATGAAACTTTACAGATATGTTTAAAACATTCCTTCTGAGGGAAGCGTGTCTCAGAATTTTAATTTAGGGCCTGGCTAATTTTTTATTGAATGTAGAAAAAAAATATCATTTTTTTTTCAATATTTTCTACATTTTACACCATAAAAAATAAACAAAGCCCTAAATCCAAATTTTGAGACACGCTTCCCTCCGGAGGAATGTTTTTAACATACTTGAGAAGTTTTATAACTATTGAGCCATTGGTAAGTAAGAAAACCATGTTCAAAAAATAAAAGTAAAAAAAGCAGTCTTGTAAATTTTTTGACTTATTTCGGGACTAAAATATAAGCAACTAAATAAAATATAACATCATTAGATAGCTGAGATATTCAACTTTAAAATGATATATAGCATGCCTAAATTGAGACAGAAAATTAATAGCAGAGCTATAAGCAAACACGCACAACTGTTGCCTATAGGATGGTGATCACCCTACTCTAACCTTAAATGACTGTACACTAAAGCCTGTACTCCACTGGGCGATTTTTTAATCTTTTTTTTTATTGGATCTTCATACAGGCTGAGTTCACTTTAATTTATTAAATGTTCTTCCACTGCAGTCCTGTGAACCATTTGGGCACAATTCCATGCAGGGGTCATCCAAATGTCCTTTTTTCACTATCGAAAATTTGGTTATTTCTAAATTTGTATTAGGAATATTACAGGGACTTCGAAAGAAAACTCACAATATTACAATCTTTGGGGTCCCAAAATTTGTGAGTTTTCTATAATGTATTACACTTTATGATGTTTGGCACATTTCAAAAAAAGTATCTGTCAATGTTTTATCCCAAAGATTTTGTCAGAATTTGTGCACATTTCAAGCCAACGGTCTCAAAGTGGAATACGGCCTACAGGCTCAAAGGCAATATTACACTACACAACTTGGGCTGCGACACGGGCGTGATATAATATTGCAGCAAAGTATCCTACATGAGTGATATAATTCTTTGAAATTGGCAATTCATGTTTTTTTACACATGTGTACCAAAGATTTTTGTCTCTAATTTGCGCCCTTTATCTACGACATGATCATATTACATGCAGCTCATGTCGTGCAGTATAATACCGCCTTATGTCTATATTACCCCTTCCCTCCCTCTGGCCACGCGCCACCCCCACTGTACATAACATGTCCCCTCCTTCATGCTAAACCTACACTAATTGGGAGGTCACGTGACCCGCTACTTGACCTTTGACCCTGTTAGGCAGCTCTGAACGGCTTCATTACCTCACGTGACATGTTGGTGTTTTTTTTTGTTTTTTGTTTTTTTGTTGCTGTCTGGAACTTATGTTGTAAACATGTTTTGTAAGGCCATATGGTGTGTCCAAAGGCTTTACATCCTAATGTGAACTATACGATGAGCCGTCCCAGTTTTCATAAAAGACTATAAAAACCATCATTAAAGTTGTTTATCTCTTGTGAACACTCCTTATGTATATTGACCTAATACTCAATATTAATTTCCTTAAGAACTACAGGTAAAATTGTTTAATAATGAGGACTAGACAGTGCTACATGATGTATTTAAATTGTATCCAACCTTCACAGTGGATCAAATGAGGAATGACTTATTGAGTTTTCAAGTTTCCTGGAATCTTAATGTCTTGCAATATTTGTTATATCCTAGAATCTTTTTCACATGGAAGTTTCTGTTAAAAGTAGTGGTACACTTGTAGTTTGAGGGAAGACACGCCGACAAATAATAACTTAAATGTATGGATATATTCCAAATACTTCTCATGAACTAGTACTGAACTGAGATCTCTTATCAACTAAATTGCAAGCAAAACCTTTAAACGCCAAGAGTAAAATGTAATACCTTATGCATCATGCTATTATGATGCAGTTACATATTTACAATATTATCACAATACTATATCATTACACGTCCGGTCCATATAAGTGATATACTCACGAAACAAACCTCGATCAGATACTCGGGTACAATGTTGATAGTGGACACTTACCTAGAAAAAGAGAAAAAAAGAAAAAATGTTTAAAGTTGTATCACAACAATGGGTGTTTCCTGATTATGGAGGTCTTATAACACCAAGGTCGTCCTATATTGATTTCACTCATTCATCATAACAACATTACCGGCTGGAGGTTCACGCAGAATGACAACTATCATGCGAATTGTCCATTTATGAAAAACTATTCCAAACTGGTCTCCATACTTCTCAGAATATAATGAGACCAATGAAAAGTCTCCAATAAATCACGTGATATGTTCAGGGAAGATGTATGAAAGAGGGATGTACAGTTGTACGTGCGTGGTGGAATGGATCTTGGCAGTTATAGAAAGGTTGATGTATAAAAGGATAATATTCAAAATTTGAATAAGTTTTATTTGCAATACACATCAGTGTCTCCCTTGGTTTGCACAGTATTATAATACCATGGGTTATGTACATAAACAAAATACATAATATAATATAGAACAATGATCCTGATTGAGAGTTCGCATATGATGGTACCGAACATCTGTAATATCTATAGATAACATCTTTTTAGTTAAGGCATGCTAATGTAATAGATCATTGACAGTCTATTCTTAGCTCTTATATTTCTCAAACAAAGACACCAATAATTATTGATGTTCAGTTCTTTCTAACATCCCATCATATAGCACTCTTATAATAAGGGCAGTTTTAGTACTTACAGAAAATTTGTAGGGAATATAAATCTTTCCTTACAAGAAGTGGCTTAATTTTTCCGATTCACTGCAAAGGGTTATAATTCACATGGGAGCAGTGAGCGATAGGTGACATATAGTGAGGTGAAGGGAATCCGTTGCGAATGACATAGAACGGTGCCTTCTGTGTGTGCGTCAATGTCTTTTTATGATGAGAAATTAAAAACAATTGTATTAACCCCAACGTAGAAACGGAACTAATCTAACAAAACATAATGAAATGACAATGCCATTAATGACCTATATAACATAATAACGATTGCAATTGTTTTGTCCTATAAAGATCATTAATGGACTTATTCTAGTCAGGAGAGATATACATCTACGTGTAACTATCGCTAACGGATCATTAAAACGTTTTTTTATTCATGTTTCTCTTCCCTAATTTCTTCTAATCAAATATTACAAGCTTAAGAGCAAGTGTAGTTAGTAACACATTATACCACTGTGGCGAAAGGACCATCAGGCCCTGAAGCTGCTTCAGTATGAATAAAATCGTTTTGAAAAAAATACAAAATGGTTGTTATCAGACTGCTGTGAGTTACTGCTTTTTGGGGAGTCCAGGCAAAGTCTTCCCATCTTTGTCTACCCCTGCCACCAGATGAGTTCATTTACGCATGGAGGTGAGTGAGTGAGTGAGTGAGTGAGTGAGTGAGTGAGTGAGTGAGTGAGTGAGTGAGTGAGTGAGTAACGGATGCTTTACACCGTTTCAACAACTAAGGTCATATTTACGGCGAAAACAGGTTTGGACATATTCTGTCTTTGGTGATTGTATCTATGAGATGAAGGTGACAGGGCGGCCAAACAGCAGGGGATCAAAACCTGGAAATCATTTTTGCTGTACCTCATCCCTTAGTGAACCCAGCACCAACCAGGAATTTAACCACTTGGTCAGTGCTGGGTCCCCCTATCATCACCTTATACGATCAACAGGGGCTACTGGGGGCCTAATCTTCCCCAGAACCCCCACAGGGTACGTTTGGCAGATGATGCCGCGCATATGCAAAATAGGCTGGCCGCCATATTGGTGATGAATCTGTTGTTATTCAGAACTCACAACACATACATGGCATGTCTACGCTAAGCTCTCTGAGGACTAACTCATGAAAACACTACCAACTTCTAGAATTGAATTATTTCAATTTGATTCAGAGCCGCACGTTTATGGTGATCATTAAATAGTGGTCATGTGACAAGGTCTGCATAAATTCTATACAGAGTAATGCAATCTAAAATAGACTCATGACGGACCCAACGTCTTAGACTCATGACGGACCCAACGTCATGACCTCCAGGTCCTCGCTGGCAAGCTTATGTTTGTCAGTCAGTGCGTTCTACCTGCCAGGAAGTTTATGTCACGCATCCTGGCAGCCCTCAGGGCAGCCCCACCCACTGGATACATGGACATTGACTCTGAGCTCCGCCGTGACATAACCTGGTTTGTGGACTATGCGGCAGCGACTAACGGTCGCCTGCTCATCACCCCCGACCCTCCCATCTTCAGGCTTGAGTGTGATGCCTGTCTCGAGGGGGCCGGGGGTTTCTCTGATGCTGACTACTATAGTTTCCGTTTCCCCACATCAATGACCACATCACACCACATATCACAACTGGAAGCCATCAACATTGTGGTTGCTGTCAAAACTCTCGTCCCCCCAGCTGCAGCCAATCACCAAGTCATGGTCATCACTGACAACGAAGCTTCTGTCTATGCCCTCAACTCAGGCAGAACTAAGGACCCTGTCCTGGCAGCATGCTCACGTGAACTCTGGCTCTTTGCAGCGGTACATCAACTCTCTCTTACCATCGAGCATGCCCCAGGGTCGACCCTCCTCCTTGCAGATGCCCTAAGCCGCCGCCATAAGTCCCTTGATTTCGAAACCCGTGCCCAAAACCTTATCTCTGCCAAGAAACTTACTCCTGTAAACCCTCTACCATTGATTTATGTTTTCACGCCTTACCTTTAATTTCAGCCCTCTCCCACTCCACTCTGGATGCCCAGCTTCAAAGAACTCTGCATGCAGCTTTCTCAAAAGGAACAATGGCAAATCAAACTCGACAGGCAAAAGCATATATCTCTTTCATGTTAAAAGCCAACTTCGACCCCTTGCTCCCCTCAGTAACAGCACTCTTATACTACATGCAACTCTTGGCTAACTCCCTAAAGAGTCTGACCTCGGTGAAAAACTATCTGTCAGGGGCAAGGACTTATGTGTTGCGGAGGGGAGGGGACACAACTCCCTTCACCTCCCCTCTGCTCCAGAACGCACTCAGAGGGGTTGCTAGGCTCTCCACACATACCCCAAACCCGGCTCCGGCCCTCTCAGTGGATGATGTAAAGTATCTGTGTGATGCCCTGTGGTCTCTCGGCCCTGATGCTCGGATAGCTAGAGCAGCAGTCTTGTTCGCCTTCACCACTTTCCTCCGCCAGAGTAACTTTGTGGCCACCCCTACAGGGCTTGGCCACCTGGTTAAGAGGGGGGACGTACATCTGGCCCCCTACGGACTTACTGTGCATGTGAGGACAACCAAAACACTCAACTCGGGGCATGGAGTAGTCCTACCTGTCCATAGAATACAGGGCTCACGCTACTGCCCAGTGACGGCCTTTCTCACAGCCAAAGCGGCCACCCCTGGCACTGATCTGACCCCACTGTTTGTAACATCCCTGGGCCAGCCCCTGACTGCACAGGGGCTCACGTCACTCATCCGTCTTGCCCTCTCCCAGCGCGGCCACCCACTGGCAGCCTCTGTGACCCTCCACAGTCTCCGCCGCTCGGGCGCCTGCACTGCAGCACTCGGAGGTGCTGACAAGGAATCTGTGATGGCTCATGGGACCTGGCGAGGAGGGTCAGTTGACTTGTATGTCCCACGCACTCTTTTCACCTCAGTGCCAACTATTCTAACCAACCAGCTTGGCTCTCACACCTCGGGTCAATAGGTCGTGGACTCTTAGATTTAGATTGTGTAACCTGTTTATCTCATGTACTCATTATTCACATGTTATGTAATGTTTTCTCTATGTGTGTTGGTTTATAAATTACTTATCTCCACTCCTGTGTTTCTCGCCTCTTTCTTAAATTGAGGCTAATTAGAAATTGGTTATAATTTACTGAGGCGAGACCTTCTGCTCCTCCTGACCCTCACTTCCGGGAGGCCCTCCTCCTGCCACTCTCTGCACTGACTCTGAACGCTCCGGACGTGCCCTCTGTTGCACCACACTTTAACCCACCCACCTCGCCCTTTCTTCAGGGTTAGGAAGGGGGGGAGGGCTCTCACACCTCGGGTCAATAGGTCGTGGACTCTTAGATTTAGATTGTGTAACCTGTTTATCTCATGTACTCATTATTCACATGTTATGTAATGTTTTCTCTATGTGTGTTAGTTTATAAATTACTTATCTCCACTCCTGTGTTTCTCGCCTCTTTCTTAAATTATTTCAATTTGATTCAGAGCCGCACGTTTATGGTGATCATTAAATAGTGGTCATGTGACAAGGTCTGCATAAATTCTATACAGAGTAATGCAATCTAAAATAGACTCATGACGGACCCAACGTCTTAGACTCATGACGGACCCAACGTCTTTATAAGTATCCTGAAAAGCCTCTAAATACACGCCCCTGTTCCCATATTTCACCACCAACCTCCATGCCGTGACACCCAAAGCGAACCCAATAAGAGGCCCCACTCGCAGCACGCATGGCCAACTTACTTATCATTTTGTCTACAGATCCTATTAATCCGTTTCCATGGCAACCCATACAGGTGGCATGTTGCCGACGAGTAAAGGGGGTCGTTTCTCTCGGTTCTCCTTTTTTCTGTTTCCCAGATTTCATGTGCCAGATTACCCTCTAAGGCTTCAGTGGGTAGGAGGGAGGGGTGAGTGAGTACTGGGGTAGGGAGGCACACCTGAACCGAACACCTGGCGGAAACTTCACTGGAGGAGCTGCTCGGAGCTGCTCAGAGCTCATTGGTGTTGTTCAGAACCTATAGGAGCTAAATTTACGGCCATGTAACACACAGGTGAATGTTAAATCCGTACAGTTGCCTAAACTGTTACCCAAACCTGGGAATTATCGTTGCCAACAAATCTACTGGGAATGCCTAGCCAGTTGTTGGACTGCTTATACTCACACTGGACTCCCTGAACATCAGTGCCTTTAGGTAGGGGCCCTAATAACGTCCCTGTATTGTAGCTAGAAGTCACATAGTACGCACTATTGAAACTTGATATGTGATAGATTGTTCCCAATGGCAGATTCCCCTCCATAGAATTACTCCTATTTCTATTCCCCATTCACAGACTTTGGGACCCAAATACACCTGTCATGTCTGTACCCTCGGTTACATGTCTCAATAACATCCCTTATTGTAGGCAGAAGTCACATAGTACACACCATTGTAAGTTGATATATGATACAGTGCATCCAATGCCTCTTCTCCATACACCCACTCCTATTCCAGGACCCCCATTCATAGACTCTGATACCCACCTAACCAGCAGGTAAAGGGGACCATCAGAGACACCTCTCGGAGGCGGAGAGAACTAACAAAGGCCCTGTAGGCAGCTAAGTACCTCTTTGTGACGGTACAGTAACAATAGGGATCGTTCTCCGCCCAACCTTTGAGCTCTAAACACCCCCTGTGTCTTCTCCTGTATTCTACCGCCTGTACTCTGTGGCTATAAGATAGCTGTTCCCTTTCTTATAATAGAAAATATTTTATAGATCGATTAGGAAGATGAAAGATTTCTTGCAAAAGACTGGTTTCAGTTTTTCTTTGGAATTATTCAGCTTTGTAATTCATATTTTTCTAGAAGTGGGAGGAGGAGTTAGCAGCCTGTGTTTTGTTTTAATGTGTGTTGACCTCGTTTATCTAGTTCTGTCATGAAATAAATCGGTGCAAACTACTTAGCCTAGATATCAGAGCTTAACCGGCTTCAACCAGCTTCAAGAAAATGCAATTCTAGAAGGTTTGTATTCAGACTGTAAGGATTAAAAGTCACCCCTTAAAGACTTCTTCCCTGATATATATACTGTTATGTCTCTCTTAACTTATTCACACTTCAATTGGGACATCAAGTAGTCCAGTCTATATTAATGAAGCCACCCAATTCTACATTGATCCCAACAGCTCTTGCCTCCACCATTACCATCCGTCTTAATCTGCTTGTTACATTTTGTTTATCTTTTCCCTTCTTTTTTACTCCTTTTCCCTTCTTTTTTACTCCTTTTCCCTTCTTTTATTTCGGGGAGAGGGCGGAATGAAAATGGAGGAAGGAATAGCCAACCTTCAGGGATGTAAGTCAGGGTTAGTGAAAAAATCTGAAACCCTAGATAAAAAATCTAAAATAATCTTTAAATGCTATAAAACGTCATGTAAGGTATTTGATTTGAAAATTATTATTTGAGGTGATGATGTTAAAAAATCTGAAATCAGATTAAAATCTGAAAACTTACATCCCTGAACCTTGTAGAATATAATTGCAACAAGGGAAATTCCAAGATGGATACAACAAAATTTGATATGTTTTTCCATAGTACTCTTTGAAGATTTGGATATTAATCATCATTCGTTATCCCCCTTCCTTCCCTGAACTGCTTAACCATTCATTGCCTTAAGTTGGTCAGATGATTTGATATTATGGTGGGCGGGCAGGTGAAAAGGTGAAGTTGGGCGGGGGTCGGTTAGCCATGTCTTTTGTGAATTTATTTAAGGCGAGAAAAACAATTCCATATGGTCGTATTGTGTCGTCATTCGGAACCACTATCTAAGAACACATGTGAGATATAAAACAACAAGTTCAAGGCAGCCTCAGTCTCTATAGGCAGAACTTTCTATAATACAATACAGTTTTGTTGGGCCTGCTTCTCATGTCATTATAGGAAAAAGTATAATCAAAAGAGCCATCACAACAAAATCACAAGGGTTTAGGCTATAGTAGAAGGTACATAGCTGGTTAGGGGCCGACTGCGTGGTGGGTGGGCAGGTATTGAGTGTGTATATTGTTAGCATGGTGGGACTGATGCGAGCCTTCCATGTTGTCTCAGATTAGGGTTGTGGTAGTAGGGGAGTGGGGGATGGGGCTGTCAGTGGACTCTGATTGAACCATCAGAAGGACCCTCCCTAATCCAACCCACCCACGCCAACCACCAGCACCTTGAAACCTGAGAACCATCATACCAGGGGTGGGGAGGTACAGGATTTCACACACACACAAAAAGGGAAAAAAGGCGGGGTCTGCATAATTATATAGGCTAAGTATATAAACGTTGCGCATTCGGAGGTGCACATACACCATTTTTATGAAATAAAGTCTCCACCAAAATGGGGGTAGGTGTTGGGGGGATTGGTCAGGACTCCCTAGACCTGGGTCTGGACCCCTCCCCTGGATCCGCCTGGGCATATGCAATACAATGAAATATAGAAATTCTTAAGATCTAGAGGCAGTCAGTTGTGCAACAGTTTTGTCTTTTTTATTATGGTTCAGTTCTTTCCTCCCATTCCATTCCATTACTAATGTCAAAGCAAAAATATCTTGTGTGTATGTGTGTGTGCTTGTATGTATGTGTGTTTATTTATTTATATGCATTTTTAATTATAAAGATAATTTTCACCTCATTGGTTATCTGTTTATTTTAAAGATAGTTGATTTCGTCATACAAAACAACCTGGAATTGCATTCACACTTCATTTAGGCCGGAACATTCTCACCTTCCCTGAATGATTATCAAACTCAGTTCGTGACACAAAGGATTAAAGTGAAAATTGCCCTATAATCAAGCCCTCTTACCGCTACCGCTGAAGTCCCCAGCTCAAAATTAGAAACTACAAGAACGAAACGGTTTCCTCACAGTTTCAACATCGATTCCAATTCCCCCGGCCAAAAAAGGTTAATGAAAACAATAAGGGGGAGCAGGGGGACGCTGGCGTCCTGATAGGAAGGTTAATAATTGGCAGCATTTGGACGAGGAGGAGACTTAGAAAACCGTCAGGGTTAAGTCTATATTCCACATGCCGATTTTTAAAAATCGGGAGTGGGAATAAAGGACAAATATAGTTTTTACTATTCTCTTTCGAATGGAACATGATTATCATGATGTAAGGTTTAATAGGATGTTCTCTGAGAAAATCAAAATCGGTATGTGGACCTTTAGTTGCAGATTTCATTGCAAAGGCTAGGCCTATATTCAGGGTAGCAACCAAAGTTCCATTTTCAAATTCCCTGTGTTTTCCCTGAGATTTCCCTGTCCCGCGGCAATTTTTCCCTGTGTCATATCCACCAAGTTGATCAATTTTAAAAGACTCTGCGTGCAGAAAAATTTGGACAACCCAACAACAAAAAGTCAAATCCCTAATATCAGGAATTTCAGAACCTGGCCAGATGAAATTTTCTGTGTTTTCCCTGTGTTTTGGCAAAATTTGCAAATTCCCTGTGTTTTCCCTGTCAGGGAATTTTCTTTTGCCATTTCCCCTGTTTTCCCTGTGTGGTTGGTACCCTGTATATTCCACTCTCGATTTTTTCCAAGATTTTGAAAAATCGTCAAGATGAATCGGAGCTAAACATAGACATGTTATCTATCGTAAGAGCGGATTTTAAATCCCTTTCCAGTGATATGAAGCATGCATGGATCTCCTGTTATATTTCTTATGTAAACTCAGATATTAGTAGGAATAAAGGATAACCATTAACATGTAACATATCATTAGAAAGGATTTCAAATTCCCTTTCAAATGGTATGTAACATGCATGTGTCTCTTTCATATGTCTGATGAAAACTCAGAAAATAGTATATTATCAGTCAAAATCACCTAGTTAAGCCCCATACCCACTAGGACAGTTTTACTCAGTCGCCGACAGATCAATTCTAAAATTTTCCCATTCTAAGGGTAGAATCCGCTGATTTTAGCGCCGATTGAGATTGAACCTGCACAGTTTAATGTACCATACTAACATGCGATCATAAAAATCAGCCAATTATACTGCTGATCCATCGGCTGACTCTGCAAAAGTCACTTAGTGGGTATGGGGCTTTAGGCTAACATCAGTCAGAATCGCCCAGTTAACTCCAAACAGTGGGTTGGCACCTCGCTAACCACCCCCCTCACACAGTGTGGATGGTCGGGGGACGAGGAGAGGGGGCTGGAGGAGATTCATCTGGAGGTAAATCTGGGGAGAAGCGGCGGCAAATGAGGAGAAGATTGGCCTGGAGCAGCCTGGAGCAGCGCGCCCATCGTTAGTCTGTCGACTTCAGACCCACTGTTCCCCAAAGTGAGTCTGTACACCAGCAACCATTTTATTGGGAATTCCCACCCAAATCCCAGCATGCTTTGCAGCTGCTGGTTTATGGCAGGTAGGACCATAAACCAGCCAGCACCCAAACAACCACCAAAGGGGTTCTCCATGCCATTTATAAAGGGCCAATGAAATAATTCCTTGCAAATTTTAAGTGACAAATAAAAGCCATGCACTGTTGTGGGTGTATGGACCCATTATGTAATAGCTAATCTGGGTCAGAACGGACAAGCCCGTCGTTGGCCAATGAGCCTTCCTGGGCCGGGCGGGGTGGGGGGGTGGGAAGGGTGGTACTGACTGTGTTGGCAACTGTGTGCATCCGACAGTAGAATTCACATAAGTATCTGATTGTGTTGGATTATTGACATATAAATTGGTAATCCGATATCCGATTTTCCCACATATATTCATCACCATATTTCATATCGTGCATACGAATTTGTATAGTATATGTCATACCTAACGTCTGGAAGAACGTGTAAATAAAGTTGATAAACACTTTATTAAAAGAATTGTTCGTGCATTGGAGACGGCACTGAGGATTATTAAGATGATACCTTCTACTGACTGTCATCATATACGCCTTCCCAGGCTAGTCTGTAAAGTGCATTAGTATTGTATTAGTATTATGTCTTTATCTTTGCGCACTTTATGAGCGCATTCTGAGGTTAGTCTACGAAGGGTGCTATTGTATACAAGTATAATACCCTTTATAGACTAGCCTCAGAATGTGCAATATACCTCTGTCAATATATGGCCTAATCTATAGAGATTACGATAGCCTTCACAGATAACTCTTAGATTATGTTGACAGTTAATACACCAAAAATGCACATTCTGTTTCAAGAAGTTTGACCATACAGTACCCGCTCCTTACCAAGTAGATCACCAGTACTCCCTGCAATACATCACCAGTACCCCAATAACCAGTACTCCCTACAATACAATGAATGCCTAAGCTGATTATTTTTATCATTAATCACAACCATTTAACGTAACATGGGCCGAATAAGACCAAAAAAGGGACAATATCCAAACAATTCATCAGAGCGGCTCAACCGAATCAGTGGGAGTTGGAATAAAAGGCCGCTCCAGCCTTTCAGTGCAGCGCCCATAAATCCGGCCCGAAAACAAAGCGGGCCTGCATAAAGTTGTCGGGGATTTTAATCCGCGGGAGGTTTTAACATTGTCAGGATGTAAGATGGATGAGGGGACTGCAGACTGGGGAAGGCTGTAACTGGGGGAGGGCTGGGTGGGTAATTGGGATAGGGGGAGATGGCCACTTGGGGAGTGGATATATGACCATGTCAACGTTGTAGTATGGGTGTATCTTAGGTGGGGGCTTCTGACGGTGGCCGGACAACCCACAGGGTATTGTCAAAAACCAAGGGCAAAGCTTAAAGGTTGTGCTTTACAATATTTATTCGATGGGTAGAAAATGTTCTCAACATACCCAACATCGAGATCAACACCATTTTTTAAATTTCAAACATCATTCAGGGTTACCCCTGATTTTCCATGATTTTCCACAATTCATCGAGATAGAGGAATATACAATATATCATCATAATTATGAAGATTGCTAAGACGGTTAACTTAGTCCTGAATTTCAGAAATAAAAGTATTCGTCCCCTTTATCTCATGATTTCGAAAATGCCATACGGTCTATAGAATGAGTTAAATCTCACCAGGGGACTCTGCCTGGTTCAGTGATAGGTTTAATCTTTTCCGATAGGAAACTCCTAGTAAGGCTTATATTATTGAAATACTTCATTTAAATGTATGTAAACCCAAATTGATGCAAATAGTAGAGACATTTGTGTCTAAAATTGTGCGGGTGAACCAGTATCTGTCAACAAGCAATGGTGATAATCTCCTGGTAATGTATTAATTGTTGCCACTTCTCCGAGGATTCCTCCAGGGAGGGATTATCCTGCCTCAGGGATTATATAATTACCACCTCCCTCAGGCCCCTCCCTACCCCGGAATCGCCGACTTTGTATAATCCCAGTCTTCCCCTCTACCTACCACTCTCCAGCCTTAATTCTCTCACCACTTGCTGCCTTCTCACCACTTCGTATTTAATACCTTACCTACCATACCCTTTGATAAGTCATCCCTAGGGCTCGCATATTAATCTTAAGAAAGTCTTTTGAATCAGTCTAGCTATCAAGCATCTATTCCCCCAAAGTTTGCGTCTTTAATTGTACTCTCCCCGCCTGAAATATTTATCTATTTTGACATGTGAAAATATTTAATTTCATTCCATCTCCAAAAAGACGTCCTTTTGTCTTCAGCAGTAGGCCCTAAAGGCCTTTATCGGGATATGGACATCATCTGCGAACACGTCACGTGGCAGGGAAAACATGCAATTAACAGCCAATCAGCACACTGTTAGAAGTTTACAAACAAGATGGGTTACAACCTTGAGTCACTCTATGTCCAACAGCGGAGTTGAAAGTTTTCTGTAAGATTTCTTGAATTTCCTGACTCTTATGATGTTGGCGAATGCAACCTACCCACAACCTATGAGCCACCTACCAGTAACATACCCATAACCTACCCACAACCTACCCGTCACCTATCTAGTACCTACCAATAACTAACCTCCAACCTACCTCCAACCTACCCAGTGGCCCCACCACCTATATGCCACCTACCCCAACTATATCTACAACCTAGCCGCAACCTACCCATAACCTACCCGCCACCAACCTGCCTTGTACCCCTTATCTTCCAGCCACCTACCCAAAACCTACCCCTACATAGCTAAAACCTACCCACAACCTACTCACAACCTACCCATCCCCTACCCACCATCTCCGCTCCCATCACTGCCACCCCATTAGATCTCCGCCATCGTCTCGCGAGGAAACGCGAGAAGGGACGAGATTAATGGCGGCTGGCCGTGATGGATCATGGGATATGTATACTGACAATGGCGGTCATTTCTCTTGATTACGGCCCTCGGGGACCCCCGCCGAGCGGTACCGACTGGCACCGAATCTGGCCGAGCGGTGCCGATGTCTGCCGATTTGGTCCGACTGGGACCGATCTGAACCTCGGTAAACCTGGGTAAATGAGATCTGTGCAAAGTGGATTACTGAGAGTGAGGACCCAGGCTGGGCTGAGGTTTAGTCTCCAATGCTCTATTATTAAAGAGGGCCTAACGGCTATTTCACACTATCCAATTCTACTCCTGATGCCGAGGATCACAAGGAGGAACATGCGCTAATCATAGCCATGTTATATATCTTTAGATGGGATTTTGAATTACCTTTCCAATGGTATGTAACATACAGGTATTCTGAAAACTTAAAAATAAGCAAACACCTAGTAGTCAAAATCGCTTAGGGGGACACAAGTTGAAGTTTATCCAGTACAACACTGGCACAAGGACAGCAAAGTCAATCAAGCTGGTGATGGCAGGGCATCTCCTTACATTATTAAAGAGCAAGATTAATTGATCTTAAGGTTCAGAATGCAGATATGTATACCCTGTATAACAAATCCCATTAACCCATTAAACATAGTACTCAACCCACCAATACTAAATTACACGCAATTGCTTATGACTAACGCAGAAACTACTTTGCTCTCTTCAAAACGGTAATACAATGTGCCATAGCTACTGATTCAATTATGGCTAACACTGTAGCCCCTGTTATCCCCTATAGCGCTAGTTTGTATATATGAATCCTGTGATTTCTATCTGTACTAGAATCTCTTATGTCCCTGTGATAAGTAAGATTAGGCATTAATGCCCTGGTGGCGCTCACTCACACTACAGGGGCGGGTGTCATGGCGACGTGAACGTAGTCACTAATGAATGAATGGCCGCTATAGCAGCGCCACCTACGACGGGTAATGGAAACGTCCACTTTGTCCTCATATAGACCTTGTGCAGACGTAGTCACGTGATCACGTTTTGGTGATCACCACGTGGTCATCATAACCACGTGGCTAATGTTAAAGTCTGAAATTAATAGATTAAAAAAACTTATCATCACATTTTATGATTTCTAAGGTTTGTATAAGATGACTTTAACATAAATATGTGATTAAAGTGCTCATTGATGGTTGATTATAACAAATGTAAATTGATCACCAATATGGCGCAAAATCTATTTTGGGCATATGTGACGTCATCTGCACAAGGTCTATACAGGATGGTGGAGGGAATCAGCACTCAGAGGGGGTTCTCCTACACTCCTCCATATGTGACTACCATCCTATGGTAAAACATTAATTTACTGTAGTTTCCCTCTTTACAATTACAATGAGTTGCGATACACATAAGGGCCTTCCATTTAGTAAGTACACACATTTTCAAAAATCTCAGACCCCACCCCACCCCCACTTGATGCGAATATACTTTATGGAAGGCTCCAAGTATGTATATGAATTAAATAACATTACAGTTGAGGCTTCCTTGGAGAAATATTATTGGACAGAACCCCGGCTTTCAATGGTGTGCAGCTACGAATACAAGGATTGTCTTTGTGAACCTCATTCATCAACAGTAAACATTTTCTCTTACAGTGATATAATTGAAAACTATAAATAGGACAGTTGTGAAGTGTAATTTCTGTGTTTGAAACTGATGACTGTGTCCCTTGACCTGGGGAATAATTGTATGGCATTTTACCCTGCCTGTAGGTCAAAGTTCTGGCCTAGAATACTAATAATATTATAAGAAAAACCGCGAGGACGCTTCATAGGGAATTGTCACCAACCGAAATAATACGGCCGACAACCGTTAAGTTCTTCTACACTTTGTCATCACCCAAACAAAACTCAAAATGGTCTTAAAAAACTAGCTAAAACTATGAACGTGAGGAGCTGCACATACGACCTGTCAATAACTACCACCCCTTAAACACACCGTTCGTCGGCTGTGCGGGTGATAGAGAACTGTTTGAAGCAGGGACCTTTGCACTGAGAGCCAAGTAGGCCTTCTTCGTACACTTAGCCTAAACGGTAATGTCTTTGTGGCACGAGCAGAATCATAAAGCAAGAAATACTCTGGATGTACTTATGGAGGGAGAGAGGATTGCTCACTTAGGTAAAATCTCCAAGAAAATGACACTAAAAGCTCAGACGCTTTCTTGCCACTTTAATACCGCCCCTCTAGTTACCGCCGTCGCCGCTAGAGTCGCCCCGTTCTCCCCCATCCAATCAGCATCGAGCCCTGAGATCACGTGGTCATTGCGCTTGCGCAGAAACAAGCGATGAGGTCGCGCGGTACAAAGGAGACTGGAGGGGAAGGCAGTCCTATTTTTTGCCGGGAGTTACTGAAATAGGCATCGATTTTTGAAAAGGCTAGAGACAAATTCTCCGCATAATAGGCACTGAGAGCTATAGCCTGAAGGTCTCAAGTCTCGAACGAAAAAGGGGTCAGCAGAGGTGGAAAGTTAAGGAGGGACGAGATGCTATAAGCAGCTGTGGGTTTGAAATAGAAGCCATCGGTGGTTGGCATTTAGCTTGGGCAAAGTATTCTTTGAGTTGGTAGAATGTAGGTCTGCTAATGTACTGTTCTGTGCCTGTTAAGTTATCACACTGGGGACCTGCTATATGTATTAATACGCATTTTCCTGAAACTTACTAATGTATTAAGGGGAGCCAAAAACAATATAATTGACAAATTTTTCAAAACTGAGATAAGTATAGAAATATGTTAAATGAGTCCAGTTAAGGTGAGTGGTAAAGTATTAGCTGTGAAAACTAGCTCAAAGAAAGGTAGAATGCCACAAGAGATTTCATGGTTTAGATTTTAACATAGGCCAGGAATAGGCTCAAGGAATGGATTTCCATGATTATTTGAGTTTGGAAAATTTCATTGAATTTATTGGTTTTGGCTCCCTTTAATTTACAATATTCATGAAAAGTCGAGGGATAAGATTCTATTCCATAATGACAATTAAATAGCAAAGTAGTACTTTACTACATGAACTACTGAATGATACAAGCTTTGTAACGTCTCGGAGATCAGACATCTCTGAAGACGAACAAATAAAACATTATCAAAAGAAAACCAAAAAAAGATATTCTTATCCAGATTTTTATCAATGAGGGCAATGAGGGCAACCTCGATCTTTTAGTGATAGTAAACACATTCTTTTATTGTGCTAACCATAGTTTTTTTTTAATTCCTTTAACTAAGTGAAGAGTCTAACAAATGGGGAGTAAGAGGTGCAAACTCTTTTTTTTTATGAAGAGATTTGTGTTTTGAAGTCATGTTCTTTTACCATAAATAGCAGATTAGAAAACAATTGAGAGCCAAGGAGGTGCCCGTAAGGACCCGTATTTAAGGAGATGAGAACCAGCTTTTCCCTCATTAAACTGCAGACAAAGACACTATTAAAAGCGCTAGACGAGGACTAAAAAACCTTAAATCTGTGTTATTCTGCTACTTAAACGTAGTAGAGGCTACTTATCCCCGTACTATCCTACTACTTTACAGAATAAGGAAATACTGAATCGGCAGGTTGTAACAAAGGAGAGGGAATTAGATTAGAGTACTACCAAGTGTTCACCTGGCTGTGAGATCCTGATTTGCAATCATGTATCACCTATAGCATTTCTCTTTCTTTGATAATTGCATCGTCTTAAAACCTCTAAATCTAATACCCCTTATACACTAGCCCTAGACTGTCCAATATGCCTGTATTGTCATGTTTCTTATTCCACTTTTCACATATTTTGTCCCTAACTGCCCATAAATTCTACCAATATATTGTTGTTATTATAACCGCATTATTTTTTGTTATAATTTCGTGGCCGACAGATTCGACCTTGATGATTGTTTTATACTGTCACTCTCACATCTTTTTCTCCAGATACCGGTCTATTTTTGGACATTGCAGAGAAATCTGAAACTAAAACCTAAAAGTCCCTGGCTAGAATTCCCCGCTGTAAAACGCCTCTTAGGGCCTTATTAGAGCGGATCCCCGGAGCGGAGACGGTGAAAACAGCGCTAATAGCAGGGGAAATAGGAGCCACTCTTAATGGAAACATTTCTCTAATATTTGTAATCACATCCACTTGATGGTGCCTAACGCGGTTCACATCTAGATATCAAACCGGCGGAAAAGGAAACTGGCTCAAACTCGGAGATTTTACCTCACGATTCGTTAAGATTCGTACCGTTTATTTATATTCATCTTTTCTTGGTGGTGATATTGTATATGTAAAAGAAAAATTTGTAAATTTGTAATTGTACCCACTTGTCCTACCGTGGCGACAAAGTAACTGCCGCTGGGCTGATAAGTGTTCAAGAAAAAATAAACGCAAATAGTTTGATGTGATAGTTATACAGTCCGCACAATTGAACTTTAATTGTCATTACGTATAAGATACCTACAAGGATGAACATTGTATTAATGATAGTGGATCGATGAAAAGAATGGTGATTGTTTAAGAAAGATGCTGGCACCAGCTGTTAGAGAATCGTACAGTAGAATAACGGCCTTAAGCTAATTTTCCCTGGACGCCCCCCACGTCTCCGCCTCCATCTAATTGTTCTTCACTAGATTGCTTTTATCTTTTTTTTAAAAGAGATTCCAGTGGATATGATCAGGCAGCAGTGACTCTCCCTCGTTTGGCCGTCAGAAGCTGTGTGTCCATCAAAAACACACAATTCTGAATTCAATTAAAACCCCGCCTTGAAGCAGCCTTCACAAAGTAACGGACTAACGGATAACTCCGCCTTCTTTACACTAAAGAAATTAACGGACGCTTGCTAGGAAAAAATGCAATTCTATTAGATTCTGACTTGCTGCTAATTCGATAGAGTTGATTTCAACCAATAGATTGACGATTGTTAGCCACTGGCTGTTCTAATAGTTTTTCTTTCTAATTGGTAATTTGGGAATAGCGGGGTATTTGCTCTGGTAGAATCAGAGCGTTTAACATGCAACACTGCCAAGGTAGCATGTGATTCCCACTTGTCTAATCGTGTTAAAATCCCAACTGCAATCACTCAAAACTCACACTCTGAGATTGAAATGATCAACGACCAGACTACAACAAATACTACAGAGCAATCCAAGTTCATATATAAAATACCAAGTGAACAATCAAAGGAGACTTCAGCATGCATTCAGCAAAGAAAAACTTATTTCACTTTTTAACAAAGGGGCACTGCTGGAAAGTCAATTTTCATAAAAAAGAAAGAAGAAAAAAAGGTTCAGTCTACAGAATCAACTACTAATAACGGTTAAACGGTTTCCTGGGCTGAAGGTTGACGGTAGTAAAGTCAATGTTAATTACACCCCTCACCCCGTCAATTGAAGTGCCTACATACAGAAACACAGAGGGCGCTGTAGTAATTAGTGCCTCTGTAATTAGAGAAACAGAGCGGTCAAAGACTTAATTAGACAAGGCTCCACCTGATATATCCCCCCGCTGAAGGCTGGCGCCATCTTTTGTTTCCACTTTGTCTTATTAATAGCCTTCACTTGGGACTATTTCTAGACGGCCGCTGGCGTCAGTGGTTGAAGGGGGCGGGAATTGAGGGAGCAATGACATAGTTGAGCTTTTATTCCACACGTCGATTTTTTTTAGAATAAAAGAGTGGAAGAGTGGGAATTAAGGTCCCATATAGATATGTTAAAAAGTACTAGTAAGGTTTTGCAATCCACTTTCAAATGGTACATAGGATACCGGGCGGATTTAGAGCGGGAACTTGAGACGTGCGCCCCCCCCCCCAATTTTTTTTTACAAATATAGTTATTTTAATGTGAAATATCTAGTCCCTGGGTGGGGCGCGTCAAATTCATATATGAGGGCACCCCCCGCCCTAACCAATCACACACTCTCTTTTTTAAATCTCTAGATCCGCCAGTGGGATGTATGGTTTCATGCCACATTTTCAGAGAAAAATCAATCAAAAACGAAATCTCCAGCAACATCTTTTAATAGCCTCTACAGTAAATTCTCGATACAGTGACAACTACACTACAACTGGTATTGTATTGGTTCAATACTTGATTTAATAAATTATTGCCTATGCATAGATATTCCAGAATATTACTAAGAACTTTCATAATTTTATTTCTCAACATAATCAAAGAATCAGCCCCGTATCCTATCTAGGTGGAAAAGGTTGTTAACATCCTCATATATTTAATGAATTTTATGATGCTATTACTATTTATGCTGATTAGTATCTAAATAAAAAAAAAACTAGACCTGGGCATTGAAAACAGCTTATTTCCAAGGAGGGTACGCGTGGGACGAAGGGTAGCGGGTGGGGGACAACAGTTGATGAAAAGAAATTGAAAAATACTTATCTATACACCAACACACTCAACTGGAAGACCATGTATCTCATAAGAAGTTGCTTTAATTAAAAAAAACAAAAGTTAGCTGTCACTGAGAGCACTAACGAGACACGATTGAGGGTTTGGGGAATTCAGGAATGGCGATGACGTTCGTCCCACCACAGTCTCCCCTAAAAAGGCGGGAAAAGGAGCCCTGATGACGAACAGCCTGAGCAGACGACAATTCTGAGGCCGGTGACATTTGCCGCCAAATTCCAAAGCTTCAATTTTAGACCGCCATGGCGCCGTGTTCTGGTGGCGATGGCTCAAAGTATAAAACACCATCTCCAGCACAGGACCTCGGTAATGAGAGGTGGCTATCCCTGGGCCTGTCCAGAGGTGGGGGTTGGGGGTGCACTCCCTCCTAGGTTTAGGAGCTAATCTTTGGTGAGTGAGTGAGTGTTGGGTGTTTTACACTGTAGGCCTACCGACAGCCAAGGTCATTTTCACGGGGAAAACCAGTTTGGAGAATTCTGTCTTTGGTGACTGTATCTATGAGATAAAGGCAGGGCGAGCAAACAGCAGGAGATCATAACCTGGAAATCATTTTTGCTGTACTTCGTCCATCAGTGAACCAAGCACCAACTGGGAATTGAACCTAAAGAACCACTTGGTCAATGCTTGGTTCCCACTATTGTCACCTTCTACAATCAGCAGGGGCCACTGGGCGCCTATTATTCCCAGGAGTAGAAGCTCCAACCCAGAACCCCTACGGGGTCCTTTGGTTACAGTCACCATAGTCCAGATATGGTAGTATGTAAGCTTTGTACATAATGTACCCAACTCTTGAACTAAGATAGGGTTTCGAGTTATGTAAAGGATTCATTTTCTAATTGAGGTTTTTGATAAGTAAGTCAATATGCTAATTGAAATTCAAAGACTGGTCTAGTGTAACCCCAAAGTATCTATAAGTTCTTTACTTCTTTTCCTTAGTTTTAGGTTCATTTCACACAGAGTTTTGAAGTAGGTGCAATAATATAACTCTGGGGTAATTAATATGTAGTCTCAAAAGGGCAAGAATAAATCTAGATTATAGGTTATGGTAGACCAGTAAAAAATTAAGGATATCATCAACATATCATTGTCTTTTTCTATGTAACACTAATAATTGTACTACTGGAAGATCATACTTGTATGAAGTGGTTAGAAATTTAAAATAAAAACGACGTTGGCAGGTTGGGAACAGGTGCCACAGGGCTCATGAATGAGATCCATCCATTTACCCTTCAATGAAATCATGATATAAATTCGAGATTTTGAGAGTTGTTTATATAAAGCGCCATTCAGTATACTTCTCACAACAACCCACGCCCACCCACCCCCTCCCCTCCCCGTGGGACTTTAAAACACAAAAGATTCAATGAGTCTGGGATTGGATTCGCTTTGATGTGGCGTGAGCAGTGCGCATGCGCATCGATTCCCTGACATCCGGCGGACCCACAAAGCGCCATAACGGCCTGGGCTGAGAGTCTTTCTACATCGATTTTCATTACCATCACCCTCCTAGTTTCACGGATTTCACTGCACAGCTGTATAATTAAGTTTCCCCCTGGTGGGCGGGGGGAGAAGCTTGAAGGCGGGAGGTGAGAGGCGGTGCGCATGTGCAGAAGGTGTGAGGGGAAGGGGGTCTTCGTAATAGTTCACGAAGAAGTGCGCAGGGCAGGAAGGGTACCCAAACTGCCAACTTCTTTTAGGGGCCTGCCATTTAGTACGTACGCACATTTTCAAAAATATCAGACCCCCCCACCCCCCACCCCTGAGGCAAAAATACGCATTGAATATCTCCTAGAATGTACGCACATTTCGTGAAAATCGTGAAGTAAACCCAAGGTATAAAATTCTGAAATGAAAAGAAAAGAGAAACGGGTATGATGAAGTCGATGGCCCGGGGGGGGGGGGGGGGCAAGGTTTCCACCTTTTCTTCTGAAATACATTTTTTTTCTAAAAACCGAAACTTATTACTATTCGCCACCCCGTTTTGAAGTTTAGATTATTGGAATCTTAAGCAAGAGTCCCACTTGCAGACCCCCCGCCCCCCAAACGGAACCTGAATAGGGGACTCTGGCACATACAGAGACAGTTCCCATTGTACCTCTGCCCAATCAATCACTACCCCTACACACCACACTCCCGTACCCTCCTGCTTAGAATCCTTCCCACACGCTACTGCTGTCGTCTACATTACATATATTTTACATTAGGTTTTATTCGGTATAAAACTAACTCATTATCCATTTTTATAAGGATCCTGAAATGGCATACTAATGATCTTAGGGACATTTTAGCACGCTTATGACAAATCTTCAGATTAAGTGTAGCAAACATACTATCTGTACTATTTTGAAACACACAGAAATGTAAGTTCTCATGGCAGCAAAAATAAACATCAATAGGTGGTGAAGTGCCAGGGACAAGCAAATGTACATTTTCCCATCATAGAGTGTCGGGGGCCAGCGAATCCCATGACTGTAAGCCTCGATCAATCTAGTGTTACATACTCAATAATTATAATCATATCGTATTACAGTTCTGCCCTTGAATCTGTCTTATACATAATAATATTATATCTATTTGTATCTCAGAAGGCGTAATACCATTTATCACCCGCACGGCCAACGAGCGGTGCGTATAAGGGTCAGTGTGTAGTGACAAGTTATACGTACCACTCCTTGTTATGGCTTGTATTCATGGTTTTCAACAGTATTTTTTATTTTGCTTGGGTAGAAGACCCTTAGGGGTCGTTCTCGGGTCCGATGAACCTGGGGCAGCGTACTGCCCCCGGGCTTCGACCTTGGGCAGTACACTGCCCAGCGGTTTGTCCTTCAACCCTCGGACACCCCCCGCGGGTCTTCTTATATTAGTAACACCAGAAGGGAGATTTCAATAGAGTGCAGGACTGAGTTTCTACTAAATAACAGAAAAGCTTCCAAAACTTGACAATACTATAAAGTACTATGGGCACAGAACTGTCAAGTGTCTAACCATCAACATCACCAGGCTTCTCTAATGCTGTGACAGCCCCCTGTGACAGCCCCTCTCCCACCATACTGAATGGATGGCTATCTGTAAAGCGCCATCCCCGACCCGTCTGCCCCGCCCCCATCTGTCACTGTCACCACCAATGAATAAGACACGCACTAACGTACGGCCGTACTGTACAGAGCCAATTTCCACCTACATCTACTCACTACTTACTCCATCAAATCCCTAGCCCCTCCCTCTTCCCTCCCCCTTCCCTCCCCCCATCTCCGCCCGCTTAGCAAAATCTGTCATGCTTTGCCTAACCTTTTCCCCTTTCTTAACCGTTAAATCTATTGAGTTATTCTTTTCTATTACTAAAAAAAGTTCTTCCATATTCATGTGACGCAAATTTCCATTTTTGGCGCAGTGGGCATTATCAAAATCTTGATGTTTTTCTGGATGTATAGGCCTACTACCTGATTATAAGTAATACTGCAATAAATAAACTAGTAAAGGCAGTAAAATGTCGAAGAATCACCAAAACAATAAACAGAATATATCTAGTTCACGTAACTTGGAATTGAATTTGATGTAGCTTTAGTCAATTTTAGTAAATAGATGATTCGTAAGATTTTAACATCATCATACCAGTCACTTGGTACAGATCACAGATCATAATGAGCCAGATAATAATCATTATGATCCCAGATAATAATCCCAGATAATGATCATTATGATCCCAGATCATAAAGAGCCCTACCCCTAAAACCATGTGAAAACAACAGCACTATCACCACACAGGCCCATAGAGGCTATAGTGCCTATAAAATCCGTAAATGAATTCGGCTGCTGTTTTATAATTCATACGACATCCCTTTCGGGCTGAGCCTGGGGCGGTCGGCCGTACGAACTGCCGCAAAGTGGTTATTTTTGAATTTCACTTTTAGTGATGGATGACATGTCTCTTCATCCGGGTACCCCAGGCCGAGCTGCTCGCGTATAAATGCTCAGATACCCACCCTCAATCTCCATTCACTGTATGGGCTATACAACGTATAGTGTAAACCTACAGTTGTGACCTGCTCGCCTATAAATGCCTATACATTGGGCGTAAGCCCAGAGTTGTGTCCTAATCAAATATATATGCCCTGCTCAGGTATAAATGCCCCTGGTACCTATCCCCTACCTCAATTTATATACAATGTCCTCTGTACAACCAGAGTTGTGCCCTGCTCACATATAAATGGCAAGATACCCCCCCCCCCCCCTCCTTTTAAAAATCTCCATTCACCGTATGGCCGATACAATATCCTCTGAAAACCCAGGGATGTTACCTGCTCACATATACACGTCCAGACACCAACCGTCCATCTCCGTTCACGTTCTAGGCTATATAACGACCTTTCTGAACCTAGACTGGTGTCCTGCTCATATAAATACATCATAAGTTCATCAAATATTCTTATGGTAAAATATAAAGCATTTTGAACAACCAGATGATACATCAGGCATGTCAGTCATTGAAACTCATTTGTGCGAATACTTATTATCGTTCATTAAAAATGAAAATACACGTTATTTTCAAGACGGAAATGAAGATTATACATGCTTTTCCTATGGCTGAGTAATTTATAAAACCTTTATGAATGCTGCCATGAAATTAATTAATTTTTATTTCGTTTTAGAAAATGTATCAGCAACCAATCTAACCTCCGAGCCTCTATAGAAAAAATATTTTCTCCTCGGATTTTGACTGATTAAAAACAAAACATGACAAATTTCAGAAGCATAGAAATCTTCACTTGTGCGGAACCCACATTCGGCGCTCCCACCTAACCATCCCCAGGCCCTAGGCCCTGCACATCCTCACCTTAATCTGCGCGCGCAGCTCCGAATCAATCTCAGTCACCGGAAGCCACGACTATCATGTGATGCGCGATCAGCCCAAACCGAGGCCCACTTCCGGTAGTAACCAAACCTGCCGCCAGGAGGCTAAATGGGGGTTTTATGACGTCACGTGGACGCTACGATAGCGTCCCTGGAGAATGTAATCTGTTTCTATATCTACGTGCGAACCATCCGGGCATGGGCTACGGTAAAGCCATATATGGGGCCTTATCCGTATAGAGGAGGGTGAGGTATTGGGCTGACAGAACGCAGATACAGTCCTAAGTGATACTGTTGTCGGTGCATCTAAATACGATAGTCCCAAGACACACATCCAATAAGGATAATTGCACTGGGATGCATTATCGTACAGAAGTATCAAGTCTCCTTCTCCAGCATGCCCTTGTATAAGTCTCTCTTTACTGCAGACTGATTAAGTAGGGATTAATTCTCTGAGCAATATTGTATTTTGTATTACTCCTAAGTACATGTAGTATGAGTAGGCTTAGAATGGCAACATAATATATTATTATCATTACTACATATCGTTAGCGCCCGGGTTCAATTCTGGGCTGTGGTGGTCTGGCTGCTGCCCCCCTCTACATGTCTCCCAGTGGCAACAACTGGGTTATCAAAGGTCTCTAGTAGACCACCGGCTGTTGTGTGTAGGGCCCTGCCTATGGGACCCTGCACATTAAAGAACACCTGCCTCGGTAAAAGTGTAGGGGTATGGTCTCTATCTTCTCATAAATTCGATCATTCCATAGATACGATCATCAAGGACAGGATTGTCAGAATCATGTTCTTGCCGTGATATAACCTTAGATGTTGATACGGCGTAAAACCCCAATAACCAACCAACATATCGTTAGCGAGGGGTTTTTTTTCCTTTTCATTAATTTTTCTTTTGTTCGTCTTAAAAATAGTATGTTCTTCCAGACACTACAATAATATCATTTCTTCGGTCAAAGATACTTTAAGATACTTTTCAGCAAATCATCAAGTTTATATATGAACATACATACAGTAGATAAGTGTATGAATAAACTAAGTTGTCCCTAGAACATTATAACCTTGCCACCGTTCATTTCCTTCTGCATATTATCAATTCTCTCATACATCAAAACCATTAACCGTAGCTTAAGTGAATCAATAACGGTGTGAGGTTTTAATTAAGACGACATGCCCCTGACCTGCTACTTCTGGCACTGAACACGGAACCCTTAGATCGATGGGTGTGCTCGTTGCTCACTCTGCCAAACAGCTCTTTCCTACCGCCCCAACCAGTCTAAGTGGGTTCCAGGTAAATTTAAGGGGGTTCCAACCTACATTTTTGACAAAATTTCCTAAATTTTACTTATATTTTGGAATATCCAAGGCGTTCCTGGCATGCCTCTGTGGCAACTGCAGGGGTGCCACTCAAGAGAGATGAAAAATCCGTAAAAGTAAGAAGGAAATTTCAGGATTTTCCCCTTTGAAACTAAAAGGGCGAAGCTATCCTTGAGAAAATGTCCATTTCGCATTTAATGTGCTTGGAAATGGTTAAGGGATACTCTTAAATGTGAAAGTAATGATTTAGAAAAGAGAAAACCCGGTTTCATTGATTTATCTATCCTGAATTGATCAAAAATCCGAAAATCCGGAAAAAGTCTGGAAAATGGCATCACTGCAACTGACCTCCTTTTAAAATCTATTCATATCTAGGACCTGGCTTGAGAAGCGTTACATGCATTTTTGATGTTCCCATTGGGAATTTGTTTGTGTGGAGGGTGTCAAGGTGGAAGTAATGTATGCCTTTGGGGATACCGTTAATGAACTATAAGGACGTAGATGGGGTTTGGACGTAGTCACATACTGAAACTGAAAGCCCCTGAGGAAAATCATAATGAAGAAGAACATTACGGATCATGTGTCGGATGTAACGCAGGGACACTCTCAAGGCTGAATTCAACTATCTGATTTTAAAGCGATTTCCAAAATGGGCAGTCGGAATACTAGCTGAGTATAATCATGTTACATATCATTAGAAAGGATTTTCAATTTTCTTTCTAATGGTATGTAACATAAATGCTTTTCCGTGATTGTCCTTTTGACTACTTAGAAAGTACTACAAATTCCCGTTTTGACTACTTAGAAATTACTAAATTTCCGTTAGGTACAATAGTCTAGTACAATATAGGATTCCCCCTTTTAAGACTATATTGAAGCAATAGATGTGATTGATTTGAAGAAGTTGGATATGCTCAACGTACATTTCAATACTATTTTGTGATTCACCTTCATGATGTCTTTGCCATTCAAGGATGGTCCGTCCATTTGATTAAAATACTTTTGAAAGTAAAGTATGAATCAGCATTTTACTGTACTAAAACATAAGATATTTTTGCAGGTTTCATATAAACCACAAATAATACACCATACCTTTAAATCTTCTTCGGGCGCATTGCTAATTATTTGTTTTTACCATACTTATCAAAGTTAGTTTCGCGGGGCATAATAATGCCAAAAGGAGTGTACTGATATCGCACCATAAACGTTTAGCTCATTCTAGAGACCTATCTTCATGTTTGCAATCATTTCTACCTGTCATCAATTAAGTAAATTGAGTCTAATCTCTCTGATAGACTGTCAGGATTACTGTAACAGAAGAAGGCCCGATACGGAGAGGGGGAATTAATCTTATTAAGCCAATTAATCTAATTACCTCAGGTTTCTGGAGATTGCTAAGGCTTCGTCTAGTAACCTGTGCCATTTCGGCAAGGTTAATGCAATTGCAAGAAAATTGTCATTAGATTGGCAGACTAAGTAGATGTTCAAATATTAGAAATACAGAGTGAAGGTCATGGAATATCCAATTATCAGCAGTAAATTGTGTTTCATAAAGATACAATCCCGGCCATGTATGAACCCAGAAGAAGGTGCAAATAACCCTGAAGAAGATCCTTTTAACTCTGACTATTTTCAGTGCAGATTGGCGATTTGAAGGATAGAATAGAGTGAGCGAGTGACTTCGAAAGAGTGAAGTTGAGACCTTCATATCCAAGAAAGAAGAAAACAACTTTTCAGTCGACAGCGCAATTAAATCCTCATCTATATATTACCTTATGTATGATTTGGCATATATCAAACCGTTTAAAGTAAGCATGATGTGCGTATTGGGGCTATTGTGTACAGACGGATACACTATGCTTAATGGAGCTTATAACTCTAAATCCCGACGGATTGGTTTCAAATTTCTTGATGTGAAGGGGGGACTATAAAATTCAACTCAACTGTGGATTGGAGATGAAGCCTATCTTATAATCAAGCTGGGTCTAAGACTGCCTGGAACTTGATTTTTACAGGCGGAAAAATCAGGTCTAAGGGGCTCAGGATTGAACTCAGCTCGGCTGTATCATGTAGTGCAGCCAACCCTTTAAATCACAATCCACTACAAGACTAACCTAACTCGAGTTGGGTCTTGTAGTTTAGCCGGTCCTGAAGATTAACTCTTCCGGTTCACTGCAAGCTCACCACGCCATGAAGACAAATCGTCCTACGCCCAGTAATTAACAGGAGACAGTGGCCTGATTAACTGTCAAAAGACAAACTCTTAAGGTCATATTCAAGTTTGCGATTTTCCTGCCGATTTCAGAAATCACCAGTGGGAATACGAGCTAAATAGACACAAGTTATATATCAACAAATAACAATTGATTCCCTCGTTTTAATGTTATGTAGGGTGAGTGGTTTCTTGTCGGATGATTGAAGAAAATCATAAATAATCTAATAGCCAGTAGTCCCAATCGCCCAGTGGAATACAGGCTTTAGGTTTACCTCATCTCCTCCAAACTGAAGACCTAGAAATCCATCCACATGTGATAATAGACAGTTTTATTTAAAGCCAAGTTTACAAAGGAAACATTGCTGATATATTTTAAATAAAACGCTCATTATTGTCTGGTCCCTATGGTTTTGCTGGTTTCCGCCTGGTGTCATGTGGTTGCCTGCTGCCTGCCGGGTACTACCGCCCACCAGTCTGTGGCCAATCAGAGCGGTGTTAAATCAGCCATTGTTTTAATCTGGGCCCCACAGGCTCTCTCACGCCCCCTAAACCCCTCCCCACTGCATCCCACATTCTCCCCTTCACATCCCAACTCAGTCCTAGGGCATATATATATATATACAGGATTTCCGAAAGGGGGGTAAGCATACATGCTAATACCCTTTATAGACTAGCCTCAAAATGCGCTCATAATGACAGTTCAATAAAGGCAGCAAAGGGTATAAGTACTGAATTTACGTGCATTTGGTAGCTCAGGTTCAGCATTTTCCCCTCTTTTTGTTGTTTATGGGTCCACTAAAGGTGGGAGGGGGGGGGCAGGACCCCCTGTACCTCCCCCCATCCCCGATACCCCCTTGTCACTTTCAAGGTAAAGTGTGGCCTCCACTTTGAGACAAGTTTCAGGGAGGTCAATGGGTGAAAAACTGGGTGATAACAGTAGACGAACACCATCTTCGGCAAAAGAAAAATACATGAAATTCCCACCATATTATTAAACTCCTCCTTTAGGAGTTCACCCCCACCCAACACCTCCTAACCCCCGTCCCCTCTGCCAACTAGGAAAGTATTCTGATTACACACCCACCCTGCCAACACAGAGAGGTTTGGTTGGCTGTGAGACTATTGGACGATTACCAACGTGGGCAGTGGGGTGTCTAACTGCGTCTTAGCATCTCGGATCTGGTATTCATAGTGCTCTGATGGTTTCAGGGGCGGTTTTCGGATTTCCAAAGGGGTGGAAGGGTATAGGATCAGTTCTAAAATGTTGCACAATGGCACATACATGGGTGGCAATGTTCCATCTTTTGATACCTTAAATCCCAACCGAAAGATAGGGCGATTGCTCCATAAAGCCCAATCAAGCTCAACAACAAAATGATGCCAAACTGCACCGAGCCGCTGGTCACTCCAAAAATCACTGTTTGAGTTGATGTAGGACAGGTTGTAGAACATATTTGTTTATGATATACCTCGGCCAAGTTACTGGACACATGGCGCTGTGACGGCAGCTCGGGGAACTACTCTAACTAAATTTATTTCGCCATCTGAATACACCTTTCTCGTGGGTTTACGCAGTGGACCCTCCCATAGAAACCTTGTACCCAACTACTCAGGCCTGGTTCAAAGGTCTATTCTGCCGTTTGGATGCTAGAATATTAAATCAACAAAACATTACGTATCCAAAAGAGCTCCTATTTCTGTGTCATACGTGTGTAACAATTAATCAGGATAAAAGTCAAGTATTTACAAATCGTCTCGAATCTCCTTTTCACGTGAAGATGTATAAACCTGAACACAGCTACGGTTAAAGAGCTGGTTCCCAGCCGTCTTTGGTTCCACCACGCCATGGCCGACGGCAACCAGCAAAAAACAGACGCCACGTCATGATCTCACCGGAGATCTCGTGGTGCGCGTGACCGGAATGAAAACGAGATTTGGGGGACGGCCTCACGAACACGTCTCCTGGTTTCTGCGCCATCCCGATGTAAACAAAAGACCCTGGAACAAAGGGGAACGCAACCGTCGGCCATAGGCACCGTTTTACTTTAAAAACGGCCGATGGCGTGCTCAGCTAGGGCAGCGTGATACTTTACTGGGAGACGACATCCTGAGCTCCTTCCTTGAAGCGTTTTATTGCATTAAGGGCCGTCTCCACTGCCCAACTCTACTATACGTATACTGTCATCCCAGCTGGAGGTGTGACGTTAATATAACGTTGCAGCAACGTTCTGGTTTGGTTCTTGTCACGTTATTATTTTGATGGCTCCCAATAATGTTGCTGCAACATACTGCTGTGATGTTGCACTGCAATGTTATCATAAGATTCTGGTTATGTTTTTCAACCTAAATGGAATGTCCTTATAATGTTCTGTATTGGTTTCATCCTAACCTCACCAAAAAATAACGTTATAATAGCATTCTGATTTGGTGAGGTTTCAACCTGACCCTCAATAACATAATTGTTATGCGCCATCTTAGTAAGTAACAAACTGACTAAAAAAGTATGGTTGCAGAACGTTTCTGTTATGTTAGTTATGTCGCAAGCTGGCTGGGATTGTTTGAAGTGGCGCCAGAGGTTGAGATTAGCAGTAAAACTGTATATTATGTAAACGGCACTTTCCGCTACAACATGACAAATCCCAGACCCCGGACGAGTAGGGTTAGCCTGTGTGCACCCTCCTGCAAGCCTGCATGAATATATGGCAACGTAGCTAAATTGAAACCTGGCTTTATCATTTATTCACGTGCAAGGATCAGTGGGGATATACGGAGAATAGCCTGAACAAAGCGGCGTCCATTCCAACCTGTATAGGGGTAGGTTTACTGGCGCACAATGACTGACATTATGTGTATTACCTACCTTTAAGGCGGCCTAGTATGGATCAGAGATTGTGTTTCTTTCCTTAAATGTGAGGGAAGTAACTTTTAACCTTTCCAATCCAAACCAAGTTTCAGTCCCAACCTTTGAGCGGATGCAACTAAAATAATACTCCATTATCAGTGAAATATCTTTTGGCATTATGATAGTTCACATCACAGTTTTGGAATTACAGCGTGGCTTCAAGCGATACTTAACAATGATATTCTAGCATCTTTTGCTGGTATTGTACTATAGTGCACTCAAATTACTTTATATTCGAATATAGTTCAAACTACAGATCATTTTCTTTAAACACATCTTGTAGTAAATTGCCAAGAAAGAACCTGCTCATTAGAGACATTCTTAAGTTGACCTATAACGTATAAACTGTTCACTTCCGACTTTTCACAAAATATCAAACTATTAGATGAAATAATATTCTATTCGGTATGTGTTCGTATGTCAATTCTATTGTGGGAATAGTCTTTTTTTCAGCCTGATCTATTGGCTCTGAGGTCCCATGAATTCGTCCTGCTTTGCCAGAAGCATGGCGGAAGTGGTTTGCAATGGTCCCTTTGCGCATGTCAGAAATGTATTTCAACGCCATGTGGAGAGGGCGGGGATTACGTTGTGAAGGGGCTTTTAGTACCTGGGGACTTTTCACTTCTAAGCCGAGGCGGAGGGATATGCATTAACGAGCCGCCGCCAGGGGGAGAAGTGACACGCGGCCTTGACATACACTTCTGATATTTCCCGCCATTTTGAGTATTGATAAGATTTGATTCTAAATGTCGTCTGGCGTGCAATTCAAAGCGACTACTTTCAGGGAAATGCAATTCACCTTCAGATGTGTCAAACATTAGTTGATAGTTTCATATTTAAAATAAGATTCGAATAGTTCAACATTTGATCCGTTCTCTTAAATCCAGTATTCAGGAACTTGTCATTTAAAACAGATTAACATATCTCAAGGTTGACAGATGAGCTATTATTATATTTTAAATGTTATTATCTTAGATCTAAAGTGTCTAAATAATATGTCGATGTCAATTCCTTAAGCAGAGACAAACTTACTTGCATTGTTGAATTATTCAAAGTTCTGAGACCTCGCTCAAAGCTTTGGTTTATGGGTTATTCTAGGCAGGACCACGCAACAAAAACACACAAAGACACTTTTAAAAAATCGATTTACATACACTTTCAATACCTCACTAAATCCCCCTGTTTCTATTAAACAGCTTCACCTGGGAGTTGGTCAAAGCTTGACACATAGCCCGGCCTAAGGGAACGGTCACCATGGCAACCATTGATCGGCTAAAAAGGACAAAGGCCATGATATCACCATGGCATTTCGAAATGTTTACCCAATTATAAAAGGGTAGCCCTGAGGCAGAGACAAACAAGAACAAGGATCGCTTTCAAAACCACTAAACCTGCCTCATTGTTGAACATTTCAGATTTTATACGGAGTATCAGTGTCCTTTCGCGATACATAATGAACATAATGTGTTTTACCTTCACGATTATGTTCTCCGCCCTAGCGTGTATGAAATACAGAACTAAAGTTCCTATTACAGTTACACCACACAATTTTGAGCTGCAATATTGGCACAATAATATTATGATAATTGTATAGAAAATTCAGATACAGGAGTGATGTCATTGTTTGAAATTGGCAATTATTTTCTTTAAATATTTATTGTAATAATCTTTGGGGTTACCCCTAGTTTTCATAATATTACACTGAATGGTAGAAATAATAATGATGAGATGAAGGTCTTTAGACACGTATAAATTTCAGGAAAAAACCGACATTTGTCACCAGATTGAACAGTAAACAATCTATGTATAATCAATAGTTGGAGTACACAATATCCCAGAAGATTAATCAAGACCTAATAGATTTTCATAAACCTGAAACCTTTTTTTTAGCAGTATGGAGTAGATTTGGAGTATTTTAAACCTGTGTAACAAAGAATATTGTCTCTAATATGTTTTATTTCCCTGCGACATTGTCATATCTCAGCTTATCTCGTAAAGTGTAAAACCCCCTTTAGTGAGATGCCCATATAAGGCAGGAGATTATCACCGATCTGTGTACACAAGGAAACGGGCCCTGGTATCTGCATTACAAAGTTGTACATCTGTGTCACGTCACATCCGGGGACTGGTTCGTGTCACCGTGAGCTGCCATTTTGAATCGGGGCGGCAGGCATGTAACAACTAAATATGGTCATTATACTGCTCCTCTCAGTCTCAGAAACAAGATGGAGAAACGTTACTTTGCCATATTTTGGTTAAACCAACAGCGTACATGGTACCAGCCCATTCTTAATTCATGAAGAATACGGTATACTGGATAAAAATTATTCAACCTATCTATAAGATTTTTTGTATTTTGATAGTTAACACTTAATGCACGGTGAAGAACATTTCAAATAAACTAATGAACGGACACCTAGCCCATTCAGGACTGAATCCAAAGACTGAGGGGTTCCTGTTGAATGATTGGTTTCCTGATATAAATAACAGGGGCTTCAAATAAATCTAAGGGGGTTCTAGTTGATAGTTCTGTGCAAATTTGCTTTTTTTCTAACTTAAACGTTTCAAAGTGTGAGGGGGTTCCAGACACCCTCGGAACCCCCCTATACATATACGGTACTGCCATTATTCAAGATATGAAAAAGCAGTCGCTGTTCGACGCTTAGATTTAATAGCTACCGCATATAAAACAGGGCGCACTAGGAGCGTTCTACACGTCAAACAATCCCTGGCCATTCTTCACGTTCATCTGCTATTCAACTCTCACATCTCGTTCTGCACGAGACACCGTGAGACAGACAGACGACATTGAAAATGGCGGGAAAAATAACCGCCTTTAGTCGCGCTCGGCAGGAGGTCTAAAGAACACGCAATAAAACATGATGCAGCAAGAGGCAAGAAAGGGATGATGAAAAGCTACTAGCAGAATATGCCGTGATATGATACAATAGCATGAGAGAGAAGGAAAGCGAGCGAAGGGAAATATCGTGACCTTAGACGGCTGGCGTATAAATTAAGGGATATAAAGATTTTGTTACACTGGAAAGTCTGACATGAATGTGTCCGAGAAAAATTGTCTCAGAACTAAGCTGTACAAAGTGTGCCGTTCAAATTATTGCACGCTGTTCATGAGATATGCATAGCAGGATCGGAAAGGGGACCAGTCTTTACATTACCTTCACTAAATAACATGGTCGAGAAAGTATTCTATTCATTGACCATTCTTATATACCCTTTTCAAAAGTGTGACGCCCTGCTAGCGGTATAGGCCCAAACTGAGGCCCTCTGTTTTGGGATAAGGAGTCCAATGGGGCAAAGGCTAAAGGTATTGGGAACAAGGCCCCTATGGAACAGTTCACTGCGCAGGTTCGCAGGAGAGGTGTATACCTGGAGTCATACATGCTTTTCTAGACACATAGACTTCCAATACAAAGTATTTTAAAGAAAGCACGAAACCTAGAGCGGATTTGGGAGGAAAAGGGGGAAGGGTCTGAATTAGAAATTGCTTGAGAGACTTTTGTGGACTAAAGGGGGAGAGTGGAAGCGTAAAAAACTCACTCTCCAAGCCGATATTGCCCCCTCAGGGCGGTCATCTCTGCACCTCTCCTCCCCGAGCCTCGCTCTGGCATTCCCTCACCCCCTCTGGCGGCCACAATGGGCATCTCACCCATCTCTGATTTCTTTACCGGGAGTCTCGCCGGAAGTCTCGGGATCTCGCGAGAACTGGGTCGTTCGCTGATTGGCTAGCACCTTAAGAGCCGGCGGCGGTGTGTAACAACGGCGGGGAGGTGGAATGTTAACGGGAGATTCCAGGGGAAGACATTGCTGTCAGGGTACCCTATTTGGGGGCTGTTCTTGAATAGGCCTTCCGCAGACTTCTCGTAACAATCTAAACATTACATCGATAAGCTGTTGACGTCTCAATTCAAGCTGCTCTCCAGCGTCGATTGCGTTTAGTTGGTCTATCATCAGAGACATTCCAAAGGATTGAACTGCATAGGCTCTAACATTTTGAGAAAAATGAAAGGTGGTCCCAGGAATAAAACACAAGCCTGCCATGCAGAAGTCGCACATGGTACCCACTGTAACAGGGACGGATCCAGGGGGGTCCAGGGGGTCCTGATCCCCACCCCCTTTTGGTGGACCCCAAAAATGAAAAAAGAGGGGCAAATGCCACGTGTTTGTTCACAAATGCATGTCACTTAAGTACTTAGCCTATATGCTGACCCCCATTTCGGAAATCCTGTATCTGCCCCAGTGGATCACCCCTTTCCCTTCTTACATTCTAAACGTACTTTTTCTTGCACATTCAAGTGCAAAATGATCCACCCCCCTGATCCAGGCCCTGGTGGTGTCCCCTAAGGTATCCTCTGCCACTCAGGGAGCTCCTGGTACTACCCTTATCTTATCTCCGTCATATCGGTGACAGCTGAGGAGACTCGTGTTCCCCAGACCACAGTGGTGGATGCTTTAACTGATTCCTCAACTACAACTCATTCCTCAGATTGACACAAGTCGCCCACCCCAGCATCTTATCAAACCAACTATAGGGATCTTGGTTTTTATTTTGAATTTCCAAAAGTTTACATGAAAATCGCTCAGATAGTATGTGGAATGTGTAATAAAAACAGTGACAAAATCAAGTGGAAAGGAGATGGGGGTTGCCACACATTGACTCCCATGTTACTTCAAGTCTTGTGATAGTCTTTTGTTGTCAGCTGACTCCATAATCTACCGATTCAAGTTTTCCTTTATTATCTCACAAGTAGGCAATTAGACAGTTCTTTCCGTTTATGGTCGGAAAGGATCAATTTTAGCTCTGAGCTTAGGAATCTGTACATATATATTTAAGAATGAATGACCGCAGGCAAAATCAATCTCTACGTTTACAATATAGGCCTAGTAGAGCTTTGTAAGTACCACTTTCTATCATAAAGGGACGGGAAGCCTGACATCAACCCGAGTGTAGATGCAGGAGGTTATGCTGAATAAATGTCCAATATTCTACTGCCATTGCATGCTTTATCAGCTATACGGACATATATATTTGGAATGGCAGAGGTCTTGAGGTTAGTCCTGGCCAGCTAAGTGCCTCATTGTAGAACTTGAACAGCATAATACACTCATTATCGGATGAAACTATTGATTCAAATATCCCTGGATTAAACTAGTAGGCCTATACTCCACAGGACTAAGCGGTCTATTCTATTGTCTATTCAATCTGTCATCCGGGCATGTAGATAACCTCCCCAGCGCCCTATCGCGGTGACCCAGCTTCTCCCATGGATATGACATTGATTATAATTATAGACCACAGCAGGCTTTTAATTATCCAGGTTTGGGGCCGCGGCCTGTTCCAGAGGCCTATGGGAGCGCCCCATCCCCCCACCCCCACAAACTTCCCACCCCTTTTACGCTGGTTCGCAGAGTGTGATACCGTATGGTCTATACCACGCCAGGTCCCAGGAGGCCTTCGCTGGTAGCCGCAGGGACATTTGTAGCCTGCCGTAACAAGCGGGCGACAGAGGCGCCGCCACGCGGAGGCCTGTATAACCAAGCCGGGCTGGGGGCCAGCGGGGGCCGCCACTTACATTATACAGCGCGCGGGCCTCTTAATGCAGGGGGCCTTATCAGGCTGAGAGGCGGCGAAAGGCCCCAAATGGATAATTATGCCTCATTCAATAATGTGGCCATATGGAGAGTGGTCCAGGTTTGTGGTGGGCTGGATTGCGTGGGAGGGGGTAGGGGAAAGGGAGGAGGAGAAGGGGGCATGGGGTGGCGGAGGTATTTACGCTGAAAATAGTCCCTCTGTAGGTGGAGGGTCATGGTACCAGAACGGGTGTGGTAGGGCTGGTTCTAACCATAAAATATCCCTAAAACTTTTAGCTTGAAAAAAACATAGAAATTTGTAGACTTCATTATTGTATACCATTTATCTAGAATGATACAATAGAAAATAGAATGCCATTGGAATACAAGACATAAATGCATTCATTTATGATTGAATTTAACATGATGTGACACATAATTCTCGATTTTGCTGTACTAGAACCTGGAGAAAAAACAGTAAATACAGCGTTACTCCAACACATTCTGTACGTGCAAAGGGGCATTACTTTCCTAAACTCAATTGAAATATACGATGTGAACGCTTAAAGTTCCACACGTGGAACTATGTAGTTATTCATATGATTGAACACATTAGTTGATTTGAAAATGCGATACCGATAGTTAAAAGCCTTGCATCGCTATCTCTTCAATTTCCCAAGGTTTATCAAAAACTGATTTAATTTCCGAGCGAGGCGAACTTACAACCTCAAATCCCATTTACAGATTAACGAAACTGAAATCAATGCATGCCATTAATAAGACCCTTTTTCAATAAACCCGCTGCAAAAATTCCACCAAAATGAATTGTGTAAAGCCCGGCATTTTCCCAAGGTTTGTGGAGACACGCACTCACCGGTGATAACAAATGGCTTTCTGAAATTAAATTGCTTTCTTTCTCTTTGGGCTGGGAGTGGGGGCGTGGGGTGACTATTTGTATTCGGAGTGGGGGATGTGGGAGAAGGTGGGAAATGTTTGCATTGTTTTCTATAGTGAAGGCTATAAGGAACGATCCAGGAACTGAATAAAACATAATTATTGTGAGGGAAATCCGTTCGTAGAACATAATGGAGGTGTGAATTAAAGTGTAAATTGTATCATCTAAATCATCTAAATCTAGATATCTTTGAAATTAGCTATAACAAAAAGATACTGATTAATAAAATACAGATTCCGTGCCGGCATATCTCTTGTGTCTAAATGATTGAATCTGTCGCTATATTATATGAAGCATAATAATCAAGGTTGGCAAAATATACAATACCAAATTAAGTATTTCATAAAGACTATCCAATCAAATCATTCATCTATTGTGCCGACTGCGTGAAGTGCATACTAAGAATCTACTGTGGGATTGTACGATGTGTGTGTGTTCGTAGTTGTATGTATGGGTGTGTGTATGAGGTGTGTGAATTGGTGAGCTGTATAGAGGTCGACAAAGGTCAACCATACTGTTCTACTGGTGCACATCCATCCTGTTTCAATACAGCCACCAGATGGCACCTCTATCGACGGGAATGTAAACACTATAAAGACCTATACCCAGTAGACGATTAGTACACAGTCGGCCAAGGAATCGACGCTAAAATCAGCCAATTGTTATAGTCACCTATCATTATACTTTATTGAAAAGTCATGCTTGGTTTTAATCGGCGTTAAAATTAAATTATCATTCAGTATATTCGGCCAATTTTAGAACCCATCAGTCAGCCGACTGTATGAAAATTGTCTCGTTGGTATTGGGCTTTAATATACTAGGTAATATATGCAAGGTTTTTCAGCTGCTATCTTTGACAAGGATGTATCTCTTGTCAAAGCTGAAGTGCGTGTATTAGAAATGCGATTTCATCGGGACAGACGTCAAGTAAATGTTACCTGAAAAGCGGGGGGTCGTATAGTGTTTGTACAGGGTTCAAACAGGTAAGCAGTAATAATAAATTTACGGGTGCTTGTATTTTCTAACACCTACCCCTTGAGACGGTGGGTCCTCTTGCATAGGCACCAGTTCACATGCAAACTGGAAAGGTTACAAACAGGTAGTACGTGAAAATGAGGGTTAACTAAATAGATCAGGTACAACTGAGGGTGAGCTAAAAGATGTAGGATGTACCATACTGAATAGATGGTTAGCAAGTATAAGCAGGGTGCCGACAAAGTTCTAAGATTTGGAGGTTTTTCCAGGCCAATAATTATTTTGATTCTGCCAATTTTATATATGTTTGATATTTTTTCCAAGAACACTGCATGGTAATTTACATCATAAGCACAATTCAAAAGAGAATAATCTAACCTTTCTTATGATATATAACATGTCTATATTTCACTTTTATTTCCCCTGCCGATTTTTTGAAATTGGCAGCAAAACTGATAATTCGAATATAGGCTTCAGCTACATGCCCAATTAACAAAACCGTTTATCCTAATTTGTAATTAACCGTAAGCATTATATTTACTATATTTCAACTATCCAGATGAACCTTCGAAAAATAACGCCAGTTTTCATAGTTTGAGAACTACGTAGGCACCCTGTAAGAATAAGTATAGAGAGGTTCAGCAAGTAGTATAAGGAAAGTAGAGTTTGGTCATGGTAAACTAGAGTTAGTAGTACATGGAAAATAGGCTTTTACACAGGTAACACTAAAGGATAGATTGAACTAAGAAGAATATCTAATGAGCAATTAAACTATTTATTAGGTAAGTATAGACCATGCAGAATCATACAATTATATGGGTATAGGTAACATAGGATTAAACTAGGGTTAGTAAATACAACTAATAATGTGATAAGAAATATAAGGAATGAAGGTTTTTTCAGTGGGACGTTTGTGCACAGTCTACTCATGCTAACAAAGTCGACCCCTTGAGTTACCTTAACCGCTGATTAGCGAAGCCGCCTTTGTAGTCTGAATAATCAACTCACCTGAAAAATACAAAAGGTTGTGATTAGAATTGCAATAATCATGAAGGACATGTCTATAGAAAATAAAATTAATGTTGAAAATAGTACTAACAGCTACGTACATGTGTATTTCAAACATAACCCATTTTCTAAAGCACTATACATCATTAGTTGATACATGATCTCGGCTGAAAATATGTAGAGTAATATCATATCAATCTGAGTTCGTACTAAGAATGGCATTAGATGTTAAGGCAATTTGTTCTTGTTTTTGTATTATTGGAAGTAATTTCCTGATGATTTCTTAATTACTAAATTGCACATAAAACCCAAATTTGATATACCTTGCAGGTCTAAATTGTAAACTTGCAAATGTGACGCATCAGCAAAACATGCAATTATCACTTTGTCAAAGCATTTCGCTCAACACCAAACTAATGGCAATAATTGCAGCCAGATTACACCCGATGACTAATAGAAAACCCCGAGTACACCTGTCAAGTGGCATCGCCTGCTTGAAGGATGTAACAGGGAAGCTCCAAGCCAACTGTTACACAAACCAATAACACTGACGGCCCATCCACGACCCAGAGGGGATGTGTTAGCTAACCAACCCCCGGCACACGCCGCTACTGCACGGGATATGTACATACATGATAGCTACAAGGGTTACATGGTAATGCCTGGCACACCTCAACGGTTAGCAAATCGAACCCGCAGGTCACATTAATATTCCCTCAGGTTGTGCTGTTCATTTGGAGCCGTGAGGTAATAGGGGAGTTTCCTGACCACGACACCTGGTGGGGAAAAGTGGCAAACACCCGCAAACCAAATGCTACGACTAATTATTGGATTTTATGCTATGTAGGGCCTAGTAGGTGGGTTAAAAACTTTATTTTTATCGAGTATGCTGTTAATCTGCATCAGGTGTTTTATTGTACTGATATACTCCCGACTTACGCATATTTAGACGCAGAACCTTTTAAAAACTGGAAAAATAAACATACTAATTCGATAGTTGGTCTACTCACTGGCCCAGAGAAGCGGCAATAGGCCAATTTATCAGTAGTTGACAGTTAAAAACAACTTATAAGTGTATCTGTAATTTCGGGCACCCGTGTTTGTCTGAAATAGTATGAACGGGACCAATCTAGCTCTAACAGGGGATAAACTTGAAAACAATTCTATAGTATCTAACAAAGCCGCCAGCTGTTGAGATGAGACTGGAGCTCAGCCAATCAGAAGTGAGATATTGGTGTGTGTTCGTTAATTAGGCAAGGTTGACCACTGGCTATGGCCAAATCACATCATCTAGGTAATTAAGCCCCCCTCCCCCCTCCCCTAACGAGCTGATAGCAATCACAGGACACACAGACAGACGCTGATTCAATTTGTTGTGTAACCTGCGATGACGTCATCACAATCTGCTGATCACATGACCGCCCCAAGGATGCGTGCCATTGCTCATTTGTCGTCGTTAACACTTTAACGGTGGGACCAACCGCATTGTGGCTTTTGTGATTGACTTTCAGCTAGACCGGGGGAAAATGAAAAGTGAAAATAGCCAGACTGATTCTACTGGCCACTGAGTGCTTTTAGCTGTATATTTAGAATGGTAGACCAATTTTCCCACTCTACTCCAGACTAGACGATTGCATGTTACCAATAGTTCTTACTTATTATAGAAAATGAACAGTCCAGGAATAGGATAATGGGTCTGAATCTTAAAGTGTCATGCTGAATAGAGCCGGCCTCCCCACCGTTCAAGTACATCTCCATTAGAGGGCCCTGGTCATCCAACTACATGATGGGCATTTATATGCATTATATTTTATTTCAGGATTCCAACCCCTATATCTTCACTATTGTCCTGTCCTCTTAGAAGGTGAATAAGCAACGCTGTTTTGCCTCAATCTTCTCAATTGAATAAATCAGCAATTGTTATTGTCTCAATTTGCATACATTTGTCTCTGGCTAAAGCCTCTGGTGGATGGTATGTGCAAAACAGGGCAATAATTTCTTCCCGCAACGGATAGCTCATTAGGCCTACTTATATTTCACCTTCAGACTAGCCTAAATCAATAAGCATGCTCGGAAATATGCAGACAAGTCACAGGCCTTAATCATATAATTTTTCATTAATCATGGCATTCCTTTTGGTTCATTGTAATGGAAAATGAGGAACGAGAATTTGTTTATCTGTAAATCGTGCCCCCTTGGTCTGTATTATGCAAGTTTTAAACTTTAAACTAGAAGGTCAACCCTCACTGGTCAGAAGTTGTTTCCAGTACATGCCCAGAGCTCCTCCCACCCACCCTGCCCAGTACTACCCCCTAGGGGCAGAGGTCCGTTACGGGTGGGCGGTTATGGCCGCCTTGCCAACACCAGTTCGCATTACCCAATCAACGGTTACGACACAAGATACAGGATGATATCACATCAACATCCGGGCACCCGGCAGCCTAATCACGTGACGTGATGTGACCTCATTACGCCGCCCCCTCTGGTGGGCGCGGCTCAAACTGTCTCCCACATCCGGCGGGCGATAATAGGTTGAAAATGTCACCCAACTCTGTAGTATATATACCAATACTACATGGGTCTGATATTGTCTTACTGTCTACATCTCATTATTGGGTTTATGAACATCCCTACTCTGAATCGCTAAAGTTTCAAATGAAAAAAACTACTATCTCTAGGCAAACGTCAGTGGTAGAACTTGGGACTCAAAGTTTGGAAGAGTTCAACTGAGAGGGGGTTCAAAGCACAGTATTTATATGTTCAGATCAAGAAGAATCTCCCATTCACAAGTCTTATATGGATCAAAGGGGTGGATCTAAGGGGTGGGTTACCGAGAAGTCTTGCCCTCAAGTCTTGACCTTGCCCTCACCCCCTTTGCTGTAGACTTACACAAAACGAGGATAAAAACATAGCGAGTCCAGTCTGTACAATGAAACACTACTGGACAATGAGCACGACCTGATGATAAGCATCAATAATGATCGGTTTTTGGTGTTTGGCACTCGCCCTAAGACTATCTTCTACATTTCAAGACCTAGGACTCAACTTAACTGTCATGGAAAACATTGCCACTGTAGGCCTTCATCCCGACCACAATCATCAGACTCACCCTAAAGCCCCATACCCACTAGGCGACTTTTACACAATTGGCAGACGGATCGGCGCTAACATTGGCCGACTTTTGGGGTAGAATAGGCCGACTTTAGCGCCGATTCAGATCAAACACACATTTCAATAATGGTATACTTAGAGGTGATCATAGTAATTGGCCGATTTTAGCGTCGCCTTAAAAGTCGCCTAGTGAGTATGGGGCTTAACTCAACTCAACTCACTATTTGGTCGAGTTAAAGTTAGGTAGTGTGGCTAGGCCTTATGGTGAAAAGTAATAGCATAAATGATAAAATGTTATATGGTTGTATGGGGAATAGACCTGTCGGCACTCAATCCATAATACATCTTGACATAGTCTGCAGGATCTTACAAAATGTAAGGAAATGGTGAGTGGTGTGTGGTCGAGTCCGTCTTGAGTATTGTATATTGGCCCATACAAGTATAAGAGAGGCGACGAGATTACTCTCCGCCGAGCCCACTTCTTCCCACCGCTGTACCTCTCACTACAGAGGAGGTGGAGGCGGCAGAGTGGCGGTGAGAGGGGCGGGGGTAGGCCTATAGATGTCTGCTCACCTTGGGCCTGGCGGAGAAATACGACGCTGGGAGTAGCACCATGAATAAGCCAGAGGTGGCGGGGTGGGCTATGGGGAGACAAGCGTCAATAAATAAATAGCGTGGGTAGGGGTTGGGGTGGTCATTATGGGCGTTATGGCATTGTGCACAGCAGGCCCAGGTTCGATCGCAGGTGCTACCTGTTAGACCACCTTACCTTGCTGTCATCCTCTCGCCCATAGATCTGATCACAACACTTTGTACAACCCAAAAATAGTGAGCTGGTCTTGATATAGCTAAAAAATTGATGAGTGGACCTTAGCATCCAACAATTCATCATCATAATAGAATGGGTTAATATTTAAGATTCAAGTTTCAAGTTTCAATTACTACCAGCACGTCTTTATATTGAAAATTCATATACGATAAGTTTATGCTAAAACACCGATTTCTTATGTGTATACATACTGTGTACTCTTTCGGGGTTGAACATTAGGCAAAAACTGACTACACATGTCATAGAAATCCAATGATGCAATGATATCAAATTCAAGGAACGGGTGGTTTGCACACCAAGGAATGTAAATAAAAGAATAAAATCGTTGCTGTGGGAGTGAATAACAAGAAGCAAATGACTATCAAAGTTCCGATCGTTGGAACGATCGATGTTCGCCCTTAACTAGAAATCAGAAATCTCATCATAGAGGTGGGGGGGGGGGGGTCCCAGTAGTGTCCATTGGGCAGTGCAGCTGTCCCGGGCAGCTGTACACTCATTGGTCAACCTGATTGACCAATAGGACTCCCTCCTATATCACTGTCCATGCGCCCAAGCAACCATGACCCCCCCCCCCCCTCTCCTCCTCCCCCTACCCGGCCTTGCATACACTGACTGCCTAGGTGCCAGTGGCTCAAGTACTGGTTATGTAACCCACTTCTGGCTTCTCAAACTGCACCCTACCCCACCCCCACTCCTTGAACTGAGTTCAAGGAGTGGGGGTGGGGGAGGGTGAGGGGAGAGGCCTGCCCACTCAATTACACTTGATGCACAGTAATTGTCCTGCTTACAAATGCATGCCGGTGGACAAAGGCCTGTAGCTACTTGTATGTAAGATTGTGTAACCGGGCAATCAGATCAAAGCCCAAATACCTACAAAAGACATGACTGATTGAGTGAGCCCTTCCCATAAGCTACAATACTAAAAACTATAATTAAGGGCTCACAAAAAAGGTGTGAAGAGTTTGCTGATTAGGTAAATAGACTTATTAGAAAACGGCTGGCACATGGCACCCCATATTGGTGAGGCTGTGATTTATCGGGTAGTGGTGACTGTCCGGCGGGCCCTTCCACCAGCCACCCCACCCCCCGGGCCCTTCCACCAGCCATCCCCCCCGGGGCATGAACACAGTCCCCGTTTCCTCCAGTCACACAGCTCTAGGCCCAACGCATCTCGTGGGGGGAGGGGGGTACTCAGATCATAGAATGTAACTGCTAATGTACAGCTCTATACTCAGATATAGTTTTGGTATCATCTGTGGGAGCAAGCCTACGAGGTGGTGGTGGTGCGCTCACAGAATTGGGGAGCAGTGCTTATCTGAAAACTTTTAAAGAACAGACAAATTATACATCCTCTTTAAGATGTTCTTTCTGTTAATGCATCGCTTTATACACTCAGCAATGATATCGAGGAACACAGGTGCTAAGTGGACAACGTTCCTAGTTTTGTCTGGAGTATATCACCGCAGATGCAGTCAAAACAATGGGCGATGGATCACAATTAGCTTGTTTGGGAAGTGGTCATCTTTCTTGAAACTCTAAAATTGGGAGTGGGAGCTCCTACGAAAGCCTGAGTAGCCCCCCCCCCCCCCACCTGGGACTGAGCCCCACCTCCCCTCATCATTTAGTGATCACCACCCTGTCACTACAGCCCGATGTAGGCCTCTGGAGGTGTTGGATCAGCATATAGAAGCAGTGTCCATTAGTAGCTACAATCTTACTTGACTGGTTTGAATGGCCATTCATAAATAATTTCGTAGGTTTTAGCGTTAATTTTCTGACAATCCCCTGCACTTGGAATACAAACAGGAGCATAACTTCAGTTGTATCAAATTTTAATATCATACAAAGGAGAAATAGAATACATATTCACTAACCATACGTATAATATTACGATCAAATACTAGCCCAAAAAGACATATTCCTTGTATCCCCTGAGATGGTGACTTCTAAAGCACAATGGCGGTGTTTTACATGTCTGTGTCTGTCTGCAGCTGGCCTTTGGGACTGAGATGATGGGGCTTATAGGCCTGTAGTTAAGGTCCCACCACACTGAACAACTGACTACGACCTAAAAACTGCGTCACAAGAAAACATAACAGTCATATCATCTTAAAACCCGACTATCCATTCATAAATCTTGAATATCTCAGCCTGTGTGACCCAATGGAATTGTCGTAGAAAGCCCTACACTATAGGACTAAAGTCCACTCCACTCCACTTGACCATGGTATTGGGCTCAGGAGGACAGGTTGGTCGTTGGATTAAGCTACCAGTTCTTGAGCTCAGGATGTTTCAACTTGCTCCTATAGGTCTGCAGGGCAAGAAAGGGCTGGTGTTGCCTTTCAGTTCTATTTTGAGTTCTATTTTCAAAAGATTTGTAGTAAGTTTTTTTATATCAATCACATAAGTTTACTGGCGGGGGAGTACATGATTGATGACTTTTTGAATTTTCTAAACATACGTGTCATTTTTGGCCATTTATCATATGAACGTATTTTATATTTTTTCCCCTTTTGTTCCCATTAATTATCATATTCAATAGCAATGTCACATGGTAGGATGCTCATATTTTGAAAACTTGTGCTGTCTTTGTCAGATTCTACTTCCATTTCTTTATTAAAATACTTGTACCTGACAAACAATTTTGGTATTGAATGATAGAAAAAAATATACTGAATCTAAATATACCACTTTTATTTTTATCATAACGTTATTAACAGCACTATGTTTTTAAGACAGGTAGAAGGACCAGATATTTCAAGTTTTTCAGTCCTTTCTTGCCCTGCAGACCTATAGATGATCTTATCTATGAGAAGGTAGAGACCATACCCCTAGACCTTATCAGAGACAGGGGTTATTACATATGTAGTATCTCATAGGCAGGGCAACACATACCAACACCATGGCATTTGGTGTCTGATAACCCTGCTGTTGACTACAAGGAGGATGTCTTATACCACAGCAGCAGTAGAAAGACTGGAACCGCCAACCTTCTGATTTCTAAGCAAACCTTCTGATTTCTAGGCCAACACCCTACTGCTGCACAACCAGACAACTTTTCATTGGCAGTGGCAGATTTAAGGGAAAGTGCAGGGTCACACACTCTGGCCAAATATTTTAAACATAAATCTCTTGGGGATGTGCAACCCCCCTCCCCTACCCAACCCCTTTCTACTAGCACACTTTATTCCCACAAAGCTGTATCCGCTACTGGATGGCCAGTGTGGCCGAGGCTTTATGTGTGGAGATTGGGAGTGGGCTGGTGTAGGTGGGGGTGGGCAGGGGGGCCCAGGGGGTGGGGATATAGTCGCTTTGTGCCCGAGACCTCTGGACACAAGTGGGGAGCCGTCAAAAGATGTCTGTCTGTGTGTCTGCGGGTATTGACAAGGCACAGAAGCTGGCCCTCTGATGTCCGCCCAGTAAAACAAACGGCCGGGGATTGCTGCTAAATTGATGTGATCTTTTATGCATGGGCAGCGCAGTACAGGAAGGCAGATGGTGTTTGTGTTGTAGGCCTGTATTCTACTGTCCGATTTTACTCCTGATTATGAAAATCATGAGAAGGAATATGCCCAAACCATAGATATGTTTATATCATTAGAAAGGATTTCGTATTCTCTTTCCAATGGTATGTCACATGCATAGGTTCCTGTAATATTTCATAGAGAAAATCATAAATCACCACACTCTCAGAAGTCAAAATCGCCTTTTGAAATACAGGCTTTAGTCTGTGGGCTTTTGTCTCTGTACAGCTTTGTGTGGTGCTGTGTGACGGTTTGCCCTTAGAATCGGGAAGTTAAAGATACAGGGACGTGCTTATGTAAACCATGAAGGTGTGATGGTTATGGTCAATCAGGGGCGGATCCATGTGAGGGTAGGTCCAGAGGCTCCTGCGCCCCATCCCCCTTTTTGGTGGGGACTTCTATTTGACAACGAGAAAAAAAACGTAACGCGTGTGCATGCTGATGCATGGCCTTTTTGTACTTATCAGCCTATATTTGGGTTTGGTCTTAACATCACCTGCAAATAACATTATGATAATGTTCTACTTTGGTGAGGTCTCAACCTCACCACAAATAATATCCCTCTACGTGTCATTATAGAAGAAACACACCTACCAAAAATGTATGGTCACAGAATGGTTATGTTACCTTGGAGAGAGGCAGAGGGCGACTGGAGGTCTCCCGTGACATTTATTCAATTGGGAAAAACCTAGAATACAAACGCTTTCATGGAGCGACTAAAAACCAACCCGCTCGTTTTATTGCAATCGTAAGCCAGTCATGAAATATTTAGACCCAAGGTTGCGTGCTCAGGGTTAGAAGCCACAGGGAAGGTGTCAAACGAGTAGTTTTATCTTCTCCTGATCTTATTTGATATTCATATGCACGAATTTATTCATTTGCACAAGGTGTGAGCTAAATTAGTTTTTTCTGATAATACATCAGTGATGCTGTTTATAGAACAATGATTTGAAATGGATTGTACCGCCTTATGACGTCACAATGAAGTGTTATATCCCTTCTCTGCTCATTAAAGAATCTAAACATGGAAGTTATTTTAAAAGTAGTATGGATTAAATACTAATTATGAGGAAATTATCGATTTTTATTATTTTAGAATCACATGTATCTATTAGCAGAGGCTGGGTTAAAAATAGGTGAAAATTTCAGTGCGGGAAAAAAAGCGCGGCAAAAGTTAGAATGTCGTCTGCTCGCAGACGTCAGAACGTTCACGGCGGGAGCCAATTGTACAATTTGGCGGGAACCTGGGGCAGGGCCCTGAATAAATCATGCTCCCATCGCGGGGCTCCAGACGGGTGGGTCCTCCCTATAAAACATGATACTGTGTTGTTGTTTTTTTATAATGGAAGGAAAGAATCCAGAGTTCCGTTGAAATACAAAACGATGTGTGCATATTTCTTTTCAAAAATGGTGTATATTATTCTCAAATGATAGATTATTATATTCAGGGATGTAAATCAGGGTCATGAAAAAGTCTGAAACTGCATGGAGAAAATCTGTAGGTACCCTAGAGTGTTATAAAACCTCAATTAAGCACTCATTTTTTCAAGTTATCAACAAACGCATATTATTGGAACTGATTTATCTTAATGAATAGATGCTCCCGTTCCCCAGAAAACTCATTTTTTATCTACATGGATATAAGTCAGGATAGACAAAAAGCTGAAACCTCACAAAGCAACTCTGAACTTTCAAACTCGGTGTAAGAAATTAAAAGGAGGCAAAAGCAATGTTGTGTCAAAATAGGACAAAATTTTGCAAATGCAAATACCTATAAAAACATGTTCTAAGAGTCTAACTTTAGCTATTGGTACAGTATGAATCATGATAACTAGCTCCAAGTTTACTTGAATTCCATAACACTGATGTGATTTATGCCAGAAGACAGTACCTGTTTGTAAAGAAACCAATTTTATTGAGTCTCCAAAATTGACCGGGACACGTTTTAAGTCTGTATTCACATTCTATATTCTACCACAGGCCTAGGATATGAACATATTTCAATAGTAAACCGAATTTGCAAAATTTTAACCACATAATTGCTTTTGGCTCCCTTTAAGCTTGAAATCTTTTATTTGAGGTGATGATGTGAATAAATCTGACAAAAATCTGAAAACTTACCTACATGCCTTTATCAGCACGTCAAAAAATAATGTTACTTTCACGAGACTACCACCAGAACCCCCTTTTATAATACATTAACAAAACATACTGGGCATACTCCAATAAACTTGACTCCAGTCTTGGCACCGTGCCAGTTATCTCTCCTTGAACAACGTTCCCCCCAAGCGTCCCAAACTTCAAAATGGCCGACTCGTCATTGCCTGAGAACAAGCCTTGTTATGCCATAAAATTATCGACTGCGCAATGAATACTGAGGCAATTTGGAGGCCGTGTATTAAGGGGGTGGGATTGTTGTATAGGTGGCCGGGGTGGGGATGGGGTGCCAAGGTTCGCCCTTAATTGCCCTCTTTTGCCGGTAGGGGGATAGGATCTGCTGGTTGGCGGCCTAATCGGTCGTTCCCTAACCAGCGGCAGTTAGTTGGTAAGGCGCCAGCGCACATTATGTTGAGGTTAGGAGCGGTATGGCAATGGGTTTTTTAATGGCACACAGTCTAAATATTTCATCTCACATTAGCGATGTTTAAAAACTTACATACTGACCTTGTTCTGTTTAAAGGCCAGACGCCTGTGAACTATATACAAAAACGTCCAGAATGAAATCTATGCATATTTAACCAAGTTTCATGGCCGCCTTAGAAAAAGCTATTAAGTCTGAGTTGGATTTTATCTAAGGAATTGAAATCTAATTCTTTTACAACTTCCCAGACGATCCCCTTTGCTGTCATATCATGTTAAACCACGTCGTCCCTTTTGTGAGAGACTTGCCAGACGGTCATTTCCGAACGCAGCCAATGACCTGCCGAGGACACGGGAATTATAGCATTGGATGCGTTCGGAAATGCCCGGCCCTACTGCTTCCACCTCTTCTCTCTCCCAGCGTTCAGGCTGTAGCCCCAAGCTACGTCCATCTAAAGGCTATGTTCAACGCCCCGATTTTATTCCCGATTATAAAAATCGCCATTTGGAATACAATGTAAATATGGTCATGCCGTAGGCCTATATCTCCCGAAAGGATTTTGAATTTGTTTTCAAATGGTATGTAACATGCGTGGATTTCTGTCATAGTTCTAATGGAAATTTAGAAATCCTTAATGGTCAAATTAAAATCGCCTTGTGGAGTATAGCTTCAAGTCCTGCTAGAGACGAGTAAGACGACAAAACCTTGTTTCTGAGAGCAAACAGGTGTATGTTTACTTCTCTACTTTAGGACTGTGCATCTTTACTTTGTCTAGACACACAGCTGAATCTTAAAAAGGACCAAGGCCATTTTTGAAGAAAGTTAGATGTTCCTTAAGTCTGGCTTCACTTAACCACATACATATGAACGTGTGGGCGTATTAGTCTTTTAAGAGCCACAGTAGACTTTTCACCGTGAAGGATATCATATTTTATAGACAAACTTGCCGAGTTGCATATAGTTACCTTATACTACTATTCTAATGTAAGCAAACTAATGTTTAATACTTTAAAAGCCCCCGAAAATACCCACAAGCCATGTAAAGATTTCAGTTCAATTTCCTTTCAATATGCACTCAATTCTACTAGTCAGCAAACCTCAAAATCTTAAAGCACATTGGGCATCATTCAGTACTATAGGAAAACATACAGAGGTTGACAGTACAACCCTGAATACGAGGTGGGTGTCGAAAAATTACTGCCCGAGGCCGTTAGGCTGAGGGCAGTAATTTTTCTGACATCCCACCGAGTATTCAGGGTTGTACTGTCAACCGAGGTAAGTTATCCTTATATTATATACCATATTTTGCAAGTTATAAGCAAAAGAGAAAGGAAATTACCAGTGGAGCAAAGTGGGCAGTATTCCAATGTATTGATTATGCACATACTTTGACTTGTGTCAAGCAGTTGCCCCTAATATTCATTATTTTCTCTTAAATTAGGACTCTATCACTATCTCCATTTGATTAGACTGCATTATTTTACCTGAAATTAAAAAAATAATCATGCAAATCCATCCAGCATTAACAAAATAAGGAGAAAAACAATTTACACAGTAAAGCAAGGTGGGCAGTATACACAAATACTGCCCACTGTGCCAATACACCAAAAATACTGAATGGCAGTGTCCAGTTAGTATTCATAATGTATTCGGCATTGGTATATAATATTAATGTTTCCTTCCGATTTCTTCAGTGGCAACAAGAATTCCTTTCTATATGTATAATGGTCAAGATTTCAAAATTTGGAACAATACACTATGGGAAGGAAAAAGATTCATTTTGATATTGTGTTGTTCCTGCTGTTGGTTTAATTTTGGTATATGTATGCTACTTGACACATTTTGTATGATATTTTACACGTTTTGTATTGGACTTTGTATGGTTTGGTAATGATTTTACTGCACTAACATTTTCTGTGCATCTTTTTTCTTTCTTTATTTTCTCTTCCTTCTTGTATTCACGATACATATCCACCTCTACGAATATTCGCGGATTCATTCTTGTCGCAATTCCTGGTCAATTCAGGAAAGTAAAATCCCACCAGGAAGGTTAACCCTCCCCTGTCCACCCTCGACAGGTCCCCACACCCTCCCCTTTCTCCATTCTTATCACCTCCACCCCCACGCCCCTCCTCCTTAATATCCATCTTCCCGACGCCAACCCCTCTCCGGGGTGAAAAAGATGAATTTGCTGGCGCCTACGCAAACGGAAAGAAACGTGGGGTGTTATTCCGGTCCGTTTACTGCATGGAATACCCGGGGACCGCGGTTTGGGTTCTGTGACAGGGGTGTGGGAGATCGATTAGACTGGCGGCTGGGCCTCCTTAAGGGTTATTGGTTGTATGCAAATATATGTATAATATAATTATATTTATCATACGCTAGGGTTGGTTGGTTGGTTACTGGGGTTTTACACCGTATCAACATCTATGGTCATATCACAGTGATAACAAGCTCTTGACAGTTCTGTCTTTGATGATTGAATCTATGAGATGAATGAATCTATGAGAAGTTAGAGACCATACCCCTACACATTTACTGAGGCAGGTGTTCTTTAATGTGTATGGTCCCATAGACAGGGCCATGCACACATCAGCTGGTGGTCTACTAGAGACCTTTGATATCCCTGTCATTGTCAGAGGGAGACACACAGAGGGGTATAGCAGTAACCCAGCCCAGCCCAGGATCAAACCCAGGCTGCTCAAATGTGATTCAATCGCTCTAACCACTTCACTACCCCATGCGCCTCATTTCCTAGGGTGATATTTCAGTCAGTCTAAGCTTTAAGATTTCACTTTAAAATATTGCTTAAGGTCAGGTGGGCAAATAGGGGACTTGGGTGGTTACCTATTTTGTGGTTTCTTTTTCCTGATTCAATTGATACACAGGTGCCATAACACATCAAATTCACTTAGAAGACATGCTAAAATAACAATTTCCTTTAAAAAAATCAGAAAGAGATATAAAACAAGTGTTCCATGCTCAAAAGAAGACCACATGTACATTTTGTATAAGCATTTTTAGCCTCATTTTGCCCAAAAATAACCATTTTTGACCATTATTTGGACATATTCTTAAGTTTATTAGGTTTTATATATAATACAATACATCAACTTATACTTAGAATAGTATTTAATATCTCTACGGGCAATATCTTGTCTGCCAACCCTTATAAATAGATAATTTTAAACAATTTTGAAAGAAAATCTGACAAATTTACATTAAATTGAACCTGGCACTTTGATGAAAGCCTCAAACACTAATGCTTTCAATATGTTACACCATAGATATTGTTTCACTGACCTCATATCTTGTGATTCTTTATTTCAACTTTACAAGCTAAATAAGTCATTCTAGTCTAGATCTACCTGATGAACATAGTTATTTGATATTCATAATGGTGCACAAAATATAACCTATCTTTATGTCTATAGAGAACAATAAATCCACATTTGCATTTTGGAGTGTAATCTGTGGTTATAATATGGCTAGAAAATCGGCAAAAAAGGTGGTTTTCGGAACTTTTATTTTTAACGTTCAAAACTGAATAACTTTTGATTGATCCTGATCATAAAAGCATATAACATGTCAAAATAATCCTTATGACATATCCTTTTTAAAAATTAATGTTTCACTAACAATTGGAATGATTAAGAAATATTTCTATAGCTCTTAACATTAAATGTCCAACATTTTCAGCAACTTTTTATAAAATTGTATGTTCCATTTAGTTCTATAGAAGGAAAACATTCCATTTGGGCTTATCACCTATTGTTCCCCTAAAACAGGTAAATTCCTAGCTTTAAATTGATATATTATTCAATATTGTAGCTACATTATATGAAAAGTTATTCTAAAATTAGTAAGGATGGTCCAGAAAAACTAGTTTTAAGTCCCCTATTTGCCCACCTGACCTTATAGGGCCAATCCATAAAATACTAGGGAGAAGGTCCTTACTGGGTTATCAACCCTTGGTGTGTCTGGGGTAGCAGCCTACATATTGTCAAATTCCCAAATATCCAAGCTGTAAAATCAAACACATTTGAGAAAAGTCCTCTATTTTATACTAAAGGGGCATTTTCCTCTTATTGCTAACATCATGAGGTTATGTCATGCCTAATATGGATTGAAGTTGTATCACCGTACGCGATTTTAATATCCTATTGAGCTAGCACTCTTTTGGTTTTGCAATTTTACTCTCATGTCTATAGGAAGGGCTTTGTTAAGATGCGTCTAAGGATTGAACCAGAAAACCACATGTACGACAGGGGAGGCTGTTTCCGCTTCCCTCCGGAGTACCATGAAAGGTCAAAGTATCATGTCTATATATCAAATGTTAGTGGATGTTGGGGAACTGGAAGAGCTGGAGAAGTATCCAGAAGTAACCACAGAACCAGTTCGTTTGTGTTTTTATTTCAACGTGTTCCATATGTATACAGTGGCAGATCCATGATTTCCAAGGGAAAGGGGGGGGGGTCGGTTTATAGGCTAAGTACATGAAAAATGTGTATTTGCACGCACATACGCAATATTTTCTCCTCTATGCTTAGTTTAGGTGTCCACCAAAAGGGGGAAGGGGCAGGACCCCCTGGACCCCCCCCCCCCCCGCCTGGATACGCCCCTAATAAATGAAGTAGTATATTTTCCATTATTATCTAAATATATCCTCTACCACACCAGGCCAGCTTATGAACAGCAAAAACAACGTTAGCTATTTAGACCCGTAATCCATTGTCCTTCCCCTTCACATAACAAATGAGCGCCCCTAAAAAGGTGTGATAGATTGTGGACTAATTATAGATGTTGTCAGGGCCCACTCCCCACCTGCAGCTGCCACTGTTATCAGTCATACTCCAGGCATTCTCCGCCATAACTACAGCCTTATGAATGGCACCCGCCGAATTACACTGAGCAAACTTATCCTGAGCTCTAAATCAAGAATTAATTGGCACATTCCAGATGACATTAAACAATTTAATCTAGATTTGATAGGATTATACATGTATGGGATATAGTGTATGGAGAAGGTCATTGGTACGGTAGAGGTCATCGTATATTTGATAAGGCGTAAATATATCTAGTAGATTCTGGAAGTAGACTGCAAAAATAAGTTGCCACTGGGGACATTGTGGTAGTGTGAATGAATGGCCGGGGGTGAGGCTGGCGTGGAGTGTGTGGAGGGAGGGGTGTTGTTGTGAAGAGCGGGTGGGGCCCTATCGGCCCGCGGTGACGTTAGATAGCAGCCTGCTGCTTATCTGACACGTGTACGCATGCGTACTGTTACAATTACCGCCCGTCACCAGCGGATCTAAAAAGGGCCCAGCGCATTGTACGCGGGGAACCAGCTTCAGTAAACGGTGGGTACTTTGCGCTGGTACTGGGCGTCGGGGACAAATGGGGAATGTACCGGGCCTTTATATAGAATAACCGCACTCATATAACCACAGGGTGTCATACAGTGCATTCCCATGGAGACAGGAATTACCATCATTTGACAGGATTTTTTTCTAACATATTTCTGCAAATTGCCTGCCCGAAAGAGGCACACGTGGCTCAATTGCTTCTTTTTTTAGAATAGTAATAGGTCAAATGTGGTTACGATATTTCGATAATATCATGAGTTAGTGTGGTATCACTTCCATCACATGATTTATTTCACAAAGGAGGTCTACTATGCTTGGTATAGATTGCAGGGGTGAATCCACAGCTTTTCAAATGGGGAGGGAGCGCCCATTTGTAAAAGTGTTCACTGGACATTCCTGGTTCGACAATTTTGCATTGAATCCCCCTCCAATCCGCTATTGGGTTGTATATCATGGCTCAGTTCAGGAAGGTTTTTTTTCTTATTTCTACCCTGAACACAATCAATGGACACATGTGTACTCCCAAGGTATAATACAGGAACTCCAACAGATTACCTCACAGCGTACAGAGAACTCTTCAATGTCAACCCCATATTCCCTGAGCCTATTGTTTAAAGCGTGTTCACACTCTCTCTTTTCTCTCAATATAATACTGACGCGCCAATAGCTATAATTCCCGTCATGCTATACTATTCAGAGCTAGGCTTGTCTTCCCAGCGGTATTTGCTGATAATCACTTTCTTAAATCAGACATCATATGGATTAAAGATTATCAGCTGTCACTTAGTGCTCTCACGGACAATGAAATATTCAAGATGAGAGGTCGACTTAGAGAATATACTATCCATGCAACACAACTTTATAGGCTGTATTCAAGAAGCCGAATTTACAAATTCAGAAGGTTGCTGTGGGAATATTGGTAATCATAGATGCTATATACCATTAGAAAGGGTTTTAAATCATCTTTCAATCGATATGTCGGGTGTATGGTCGTTGGCCATAGTACTTGTGACAAGTTATAAATAACCAAATTATAGTCGGTCAAAATCGGCTAGTGGAACACAGCTTTTCATTATTTCTTATGAACACAGCTTTCAACTATTTCCTATGATCGAGATCATTAACAATCGCACATCGAGAGGCATGTTATACTAAGATATTTGTTATATTCTTTCATCCCGTTAACATTATGACATTCTGCATTAATAAAGTTGCAACTTCATTAAAATGTAATATAATAACATTTTGTTTCGGTGAGTCACAACCGCATATAATATAACATAACTGTTGTATGAAACTTTAGCAAGTAACAGACTGACCAAAAAGGCATGTTCATGGGATATGTCCATTCCATCATGGCTTGCCTTGGATGGTCAAGTCATACATGGGCCAACCCATAGCCTCAAAGACTGTGTTCCCCATGTCAACAGTGGCAGACATTGGTCTGTATCCCCAAACAGCACGTTGTCATGGAAACCAGATAGTATCCGGCTACCAGGCCACGGTTGACTTTACAAATTGAAAGCGGGCTTTTTTTGGTTTGAGTTGTCATTATCGCGGGACAATGGCGGTTTTTAGTACCAGGCGGTGTTCGGTGTGTGTTGTCTCCAAGGAAATCAGAAGGTGTCGCAGTGAATGTTCTACCCCAGAGTGACGGGAAGTAAATATTGTCTAATGCACGGCCTGGGCTATAATCAGTCAGTCAATGGTGGAATGAAACAAAGGCGAATGTGTCCGCTGAGTAGATGGGAGCTGTGGACATTGCTATTGTGATTAATTACTATTCTGGTACAAACTCTGGATATTACTTTTGTGATAAATTGTTATTTTGGTCAAGTGCGGCCACCTGTTTCATAATCACAGAAAACGGTGCTAACACAAAAAAGATCCCCTCCCATTCTGGAGCCCTCCTATTACATATAACGAAATCAAAAGTCTAAGCTGATGTAGATTCTAAGCTCACAACATGACGCAGTTGTGATACTATACGTTGTAGCTGAGCTTCGGCTTTCATGATGAATTCCACGGGTCAACATGGGCCTAAACAGCATGGAGATATCTTAAATTAGCACTTCTTCAATACATAATGCGACATTTTACATAATGTGACATTGTATACGGATAAGTGATATAGGCACATTAAAACTTGTCAGGCGAGACCCTCACCAGCCTAAACCTCTCCCATTCAAAACCCCATGTTTAGTTAAGGATTGACACCGGTGCTTGGGCTGTGATTCACGTTTTGGCCTGTATCTCCACACCTATGCTATGTATATTAATAGAATTAACACAATTTAAAAGGTCTAATTTTTCTCTATCCTGTGATATAAGTTATTAGAATATAAGACTGGAATTTGAAAGGATATGAATTAAAAACCTATTTTTCAACTTTTATTTTTTGAACAATAATTACTCACTTGCTAAAAGAGCTATATGGCCAATTTTTTTCCTACATATTATTGACCTCTAGATGAAGAGACAGTTGTCTCAGATTTTTGATTTAGGCTTTAGTTTTTATTTTGTGGCAAAAAACGGGCAACTTGAATATATTTTATTTCTATTTCTTACATTTCTTTTTTTTTTTTTAAATAATTGAAGACAGATATCAAAATTTTGAGACACCCTTCTCTCCATTAGAATGTTTAGAGCAAGCATACACAATTTCAAATGTTTCTGCCTAATGGTTACTGAGAAATCATTGTTCTAAAAATACAAGTGAAATAATTAACTTTTGTCTTTACACAGGCATAACTTATAAACCTTTTAATACTTTTAAATATATTTTGTTTCATTAGATAAAGAATAAACTAGGTATTTAAACTATACAAATCACACAAATGTGGATATAGAGGTACTTGGTGAAAAATGCAAAAGTCCTGAGTACCAGGAATCACGGCCCAAGCACAGGTGTCAATCCTTAACCTTGGATTTACATTAAGTAGTGAATAAGCAATCACCGTATTGTTAAACAGTCGTTGTATTTGTCCATAAACATGAGTTGTTTGGCACAAAACCTGATTAAGTCTTCCTCCTGCCTTGCTTCCCATCTCAGGACTGTAAATCCTAAAGGTCAGGTAGCTACGGACCTAAAGGTTGCATAGCTTTGCCTAAATCTGTTTCCTACAGTAGCAATACTACACAGTGTATCTCATTTCCTAAATTCCTGACCAGTCCCCGGTTATGGTTTATTAATACCTCCACTTCCTCCTTGACATAGGTTTTTACTCTACACTTTTATCTGCAAAGATCAGCCGAGTGTGCGATCCCGGCAGAAAATTGGAAATTAGCGGACTCAACAATGTTTTCCTAAATGTCACCACTTTGTGAAAATGTCACAGTTGGCCTAATCTCAGCGGCGTCCCCCACCCCCAAACACACACACGGACCACCAAACGAACCTGGGCGTGTTTGTTGTCGACGGCCAGTCATTAAAAGAGAGAGAAATCATTAAGTTAACGGTCTGAGTTTTCTTGAAAACACATTGATGGTTCTTAATCTATCCCAGCCAAGGTTGTGTCGTCCGCAGAACGCTCTGATAACGTTACGTGGCACCTTGGCTGGGTTGTGATCGATTGTCAAGACATTGATATCATTTTATCGTCAGGAATAATTATTTATGATGTGCATCTAAACAACCCACTTGGCTGAATCAATGCAAATATCAGCCGAATATTTGATAATAATCAGCCGGTTTTAGCACCGATTCAGATCATTAATCAGTATGCGTTGTTCAAATGTACGTGTATATTTGATAAGAATCAATGCTATAATCTGAAAATGTTCTGATAGAATCGGCCAATTTAAGGAACCATCATTCGGCCGACTGGGTCAAATTAGGAGTCAAAATATGGGGCCTTACGCCACATGGGGCCTTAAGCCACATACCCACTGGTCTGAATCGATGCACATTTCTGTGCTGATTCATATCAACAATCAATATGAAATGTTGAAATGTATATATCTGACATTATTCAATGCCCAAATCATTCTGGTAGAATTGTACAATTCTAGCACTCATCAGTCGGCTGACTTGGTCAAAATCGCCAATTGTGTATAAAAGTCTTAAGAATCTGTGAAAGGTCGCACTAGGACTAAACTGTCTCCCATCACCTCGATTTATGACCCCTACAAAGACATCGTCCATCATCCAGATAACCCCCCAGTTATTGACCTTCCCACCCACTTATCCCTATCCCATAATGCCCCGCTAACATCCGGGACTCCCACCTGAGGACGCCATATCATGTGATAAGGGTCACGTGACCGTCGTGTGATTTCACACGCCCTGACCTCTAGCGGTGGTCACTAAAAACACGGGTTTTCTTGGTCCGGCTGTGTTCGCTAAGACTGATTCATTGAACCGACCTGTCGGCTGTGTTCGTTACCACTGAGGCCTTGGCCCGGGATGACCCAAGTCAATAAAGGTAATTCCGGCGTGGGGAAGGCTCCTTTTAGCCGGAATTAGAGGGTGGCATCCATCTTGTCAAGGGGGCGGCTGGGTGACACGGGGAGAATAGAGAGAAAGGTTTCTTCAGCAGTGTAACACCCTGAATGTTTCAAAAACGTTTTGTTTTTGTTTAATGAGGAGCAATTGGGACTTGGATCCCTCCTTTTATCAAAGTGCTGAAATGGAAAGTCGCTCCACCATAAAAAAAAAGGCATTCACCCTCGGATTCTCTATATAAGTCAACATGACAATGGTAGGTCGTGTAAGTATAGTTGAGGGTTTCTACACCAGTTTAAAAGCCTGAATAGTTTAGTTCTAAACCGTTTGATTTTGGGTAAATCCGGGACGAGTGGACTTGGAACCCTCGAGACGCTGAAAGGAGAGTTCTTCATCCAAACGACCCTATTCACTCTAAACAGCTAAATGCCTATACGTAAAGATGTTTACATGATGTGCTATACAAGCATCTAATCTTGAACAGAACTACAAATCGCTGGTGTAACACTCATTCTGAGTGTAGAATATCCTAACAGGATGACTAACTGTTTAATCAAGAGCAGTTATACTTTGACTATAATGCCTGGTTCATTTTATTTGTTGTCTGTCCCTCCCCCTGCCCCAACCCTCTCAGTCTAGGGCTCATACTCTACTACTATTTCTGTCAGGTCCCTTCCCTCCCTTCTCCCTCCTTGGTCTAGGGCCCTAACTCTACTACTATTTCTCTCAGGCCCCTTCCCCCACCCCCACCTTCCCAGTCTAGGGCCCTCACTCTCCTACCATTTCTGTCAGGCCCCTCCCCCTCCCCCACCTTCTCACTCAGTCTAGGGCCCTTACTCTACTACTATTTCTCTCAGGCCCCTCCCCCACCACCCCCCTCCTCGATCTAGGGCCCTCACTCTCCTACCATTTCTGTCAGGCCCCTCCCCCTCCCCCACCTTCTCAGTCTAGGGCCCTCACTCTCCTACTATTTCTCTCGGGCCTCTCCCCTACCCCTCTTCCTCGGTCTAGGGCCCTCGCTCTACTACTATTTCTATCAGGCCTCTCAGCCCCCACTTCCTCTCTCTACGCATGCGCCTACTCCAATGGCTGAGATCAGTGTCAGCGTCTTCCGCTTGCCCTCCGCCCTCACTTCCGGTCTGATGACGTCAGAGCCCTGGTCTCTGGGGCGCCCCCTGTGGCAAACTGTAGAAGTATACCAGCTGTATCTGGTCTGCATGGAACAAATACTCGGTGTCTATAGTTTATGGCCTGTTTCATTTTATAAAGATATCTCACAAGAAACCCCGGACTGCTATAACTAAGTTCCTTTTTGAATCCATTTCTAATATCATTATAGAGATACGGTGAGAAATTACGTACAGCTAAAGTTCCTATGAATAAAAATATACATTTACCCTTTTCACGAATGATTCATGTAAGGAATATAGATCCAATACTGTACTGTGTGTGAAGTCATAGGTAAAGGTTTAAGAATCGTTCCCTATGCATAATGGGAAGTTGACCTGACCTCACAACGTACAAGGTCAAGGTCAAGGCCATCACCGGGAGACAGCGTTGAGAGATAGGACATGAACCAGGAGAATTCGTTACACATTTGGACCCCAGTGAGATATATATGTAAGGAATTTAAATTCTGCATGATGGAGCTTAGTCGTTGTGACCCCCAATCCTTACTACCGTATGATGTATTTGTGATTGACATGAGAACTGAATGTTCCATCTCATTTCTAATTTTGGCATGCTATGCTGAAATTAGAAATTAGACAAGAAGGTCAGACATTCTAAATATATTAATTACAAGGCATACCTTTCTGAAAAGCCATTCCTGGTAATGAATCATCTTAGCACTGTAGATTTGATTCTTCTATAATATTTGTCTTCATTTATGATATTAATACAGTAAAGGCTAGACACCATGCTTTAATATGAAATCATGGCCTTTAAAAACGGCAGATGAACGACCTTGTTGCGTGCGCTGGGTGTTCAAATATCAATATTAATTTGGGATAATCCGTCTTACACGGGCTTTTTTACAGTGAACTTGAAAGCCCACGCCCTTGACGCAGTGCCCTTGCGGTGATTTAGATGTAGATGACAGTCTTCCTGCCAATTAGGATGACCTTGCCCAATGGGGTGATCCTCGCTAATTAGAGGACGTATAGACTGTCTGGTGGCGCGGAGGGGTCTGATACATACACATATTACATACTGAAGGTAGCTGGCAGGCTGGTCGGTTATTGGGGTTTAACGCCGTATCGGCATCTATGGTTATAATATTATCTTGAGAAAATGTTTGACAACTATGTCTATGAAATGATCAAACTCATTAGAGTGAGTGAGTAATTGATGCTTAACCCCATTTCGACAACTAAGGTCATATTCATGGCCTAAACAGGTTGGGACAAATTCTGTCTTTGGTGATTGTATCTATGAGATGAAGGTGACAGGCCGGGCAAACAGTAGCTGATCAAAACCTGGAAATCATTTTTGCTGGCCCTCATCCCTTAGGGAACCAAGTCAAATCTATGAGAAGATAGAGACCATACCCCTACACATTTACCGAGGGAGGTGTCTTTTGTATCCCCGGTCCCTCCGTGGAAGTAGCATACATGTCTGTCTTGAAGCAGGAGGCAGGTCCAGGGGGTGGGTCTAAAGCCCCATACCCACTAAGCAACTTTTCCACAGTCAGCCGACGGATCAGCGCTGAAATTGGCCGATTCTTAAGGTCACCTGTTAGTATGGTATATTGGAATGTGCAGATTTGATCTTAATCGTCGCTGAAATCGGCCGATTCTAAGTGCAGAATCGACCGATTTTAGCGCCAATCCATCAGCCAACTCATGCATAATCGTCTAGTGGGTATGGCCCTTAGGGGGTACTGACAACCACCAGTCCCCCTTCCAAATTTGGTTGGCCCCTAAAAACCCAAAGTAATGACATATCTAAATGTGAACACATGAATGCACTATTTTTTTGCCACCACTGTAAACCTTACTTGTTTTCCACAACTACACTGACGTCATCGCCATAAATCACAAAGCTGTTTCATAACGTGCTTTTGTTCAGGGTGTGTGTACGGCTTCATGGTTACGTGTGAATTACGTCTACCTGAATCTCATTCAGTGTGCTATGTATATTTGCAAAGTTTGAATTCAAAGTTGAAAACCATAACCTAACTAAACATAACATTAATGTAAGTCATGAAAAGACAGAAAACATTTTTCTGACTTTCTTATAGGAAACAACTAGGAGGAAATAACCATAAGGAACAGAGTTCTGACTTTGAATTTCCATTTAAATCACTCACAACTAATATAAGAACACTCTTTTATGGATATTCGAGTAACGTAGCAAAAGTCTATATCCAATCCAAAATTACTGACAAATGGGAAATAGACCTACTAAACAAAGTAGAAAGCTGGGATCCCTGGAATAGCATTTCGGTCTAAGCCGGAGCATTTGGTAGCTCAGAAATGGTGCCTCTAAAGTGGTGGTGGCGAGGTGGTTCTACAGTAGAGGCCCAGGCCTGCATGTTTCTCTAGGCAGCTTAGAGGGGTCCTGACCCCCTCCCCCCCTCCCCCCCTCACAGCGCCCCCTGCCGCCGCCCCCTAACACCTCAACACGCCATCCCTTCATCCATCATCACCTACCACTGTCAACCAGACCAGGAAAAACAGTTCACACCTAACTATTTTCCCAAAAAATATCAGCGCAAAACAAGGTCTTATTTACTGGTTTTGACGTTTAAAATTAAAGAGAGCTTGCTGGAAAACGGAGCTGTATGCACTGAAAAGGGATCACGCAATTCTGCGGGAGAGAGGTAAAGATAGGCCTATATTCCACTACATGATTTTGAAGACCTGGAATTTGGCAATTTCTAATTTAATGGATGCTACATACTATTAGAAGGAAATGTGAAATCCTCTCTAATTTTTTCTTATTATTGAATCAAACTATATCACTTTACAGTGTTCTTCCTATAGAGGAATGTAAATGATATATAACATTATCTGGAATTTGACAATTTCTAAATTTTTATCAGCAATATGAAAAGGAACCATTGCATGCTACATACCATTTGAGAGGAAAAATGAAATCCTTTCTAATGATATATAACATGCCTATATCTAAACCTTAAATAGTGAGTAAAATCGGAGAGTGAAAGATGGCCTTTCGAAGTCCATTTTGTGCTGGGCCTAACTCAAGCTGTTGCATGACAACCTGCCTGCCCTGCTGGAGGCTGCCTGACCTTGGTTTGACCTTGTAGTTTGTGTTTTCTCTTGCCTGGAGGAACTAGACAATCTGGTCTAAGAGATTACATCCACAGCCCGCTGGAGGGGGTGAGGTGGGTTGAGGGTGTAGGTTAGGGACTCTAATCATGGGAACATTGGGAGAAGGGGTTCTGTAAAACCAAAGGTAACCTGTCGATGAACATTGTAGAAAAGTCCACATTAATACTAGCACTAACGTTAAACGTGCCGAACACTCTATACTGTTTTTGCAACAGATAGATCGGAATCCAAGAGTGCTGGAGAAAAATATAACTATAATTAGCATAGGAAGTCTCAAAATGACAGAAGATTGAGCAGTGGCCATGCATATAGTATGTTTCAGCCGACCAAGGAATTACCTTATTGCCTGGTACAATCGGATGGTAACATACATAAATAATACGTATACGAAAAAGTGGAATAGGAATTGCTAGTTAATAATATAAATTCTTTATATTCACAAATTTGTTCAATATTTGGTATTGATAGGCCTATCTTTCTCAGCCAGGGCTATTTTTACTACATAAAAAAGCTTGTTCTTACTTTAAATCCACGAGCCAGAGATAAAAAGTATAAACATAAATATAACCCAACTTTCTAAAGTACTTGTGACTCTTTTAATCAGACAGTATACCTGGTACAGTCCTCTGGTGATCTCCCTAAGACCCAGGAATTGTTCTTTCCTCCAGTAGAAGCCGAAGTCCATCTGCCCCAGCTGGCATCGCCTGTCAAGCCAAACCCACTGTTCCCCAAGTAAGTCTGTACACCAGCAGCCATTTTAGGTGGGAAGAGCACCCGAAAGATTCCCAGCATGCTTTAGGGCTGCTGGTTCATGGCAAGTAGGTCAATAAACCAGCCAGCTGCCAATAACCAGCAAAGGGCTTACCCATTTTAATCATAGAAGGCCAATGAAGTGGCCAATAAATGCCATGGACTCTTGTAGGTGTACAGTCTCATTATGCAAGGGTACATCTGGGTCAAAACAGACTACAGCTGACATACCGGAAGTCAGGCTGGCTCCGGACAGCCGCAGTGCCCTCTGGTGCCAAGCGGGCGTATCGTAGCCCGACCGAGCCGCCATGATTTGCGTTTATCTGCTAACTACACCCCTCCTTTAAGTCTCTGGGGACCCACTGTGGTCTCGGCTGCTGCTTCCAGTAACCCGAAGGGGCTCGTCCAGGGATAAACCTCAATCAACCAAAGTGAACTCGGATGGGGCCCTGGTTGGGGGGATTGGGGTTCTGCTGTCGCATGTCGAATTTAAGAATTGCAGTTGTCGCATGTCCGTGTTGCTGGTTTATTGTCCTGTTGTGAGTCAAATTTAAATAATAGACTTCGTGCCACTTGCAGAGTTCTGGCCAATACTTAAGCATTGCACCAATGAACGGAACTTTGAAATTCGCTACCATTCTGTTTTATCAGGGTGGCAGTGCAATCAGCATGCAAGTCTATGGCTCTGTTATTTGTCCCTATGATCCTTTACCAAATGTCGCATGTCCCTGTCGCTTATTTTTGCAAATGTTCATCCCTACGCTCATATTTGAAATATCTTACCATAACCCATGTCATTACCAACCCTCCAGTTTTTTTCTTTTTTCCTTACATAACTGGAAGAACATGCACTTTTTGTATGTGAAGTTGTCTTGAATTAAAAATAAATGCCTCTGTAGCATTGTTGATTTGAAGGGTCTAGCCCCATTCTGATGCACAGACCCACCATGGGTTTACCGGCCCCCCAGTTCACAGGTTCGCCATCAGGGGGCAGGGTTTTCTGTGGATCTGAATCTCCCTGATGACGTAGACATCTCCAATGGGAGAGGTATGAAAACACTGCGCAGATTCAAAATGGCGTCAATAAAAGATGACATGGCCGACAGTGCCTGACCTCGGGGTCCCAGGTGACCCATTGACATGAGCCGCGAACGGCCGACTGACCAATGAGAGCGGAGGACCGGCCGTCTGCAGGCATTAGATTGTCTACTGGCCAGTCTGACACTGGCAATATACATGGCTCTTTCCAGGGGCAGTTTCAGTATTTCCGAAAGGGTGGGGCTGGTGGGGGGAGCATATGGGCTAGGTAGTAAAATGGTTTGCGTTTGCGTGCATGCGCACCAAATATTTTCTTCTTTTTGTAGTTTAGGGGTTTAGCCCCCCCCACCCCACCCCACCCCCCAAGAACCAAGCCTGCTTTCTGGTTCAGTTAGTTTCATTTGAGATGCTCTCTCCTCAGAAATATCTAACATGGCAATTCAAAGCTTTGTATTGATGAATGCATGGCAATCTACATTCTTTCACGGTCAAGTATAATGATAAGCCTCTCGAATTAGCACAATGTAATAATCTTGTTTGCATAATGTTAGAAAAGGCTTACCCAACGGTAATCTCATCATACTCGTTCTACAGCATTAACTCACCTGAAAGAAAATAAGAAATACATTAGCACAATCAACTATTACGAATCATTATACGATGTAATTCTTCATAGTTTGGTAATTAGCTTCTCGACGTACCATAATGCACATAATTCTGAGTTATTAATCTGAGAGTATTCCAACACATAGGGTATAAATGTATAGATATGGATGTGATGAGAAATACTTTTGACCTTCCTAAACACTGTTTATGAGCACATATGAGCACTTCCTCATACTGTATGACACCCACTGTAACAACAACTAAATCGTGGCTATTGTGTTGGATCAATTCAATTTGTGTAAAAGCATGTACAGAGAGGTTCTTGATATGTATAACCTCTAAGACTTTCAGCCATTGAAAATCATTCAAACATGTTCATTTCATGTTACATTTCGGAAAATAGAGGCGGTTTGTACCAAGGAGAGGCCATGCAGTTTGGTTTGTTCTGCAGAGGTCGACAGGGGATGAATATTTCAGGGTTCTCTGACAATGTGAGCCAAATCAGTCACTATAGCCGGACAATTGTCTAATGTTCACGTAAATATTTCATTACCCCTTTCACTACTGTGTGATAAGTTGTAACTGTAGACTGCATTGTACAATCTAAATTTATATGGGACCTACTGCATAAATAAGGAGAGTGAAAAACGGTCCAGCGCACACAAATCAGCGTTGTTAAATATAAATAAATTGTTAGGAGCCAAAAGAAACTTGATTTACATACTGATAGCAAGTTTTATTTTACTGAAGCTTAACTACTCACGCATTTAGATCATGTTTCTTCCAGAGCGAGGGTTATAGATAATACTAAGTTAAGAGTCCGACTTTATGCCTTTTTGCCAAGCATAGGATACCATTGCTGTCCAGTTTACAGGGTCCCAACTCAAATTTCATTTTCAAATTCCCTGTGTTTCCCTGTCCTGTGACAATATGTCCTCAAATTTAAAAGCCTTTGCATGCAGAAAAAAATTGACAACCCAATAACAATAAGTAAAATCCTTAATATTTTGAGAAGCAGGAATTCCAGAACCTGGCCATTTCAAATTCCCTATGTTTTTTTCCGTGTTTTGTTAGAATCTGAAAAGTCCTTATGCTTTCCTTGTCAGGGATACTTTCTTGCCATTTCCACTGTATTGCCTGTACTGTGGGGACCCTGAGTTTATGATGTATTTGTCATTCTCCCCCAGGTACTGCCCCCACGTTCTCAGAGAGAGTGGCACGTTTTTCACATCACAAAAAGTCAGAGATCTCATTCCCTTCTTCGGCTACTTTTTCATCCGTTTAATTTTGGTCAATCAGGAAGTTTAATCAAAGCAACATAAATAGATTTCATCGCAGGTTGATTTAATTAAACTCAAACTTAATTCAGAACTTAATTAATAAAGTTATGGATCTAAAACAGAAAGGCTTGTATTTCAGTCCTTCCACGGGAGGTCAAAGGCTCTGTAACAGAAGCTATTACATTAGACTGTTAATGGATAGACAGGAACAACTTTCAATGTATGTTTCTTTAGTAGAATTGTCACTAAGTCTGCTGACTCATCGGCTATCAAAATTTGCTAATTCTAACAATATAATTGGCTGATTGCGCCAATTTCAATCGAACATGCACATTTCAATACAGTATACTGATGGGGGGATCAACGAAAATCAAGATCGATCAGGTTCAAAATGCCCTAGTGGATATCGGGCAATATATGAGATACCAGAGTCGTCAACTCTTCCAAGATGCACCTACTTTCCACTTAAACACTTTAATACATACGTTAAACGCTCCTTTACAGGATCCAAGCCGGAAAGCAACCAGATTATTCTCATAATATGGATATTCCATAAAGAAAATTAATAAGTCTATTTTGTCAGTGCTAGCGCACCAAAGTGCCCCTAAACTCATGAAAATCACCTTGATCCAACATAAGAGCAGTGCTGATTGCCTTATGAAAATACCCATTTTCATATACTACTAGCTATACTTGCCCTATGACATTACCCATTTCTATATACTACTAATGTCCCTTGGCCTAAACGTTTTATGATTATGTCAGTATGTTTATTAGAGAGGTAACGCGCGCCCGACGCATAACGTTACATAAACATCACGTATCTCTTGTCTCAGATAATAGGGATTTTAACACCCCCCACGCATCCCCTAAACGTAAAAGTAATGTATCCCTTATCTCAAAAACATCAATTCCCATAAGATCTCGAGGAGGAATACAAATACAAAAACATCAAATATATAATTTAAATTATATACTTTGATACACACTATAAATACTAATGCAGTGATGTAGTATGTCCTTTAGTTTGTAAGTATAGCAGAAATTTTGAGATGCGTTAACGTATAGAGATGCGTCGAGGTTGCTAAAACTCCCTTGCTGCACAAACATTTCATAACAAATCTAAATAACGTACATAATCTATGGCAATTTATTCAGTTATCAGAGACTTGTTAAATGTGGTCTTTTTAAGAAGGAAGACGTCTCAAGAAAACTTGCGTTAAGAGGTAGAGTTGCTTAACTTCCCTACTAATACTTCCCTTACCCTATGAGAGCACATATTTTCTTGTACCGCAGAGACCGGCAGCTGATTTCACTTCACTGGATTAACGTTAACAAATGTTGCCCCTGGCTCCTGTTTTTTATACATGAAATATTACCTTTCACCGAATCACAGATTTGGTACCTGATTGCTGACTCATTAGATGTTCAATAGGATCAAAAAGCTCCCAATAAATCTGCCGCGGATGTGGAACATGGGGTAAACATGCCACTAGCCTCACCTCTTTTAAAACTTTTTATTATCCCCCTCCCGGGACATCCTTCTTTCTCTTTACTCTGATCAGATTTGTCACGTGACCATACCCCCTAGACCCCGGATGCAACTTTTTTGATTGAATTGATTTAATTGTTATGGCCTCCTTGAGATTAAATAAGATCCGGGTGGTCTATCAAGAAAGCAAACACGAATTAAAAAATACTCTAAGGGACCGGGTGTTAGTCTAGGTGGCCGGTGCGCGCCGTGCTGTGAGTGATGTGAGCATTGCACGCGTTAAGCCTGTATTCCATTAGGCGATTTTAACTAATACAAATTTGCTAATTTTGCTAAAGTTTTCATTAAAGTATTAAAAAAAAACCTGCATGTTACATACCATTTGAAAGGAAATTCAAAATCCTTTCTAATGATATCTAACATGGCTATGATTAGCGCATATTCCTCCTCCCGATTTTAATTTTTCGAAATCGGCAATAAAATCGGTTAGTGTAATATAGCTTTACGTAATGTGGTTCAGGGTCGGCTTATTAAGTGCGACACTTCATCATCCGACCAGCGCTCAAAGAACACTCCCCGACCCAACCACAGTCTCCGACACGGACAATGGGGCAAAAATCTCCCACCAACATTATGCCAACGAGAGGGAACCAAAAACTCCCACTCCGGTTCTGATGATGAACGGTCGGATTGCGGCTGAATCAAGCATTAGACGATTGGCGGCGAATTTATTTACATTTAACGACCGCAACAGAGTGGCGAGCGAGCGTCGTAGGCCGGGGGAAGAGTGGGGTTTTTTTCAGGGGAGAAATAATTACGACTCATTTTCCTTTAATTTTATGAGCAATATTTATCTCGAACCGGCTGGTTTTCTCATTACTGCACCCGCCGGCAGCCCTGTCCCACCCGGTATCACTACCCCAGCTCTTTAGGCTGTATTCCACTATACGATTTTACTCCCGGTTTCAGAAATCACCGGTGACGGTAGACATAATTCATAGACATGTTACATATCACTAGAAAGGTCTTTTAATTCTCTTTCAAATGATATATAACATACGTGGAATTTTTTTATATTTCAAGTGAAAAGTTGTAAATCAAAAATCCCCGGCGGTCTAAATCGCCTAGTGGAATACAGTCTTTCGTCAGGAACCTGTATGATGTTTGAGCCAAAATAAAACACAGAATAACGGCAATAAAAAGGGACAGGAGAGGAAGTAAAAAGGACTGGAGCACGTGGGAAGGTACTTAAGTGCTTACCTACCCCTACTTGGTGCTTGTACACTCGAGGCGGAGGACTAGAGCCGCTCCCCACACGGGTACCGGCCCTCCCCAGTCACGTACCTGCACTTAGTCCATTGACTCCCTTTTCTCATTTTTTATTTTTATTCTTGTCATTTCTTGAGGTACTTAAAAGTCATGTCCGAGTGGACGACTCGCCAAATGCCATCCCTGTGAACAACGTCCTTCGCCAAGCCTCCCCCCCCCCCCCCTCCCGGCAGAATAAAACCAACTCAGACCGCCTCGACAGTCAATCAGAATGTGCGTGTGTTTGGGGAAAAAAATAACAGTAGACCCAATAATCATACAAAAAATACGTTTAAAGAGAATCTCTGAAATGTCTCATTTTTTTGGAAGAAAACATGATCATCCTTTAAAAGTGGCTCCAAATCTCCAAATTGCCTTTTATTTTTTATTGTTTTTTATCATACTGTAAACATGATCATTCCTCAAATGCGGCCCTATCCTTAAAGAAATGTCTCAAAATTTCAAAAGAAAAACATAATCATCCCTCGAATAAGACCCAGGATGTTCCTTGTTGTCAAGTCGGCTTCGTGACGACCAACCCTCTTTATGAGCCCGTTCTCACGTTCAGGACCCCCCCTGACGTTTTTTCTTCGTCTCGTCCAGACCCGGAATGTGGGCTCACGATGAAAGTACGAGTTGACGGTGACCGCTAATAGGGGGCGCTGGTCACATCCTGTCTGCGCATGCGTCAGGCAGCTAAACGCAGGGCGTCCCCTGGCGACCGAGTTGAGGTTTTTTTGTTTATTTGTGTGAGCTGGGCACAGCGACCCCTGATGGAGACCCCCTAAAGCCTGTATCCCAGGAAATTTTCAAAAAGTTCCACCTTTCCTTCAAAATGTCATTTTAAAAACCCTAAATAATTGTAAGAAGCGGTTGAAAAGTTCCATTTGGGGAACCTCGCCACCCCCCTTTTTAAGTAAAAATTATTTGAATTATAGTGAAATGTTCCACTTCAGGAAAGTCGCCCCCCCCCCCCACCCACCCACAGACCCTGTATACGGACCTGGGACTATACATCCTACCTATCATTTGAAAGATAATTAAAAGCCCTTTCTAATGGTATATGACATGTTCATGATTAACCAATATTCCCACTGCCGGCTTTTTGAAATCAGGAGTTGGATTGGCTAGTGGAGACCCCCTCAGAATGAGTCACCTCACTATCAAAGGCTCGGCTTGGAGATACACTTATTTCAGCATGCAATGCGCTGTTCATGTAGGGCTAGTGTCGATTCCCGTTTTAAGAGAAGGACTTTTATGATTACGAAAAAGGAAAAAAGTAACAGTCGGACATGCACATTAACTTCAAAATGAAAATGCAGTTTCATGTATGACGATGTCACAGTACCCGGGATACATCTTGATTTCTGTTGACATGATATAAATGGCTGAATATCACAAATTTCAAAAGCCACTACCTGAGGTGGCAGTAGGTGTTTCGGTATTAGGGCAAGTGGTAATTCAGCTAAGGTTTTTAGTGCCACCTTCGACGTAGTTTATATCTTTTGTTAACTATATTTTTTTCTAGTGACATCAGCGATAGTTAGACCAGTTTCCTCATAAATTATTATACAGTATCATTAGGACATGTGCGGAAAAAATGTAAGGAGTCAGCAATTACATTCAGTGACCCCTAATTAGGCTTCTCCCGAGCACAATTGCTCTGTCTCAGGAGCCCCATTAACGTAAAATCACGCCTCCACATTGCTTTTTTCTCTTTTTTTTTTTAAACTTTATCTTCTTTTTTGCCCTGCAGGTGTCACCTTCTAATCCGATTGGGTAAATTACTGTCTAAGGTTATCTTAAAAACAATGCTTCGTTGTGCAGTGTCATGTCCCTTTCTGACTCCATGGCAATGCAGGGCCAAATCTAACACTTTTTGTATATAGACTAACCCCCTTATCCCAAGATGCATTTATATAAGTAACTTTAGTTAGCAAATGTGAATTTTCTCCATAGTATGTACTTCTATGACACCTCATCTACACTTCAGAACAATATTACAGTTAGAGATCTTAAATGTTATAGGCCTAAGCATGATTTCTATAACTGAAGAAATGATATGTAAACCTCAGAGACAACCATGATTTTGCTGGGCAAAAAAAGAGTGCGATTGACTTCTCAAGGGTGTGCCTGCCGTACCAGTGCAACCCTTCACAGTACAATAGGTTGTTCTGAGAGGGTGTGAGTTACAGAATCCACATCGAACTCACTGCCTCTCGTCCCCAGGTTTGTGTGACTGTGTGCCCCCTGTATTTGACAACCATGACGCGAATACCAGGCACCCCAGCCTTTTTAGCCCAATTTCTCCCTTTTCTGTGTGTGTGTGTGTGTTTTTTTTTCATTTTGGTGTCAAATCCCCACTTTAAGCCAACTCCATCTGTGGACTCTGATCCCCAAAACCTGCCATTCACTTTCACTAAGCCCAGTTAGAACAGAAACTCAAAAGTTCCATTTGGAAAGGCTTAGTGTCTTCTTTTTAGGGTCAGCCAAATTCAGAACATCCGCAAAAATAGGGGTATTTGTCACAGTCCTTGTGAATGGAGTGATTAGGGCTGAGTGTGTGAGTGGAGAGTGTGAATGCTGGAAATTGAGTGTTTTAGAGTGGTCTGGGAGGTACAGCTGGAGAGGTGTGATTTGAGTCCACGGCGAAAACTGAGGCCCTACTAAAGCACGGACAAGGTTGACTGTTCTCTTCTTTGGCGAGCGAAAGTGTGTCATATACGAGTAAACATTACAAGGCCTGACACACTGGATATATAATTTCCATTTAACTAATGGAAATTCAATTCAGCGGTATAAACCAAGCGCAGCTGATAAGTATTTGATTTTAAGTGAGTGTAAGTGAAAACAAGAGAACATTTGCAATCAAGAAATGGTACATTAAAACAGTTTATCAGAGCGTGGCTTTATTGTATGTCCTAATCCATAATAGTGGTTACTCATGGTTAAGAGGTTGGTTTATAGGATGTATAACTGGACGTTGTGTCATTGTACTGAGCGTGGTAAGGCCCGGAGCATCAGCTGGCTGGGTCCACCCCCGGGGAACGGGACAGATAAGGAATAATCAGGTCCTCCGGGCTTTAAGTCCTCCCAACCACATCAGCCAAAACCAGCCTGTCCCAGTCCTCCCTTAACCCTGCCCCTCCCAAAACCATATATACCCTCTCCATCCATGCTCCCCTCCCCCCCCCAACACTCCCTAAACTAAGCCTTTCTGAACACTCCAAAACCTGTGAGCTCCAAAGTCCATGAACACTCCCAAACCCCATCCCCTCTCAGCACTTCCAGAACCCAGCACCAGGCCCTACCAACCCTCCCAAAACCCATCCCCCCTAACACCCCCAAAACCCATCCCCTCCTAGCCTTCCTTCTCCATTCCCTCGAAACCCTCCCCAAACCCTGCCCTCCCAACCTTTCCCACCCCATTGCCACCTAACCTCCTCAAATTCAAACCTTTTCATTACATGAAATGCATTTTTGAAAAAATTCTAATTGTCTAAAAATGCATAAGTTTGATATTGGATTTTTTTCCCTAAAGTCGTGTCCCGGGGTCGTGTCTCCACTTGGGGAGCAAAGAGCTTCGTTGCTGGACAACGAGTGTTAACCCTATCCCACCACGAAGACCAAGGTAAAAAAGAAACCAGTCACTGTTGATTGAAAAGGTTAATGCCTGGTTTCCACAGAAAGACAAAGTCCATAAAATGCATTTCTTTGATTGACCAATTGCATCAACCCTTTCCAAACACGGCGACCAAGGCCATCGAAAATGGTTTAGTCGTTGAGTATGGAAAGGGTTAACACCTATGCAGTTTAATCGGCAATACTTTGTCGATCTGTGGAAACCTGCCTTTACAATAATCGCCTGGCAACCAAATTGTTTCCCCAAGTGGAAACACACCTTCAGTGTCCACTCGGCCCCCTATACGCCCTCCTTCTGTCAGCCCCCATTTGGCCGTCACCCGCACCCCTACAATGGTCAGTGGTGGCGCCCCGCAGCGGACGCCTGCCCACTCAAATTAGCCCTCCCCACAGTCCAGCACACCCAGCCCCCACTGCCAACCACCCCATCACCCCATCCCTCCAAGCACCCCATCAGCCCATCCCTCCAACCCTAAACCCCTTAAGTCCCCCAAACCTCCACTCCTTCCAGCCGACTGCCCCAAACTAAGTACCCTGGCCCCATCCATCCTCTAGGCCTGCCCGCCTGCCCTCATAAATACCCCTCAATCCCTTCACACTACCCACTAAACTTGGATTCCACTGGGCGATCTTTACTTGCGATAACTCGAGAAAGCTCCAGTGGCCTGTCGCATATTAACTCATATATTAAAAAAAGATATCCTTTGGTAAAGTAGTTACAGTTGTGCACGATTCACCAACATTTCACCCAATTGAAATGCCCATTTTGGGCTGGTATTTTCATGTCAACAGATTTAAAATTCTACATTGAATAGGATGTACCATAACAAAAAAAACTTTAAAATTTACTAAATTTCCATCAGTCAGAATCGCCTTGTGAAGTAAAGGCTTAGACCCCTACCTCTCCCCTGTATCCACACATACCATTCACACCTACAGTTACACCATTAACCATCAGTATGTCATCAGCAGGCCTTGTCACACTCTATTCACTTGCATTGCCTAGAAGAACGGACTAGTCTGAGGCAGTAATGTAAAACAATCAACCGAATCTATCTGGACAAACAGACTTATTTGAAACTATATTATTCTGAAATATTCAAAAATGACCAACCCCGCCATGCCTACCCAAATAAGCCTTTTAATCACAGCTGTTCAAAAGGAGGATGCCCTAGATGCAGGACGGCCCTAATGGTTACTCAGGGTACAACAATTCCAGAACCTGGTCAGATAATATTTCCTGTGTTTTCCCTGTGCTTTGGCAAAATTTGCTAAAAATTCCCTAGCCTGTGTTTTCCCTGTCAGGGAATCCTTTCGCCATTTTCCCTGTTTTCCCTGTTTTCCCTGTGTGATTGGTACCCTGTTAAGTCCCCGTGTGGTCAGCAGAGGGTTAAGTCTAATTGGTCATGTCAACCAGTCGACGTGTCAGGGGACGGCCTCCTGACTCCAGGGGTCGGCTGATAACGTGACCCGGATAGGGAGATAAAGGCCTTAACCCCTGGGCCCCCACACCCCCCGACAGGCCCCGGGCAGGACCAGTTAACCCTAGACAGCCCGTGATCACCGCGCCTATCTAACCATCATCACACGGTTACACCAGATGCCTATGGTTGATTCTGGTCAGAATGGGAATGTCAATTAGGTTGAAAATAGATTAGTTAGATTATTAGATATCTATTCTCTTACGTATTTTTTTTTATTTATTATCTATTCAATTATTTATAAACACAATTTATGTATGTATGTGTATATAAATGTATATAACGCATATATATATATATATATATATATATATATATTTATGTCCCGTGTATACATGTAGGTGTGTCTCTAACTGCATGTGAGTGCCTGTGTCTGTGCGACTATATGTATGTCTGTATCTATGTGTCCGTGTCTGTACCTGTGTGAGTCTGTATCCCTGAGGATGGTCCCTGTACTGTCATAATAGAAAAGCATCACCCACCCCTTCCCTTACATCTAAATACCACCCCCACTGATTCTCCATACCCACACACCCACACCACAGACCCCATTATACAGGCCACATCTCCAATGAACCTCTCTTTATATATGTGTGAGTGTCTGTGTGTCTAAACAAAGAGGCTGGTTCTTGTACTGTCATATAGAAAACCATCTCCAGCCATTCCCTTACATCTAGATACCACCCCCGCCCCTTCACCCTTTCCCCACACCTACACCACAGACCACAGTCACAGGCCATATCTCCAAGGAACCTCTCTTCATATATATATATATGTGTGTGTGTGTGTGTGTGTGTGTGTGTGTGTGTGTGTGTGTGTGTGTGTGTGTGTGTGTGTGTGTGTGTGAGAGAGTGAGTGTGTGTGCGTCTATCTAAAGAGGCTGGTTCCTGCACTGTGATATAGAAAAACATCTCCCGCCCTTCCCTCACATCTAAATACCACCCCCGCGCCCCTAACCCATTCCCCACACCCACACCACAGACCACATTTATAGGCCATAACTCCAAGGAACCTCTCTTTATAACTATATGTGTGTATGTGTGTGAGTGTGTTTGTGTCTCTATATTATAAAGAGGCTGGTCCCTGTACTATTATAGACAAACATCTCTTGCCCTTCCCTTATATCTATGTACCACCCGCGCCCACACCCACACCGCAGACACCACAGCCCACATTCACTGGCCATATCTCTGAGGACCCTCTCTTTGTCCCAGAATGCAGTGCGCGGGCTGACTTCCGGCCGTCACTCGGACAACTTAGTGCTGCTGTTAGCCGACTAGGCCAGAACCAGATTAAGTGTTAGCTCTTCATAAAAATCGATTGTCTATCCAACCCCATCTGAGCCCCAAGCATACACAGTAGACAATATAGGGGGCGTCTTCGCCAGCCGCCGTCACCTAGTTGGTCGGGTGTATTGACTCTCTGGTTTCAGTGGTACAGGGTCGTTGTTTTTAGGGTTGGACTGAGAACCAATCATCCAAGGTTTAGCCAACGGTAACATGCCGCATGATATAGGATTGATTACCCATACAGTGTTTTCAGGGGCGTGTACTTGGGGAGGTGAAATGATGTATGTACCGCTCTTCGTTTTCGGTATTTTCCACATGTCTTTAGGGGGTCGAGTGGGTCGTGACTCATCCCCCCCTCTTTTGGTGGACCCCTAAACTACAAAAAGAGGGGAAACATTGTGCGCATATGCACAAATGCACATCGTTTTAATACTTACATAGCCTATATGCTGACCCCTTACCCACTTTGGGAAATCCTGTATCTACCCCTGAATATATTATATAAAAGAACCTTTTGGGGTATTCTGTGGTGTACACGTGCTTCTTATACAAATGAGACGCCGTGCAAAGTAAGACATACAACCTGTATCCATACCATAGCCAAAATACACATTTATATGGTGTGCTGCACCGGGCGCTAAGATGTGGGGCTGATTACTCCTTTAGGGACAGTCTCAATGGGTGTTTGGTAATTACATGGGGATTACTTGATGGTATTGTCTGGCCGGGTAAGAACAAGGCACACACCAATCAATACCGACAAAGCCCCGGCCCCCGTCCCGGCTGTTTGGCGTAGGGATATGATGGCCGGGCGGAGAGGTAAACACACGGGGAGCCGGGTTGACACGCCCGGCGGTGTACGCACTCTGGGGTAGTGTTCTGCCGCCTTCTGATGTACACGGCTGAGGGGGTGGTGTGTATAGGACGGAGGGGGTGTGCTGACACAAGCAGCACAGGGACAGTTCAATGACTGGTTTGGTTGGTTGGTTTATAGGGGTTTAATGCCATAGTGACATGCAGGGTCATGTCATGGTAAGAACAAGATTTTGACAATTCTATCTTTGATGATCAAATCTATAGAATGACCGAATCTATGAGAAAATAGAGAGCATAACCCATACGCATTTACCGCGGCAGATATTCTTTAATGTGCATGGTCCCATAGACAGGACCCTACACACAATAGCCGGTGGCACAAGGCATGGCCTCAGTGGCCCGGGATTTTAGAAGACGGGCCAGGCGATATGTTCACTGTTCAAAACAGGCATAATGCTTCTGTAACGATTATGGCTACAAAGATAGCGGAAGAGTTTGACCCTTACATTTTAGAGAAATTAACTGCTTAGAAAGATCTATTTTATACCAGGAGGGTGAGATAAAGAGGTGACTACGTTCAAACAGATAGACTGACTTGCAGACATAAAGGCAAACATTTGAGCAAGTCACAGACATAATACAGACGGGTGGACAGACAAGTTAGATTATCAGTACAATCAAGAGGGCAGCGCCCGGAAGATAACACACGATCTGATACAGAGGGAGATGTAGATAGTATCAGGGTTGGACGGTAGACAGGGGTGGACAGATGGAACAGGAGTGGACGGTGGGCAGGATCGGATAACGTATATGACGGTAAAGATAAAGAATCGTATTGCAAAAGTACAGTCAAAAGACGGATGAAAATGAATCGGCTAGGCAATGGAATATCCAGTGACATGTTGCAATTCAATAGGACTACAGTGACAGTGAAAAGAGACACACTGGGCTCCATGACAGTGGGGCATCAAGGAGACCAGCATGCTGACTGTACCTCCACCACCGGTACGGCGGATGGACTAATGCTGATGGCAAATATGCAAACAGTAGATGTGCATTCAGTTTAAATGGTTTGGAAAGACAGATACCAAGCATGACAATGCAAATGAGGCCATTAAGATGAACAGCATTGTCTAAAATCGGGTAAGCTATGTAGATTAAGCGTTCAGGGAAAAGAAACACCCAATAAAACTGTGTGAATCAGAGGGACGTAAATAGAAACACAGCAGAGGCACATTGGCCTTTGCCGTCAACACCAGCAGTGGTGTGTCAAGGAGGCCGGTATGCTGGTAGACTGTGGTTAAGTCCAAGTCTACTAGGTGCTCAAACTAGGACTGTTAACCAGCAACCATTTTAGGTGAGTTGGGAATTCCACCCTGCATCTCAGCATGCTTTGGGGTGGCTGGTTTATCGCAGGTAGGACCATAAACCAGCCAGCACCCAATCAACCATCAAAGTTCCCTTTGCCATTTTTAGAGGGCAAATAAAATAATTCCTTCAGATTTTAAGTGGACACTAGTAGCCATGGGCTCTTATGGGTGTAAGGACCTATTATGCAAGAGGTATCTAGGTCATGAAAGGACTAGTATGCTGGTGGTACGAGTGGTGGTAGTAGTGATGGTGGTGGTGATAGTGGTGGTGGTATGGTAGGAGCAGCTCCGAGCAGCTCCGAGCAGCTCTCGGTAGCGGCTGTCGGTGGCAGGCGGGCGGCAGGGGCAGCAGGGGATGATGGCGCCGTCAATGCGACTTGACGAGGCGCTCACCACAAATGGGGGTGGCCGCGAGCAGGTCTGAGCCAGACGCGAGCAGGAGGCGAGCACTTGTCACCTTCACTGAGCAATAGGCCAACAGCTCGCCGCCTGACCCGAGCGGGCCAGCAGGGGAGGCAGTGATGGGGGCAGGGCGGGTTCCCTGTCACCGGTCTGCGGTCTGAGTAGGTGGGAGTATAGGGGTGGTGGGGGGGTGGAAGCGGGGGGTGAAATGATGTCAGCAAAACCATGTCAGTAAGGGGGGGTATTCCACTACATGAAATGGGCTGCGATATCAGCTTGATGTGACTATATTATAGACAAATTTGCATATATGAGTGATATTATGGTTAGAAAAAGGCAATTTGGAGCATGTGTCATAGGTGTAAGAAAGAGTTTTATCTATGTTATGTGCAATTTCCTTGCGACATCGTCATATAGCAGCCCATGTCGTGTAGTGGAATATATTCTTTAGCGGCGATAGTTCCCTGTTACCGCCCTGTGGTATGAGTAGGTGGGAGTGGGGATGTGTGGAAACTGGTGTAAGGAAGGGAGCGAACTGGTGTCAGAGAGGGGGAGAACTGGCGTCATTGACGGAGGAACTGGTATCAGTCACCAGTTTGTGGTATGAGTAGGTAGGAGTGGGGACGTGTGGGGAAGTGATCTGAAAGCTAGTGTCACTGAGGGAGAGAATTGGTGTCAGTAAGGGGGAGAACTGGTGTCAGTAAGGGGGAGAACTGGTGTCAGTAAGGGGGAGAACTGGTGTCAGTAAGGGGGAGAACTGGTGTCAGTGAGGGGGAACTGGTGTCAGTAAGGGGGAGAACTGGTGTCAGTGAGGGGGAACTGGTATCTGTAAGGCGGAACTGGTGTCTGTAAGGGGGAACCTGGTATCAGTTACCAGTTTGTGGTATGAATAGGTAGTAGTGGGGAGATGTGAGTAGGGGCAGGATGGTGTAGGCTAGTGTCACTGAGGGAAAGAGCTGGTGTCGGAAAGGGGGAGAACTGGTGTCAGTTCTGGGGAGAAGTGGTGTCAATCGGGGGTGGGGGGGGGGGGGGAACTGGTGCTGTAAAGGGGGGACTGATATCAGTCACCAGCTTGTGGTATGAGTAGGTAAGAGTAAGGACGTGTGAGATGTGAGTGGGGCAGGCTGGTGTGGGCTAGTGTCATTGAGGGGTAGATCTGGTGTCAGTGAGGGGGAGAAATGGGGCCAGTTAGGGGAGAACTGGTGTCAGTAAAGGAGAAACTGGTGTCAGTGAAGGGGAAACTGGTGTCAGTAAGGGGAGAGAAGACTGGTATCAGTCACCAGTTTGTGGTATGAGCATGTAGGAGTAGGGACTAGTGAGGAGAAATGAGTAGGGGCAGGCCGGTGTCGGATAGTGTCATTGAGGGGGACATCTGGTGTCAGTGAGGAGGAGAACAGGTGTAAATTAGGGGGAGAACTGGTGTCAGTAAAGAAGAGAACTGGTGTCATTATGGGGGGTTAGTTCCTTCTCATAGGTCTATGGAGCGAGTAGGTAGGAATGGGGACTATGAGAACTGGTGTCATTAAGGTTTGTTTGTTTGATTGGGTACATTTGACAAACCCTTCAGGATTCTTTCCAGACTGCACAAGGTAATGCTTTTCAGCTAGCTTTTGCCCATAGGAGCGTTGACCAAATCTATGAGATGAGGTACCTATTTGTAGGAGTGGGACCTGATAAACTCTTTATAGTGCTGCCTCACTGAGATATCATGTCATAGGCCCACATAATATCCCACCCATGCAGTCATATTATACTGACACCGGGCAGACCAATCTGTCATTAAGGGGTAGAACAGGCCTCAGTTGGGGGAACTGGTGTCAATGAGGGGGGAACTGGTGTCATGGTTACTAGTTTTCTGTCACTGGCCTGTGGTGGGAGGAGGCGGGAGTGGGATTTGTTGTGGGAAGACTGGAACAAAGGTCCAAAAATGCCCCCCGCTTGATTACACTGAAATGTAGTGTGTTTTTTTTTTCTTTTTTTTTTAAATTTGATTTGATTTTTGGTTTGATAGGCTCGGTTTCACCGATCTTCCGCCTGCTCCCACATTGTTGTTCTTGTTTGTAAGCTTACACACAATTCTGTTTGTCATTCCCTAAAAATAATTGTAAAAGTCAACGTGTTTAAAGAACATTTATGAAACTATTTAACATATTTCAACTATTTCAATCGTTTAAATAACTGAGGCTGCTAGTTTTGTCATACCATCCCCCCCCCCCGCCCCGCCCCCTCCATCACAAATCCCTCTTTCAGGCAGCCCCCACTCCCCATTACCTTACATCTCGTCACCCCATACGGCCACCATTACCGTCCGGCCGTTCACCATCGACCTCCTCGTTCTGGTTATCACTGCCATATCCCATAACCAATCACAGGCCTGCATGCGGCCCGCCTCCGCCATTACCTTCTATCATAGGGGATTTACCTCTATTATCGCCCCCGACCACGTGCGTTATCTACTGACCCTGTATCAGGTTGTACTACTCTGTGTTTATTACTGGCCATCGCTATCATGTACTACTACCAGGGAGTATCTGATACCGATATTCCCGGCTAGTACACACTTTCTACTATACTCGGCCCTGTTACAGTGTTAGGCTGTTTTGTCACAGGGTAATGGGTTATGACTACGCATGATTTATGTCTCGCACTTCTCATGGAGTGGCCCACATCATACTAAAGGTCATGGGTATATTCCTGCCCTAAACTTAATGTTATCAAAATCCCCCCCCCCCAACAACAACAAAAATAGAACCTACTATAATATATTAATTTTATTTGAAACAAAAGCACTTTTCACAAATGGATGGGGAATTCAGGAGTGTAGTACACTGAAAAACATTATTTAGACCGAATAGGTACTCCCTCCCGCGTCTTCGTATAGATAAATGTGTTTGTTGAATGTAGACTGGGGCATTTCGAGGATTATAATAAAAATATACAAAATGGAAGGACATAAATATATGGACATAGAGATGCAATGAACAATTTCTCAACGAAAAAGTAGTAAATTATCGATACATATATCGTAACCCCAAACAAAGAGACAATCGTACAAAATAAATCACATTTACATGGGTCTGAAATCTTCTTGCCTACTGACATTCTGCAAAATCAATCTAAATGCCATAGCGCAAGATACTCCTGCACAGCTTCCATTCCACATTCTAGGCAATTATCCCCAACTGTCGTGAGCTCTAAATTGAAAGTTATTTATGTTTGAGAGGCGGTGGTGCAATTACTATGTATGAATAATTTGGAGTAAATAATTGAGTCGCTATGAGGAGACAGGGTGGGGTCTCGTTACTGGGAACGCGTTGACACGTCTAACCACTATGGGCTTGTTTGAGCCTCAGCAACATTCTGGGCATCATGTCATTCTGAATGTACTCTCTTAAATTGAAAAATCAACATTAAACAAACTGCAAATTTGTTGGACAGTGTAATTTTATCGGTGGTTAAGCGTATGTCTATCAACTTGTTGCGAATGATTGAATTCTTCATCGAGATCTCCTAACTTGAATCGGGGATATTTTTCATTAGTGTGGCGCCGTGCTGGCGGTATAGCCTAAAACAATGAGTTGTGTCGTTTGGTAATGTGCTGCACCATTTCTATGACTATAATGCCATAAGTTTGAATATGATAAAACCTTATACACTGTTGATAACGTAGCACCAATGACATAGAGGAGGCATTGAAAGAAAAAACATCCTTGTTACTGAAGCTGAGAGTTGGTGAAGGATCATTTTGTTTCCAGTGATCTCGCTGTACTCTGAGGTTGGGTTTACACACATACCATGTTAATCTCTGGGTTATTTTACAGTCAGCACTAACTACGTTATAAAGGACTGAGAGTCCCTCTCCACGGAGGAGAGAAGTGCACAGAACGTGCCACACACAAACCACAGCCACCCCTACACCCAAGGACCACTGCTGTCAACGGCAAGAGCAGCTCCCACACCACGCCCCACGAGCTGCTCCCCAACATCCGCCGGGAGAGTGAGGGACTGCCAGGGCGCTGGGAGAGTGAGCGACTGTCAGGGCGCTGGGAGAGTGTGCGACTATCAAGGCGCTGGGAGAGTGAGCGGGCGAGCTGCTCGCGGGCGTTATTTCGGGGTTGCAGCGGGCGGGCTAAGGAGGAGCGGGTTGTATAAATATAGCACTTGAGCTGCTCGATGGAGTGGGGCCGGCTGGCGTTAAGGGCCTGCTGCTTTTTAAGGCTGCCGGGCGATGATAGGGGATCTGGGTCGGGCTCTGCTCCTCTCTGTGTGTCACCGGGCCTTTATTTATATTCTGGGCACAGCTCGTCTCATCTGCTCATACGTGCTCAAACATGCTCGGCGCCGGGATGCTCATTGCCAATGAGCTGGGATCACTTGAACCTGAGCGTGATTTACGGGCATACTAACATCAGGCTCAGTGTCTTTGAATGGAGTCCGTGGCATTTTCAGCCATTAACTCCCATACTTATCATCATTGTTGTTTGTAAAAAGGAAAAGAAATGCTTACTCTGAAAATAGAAACGGAATTTCAGAATAGTTATTGGTATTGGTATAATAAAACGTGTGTGTATATACATAATTTATATACATTTATATCTATATATTTGTATACATCATATATATAATATACATATATATGTATATAATTGTATACATAATATATAATATATATATATTATATATATATATATATATAAACATAACATACACATATATGTATATATCTATATCATAATATCTATATATTTATGTCATAATTATATGTGTGTGTGTGTATATATATATATATATATATATATATATATATAAATATATATTTACATATTTTTACATAGGGCCTATACGTATATAATGTGACCACAACGGTAATGAAAAAAGAAGGAGCACAATTTGGCTTACAGTCTAAATGAGCCCCATTATGCCAATTAACCTACCTAGGAGAAAACCAGTTCCCGAGGACACGTATCTTATTTCTTTCTTTACCTTGGCTCACCCCATTTGGAGTGCATCTATCCAACCTGAACCAGTTTATTATGGAAACAGAAGATGAACAGCACGCATCAAAGGATGTTTCCAATGGGTTAATATGCGTTTGTTTGAGGCGCAGAGAGTATGTTATCTATGTCTATTTGTATTCTGTGCTACAGAGGGAGGCAGCTGTTTAATGACCTGGAGGCACGCACCCACCCACCTGCGAGATGTGGGTGGTCGTGGTTTTTTTCCAATGATCGTCTCTTAGGACACGCCCTGTAGGTTTGACCTTGACCTTGACCTCGCCCAGGAGGGGTGGAGTGACCTTGGGGTTTGCTCAATAGGGGGCGTGGTTGTACACTAAATGTCCGCCAGGGGGTATAGGTGAATAGAGACCATTGTACACAGGCCCTTTTGAACTATGAATGGGCATGTGTGCATGGTGGTATAGGAGGGAGAACATCCTACAGTAATCATTGTATACTAGTACAATAAGTCCTAATTTTCAGGCAAACTCAGCGCCTTGCATGAAAAGGGTACCAGTATAAAGCATTGAATAAAAGCAACGTAACTCTACAATGTTATTAACAGGGATATCTTAACCTGATGTCAACAATGTGTGGCAAATACTCACTACACACAAAGGCCTGGGAATTCCGTGTATTTTCCCTGCCACAGAGACAATAAAAGAGAGTCCAATTTGATGGATTGCTGCAAGCTTTTATCTCCGCCCTGTTTGAGAAAACAAAACGAAAAACTGGAGCAACGCATACCAGGGAAATGCCTTAGATCGATTATTCATGCAGGGAAACTATATTTTTTCTTCCGAAATCGATGTGGTGAGGAGGTTATGGGAACCCTGCAGTAAACAGAAACCCGGCCCTGGTGAGGAACGTCGGGGGACGCTGGGGGGAAGCCGGGGGACGCTGGGGGGACGCTGGGGGGACGCTGGGGGGACGCTGGGGGGACGCCGGGAGGACGCCGGGGAAGTCAATTGGAACTTGATCCCTGCTGGTTGTATCGAGGCCGGCAGTATAAATATAATTATTCATAATGCGATGCAGAGTCAAATAGAATTAAACCGACTGACAGCGACTAGGCAAACGAACCACCTTCCCTCCCCTTCCGATGGGTGGTATGCTCTCTACCATCCTTTCTACAGACCTCTCTCTCTACTGCCTTCCTTCCCTCTCTACCGCCCTCCCTCGCTATGTACTGTCCTCCCTCTCTCTCTTGTGTCCTCCCTCTTTCTCTATTGCCCTCACTCTAGATCTATACTGCCCTCCTTCTTCCTACTGTCGGTTTTACCTAGGTTCAACATCCCTACATGTTCCTTACCTCTCTTCCTACTGCCCTCCCCCCACCCCCACCTCGCTTCTTCTTGCCCTTCCTCCCCTCCTCCTTTCCTACCTCCTCCCTCCCTCTACTGCCTTCCTTGCTTTCCAGATAGTTAAAAAAAGGCCACCTAGATTTGCTCAGCACATGTGTAAACTCCCACAGCAATTGAGCTCAAGTTGATGAGCCTCTCTACAAATTTTAGCTGAACTGCCCACCTATGGAGCTGCTCGGAGCTGCTCGGGTCTGCTCGGAGCTGCTCGGGGAAGCTAGCATCTGCTCCCAGGAGCCCTGTACATGTATGCAGTGAGCAATGGCCAGTGGGAGGGAATAAGCCTGCAATGAATAGGCCAAAAGAGAGGGGATAAATCAGCAGGGCTGACCAGGGCCATGCTGGAGCGATGTTGAGCAGCTCGCGAGCAGATGGCTGTGGTACGCCAAGCCCTCAGCGCATTGTACAGTTGAGGCTGTATTCCACTAGGCGGTTTTACTCCCCGTTTCAAGATTAAGTAGCAGGAATATGGATTAAGCATAGACATGTTATAAATCAATAGAAAGTGTTATCTTCTTTTTTGTGATATGTAGGATGTATGTCTTTTGCCATATTACTGGCAAAATATTATAAGTTACCAAATTACTGGCAGACAGAATCACCTAGTGGAACACAGGCTTCATAGTGCTGCTGGGCTGAGGCCGTTCACTGCACTACTTATTGAGGCAGTGTCTGTTGGTTGCCTGTGGGTGGAATGTGGTTTGTGAGGAAGAGATGCGGTAACGGGGGATGGTGATGATTACTTGGTTCCTGGGTTTCAGGGTTTGAATATCAGAGGTAAATGTATAATTATATCCTCATAGGTAAATATCAGTTGACATAATTATGTTTTCCCCATTACCGACAGTCTACACTTCTAGCCTTATTATTTATCATCATTTGCCTATCCTCATTTGCACAACCCACTTTAACCACCTGCCCACCAGAACCTATTAATAAATGCCATCATTACGTCCCCTGCCCCCAACGCTCCAGACGCTCCCACCGCTGCCTTCCGTCTCATTAGTCCAGAGGTTGAGGTTTGGGTTTGGTGTAGAAGGTGGAGGGGGGAGTTGGGAGGCTCCAGGTGGTATGTGCAGGTGTGTAGGGGAGGATGGGTTGGGTGCTTGTGATGGAAGGTGTTAAATTCTGGTAAAAGGTGTGGAAAATGCAATGACCAAGAAGGGAGCGATTGTGGTGTCGGGAGGGGCTTAATGATGCCATATAACTGTAGGTTGTGGTGGGAAAGTGGTTAATGTGGGTTGTGCTAATGGGAAGGGTCTAATGATGATAAACAACATGGTTGATAAGAATTTATGTAATGGTTAGAAGCGTAGACTACTGGTGATGGGGTAAATACATCTCAACTGACATTTATCTCAGATAGAAGAAACTGTGATAGATTGAAGATGGATTATTTTTATCATCTTTCAGGTTGAGAGCCATCAAATGAAATTAAGAGGACGCTTTAATGTTGCATCCTGTCATTTATATTCACCTTTGATTCAATTTCTGTCGCATGCATATCCCCTCAGCAGTGAATATAAATGACCTCATACTACATAACAGTATCTTCTCATTATCAAACTGAGCTTAGTGAGTTGAATACATTTGGGAATGAGCAGGTTCGAATCCGAGAGAGGTGTTTTCTTCTTTTTCTTTTCAAAAGCCACTTGCAATTATGCAAACCAGGCTCATTTCAAAAGCGTGGCGCAGTGTGGGATGTGGGTGGTCATGACAACTTAAATTGCTCTCGAACTGAGTCGAGCAAGGATAACTGTCAATGTCATGTGTGTCACTGGGTGTGAGATTGGAGATGGGTTGTGACAGTGAGTGCTGTCAAATGGCAATTGGCAGTGGCTTGAATACATGCACATGTTGGCTTCTGCTGTAATAGTTTGTGGTTTTATGAGTAGGGGCTAATAGTTAAACACGGCTAGTGATATGCAGCAGTGTGAAGTGGATGGTGAGAAGTAATGGTAGGAAATGCACTGGAGTAGTAAGTCATTCTATGTATGTGGTATCATGATATGTATCACACTCATTGATCGCATAATCATATGTCGTTTAATCATAATACTTGATGTGTTTAACCTCACATATAAAAGGGTCCGTCTACTATCTATATACACATTTAGACCTCTCCAACCCCTTTTAGCATGTAATACGCATAAGAAATGTACTAAGACCCTTGGCCCCCAATCCCCCCAACCCCTTCCTTTGTGCATATGTAACTAATAGAATGCCCTACCGGTCAATAAAATACATGTGTTTTGTTGAATTGTACGAAAATAATATTATTATGGGAAGTAATGGCCCTGTATACGACAGCAGAGAAATACCAACACTGGCCTGTAGTGGATTAAGTACACCCATGGTCAGTAGCCTTAAGCAGGCAATAAGACTGAACAATCTGCTCTTCATAGTAAAGCCCTTCTCATACACCCAGCATGGCAGCACGGCCTGGAGAGGCGGTAGGCGTAGGTGTGAGCGGCGTGCGTAGGCGGCGGGCGGTTGTAGCGCCAACAGCAGGAGCGTACGAGGAAGGCCTTTGCAGGGGTGTACTACAATGGGCCTGTCAGGGCTCCCACTCCCTGCTACTACACGGCGAGCAGCTCCGAGCAGCTCTGAGCAGAACGGGACCGACTCATTGCTGGTGGTGCTGCTCCTAGCCGAGACACTGCTGGGGTTCCCTCCCATACTGAAGCAGTAGCGAGAGTAAATCCTGTATTTCTCGTGCCGATTTTGTATTTGTTGTATCTTCTCCGGGATTATGGCATGAAACCATACATTCTATACCATTTGAATAGGAGTTATAAACCCTTTCAAAGGATATGTAACACAGTAGCGTAGCTTTGGGGGGAGGGTTCCTTGTAGTCTGGAACCCCTTTGGATTCTAAATAATATAAGTAAAATATAAGAAATCTAGTCAAAATTGTTAGGGCTGGCTACGCCCCTGTAACATGTGTATACTTCTCATTTATCAATTCTACCAATTTTCGAAATTGGTAGCCGAATTGGCATGTGGAATATAGGCTTTAAGACCCATTCCATTAGCTGAAATGGCACATGAATTGCTTAAGCATTAGGGAAATGTCTTCAACAATCAACTGAATATTGCAGTGATTCAAGTCAGCATATGCAGTCCAATTCCACATACGTATGGGAGATTACTATAAAACAACCTTGCTGGACCGCGGATTGCCCTAGTAGGTATGGAGCTTAAGATACCAAAACAAGACATAACATGGGAAATGTCTTACGCACAGTGAAGCCAATGCATTACAGCCGATCTAGACTGTAGATAGTGGCTGCAGCAGTCAGACATGCTTATAGATATAGTACAAACTTAGACATGGGGATATGGGGACAGTGCCCTCTGGAGCATAGCTACATAATTTACATACTTACATAACAATACATAAAGAATGTGCGTTTAGAATATGTACGTATATCTACAGATTGCGACATGGGGATATACATGGGGGATGGTGTCCTGTGCACTTGGTTAGGCGCACCTACCCACATACCAAACATGGGGACATCTCGTTTATGTACTTTGCTCGAGGACATGCATGCACACATAGTCCACAAGCAGGGACATGGGGACCGTACCTTTAGCGCTGGGATATGTATCTATATGCCACCGTCCCTTTAGCAGGCCTAGACTCCCCAAGGCACGAACACTAATATCCCCGTGATTTTCTGCCTGCTTTGATTAATGCCTTTTGGCATGTATAGTTGTGTTGTGGAGTATGTTCGACGTATCAGGGGTAAACTGGGTAAGAAAGAAGGACAGAAGGAGGTGTTTTAAGCTTTCCTGAGATCATGTCTTGTAAACACATCATTATAAAGCAAAAAAGGTTAAAAACTTGAATGGGAATTCTTGGAACATGACACTATGCAGTCCGAGTTACTAGAAATCATGGTGTAATGCAGCTTAGCTCCACACTGAGATATCCTTCTTGGATTCACTTGTAGAATTGACACCTATATTTTCTAGGGTACTTATTTTGTAAACGCACTGTTGCCATCGTGCTCATTCTTCAAAATGTAAAGACATACTAGGAAAGACCAAACTACATTGATTATGACCGGAATCACACTTTGTAGCCACTCCTAAAATATTATTTCATGAATATTGGAACCAAATCGAATCAAATAATCAAATGAGTGTTTTCTGGGCTAAGTAACACTATTGGAGCAAAACTGCGACTATTCACTATCTGAAACTTAGGAAGAAAATTAGGCCTATATAAATTGTATTGTATATCCAAGATGGTGGAACCCCTTTTGTTGGTATATGTATACGAACCTCTGAACGTTAACGTTGGAGGAGAGCTATACGTAGCAGATACGACTCCATATGAAGACGTATGTGTCGGTGCAACGGCTGCCCAATACAATGTCAACAAAGCAGATGAATTATCGATTCTACCCGCCACCCTATACCACGGCCACTGACCCCAGGCCAAGGGATGAATGACCGTGGATACAGCGGAGGGGGAGTATGAGGGGAGAGGTTGGGCCAGCCGGAGGGAGGGGAGGCTGGGGTGAGGGTTCGTAGGGCTAGGGTGAAGGTTGGGTGGAGGAAAGTAGGGCATCACTAAAATGTAAGTGTATTGGGCTGTAAGGATGCAGGGTGGCGATGGGAATATGTTTGTAAATGTTTTTAATGCACAGATACAGACATTAGTTTATATTACATACACACATAGATATTCATAGATGTAATCCCTCTGTGTGTGTCTGTGTCTGTGTCTGTCTGTGTCTGTGTCTGTGTGTGTCTGTGACTGTGTGTCTCTGTGTATGTGTCTGTGTGTGTCTGTGTCTGTCTGTATGTGTCTGTGCATGTGTGTCTGTGTCTGTGTCTGTATCTGTGTGTGTACATTTTATGCATACATACATTCTGACCTAGAATTTTACAAAGATAACTTAGCATTATTTAACCCTAAGAATCATGTGACATTAAAAACCTGGTACTTGCAGAAAGTGAATCGTATCCTTGAAATTTAACCTCAAATTACTGGAAATCTTAAAATCAGATAAATGTCACTATACTCTCCAACATAAGGTCAGACGAAGTAGCCACAGTTGAATGAACAGGTGGAACACAATAAAAACAATTAAGAAATATAATATCGGAATACTCCGAGTCCGTAGTAGATACCAGTCATACCAAACAGGCCTCCCAAACGCCTGCAGCAGACAGGAACATCTCAGGTATTCATGATATCGAACAAATACTTATGTGATATTCATCATCCAAATCTAATGTGTTCACAGGGCTAATATAGGATTCTGGTGCTGTCACTTAGTCAGAGGCAGCTGCCGGGAGGAATTAGCATCAGAGTGAGCCTCCGGGGACCACTTTCCTTCTGCAGTGATGTGTATGTCATTGTTATAACAGGATGCCCATGCATTCTCAGAAATCAATTTAAGATCATTTTTTAGACCTATCTAAGACCTAAGTTAGGCATACTTAACACCAATTTGCCATATGTAAGGATGCCCCCCATTAGGACCTTTTTAAGACCTCCTGCCAGAGAAATGTGAAGTTTAATATCCTTTTAAGGCCTTGGACCTGACTCTAAAGTGCTAATTCTAATTCTGTAGATCTAAATACCCTGTGAATTTGAGATGTGTGGCTATGTTGCTATGATTCTAAACTCTAGCAACTCCTAGAAGCAGCCTGAAGATCATCTACTATATTCAACTGTATTCAAACTTAATATCGGTTGTCTAGTTTGTATCTAGTAATTTTCAGAGGACTGTGCGGTTCATCTTGAGAACCTTAGGCTCTTTTAGGTAGTAAATTATGCATGGTATGCTAGTGACATTTCTGGTCTGCTTCTAACATTAACTGCTACATTATCATGATATACGAAATTAGAAATACAGAAAGAGATTCTGACTTTCCCTTATAGTCTCATTCTATCTTTAACTTTAAATTAACATGAAATGTGAAAATAGAAATACAGAAACAGGTTTTCACTTTTCCCTCTATCCTTCAACTATCTTTAACTTAAAATTATCATGAAATGTGAAACACAAAACACAGAAATAGACCCCTCATTTGAACCCCCCCCCCCCCCAATAGATCTACACTTATTGGTGCCGAGTCGACTGCCCTGCTAATACTGTGTATATAAGGCGTTGAGCCCCGGCCTGCTCGCTCTAGGTGTTGCATATCGACAGAGGAACACGAGCTGCTCATACTATACAGAATACGCTTTGGGGCGCCGTTCGTCAACAATGAATATGCTGTCCCCAAAAGTGCAAAAACTCGGCCGACTCTCCTGGTAGTCAGCCGACTTATGTCCCGATAGAGTTGGTATGGGACTTAAAACCGGGTGCCCACTAAAATGTCATGAACGAATTCCCTATCTTTCCCTGTCACATGGTAAATTTTCCCAGTTATGGATTTGATGATTCGTCCTGATCATAAAGTGTTCAAGTTTAAAAAACCACTAAACATGCAATATCATTCTCAGAAAAGTTCAATCTCCTGAATTTCAAGATTAAAAAAATCCAGAAATTTAACAAACAGAATTCCCTGTGTTTCCATTTGTTTTGGTAAAATTTGCAAATTCCCTGTTTTCCCTGACAGGGATTTCTTTTGCCGTTTTCCCTGTATTCCCTATGCAGTGGGGAATCACAGGTGTCCATGTTTTTTTTCATTTGCCCTCTTTTAATAGCTTGGGTATTCCCTTTCGTTCTGTGCGTGCTAGCTGTTTTATGGTCCTCCTGCCATAAACCAGCAGCACCCAAAGCTGGGATGTGGAGTGGAATTCCAACCTAAAGTGGCTGCTGGTGCACAGACTATACCTTTAGGAAACAGTGGGTTGGACTTGACAGACTAGTTGGGAAACAGTTGACACTTGGCTCCCCTTAATATGAGCGCGGGGGGCGAGCTGCTCCAGCCGAGTCAACACGGACCCCGCATGCACAAACACGGCCCGCGAATTAGAATGAGCACCAGCCGGGGGGACGGCAATGTGCCCTCATATTTCTTATAGCCCCTTTTTGTGGGGTCTTATTTTTTATACAGCTGCCATTGCATGTGAAAGTAGCGCCCTATTCATCCGAATGTAGCCTTCTGGGGGTGGGGTGGGGGTGGGGGTGAAGGGGAGGGGCAGGCTGACTCACACTGACTGTACGTGTATGGCAATGCGGATACACCAGGATCTGGGTTATAGCCTGTATTCCACATACCGACTTTGGCGCTGGCATTTTGTATTTTGGTTTGATTTTCTCCTGGGGATATGACATGAGACCATGCATCCCATATACCATTTCAAAGGGAATGTTAAGACCTTTCTAGTGATGTTTAACATGTCTTTATCTAACCTTGATAATAACCTTAATAATAAATTGGCATTTGTAAAGTGGGCTTTATTGGTGATGGTTGCTAAAATATGCTGTAATACTATACCACTGCTGATTTACTTCATATATTCCAATATAAATATAGAAGTCACAAAATATTACGTTTCTTCCCATACCTATTGCTTTGTACTTTCCGCTGTGCGGTAATTTGGCCCAAGACACAACAATAACAACTTCAATGAGAACTACCTCTTGGATCGTATTTTTAGAATGTAATATCTTATAAAAGACGAAACAATATAATCGAGAAGACAGAGGCATAAAGTTAAAAGAAAACAAAATAATATTTTTAACAAAGTCCTCCATCTTGTAGCCAGGTCCCTGACGCTGTAGGACGTAATCAAAGTGTGCGTCCCACAGTCAGTAATCTTATCAGTCCTCTGTCACACTGTCACACAGCGATCACCGGGGGATTCAATAGCACCTAGAGATACGGATATACACTACCCACCGGAACCCCCCCCCCCTCCACCCCACACCTCCCCGTCACTGCACAGGCCCTATAAGGCTTACCACAGTAAACCTACCCCACCAGATAGAAACCATAGACGCGTTTCTGTGGTTTCTGTGGTGAGGGGCTTTTTTCAGCGTCCCCTGGCCGAGATTACTGGTAGTTGGGGAGACGCCGGGCAATATATCAGGTCTTTTATCCATGGCCGAGCTGCTCCGAGCTGCTCGGGATGGCTGGGATCTACACAACGATCGCGTAAGGTAAGATAGCAAACTTTGTGAAGTGTCGTTGTTGGGTTAACGAAAGTAGCGCCACCTGTAGGTGGGGCTTGTGCAAACCAGCCGAGATATACACAACGATGGTCTGAGGTAAGATAACAAACTTTATGAAGTATCGTTGTGAACTTGACAAAAGAAGCGCCGCCTGGTGGAGTCGGTGCAACCGTTACAACGCACGAAATATTTTGTCTTTTTACCTTCTTTAGTTCAAAATGGCAATGCTTTCAATATTGACCCAACCCCAGCAGTTCACCTTCAGGCATTATTGAATACACAAGTGAGCAACAGCCAGAACCAGAATGCCAGTAGAGATGAATGCTGGTACATCAACTTGTTCACCAGCAAAGCAGCATGCATTGCACTCAAAAGAGTAAAATAGACTGTCGTGGTAGCGGTTTGTACTAACTCCTCAAGGTCCCCCCTATCAACGAAGACGTCACAAAATGACTGTAGGTGTCTGGGGGAGTTTGTCATCTTAGTGTAGCTACATTCTCGTTGATCTACTCACATTCCGACAGCCAAGGCCGAGCAATGGATTACAGAAGTTTCTGGTGGCTTTTTCCTCAGTCCAATAGAAACCGGCGTGACATGAGGAATGGCTAGATAAGGACGGGTGTGGTTTGATCATCCTCAAGATAAACAAGATAAACAAGAACAAGCAAGAAATGCCGGCGCCAAATTCTACTTTACTGCGGCTCTGTCAGTGATAAAGGGGTTATTCAGGATACCATGGCTGGGGCCTGAGGTACACTTGGAGGGTCTCCCTTTCTATACATCACAATATGGCTGCAATGCCTTGCAGCTAGGTCTATATATAATGGCCTTAGGCTACTCTAGATGAATGGTATGACAGTGGAGCTGTTGGTTGTTAGGTCCCAATACTTTGCAACTGGCACAACTTCCAAACAGCGAACAGTGGCTGTATAGCAAAGGAGTTCAGGTAGAGATATATCAAAAAAGAAAGATACGGTATGGATACCAAAGATTAGATTGTAATTAAGTCATCAACCAATTATATCTTAGAAAGATTTCTTACCGCTTAACCTGGATTAAACTCGTCATGAAGCATTTGACACTCACCTGAAAAAACACAAAAACAGGAGGTAAGTATTTATATTAAGTAATGGTATACGATACATACTGTCAACAGATCGCTCACGGATACACATTAATACAAATTATTCAATGTATTCATCGTGGCCAACCTTTGGGACAAGCCAGCTGTTTGACTAGCCTTCCTAGCAAAAAGGGTTACAAGACCAATCATATTAAGTTAACATTTAACAATTCTCATGCAGCACAATGCAACAATCTTTACTTTTCTCTTGACATCTTAAACGAAGCACACATATTTCTACAACTAGATATCAGATATCCGTGTTGCTCATATTGGTATTGGTATACGCCAAATACTTGGTGTTAGCATCCGAAATACCTGTTCGACTTGGCTCAATAATCTGACGTAATGACCTCTTCACACTAAATGTAACTGCGGTAGGCCACACTACCCAATGATATTGATACCCTAAGTTTTTATAATAACCGGTACTATAGGAATGTATAGATATTCATATAACGGTACGTAAGATTTAGATTTAAATGAAGATGAGAACTACTTTTCAAGACTTTTGGGTTTCAGCCAAAGTATCAGTGTGCTGTACCGGAAATCAGTGGTCAGAAAGTTCCCGGCTACGAAAGTACCTCTCTTCACTCGAGGTATAGTTCCTGCTAGCTACCCTGGGTCTGATATCAAAGCCCTATACCCACTAGGCAATTTGGGCCTTGGCGATCGTATTTTCCCCTTGTCGCCCTTCAGTACGGTGTATTGAAATATACATGTTTGATCTGAATCACCAGGAAAATTGCCCAGTGATTCGCATGGCGATTTTATCAAACCTGTTCATTTCAATGTAGCAGACTGACGGGTGAAAATGTCCAAAATTGCCTAGTGGGTATGGGGCTTTAGGACCGCCTTCAGAGTCCGTGGGAAAGAACCAGAGTGAGTACTTTCACACAAATCACTGACGTCACACACTCCCCGGGCCACTACAAATGACGGAAAACGGTTTTTGAGTCGAAGCGGACTGCAAACCGCAGTATTAATGCACGCAAAAAGTCCCTTTGTCAAACACAGCCGTCTCATCAATCCGACAGGCACCGATGCATGATGGGAGCTACCAGCTCTATCAATTTGAAATTTGAAAATCTAAAAAAAATGCTGAGTCATCTTCAATCGCAGCACCTGAATTCCGACGACTTCAAAGGGAATCAGAGCATTGAGTAAAGTAGAACTCATCACTGACAAAAGGAGGTAGAAAAAGGCCTTTGGCAGCAGGAAGATCGATAGCTGCGCCCTGAGAAAGTAACACCTTCTGTCGGCGGAGGAATAATGGGACGCCGTGACGTCACTTCCGGGGACTACTTCCTGATTCCTTTTCAGATCGGGGTGTGAGAGCAGGGATTGTTGGTGACGAGCGTCCCTATCTGATATCAATGAAAAGTGTTTTCAGGAAGATTCTGATGTTTTAACCCCGTTTTAACTCAAGGCTACCGGTAATGGTGGTGTGATAGTCGAGCAAATGAGTTTATAGAGCTTTCTGGTGATCAAGGGCATCCAATGACGTCAGATGTGCACCTGTTTAAGGAAGCTTATCACTATTCCATGTTTTGTGGAAACCAGCTCACATTTAACATGAAAGATAGATTCCTTGATAAGCTGGGATAAAGGACGCAATACGGTTATATTCTGTGCCTCCAAGTTGCTCACTATTCTTTCTGGTTTCTAGAGTGATACAATCATTATCCATCACAAAGTCTTGAATTTCCAACTTTAGATCATTTACAAAAACAAAAGTGAAATTTAAGAATTTAATTAAACAACTTTTGGCGGTCGTGTGACGAAGATCTCAGCAACATGTATAATCGTATTACACTAATGGTTTTCACTCGCTCATTCTCAAACTCGTATTCATTGCTCACCTCTGTGTAAATATTACCTAACAAAAATTACTTGTACTTCTCGAAGAACATGTAACTACATGAAGTTGTCAATATATTTGATTTTAAAAAATGCCGTAAACTCTACACCAATTAAGTATAAACAGTGTGTCACTGTCATACAAAATTTACATTATCTTACTCTCACCTACAGCTTAAACAAACTAAGCATGTAACAAAATATCTACTACAGTACCAAAACCTTACCCCACTCTCTCCAACACCAATATCCGGAACCCAGTATGTATTAGTCCCACTATACCAATCTTATACCGATATCTTTTTCCGAGTCACCCACACCCCAGCACCAGCTATGTCTCCACCTTCGCCATTCCCAGCCTCTCCCCTCCCCCGCACCCCCATCCCCGCCCTCACAGTCTTCCTACAAGGCCCAGCCCTGCCCCGTGGGACTTCACCCCCCCACACACACACACCCCCTACAGACGCAGGCCTCCTCCAGGGCAGCTCAATCCTCATCAGTCGATATTAATGACAGATTTGACGGGATAGCTCCCAGATTACCACGCTCTGCTGCCCCTTTGAACTTCCACCTGAGAGGAGAGGGAGCCCACAGGGGTGGAAGGAGGAGAAGTGTAGGAGAGAAATTAGTTCTGGAAATATTGTGTGGGAGTATATGTGTAAGGCTGCAACTGGGTAGGGGATGGGTGTAGCTCTGACACTCCAATTTATCAAAAATAAGAGCATAGGAAGATTTCATATTGTATCATAATATGAGGTACGGTAGCACTCATTTAAAACTACGCAAGTCTATATGGAATTAGTACGTCGGGGAACCTTGGTATGAACATCAGAAAGGCCCACACGAAGATGCCATGAACTATCCAAATTTAGTGAGGAAAGATTTTCTCTAAAAAGATTGGGTCTAGCCCACAAATTCAGGTGTCCACTTATTTGCGTTGTGTCCTGTAGATGATTTTATAGTTTCAAACATGTAATGAACCTTAAAATTACTGTTCGTTACCTGTGTAAGATCTATAAGCGAAACACTTTTACTCTATGCGCCTTTTTAATGTGTAATTCTTTTTTGTTTTGTTCATGCTTGAAGACTATATATAATAATATATTTAGTGGGGTGTCTACTGCACACTCTGAGGATGCTGTCTAATAGGTGTCCAGGGGCTCAGGGGATGTACTAGACACCTTGGGTCCCGGGTTTGGTTGACCTTCATAAAGGGGTAAAGTGGGGGCTGTCTGGGTGTCTAGGGCCCCAGGGGGTGTAGAATAGACACTTTGGGCGCCAGGTTTGGTTGACCTTCGTAAGGGTATAGCGGGTGCTTCCCTCACAAGGGGGCGCTACTTCTTCAGTCTGATAGAAGTAAACCGGATCCATTTTAAGTTATGGATTTCCCGTCAGAATCGATGATGGCCAATTTAAACCACTCACTTCACATGTAGGGCGGCTCCTTGTGAAGCCTGTCTACGGCATTGAAGATTTGTTTTCTTTCTTATTTATTTGGCAATTCGGATGTGTCTCAAAGTGAATAGTAAGCTAATGATTGAAAGAGAATTTATTACTTATTGAACTCAATAACGTCTCACTTTGAAGCTGGATAGAGAGTTCGGTTGTTTTTTCATTCCCTAGAATTTATCGTATTGCTACTCTAAGGGTAAATATGTTAGCTTCAACTAAAAAGGCACAATCAGAATAAACCTGATACTCAAACCATTTCGAGATGAATAGCTTTTTTATCAATGGCATTTTAGAAGAGACAGACCGACAAATCAACAGAAAGAAATTGCTCTGCAAACTGCATAGAGGAATATTTCTCTTTACTCCAAGTGATTACGCCAATGGACTAAACCTTTTTCAGCCAATTCAATCTACAACTATTTTTATTCAACATAGAGCTTCAATCAATACCAGTTCTTCCAGCCCACCATAATAGTTTTTTTAATTCTTAGAAAAAAAAAGAAAAATTTGAGTGATTATGAACAGGTGATGGAGAAAGGTGAATTATGACTAATTCGTCAATTAGTAATACGATAAATTTAATGCATTCCCATCACATCAATCACAGAGGACTCCACGGCCTCTGGTCTGCCCCACAAGCAGCGACTCTCTTGCAATAAAAACACTTACACTATTGGGGTACTTTTACTGCAAGTAGCCAAACATAGTTGGGAGATGATATGACCGGGGAAAAAACGCCCTCTTACACAGGCGTCAACGTCAAGTGAGTGTGTTGGTCAGTGGCGGGGAGGCGTGGGCCCTACAGCCCCTGTGAGACCGCTCCTTATGCCCGCCGATAACCTGGAGGTCTGGGGGGAGGCGGAGGGTGAAGGGGGTGAGGGTCTGGGCGGAGGTGGAGAGGTGAGGGGGGATACAGAGGTGTAGACCTCGTCGCGTGACCAGCCCTATATCCCCCTGTCCGAACGGCTCTATGGCACCCCCCAGAGGGGTAGGGGGCTGTGAGCTGGCCACACGCATGGTGGGCATGGTAGGAGTGGTGGAGGGGGGGGGGGTTGACGGACATTTGGGAGAAGAATTTTTTTTTTTATACCGTCTATGCCGGTTGGGAAAGGGATTAATTTCCACATCAATCTCATTCATTTATCACCTAAAAGTGTCTATATAATATTTCCAAACTAATTCCCATTGAAGAAATTATGTAAATTCGTAACATTTTAAAGTGGTTTCTCAAACTGGTTCCGGTTAAAAATAATGAAGTTCCAGATTCTCTGATTGCCTTAATTGCCAGTAGAGGAAGGGTGGCTCTGTATAATGCTTGTCTTTTTTAACGTAAAAAAACTTTTTTTTTATTAGAATAAGATATTATTTTATTCCAATGTAAGACTATGTATAAGGTGCGCCATGTCTATGCATTTCGATATCATTATGATGTCTTACAATATAAGGAATAATAATAACTAATTTGATGATTGTCACAATTCTTTCTATAAAACTTTACCAGACATTGGAAGTTTCCACCTATGTGTTTACTGTGCAACGGTTGCGTTTCCAAATCTTCCCTCAAGGCTGTACTCCACTAATCCGGCAAAATTCGGCAATGCGATCATGGACTTATCATAGGCATATTATATATCATTAGAAGTGATTTTTAGTTCTCTTTGACATGATATGAAAGGTTCATGGTTTCTACCATAATACTGGTGGGGGGAAAAACAAAAATTGCGAAAATTGCGGCAGTCAGAACCTCCAGTGTAATACAGGCTTAAGTCCACAATACACGTATAGCCGTGTAAGTGAGAACTGTAGCCCTGAGGCCGGCCGTCCTGAGATCGATTTGCACCTGTTGGCCAGTCTCCGTATGGCGGCCGGCGGCCGTACTGGTCGTAAATAGATGAAGGGAAGGAATCGGCGAACGTCTAGGTTCGTATAACATGTCTACGTCTATGTGGGCAATGGCTGGGGAAGCTGTCCGAAAATTAGCAGGTCTATGGGTGCATTCAAACCCTAGATTTAGAAAAATCCGCTGATTTGGGGGAATTAATCAAAGCAGCATTCAGAGAGCTTAAAAAGTGGTTGTCAGTAAACAGAAACATACCTGACACAAATACTTGTCTTGTCATCTCAGTCTTAGAGTCTACAATTTAATGGTACAATTTATGTATAGATATCTACACACATTAATTTAATGGAGTACGCTCAAATCACAGTAGAAAATTCACCTTATATCCAAAACGATGAAAAAGGAAAGATTTTTTTCTGGAAGCAACAAGTAGAAATCTAACGTTTCGGAATAAAGTGCTGACATAAATCTGCAACTTCATAGCTTTGGATCAAAACACAAATATTCCCATATAGAGAGTAGTATGATGAAAGAAAAATCGTTGGTGGAATCCAAAACCACTAAATGGTAGGAAATCATAAAGAAAGACGCCACTCCCGCTTTAAGCACCTACCACAGGGAACTGCTAAGGTGCAGCAGCACTTTATCTGTCACCCTCAGAAGTAGAGGACGTGTCAAGTGAAGGAAACTGCCGTGCTTCTAAGATATTGTCTGAGATTCTACCTGTGTTAAGTACAACGTTTATAGTAGATGATACTATAACCTGCGTGTGGGAAGTATGCATCAACCTAATGTAGATGCAAACATATCAATACCAGAATAACTACATTGCTTTTCCTTGTGGGTAGGAGCCCAACCACTGCATACGGTGGCATAGTGTCTTAGGGACCGTCCATTAATTCGATCTAAACAAAAAAAAAGGTTTTTAGACCCATCCTTCCCTCTCTAGCATAAATACACAGTATACATTATAGGGAATCTACTAAATGTACTAAAGCTCTTGCCCCCTGCCCACCATTCCCTATAAATATGTTATTAATGGCCGGTAACTAAAGCCCCATACCCACTAGGCAATTTTACCGGTCACTGGCGACTGGCGACTGGGAGAATCGGCCAACTCTTAAGGGCCGTACCCACTAAAGCCCCATACCCACTAGGCGATTTTACCGGCAACTGGCAATGGGCAACAGCAGAATCACTGGTCATATCATTACCAAATTAGATCAAATGTTAGTTTGTAACATTTCAATGTTAGATACTTACATTTGACCTGAATTGTTGACGATTTTACCAGTGATTCTGCTGTTGCCCGTCGCCAGTTGCCGGTAAAATCGCCTAGTGGGTATGGGGCTTAAGCGATCTACCCTGCGACCGGCGACCGGCGACCGGCGACGGGGGTTAATTACATAATCGGCGGTGTCCAGTCGCCGGGCGATCACAATCGCCGGGCGATTTCCCGTGGGTATGGGGTGCGTCCTGGGCGACGGGTGATGGACAACAGGATCGCCGGGAAAATCGCCGGGAAAATCGCCGAGGAATTATCAAACTAGTCTGATATTCCAGTCGCTGGGCGACGACGACGGCATTTCTCCCCATCGCCCGTCGCCCGTCAACTCTGAGATCGCCTAGTGGGTATGGGGCTTTATGATTGCCTGTCAGGACAGTACATTGAAATGTGCATGTTTGATCTGGATTGGCACTAAATCGGCCGACTCTTCTAGTGGAGTCGGCCGATTTTAGCACCTGTGAATCGGCCGACTCTGACAAAATCGCCTGGTGGGTATGGGACTTAAGTATGCCTTCTAGTATTCTGTATATTAGATAGAGGGGAACAGATCTTTTACAGAATTGATCACGTGACCAGTTTTTGGTGATCACATGAATAACCATGTTACTGTGAATCAACATATTATTGTATTCTGAAAAATGGTAATTGATGATGCTGATTTCATGAAATTCAATATAAAAAAAATTGTGAAAAATAAAATATGTGATATGAGTGACAAGAATATGGAATAATGACAACTTTAAATTGATCACCAATATGGTGTCAACTCCAATTTGTGAGGTATGACGCAGTGTTCGAGACCAACTCCTACCTGAGGGCCAATGGCTGACAATTTCAAGTCAGGATTAACAATTTTTGAGGAAAACATACTAAGATTAACCCATATAGCTGATGAATCATCTGATTTAAATATTAATACAAGGTCCATCAGCCCTTATGGCCAACACCCTAGAAAGTTTGTTTCGACCAACAGCGACGTCATCTGTGCAACGTCTATACAACAACAAATGCATTAATAATGAGGAGAGTAGCAGTGACCTGCGGCTCCCTAGATGATATCTGAGGTGCACGCCAGCTGCGCATCAGCCTCAAAGGTCGTAAGAAGACCTAAAGCCTTCCCAGCTGACGCCCCTACCTCATGTATAAGAGACTCTCACAGTTAGGGGCAGTTTACACTGGTTAGAGGTGGACTGACGCAACAAATCTTCAATGCTATAAAGCTACCATCTCCTTTTTGAAAATGTTATGGATGTCTGCTCTTGTTGAGAGGTATTATGTACATTTTCAGACCTGTTAGAATCTCATCGAATGCTATACTTTTATCGGTATATATGATTTCCTTTCATTGGAGGCTGCAATCCATTAAATCTGTTCAACCCTCGAATTTCTAAATGCTTTTACGATGACAATACTATAAGGCTTTGGCTAGCAGAAGTAACGGACAATGTGTCTAATGGTTTATGGAATAACTCTGTATAAGGATACTTGATATAAATAGCTTATTTGCAGTCTATTCAACAGTAATTAACACATTAAGCCACAAGTTAAACAAGATAAACAACCAACCACAAGTGTAAATCCATCTTAAGCCTCAGCTAAACCCCATATAACCTCACCCCCTTAGCCAAGCCCATCCTCCCACTATACTATACATGCCCGAAAGTAGGGGCCTTTAAGCCTGTTTTACGACCTTCTGAGGGCCTTTCCTCCCGGGTGCAGGCCCTTTTTGGGTCAGTGTTGAGGGGAGTTCTGACTAGTCCTTTCAAGACCTAGATAACTCTTGCATAATAGGTTCTTACACCTGCAAGAGTCCATGGCTACTAGTGGCTACTCTATAAATGGCATGGGGAACCCCTTTGATGGTTGTTGGGCTGCTGGCTGGTTTATGGTTCTACCTGCCATAAACCAGCAGTTGCAAAGCATGCTGGGATTTGGGAGGGGATTCCCACCTAAAATGGTTGCTTGTATACAGACTCACTTTGGGAAACTGTGGGTCTGAGCTCGACAGACTATTCTGACCGGTGGTCAGTGGCCGGCCGGAGAGGCCTGGGACTGCTTGTCTCGGTGTTATTATTAGAGGCGGCCGGCGGGAGGCTAGGGGCCCAGCTGATCAATAGCACACTTCGGCCCCCCAAATCTATAAGGCGCCGAGTGTGAAGGGCAATGCTGCCTTACAGTCGACTAATTATCGCCCATCTAATCACTCATATGACTGAATCGACGGTACCACATATAGAGTAAAGTGACGACAAACATCTCCATATACGTTGGTTTGCCACTGAAATCTCGACCTTCAAATATATGTTTCATTAAAAAACAAGTGCATCATCATTACTAACTATGCGTTACATGTTCGTAATGTTAGAATTTATCTAATTTCTGAGAAAAATGTGAACTCCCAGGGGAAGTACATTGATGTTATGTGAACAAGATATAATGAATTGTATGTGCACCAACTGTCTATTAAGATAAATGAAAACAGATATAACTTCTAACTGATGGTATGAAAATTAAGGTGATATATTCAAAAGTTTTCCAGATTCTCAAAGTAACTATGCCATATGTAATCAACTGATTCTTGGTCCATCTCTTGGTATGTGCACTACAAAACCCTGGTGTTTACAGCGCACACCTTACAAGATTCTCCTTCTACCGACTCCTATATACCCAGGCCTCCAGGGCGGTAGGAGGGCCGGGTGAATAGGGCTACCCCTCCCCGGGCCGACTGACCCCCGCCCAGCACCACGGTCAGTCGGCCCAGGCCACTGGACGGTGCATATGTACTATAACCCTGGCCAATATACTATATATTGTATACTGAAACACGCATGGATATATGCCATAACACTGGCCAAATTACTGCTGTATCTCGAGTAAAAGCCCGACTATATTACCCTGAATATAAATATATGCTACAACTCTGGTCAAAATACCGCGGCATCCGGCCACTGTACAGTGCATATATATGTGCCACTGAAACACTGGCCACTATAAAAAGAAAATATACCCCAGGCCAATATACAGCCACATTACTGGAATGACCTCCCAGTATACTGCTGCATTTATAGTATCTATACCCGCAAATACTTACTAAAACTCTGGTCAAAGCACCGACGCACCTCTTATTGCAAGCGCTGTCTCTATAGATCTGAAGGAATGTTTAACGTGGAGACATTGGCACCTTTTAAGATCCACTGGCCCAGACACAAGTACAAAACAGGCAAATAAATCGTGATGTAGGAGCAATGCTAACCTGCATTGCACCTCTGTCAGTCCAGTCCTACCTCCCCCCCCCCCCCCCCCCCCGCGTTGAGGAAGTATCTGTATGTAGCAGGGTCCGGAGCAGTGAGGAATAATAGCCGCAGATACTAGCTCTTGGCTGTGGCCGTGCAATCATATCAGTGCTACACCCAATTCCCACCAACCTCAGCCCCTCCTCTCGAGGCTCCAGTCACCAGGCACTGCCGGCCACGGCCAGGACGCTGGTGTAGGGGTCAACGACCCTGTTCTGGGGACCAGCAGAGCATATCCCCGCACATTGTTTGCCATTGAATGGCATCGTGTATTTGTATCATTGTAAAGCCCAATATTCACTCTCATAATGTGCCGACCACTGATCAAGTTTTTGAAAGATCGCCTGCTATATTGAAATGTACATGTTTGCTTTGAATCAGTGCAAAATCAGCTGTTTACTGGAGAAAAATTGTCCAATTATAACACCAATCAGTTCATGATTCTCTGACTACAATGCATTGTATTATTGAAAAGCATGCTCCAAATGGTAATACTTATTGCTGTGTGCTTTTCCTGGATGCCCTACCTATGTGACCATAAGTATCACATCTATGCACTGCTCTTTCATTCAATTATCTAAAGAAAACATTGTCATAAGTTCGTTGTGATAGTTAACAGAAAACTGTACATATGTAGCAATAACAAAACCACTCCAAAGATTTCCTAAATCTCAATCTTTATTTGCTCTCAAATTAGACGAGAATGTCTGTATCTAAATCTTTTCAAAATCTGAAATTTCATATCACACGCATGTGCGATTTCTTATATCGATTTTATCAGTATTTCCTGATCAAACATCTCAAAATTTGGCATTTACAAATCATGCAACTTCATCCTCTGGGAGTATTCGCTGGTGCCTGGTAGGTGATATAGTGTTCCTACCGTGCTGCAGCTGATCCCCGGCGGACCAGAGGTAATCTTACCCCCTGTGTTAATCCCGGCTTTAGGCCTGGTCCGGCCCCGACCAGCGCCCCAATTATCCGCACCGACTGGCCCCGCCCCTAATCCCCGCCCTGAGCCTGCCCACCCCTACAGGAGGCACGCCTGGTCAGGGCCTTCACCTGGGTGAGGGATTTGTCTGTATGAGAGATCTGTGGATGTTTCTCGAACCCTCGACATCACCGGTCAGTGCCTTTATCTAGGTGAGGGATCTGTAGGTCTTTCTCAAACCCTGGACATGCCCAGACAGTTACCTTTATCCATATGAGAGATCTGTGGATGTTTATTGAACCCTCAACATGCCCCGTCAGTTACCTTTATCTAAGTGAGAGATCTGTGGATGTTTCTCAAACCCTCGACATGCCCGGTCAGTGCCTTTATCTAGGTGAGGGATCTGTAGGTGTTTCTCAAACCCTCGACATACCCGGCCAGTGTCTTTATCTAGATAAGAGATCTGTGGATGTTTCTCAAACCATCAACATTTCCCATCAGTATCTTTATCTAGGTGAGAGATCTGCAGGTGTTCCTCAAACCCTCAACACGCCCAGCCAGTAACTTTATCTAGGTGAGGGCTTTATCCGTATGAGAGATCTGTGGAGGTTTCTTGAACCGTTGACATGCCTAGTCAGTACCTTTATCTAGGCGAGAGATCTGTGGATATTTCTTTAACCCTTGACATGCCCGGTCAGTACTTTTATACAGGTGAGAGGTCTGTAGGTGTTTCTCAAACCCTCAACATGCCTGGTCAGTGCCTTTGTCTAGATGAGAGATCTGTAGGTATTTCTCAAACTGTACAGCCACTTCGGTTGACATGTGTGAGGCATATCGAGTGACCATTCGATCTTTGGGAATTATATTCTGCAATGTAATGAAGTCTTATTGAATATGTGTAGGCGTCTCTCAAACTCTAGACACGCCTGGTCAATGCTTTTATACACATGGTAGATCTCCAGATGTTTATCAGACCCTGCCAATACGACGTTTGACACGTGTCGTGCATATCTAAGGATCATTTGATCTTCGGGAATTATATTCTTCAATATAAGCTGTATGCCATATTGAAAGACGATGTCTGAAGGCCAACTTGGGTGATAGAGTCTTTAGAGTACAGCATTTAGTTTTATTGAATATTTGATTAAGTATATGAATGTCCAAGACTACAGGCTAAATACCCGTTTATGTACATATGTGCATATATATAACGTAACATATAAACATACATATATACATATGTGTATATATACGTAGACATACTTATGAATATATATAAATATTGATATGTAGATATATAAATGTATATATACATACTTTAAGACCTGATTGCACTCAACGCAACAGATGTGTTACAGTGCAGCAGAATCTATAAATATGCAACAATCAGAAGTCATGTGTAGCCGCCACGTGCTCCATACAACCAGTTGATGTCTCCACAGACCCCTGACCCCCAGTCTCCCGTCAGGTAACTGTGTTGACAAGTCATCGGCACTAATCACTGGGGACTTAACCGTGTAGACACTGGGCCTGGTGCGTGCATTCCTCTCATTACCAAGATAAGCCTGAACACATACACCCCCTCCCCACCGACATACCCACCCAGCCTCTGCATGATTAGTCCTTCCATGACCTATAGTTAAATCTTGCACATTAGTTCCTTACATCCACACAGTGTCCATGGCTGTGACTGGCCAGGTCGAATCTGTCAATAAGTATCCCTTTGGCCCTCTAGATATAGCCATATATATATATGAAACTTGTGGTACTGTTAATTGCTGATGTACCACAGAACACAAACACACAAATGCTTATCTAATAGCTATTTGTATATAACATAACCAATTGCAATGACTGAACATTATTTTACTGTTATAATTGAATAACAATGTCATATTAAAATATCACCTATATGGAAGATCATTTGTATGAATGAGCATGGTTTGATAAATCAAAAACATATATATATATATAGCCTGGCCTACCCCTGCACTGGTGCTGTAACTGCTGGCTGTTTATAACCCTCTCTTGCCACAAACCAGCAGGAGCAAAGCATGCTGGGATACAGGGTGGAATTCTCACCAAAATAACCATTGCTGGTTAAAGACCATATTCCACTATGCAGCGTTTTGCTTGGGATGGGCAGTTTTCATGATCATCGCAAGTAAAACTAAGCACCGCAACATGGAATATAGGCATTTGGTTGCGGTGATGTCTGCGATGGTATTTTCGATGGCCCAATGCAAGTACCACCACAAATGAATTTATAATTATAGGTTTACTATGGAATACTTGCGGTGGATGATACCAACATGTTGGTATCTGAATCGCAATTTACTATCATTGGCAAAATATACCACTGCAAAATTTAATGGTGTCTCACCGCAAAGTGGGATATGGGCTTAACATTTCTATTTTGGACACCTAGTGGACTTGGGTGGGACTACAGTCTACGTACCCACCCGGCCTCAGCATGTACAGCAGGCGCGAGTGACGTCACGCACCAGTGGTATAAATCAAGGTAATAACCAGGTATATATAGACGCTGATCAATCTCAGGTAGACCAGGCTACCTTTTTACATGGTCCACAGGTGAACTAGGCTGCATTGGGTCTCTTCGTAAAAAAGATATTTCTATATTGTTTTAATATCGTGATTTTTCTTCACTGTATCTGTTGTAATTAGAGCACTTACAAATTATCAAATGAAATACTATCAAATGAAATACTATCAAATTATCAAATGAAATACTATCAAATATATCTTATCATAGACGAATACACATAATTCCCCTCCTATGTCTCTTCCTTGAAAATATCTTATTATATTATTTTCTTCACTCTACTGGTTAAGATACGTATTGGAAAACTATAAAAAGAATTTCTATACAATATCTGGTCGTGATAAACTACACACACTTACCCCATTCATGACTGACAGATTTATTGATAGCAACTAATCAATGAAGGACAAGGAATGCAACACTCTACCGCCGACCACTTACATACCTTATTTATAAGCTGAAAATGATTATGCTTGGACCAAGGCAAAGAAAAATATTTTCTTTCCAGGTAATGCCTGGAATTTAGTATCAATGATTTACTAATAGGCAGTTCCATTACCACACAAGTGTATTGTCACTGTGAATCATGAATGAAAGCATATATATATATATATATATATATATATAATATTATAATTCATATAATGAATCCACTTTGTATTAGTCCAATTTCGACCTTAGGTGCCTTGAATTACCCCAAACCCCTATATCACAGACCCATAGATGCATATACTGAGATTTGCACACGTCACGCTAATGCTTTCTCTATGGCGCCGCAGTAAACAAGGGCAGAGGCGGTGAAGGTCAGTGAAGGTCATCGGACTGACCCCTTAGTGACGGCGGCCTCCACCAGAGGGGGCGGCGGCTGCCAAACATTGTTCATTAATTAAACTATCACATCCAGCTTGGCAGCCGTTCAATGCCTTCTTCTTAGAATAGGTCTGGGCACAACATAGCCAGCCTACCTTCCCTACTGCTGCCCACTGAACTCGGCCACTGGGGGGGGGGCACTAACTCTTTGAGGGTAGGGAGCTGTGATTTTACCTAAAAGTTGTTATACGACCAATCATAAGTGCTAGTCCTTGACGCTTTTTCCCTGATTAGACTACCTAAACAAAACAGCTGCCACAGTATGGTGCCTCTGTCAGACCCCTTTATGGGACTTCCTGGGTCAGTTACAGCTCCCCTTTTTCAGCCCAGACGGGAGTTACAGCCACAGCTTTCATAGCCCATATTTCAGCAGGTACCCAAACCTGGGTGGAATTTGATTGTTGGATTAGTTTAAAAACCAGCCAACTGATCAGCGTTCTTTCCAGACTGCACAAGGTAATGCTTTTCAACCAGTTCAACTAGGACCCAGTGCCCTCTTTAAAGTGCTGCTTCACTGAGATATCATGTCATCGGCCCACATGATACCCCATCCAGTCACATTATACTGACACCAGGCTGATCAGTTATGCCCTGGTGGAGTGCCCCCCTCCCCCACACCCAGGACTATGCCATTCTGCGTCACTGTGCCTGGGTCCATTCGTCCAGAGCCTGTCCCCACTTCTCAGCCTAACGAAATAAAGGAGATAAGGTGAAGCCTTTTTGTTCTGACTTTCCCCTTTGGCCCAGGAGTAGTTGAGGCTGTGGCTGGTGGTGTTGGTTCCAAAGGTATATTGGATGGGTGTGGGAGAACCCTGCACACGGCTACCTGTGTTTTATCTGGCCCTGTATAGGAAAAACCTCAAAGGGCTTCTACCTTAACATCTATTACCTGGCCCGCCGCAAAACAATTCATCTTAACAGCAAGTTTTTATTGTACTGTATAGGAAAAACCTCATAGGGCTTTTGCCTTTATATCTATTCTGTGGCCTGCCACATTAGAACTCAACTTAACAGCTAGTTTTTATCGCACTGTATAAGAGAATCCTCAAAAGGTTTCAGCCCTAATAACTATTCTGTGGTCAACTCATCTTAACAGCTTATTCTAATCACAACGAATGGGTAATGCCTAAAGGGACTTCAGTTGATGATTTTGTTATCCTTGTATACTTGCTGAAATTGGAGCCATTCAAACGATTCACTTTTAATCAAGTGAACTCCAAAACCAAAGGCTGAATTAGAGAAATATATGAAAAAGGTTGATGGAGGTTTGTTTTTTGTGTTGAAAAAACAACAAGGGCATCTCCTGGAGTGTCCTTTTTAACAAGGATATATCATTGATCGTTAATCAATGACTCTTTTATATAAGCCTTTTATTATGTAACGAGTCACTTTTTTATCATGATATTAATAGATCATCTAATCCATACGGTTGTATCTCTCCGGTGTCTTATATTCCTAGTCTATTTGTAAGATCTGATTCTATCTTTGACTCTGTTTCTCTGTCTTACTCTGCCTCTCCCCTGCCTACCCACCACCCTCCCTGCACCTTCTAAGACCTACAAAAGGGCTCCTCCCTTACCACCCTTCCTTCACTACCACTTAAAACAGACCCCCCAGATAACCTTATCTGATCAGAGGGCCCCTCCTAAGCCTATCATTTTCAGAAGGTGTCTGTGTGAGCTTTTAGCCCTACCAAGGCCCACCCAGGGCATCTTACGAATAAGCCGATTTAGTCGAAGGGACTGTCGACAAGTCTAGTCGGCCGGGCGAGTAACTATCGGGCTGTCATGGACCGAATACAGATGGTGGGCTCAATACCGACTTAGATCGGAACCTAGCATTGGATCCTTGCCTTACTGTGTGACTTAAAACCAAGTCCAGCCCTCAGTCTTTTCATGAAGCAGGGGCTTCAGATCTTACCAGTATTGCTGTGTCTTTTATGTGGATGAGGGTCTACCAGGGCTGTTTCTCCCTGTGATAGGCCTATATGGAATAGCCCTAAAGAGGGTTGGATGAGTACATGTTGGAGTCACTGCTAGAAGATTACTAAGCTGATTTTATGTATACACATGATATTTATACACATCTACTTATCTACATAAATGTGTCCCAAAGAGGGTAGGATAAGTACGTATGACTAAGTAAATAAGTAATTGCTAGAAGATTACTAAGCTGATTTTTTATATATGTATGTACATGTATGTAAGTAAGTATACATACATACATACATACATACATACATACATACATACATACATACATACATACATACATACATACATACACACACACATACATACATACATACATACATACATACATACATACATACATATATACGTACATAGATAATTAGTTGGACTTTCTGTGGCACCACAGTGACTACTGTATTAGACTGGAGGGATAATATGTACCTGTAAAGTTTCAATGAAATATAAGCTTAATGTTGTCAAAATGTAACTCTTGCCATTAGCAGCCTGTGATAATTACGTGGTACCTAAGACGCACTGAGAGACTTTTAAAAGGATGTCCTCTGAAAGGCGATACCATCTAAGGACGGCCTTGGGGTAAAATCACTGTAAGCCGACCTAGTTATTCTGAGGTGGCTGGGGATCTTAGCGAAAACATAGGGTGAGATCTTAGTCACAAAAAACGGAGGTTGGGTGGGGCCTGAGAAGGGTGGGTGGGTTTTAGAAGGGGTGCTGAGGCTGGAGAAACGGCCTGGGGGTTGGGGGTGGGAGTGAGGGGTGGTGGGAGAGGGGATAGACCTTTGCAGTATTGATCACAAATAGATCAATCGTCTCATCGTAGCTTTATTGGCAGCAACGCCACAAACACTCCGCCCCTTCTGCCCAGTCGACTGCCCTTCCCCCTGGTGGCCAGTTGGGGCGGCAGGGACTGGGTCTACACTTCCTACTCCACTCAGCTACGTCTCAATACCTCTCTCCTATACGTAGAATCCTCTTCGGCTCAGTTTCATACTTAGATGTATACTGCCGTTACAATAGATGAAACAGGGCTGTTGTTTCTTGGGCTACACTCATTTCTACACTGTTATCCTCTATACTATAATGGTTAAGAAACCAACGTTTTTGTTTTGTGAATAATGAGTTTTCATCAATCCTCCCCTTCTCTAATATGCCTTATGTTCTCGAATCCCAGCTATCCCACTATTCCACACTATCATAGACATGTTCTTAGACTATGTAGACACAGTTTCTAAGATCAGCCAGCATGGTTTCAAGAATAACCAGCACAGTTTCTCAGACCAAACAGAATTGTCACGGTGGTTTCAAAGACCATGAAAGCATGCTTTCTAAGAGAAGCTATCAAGATTTCTCGGACAAACCATCTCGGACAAAGAAGTCTTCTCAAACCAGTGACCAAGGTTCTTCATACCAAGCAACTGTTTAAGAACAGCCAGCACAGTTTCTAAGACTACCCACTCACTAACGGTTTCCAAGACCACTCAGAGAATTCCCAAGAGTACAATAGCCAGGTGCTACATTTCCTGGCCTTCATGACATATCAGGTAGCAAAGTGATTAAGACCACAGAAGCCTCCATGCCTATTTAATGACCGACTCTTGGCATGATCGGAAGTCTTTTCACCAAGCCATTGTTAGCCTAGATTCAGTGACCAAGGATGCACAAAAGAGTCTCAGATTTCCCCAGTGGGAGATGGACTCCTGCTATTGGTCTTGTAACAAAGGGTTTCCTGTGGCAAATGGCCACCACACACTTCCCATCTCCCATTCTGCTGTGGGTGGCTGGGGCCTTTCAATCACTGAAGGTGAATTCCCCTTCCAAGGACCAAAGTACTTGCTACTATCTGACGTGCGAAAGCTTACCTTTGTCCTCCGATTGTCAATCGACAAATGATTGATTTGTAGTAGAGATAATACCTTTACCTGTTTCTACATTTTCAACTTGATTATGTGTGGGTTGCACAATGGTGTTGGATGCATAATATAATGTTTTTTGTATGTATTTATTATGTATATATATGCATATATATATATATGCATATATAGTTGCATAAACCCTTGATCCTCATAGCATCACACAAACTTCACTCAAGTATTAATAGTCAAACACTTGATAAGAAATACCAGTAGAATGTATATCACGTTAAAGCCCATTGGTATTTGAATATGTAAATTGTAATGGCTACTTTACACGTCTAGTACCAGCACTAGTCTAGAAGAAAATACAATGTAGCAGCACAGCAGTGCCAATTGCTAAGTCTATATAGCAATCCCCAGCCCCCATTCAGACTGATTTATCAGCCTACCCCTCAGTACTAACACTACAGGGCCCCTGTTCACGACTCAGCAAAGGGTCACAGTGGACAAAGGTGGCAGAGGGTAATCAGGTGATTCAGTAACAAGCTGAGGGCCATGGCCAGCTATAAAGCCCCATACCCAAAGCCCCATATCCACTATGAGATTTGGACAGAGTTGGCCAACCGATCGCCTCCAAAATCGGCCGATTCTACCAGAATAATCGCCCGATTTTAGCATCGATTCATGTCAAACATGTACATTTCAAAATTGCAATACTGACTGGCGCTCTGAATCGACGAATAAAATCAGCTGGTTATTTTGGTAGAAATTGGTCAATCTTTGCACTGATTCCACCCAGTTGGTATGGGGCTTAAGCCCTTCCACTCCTACCCCACCTTCCTCCAGGAGATGCCCGGAGAGTGGTAACAGTGAGCACTAGGCCCGTCATAAAACAGGCAGTTGTTAGCCCGGACTGGCAGTCTAGGCTGCGTTTTACGACCCCCCATCTGACGTTTATACACCATAAACCCCCTTATTAATGAGACATTGCCGCCATCTTCCTTTCCTCTTTTTTCTTCCCTTTGTTGCTGTTGTTGTCATTTTACTTCCAAGCACCATCCTTTCCCAAGAAGCTTAGCGTGGACGATGTTTTATACCGGTTATGATGGAGAGGGTCTTTTCTCATCCTCAAAGTTTGTGGGTGTACTTCTTTCACCCTTCCCTTGCTAGATATCAGTCTCATACCAGTCTGCACTTCTTTTACCCTGTTCCCCACTAAATATCAGTCTAATGCCATGGGGTACGCTGTGAAGCCCGGGGGACGGGGTAGGATGGGTGCGCTCATATGATGAGTGAAGTAAATGTGATGTTCAGAATGATTACCATCCGTTATCATAGGGCTAGAGGCATGCTTTAAAAAACACTCGAACGACACACAGTACACCCTCCAAATCAATAGACAACGGGAGGGACCTACAGCCAGTTAAGCCCCATAACCACTAGACGATTTTGACTAAGTCGGCCGACTGATCGGCACTAAAATCGGCTGATTTTTGTGATTGTCTGTTAGTATGGTATATTGAAATGTGCACGTTTGATCTGAATAGGTGCTAAAATAGGCCGATTCTAGGGCTAGAATCGGCCAATTTTAGTACCGATCCATTGTCCAACAGTGTAAAAGTTGCCTAGTGGGTATGGGGCTTTAGTTGTTTCCAACCAAATAATAAAAAAAATACTACTCTCGCCGGTCCCCAGCCCAATTTACAAAATGAGTGCGGGGTATCCTTCCGGGCTACTCTAAAGGTCAAGGTCACATCGTCTGGGTCTCTCTGCCGATTGCCTGACCTTGACCTTGCCTTGATGAAATGGGTGGCGCAGGGGTTGACGGGACAGTTTGGTTGCCCCAGTAACTGGCGGGGTGGTATCCCTGGGCAACCAGAGGGCGTTGCCCTGGTAACAGGTTGGCTGATTGCACTTTTAGTATATGACTGAGGGCGCCAGAGTGTAGACGGTCACGTGCTATTCTCTGTAGTGTGCTCCGTCATGGCTGCTGCCACTGGGCACCGCCATTACACAATCTGCGCATGCGCCGCAATGGTCACATGACCCTTCCGTGCCTCACATACTCCCCCGTCGCTTCAGATTCCACATGTAATACTCGCTCCGACTATAGCCTTTTTTCGTCACGTACTTTTACTGTAGTACTACGCGACCGCATCACGAATGTGGCCCGCCGCGAAAAAGTAGTTCTTATAGAAGGTGTTAAATCAGGCTGGTAACAAGTCCCAGCGAAAAGTAGTTCCGGCACTCCCCAGAATGCTATAGTCGGAGCGATGATTACAAGGGAATCTGAAGCGAGAAAGGAGTTTGCGTGCCTCATTCTGGAGTCTTCAGTGAATGATGATAAGGGGTCGGTAAACAATAAGGACAGGTCATTAACTTATTTTGGGCAAATGGCTGCAGACAATATGCATGGTATGGATAGACTTATAGTATGATAACGGGACAAAGCGGGTTAAGCAAAATACCCAATAGGCAACTTGTACACAGTTGTTCAAAAAGTAAAATCGGATGTGTGTGTTTGATAAGAGTCGGCGCTAAAGTCAGCCGATTCTACCCTTAAAATTGGCCGATTTTATAACTGATTAGTCGGCCAACTGTGTAAAAATCGCCTTGTGGGTATGGGCCTTTAGTAAGGTAATTCATCTCTCAGTATACAAAGAAATAACAATTTCTTCTTCTCCTCAGTTGATTATAGACTGGGATATTATACAAAGTACTACTGGGTCAAGGCTTGCAGAGGATTCATTGACAGTTTTTGGTATACAGAATGACTCTATGTCCATTGCACAAGCACCTCTAAGTCTGCAGTTATTAACAAACAGACAACCACACGAACATGGCACCGATAGAAATGCTTTTGTAACGAATCAATAACCACAAGATAGGCATATCGATATTCACAACCCACTATAGGCGCCAGCAGCGTAACACCGGCATAGACATCAAAGAACGGTATTTTCTAATTTAAGAACTGTCTTTTTCCATTCGATTCTATTGGTGTCTATTCGATCGGAGATGTACCCATTTGCGTAAAAACCCAGCCTCCCGGCCCAGCCCTACGTAGTCGTTGACATTTGAGTGTTATGTTCCCTATGCCGACAAACGTAACGGCCTCTCGGCTGTTTGCTGTTCGGTCGCGAGGCCGACACACAAACGGCTACAGACCGTTATTACTACCAGTAGCAAAAGGTTGTTTCTTAAAGGTGACACGAAACGAAACGGTACAAAATCCAGATGGTAACTTACATGGCTCTAATGCATGGTGTATTAATTTAAACCACACTTCTATTTAGGGTTTAAAAAATAGGGTAGTGTCTGTGTTTGCTTGTTGGAGTATTTCAACGCCCGACTAACTCTTCACGGCTCTTTCCAAACTATAGTATGTGAGAATCTATTTAGGTGCAATACCAGGAATGCAAGCCTGGACATGGCTGATGACGTCAAGGGTTCCACCAATTCATCACTATCACCAGTCAAGTCAAAATCAATCAAATACAAGTAGTTGCTATTCTCTAATATTATTCGGAAACGTATGTCCCTTTCACTGTACAACGTCAAGCATTTTACGTCATAGAATCTTTACTTAACTTTACAAGCAATGGTATCAGTCTCAGGAAGAACTCCTGTTCCACTTCCCTACATTTCCCCTCCCTACCTCCTCCCAATCCTCCCTCTGTGATAACAGATACTGTTTGCCGTCTACTGCGCAGTCATCACGCAGTGCAAAGTTTAACATTTTACGTCCTATAATTTTTACTTTATTTTACAAGCAATTATATTTGTCTTACGAAGAACTCTTGTTACACTCTCCTACATGTTCCCTCCCCACCTCCACCCAATCCTCCCTCTGTGCTAACAGATATGTTGTTTACCGTCTACTGCGCAGTAATCACATCCTCTGACCTCTGACCTCTGACCCCTGACCCCTTACTGCCGTCACGCCTCATTGATTTACCTGTGCACCGAGGTGTGTCAACAGAAATGTTTCCCCTGTCAATGTTTGCTGGTTTCCGGCGTGGTCGGGAATGGTTTGGATTTATCGGGAAATGACTAGCGTCGGCTGGTGAGGGGGGAATAGGAGTCTGGGGGTCTGACTCTGAGAGAAGGGGTGCAGGCAATATTGGTGTTTTATGGAGGTTCTATGGAGGAGGGAATGCATAGATAGACCAAAGCAATCCAAGTATTCTCGCACACATGTTGAACTAGTCGTCTGATAACAGTGCGCATTGAATAAACCTACACACCAGGCATCAGGAACCTAGGAACGGTAACTCGCACCGCCCCTTCACAGATTGGAAATTTGCATATTAATAGTTTTCATTTTTCCCCTTTGTGGTGAGGGCTTCTACTCATACCTATACACACAGACTCACATAGAAAACTATTTGTATTTTATAAATTTCTGGAAAAAAATATTGGTAGCATCAGCAGTGAGTTTCTTTGACGCCATTCGGTTTTGTTAAACCTTCCGTATTTAATTCAAACAATATCTAGCAAGTCCTTACAATATTGAGTGAAATTGTTGTTTTCATTTTTCGACGACCTTTCGTCTGGGGCTGTGTTATCCAATGCCTCTGAATTGTAATACATTGGGGTATTATTCTAGAATAAAATCAATGAACCTATAGCTATTCAGTATCAAAGGATTGTCTGGTTCCCCAATCTAATTATCCAGAAATACAATCTAGGTTGAGGAAATGCTTAGAAATCACACAAAAATATAGAGACCAGCAAAGACCATGCCACTACTGGGAGAGAGCGGGCAAACCTACTCCACGAACCACTCCTAAAACTAACCACTCAGATAAGGTACCCTACTGAGGCCTGATAATAAATCCTGGAGAGCCAGCGTCCCCGGTTTCCACGACTACTTCTCTGACATCAATGCTATTTTTCTCCTAAAACGTTTAGACTTTAGAAGCCAGTGTTTCCCAAGTCGATAGGGCTGATGGGGTAACATGTGTTGGAGGGAGGAATGTTAATTTGGCCGGATTGTAAATCAATCAGTTAAGGGTTAAAGGTGGGCGATAATAGGCTGGATCCAGTGGGGTGCTCTGATTGCTGCCTCCTGGTGGTCAAAGGGTTAAACAGACTGCCCCCTCAGGTCTGATCCGCTATAAATCATTCAGGTCAGCAATCAGCCAATCACCGCCCGGCCTCGTAACGTCTGCGGGCCTCTCCCCACCACCGCTGGTTCCTGACGGACTGGCCTTGTAACCGACCTAGCGGGCTGGCTACCAGTGGCCTGCTGTGACGTCACGAGCGGGCAGTATTTGTCCGGTAATGCCCGGAGAGGACGGGACCGCTGGTTGCCAGTTTGCTCTCAGAGTTGACCACTTAAAGGTGCTTGGTCACTCACCGACCATTAGACGACCAGCGCCACAGACGCCATCTTCAATGTGAGCCGCCAAATCAACCTATTATCGCCATTCTAAACACAACCGAATAGCCATAACACAATGTTTTCCCATAACACAATGTTTTCCTTTAACACAATTCACCATATGAGCCTATCTGACGGATTAAAGTAACCATATATACGTCTTTAAGAATCTACGAAAATAATATTCCTGTGAAAATGTGTGAAGAGTTCGGTAAGAAAGTCAACATAACCCCATCCAGTAAGAGCGCCACGAGAGCCTGTTACGTCACGCCCAATGGGCGCGCTGATTGGCTGAGTAAACTATCCCATGACAGCCAGCGTCTAGTGACGTAACATCCGGCGGTTGACTGACTGGAGCATTATGGGAGCAGCGACTAGACTTCTGGGCCTATTTATGGACGATGGATTTTCTTTCTGGTGCTGACCTAACGGGTGTCGTAACTTGGGTGCTCAGCCATGTGAACGCTGCCTAATTGGTACTTTGAAGAATAGACAAGTTATTAAATCACCGCCCAACAAGCAAGTGCCACGAGGTCCTGCAATAACAAGTTACGTGACTGCTTCTCTGAAAGGAATTGGTTTAATGTTGCAAACCATGATTTGTAACATTTGTGACGTGCTTGCTAATTGCTTGTAGATTTTATTTTGGAAATATATTATGTAACACATTATAAATAAATATTACATATATAGTATAACACAAATTCAAGCTTTGATACTTAATAATTACTTGGTTGTTCAGTGAAAGGACTTGGCATAGTATTGCAAGCAATGTAGAATGATAAGAGACATATTTGCTGATAGATTTAATCACGAAAATATATGCTATTTCATATTATTCCATCAAATTCTGCTGGTTTGGTTTATGATTCAGCAGTTTTCATTACCAGAGAAGCTCTAACAAAATTGATATGAAAATTCAAGTATCAACCACCTGCTATTTTCTATTGTAATATATACGCCCTTTTGGCATGCAGGCAGCACAATGTATCGGAATTCTCAGCCTGTACCATCCCTGTTTGGCAGGCCTGGGCAGAAATATGGGGACACCTTACCCCAGTGGGCCCAGATTAAACAACCAAAATAAAAAGAATGCACACATGTGACCAATATTGATGTCGCCCACGTCAGTTGGTGTGTGTTGATTTCCCCACAGGTTTTCTAGTCGCCTGCAGATGTTGGTGGGGCTCTACTTTCAGATTCTGACACGGCTTAAGCCTGTACTCCACAGCATAAGTTTGACCCTGGTAATTTTGTATCTAAAAATATAACATGAAACTACACATAGGCCTACTATATACCTTTCAAAAGGGAATTGCAAAACCTTTCTTTTGCTATATATCATGTCTATATGTAACCTGAATTCCAACTGCTGATTCTAAAAATCGGCAGCGAATTCGGCTGAATTAAGGCTTTAAGTCAGTATTACACTATAATAAATGGCTACGGAGAAATACTACTGTGATGATGAACCACTGTGGAAACTGTCCTACAGCAAAAGGTATTGCATGGGGGCTTTCCATGTGGCGACTTAAGTCCAGCGATAAGACAATGACAGTTCAGTGACAATATATGTTTTAAGATTACTATCGTTCTGCTGGCAATAGCAATCGGATAGTCTCTGGCTTTATGTCACCATTGGCGACAAGAGCGATAAGACCTGTAAGATTTAGTAGCGGGGGTGCAACAGAGGGAGCACATTTATTTAAGTTTGTACGCACAATTATCATCGTCTGGATAACAGCAAAGACACTCCTAGCACCCAATTCGTACTATGCAGAGCTCTGCCTCTTACTTGCCCATAGATGTACGATTAGTCTACATAATACACATATCCAGAAACATCATCTCAGATTTACAAGACCTCACACTCTACATTAAAAACAGATCCCTCCCAATCCGCCATCTTTCAATCAACAGACCCGAAGCACATAGATGTACAATTAGTCTACACATATACATTAATCTAGAAACACCATCTCAGATTGCACAAGACCTAACACTTCACATTAAAAACAGATCTCTCCCAATCCTCCATCTGTCAATCAACACACCCAAAGCACCAATGCCCAGGACTGCCACATCCCCCTAGACAAACGAGTCCAGGCCGTATCTACGGTGGGTAATCAATACAGAGACAATAGACTTCCTCAGACGGCGGGAGGTGTACCCAGTAGGCCCCTGATCGGGCGGGTACTGGTATGAGGGAGGGGAGGCAACACCGGGAGTTGTTGGTTCACTGGGGTAATAGGGGCCAGACTGACACAAGGCTGAAGACTGTATTCCACGAGGCGATTCGGACTCTTGGGCCTTGGTTTTTTCATAGAATTCATAATGAATATGATAGAACCAAATGCATGCTACATATCATTTGAAAGATAATTTAAAATCCTTTCTAATGATATGCAACATGTATATATTACGCTATTGTTTATATTGGCGTTTTGAAAAATTGCGAGTAAATTAATAGGGTCCTAGGCATGTTACATACCATTGGAAAGGAAATTGAAAACCCGTTCTAATGATACGCAACATGTCTATATTTATCTATTATTCCTACTGGCGATTCTTCAAATAGCAAGTGAATTGACATAGGCCCATGCATGCTATACATAGCATTTGAAAGGTAATTCAAGACCCGTCCTAATGCTATGCAACATGTCTATATATAGCCATTATTAATCTTTGCGATGTCTCAAATTTCGAGTAAAATCTGGGTGCTGGAACGCAGCCTTGACATTCTATGGAGTGGAAGTGTGTCAACCTGAGAGAATAACGCCTGGAGGAGACCATATCTATACCATTTGGAGGTGGGGGACGGGGTGGTAGGGAAGGTAGGGTTATGTCGGTACTGTAGGTGCTAGAGATGTCAGGATGAACCAACGCTATATGGGCCTTCCATTGAGTTCATGTATACGTACCAAGGGGTTGGGATGGGAGGGATTGTTTGAAATGTGTGCGTGTTCCTGTACAAATCCAATGCCTATTTTTGCTCAAGGGGGGCTTGGTGGGGGGGGGGGGGTAAAGTTTCTGAAAATGTGTGTACATACTAAATGAAAGGTCCCTGACTGATGTCAGGGGTCTCAGGCTTCAGTGTCAGTAAAAATATACTGAATCAAACTGAATCAATAGCTCAAATTTTCAATTAATATTCATTAGTATGTAACATTTCCACTGAATCTCCTGTCTATTCTTACAATTGTGCAACCAGTTTTATTCTTTGTCGGTACATTTATGAATGCCATATTTCTGCATTGACAACAGAAAAATACTACCCACAACTCGGAGAGACTCACAACCAGAAGTGCTACCCACACAATTGTCGGACGTAGTATGGATATTCTAACAGTGTAACGGGCGACAAATGGAGGTGTTGTAATATTGAACGTGCCACCAAGGACAACAATGCGCCTGATTTGTCCCAGTCCGGGCGGTATAATAAAAGCCGGGGACTGGGGTGGAGTAGAGATGGTAGTTACAGCCTTGGACAGCGGTGGGCGGCTGGAGCCTAGGCTGTATTCCACTAGGCGATTGTGACTACCGGAATTTTGAAATTCCTATATTGTTTCCAAAATATGAAAGGAACCCGCACATGTTACATACCAATTGAAAGATAATTTGAAGACCGTTCTAATGATATATAGCATGTCTATGTTTAACCAAGATTTAGATTTTTGAAATCGGGAGTAAAATCGGAGAGTGGGATACAGCCTTTAGGCCGGGGCTGGCAGAACCAGGGCTTTTACTGGGCGAATCGATAGACTATTACTGCCTGTCAGCAGAGTATCTCCCCTACCTCCTGCTTAATGGGCCCAACCAGCTACGTGGTGCTGAATGCAAATAATATGGGGCCCGATAGGTCACCCTGCTTGAAATTAGAGCTAATAAACGTGTGAGGTCATTAGGTGGGTAATATGGGGCCTTACTGTTCACCCTGTGGTACGCCTGAGTTGAAATTAAAGCTGATATACGTGCGACTCCATCAAGACTTTGAAATGTGTAGGTTTATTAAGTAAATGACATGAGAATCAAATAGTTCACCCTATTTGATATATACCTGGGTTGAAATAAGAGCTAATAATTGTGTAAGTTTATCAAGTAAAGTAATATGGGACCCAATAGTTCGCCCTATTGTTCGCACAGGTTGCAATTAGAGTTGATAAATGTAAAAGTCTATTAAGTAAATATCATGGTACCAAATAGTTCACCCGGGTTGAAATTAGAGCTGATAAACATGTAAGTTTATTAAGGAAATAATATAGGACCCTAATGAACGTGTAAATGTATTTAGGTAATGATAAGGGGGAAGCGCCCAGTCTCAAACCCCAAACCCTCATATTTGAAATACAGAACACTACCTTAAGAATACTGAAACATGGAGAGAATATTGGACTAGGGGAATTTAAGTTAATCCATAAAGATAAGAAAGGTAAAGAAGGATGAGTGATGTTTGTTTAAATTCTAATGATTTCCTTCAAATCCTTTACAAGCAATTCAGCAATAGGCAATGTATTTGTAGCAATAAGAAAAGAGACTATGGATTTCCTATCTAAGGAAATCCACAAACTCAGCTGAAATTCATTTTTGGAGTTATGTTTCTTTTTGCAATTATGCCCGGCGATAGTTTAAGCTTAATCGGAACACGAGGAAAGAGGAGATTTTAATGACAAGTCTTTTCCGAACAATGAGTTGAATAAAAGAACTACTGCGGACAATGGAATCGTTTGGGAATAGGGAACCTGAACCAATAAAACTAAATCCGTGGATCATAAGACAGGCAAAACGCGACATTATTGATACAGTATTATCGTAAACTTTATATATGATATAAAACTGAGAGTAAAGGAATTTGGAACAGAAATAATTTTTAAAATGCATGTATCAAAATAATGGTAGAAGGGGCCGAGGGTACATCTAGCCTCCTGTCTGGACAGGGAACACTTTAACGGTAATAAAATAATGGTAGAAGGGGCTGGGGGTACGTCTAGCCTCCTGTCTGGACAGGGAACACTTTAACGGTAATAAAATAATGGTAGAAGGGGCCGGGGGTACATCTAGCCTCCTGTCTGGACAGGGAACACTTTAACGGTAATCAAATAATGGTAGAAGGGGCCGGGGGTACGTCTAGCCTCCTGTCTGGACAGGAAACGCTTTAACGGTAATAGAATAATGGTAGAAAGGGCCGGGGGTACGTCTAGCCTCCAAGCCGGAGCTAGTCTGGTCTGGCTACAATCTGCAGACTAATGTCGGTCATCGGCGGTAGGGGCGCTGGGATCGGGGTGGGGGCATTTTGCGGGGAGTGAGCCTCTAAAGGCGATGGGGGCACGAATAGCAGGTTGTAGGCCAGAAATGGGCAGACAAGGAATAGGGTGAGAGGGTCTGAGTTCTTTTTAAATGTGCGTATATTCCTGTACAAATTAAATCCATATTTTATATAACTCCAAGAAGGGTGCAGGTCTGAATTTTCTGAAAATGTGCATATAAGTACTAAATGGAAGGCACCTTTATAAATGGTTTTCCATTTTGATGTTAAAAAAAAGAGGTAAAGAGGTCTGAATGTCTACTACATTGAACGCTACACATAGCTCGGCTGTCTAAACGGGATCGTCCCAAACCAAGGGATTACGACCACCCTCTGACGCCCCACAAGGTTCTTCTTATTTAAGTATCACTGTGCTAAATCTTCTGTTTTACATATGCTTATTCCATTAATGACCAAACATTATCTCTCCATGCATCTCATATACAACTAAATAGATTTAAAAAGCCTACACCATCAAACACCATCTCTCTGTATGCTCTGTACAGCGGAGCAGATTAAAACAGCCTACACCATCAAACAATATCTCTCTGTATGCTATATACAGTAGACCAGATTAAAACAGCCCCCACCATCTGTTGTTCAAACTAATTAGCCCACCGTTGTGACTGTAGGTGGACTGTCCTCTCGGCTTACGTCTCCACCTCCCACACTCCTAATCACCGCACCCGGCTATAGGCTTTATTCCACTAACCAATTCGACTACCGATTTCGAAATAATTTCGAAAATCGCAACAAGGAATATATGCTGAACATAGACATGTTACATGTCATTAGAGAGGTTTTTGAAATACCTTTCAAATGATATGTAACATGCAGGGTTTCGTATAATATTTCTAACGAAAACCTAAAAGTTAGAAAATTGCAGCAGTCAATCGTATAGTACAATACAGACATAATCACCACCCCTGCCTTCCGTACAGCCTGATACTAATTAGACCTGCTGTCAATCGACACAGATTGAGCTCATTACAGAAAACTTGACTCGGGCATTTAACAGGGATATCAGTCAGGGTCAATGAAAACAATGAAAATACATGAGGAAAATCTGTAAGTATCCTAGAATGTTATAAAACATCATGTTAGCACTCATTAAAAAAACCTCACGCAAGCACTCAAGTTATTATCAGAGGTGGAGTACAATATTTCGGGAAAATAATTGCTACCCTATCTGTGCTACATGGACCATTACAGACAAGACTTGGGGTAATGGACACATCTATTTATGGTTGTTACCCTACTTGTTCTAAATCTTTGTTGCTTCGACGGCACATGCAGACCTATTAGTCCATACTGTGTCCCACCAGTAACCAGCGGTGTCATAGGGGACCAGCCAATCCAGCTGTACTACGGATTTGTAAACACTTTAATGAGGGGACCAAGGGAACCAGCTGAGCGAATTGGGTCATGACCCCATTGGTTCCAGCCTCATCCTCCATGTGCATGGTGTAGTGGTTAAGACCCTCACCTCCAAACCCAAAGGTTGTGGATTCGAATCCTGGCGAAGCCACTTGTAATATGATAATCTTCCACTTATTTCCTTACATCACTCCTAACTATTTTTGGGGTCTGGGGTTAAGACTATTCGGAACCCAACCCTGCGGGTGTAATCTATTAATAGATAATCAACACTAAAACGAAAATAGTCCACATCATCTCGATTTTTTGTGTGAATATCGGACCATGGGGCCGACCCCTTTTACCCAGATAAAGGTAAGTAAACAATTTAAAAGGCATAGGAAAGGACAGGAAGGGGTAAAGGAGAAAAATATATTTGCTCCCTAGTTTGTGCCCAGATATCAAGTGGGAGTGTCAAACGTCTCTGCGTGTCACCCTGACGTGACGTGACGTCTGTATTTGATCCAGTCACCTCTCAGCCCCATAGGGACGTCAGTCTGAACTATTTGATGCAATAATTAGTCCATGCCTAGCTCGTTTTTTTACCTGCCAATCGATAAAACATTCAATAGGGCAATTAGTGTGGGACACCTCCGGTGAGAATGGCTGCTAGTTATATCTAAATGAGAGACAGTGACGCGACCATTCAAAAATGACGGCCGAAAATACTCAACTGTTTACTTCTTAAAATATCCCCCCAAAACCCCCTACAATTCCAATTGAACAAAGTTTGAGTGAGCCCAACGGCAAGATTGATTACTTTTAGGGTGATTGTCCAAAATAGTCTGGGGTCAGCTGAAGTGTTAAAAAAAGATCTGTTTCCAATGGTTACTACCTAATTGACCCAGAATGCAGCGCGCACTACTCTCTCAGCTCTAGACGCAGGTGGAATAGGTGGAGAAGAATCCAATGAACCTATCTACCTTAACCAATCTGCTGCCGAAGTACATCTGATAGTAATTCCCAAATCCATAGCTCTGTTTTCCCGCCTCTCAAGTAATAATAATTGCCAAGACCTTAACGTAGGAAACCCTGGAGGGATACCCTTAAGCTTAAGACATTTCATTATCTTGTTTTTTATTACATATTTTAGAGAAAATATGACGTCTAGTAGTTAGTTTGTGCAGTGCAGGTAGTTAATATTTTGTTAAATCACGGACACTTATTTCTATCATTTTTCTAACATTTTCCAGGTTATATATAGAATGTAAGTAGGATAAAGAGTAGGTGCATAAAAAGAGTCCCTCCCCTCCCCCAGCCCTTCAATCCCCCGAGGAATCCTGGGATACAGAGTCCCAGCCCACCATAGGGTGAAGTCCGTTCTGACCCAGATAACTTCTTACATAATGGGTCCGTACACCCACAAGAGTCGGTGGCTTTTATTGGCTAGTTCAAATCTGTTAAGAATTATTTTATTGGCCCCCTATGGCATGAGGAACTCCTTTGATGGTTGTTTGGGTGCTGGCTGGTTTATGATCCTACCTGCCATAAACCAGTGGCCCCAAAGCATGCTGGGATGTAGGGTGGAAATCCCACCTAAAATGGTTGCTAGTGTACAGACTCACTTTGGGAAACAGTGGGTCTGATGCAACAGACTAGATAGGACGCCGCCTGATAGGCTGACAAACACTGATGATCCACAAAAAACAGCCCAGTTAATTGGCAGGGTACGCGAGATTAGTTTTTGCCTAAGCTTATCTAGGTTCAATTTACTTCCTAGCTTTATTTTTCCTCGAAGGGAGGGACTGCTTTTGATGTTATCCAGGAGTGGGGATGTAGGCTGTCCGGAGTATAAGGTTTGGTGATGATTATCTTATCTGAAGTATGCAGATATTTCTGATAGGAAGGTAATTTTTGTATGCGTATATATGCACACTTATATGGATATTGATATACTTAGAATAATGCTTATGTAGATTTCAGTGTTAAAATAATTGGATACATATTATATTATATATATAAAAAGAAATATACTATATACATAGTATAGAGATAGAAAGATGAGACGGATAGAAAGATAAGGGATGATGATGCTAGAGCTTAGCAGCTAGATTGTTAAATGGTTCTGTTTGGTCAACTCTGCACTGACTTGATAAGTTAACACATTCTTCTGGTTATGCAAAACTTACACATGACCATCTCGCCTTTCGTGCATAGTACACACAACCTTCAAATAACCCTACTTTTTGTGTACTACCTTTGCAGCTCATTGTGTACTCATTGTGTACTATCTAGCCATAAGTTATAACTGCTTTCCCCAACCATCTTCACGCATTCCTGACCCATAGCATAGCCATGCCTTCCACAATTCTTGCTCTTTATACACTACTTACATGTAGCCTTACCCAATTCCCACTCTTTATAAACTACTTACACATGACCTTTTATAATTCCTACTTCTTTTATGCTACTAACCCCACTTGTTATGTACTACTTTCACTGCACCATTAACACCTTAAAGCCTATGCACTTATAACAGTGATACGCCAGTCTAGATCGTTTTGTAATATTTGACCATAGGTTTCAACTGCTAACCCAAGCCATCTTTATTCAATACTCACCCATAGCCTTCTTCTCATGCCTGCACTATTTTCACCCTCTATACACTAATTACATAGCCTTCCCTATTTGTATTCCCTACCAGTAACAAGTAGCCTTCAACATTTCCCACTCTTTATAAACAACGTTCATATCCTCCCGCATTTCCACTCTTTATGCACTACTAATATAACCTCCCCCATTTCTACCTCAAACTAGTTAAAGTAGCCTTCTACAATCCCACCTTTTTATAAACTACTTAGAAGTGGCCTCCAACAATTCACACTCTCCATGCACTACTAACATAACCTCCCACCATTCCTACTCTTAATACACTACTTAAATGGCCTTCGACTATGCCCAACTTCATGAACTACTCAGGACATTGCACAATCACACCAACCATAGACAGGTCCAGCCTGGCTCTCAGCAACCTTTCAACTGCATCTGACCGGTAATAAAACAATGGAAAATGGCGCAAAACCTGCCAGCGTCCCGCTAAAATCAATACAATCCATTAGGGCTGGGAGCATAGAGCGGGAGGCTGGCACTGAGACCGGCTTTTTAACTGCACACACCAACACACTCCCCAGCCCCCATTAATGGTCGTTGGCTGCTTCAAGCAAAGGCCTATTAATAGCCCTGCCCTGTGTCAGGGGAGTATGATTTCCTAATGAGTGGTTTATGAGGGGTCTATCTTAAAGTCCCCGTGGTGAGCTGGGGACTGGGGACCCACTGATTGCCGGGGTGCGTCCTAATTGGCGGATTTAGGCCTGGATGTATATATCTCCCTTTACATCTATGTTTGTTTCTGCTTGGAGACATCGCTTTGCAACGTTAGAACAATTTTCTCAGTTTGATAATATGAGGCAAAATAATCGAATTAATTCTCTGTGTAGTCCACAAGCTTAGGATACATCTATTTATTTTCTATTGGGAAGATTAAAGCGATTTAATGAATATGATCCTGACGAAGACTCTCAACCAGTCGAAACATGTTGATCCCTGTCAACTTGTCTACACTACAATTAATACATAGTAAGTCGTCCATCCATTTTTGCTTGTCGAGCTTCGTGTCTTATCCATACTTTAATTTCTACAATAGTATGATGAATGATATTACTGTTTATAACACATATTGTTAATGGATCAGTAACGATAACCATCTCACATGGATATATAAAACAATGAATTTACGCTCACGAGTTTTAACCAGTAACGATATCTTACACCCACTCCCTGCCTCTTTGTTAAGTAAGACAGATGGTTCACACAATCCCCCCAACCAACAAAACTCTCCTCTATCATGCTAAATCACCTAAATCACGATAACCTTCTTTTCCTCTTGAATCTCCATTTATTTACATAAATTATGCACATTCTCAAACGAGCTAGACACAAACGCCAAGCTTCTCGTTTATCAAAAGCGGCCTCGGTGAAACAAAGAGCGGTTTTAGTATCAAAGCTGCCTTAATGCGTTCCCCTTTGTTTAGGCTGGATCATGCATAACGCAGCACAACAGCTTATAAATTTGTCACACTTGTTATCGGAGGCTCGTTGTTAAAAGGCCTGATACAGTTTTAGTTTTTTCATCAAAGCTGCCGAGTCCACTCCCATCTGATGTACAACTATGAATGAGGAAATGCCAAGTTAGATTCAATGAGTCGGCACTGACGCTTGTGTTTTAACATGAAATAATGATTCTAGGTAAGGCTTAAGGAAAAAATCTGAAACCGTATAGAAAGAAATTGAAATATCTTAACGTACCACATAACGTAATGTAAACAATTATTTCTGAAGGTTATTATTTGATGAGTTAATATAAAAAACAATCTGAAAATTCACATCCCTGTGTAAATTATGCCTCTTGTTGGAATATATGTTAACGCTGATTTTCGATGAAAATATTATATATATATATATATATATATATATATATATATATATATACTTTCCTTTATAAGTATCACGAATATAAACTTAAATGTTGGCAGTGTTGAGTTAGAACATAATAATCGATAAGATTATAAAATCTAAAACATTATCAGCTAAGCGCCATGGGAACTGACATGACGCCTTTTTGCCGCTGCTTACTTCTGGCATTAGTTACAGCCCCTTATACTCCTGGCGACGACAGGAGAACACTTTCCCACTAAGTGTCTGCTCTCAAAAACCTTCCAGGCCGGCCCAGTGTCAGAGTGACAGTCGACACGTACGGAGCTGTTTTTTTTGGTTACGGCAATATTCCATTTCCCGATTTTAACTCCCGATTTCTTACATCACCAGTAGGAATTCGCATCAAACATAGACGTGTTACATATCATTAGAAAGGATTTTTAATTCCCTTTCAAATGATATGTAGCATGCATGGTCTCCGGCAATATTTTTTGAAAAAAAAGTAATGAATTACCGGTAGTAATTTATCGGCGGTTATAATCGCCTAGTTTGATACAGGTTTAAGTGGACGTGACTGTGCATGTGAAGGCTTTCATTACCGACTTAACCTTCGGTAGTTTCTTATCCGTCACTCCGCTACAGACAGAAGACATACCCCTGACAACTTGTTGTCAACAGGGGCGCCAGCAACTCAACAGTTCCGACGATTGAAATTAATTGTGACAAAAAGGATTTCCCCAAAGGCATTCTGTGTCGCATATTAGGCGTTTACATTGCATGTTATACAAACAAACTGCAAGGAAATATATGAATTGGGTTATCCTTCATATAGACTGAAACATGTCCAGTTTTCTAGCAAAGTAGGACTGACAATAATTGTGAAAAAAAAGAATGTATCCTTTGTTCCATAAAAATATGCATAAATTCATTTTAAGAAAGATGTAAATCAATTAAAAGATTCATTATTAAACGGGAAGATAGCATAATAGATAGAAATAATACGTAACGTCCAAGGTCTCTATCAAATACGAACCAGGCAAACTAAGAAATCTGAGGCTGCCGCGGAAAATTCTCCAGAGTAATCCGGCCATTTTGATATCATTTTACGCCGACCGGCTCCCCCCCCCCCCCCTCCCCTCCCTCCTCCCTCCCTCCACTCCTTCCCAACCTTCAATTTCATCGCGCTGACTAATTTCCCGGCTGCAAATGTCAACTCCAGCTCAGACTAATGTCTACACACTCTATAACTTCCTGACCTTTGCTGCACAGATACTTTCCTTCTAAATCGGCTCGGGACTCTCAGGTAGCAAAGGTAGCAGAACTGGTGAGAGAGAAAAAAACGTCTCCAAATGCCGTACAGAACCCGTATTCCAGGCCGGCGCCTTTGTCCAAGACATGGCCACATTGTACAATATCCCAATTGCTCGGGCCTCTCTAGACAAAAGGTGCCTCCTTCCTTCCCCACCGGCCTCACGCCAAGTTGTTTGTCTCTAAATGTATTTATTTTAGACTCACAAAAAAGGCGAGGTCCAATTTTAACGCGATTTTTGATGAAAACTGTTGACGTCTGGCGACAGAAGCAAAATGCAAGGCATCTTATAACAGATACAGACAGAGTCTATTTTTCTATTATTGTAGAATGGGTGAAGATGGGCGCCAACTTCTCCAATGTTCTAAATAATGGTATCTAAATAACAGATAACGGTGGCGGATTTAGGGAGGATGCAGGGATCACTGGATCCGTCCCTGCATAACTAAATAAAGATATGTGCTTTCATGATTAAATTGTTGCCAGTATTATTGGGGATAAGTCATTAGCGTGGCTTATATCATACTCTCATATGATAACTAGTATGCGCAGTATTCCATTCCCCATTATGACTACTCATTGGAAAGTATTCAATTACTTTTCATTGTAAACAGGCATTTTATACCCTGGTATATCATATGACACGTAATAACGAGTTAGGACAGCTATCAAATTATGGATGTCAATCATTCTTATGTATTGTTGGATAACAACCAAATCTATTACCCACACCTGTTGTTCCTAATTGAATTGGCACTGACTAGTGAGAGTTAGGATATGGTGAGTATGAATATTACAAATAATATTCAACAGAAACGAATTTATTTAAACAGAAACTACTCGTTCGTCGGGGATACCTTTAATGTCCCATAATTGTGTCTAAAAAAGAAAGTTTCCTTAGACCTTGCTCACAATAATAGTGTCATGTATGAACAACATGCTGAATTGATTTCATTGAAAAATGTCTATCCTGTAGTTATGTGCAAGGTTTACGGTACTCATGCGGTAGGTTTAATATTTCTAATGAAAATCCAGAAATTACCAGTTCTCAGTTGTTAAAACTGCTTTGTGGAAAACAAGCTTAAAGCCTGCGAATCTTTAAGTTTCTGATAGAATATCACAAGAACCCCTGCATATTACATACCATTTGAAAGATAATTCAAATCCTTTCTAATGAAGAATAACCTGTCTATGCTAAGCGCGTATTCCTTATGATTTTTGGAATCGCAAGTAAACTCGGATAGTGGAATATGGCCTTTAAATCAAGTGTTTTCAGGTCCTCCTGCGGCGGGTCAGTCAGAGGCAGGCACCAGGGGGCGCTACAGGAGGACCAGAGTGAAGACTCCTCTCAATGAGTCTCATTTTTACCGACCCTCCACTAACTGTGTCAATCAACACCTCGGCCCAGGAATTCTTCGTCTAATTGACGTTTGAGGGGATAGCTTCAAAAACAACCGGCTGGGTTATAAAACCACTCGGCATCTCCGCGAGTCAACCGTGCTAAAGAATCTCCCTGTCTGGGAGTGTTTTGCTATGACACTAGGTCACTAAAGATGTTCATCCTTCCCTGTCAGACTCTCGATTAAAGTTCCCATTGTCCACACTTATATGTTTCAGTAATATTTTCAATGGTTATTTTCCGGATTTCAGAATGGGTAATTATATACATTTATCTACTAGAACATGTGTCAGTGTCGCATGAAATTTCTACCAGAAAGAAAACACGGAAATTATCAAATATTGATTCCCTGCACAGAACCAACCTGTACAATTGGTTGGCTTCAGTTTGCCTGACTTTTAGGGTGCCTTCCAGTAAGTCTTACACACCAAGGAGGAGTGGGTCTGTAATCTTTGGAAATGTGGGTCAACTCCTGTAAAAATCCAATGAATATTTTGGCCCAAGGCGCAAGAGAGATCTTAAGTTTTTAAAAAACGTGCGAACGAGGAAGGCTCCTTGTATAACACGAGTCTATGGAAATAACCAGAAAGAAGGCAGGACAGGTTGGGGCATGGATCCCAAGTATCCATTACTGCTTTGTCATCCGAATTCCAACCACTCTGCCCTCACAGTGACGCAGGCGGGAGGGGAAATGACCACAGCAAACACAGAAAGCTGAGAGTATATTGTTTAAAGTGAAGTGACGTGGGTTCATAGAACAGGCGCCTGGCAACATCCACCACAAACCGCGGAGAGAACCTGTTAGGTAAGGCCACTTTGCCCAACCGATATACTATCAAAATAATCGTCACCAATGGTCATTGTTTTGCCATAAATGTGGATATCAATTAAGAATTGTTTCAGACAGTGTATAGTAAAACTAAAGAATATGGGTCGTATTCTATGAATTATAGAATAGTTATTAGTAATAATTTATATTAAAATTCCATTGGTTGTTGTGTGTAGGGCCCTGTCCACGGGACCCTGTACATTAAAGAACACCTGCCTCGGTAAAAGTGTAGTGGTATGGTCTCTATCTTCTCATAGATTCAATCATTCCATAGATACAATCATCAAGGACAGGATTGTCAAAATCATGTTCTCACTGTGATATAACCTTAGATGTTGATACGGCGTAAAACCCCAATAAGCAACCAACCAATTCCATTGGTTGTTGTTGTGTAAGGCCCTATCTCTGGGACCCAGCACATTAAAGAACACCTGCCTCGGTAAAGGTGCGGGGATATGGTCTCAACCTTCTCATAGATTCAATCACCATCTTTGCCCTTGATAGAACCCTGGAAGTTAATAAGGACATAAAGCAACCAATAACCAACCAACTAATACCAAAAGTACATATAGGCATAATGTCAACCATAGCTTTCCTCAGTTATTGTGTTTGGGTTTCTATCCCGTTAAGTTTGTGATTATAATTCCGGTCAGTGCGGGGATTAAGGGCTTATCCCGGTCGATTAAGGGTTAAGGCGATCGCCCTGGAGCAGAGGGTTAATCCCTGACACGCGGGGGTAAAGGCCTTCCCAGGTAGACGCCAGGTAACCCGACAACGACGAACGCCGCGTTCCTTCCCATGACGTCATCCCCTCGGCTGCGTTCGGAAACCCCCACCCGGACCAGAGACCCTGTCAACTCGCCTACCGCTGTCCGTCACGCAACTCAACAATTACAGCGGCACCGATTCAAATTTCCCCCTCATAACCCAAACTATAAATAAACCGAATCACGTTGCGCTGTGTTCGGAAGTCTATTTTCCAGGGGATTTAATGCCGTGAGATGTTGTGATTTCCGAATGCGAACGCGGTAGTCTGGGAACGTGTGAGTAATGGAACCGACCCCCGCCCACCCGGCCAGTTTCACCCCCTCCCTCCCCGCTATTAATGGCACATCGCCGCGCATGGTCAGAATATCAATTAAGTGCATTTATAGAGGCCAGGTGACCAGGTGGAATAAAGGGGCAGTGGCCAGTGTGTGGCTATAGTCTCTCACACTATGCCTTACAAATGGGCCCCAGCAGTGGGCTTTCACAGTGGGAATAATGGACCAGGGGGCTCTCTGACAGACCCGTAATATGCACTTGTTACACCCAAATACTGGCCGCTGTGAGGCCCGCGATATGTGATATCCGACTCTAATAAAGTACGCTGTGTGCCACTTCCCACGCGTGCATACAACTGTTACAATACGCGTTGTAGCGTCACAATAAGGTAACTAAATGGCACGCCTCACTGAATAGGTATGGTCAGAAATACAAGGGATACGCCTGGGCTCTGCACAACGAGAACGTTATTTGTTATAGTATGCATGTGAGGAATGACTGCTAATCCAGTTTCCCCTGTTTGTATTTTTGTATTGGACAGGAAAAAGTATTTCCTATTTTCAGTATAGGTTACTCGGTTGACTGACACCGGATAAAACTAGATATAACGCGATAATCAAATACAAAGTATATTAATACCAAATATGATAACATTCATTTTTAGTAAATACTAAATTAGCTAATTCAATCAATTCGAAGCTCACTTAGACACTTAGAGATACATGAGAAAATGATACAGTGATTCGCAGAACATCAGTTGAAGGTCTAACCTCGACCCCCGAACCTGCAAGCACTCCACTATAGAACCCATACAAGACCCCCCCCCCCCCCTTCCCCCCACTACAGGTACACTGGGTGGGGATGGGTTGGGGAAAGCACCACGAGGGGAGATAGGAGGGTTACCTAAGGGAGGCGGTGACTCGCGGTTGGCCTACCCAGTGGTTGTGTTACCTGTGTCACCTGAGAAACACATAGGTAAAACTGGTATTACACTAGGCGATTTTGACAACCGGTAATTTGGAGACTTCTTGATTGTAACTAGGGATATAAAAGGGAACCAGGGACCAAACACATACCATCTGAAAGACACTCCAAACACCCTTCTAATGATGATATATGTCAAGTCTATACATTTAATAAGCCAGTATTCTCACATGTGATTTCTGAAATCGCAAGTAAAATCGGATAGTGGAATACAGCCTTAACGGGACGAAGGGGTGACTCAGGAGCGGTGTGTGTTATATTTTCTGGTACAAACCAACAAAGAGGAACCGTCCCTGAGGCCCATAGCTAAACAAGTCATACCGCAAATAGGTCACCATAAAGGGGTTGTTCTCTAGGGTGGCACCATTCATAAAGGGCTCTTGCTTCTCCCCGACCCTGTACTCCTGCACCACAGACAAACGGAATATAGCCAATGCTTCTATCCCTACCCATACCCTCAAACTCACTTATATGTTCATGGTCCCTTTCTCTCTCTCCCCATCCCTACAAGTCTCACAAAGGGCGTATATCACGTTTCTCTCCCAGTAAATACCCTTAAACTCACTTGAAAAGGACCAATTGTCCCTGTTTCTCTCTCCATTCAATACACTTAAACTCCCCTACAAGTGGCCTGCGGTCCCTCCTCCTCTCCCCGCCCCATACTCCTAACCTCACTCATGAAGGGTCTATAGAGCCACTTCTTTTTTCCCTTCCCATAACCCTACCTACATCACTCATAAAGGACCTATAGCCAATACTTCTCTCCCCATTCCCATATCGCTTCACCACTCGCAAAAACAACCTATACCCCGATTGTAGCCAGTAGATCTCCCTTCCCATACCCCTTCACTCACTTACAAATGCCCTATAGACTGTGGTTAACCAGGGGTGCGTTCCAATCTAACATGTGTATACAGCTATTAGTCGCATCGGAGGTCATATCTGAGAAAAGATAGATTTACGACCTTTGTGTTCCAAACTACTTGTTGAAAGGGTCATATTATGTAACCTGGTGGACCTCCTTCTGTAGAATCCAATAATAAACCGTTGCAAGGTCTACTTGTCGTGGTCGTAAATCAGTAGTAGACAGGTGAAATACTGCAAAATTCTACGATCACATTTTAACTGATCGTAGAAGATATGACCATTTGATAATATTATCTAAAAAAAACTGATAATTTTATAATTTTATATACAGTCTTAAAGTTTATAAACTTGTCTTTCAGTACACAGAAAAAAAACGATTGGAAATCAACTCTCAGGTTATGAAATGAATGTTTGAAGAAAAAAACAACTTTATCACTTTAAATCTTTTAGTATGGGTTCCATGGTCACACTGTGCCTTTTTCTTAGACTTATAGGCGCCAACCTTGGCGCCAGCAATTAAGGACATTATTATAGGTGGCAGACAGATGGGCGCCTGGGACCAAGGGAGCCACAGGTCAGGGATTCTGAGACAAATGTTACGCATGAGTACCCTCGATTCAATTTTGTTTTTTACTCCCATTTCATTATTTCTAAATATTTTTGAGTAATTCTTTTTTTATATTATTACATTTTTGTTTCTTCAATTTACTACATCATGTTATTTACTACCTTCATTTCGATCATTTAATTATTTAGATTTTACTAGATTTTCTTTGTCCTAGGTGGGTAGCATGTCCCTCAAGAAATTGCATCCATTCACAAGTAGTCAGCACAGGGCCATATACGACGTGGACCCCCTCCGTAAATAGGCACCTAGCAATGTCCGTGTGTAAGTGGACCCCCCAGTCGCAGCCAGTTACGGCCTGAAACGCTGAAGAGATTGGAACGCACCCCAGGGTAGTACGGCGGTGGCCCACTCAATATGACTCTCTGTGAGTAGTGCAGTCAAAGTTGGCCGGGGCCCAGGCAGGGTCGTATCAGATATTGGGTACTGCTGCCCGGCCACAGGCCACAGACGTACAAACATCTCAGACACCACTCATACCCACAACTTGAGTAACTGGTGTGCTATCTCAGCCCCTCCGTTATGTATATATCTATATCTATATAAGAGGGAGTGGCGGTCAAGCGGTCATGGCGCTAGGATAGAACCTAGAGAGTGGTATATAGGGTGGACGCAAATCCTGGTGCATGCAACTTGTTTTCCTTACACCAAGCGGGGCCGACATACTGATGCATTAAAATCCGTCCTTCTCAAACTAGGCCTATGTAGTGTGGTTAGTAAAATAAGCCTTTGGTTCAGTAAAAGTGTAGAGGTACAGTGGTTATCTCAGGTTCATCACCAAATTTGATATGACCCTGAGAGTCATATAGGGTGTGAAGCAACCAATAACCAACCAGCTGCATTGCAACAAACCAATGCATACATATATAATATATATATATATATATATATATATATATATATATATATATATACACGTCTATCCCTTCTTCTCTTAATCAATACGGGTGGTATTTTTCTTATGAAAGTGAAGGGATTGCTTCTGTTTGTATCACTGTATTTGGCAATTGCTTAAATGACCATATGTCAATGAAGTCGTGTTGCAAAGTAAGCTAGTTCATGTAGTGTCAAATTCCCGCTCTCAGATATCAAAGAAATATGCACTGTGGTTAGAAAAGGTTTATTAGGAGAAATCCTTACGTTCTCCACGTCCCTTGGGGAATGTTTGTCTTAAGGAAGCGCCAGGTGTGAGAAATACCTTGACCAGGTGTCCGTTAGTGTGAGTAGGCGTCATCAGGTGTGATTAAATCGAACAGTTTGTTACAGTAGCTATGTTGCTGCTCAAAAGCAGTATCAAAACTATAGCTAGTTATAAATATGATTAAAAACAAGCGGTTCTCCTTGAGATAGACCCCTTCATCGGTATTATCATGCAAATAACAAATTCTTAAAAAGAAACTTTCTAAGAATTAGTTTATTTATTACTATCGACCCAAATATCTGTCCCATCTGTATTCGGCACAAGAACAATTGAAATGGATAAGAACCTTATTACCATTGGCTCACTGAACCAGCCAGCCTGATGCTCATTTAGCAGCCAGAGGTGCTGACACATACCTGTGAAGGCTGTATTCCACTAGCCGATTTTACTTCCGATTTTATACATTAGCACTGTTAACGTAGGTCAATCATGGTCATGTGACATATCAGTAGAAAGGGTTTTTGATTCTCTTTCAAATGATATGAAACATGCCTGGTCTTTGGCCATATTAATGTAATAAAAAAAAGAGTAATAAATTACCAAATTACCGGCATAATTTATCAAGAATCGCCCAGTGTAATACTGGCCTAACGGTGATACTCGTCGCATTATGTGGGCGTGTGAAGTCCTCCCGGGTCCCCTGTCATTCCGCTGTGTCAGCACTAAGGGACGAGTATTGCCATGGTAACCTCATTACCTATCCCGCGTACCTCTCCGGGACCCAGGAGCGTCTTAATTATCGCGTCCCGCTCTCATTATAGTCGTTTTTTTACACCCAATTCCTTCTTTAATGCGTTTCAGCTGTCATCACTTTAACCGTGTGCCGGGGATTCCGCGTCTGAATATTTCATATTGTCGCCAATTCACGGAGTTTAATGCGTGTGCGTTGCCACGTATTACAACTAGGATTTCACCATTTCCCTGCTGTATTCTGAGTCTGTCTTACGTACAAGCTTTGCATTATCTTTCTTAGCATATTCAGCACCTGCCTAGAAATACATACTATTCTATCTATCATTCACAGCTGGGAATGAACCCACAGAAACTCCTGACAAATCAATGTCTATATGTGTGTTAACTATAACGTCGTAAGTACAAGGTTTGCATTATTGTTCTTAGTATTCTGTACCTGTCTAGAAATACGTAATATTCTAGCTAGCAATCACAGCTGGGAATGAATCTGCACAACCTCCTGACAAATTAATGTCTTTCATGTGTTTTAACTGCAACGTCGTAAGTAGAAGGTTTGTATCATAGTTCTTAGTGTATTCAGTACCTGTGTAGAAATATGTAATATTCCTGATAGCATTCACAGCTGGGAAATCAATCTACGCAACCTCCTGACAAATCAACAGATTTGGCATCGGCGTTGCCAAAGATGCGTCTTTAATACCGAATTAACAATGCTAATTGCGTCTTTCCCCGACTACCTTTCCAGCAGCGATGATGCTCCGAGAATGAATACGCAAAACCTGTATAGTTTGAGCAATTAAAACGTGTTATTTGACACCAGTCCCCGCTGTCGCCTTCAAAGGGGAGCAGCTCCTGGCGACTGAAAATAGCCGCCAACGTCAGCCGTCTACCACAGCCTTATTTCGGGTGAGCAAAACCTGCACTAGACACCACTGACTGTCAACATAACGAGCTGCTCCCATTTCTCGGCGCCCGTCTTGCAAGGCGCGCTCCCCGCCGCCATGGTGTTTTTTACTACTTTGTGTGTCTTTCAATGGAAATTGACAAAATACTCGTCGGTCTGCTCAAGCAGTGACAGCAGCGGGAGTAGACTGTCGTTACGTCCAAGTCCGCTAGGTGCTCAAACTAGGACTGCTAACCAGCAACCATTTTAGGTGGAAATCCCACCCTGTATCATCACAGAGTGCTTTACAGCTGCTGGTTTATGGCAAGACGGTGGTCATAAAGAGCCATCAGTTGCATCACCATCAAAGGTGTTACCCTTACTATAAATATACTACCAAATGGAAATAATCCTGCCATGATATGCAAATTCTAATATATAATATGACCACTGAGGCCCATCGGCGCTGTGTGGGTGTGAGGACCTAATATGTAAGAGGTATCTAGGTCATGAAAGGACTATGCCGGGAGAGGCAGCGGGAGACGAGCAGGAACCGAGCAGCTCCGAGCAGCTCCCGAGCAGCTCAGGAAAAAAACTGTACCAGAGCTGCTGCGGTCGGCGTTGTTGTTGGTAGCTAGGAAAGCAGGCAGCAGGAGGTGGTGGGAGGGAGGAGGAGGAGGAGGCGTGGTGAGTGAGTGACTGGTGAGGTAGTCATTAGAGAAGGGGCGGCGCTTTGTCAGGCCGTAGGTGTGTCTTGTATTTGGGTTAACACTATACAGATTATACACCACCTTAATAGGCCTATCTACTAATGACCCTGTTCTCTGCCTCTACTAGTTAGTAGTCTCCCTTCTGCTGTGAGAGTTCAGGTGTTGTCTAATGTTCATTTCCTTGTGATAGCAAGAAGCATTATTTTTACCATTTACTTATTACCTGCATCTACAAATATCATTTGTGTGCCTTAAAAATAAATTTCATATAAGGTACTATGAAACTGATAACAGTTTAGAGTGGCTTCACGAGCAAGGTCAAGTCATAAACAATGCATCAATTTCCGGTGTCTTTGTCTCGCTAAAAACTGGACCCACATGAGCCGTATATTCGTGGGTACCCTCTTTTCCACTCTCCTGTGTGTTGACCCCTTTTTCGATTAAAAATACTATAATTTTGACTTAGTGTCATTAAATGAAATACATTCAGCAGAAATATTTGTTTTAGGCCCATATCTCAATTGCTTGGTTCAGATCTATCCACAGGCAAGGTACCAAACTATTGGGAAAAAAAGGTGTATATCCTGCCCCGCCCCCTGCACCGCATCAGCTGTAACACTGGCAGTGCTAACGGTGAAGGAGGGGTACAGGTAAACGGGTCCCTACAGCAAAAGCTATTCACCCAAGGTGCAACATAGATAAACAGACTAAATGCGAGCAACCCTTTAGTTCTGGTCTTTGTTCATCCCTAGATAATCCCTAACAGCTATCATGCATGATACATGTATATAACAATCCTATATATATATATATATATATATATATATATATATATATATATAATATTCCGAAATATTTTAACCATCAGTGAGAAATATAGCATGACATTGTCATGTGTGCGTTTTCAGTTGTTCACTATGCCCATTAAAGAGTAAGGCATTATTAGTGAAATGATACGAATATAATTATGTTGAAGATGATTATATACCACATACGCCTTACATAGCCTCAATATAAAGCAATTAAGCAATTAGTCAAGTAATCAACATTTTAATAGTCACATCACCAGGCAGATAACTCAATATAATATTGATGTGCATATATATATACTCCTTTCTGACGACATGAATGTTATAGCCTATAGGATATTTGAATCGAATGTATCATGTATCTCAGATGGCAGTTGAATTTTCAGATTTATCCACGAGTATAAAGGTGGGCAACACCCTTAAAAGTTATTTTCGCCCATTGTCTATGAATAAAATCAACCAGCGACCAGCCTACCAATACTCTACCGCCTTCCCTAATGATGAGTACAACTCCCCGGTATTTCGGCGGCCCCCACTCCAGCCCAGCACAGGCGGCGGCTGGTGGGAAAGTGCTTACAAAGAGTTGGGGCCAGGAGGACGGTAGGACCTGATGACTAATCAGACAGACCGGGCTGACATTTAGCCCCCGTCTCCAGAACGAACTGCTGCTCCGAGCAACCGAGCAGGTCCCACCACTCACTCACGAGCATGTCCCAATAGGTTCGAGCAGCTCCGAAAAACTCTGAGTAGGTCTAAACAACTCCGAGTATGGTTGGTTGGTTCTTGGAGTTTTACACAGTATCGACATCTATGGTCATATCATGGTGAGAACAAGGTTTTGTCACAATTGTCTTTTTGATGATTGTATCTATGAAATGATCAAATCTATGAGGAGGTAGAAACCGTACCCCTACCTTTTTACAGAGGCAGGTGTTCTTTAATGTACATGGTCCCATAGGCAGGGCCATACAGACAACAGCCGGTGGTCTACTAGAGGCCTTTGATATCCCTGTCATTGTCACAGGGAGACGCACAGAGGGGTATAGCAGTAGCCCAGCCCGGCCAAGCTCTGGATAGGTCGCAGCAACTTCGAGCAACTCCTGTCACTCACAAGCAAGTTCAAATAAGCCCGAGCAACTCTGAGCAGCTCTAAGCAACCCTGATTACTCACAAGCAAGTCCAAGGAACTCGGAGAAGCTCTGAGTAGGTTAGACCAAGGGCTGCATCTAGGATGGTTTCGAACCGATCCTACTATGTCTGCAATAAAGTTCAGGCAACTCCAGGAAATATTCAGATATATCTGAGCGGGTCGGATCTGAGAACGTAATTCTGGCTAGATCCGAGCAGTTCCGAGCTGTGCCGTATACTTCTGAGGTTTGCCGAGCAGATACGAGCTGTCTAAACTGGTCTTAAAAAAGCCCCAATTATTGCAATGGGATCATGTTGCTGACGGCCCCAAGCCCTGTGAATTGCACGATCCAAGAACAATCCAAGCCGTCTGAACTGCTCCGAGCTGTTACAACTATATCCGAGTGCACCGAGCAGTTTCTACTTGCTCCGAGCAGACCTGAGCAGTTTCGAACAGATGTGGCAATGGGAACAAGGTGCTGGGGTCTGCTAGGAAGGAGCAATGTAGGAAACCATTGGCGGGAAGAGAGCAGATAGGGGTACAGACTAAGTTAGGTAGTAAGGTTGAGGCGGCGTTTCAAGGATCGATTCTGCAGCTCTGGTTTCCTCCTGTCGTTCAATTGCTGCCTGGCCCTTTCCTCAACCAATCGTTTAAGTTCATGTGTTTAGACAAGAACTTCATAAACTAGCGTTTCCTGTCTTTAGACTGCATATTTGTGACGTCTCGATTGACATCTTTGTCCGCAATATTGACACACCATTGATTGTTCTTTTGCTTCAAAGTCACCGTGTTCTATTCACGTTTGTTTAAGTGCTTGACCCATTGAAAAGTTAGAAGCTCTTTCATAGCGCCGTTAGTGTCTCACACATGGAGACATAAGTACCTCACTTATCTAGTTGCTAGCACCTCACTTGTATATTAGTTAGTGCCTCACACATAAACACGTTTGTCACTCATTCATAGGGAAGCTAGCGCCACACTTGTAGAGATGTTAGTGCCCCAATTGTAGAGCAGACAGTGTTGCAATCATAGAAAGTTAGAACCTCATCGGTAAAGCAGTTAGCACTACATTCATAGACAAGTTAGCATCTCACTCTTACTGCAGTTAGTGCCACAACCGCTGCCTACGTTTTTTCCCGTTGTTGATGCTTGGCAGAGATGTTTACCGGGATGTTTTAAAGTTCATGTGGCCTTTGTCGGGACAAGTGGTTAATATGTCACACACCGCACACCGCCTGCTAGAGGCTCCAGGCGGCTAGATAGAGGAGGCGGCACGGGAGCAGGACTGAAATGCTGAGAATGTACCAGTAAGCAGTTTTAACATCTAACCTCCATCAGACCTATCTACCAGTATATCTAGAAAGATAGCTTGAGTTTGAAATCATTTCCGACGGGACTATTTTCTCAGAATCTATGGGCATTTGAAGCATCATTGAGGTTTTTCTATGATTATGAATGCGAGAATGGCAACTTTGAATTCAACCCTGTGCGTAACTGATTTCTGTTAGCGGGAATAGCCCATCCCCAATGCCTAGAGATATCCCTTTATGAGAGGTCTGTATAGGCCTGACTGATCTTGCGTCCTCTCTGTGATATAGATACGTAACTCGCCACCCTATTCTCCAATGTCCTCGGTGTCTTTTTCTTTGGTTGTTAACATCGACTGGTGCTGCACCTCTAGTCATGAGTTTTCATTTTCATACTTTAGGGTATCTCAAATCCATATTCTCACGTGTCCCCTTTCCTCATGTCCCATCATCCATACTCTATGTTCCGTTTGTCGAGTATATTTCACATGCTCGCCCTAAGATTGCGTGTTAGCTATTCCCTGTATTCAGATTCAAGACTGAATAAAACTGATAAAACAGGTTATACTAACGGACGTATAAAACGGTTCTCCCACCTACAGAGAAGTCTTAAGCTGTGCACTTGCACAACTGTTTCCAGGCTGCGATGATTAGTCAGCATCCTAATCTACGGTAGGCTGGGGAGTGGTGAGGAATGCCTCTGGAGACGAAGACCCATGGGACCAAGACCGCAATGACTCTTGTTGACCTTTCACTCCAACACGCTGCAAGATACTACCATACTGGTCTTTACTTGTGTGTACATGTACTATGCCACTGACTATGGCTTACACTGTAAAAATGACGTTTAGAATTTAAACATGTTAAGGGGCTAAACATGTTTAGAATCTAAACACAAGAAGTCTCATGTATTTAAAAGCTAAACACTTGTAATTCCTAAACATGTATGAATTAGATATGTTTAGAATATAAACACGTGAAATTGCAGGTGTTTAAAACCTAAACACTTTCTACTTCTAAACATGTATTGGATTAGATATGCTTAGAATCTGAACACATGAAATTGCAGGTGTTTAAAACCTAAACACTTTCTACTTCTAAACATGTATTGGATTTACCATGTATGTAGTTAAACTGTATTCCACCAGGTGACACTATATGCCAATGCTCTGTAGTTCTTAGAGATTTCCTCTAAATGTTGATATAAATTCATTACAAAAAAAAGAAGAATTTTTTAGGTACTGTAGAGTGTTTGAGAAATGTATATGTAATACATTAGAAGCATTTTGAGTTTAAGAAAAATTATCTTGTTCAAGGTTTTGAAGATGTACTTTGTTTAGACACCTTTTCCATATGCCGACAGACATACAGACTAGGGTCTGGGTCTAAAGGTTCTGTGACTCACTAGAGGTAGCTAACCCCTAACTCAGTTCAGGGTCAATTCTGCATTTCCCTTGCATAATATTGAAAGAGGTTTAACTCTAGGCTTGAATTTTACCTCTTTGTTGATCAATTGAGATCAAGAAACATGTTTTCTTATCTGAATTGTAGGTACATAACATTCCAGAATAATATCAGTGAAAATTACCAAAGAAATTAGTTTTATTGCCTTACGTGCCATGTAGTCTTAAATACTTTGAAGCTAAAAATTATTTGCTAAACATCAAATAAATCATAAGCATTTAGGCTACAAACACATTGAAGACCTAAACACTTTAAGGTAAACACCTTAACATCACACATTTCTAAACACTTAACCCTAAACACCAATAATTTAAACATGTTTAGAGAACTGAAGTGTTCCAAAACTGGATGCACCGAAGTGTTTAGGAAAGTGTTTAGGTTCTAAACACTTGTTTTAACAGTGTAGAAAGACCTATTCCTCTGCATTTAGAATGACATAATTGTGTGTCCATACATGCAATATGGTACAGTGACCATCAGTGGCGTAGCCAGTGGGGATTCCTGGGTGTCTGGAACCCCTTTGATTTCCCAAAATATAAGTATAATATAAGAAATATTTTCAGAAATGTAGGTCGGAACCCCCTTAGATTTACCTGGATCCCCATTTGACTTAAAGGCTGGCTACGCCCCTGACTATAGCAATTAAAGGGAGTCAAAAGCAATGTTGTGTCAAAATATGACAAAATTTTGCAAACTCAAATAACCATGAAAATACATTCTAAGAGTCTAACTGTAGCTATTGGTACAGTATAAATCATGATAACTAACTATAACTTTATATGAATTCCATAAAACTCATGTCATTTATGCCTGAAGACAGCAATGTTTGTAAACAAACCAATTTTGGTGGGTCACCAAACTTGATGGGGGATGAGTTTTTGTGTATTTTAAAGTAGTTTAAGTCTGTATTCACATGCTACATTTTACCACAGGCTAAGGTTATGGCACTAGGCTTCATTTCAATAATTAACAGAATTTTCAAAATTTTGACCCTACATTGTGTTTGGCTCCCTTTAACATAGAATGACCTAAACTAGACGATGACCTAAACCTGTGTAGGTACATCCCTTATCTCACTGTTAATAGTCTACACTGTCTTAAGCATGTACCCGTACATGCCCTAAGCCTACCTCACGGTTCATAGCCTACAGTGTCCTAAACCTAGCCTAATCCTAGGCATAATTTAGGGTGACCTATGCAGTTCTGCGCCTGTCCATAGGTTATCTGAATTCAATAGAAGGCAGTCGTATTGCTCTATTTCATGTCTCGGTCTAGTTCTGCCTCAGGTCATACAACAAGATGGTAAACAGCCTGAGGCAGAGATTGAATACTACATATGAAGCAGTATCCTTGTCATGTCTATTTTACAATCTAATCTCCACCTCTTATGAAAGCCATTTATACAACCATATCGCATTACATTTCAGATCAAAGTATAGCGGCAGTCGGCCTGAGAGAGCTGTTATTGACCAGTTCACAGAATTATAAAAGCACTCTCTGAAAGGTGTTAAATGACTTTATTTGAAAGAGCAATTATCAGTTCATTATGGGTAGTTTCTGTTCATTGTTGGTAGATTCTGAATACGCAAGTATGCAGGCGTATATATCATATTAGCGATTGCCACAGGGATTCGGAACATATATACAAAGCGTTTTGAGTAGATGTATCTATGAAGCTGTCAATTAAGTACGTACGCATCACAAGGGAGTAGGGATCTGACATTTCTGAAAAAGCGTGTAAGTTGAAAAAGTGTGTAAGTATAAACAAAATGCGTACTATAGTCCAGTCCGAAGGGATGTGGGGAGTATAGAATTAATGATAATGTGCGTACATACTTAATGGAAGGCCCCTATCCCAACTTCTCTGATATGAAAGAGGCAGCTGATATAAAATAAGAAGTTCCTATATATATCCAATGCATACTAAAGCCCAAAGGGTGTGCGTGGAGTATAGAATTTATGAAAATTTGCGTACATACTTAATGAAAGGCCCCTATTCGAACCCCTCTGATATAAAATAGGCAGCTGATATAAAGTATGAAGTATATACATGTGGACACTGCACTAGTCCCGTATTGACTGGCGTACAGCTGCCGACAGTTCCTATTTGTCACAGGCCTACAAGCCCTACACAATCCGGCAATATCTCCACTTTATTAGGACATGGCATTGGAAGCATTAAAAGCCTAAGTCTCCTGACTCTACTTTGAAACCCAATAACGTGCAGACGCTTCTGGGGAATAACTCGTGCGGCAGGCCTGTTGAAAAGCCCCTGCACGTCGGTCTGATGACTATATTAGGCCAGAATCGGCCCGTTTTATCACTAAAATGAAGCCATTTGGGCTCAGATTCCAGTAGGGGAGCCGTTGGCTGCTGCCTCTGGAGAGGGTAATGCCTCTAAAATGACCGCATTACGGCCTGACTTCTCTCCTTCTGAGACCACCCGGCATGGGCTACTACTGCAGCCAATGCCCAAGGGTAGCTCCGAGCAGCTCTGAGTAGCTCACTTCCCACGAGCTAGTCCGACAAAACGCATACAAATACCACTACGAGTTGTTCTTAGCAGGTATTACTCGTGCCCTACAAGTAGCTCTGAACAATTAATCCCCATAAAAAGTTCAATTTTTAACGAGCAGGTCATTACAAATGAGCCGCTCACAATCCTGGAACAGCTCAATTCTCAATAGTAGTTCGTTTCTGAAACCACCCAGGGGCGGATCCAGGGGGGGGGGGGGTCTTGAGGGTCCTGACCCCCCCCCCCCCCCCTCCCCTCCCCCGCTTTTGGTGGACCCCTAAACTGCAAAAACAGGGGAAAATGCTTCACGTGTACGTACGATTACCCCCACTTTCGAAAATTCTGTAACCGCCCCTACCACCTGACTCCTAATTGTAAGTTCACTTCCATGAGCACCTCCAACAGAACGCGTACCTCAAGCACTACGAGTACCTCAGAGCATCTCATTCTCCGTGAGAAATACAGCAACTTACTCCTAACAAGGAGCTCACTTTCCATGAGTAGCTAACTCTCCACTTTCCAACAAAATACAGAAGAAACAAGAGATAAAAACAGAGGTAAATTACATTCTATTTCACCTACGCCGCCCTGTCCAAAAAGAGGTGTTTTGCAATAAATCAAATCTGTGATGTCATCATGTTTCACATCTTTCTTATGGTACAATCGGAAGAACTTTTTTCCTGTTAAAAGACGGAAAAAGTAGAAAAAGAAATCTTTATAGAAAAATACTGAGTAAGCCAGAAAAATCTAGGTAATAGAAAAACAGGAAAACTACGTATCATCTCGCCAACAACGTTCCTTCTCAAGCCATGCGTCTTGCAGTAAACCAAACATGTTATATTGTTTCTAAACGAAATAGCCCCCACAAATATCTTTTTCAATGAAGCTGTTGACATCTTGTTTCATATTTGTCAATATTTTCCGGAAAAACAACCAAAAAGAGGCATTGTGCGACCACCCACTTCATCTCTCCGTTTCCAAATACCCAAGTAAAAACTGTTTTGCAATCAAGTAACGCTGTAGCTCAATTTTTTTTCATATCCTTTTTCTCCTGGAGTAAAAACAAATAATAACAGAGCACCCACCTCATCTCTCCCTTCCAAATAACCAAGCACCAGAAATATCTGTATGATGTATACATTTGATGCTTTCTTTCTAGATTTTATATTAATATTATCCCCGAATCCTACCTGTAATATTTATTGCCTTGTCTATTTAATGTCATTCATGTCTCATCTCTTTGTAACCCATCTCATCTATACCCAAATTCAGCTGGAAGAACATGCACCTTGTGTACGTGAAGTTGTAGAATACAAATAAATAAAAACTGGTTTTGCAATCAAATAGCGCAGTAGTTTCATTTTATTTCATATCAGACCACCCACCCCAACTCTCCTTTTCCAAATACCCAAGTAAAACCGGTTTTGCAATCAAGTATAGAGCTGCAGCTTCTGTTTATTTTTCCTGGAAAAAAAGAGGGGGAAAGAGAGCACCCACCTCATCTCTCCTTTTCAAAATAACTAAGTACACACTGGTTTTGCAATCGAGTAGCACTGTAGTTTCATTTTGTTCCATATCCTTAATTTCTTCCTGAAAAAAAGGCAGAAAATAACAGAAAAGGGGGAAAATAACCCACCTCATCTCTCCTTTTCCAACGGAGGCATGGCATCATACTCATGGTGCCGCTGCTGGTGCCTGGCCGCCCGTCGTCGCTGTCCCCCGTCTCGGACGCTGAACTTGTAAGCCCCAGGGTTGCCTTGTTGTGGTCCCCAGAACTGAGAAGAAGTTTGGTATAGAGCCCCGTCCGCACTAAGCGGTCTATCCTGAGCGGGGTAGGCGGCGCCTCAGCACGCCCGTCCGCATCGGGAGGCTGCTGAACGCCTGCACATTGGTCCCCTTTTTGTAGTTAAAAAAACAAAGAAAAATGCCCGAAAAATGTATAGATTTGCCCCTTTTCAGTAATAATACTGATAATACACCGCGAATTTTTGCGGTGAGCCCGTTTTTTATTTTTCAATGTGTCTGCCCCTTTGTAGTGGTGTTTTTAATCCCCTTTTTCCTCCTTGTTCCTCTTGTCGTTGTTCCCCGGTCGTCGTATACTCCTTGCTGTGCCCCTTGCCGTGGGGTGGTGCCCGGTATAGGCTGTGGTCAGCCTTTCCTCCAGGGCCCCCACCTACCACTACTACTACTACCCTCTGTGGTCTGTCCAGGAGGTCGGTCCCCTCCGGTGGTGCTCCTCACACACCGACACCACTGACCACTTGGTGTTTTTTATCACCCACACTTTTATTTTGTTTTGTTTTCCTTTCCTTGCGGTCTGGCGACGACTATTTGGTTTTTGTTTCCCGTCGCGGCCGTCGCTCCTCTCCTTCTTTCGCTCGCTTGACCAACCAACTGCTCCCGTGCCCAATCGCCACCTGCTTTTAGCCTATTTATAGACCGGCCGAGTTTCCAGCCTTTTTGGAATAGCTCTGTGGTCGTCTGAGCAATTCTCTGAAGGCCTGTTTTGTTATTCTACTCAAGGTGGTGGAAGAATACTTGAGTGTACTGTGTACTGATACGACTACCACCTCGGTCGGTTTTGGTATAGCAGGCTCTTCTTACTTATTGGCCCTCTTTCAACATCAAAGCTTAATCCGTGGCCTTTGAAGCCTCTTTTCAAAGAGGTTTTATTGACTTAAGGTGTCACTTGGTTGGTTTGTATACTCGGCGAACTTGCACCCTTGAGAATATCGCTTGTTTGTCTAGACTTGCGGTACCGGGACTTGTTTGTGGTGTAACTTGTTCTTCTTCAGCAATGGCGAGATCCCCGGATCTATAACTTGCCGTTATGGGATTAAATCTAACACTTCATAGCCTCACAATTTTAGAGCTAGTTATCTAGCAGCTGCTTGAGGATTAGCTTTCATTTAATCCTCGTTCAGGGCCTCCAGGCCTGACAGGTGCACTGTATAATAAAGCAGAGAGGTTTGGATGTATTGTATACGGAATTGGGAGTGGCTTTCATACAGGATCCAAGTTAATATCATACACTCTGGATTCCCACCCTGATCGATCATTCGATCCTTCCAGATTATCCTGATACTGAATAGATTATCTTTCTGGATTATCTCAGCTCCTGGTCGATTACCTGGCCTTAATCCGTAATAATTGAATCCTGACAGGTGATAGTGGCAGCCTGATCCCTCAGCCCCTACCTGTATTAACACGGGGGCCAATCTACTATAGGGATCTTCTGCTCACGATCTGCTCACGATGTTTTTCTGAGCTGCTCACACCTGCACGTCGACCTTTTACTATGAGCCACGGTTCTCTCAGCAGGTAGGGTCACAACACTGGAAGCTTCTGCCTTTCCCCAGTGTGCTTCTAAGACCCCTGTCGACTTCCTTATTTTATTTCTTGACCTGGTACTTTCCTTATACTTCTCCTGAGCTACTCGCGTCAATCGCTCGTGTAGGTTTCCAGGAGCAGAGCAGTTTGTGTGAACTATTTTCAGTATTCCCTATCTCGTGGTGGCTGGTGTTTTAATCTGTTGGCGTGGTTTGAGTAGTTGTACTAATACCAGAGTTGGCTAATGCTGCTTGCTTGTTACAATTACGATTATAATAATCTCCGTCAGACGCTGGAGAGACGCTGAGTATCATCCAGGTTACCTCTAATCCGCTGCTCCTGTGAATACTGACTTGTTTTACTCTTGGCCCCTGTACTATGCGTTACAATACCAGGTGTGCCACGTCTTACATGTATGTAACCTCCAATCACAGCGTCCTAATTTCAGCAGCTTTGACGTGACGTCCTATTAAACGCCATGGAAGCCTTGCGAGTTTTATTTGAACCTATCAGGATCGTCTCTGTACGTAATTCCTACCCCCTTAACCCCAGAGCTACTGCTTTATATTCAGAGGAGGCGGCGGTCGTACCGCTCGGACTGGCTGGGCCCCTGGTCGCTGCTCCTCCTCCCCCGTCGTCGTCGGTCGTCGCCCGTGGCCGCCCGCTCTCCTCCCGCCTGCCGCCCTCCGCCCGACTCGGCCCCGCCGCCCCACTAGGCGTCCCCAGGCGCCTCTACCACGTCCAGTCGTCCCTCATGTCGCCGGGCCCTGGTCTAGGCGGGCCGGGAGGGCAGGGGCGGCGGTTGGTCGGTGATTCTAGAGGTGGTGGTATCAGAGCCTGGTCCTCCTCCTACCGCCTGTACGTGAAGGTGGTGGTACGGCGAGCTGTAGGTTGGGATTAAGGGGGGTGTTTAGACCTCCTCCTGGGTCTCACAGTGTGTGTGGGTGGTGTGTGACAACGTGTTGGTACCCTCCTGGGTGCGTTATCAGTACAAGTAATGTGTGGTCAGTGTGTCCAGGCCGGTATGGGGAAAGGCCAGTCCCCCAATGACTGTATGTAGCGTCTCAGGTTGTGTCTATTGCTCCTGCTCCTGCTTGGCCTATTCCCGACCGTCCTGTGGTACGTATTATCCTCTCTGCTGACTGCTGCTACACGGTCCCGCTACCGACTGAAGCTCTGCCCGGCCCCGCTCAGCCCTAGACCATCACCGCCACACCACCACCGCCAGCACCACTCCCCGCACCACCACCACCACCACCGCCGCCGTCAGCTCAGCCCGAGCGGCTCAGTGGCGGCGCGTTGTGGCGACGGGCGGAACTAACCGGCCGCCCTTGACGGTTGGTTCCCCAGCACCCTACTACATGTACCTGTAGGCCTATACCGATCTCCACGTACGCACCGCAGGCGTCGCCCAATTCTGCAAGGGTATCAGAGGCAGTGGTACTATCTCCCTGCCGTCATCTCCAACGCAAATCGCTGTGCCACGCCCTCCTAACCCATCTCCAGAGTTGTTCCTCCCGACACAATCTCCTGTAGGTGCGATGTGAATGAGCAAACCTTGCCAAATACTCCTCCCCTCGTCCCTAACGATCAGGTGTGTGCTGTATACTATATGCAGTCTCTGGAGGTTAGCGGTGGCACTGCCGATACCGTGGCGGGGGTGGGTGTATGGGGGACAGGGTGAGGGGGTGTTTATATATACATACATATAAAAAGATGTGCGTCTAGAGTCTGCGCCCGCTTTGTAAAGACCAGAGGAGGGGGCGGGGGTGTTTGCACTACTGCTGATGCTGCTGCAGATAGATATAGATGCAGGTTCTGAACGTAGAAAGGTCTGTATGGTCGTCGCATCAAACAACTTTACACGTCGTATGTTATTTTAAAATGTACTTTAACGTTAAATCACCGAAAGCTGAAGGACAAAAGAAGTAGGTGGGGTTTCTTATCATAGCCTGGGTAGTTTTAAAACACACAAGTAAAGGCATTGTTTGGTTGCTGGCAACGTTTAGCCATTGATTGTACCCGGGCAAAACTACAGGTCGGATAGCATAGTGAACTGTTTTGTACACAATTATGACGTTCAGCAGTGTGTCTACTACGACTCTTTACATACATGCTGTATGTGGTTTTCTATTTTACGTTTACATAAATCTAAATAAGTGGAAGCTGAGGAGAAGCCTCAAAACACACTGGGGGTTTTTCTTAGCCTATTTAGTTCTGAAGACGCCCATAATATCACCGATTGTTCCCAGCAAGGTGCACTACAAGGGCATATTGAATGGCGGAACTCATACCCATCGACCTTTGGTAGCGGGCCTAGCACTACTGTATGCAAATAATTTACCTTTAAATACATTTGGATGACAAGAGGTTGAGCGGAACCCCCAAAATACGCTGCAGCTGATGGGGTTCCTTAGCCTGCATATATAGCTCGAGTGTGAGTGAGTGTTGGGTGTTTTACACCATACCGACAGCCAGTGTCATTTTATGCCAAAAACAAGGTGGGACGAATTCTGTTTCTGGTGATCAAATATATGAGATGAAGGCGACAGGGTGGTTAAACAACAGATATCAAAACCTGGAGATCATTTTTGTTACACCTCATCCCTTAGTGAACCCAGACACCAGCCAGTAATCAAACCCAAAGAACTTTGTCAGTGCTGGGTCCCCCCTAGCGTCACCTTATACAACCAGCAGGGGCTACAGGGGGCCTATTCTTCCCTGGAACCCCCATGGGGCTATATAGCTCGAAGACAAACGTACAGGCACTGTTTGTTACCAGGCAAGGTGCACTACAAGGTCGGAGAGGGGGATCAATTGGACTATTTGTACACACACTCACACCCATTGACCTTTAGCAGCGGCATGATACATTATATGGTATATACGAGTAAACAGTCCATGTATACATGGGCTTTGGTCAGTTATTTATGAGCATAAGTCTAGACGTACTCACAAACTGTATGCCACCCCTGAACAGAGGGGAGGTCAAATGCAAGGCGGGAATAGTGTAAATATTTTGTATTGTTTAAAGGGAAAAAACCCTAGGATATTCCCTTAGCTGACAATTGTTTCCCAATGTAATCTAATCAGGCACATCGCCTTACCTTATCTGAACTATAAAAAGACAAATTAATATACATAGTAAATGGCAGCATATCAGAAAATTCTATTAGCCATACCAGACATGCCGTAGGTGGTGCCTCCTCCCCCGCACAGCTATCCATCTCTATCATATATACCCCGACTGTTAGCTCACCAATCTCACTCAGCTAGAGATGAGGGATCTACAGACCCCGACTGCACCTCTGTGTGCCCGGGGAGGGGGACGTGGAATTATGTTTCTCTTAACAGTGGAGAAAGGTATATATGAGTTACACTATATGTTCATGGAGCTGTTGCCAACAGCTACATGAACATATAGTATATGCAATTATATGTATATAGTATATTCATATTGTATATATATATTATATATATAGATACATATAGAATGAATATTGTAGGCCTATATAATTATTGTATAATATAGACTATACTGTATATAATAATTATATTCACTAAATACTATATATACGATATATACTATAATTATACTAAGTAGATATATATTGTACATATAATGTTGGTAAGCTGTTCTGTACGTCTCCCCTCTCATTAACTTTTGCACAATCCTGTATCAAAGTTATCTAGTTACCTCACAGATGTCTAATTCCAACCTCCAACTCCCAAAACAAAAACAAAAACAAGACAATAACAGTTGAATCTAAGACCCTGAAGCTGTTGTCTAGAGGAGCGTCTTGTTGTGGATTAAGGATCCAAATGATGATCTCCTACCAGTCAGGACAGTGTACCCTAAGTGGGGTGGTATACAGAGCGGCGGCCGGCGTTGAGGAGAGCCCTGATGGTCTTTGTAAGCCCACAATTTACCAAGGACCGGTCCATGGATCCCCACAAGGCTTTATGGCACAGGGAAGTAAAGTGCTTAAGGCCTGCTTACACTTGGTGAAAAGAGAACAGGCCTGTTCATTAGGGAGGTGTAAATGCTATGTTTCAATGTTATTATTATGTTCAATATATAGAGAGATATGTATAATTATACAACGGCAGTGACTATGTCTGCAATACCATCTCCTCTTTGCAAGCTCTCATCCATTATTGCAGAAGAAAAAAATTAAATGTTATAAATGCCCTCTCTTTATTTCTATGAACGCACAGTAGGTATGACGCTCCCTTGAGTGTCTTTGTGGCTATAGGTAAGATGAGAAATGACTCTAAAACCCAATACACACTGGGCATTTTTCACCAAATGGGCCGACCGATCAGCGCCAAAATCAGCCAATTATATCAGACTAATCAGCTGATTGGTGAATGGAACCAGTCAATTCTTTTGGTAGTAGTCTACCGATTTGTGTACCAATTCAGCCTAGGGGTCTTGCATTAAGTATGTACGCATCAAGTGGGGAGGGGGGTCTGAGAATTTTAAAATGTGTGTAAGTTTTAGTACAAATCCATTGCATATTTTTGCCAAGTGGAGGTGGGGGGGGGGGGGGGTGTCTGAGATTATTGAAATGTGCGTACATACTAAATGGAAGGCCCCTTAGAAATATTAGAAAAACCCCTGCATGTTACATACCATTTGAAAGGTACTTCAAAATCCTTTCTGATGATGTATAACATGCCTATATTTAGCCTTATTCCGGGTGGGGGGAGGGGTCTGATATTTTTTAAATGTGCGTACATACTAAATAGAAGACCCCGAGTGGGTATGGGGCTTAAGTGTCTTGGTGGCTGTAGGGTAGGTGGTTGGGGTGGTAGCAGGGACAGGAGGTGGGTGTATGGGGGTTGGGGGATTAGTGGAGAGGGAAGGGAGGGAAGGATTACCGCTCACACCGGGATAATAAGGGCGTGGGAAAACTTGACGGATGGCCGGATTAGAGAGAGAGGAGGCCCACAGGGGGACAGGGACGGGGATTGTTTTGATAGAAAACGGGGTGTGGTTGTGGGGGGGGGGTGTAGAGGGCTGGTAAGAGAAAGAGGTAGGCAGCAGTGGTGGGGAAGTAGGTGGGAGAGTTGGGTGGGTACAGTTGGTAGGGGTGGTGGGGTTGGGCAGGTAGATGGTAGCATGGGTGGATGGGTAGGTGGTCAGGATGGCCGGTAAGTGTATTGTAGGAGTCAGTGTGGGCAAATTGCTGGTAAAAAGAATGGTGGTATAGTAAGGGTAGGCAGGTGGGTGGTAGAGGTGGGGAGATAGGTGAAAGTGATAGCCAGGTAGGTTTTGGGACTTGCCAGGTAGGTGGGAGGCAGGAAAGTGGAAGGAATGGGGAGGCATGGGCAGTATAGGTGGAAGAACCGGAGAGGTAGATGGATCTGATTTTGTTTGAATTAATTCTTTCTTTGCTTTAAATTCAATGAAAAATATCTTCTTTTGAATGTCTTGTTATCTATTCCACCTCACCTCCCTTCGTTCCTGTACTCAATCCCAGAAAACGTCCACATCGACCCCTTCTCACCATTTACATCCTTCGCTTCCTCCTCCCTGACCACTCCCCTTTTTTGTTTCTCCTTCTTCTAACCTCTCCTCTTCCTGCCCCCCCCCCCCTCCGCCCCCCCCCCCCCCCCCACATTCCCCGTCCCCCACACCGCGCCCCCTGGCGGAGACATGTAATCTGAGTAAGTGGCGCCGCCTGGTGGGAATCAATTATCACGTGACGTGGGATGATCCTATCCCGGCATGCCCCGGGGGTGGACCGGATATCAGGGGACAAAGAACACTCCCAGCAGGACATCCGGTCACCCAGTCACCCTGTACCTCCCTTTCGGACTTAGGCTGTCGAGTTCAGACCCACTGTTTCCCAAAGTGAGTCTGTACACCAGCAACCATTTTAGATGACAATTCCACCCTGTATCCCAGCATGCTTTGGGACCACTGGTTTATGGCAGGAAGGCCCAAAAACCAGCCAGCAGCCCAACAACCATCAAAGGGATTTCCCATGTTAATTAGAGACAGCCGATAAAATAATTCTTAACAGATTTTAAGTGGGAAATAAAAGCCCAGGACTGTTGTGGGTGTATGGACCCATTATGTAATACCTTATCTGGGTCAGAACGGACTATTTTGGACTACAGACAGAAGGACAGGAGTGAAGACAGCACTCTGCAAGGTGTAGAGGGGGGTCAGATTAGAGACTAACTTGTATTTCTGATAGTCATGGAGCTTGGTATGGGGATCAGAGCCCTGTTTACACGTGTTTCAGGTACCGAGATAACAGGGGTGGATACAGGATTTTAGAAAGGGGGCGCGTATATGGGCTAAGTATTCAAACATTGCGCATTCACACGCAGGCAATTTTTTAGGTGTAAGTGTCAAGTGTGGGTCCCTACCAATGTGTCCGGACCCCCTACGCACTCCTGGATAAGCCCCTGAGCCAGATGCAAAGTGATTTAAATTGCGGATACGTATATAACTATTCACATGAGAACTAACAGAGTTTTGTTCTTTTCCAGCTAGTTGCATGTTCATAATAATACCCCAACCAGTTATGTAGGATGCAGTGAAATATTTGTACGATTACCCGTTATACATATTTTTCACTAAGACTACTATAAATATGATATTTTGTAGGTAGAAAGGAAATATAGACGACGTAAGCCGCGGCATTGCCCGGCTAACATAACCATTTATATATACTACTCGCAATATCTTCATAGTGCTGAGAACCCGTTCATCAGGCTTAATGTAGATAATCAACAAAGCAATGTAGACCTTTTCAAATTAGGTTAGTATCCTCCTAACGTTAATAGAAGGAATCGATGTATTCGTATTTGAAATTATATGGGCCAGGCTAAATAGTTTGGATCAAGGCGTGTTCACGGCGCAGAAAAAGGTGTAAAGTAAGCCTATTCACTGCCTGATCAATATGTTCCTTTTTATATACTACTCACATACTAAGTACAATGAACCATGAGTCTATTTAGTACCAACCAAGGTATATACAAGCTAAATATCACCACTACACTAGATACATTGCTATTATCACCGGGTTCTTGATGTCATAGAATGAAACATTATAGGCACCGTTTATTACTTCCATAATGGTATCGGGTTGGGGGGTGGTGGTCCCTGATAAGATCAACCCGTCATTTCCCTATCATCTATCAGCTGACTATCAGAGATGTTAGGGAAATGATGTAAGATGGCCAAATGCGTGACTATGGGCAGGTTAACGTCTGAACGTTTTCCTTCGAAAAAGGTGTTTCGTTGAAACAGCATAGAGGAAAACTACAATCGAAAATACGAACCGATGGTCAACAACTATCGTTATCATAGTCCAAGACAGTCGCTGTTGTATCATTGTTTTATACAGATACGTTTTTTTCCTAACCTGTTGTATGTATAGGAATGTACTGCAGCTGTTATTCCTATTTCAAAAATAGTAACCTCGCTGTCTTGTCATTGTTTGTACACACGTTCTTAAAGTAATCTTTCAGTCATCACGTTACGATCAGTTGTTCTGCAACGGCCCACAGGCCTGCGCGTTTTCTTGTTTTCTTTTCTATATTTTATTGGCCGGCAGCGACTCTAAAAGGTTTAGCATTCTCGGCCGTCCGATTCCTCGGCTTAATTCGCAAATTAGATTAATTTGCTTCACTAGTTTCCCTCGTTGGACACGACTGTTGGTTAAAGAAGGTAGAGAAAGCAGAGTCAAAACAACAGCCGGTCGGTTGGGCTGCCATTTCGCCGCGCCATTTTAGTTCTACAGATGTTCACTTGGTGGCAGCATTTCTCGAGAAACCACTGAAAGGATCTTGAAATTGGTTTGGCTCAGGATCAGGGGTGACGACCAAAGAAATTTCACGAATCTTATGCTCACGATTCCTAAATTTGGATGCGTGAAAATACACAAAATTTTAGATTCGTGACATTTTTTTCTTGGTTAAAACATTCCAACTAAATTGTAATTGGTTTCTAATACATATATTGAATCGTTTTCTATAAATATTTATAGTAAATACAAGTTTTTATATGGACATTTTCCTCCACGAATCCGTCACGCATCTTTTTTACATTTTCACGCATCAATTTTTAGATGCGTACTGGTTTTCTGGACGAGGTTGGATGCAAAAAAAGATTTGTGAAATTTCTTTGGTCGGCCCTCCAGCTATTGATCAAATTCATGAAATGTGGATAAGAAAACTCTGATTTGTATCTGAAATTGTCTTTACATGTACTAAGACAACAACTTATTCTAGATCAGTGTTCCAGGTTATTCATTTATGTAGGCCTACTCTTCAATACCTATACATATCTTTTTAATCAGCAATCTAATAGATATTTCTTTTACACAGACATTCAGTTTGTCCTTGAAAGCGACCTCTAGAAGAAATTTTATCGAGCTTCAGTTACAAAATCTCGTCTGCTACCCGGTTGCAAGCGAGGGAAAACACCAGCCTTCCTTTGGAGATGAACGCACACATTACGACACAAAAATGGCGACATCAATAATGACGTCACTTCACGTTTATGGGGGAAATAAACAGCCATGACATAACCCAATGGCGCGAAAAGAATGTGCAGGAAGACCGACACTGATCGATGAGTTTCTTCTGCGCGACACTACAAATATTTGTCACCATTGCTTTTGCCTGAGCCGTCTTGGTCTAAAAATATTTGCTGGGTTGTAACATCTTGGACATTAAAGGGGCCGGTATGGATTTTATCGATGTGCATGTTTGTACGTGTGTTTTATTATCAATTCTGGGGCTTCTTGTGTGCAGAGTCTGGCCTATTACCGGAAGTCAAGGATATTAAGTGGGCGATAATCTGTGGACTCAAGGACTTTTAAGTGGGTGCAGCACCGCATATTTATCTAGGTGGTCAATGTTCATTAGGCATTTGTTTTGTCTTTGATATTCCATTAAATTCTTCACGTGTCACACATGATCTTCCATATGTCAGATGAATAGTGATATAAGATGAAATTTACAGGATAAATGAGCAATAGATAGATGTTACAAATTCTTCAAAACATAGCTCAGAGTCATGTCGATATAAGGTTTTTCAGTCGGTATACATTCATCTTCAGCGACACATCAACTTAATCAATTTCTTAAATTTTCAGACAATTATTATTCTCCAAAATGATCCTGGCATGTGTTGTCAATACTCATTTAAGATTATGTTATTGCCCCGCAGTGCACTAATGGCTGTCTATGAATGCTAAGTCTATTTTTTGTGTCGTCAGTAAATAGTTCAACATGGGACACTCAGCAATTGTTGTTACTCCAGTTTTCATAAACCTATGTCTCAGGCTAAAGCCCTCAGTGATATGTGCAAACCATGGCAATATCAATTGCTTTGTGCACCCTTGGTATGTACTGTGTATTTACAGACGCCTATCAGAGTGGCAGTGTATCGTTATGAGATGGACAAAACCCCATACGTCAAAGTCCCTCATGTCGGTATTATACATCACACTCTCACCACCCCCCCCCCTCCCCATCACCTAGCCAGAACTCCCACAAGCTGTTCCACAAAGACTCTACCCTCCCTTCTTATCCACACGACTAGCGACACTTATAGGCCTATTCACATGTCAACGAGAATTTTTCTTGACTATAATGTGACGCTGGTATATCAGTTTCTTTGGATCAAAAGAAGAAAAACCTAGTGAGAGAAAATATAACCATTTTATAATATACCCCTGACACCTTCTTTCTTGTAGCCTATAGGGAAATGGCAGTGGGCATAAGCATTTATCAAAATCTACACAAGCCTGGGTAACCGTATCTAGAGCCCCTCGCCTCCTCCCAACAGCCCCCCGGACCTAACTTATTTTGCATCGGGGAGAATTCTCCCCATGTACGGCGAGGATTTGGGGGCGCATGCGCAGCCGGAATGAGATAACGGCCATTAGCATGCACCAGCGCCACCCGTTCCCCTGGCGGCCAATTTGTTAGCGACGCTACCACCACCTGGTGGCGGTTAGCGCAGGCGGCGGGCAAATCTCGTAAGCTGGCGCGAGATGGGGCGTAGATCTCGCGCGGTTGTCATAGCAAAACGTGGGGTTATTCTCCGGGCGGATACAGGGTGGGGCGGGCGGGGTGTTGGGTGGGTAGACGGGGCAAAGGTTAGGCTTGGCGAGTGAGTGGGGGAGTGGATGAGGTTTATTGTTAAATGTGGGCAGGGTTACGTCACTTTGGAAAGGGGCAATTTGACTTATCACAATGTATGCAATGTTGAGCTTCCTCCCACACACCTAATTACTGGTCGGAGGGACACGGATTTCTATAAGGTGATACGCCTTTACCAATTCTTTCCATTACATTTTCACAAATGGCCTTTCTCACCGGGAAAAGCTGACAAAACAAAACTTTACTTCAAAGTTTTACTTCAAAATGTTAGTTTATGGTGCTCCAACCTGTAAAGAGACGAATAGGCCTACAAGAAAACTTTATTTGGTTTAACGCTGCCCCTCCACCTTTTTACTTTTATTTTTCTAACCATGGAGGGATAGATATTGTTACTCTACAGCGGCCTAAACATTTTTGTATAGGTTACCCATATGTATATGGCCCATGAGGGGCTTCATTCACCCAGTCAGAGAAAACGGAACTACATTGTTTACGACCGGAACTAGTTTGTGAAGTCACTCTTACAGGCCTAATACTTTTCTTGAAAGGAAAACTACTGGAGTAGATTAAAATGAATGTTTGGAATAATACGCAGTAGGGTAGGTGAAAACTGAAATATATTCTCCTCAAAAACCATAAACATTGGTTTAAACACAATAAATATATACAAGGTAGGAGAACCTGCACGGCTGGTTTACGTATACGCCTAAGTCTCCGCCTCCGTCTTACCCATACCCCACGTTAACAAATTACGTCCGTCGGTTGTCCCCCGATCCCCAGCTGGACATTGAGAGATATTCGCCGTGTTCGTCATAAACCCTGTTTACCGGACCATTCCGACGCTCCCCACGCCACGGTTAGTGCCTGCGGAAAACTCGGAGACGTTCTCGGCGTGGGAAGAAATAGATTTATGACTATTGGGAAGTCCCGGGAATCGCCAAGTTAGTTTGTTAAGCTGGACCTACAGTTTCTCAAAGTGAGTCTGTACGCCGTCAACCATTTTAGGTGAGAATTCCACCCCTTATGATGATGTTTAGAGTTAAAGGTCTACTCAGCAATTTGTCAGTTATTTCGAGACCAACTCCCGTTTTGGACTTACAGGTCAATGATCGAATCTATGGGGATGGACACAATGGCAAGGCAAGGTGGTGTAGCAGGCACAGCCCAGACTTGAACCCAGTATGGCCACGTGCGAGGCAAGGACTCTACCCACCACACCATCCCGCCCCCCTATTCAACCCCTCATCCCAGCTAGTCCGTCCCTGACCTACTTGGCTCTTACATGATATCACTTCATACTGTACTACCGAGAGGCTTATCCGCACCAACTGACTACCGTGAAATCATGATTTCGTAGCAATCAGAAGCTATTTGTAGTGTGGATATCACTTTGGGAAACAGTGGGTCTGATGCGACAGACTATTATCCCAGCATGCTTTGGGGCCGCTGATTTATGGCATGAAGGTCCATAAACGAACCAGTACACAGAAAAGCATCAAAGGGATTACCCAGGCTATAAATAGTGGGCCAATAAAAAAATCAAAAAGAGATTTAGGTCCCCAATAAGAGCCATGGACACTTGTAAGTGTGCGGACCCATTATGTAAGGGCTATCTAAGTCAGAACGGACTATCGCCAAGTCTACCGGAGTGGTTTATGCGTCGGCTAGTTAGTATTCCGGGGGTGGTCTAAGTGGGAGTGAGAGTCGGGACGGGGGCAGGCGGGGCGAGAGGCGATGAACCCAACTCGGGGATATTCCTCCTAGTCCGGGCAGAGACAGGGCTAATCTGTCAGATGTTGGAGGGGGTGGGGCACGGTCTAAGGCCATAAGGTGTATTATGTATTATTAAGGAGTTTATCGTTTTTGTGTTTGCAGTAGAATACCTAAAGACCTAGAAAAAGCGCTAGAAGCATTTGGTTTACTACCATGAGGACTCATAAACCTCTGCCTTATAAGATCCTGACGAACGTTTAGATGCAAAAAATGTCAGGGCTTTTTCTCGCTTCCAGGTAGATTTGTGAGGCTGTAATTACTTATAAAATATAGTATACTAAGTTTCAGCAATACTAATATCATAAGGAAATCGTAGTTCCCTTTTCAAAGGTCACAAAACGTTGTTATTTCCACATGTATCAATTCAAATGTAAAACGCCGCTTCGACCAATGTAAACTGTTTCATCCTATTTACAGCTAAGATTTGTAACGTTTTCTTACCTGACACTTACCGGACACTTTCTATACCTGATAACAGTCAAAGTAAGATAATATTATATTCATACACTGATTGGTTATGTATCATAAAATAAATTGTCTCAATTTCTTATGACAATTTTTGTTGTTGATTTTGAAATACAAATGATTTATATGCTCGTGTACTCGTATGAACCACCCCCTATCTATACTATCGCTGTAATTCCTATGACTACCTGTATGAAGGCCTACTATATATATGCACATTGGACGTCTTCACATTTGGATAGTAATAACATAAAATTGGTCTTTATTTCCGCCTGTGCAACGGGTTTGCCGTGCCTTGCAGAAATCAGGATAAATGTAAGGTTGATGTAACGTCCCTGCCCTCCTCCCCTCCCCAGCTTTCCCAGTCCCCTATACTGCGCCTGTATCCCTGGACCCCTTCCCTATTCCCCTTCTCTCTAAAATCACCAGTCCCCTTCCCCTTTACCCCCATCCCTGCTAAAACCTGACATCCCTCCTGCCTCTTCTCACCAGTTCCCTTGCCCTTTACCCCCTGCCCCTTACTCCTACCCTGCCTCTCCATCGAGCTCCCGTGCCCCCTACCCCCTGCACTGGTACAATGTCCCCTGCCCCCTACCTTCTGCCCCCTGCCCCCTGCTCCTTCCCACACCCCTATAAATCACCCCCTACCCCAGGGAAGCCCCGTTTTGAAGATGGTTCAGTGATGGACCACGGTCTTCAGACCCTATCTGATATGTTGCCAACACAAATCGATAATAATAAATGGATATTTCCCCCACAGTTAGGTTTTGAGGTAACTTAACACGTATGCACTGTATTTTCGAAAGCATAAGCAAATACGCATTCCTATCCTTGGAGACACTGCCTTTTTTTGGCTAAGAATATTATCTATCCTTAATATGACACACTATTAATATTTTGCCAGGATGAATTACATGTTTACAAAATGTGAGACCACGTTAGAAATCAAGTGGTAATATCGCGTTAAACACTTTTAGAAAGGCAAGTTCTTTAAGTAATCAAGTTTAACTACAATCCTCATAAGGATCACATGCCAGCCTGGTCATTTATGCTGCCCTATATCCAACTTTTACCCCATTATGTGTGTGATTTAATGAAGACGTTTCCAAGCAATTTGGGAACTCGAACATTTGGACATTTTACCTGTTTGGCTAGACTGATAAAAAGGATCAGTCACGTAGCTTAGAGGACGCCATGTCACGACAGGCCAGTTTTATATCTCATGCCTGGGGCGAACATTTTAATCACGCCGAATAAATATAGAAACGACATCACATGAAGTCCGTGCCTGCACTCGATTCACAAATTACGCATGTTGGGTTTTGTAAATTTCTTTTCTTAGTTCTAAGATTAGAAAAGAAACTTCAAAACGGGGGATTGCTTTCAAAATGTGGACAGGAAAAACCACAAACAAGCCCTTGCAAGTGTTCAATTGTCATCGAGTCGAGTCTTCGGCAGCGTGATAAGAATTCACGAAATGAGGTTTGGCGTGATTAATCCATAAAGAGGTGCATGCAAGGCACATGGGAGCAGAATAGGGTTACTGATATAAAACCTCCCCTAACCTTCACTGATATCCAATTTTACAGCACATGTACCTCTGCCAATGCCACATTTCCATGGACTGCTTACAGCTTCTATTGAAGTGGCCATAAAATAACCCACACTTTCATATACTACTTATCACAGAGAGCTGAAACTAACGGCCATGAACCATGCGAATGTGAGGGTCGTTGTGGTTCTATTTGCTGCAGCAATATTTTTTAATTTAATGAGGGCACATTTGCTTAAATAAAGCTTCAAGATAGTGATTAGAGACCGTATTTTGTATTGGCTTTAACATAGCAGTGTTTAATTAAAAGATGTATAAATGTCGTTTGTAAAGGAAAAGTCTGAACCCCTGGTATGAACCTCCCCCCCCCCCCCCCCCCCAACAAAAGAAAAGAAAAATAGCCTAGAAATGATGTTCAATGATAGGAGGTGTGGCGTTACTGTAGTAGATGTTTAAAGAGTCTCCCCTGGCAGTGTCCGATCAGCCCGCCCACCAAGTGGCCTCGGGTCACGAGCAGCTCCGAGCAGCTCCCACCTGGGTGCTGCCACCTGGCGTTTCACGGGGGAACCAACTCGGACCCCATTCAATCGCCCTCTCGCGGACAGCACCAGAACTAAAGCACTGCTGGTCCTCTTTTGTGAATGTACCATATGTAGGAATCACATGGAACAGGGGTTTCTGAATTATTCAAATGGAGGAAGGGTAGGTAACCAGTTAAAACTGTTTTCTAAAGACTCACACTATCCAGATGAATGTTAATTTTATTAAATATATAGTATTTGTTACGTTTCCCACTCAAATAATTATTTTGAAAATCATGGAGCCTGGTAGCACACAGCGGGGTAGACTTTACCACCATACGTTTCTAAAGTGGTAATTTGTTTTTTAACCTATAACTCGCATGTGAACTGACATAGGTGTTTTGAGTGTCATAAAAATTCCAAGGTCATTTTCATGCCAGAGGCATGCAGTAGGAGGGCAAATTTGTTTAACCCCCACAGGCAGGGATTCACATAAATGCATAATCTTCATACGAAAATGTAATGAGCTCATGGTATTGGGCCCATAGCAGTTTCACAAGATAATGTGTCACAAGATAGAATATTACATAGTACAGTTACTCACATAAAATGGTGTAAGTTTCATTAGATAATGTACTGGATACCTCTACTTTACTTAACTGTGACCAATGCTTTTATGTCCGTTCCATACAACAATACTTTCATAAGGCAATTTCCTTCCCTTTAATTGGAAAGTCAGAAGTGAGTGACATGATCATTTCCCTGACCTGGCTGGACGTTTGATGGCAGGCCTCCCCTTCAAACTGTCTGTAGACTGTAAGAAGAACTCTGATTACCTCTGATTCGGTCGGAGGCAGGGAGCCCCCCTGACTCGACCCTTCTAATGACAGTGTGACTAGCGGCCTGTCCAAGTCACTAATTGGGGCACTAATTACTCCACCAGGCAAACCTCACACACACACACTGTGACACACACTCACACACACACTGTGACACACACACACACACACCACACACACACACACGTACGTATGCATACATCTTCATACATACGCACACATTCACACACACTGTAAAGGGCTATCCCAACTAAAGCCCCATACCCACTAAGTGACTTTAGCAGCTCCTGGTGACCGGCGACTGTCAGGATTGCCAGTAAAGTCGGCGAGCGATTGAGATTGCCGGGCAACTCCCTGTGGGTATGGTGTAACAGGATTGCCAATAAAGTCACAGGGAAAACCACCAGAAAAATATAAAAATTGCTTGATATTGCAGTCACCCAGCAATTTTACCAGAGACTCTCCGGATCGGCGGTTGCCAGTCGCAGGGAAAATAGCCTAGTGGGTATGGGGCTTAACCAATTGTGACAGAGTGGGCCTATAAGTCGGCACACATATCGGTGGAACGTGGAGGCTGATTGTGTGTGGGTATGCCTTGGCTAATCAGAGTCAGCCAAAGGGAGCAGCGACTGGAGCACATAAGTGGCAACCAGAGACTCACCTCACATACAGTATATCTTTGTGTGCGTACATGCATAAGTCGGCACACATATCGGTGGAACGTGGAGGCTGATTGTGTGTGGGTATGCCTTGGCTAATCAGAGTCAGCCAAAGGGAGCAGCGACTGGAGCACATAAGTGGCAACCAGAGACTCACCTCACATACAGTATATCTTTGTGTGCGTACATGCATGCACACACACATGCACACTTACACACAACAAACACAACAAACACACACACACAAACACACACACACACACACCACACACACACACTCATACTCACATAGGGACAGTATGCTAACACAGATCCACCTCACACACACAGCCTACTGCCACCTTGTCTAATCTTCATTCAGTATTACCACCGAACCAAAGTGTCTACATCCACTGATAATGTGAGCCTGTTGCCACTCCCCAATGTCACTGGTTATATACCTGACATTGTAAGGGGATCAGGGCCACTGCAGATCTTTGATACTCCTACTGTCGCCCGCCTGCCAAGGGACTCTGCCTTACAGCCAGCTCATTAATCTACTGCCAAGACCACTGTGGGGACTTCTTTCTGGGTAAAGGCTGGTTTACACTTTGCTAGAGACCAGAGACCTTGTATGTATATATCTGTTTTTTTTGGGTAGTTTAAGACCTGGCCAACTCTTCAGGGTTCTTTCCAGACAGCAACAAGGTTGTTTTTACGTCACATGGTCAGTGACCAAATCTATGTTATGAGGTGCCTATTTGTAGTGTGGGACCTCTTTATAGTGCTGCTTCACTGAGATATCGTGTCACAGACCCACGTGATATTCCACCCAGTCACATTATAAAGAAACCAGGCCAACCAGTCATGTTTCATGGTTCTAACTTCATATTGAGTACTAGAAAAGCCAGTAACCACTACCATTTTTAAAGTCTTTGGTATACATAAAGGTATATGGAGACTGGAAATGTTCTATGTTCCTATGTGACTGTCACCAAAAGAACGTAACAAGAACCAAATACAGAACCAACCAGAACATTGCTGCAACGTTATAATATCCTTGGCTGGGATAGAGTTGAAATCAAGTCAGCCATAATTAAATCTATATATATATACTGTATAATTAAGAATTCTGTTTGTTGAAGTTAAAGTATTTCTAAAATCATTAACTTAGTTCAGCAGGGTACTGCGAATGAAATTTATAATTTATAATTTGAGTCAAGGCTGTGTTATTTAATTACGCACAACCAGACTAATGGGACTCCATTTTAACTCTTCTTTGGCAAAGAAAGGAGTCGTCTACACCCACGTTATTTGATAATTGAGGCCTTAAGGTCAGAATCAAAATGATGAGACTCCAAATCCACTGGAGGAACAGTTCATTAGTCTTGTGAGTACTGTCTTGTAGTAATAACATGCCATGATAGGCTCATTAGGAATTATTCCAAAGAAGTGATTATTGATGAGAAACTTCATAGACATGACATGTCTATTTCATTTTCAGCTTTTCAGCTCATAAATTTCATTTATACATTGTATTTTAAGTTTTAAGTATAGCTCTTATCCTGTTATCCTTGCTTTATCAAAAAGTTAAAACTAAAAGGCAGAAATTCAAATATGATTTTTATAATCTTGAAGTAGTACTGAAGTTGAAGATATAAATTAACATATATCAAGATGGGAAAAGATAATTTACCATCATATTCTTGATGTTAAACTAGAATATGACAGAATGATGTTTGCTGTGCCTTCTCCATCATGTTCTATATGGACGTAATCATGAGCTGACATTCTATACATTTCACCCTATGACTTATGAAATGATTTTGCAAAGAAATGTGACCTAGCTCTGTGTTTGTCGCCATGTCGTGATTGTGCGACATCAGGTCCTGTTACCGGTTTACGACCATCAGCCGACTGGCCCCCGGCACTGCTCCAGCTCCCAGTGCATGCTGGGTAATGGGTGCAGGAAACTGAGAACAAGCTGGACCTTAGTCAGTATAACTGTTGTGCATGTGCTATATTTAAGTTAACTTATATTTACAAGTCACTCACATATTGCATACAAAACTTTATTTTCTGGAAAACTTATTTCAAAATAAATTTGGTAAATATGAGATTGAACAATCAGTATTGATATAGATTAACAGCTACTTTTCTCTCAGACCACAAGTGTGTTTCTTAAATACTGTGAGCATTGGGATGTATTCTGCAGCTTCACCTATTGGATATACTCAGTACTACCAACTCAAGAATAGGTTGGGAAAGCATCTGAAAAAGTAGAGCCCATTTGATTATGTATTCAACCCTTTTTTTATGACTTTGCAGTATTGTTAGCGATATCTTTAAATCCTTTATCACGCCTTTCAGTGTTTTATAGCTAATATAGGCATGACGTGATAAACCTTCAAACATTTTTTTTTATTATTATTCCTTAGCCTCCCTTCCTTATTCCATTTGACTGGATTTGAGAAATTTTCTTAAGAAGACTTTGGACCCCAGTGCAGTAATTGAGACAGGCAATGTTTATAGCACACCTCCCCTCTTCTCTTTTACATCTTGGGTAACAGAAACTGCATGGTCACAAACACATAGCTATGTCACATTTCATGTGTCGATTATCATACCACAGATAGCTAATTTACTACCAATGTACCTGCACACTAGCCTAGATCACAAAGAATGCTTGGAAATGTGTGAGATATTCACTGTGCTAAAGCACATAACCTTTCATTAATCAAACGATTCTTTATAGTTTACCATAATGGGAAACTAGCAGTGAGCATTTTTCCAGTTTGTATCAATATATAGGCTACTTCATATCTTTAGGTTAGTTTGAAAATATATCTTACAGATATTTGTATATTTTCACCAAAAGTAACTATGTGACCTTGGCTCTACAAAGTCGATATGGTTTACAGAGCACATTTATGAAAACATGCAAATCTAAGAAAAATGCAAACAGCCAGGGCATTGTAGAGAAGAGAAAATGCGTTCTTGAGACATCAACGTTGTGTTTCCCATACTCTCTAATCTCTACTAACCTACATAGCACCTGTCAGTGCAATCTTGGCACGGGTTTTTCCAATATGGTGCACAGGCGTAAGACAATGTCGCTATGAAAAAACACCTACCTATGTCTTATGTTTGTATTAAACAGGTTGGAATTACAGAGGCATACTCTGTCCAAATCTGTGCATGTATGATTGTCATTAGGGCTAATCAACTGAACCTGTTCTTTATGTGAAAGGGGTGCGGATATAGGTGACCTTGGGAATGCTGCTATCATTAAGGCAACTCCCAACCCCAAAGGCAATTGGCCATCTGGGTCCCAGCTATATAATGAAAGATGTTGGAGTTGTGTACTGGGTGTGTCTAGTATATGGCTGTCGTACATATTTAGTTGGTTGTTTTTTTTTTGTTTTTTTTTAGTATCAGCCAGAGAGACTAGCCATGTTGTCATCATATGGTTGGTGGGTTATTGGTGTTTAGCGCCGTATTAACATCTATGGTCATATCACGGCAAGAACAAGGTTTTGACAATCCTGTTGCTTTGATGATCGAATCTATGAGAAGGTAGAGACCATACCCCTACACTTTTGCCAAGGCAGGTGTTCTTTAATGTGCATGGTCCCATAGGCAGGGCCACACACACAACAGCTGGTAGCACTAGACCTTTGATAACCCAGTCATTGCCACTGGGGGAACGCAAAGTGGTGCAGAGTCCAGTTCCCTTGGTCATACATATATACACACACAGACACACAAATAACCACCCCTTACTGTTCTAAGCACGCTCAGCATAGGCCAGATACAACCTCTAAATCCAAAGTTATGTTTCCCTGTTTGTATATTTACATTTGAAATATTCAACAGGGAGGGAGATTCAGAAAATGCGGCATGGGTGTAGACCCCTAAATTTGACATTGTGACAGGGACATTTCTTAAACTAGACGCACAATAATGGGGATGTTAATGATACAACAGGCAAGGTAAAGGTTTTTGACATCTGACGTTAGCAATTTTTTAAAGATATGATATTGGATAGATAAGCAACAAAGAGACGGGGCAACCCCTCCAGAATGAATGGCTTGTCACACCAGGACAAACGCACATTACGACACGAACCAGGCTTTACAATATAGTTAGAACCATCCACACACTCCTACAGATTCTTTTTTTTTTCAAATCTTCTTCTTAGTCACTCGGCAAAACTGAAGTACATCTAAAATGCCATGATTATCCCCCAGAAGATGTTGCGCATTTAAACCACAACACATTAAGTTGTGTCTCTATTTTCAACTTCCAATTTACGGAGAGCAGTTAGGATTTCATTATAATCAACGAGGATAATTAATCTTACTAATCTTTAAAGGAACCACTTTTTACTACAAAACTTTCAATCATAACACGCCCACTCAACACATAAACATGAACACACATCACACACGCAATACACACAATCATACTCGCATACAAATACACACACATCACACTTACACATGCATACGCACAATTATACACACACATATATACATATAGAAGTTATGCATATGACTTCATTCAGTGCAGCAAGGGACTGGCCGCCATATTGGTGATCATTCCAAACTTGTTATTATTCATATTTTAAGCATATTTCAAACATTATATTTCTGTTGAATATACCGAAATTAGTCAGATGGAGGCCTAATGTGCAATCATCTTCATTTAGAATTCATGAATTCCAGTTTTATCCAACAGCCAAGTTGTAATGATGAGCACATGGTGATCACCAAAATGTGCACAAGGTCTATATATGCATACACACACATCACATTCACACTCACACATGTACAGTCATATGTACATCATGCACATACACACACATCACACTTACACATGCACACACATACAAATACACACAAAGACATGCATGTGTACACATGGCGCATGTCTAATAACAGCTACACTTACACCACAAACACACACAAGCACACGGAACCGAACATTTTTATGAAAAAAGATCTTTGTTTACTGTGAGAGGAAATCGATTAAATGACACCAACCCACCTGAGAACTAAATTTGGACTCACCTTAAAACGGGATTACGAGGAATGAATTAACACCTTACCTGAAAAATGAAAAAGACAATTGTCAGACAAATACTGGAAAAACCTTTGTGATATTTGGCTATTTTTGAACCACTGTGAAACACTCAGAAAATTGGAGCTGAAAGAGTCACCTTATTCTTTGGAGTTTCCATTAAATATGTATACATTAAGTGGGGGAGGGGGTCCGAGATTTGTGAAAATGTGTACACGTCTCAGTACTTTTGCCCGTGGGGGGGGAGGGGGGGATGGTATGAGATTTTTGAATATGTTCTAGAAGGAAGACCCCTTATCATTTACTTGTTAAATTGAAAGAAACAGTTTGTACAGGCTTCTATAATTTGATCTAACTGGACATTGACTTGGACCCAAGCACGCAAGTGGAACTTAGAATGTTGTGTGTTGACGTAGAGAAACGTAATTCTGTATCAAAATGATACTTGAAGCACTGAATAAGACATTAAAGAAAATTTAGATGAAAGACACGTGAAAAGTCACTCAAAGAGGTCATATGAACTTAAAACATCAAACTGCCTTTTTACAGATTTGTAAATATCATGAAATGAGTAAGGAGTGCTGGAAAAATGAAGAAACCAACCAAAATGAATCAAACTTAATGCAGAACTATATCCTTAACTGCACTATCTCATCAATTACATAATGCATATGAAACAGAGTTTCTGAAGACATTTTTCTTCCATGACTTTTCCATTACCTGTTACAATTTTCCAGGTACATCTCTAAAAATTCTCAATACCTAGCTCAATGACAATTTTGCTTCAGTGGCATTTCTGCAGAATCTGTCTAAAAATGCTGACTTTCTAATTCATGTATAAAACTAACTATATCAGTCTGGTAGAAATTCATCCAATTCACTCTTTAAAATTTCAAGACTTTTCCTTGCCCAATCTAATTTTTCAGGTTTTCCAGTTTCCCTAGTAACATTGTAATAATATTACCTGTGTACAATACACAATTCAACCTAATCCCCATATCCTATTAAACAACAAGGGGAGAGATACCAACAAAAAGGTCTCTGTTATAATCATGACAAATGGCAGAGGCAGAGTCGTCCAAGGCACGGCGTTAAAGATCAAGAACTTGGCCAACTTCCTGCTTTAAGATCACACTAACAAAAAGATGGCCTCTGCTGCACCGCAGGAGAGATCCACTATGTCTTTTAACGTTTATTGCGACTCAAGTTTGACAAGGTTTGGGAATATAATGGCGGCACAAGTAAGAATAATATTGCCTTTAATGCAATTTCGACATTTTCCAGATATCCAAACAAAAAGGAAAAATATTCAATGTTACTGCAATGTTGCTTTGATCTTCGGTTTGTCTGGGCGATCTATCAGTTCAATAGAAAATCATATTCATAACATCAAACATTATAAATTTTGTGATAAATATGTAATGGTTGAAAAATGATAGAACCCTTCACAGTTGCGTTTCTGCTTATCTCTTTTATTACGTAATATATGGATGTAAACCGGCGGGGAAATATAGGTTAAAAAAGGTAGGTATACAAAATAATAATGTCATTTATCATTTTAAAAAAAAGTTTTATGATTCTTAATTCTTTTCTGAACGTTACATATAGGATGAATGGCTCCAATGGTTTCAGGCAAAACTTTCCGAAAAAATAAAACAAATAGTAAATATCTCCAGCATCAAAATCGGCTGGTAGAATACAGGCTTAAAGGAGAAGTCCCGTCCATACAGTCAAAGAAATATGTCTTCTGACGTAAGCTCAGCAACAGGGCAGCGGGTGTCATATTGTACGCTTTTTGAATGTGATCTGGCGATGTCATTGGTTACTTCACAAATTTGGCACCACGTTTAGGCAGTTCCAACAAGGTAACAATGTACATCCGTCTCACGGACGAGACCGCTCCTTTAAAACAAACAGATACTAAACGCTGGAACATGTGCTCCAGTTCTGAGACCCCTCACTGCTGAGGGATTTACCACCGAGTGGGTAGGAGAGGGCTCTCAGCATGTGCTAAGCCCAATAGTAAGGTGAAAGAATCTGCATGTGGAATACAGGCATAAAGGCTCTATTTCACATTTCAATTTAGCTGCTGATTTTAAAACTGGCCGGGGAAATAAAGGTTAAGTATACTATAGTGTCATCTGGTGTCCAGCCCCTGGGACAACCAGAAAAAGGTGCTGGGCAACTAGATTTGTGGGGTTGGTTGCCTGGTGGGCAACCAGAAATATGTACATCAAAAAATCCCAGACAACCACGAAATACCACTGGGCAACCATATGAGAGACTTCAGTTGCCCAGCGGGCAACCACTTCAAAATACGATTTGTCAAGCCCTGTGCTTTTACCATTTTTAAACTTTATACAGAATAAATGGTTCTATGAACCATTTCCGAAAAAATAAAGCAAATACAAAAACCGTCAGCATCAAAATCAGCATGTAGAATACAGGCTTAAACGAAATAGATACTGGACATTGGAACATGTGTCCAAGTTCCATGGACCCTCCGTACTGAAGGATTTACCACCGAGTGGGTAGGAGAGGGCTCTCAGCATGTGACAAGGCCCATGGACCTGGGCGTCCACCAATAAGGCTGGGGTAAGGGCCGCCTCATATATCAACACACACCCATAAATCTGGGATTTCTTTCCCTCTTAGACTGCGACACAACACATGTGTAAAGGCCATATTCCACTTTGCAATAGGTCGCATTTGCAGTCGTTATTTCTAGGTGACGCAAGCGATTTACGGTTTTGATACCAACATGTTGGTATCCCCGACCGCAAGCATTCCATAGAAAACTAATGCAAAATACCAGGTGCCACAAGCAGGTGCTGCAAGTACCTAGATTCCATCTTGCAGTACCCTACCGCAAGCAGGTTTGCGGCAGTTTGCTTGCGTCATTTTATGATGTGTCATTTTATGGTGCTGCAAGCAATTAACGCAGAGTGGAATATAGCCTTTATTCTCCCACCAAGGTTAGCGATTGACCAGATTATATACTTCCTAAAACAAAGCACTTTGCCCTTGATTTACACAATCCAAGAAAAAGCATAGTTATCATCGCTAATGTGTTATCGTTGGCTTCGTCTATAGACCCTTCCAGCTACTTCTATAAATCAGAGTCCAGGGTAGGTCAACCCCCGAGGGTAACATTGTCACAGAACAACAAGACCACTCAGGGCCCAAGGGGCCAGGAACCGACGGTAAAACTTCCTTTCAACCTGGTTACCATGGCAACCCAGCCTATTTCCTCAAACTTGATTAGAGCGAAGAAACTAAGTCTTGAAGCTGTAGTTTTGTGTTGGAGAAATTCAAATAGACCTAGTGTTCTGTCGCATTCTTGTATTTTCGTAGAAATGTGACTTTTTTTTCTCGTGATAATAATTTGCATAGCACTTAAACAGCCCCACCAATCTCATTTACACTGATAAAATCTCACAATTGAGATTGAGATTCTAGAATTAATCCAGCGACATGGCCATTTCTTGAATTCGACAGGGCAGCATTGGCCTAAGTGACAACAAGAGGTTTTAAAATACAATAACAGGGGACATCAGCCTTTCTTAAATCTGGCATGCGAAGTTGATAATAGCACATATTATAGACAACTGTAGAATGAGAATGACATGTACTACGCGTATGCCTATGTATCGTAACAACTTCCTAATCACTGTAATAACTTTGAAAAACAAGCATAACCTTACGAATATTACGAATAAATTATTATTTGTAATCATAGTCACCCCACCCCCCCCCCCCAATCAAGGGCCCCATGAATTCTACAAACCTTGCTGTCAATGAGGACAGCAAGATCAGACAACAATTTGCTGATCGCAGGTAAACTATATTCGGCATGAAGACCAAGTAAAGAATTCAATCTACCCCCCAAAAAACATCTGCAGATGCATTTGATGAACTCGTGGTGAGTATTTATACATCGGTAAAACGAGTAAAGGACATATGCCACCTTGAACTGCCTCGTATTTGCAAAGATTTTAGTGGCCAAAGCATGGGGTTTGAGATAAATCTCATATAGGTCTATCGTTTCTGGTACCAATATATATGTTGGTATCTGCCGGCGCAAGGTTAGATATAGAAATTGCAGAAGGTTAACATTGCTAGCAACAGATTCCAACCATCTAGTAATTTTCTATATGCCATCTTGCATCGTTTGACATCCCTCGCGTTGGTGCCAATCTCTATGGAATATACCCAAAGCAAGGCAAACAAGGCATAATAGACGAAGCCTTCCTTGGGGGAAGGATATATGGATGCTGACTACCACGACCTTGGCACCAGCTCTGGGGCCAACCTTTGTACCTTTAGTCTGGTCTCACTCTCCGCCGAGACTCCTACTCCCTATCTTCATATCGAGTGTTTGTTACAAGGTGGTCGAGGCGGCAGAGTGTCCAGTTCTGTACCTCACATACTTCCAACGCCCCCCTAGGATTCTACCTCCCGTTTCTATGGTTACCTAGTAGAATTTAATCCCTGCTAATGTAAATCCCACTTGTGTCGAATTTCGGACATGTTTTTAGTTAAACGTAGATCTAAAACAAGATTTCTTTGACAAAGAAGTATTTGGTGATAAAAGCAATAATCAAAACACAAGAACCAACCTTGGATGCAGGAAATATACTTGAGGTTTACAAAGAAAGTTTCATATTTAATCATTAATTAGCCTATACAGGTAGATTCATCGGTAACCAACAGTTGAATCTTTTAATAGTTCAAAAGGAATAACTAATGTATCCAAGAAAGGGGATATCTAGGTGCCTTCTTTTCAGAATAGATGCACTACGCCGTGTGAAAAACGCTCTTCTAGGCGGCCGCCCTTCTAAGCTTCGCAGTGTTATTCCCTTTTGTTCCTGCTGTTAACTGGTTAAAGATGAAAGAGGGATTCGCCATTTAAAGAGCCAAGGGATAGACAGAGTTAAGAATACATGTCTGGGCTGTCTTTGACAGTTTGCTCTCCTGATATATCTTTTATAAATATAGAACTGTTTTAAATATATCAAGCTGAAATATATTTAAGCTTCCACACTTGAAACACCGATCAGGTAAAACCGGTAACGGTTTATGGAATTTGAACATAAAAAAATAAGAAATTAACAGGAGTGAGTGAGCGTTGGGTGTTTTACACTGTACTGACAGCCAGAGTTATTTTCATGGCGAAAACAAGCTGGGACGAATTCTGTCTTTGCCATGACAGTTTGGTGATCAAATCTATGAAATGAAGGTGACAAGGTGGGCAAACAGCAGGAGATCAAATCTGGAAATTATTTTTGCTGTACCTCATCCCTTAGTGAACCCAGACACCAACTGGGATTTGAACCTAAAGAACCACTTGGCAAGTGCTGGGTCCCCCCTATCATTGTTGCCTTCTACGATCAGCAGGGGCTACTTGGGCCTATTCTTCCAAGGGGAAGAAGCCCCACCATGGTACCCCCAAGGGGGAGAAATTAACAGGAACAATCGAGGCTATACCCACGAGGTAAATGCCATAACAGGGGCAATGGATTGACTATTAAATCAGCATACACACACAAACAAAGACAGAAGCTTGAACATACTTAAAACAAAAAACATTCAGGTAAAACTGGTAAGGTTTGTGGAATTTAAACATACAGAATAAGGAATAACAAAGAAATCAAGGTTATACCCAGGAGGTAAATGTCATATACTAGGTGGCCTCAGAAGGAGAGTGTGCGGCACATTGAGAACAGGTCGATAGAAGCTTCCTTTGAAGTCGTCGTTTTTCATCATTAGGTTAGATTGTGGCAGGGGTGGTGTCTAGTAGTAAGTTGCTAGTACAGCACCTAGACTGTACACTATTTGTCAGTACCCAAGGATTGCTTGTTAGATTACGTTTATGCGTTTTGGGTGTTCAACGCAAACTTGTTTTTAACGATTTTCTAATACCTTTCGGTAAAAATGTGAGGAACTAATATTACATAAATAATGATTGTCTATATATATAACGCATTCTCTTGTTGCCTATTCTATCTAGACACATCGCAAACTAGGATAATATTTGAAATATACCGCTAGTAGCATACGTAGTTGGTCGGACTTTTCTTTTGGTAAGGTGTGCGAATAACGGAACAAAAGTCAGTGTATACTTCCTAAATCAGTATGTCCGAAATATTTAGATTAGCTACTGAAATGGTACTGATTGTACACTGACTGTATACCCTATCTAATTTAAATATTTCGGACATACTGATTGACCACTTCTCAGCCACTGTATTCCCACTGATTTCCACTGAATTACTACTGAACTACTACTGCAAACTCACACTGATTCTCTACTCAGTATACACTGTTGTCCCACTGCAGTTTGCTCCGGGATATATATATCCACTAATTCTTAGTGTCTGCTATGATTTTAAAATACCATTTTATCGGTCCTGATGTTAATTTGACGGATGAATTATTGTTTAAGGAATACGTAGAATGAAGCAAAAAACATGTGTTCGCAATTATTTTAGAGATATTGCTACTGCAATTCACTTGTTATATTTAAGATTACATGCATGCCTACTTATAATTTAATTCTGCGTGTGCAGGGCCTTGGCGCCTGTCACCTTAAACATGTAGTTATCTGTGCTAGACCTATTATGGAAGTGTACGAGAGCTATGAATTCAAAGAGTATTAATATTATGATAAAAGATAAGAATGAATATAAATATGTAATATGGGGATATAACACACTGATCTTTGAATTAACTAACTCTGTATTCAAGGATAAAAATATGATATTTTCTGATATTCAAAAAACAACCATTCCCTATTACCCTTTACAGACTAGCCCCAAAATGCGCTTTATGCCTTCTATGAACTGTCATTGTAACCGGGTTTTGGGGCTAGTCTGTAAAGGGTATAGGTCTTTCTACTGCACAAGGGTTCATATTTACACTGGATAGACATTTCAAAGCAAAGCGGAATAGGTTTTCTTGCTCATACATGTATTCTAATTTAAGGAACACCATCATAATGTAAACGTATTCAATCACATTGCAAATTACTGTAAGGAATTTACGACTCTATTATCACTCGATTGAAATTTAATACAATTTAAAAATTGAATTTGTACCACGGATATGGACAAATGATGTTTCAATTGCAATTTTCAAAGAAAAATACCAGGAGGCACCCCAGTGAAACCCATATTGATCTTTATGATCTTATTTATTTATTTTATTTATTTATTTATTTATTTATTCTAATATACAAATCCAATCGGACTTAACTATACTACCTTTAGCCCCTACAGAATCCGTTATAAATCGTTCATTTTTTTGTTATCCCGGTCATGAACGCACAGCATGCATGCATTTATGTTGATGAAATTAAAAAAAAAAAAAAAAAAAAAAAAACATTAAAAAAGCGAATTCCATATGATTCCATCAATGGGCCTTCAAAAGGAATAATCAACGATGAGTGGACTTTATTACTTGCCAAAAGCCTGTGATGACAGATAAAATCTCGTTAACTCAGACTCCTGGAAAACCGTCTCCCTCTCAATATTTCATGGAGGCACAGAGCAGCCCTCCTCCCTCCCTCCCACTCCCATTTTGAGATACGGTTTTCAGGGGTGGGTCTAATAATTATAAGGAATGCAGGCGTGCGCAATACCCTTTTTTTCTGAAAAATTTAAGATTTTTTTTTGTACAGTTCTGGTACCAAGTTCTAGATCGGGCCCTGTTACATAAGGGGAGCCAGTCTGCTACACGACTCCCTTGTCTCCCTGCAGAATGAATATGTGCCAGTGGGTCGTCTTGTCAAGCCCAATTAAACCAGTTTCCCAATGTGATTCTGTACAGCAGAAACCATTTTAGGTGAGAATTCGACCCCATACCCCAGCATGCTTTAGGGCAGGACGATAAACTAGTCAGCAAAGAGACAACCATCAAAGGGATTTCCCATGCTATATGTAGAACATTGATGTACATATACGTGATTTTGTTTACGTATCTATTTCACCTGCTTGTGTTTAGGAAAAAAAATTAAGGTTTTTATTAGTAATAATCGTTAAGTTTAACCTTGGTTTTCAGAGTTATTGCATGTATAAATGCGAGAAATATATACAGGATCACATTATTCATTACAATATGGCTCATTTAGTACATATTTAGTATTTGGTCCTATATATGCTAACTATTGTCACTGGAAACCAACGGAAAGTGGCTAATAGTCAAAGTATGTACCTCCCAGGATAAATAAATTGAGGGGGGGGGGGGGGAAGGCCAATCAATATTATTCTGCGCAAATTTGAAGTGGCCAGTGACAGTCATGGACACTTGTAGGTGTACGGACCCATTATGTAAGGGTACATCTGGCTCAGAATAGACTATGGGTCGGGTCGACAGCCTAGAGCCAACACTTGTGTATCTTTCTATTCAAGCAAAATTGATATTATTATGTGCATTTATATGGTGTTCATAGTTATTAGTGTGGTTATTTGTTCTTTATCATGTATTGTATTGTTTGTTTACCAAACCTATATTTGTAAATCCTCTGAAACAAGGGGAGACCCTGATGTTTGACAAAATTCACCTTAAAAATTAACGTTAAACAAAGTGTTATTCTAACTTGGCTGTGGCACTGTGCGATGAACCACCCTCTGCCCCCGGCGCCCCTAAAACACTGGTATTATAAGAATACTACACCCTGCCGCTCAAAAAGAGTCCAGTGGTTTTTGCTGGTGTGCTCTACTCCAGGGGATGACCCAGTGGCAGTTACAGTGACTCCTCTCATACCCAGAGGAGGCGAAGTGGCAGAGTGGGGTATAGTAGTAGCTAACTATACACCAGAATACAATGTAAACCTTCAGTTTCGGTAAGCTTACAATCCGGAAATTCATTATCGAGTCTTACAAACTGTAACGTATGTAATTGTTCAGAGCTCCACAGACAATATTCGCAAAAATAAAATAAAAAATAAATCCAGTTTAGGCCTAAAAGAGATCCTGTTCTGTTCCGGTAACCCAACCTACACGAATTATTTTGGCCCTACCCTAACTTGTATTCCAGAAGGTTTCCTAGTAAAAATCATCAAAATCCAATAACAGACTAGAACAACATACAGATGCCTGGGACATGTATTTTAGATGCTAGAAATTGTATTAGAGCATGTTTTGATTTTTTTCATCACTTCTGAGGTGCATTTGTGTATAAAGAATAAAAGCAAAAACAGACAAAAAAAACACGACCTACCTACCCTATTTTTCCGACCTATGTTACCTTCCCCTTTCCAGCTACACATGGTCACCTGCCTGTTATGACTCACTGTCTTAGGACAGCACACAGTCACCAGTTACCAGCAAAAAATGGGGATGATGTCACAACTCACCTTATCCCCTACCTTGTTGAGCACAACTTCTTCTTTCATAAAGTAATTGATAGGCGATCAACGATCACTTCTCAATAAAGGCTAGATCTAGACACAGGATATAGATGCAAGTTAGATATTGACAGATGCAAGATAGACATGCCATAGATGAAAGGTAGCTCTTTTGAAATTACAAATCAAGCAATGGGGACGCCCTCGACCCGCCATTTATTTATTTATTATTATGTTTTTATCATTTATTTATTTAGAAATTGGGAGAAACTCGTGACACCCTCCCCCCTCCCCTTAAAAATCAGGGGGAGACCCACCACCCATGTTTACGCAATGAATGGGGCCTGGGCAAAACCTCCCCAACCCCCTTGAACTTAAAAAATCTTCCATGGAGATCCCTCGAACCCCAACGTATTCCTCTAGAAATCAGTGGTAAATTTCTTGAACCTTTTAATTAACAAAACTGGGGCAATCCCCCTAACCACGATTTTCCTTGAGGAAACATGGGCCGGCACCCCTTGGATGTATTGTAGATCAACCCCATTCGTCTTTGCTAAACCTGAATTTTAATATGCAGGATACATTTGTATTTACAGTTTAATTCGGTGAGGTTCTTCAAAAGAAAAGGAAACCCCTCCTTTTAAATCATGGAGTTCTGAAACCCCTCTACCTCGCCCCGAACCCCTTTTTTGAGAAAGCTGGCAAGCGGCACGCCCATCTGTCAAACGTGGTGCTGACAACATTGGACATGTTCGACGTCTTTTCTTACCCACTTGAGTATTAAATCCTTTTGGAAACGTTTAATTAGATCATCCATATCGACCTCGTTCAGATAAGATCACGTATAAGTACAGTACTTACCTTTAAAGTAGTCTAGAACTCCAAAAAACGAGTAAAGCAGACTTGTTTACTTCAATTTGGCAGGCGAAGTGAAAGTTGTTTGATTGAACGTACCCGTTTACACGGCCGGTTAGTTCGACCGGTTGCCACTAGTGGGAAAGTGGCGCTGCTCAGTTCTCAACGCTTCTCAACCCACCCACTCAGGGTATGAGCCTACTCAATGCCTAGATCTAGGTGGGCCTTTCTATATTGCCGTTGTATGGCTCCTTTAAGTACTAGACTACTAGACTGATTTTCAAATAAATTCTTATTTTATATTGGCCTGATTGAATATTAATGTTTAGAATTACCAAATGAAAGTCAACGTCAAAGGGCAGAATTCTGTAAAAAGGAGAGGGGCGCTTTTGGAATATTTTTCCTTTCACCAGCCTAATGAGTTTTGAGTCGAATTTTACATTTGAAAAAACATTTTCCTGAAAAAGGGAGGGGCACATGCCCCGGCACCTATCCATTGGATCAGTCTATGATCAGACCAGCATCATGCATGCGTCTAGGATAGTGACCAACCGACAGGCTTTTTCTCTCTAACCTATACACAGCCGCCATAGCCCTATACCATGGCAAGGCATTAGGCTTATTGCAATAAGAAGACGCGCCAGTGTTTTTCTTCCTCGAAAAAGTGCGCATAGAGCCAATAGTCCGTCGGGTAGATCTACAAGGTGGATAGTGTCATACGTTGCCCAACATAAGCTTAGACAAAAACGTGAGCGCTTTCCATATTTTATACAAATATGAAAAGAACCAAAATATCTAATATGGGGAAAAAGTGTTTTGTTTTCAAATGTTTTTCTAATTGAAATAGGCTACATAATAATTAATATGGGATATGTTAATTTCGAAGTATGATGCTGCGTGAGAGGGCAAGAACCACCTACTGAAAAATAAAAGTAAATGTTTTCGCGTCGCTGAATTTACGCGTATCTACTACTAAAGGGTAATTTTGCACTTATATGATCTCGCGAATTTTGTGGTTACCTTTATTTGATCTATCATGATCTATATATTTTCACTCTCATCTTAATTCACGTATTGGCAGCAATGAGTGGAATGCGCGCAAACGTTATGCAGCGCGAAAATAAATACGTTCACAGCAAGATTCTCAGAATAGATCTATGTTTCCTGCTAATGCGTAGCTACCCTGGTCCCTTGGGCTACCCGTTGATTTTAGTGATATAATAGAGATACATGATATGGGGAGTATCGCAATACAACGGGGAAACAGTATAATGCGTCCCCTCTCAGGCAAGAATATGACTTTATTATAACGTTGCAGCAATGTTCTGTTTAGTTCTGTATTGGTTCTTGTTAGGTTATTTTGATGGCATCCAAAAAATCTTTAGAACCTAATATTACGACATCGCAATGTAAAGTTATTGTGACATTCTTGTAACGTTCTTTCACATTATTATAACATTGTTGTAACATTCTTTATTAGTAGGGTCTCACCTTTACTAAGATGTAATGTTCTTATAACATTCTTTTATAGTAAATCTCAACCTTACCTAAAATAACGCAACTATTATGTGAAAATTGGGCAGGTTACAGACTAACCAAAAAAAGGTACAGTCGCAGAATGTGCTTGTTACATCGCTGCTTGCCTAGGCTGTGCTAATCTAGGGCATATCAATAATACACATGTATAGCGCGGCGTACATAAAACCAATTATCTGTGTGGGAGCTCTATGATTAAACAAGCATGTATAACCTGTCTCAGGTGAGTCTACGGGTAAGGCCTCCTCCAGGGTGACAGGGGTTAAACCCAGCTATAAACCCTCAAAGCGGGAGGTGTGACGTTATAATAATGTTGCAGCAACGTTCTGTGTTTGTTCTTGTTACATTCTTATATGATGACTCCCAATTACGTTGCTGCAACCTACTGCTGTGACATTGCACTGTGACATTATTATAACGTTCTGGTTATATTCTTCAACCTAAACAGAATGTTCCTATTATGTTTTCTTTTGGTTTCATCCTAACCTCACCAAAAAATAATGTTATAATAACATTCTAATTTGGTGAGGTTTCAACCTCGCATCAATAACGTAATTGTTATGTGCAATCTTAGTAAGTAACAAACTGACTAAAAAGGTATGGTTACAGAATGTTTCTGTTACGTCACAAGCTGGCTGGGTAGGCTGTCTCAGGTGAGTCTACAGGTAGGGCCTCCTCCAGGGTCTCAGGGGTTAAACCCAGGTATAGACCCTGGGCAGGTGAGACGCAGGTGGCCACCTGTCCTTCTGACCGGGGTCAGGGGTCAGGTCAAAGGTCAACGGGCCCGCTGGAGGACCGCTGTAGACTTTATTGTAGGGACGGGGGTATCTGCCAGGGAATGTTCAAACCCCTGCTTACTTAGCGCGGCATTCCTACCAAAGACATTAATTTCATGATACTGAATCTAAAACTCTAATAATATGATGAATGTTATGTACATTGTAAAATTATGAATTTCTCTAATGTATAGATACCTACATGGAAGAACATTTATTGTTAATGAATGTGGTTAAATAAATTTAAAAGACATTTTTTTTAAATCGCTCAAATATTCTTATTGGGCCTTTTGTTAACAAGAACATTTTCAAAATTTTCAAACCCCACCTCCACCCCCACTTCGGCTAAAGTACACATTGGATTTGTGCAGGAACGTATGCACATTTAAAAAAAATCCAGACCCCCCTCCCCGTTGGTGTGTACATACTTTATGGACGACCCTAATTGAGATAACAAAATTGTAAAAACTATACCAAACTGTGTCAGCATTATTACATCCTTTTTCAGATGTTTTTTTGAGATTCTTTATAATTCTTTATAACTGTACAATTGCTAAATACTTTGTACTGAATGAACTATGTACTATGAACCTATTTTGATAGAAAATGTGTAAATCGGGAGAGCGAAATGTGCTGATTGTTATAGAAAAAATTACCTGTGTCGCTGTGAAGCTACAATAAACCCTACAAGAGAGTCTTTCACACCCCTGGGAGGAAAGTCTACTGTGTACTCTATTTTATTCTATCATGACATTCATACTCTTAAGTAATATCTTTGAACAAATCAATGGTACAAATTTACGTGGGGAAAAAAGGCCCAAGAATGAGACTTTTCTTTGATAAAAAACCCAATAGGGTCTACCCGTGCGAACCAGCTATAGAATTCTCCCAGGTGTATGCCTGTACACGGGTATAACAAAAATCAAGGACTTGAACCCTTCTTCATATAAGAAGAAGCGAGCATAACGGAAGCGGTCGATATATCAACGTATAAAACATATCACAGTTGAACAAAAGTTTCTTTCAACTCTTGTTTTATACACAGAATCCCTTAACCACGCCCCACAACGTCTATGTGAATATGGTGATACCATCTGTTAAGCGCATTAAACCAAACGGTCTTGCAAAGGTGAGTACTATAGCAACTCAAGGTTGGGGTTTGTATCATTTTTAAGCGTTGCCTTAGATCCCGGGCCTGAGATCTATATATTTAGCATGAAGAAAAACAACGCAAGTGCGTACACCCAATTCTCAAAATATTAAACGATTCCATTATGAGATATGCCAAAAAGAAGTGCAAGTGTGTACACTCAATTTTAGTAAAGTTTACTGTGATTATGACTCGGGACCCAGTAATAAGTATATTCAGATGTGGGGCAAGCTCCACCAGCACCCACATTCTGAGCATAGGTCTATTATGATGGTATGGGTACTTTAAGCAGACATTTTCAGGAGAAAGAAGGTGTTCAGCATTGTGACTTTGCAAAAATCAAAACAATGTTCCAATCATTGCCATGTGCTAGTTCAAAATTTTCATACACAAGGTTAAATGATTCCCGACTTATTTCAGTGAATACACCGATGACCCTACTTATCAATCAATACCTGACCTTTCCAAAATAACAGGCATTTTAAAAGCACGCTTTGATAATTCGATTCTGACTATTAATAATTCAATAATATACTTTTCCCAAATAATATTACAAAAAGACCATGCATCCTACATATCAGCTAAAAGAGAATTAAAAACCCATTCTAATGACATATAACACGAATATGTTGAACCATTGTCAAACTAACGATTCTTGAAATTGCGAGAAAAAATCAGCTTGTAGAATACAACTTTAATTTAAAATCATTATTATTTTAATAAAAACCAGGGGCTAATACACTGTTCACAATCTGAGACAGGTACTTGTTCTCTTCCCCTTGTCGATAACCAGGCCTCTCATGTTACTTAGTTTTAACCACTTTTTATGAGAGTGTTTTTGACGATAGGAAACAGGATAATCCTTCATTGAGCCGCCCGCACCAAAGGACCGGTGTAAATTTAGACTTAAGAGTCTTTGATCTCAGCGGAACGTAACCTCCAGCCATACGTTAAAACTCTACTTTTAAGTGGTTATACAATGACATTAACTGCTAGATCAGTACAGTTCTCTTGGAGAAGATCAATAGCCCATCGTATATAATCAGGGGAATATTACTAATAAAGGTATACATATCATACTTTTATGAGGGGTTTGGGGAAGGATAACATCACAAACAGCCATACGTTAAAACTCTACTCTTAAGTGGTTACACAATGACATTAACTGTTAGATCAGGGGGGCATTCCATAAAGATTTCGCGCTAATCTAGTTTGAAGAAATAGCACAATACCAACAATTGTTATCGCCACATAACTTTTTTGTTCAAATTTTTTTGTGTTCAAATTTTTTTTCAATCAAACTCAAACTTTACAGGCTTCTTCCTTGGTCACATATATATATATTGATATATAAATATTTGTGAAAATGTATATTTTTTAAACCGCGATATTTTGTAATTATCGCCACGATACTGATTTGAGGCCTTGGCGATAATATTTTGAGTATCGCAGATCTTTTATGGAAGTGGTTTAACACGCGATAATTATTGCCAAATTTTTATGGAATGCATACCAGTACAGATTTCTTGAAGTAAATCAATAGCTCAATAATCAGCAGGATATTACTAATAAAGGTATACATGTCATAATCTTTTGAGGGTTGGGGGAAGGATAATAACACAAAAATTATGGCGATAGAAAGTGTGTTATAAAAAACTTAGGTGCCAATATATAGGAGAGACTCTCTATGTGTATGCATATGTAGAGAGACTGAAAAGCTTCTCTGTTGCCCTATGTGACCAATTCCCTGGTGGCAGGCTGGAACTTAGGCAGTCAATCATAATCAGGGTCTGATCATTACCAACGTATCTTGGAACAGGTAGTTCACAACACAAGGTATTTTAACCATGGATATAATGGCAAACCCAAATATAACCCAACCCTTGCCCATACCAGGGGCGCACCTGCAGTGAACAATACGTTTTTCTATGGCTTTCCAGTCTCGACAAATATACAAGGTGTCTGTGTATAATCTACACAGGCACATGTGGCCTTGTAAGGTAGGTGATCTATACATTCTGCGTTGAGCCCCCTCATTTCATCGTCTAGTAGCGAGGTGATAGAGGTGGCAGAGTGGGTTGTCTACAGAGTGGTAGCATCCACACCCAGGCCCTGGGAACATCTAAAGGAGTGACACCTGGTGGCATCGATGTGTATGACAGGGGTGGATGCACTGGGTTCAAAGGGATAAATATAGGGTACAGTACACAAGGCTGGAGGTTTAGGGAAGCTGAGAAGGGTCTAGGTTTAGGGTAGTAGAGAGGGGCTGAGGATTAGGGTAGCAGAAAAAGGTGGGGGTTCAGGATAGCAGAGTAGGTTGGAGCTCTAGGTTTAGGGTAGTGGAGAAGGGTGGAGGTTTTAGGGGGTGTAGGGTCGCAGAGAAGGGTGGAGGTTTAAGGTAATAGGGGAGAGCAGTGGGGTTGTAAATGTACTGCAAAAGAGCGTATAGTTAAGGGGTACCGGATGCAGTATAGTATAACGCCCATAACTGACTAGAACCACAAAACGCATTATGCCTCTATTGAACTTTCATTATGAGGGCACTTTGAGACAAGTTTGTAAAGGGTATTGTAGAGCTTGAGAGGCAACGCCCAACAAATAGCAACGGTTTTAGAATGTTTCTTTCTGTCTCAATTGACCTCGCCCCTCTTTGACGTGCTAGGTTTGTTTATCTTGAACTATAGTAGGTTAATTATCCATTAAGGTTAAGGTATCATTTTGTGTGTCAATCTGCCTCCAGGTAAGAGCTAGCTCCTAATGCAGTCTCCCACTGCTAACTGCTGTCATCCAATACATAATAATAGTTCCATATTATGTAAGACATAACACTCGCGTGAAAGGATGTTCTTTGCCAACACTCCCACCATCTAAGCAGTCTAACTCCAGGAACAAGCTTCTAGAACACAACCTTTCCAGGATGTTAAACTCACAAGAACTACCTGCGCTCTGACTGTGTGCTGCCCCGAATGGCACTTATGTATGAATGGTACAATACACCTAACTTACTAGACTCCTCCCTTCTCTTCACCTTTGACAAAGAGTAATAACTAAAGCGTGCGCTGATGTAAACACATGATGGCTAAGCTTTGAGCATGGACTGACCACCCTTGTCAGTACAATCTATTATGATTATGTATATATAATTATATCTGTGTATGTGCCTAGAGCGCATGTGTCTGTGTGTTTGTCTGTGTCTAAGTACATAGTATGTGGCAGAGAGATCTTTTGAACTGTCTAATCAAAGCTCTAAAAAAACGATTTGTTTCATAAAACCAGAAGGAAACCCTGATAGAAGACACATTTTTCATTTTCACAGTATCACATCTACAGATCTTCAGCTAGCTCTGATGTCTGCTCAGTGATCTTTGATACCATACAACCCCATTTCTATATTTGACGTACAATCTCCATAGTAGGGAGAAATGCAATTGTAAGTAGAAGAAGGATTAACCAGCATTAATCAGGGCAATGGTCTGAAATAAGACTCATTAAGGTTCAATTATACAATACAAAACGTACCGTGGGTTTTCATTCAATGACATTTTCAAATATGTATATGGACTCCTTATAAAAATAACGAATTTAATCATTATTTTGCCATACCTGTGCAACAAGAGCTTTGATAATCTATCGCATCAAATATTCAGCTATTGCAGTGAACCTATAGCCCCATACATCAAAAACTCCTTAAACAGTCCCTGCTACGCGATAAAAGGCGATTCAAACTGAGGACTGAGTAAAAATGCAAACGGTTCCGGCTTTGGATGATAAGAGGTCAAATCAAAAAGCATACGGCGAAAAAAGTCTGTCCAGCCACAATTCTAGGCCTAGAGCTTAGTGGTGACCAGCGGTCATCTACTTAATAGATCATTAGGAGATTTAGAATATAAATTTAAGGAAAAGAGCGGAAATCTGTCCACCTCCGCCTGAAGTGTATTTACTGGTTGACCTGATTTCAAAGCTGTCTCTTTAAACACTACAACACTAGTCAGCATGATTGTTACATTAACCCCTTTAACCCTTTGCTGTTCTCTAGTGCAAATTTCGGACATATATGTCCGAAATTTTTAAATTTGAATAATTTCCTTGATAATTAAGGAATTTGAATGATTTTTTCAGTGTTCTTTCGTGCTGAAGTCTTTTTGCACCCCTGTAGATATTTTCAGCATTATTGAATGTCATTTAATATATTTTTTATGACTTTGAATGTACCATATCACCCATTTTTTCAGAAAAGGGTAAAGACTTAATGATTTTTAACTATTTTTGTAAATAAATGTACTACAAATGTCAGTTTTGTAAATAAAACTATGTAATCATTTCAATAAGAATGATATATTCTGATATAGAAAGGGTGCTAGGTGATCACTTAATAATTTTATTTAGAAATCCTCTGAATTGAACTATTTCTACAGGAAATTGAATCTCCACTCTATTTTCTTAAGATACTAAATTTATCAAAAAAACATACCATTTAAACAGTTGGTACCAAATAACTGACATTTTCTATCAAAGTAGCTACTATTTTGAGAAAATAGTTACAAAAACATATTCTACTGCTTATGTTACCTGCTGCACCACAAATATATATAATTGTATCATAAATAACATATTTTCTGTGATATTTTATATCAAATACTGCCCTCAATCTATACTATACGTAATAGTCTAAAGACTTTTTGGTCAATTTTGTAAATTTTAACGTAAATGCAACTATATTCACCTAGTGAATTTGATGAAACCTATCAAACATATTTTTCAAAATCATATATCATTCTAATCCTAATTTCACTGGCTACATTTTATCAATAGTAAGTTTTTCTCTCAGATTAATATTTCATTCATTTTTTCACAAATTTCTTGAAAATTGCCAAAAATTCACCTAAAATAATGAAAAATCAAGGGTCACGTGACCCAGGTCATGTGACCCTATGATGGATTTAAAAAAAAAATATCAGCACTAAAATAATCCTTGAATCACCAGCTTTCAAATGATATATAGATTTCCATATTATTATATTCATATTTCAGAGTAAAATTCTATCATTGATACCTGGGTCAGAAATTTTGTGGGAAATTGCCAAAATTGCGGAACAGCAAAGGGTTAACATCATGAGGCTTCATCATAATTATTATGATGTCTGGTTAGACCATTTACTGTAGGTCACCTGCATAGATTTGATATCAGTCTGAGTAGCTTTAGCTGTACAGTGTAGTTACCTGGTAATTCAAAAGTAAAGTACTAATAATCTATCCCCAAACAAGAAAGAAGTATCCTCCACCCGCTAAATCCTCCACTGTAAAAAAGACGTTTAGAATTTAAACATGTTAAGGGGTTAAACATGTTTAGAATCTAAACACAAGAAGTCTCATGTATTTAAAAGCTAAACACTTGTAATTCCTAAACATGTATGAATTAGGTATGTTTAGAATATAAACATGTGAAATTGCAGGTGTTTAAAACCTAAACACTTTTTACTTCTAAACATGTAGTGGATTAGATATGCTTAGAATCTGAACACATGAAATTGCGGGTGTTTAAAACCTAAACACTTTCTACTTCTAAACATTTATTGGATTTACCATGTGTGTAGTTAAACTGTACTCCACCAGGTGACACTGTATGCTAATGCTCTGTAGTTCTGAGAGGTTTCTTCTAAATGTTGATATGAATTCATTATAAAAGAGAGAGAATTTTCTAGGTACTGTAGAGTGTTTGAGAAATGTATATATGTAATACATTAGAAGCATTTTGAGTTTAAGGAAAATTATCTTGTTCAAGGTTTTGAAGATGTACTTTGTTAAGACACCTTTTCCATATGCAGACAGACATAGGGACTAGGGTCTGGGTCTAAAGGTTCTGTGTCCCACTAGAGGTAGCTAACCCCTAACTCAGTTCAGTGGTAAATTATACATTTCCCTTGCATAATATTGAAAGAGGTTTAACTCTAGGCTTGAATTTTACCTCTTTGTTGATCAATTGAGATCAAGAAACATATTTTCCTGTCTGAATTGTAGGTACATAACATTCCAGAATAATATCAGTGCAAATTACAAAAGAAATTGGTTTTATTGACGTACATGCCATGTAGTCCAAATACTTTGAAGCTAAGAATTATTTTCTAAACATCAAATAAATCCTAAGCATTTAGACTGTAAATACATTTAAGACCTAAACACTTCAAGTTAAATACCTAAACATCACACATTTCTAAACACTTAGCCCTAAACACCAATAATTTAAACATGTTTAGGGAAATGAAGTGTTCCAAAACTGGATGCACCGAAGTGTTTAGGAAAGTGTTTAGGTTCTAAACACTTGTTTTAACAGTGTCCACTATATGATTTCCACATGATTGAATTTTCCGGGTTATTCATATAGGCGTTATCAAACACTGTTTTGAACACATCCATGTTCTTAAGGGCTACTAATAAGATATAGGTACTTTAAATCATATATATGTTGTTAAACGAATACATACATATACTGCATATGTTGATACCTATGTCATATGAATATGTAACAACAGGAGACATATTTTCATAACTGACACCAGTCATAAGGCTAATCAGGTGAATTTTGATTAGTGTCTCATTCATGTTCGTTCTGTCTCTCAACCAAAGTAACTACCTACAAATCCTTTTCAATGTTACTTTGAAATAACATCACTTCTTTTGGTGACACTCAAAATCAGGCATTTTGAGACACTAATCAAATTTTGCCTGAATTACCTAATTGTTGAAGTCAGTTACGAAGATATGGGCTCAAATCATATGACTGTCACCTGTAATATCTGGAAAATCAGATTTATGTGAAGGTATTTCAGTAACAAATTAACAAAAAATATGGTTCAATTCTTCTAGATCTGAAGAATATCCGAGCTTTCCGAGCATGGCGTGTCCTTAGCGTTTGAAATTAGGTTAGAATTTGATCTTTGGTAAAATCTGTCAGTTTCGGTTGTAGAGTTTATTATTTTGACAAACATACCCGAAAGGTATCTCCCTACAGAAAGTATACTTATTCTAACCGTTTCTAACGGCGAGATAAGCTCCACCTGCTCTGTGGAGAATACATGGAATAAGCGTATATCCAACACTGTTTATATCCAGGGTGTTGGACAAAGGTTGGACAGAATACGCCAAAATTAATAGCCATCCCAGTCCCAACAACTTAGGTCATTGAAAAAAGCAACAGTTGTGTTTCTCTAGATCACAAAGTCGTTGAAACTTCATGACTTATTGAATTCGATCAATTGACAGATTTACAGGTTTGTCAGCAAAACAAAATGCAGTATTTCGAGGCAGTATGAAAGGTTTGGACAATCAGGGTTGGGCTAAGAGGCATACGCATCGGTACCTATGGGAAAAAGGCTTCCACAAGTGGCTGTGACTCTCAAGCAGTAGGAGCAATTTGTCAACTTAATTGTAATTGTATATTAATTCAGTTTTTTTTGGCTTTTCTCTGGGAAATAAACCAGTAAGAAATAGTCATGATAATTCGCAGTTAACTTTAACGTTGACACAAACTGGGATGGGCTTTAATATTGTCCCCACCTTATCTAAAGAAAATGTATTTTCGTTGTTCTGCATCTGTAATTGAAAACTAAGACTCTCTTCTCTCAAATTTAAAAGACGATTCAGGCTTTAGTCAAACTCCTTTGGTCAATCTGACACTAAGTGTGTCACTCCTCCCTCCCGTCCCTTCCAATTTATCTCACGTATTTAGTGTAGAAATAAATCCATGGCCAGCGCTGTTGTCTCATTCTCCTCCCATCTCAAATGTCTGTCAACAAAGACATTTACCGAGTTTTTTTTCTCACAGTGACCGATCTGTCCCTCATTAAGGGCAGTTTAATCAAGCCTCTCCTGGCCTCCTCGTGCTCACAGCTGGACCGAATAGTCCCAGCCAAGGAAGGGGCCCTTGACCCTTAAATCTTACACAGCGACATGGTCATTTCTTAAAATTGACATGCGACATGGGCCTAATACTGGATCTCCACACGGCGACTAGTTTTACTTGGTCATCAACGACAATGGTGAAGCACACTGACGCCGTATTGCCGGAAGACTAGATGCACTAATCATTGACAAATTTGGTGAAAAAATCGAACATTTCCGATATTTTGCAGATGACGAGCTGTATTATAGTCGCCCGACTAGTTTTTTAGTTGTTGGGCTCACCATTAGTCGCCCGATGAACACCTCATGGTTAACGACCATGTGCAACTAGTTGCCCAATGGGGATGCGGCATTAGTGACATATAGAAAAAGATAAACGGCATGACATAGCTAATTTCTTTAATTCGACATGCGACATTAGGGCCCCTTAGAGGTGACATGGGACATGGAGAGTTAGGTGACAGGTGACATGGCCCTTTTTTATATTTAACATGCGACATTGGGGGTCCCCCATCAAGGGCCCAAGGAAGGGACGTCACACAGTGCTCTTATAACGTTGCAGAATGGCTGCCATTCGCTGGTCAACCAAACACATCAACTGAGGATTGTGCCGGTCGCAGTTTATGCAATCGTTACAAGAATACTTTTCACAAAGGAATATTGATTTGATTATCAGGTTTTTATGAATATTATTTCTGGTATATATTTGTAAGAAGTCGGGAGCTGTGCCCCCCTCCCATTTTTTTTCCATTTTTCTTTTTTCTAATCTTTTAAATTGCGCCATAAACCAGGATTGACAAAGCTTGTTGGCTGGCTGACCTAACATAGGCAATGCAAGATTATCCCCATCAAACACGTTGACTACTGAGGTGATGCCTGCAGAACATCACATAATGTTCTTAGAATGTCACATATAAGTTTCATTTAATCAAGACAGAAACACAAGTCTGACTGGTGTTCCTGTCCTGACTAAATGAGTCAATTTGATATGTGTGTGCCTTTTCTGATGAGATGAAACAGCTTGAAATGGCTACTTTATAAAGTGAATAGATATTTAAAAAGAGAATGGTTTTTCACATTTGCTGCTAAAGTATTGCATTCAGTGGGGAGTACTTCTACAGTAGGCGGATATGGGGCCTGACCCCCTCCCCCTCCCCGGAAGCTGTTTGGTAGAGACCTGTACCTGACAAAGAGAAAAAGCATTGCACAATTGCATGTGGATTCACAATGTTATAGAACTTAATCTATATATATGCAGATCCCCCTTCTAAAGCCCCATACCCACTAGACGATTTCACCGTCGGCCGGCAACAGGACGGCTGTCAAATTTCCCGCACAATTGCCGGGCAATCACAATCACCTAGCGATTCCCCGTGGGTATGCTGAAGTTTCAGTGACTGCTGACAGAATCGCCGATAAAATCGCCCGAAAAATCCCTGCTAAATTATCAAACTTGCTTAATATTACAGTCGCCGGGCAATGACGACACTGATTCTCCCCATCGCCTGTTGCTCGTCACCACTAGTCACTTAGTGGGTATATATGGCCCTTTAATGAAATCATGTATCCGTTCCTACTCTGGCTACCCCTTTAACAAACTCATCAGTTAAAGGCTATTGCCAAATCATAACCGAACAAATCAAATAAGTATACCTTAACATGCCCTTAGCCCCAGCATATCCCATACCATCCTCCCTTGGTGTATCTGTAACTGATAGTAGGCGCACAGTAATAATCAGGAAGCGGAGATGGTCAGATCCATAAAAAAAAGGCAAATGACGACCAAATTGATAGTATGAAGGTCCCTCTGACACAGCTTCATACAAATCATTATTTCGAAACGGTTTTTCAGGCGCGACGAGGACAGAATAAACCTAATCAGTGTTACGGACTCTGATTGGCCAATACCAAGTCCAGCCAATCAAAAGCGCGGAGACAGATTTCGAAGCTCATTTCCAACGGACACTCGTTAATGAGGGTAATTCACACCAGAGCTCGTTTAAAGAGAGTGTGACAACTAGCAGTGGCACAATAACATGGCGCTATTTTGTTTATGTTAGGTGCGACGGGAATATCAAAGAAATATGGAGGCGCTCCGACCTTTGCCACTCCTCTGACCTATTAGTTAAAATGCCAAGGCGTTCCTGTGACCTTCTTATCCTGAGTTAATCCGCGACATGGTGGCTGGTCCGCAGGGGCAGGGGTCAGGACGAACCTGCCTGAGGTTGAGCAGCATGTTTTAGTGCCAGGCCCTGAAGATCACTGAGGAAAACTTCAGCAGGTATTGTTTGAAAGGTGTTGTTTCAAGAAGTGGGTCTTTGAATACCATATAGGTTAACTTGGATGTGGGAAAAGCTGTACTTTCAAAGAGTGAACTTTGTGTCAGATGTGTTACGCCTTTGTCAAAAGTTTCTATAACCAATAGGTTATATATAATTCCCCCTAAAACAAGGATTGCATTTACATTTATTCAAAACTTGGAATCTATCAAATATAGTAATGTATTGTGTATGCCACTTTCCTGTCAAGTTACATTCCTTCCTGGGTCTACAAGAAAAAAAAGACAAGTATAAAATAAGAGTTCTCATATAGAGACAATTTAATCAATTTAAAATTCAGAGACCGCTAATATAAGTTTTCTCTAGTTCTTTGAAACGTCTATTGTATTAGCTATTTTAAGGGGGAAAACGCGACCACAATAAAATGCACTTCAGAAGCACGTCGGTGAAAATCCCGTTGTGGAAATGGCCTAATTCGGGAGGTGGTTGGGCGCGGTCGTCGTTTGGTCTGTTTTAGGACAAAGACCGACTTAATGATGTGGAGAAAAAGACAGGATTAATTTCTTTTCAAGTACGTCACACTTCCCGAAATTACACCAGCCATAAGGGTCAAACCTCCGTCGTCTTCTCCTCCGATGACATCAACAGTCTAGACCCAATTTTCACTTTTTTAAATGATGAATTGCATTGAACTTTTAAGCCAAGAGCAGAAACCAAATCTTCCTTCCATCTTTTCCCTAATGATTCGTTTCTGTCTCATTCGAATCTTTGGTTTTTAAACCACGGGCCTAAATGGAAGCTTTTGAGACTTTGTTCCCTTTCAGAAATAAGGAGCTGAATTTGCAATATTCTACCTGAGCTGTGTTTCTTTCATAGTTATGAATTTGATCAGAGAAGAGATCACTGAAGAAAAATAGCATCACAGTTTGCGTCGTTTCAGGTTATCAACGATTGCTAGATCTGGGAAGCAAGAAACCACTCAAAAACTTGAAAGACATCCTGCCATGTCTTAATTGTGTTTCAGTTCTGGTTTTATAACATTTTTACACATCTATAAACATTAGTTAAAATATTAATCTACAAATGATACATTTTCTGCTCAACTGACTCTAATTTGTCTAAACCTAATAATTAGAATCAAACCTTAACTCAAACATCATACAAGTCCAAACCAAAAGCACAAGAAAATGAGCTGTTTCTTGCTACCCCGACCTATAGTTCTTACTGCAATCGCCTATCGTATAGAATTTAAGTTCCTCCTTAAAACACTTTTTTAATAACGCATATAGGTTTATGCTTTTACTTCAATTGCACAGACTATATCATATCCTAGCTCTCATAGGATGGTAGTTTTGACTTTGCACAGGACCAATGGCTCTAAGAAATGTTAATACACAGTCCTATTTTAACACCGCTGACACGGCATAAGATCCTTCGTGAACTCATCATGTCCGCATTGGGAATAAGGAGATGGGCCACAAAAACAGCTCCTTTCGCCATAAGGATGTGGCTAGGTAGCCTTGGAAATATTTAAATCATTAGAGAGTATAAAGTCTGTATTCGACTAGGCGATTCTGACTGCTGGTAACTTGGTAATGTAGGATATTTTATCAGAAATATGGCAAAAGACCATGCATCCTTCATATCATTTGAATTGGAATTAAACACTCTTTCTAATGATATATAACATGTACCTTATAAGTCCATATTCCTACTGCCATCTTCTGAGATCAGGAGTAAAATCAGCTAGTGTAAAACAACCTTTAGGGTTTCGTAAAGAAACCTGTTTTCGCGGCAAGGCCTGTGGCAAACAGAACATTGTTTCTGAGACAAACAGTGAAGTTGAGTTGCAACAACAAGATTATGGAACAAAATGACTCTGCGGAAAAAAAGACTGACTCTAAAATTTCATACGATTTTGATTTCAAGTTGAACATTTACACATTATACATATAAACTAAATTAAGATGTCATTTAGAATGTATCCAAAATATAGGTAATATGACATATCAAAACATAGAGCTTAGAAGCAAAGGATGTAACCAGAAACATATAATAATTATTACTCTTTCCAATATCTAAATAAACAAACAACAGACATAACATAAACACATTGCTTTTCTCTGGTAGAACTCTAGCTTTAAAAAAGCTAACCACTCGGCAAAGGTAATCTTATAGGAAGGATAGGGTTTGATAACACTCCTCCACTGCTGAAGAGCCACTTAGAGAACCTTAAGAGCTCTCACACTTCCAACTTAATTGCCCTAATTTAAAAAAGGCACGACTAATAGGTAAGTGGCTGCGATATAACCACTTGGATATCCGAGGCATGCTGACGACGTACAGTCAGACTCTAAACAATCAAGATAATATCTTTTAAAAAAGTATTTTTTTCTATGCCGATCTCAACAAAACAACCATTCTGTTTGTAAACAGTGCCAGCTTGAAACTGTGGTTTTTGCTTCTAATATCAATATGAAAACGTGTCCTCACAGTTTATCACTCCTTAAGTCAAAATATGTTTATATGCTTAAATTGTAGTTTATCATTTCTAACATCAGTAAAAGACAGGTCTTTATGTTTAAAATTTAGTCTATCATTTCTGATATCAATATGAAAACATGTCTTTAAAATTAGTTTATCACTTCTAATATCAAATCAAAAACATATCTTTTAGATTAAAACATAGGTCATCTGTTCTAACATCGATACTAAAACGTATTTTAAAGCTTAAAACATAGTTCATCATTTCCAATATCAATACAAAACATGTCTTTAAGATCAAAATATAGTGTATCACTTCTAGTATCAATACAACAATGTGTATTCAAGCTTAAAACGTACGTTATCACTTCTTCAATCAAATGTGTCTTTACAATTAAAGATTCTTCAATCAATACGGAAAAATTAAAATTAAAGCGTAGTTTATCACTTCTAGTACCAATACAGATGTATCTCTTAGATTAAAACAGAGTTAATTAGATCTAACATCAATCCAAAAATGTGTCTTTAAGCTTAAAACGTAGTTTATCACTTCTAACATCGACGCAAAAACGTGTCTTTGAAGAATGCCCACAACCTCAGCATTGGTTTAAAAAGTAGCAGACACCAAACGCTCCCAGTCTGAGACTTGTGACGCAATAGACAATTAACGGAGATACAAGGAAATGCCAAGTTGTGGTCTAGAGTGGACTCTGCTGGTAACCACTCCAGCTCTCCCAATACACAGGATAAGGGTCAGGCAATTCAAATACTGGAGAGAAGAAAAAAACTTGCTTCAAACAACAACACTGCCTCATTGGCTACATTTCCTAATCTTAATCCTAGAGAATCCAAATGTCAGTGAAAATGTTAAAACAGGTTGGCGATCCAAAAAGCAGTCAATCGGGCTTAACGATCACCTAATGAAGCCAAATATTACTCGCAAAAGATGGAAACGAACACTGACGATTGGTAAATAAATTGATCAAAAGAATAAGAGGAAGAATGAACTACCAACTAAGTGGGAGACTTTGGGTCTGGTACTTCTGAAGGGATGAAGTGGTCATAGGTTTATATCAGATTATATTACAGGTTTAATAGAAACAATGAATGCACTAAAGCATCCTTCAAATGGTTCTCCCAAGGATGCGTTAAAACATTGTGCTTGTCATATCTTTTCTCTTGACATTTAAAACTTATCTTGTATCAGTTCTATTATAAGTGTACATTAGGTGACATCTCCTTGACAACTTTGACTTAGAGTAATACTTTACTGAATTACATTTCAGGATGAGTTCAGTAACATGGTCAAAAGCCTTCTTCACCACCTGCAGCAAGATGACTCAGCAGTTTCTGCCGAAACAAGTACCAGGACCAAAACAGAGTTTCCTGTTGGAAGATCCAGTGGTTAAATTCTATGCGTGTAGTTCCTAACATAGAAACAAGAAAGGGAAAGGGCAGTAGTATTGTATACAATATGACACTTAATGAAACAAACTTTTAGCTGGGTCTAAACTTTCCAGTCATTTTCCAAATGATAGCTGCAGAACGATACATGGTATAGAGCTGGTGCAATAATGCTTATTGGTATTTTAAAAACGTTATAGGAGTGTCCCAAACATTTTCATATTAATTGACATTTTCATATTAATTGACATTTAAACAATTGAAAGGTTTACTTTCATGTCTCAATAAAAATCGAGTTTTGACTGTAACAACAGCGTATTGCACCTTCACATATCTTGATATCGTGACATTATTAACATCGCCTTAAGATTTTCCCCCATTATATGGATACCTAGATCCTACAATCATTATGACTGTTCAAGAAACAGTAGGAAATAAACCTGTCATAATACCCGCTTGTACAGTAGGCCTCTCTGCCCAAAACAAAAATATCAAAGGCTTGGGGTGTGGTGCCCTTTCTATGGGGAATTGCACATAAAAGACCCCTTGCCACCCTTCGAATAAAGTAGGACGATTATTTTTAGGGTGAGTTTCTTCTCAAATCACCTAATAGATTCAATCATCCAAGACAACATCGCTAACAACCTTGTTCTCGCTGTTATTATGAATTAAGCTGTCAAACAGCTAACCAATGCAAGGGGAATTTTGTATTCAAACATAGTGTATTTTCTGCTGGCTAAGAATTAAAAAATATTTTAAAAGAAATATACTTTCTTGTAACTCTGGGGTTGTGAAATAAAAAAACCTTTCAGGCGTATATCAGAGAAGTAAGATTACCCATGAGAACCAAAAAAGTCCTTAACATATAGCGTACTATACTTATTTGATAAACGACTCTTTAATTATTCAAGATGTCAATATTTGCCTGAGGTATTGTATCTTTTAAACAGGTGCAAATAACATGTAGTGTAGTCTATATTTGAAGAACAATGATTCGTGTCATCTGTTACACATACATATATAGAGAGAGCGAGTCCAGAGTATGCTTATTGATTTAATACAGTGATAGGATTAGCTACATGTATTTGATCCTGTGATTCAATCAAACCAAACCCCCCTTAACATAAGGCCAGGTGAAGGTGTTCTACGCCCCCATTGTATCGTTTGCATGATTGATTAAATATCAAACAACCAGATTAAAGATACGACTTGAGTGGATTGGGCATAGATGAATACTGACAGCAAGAAATACATAATCCCAATTGCGATCGCAAAAGCATTGACAAATTATGGAGTACATGTTCTATATTATAGGTTGGGTTTAGTAAAGTAAAATGGGTTTAGTAAAGTAAAATGTCAGCGGACTTTTTTATCTGCAGTCCAAGGAAGAAATTTCTTTTCCAGTCCTTATATCTCCATCTAAGATATAGCTTGAGGATTATCTTGAGATTACTGAACCGTTACCTTTACCACAATTATAAAACGTTATTCCTTCGATGGCAGGTGCCTAAAGGCTGGGCCATATGAAACACAAACCAGGATGGTTAGATGAAACTGTGGTTTGTGTTTTTTTCTATTGATTAAAAGCTATATCACAACTAAGCGCTAATGCAGTAGCTGCAAAGTTGGCTCTTCAGATCAAGTGAATGTACATTGACCTATGATCTGCGTCTGACCTGCTGCTGCAGGTCAGGAGAACGGGGGCCTCTGATTGTCAATTTTGAAAAGGGCGTTATAATACCGTAATTGCAGACATGCATGTGTTTTTTTCATCATAATAATTATAATTATATTATAGTGTGGGGCAGGGGAGATGGGAATCCCATACTTCCAAAGGCTCCACCTCTGAAATCAAGTTGCATAGCCAGTTGTTATTAGATCAAAACACCTTGTTTAGAAAGTCAAATGTTTGATCTAAGAGAGGTATATGACTTGCACCCTGGATTCAGTGCAGCGAGACCAATGTATGATAAACCAGACATTTTATATTGATCAGCTAGATTTTACTTACACTTAAGCCCCATACCCTCTAGGACAGCCAGTGTACAAATCAGCGTTATCTGCTGGTTTAGCATCAATCGTAGCACCGATTTATGAGCCGACAGGACTCTGTGTGGGTATGCCCTGTCCAGTTTGAATCAGCAGACCGGAGCAACGACCGCAGCACTGATCGAAGCACCAATTAGTATTAAGCATGTTTGATATTTTGACACTGACCACTAACTGCCGACTCTAACCAAAACAGTCAGCCGCCGCTCTATCGTCTTAGTGGGTATGAGGCTTTAGCTTACGTACTGATGATTAAGAACTTTGTTTATGTCATGCGCAGAGGATGGTTATGCAAGGTTCTACGCCTTTAATTAACGAAGTGGAGGCTGGGAGGATAATAATACTGAGAAGTCACGTAAACATAAAACGTTTTCTGCACCTCTAATTAAACCTGCAAACATCTAGAATATTGTCATCTCATTAAGTTGTGTCACTCTCTTACAGAAGATGACTGTAACAGTTGTTGTTGTCTCTGACACTCCACCGCTTAGACCTGCAAGTTGGAAGGACACCTACCCCCAAACTGCCTGGACACTTACTCCACGGACTTTGAAATGTCATGTTAAGGGTAATTTTAGGAGAAGGGTTTGGGGTAGTGAAAGGGCTTGAGATGGTTTTATCAGGAGATCACTTTTGGTGGTATCAATTAAGGGGTAGTAACTTTAGTGGATTTTGGGGAAAACGTTCAAGGATAGGTGTTTAGGTGGTAATTGTCAAAGGAAACATGTCCATGGGCAAATATCTATTGGTTAAAGTCGAGCAGATTTTGTCCTTAAAAAACCTGTCACCATGGATACCAACTGGGATATCAAAGACTCCTAGAGAGTCACCGGCTGTTGTGTGTGTGGCCCTGTCTATGGGACCATGCACATTAAAGAACACCTGCCTCGGTAAAAGTGTAGGGGTATGGTCTCTACCTTCTCATAGATTCGATCACCATCACCGCCCTTGATATGACCCTGGCTGTTAATTAGGGCGTAAAGCAACCAATAACCAACCAACCAACCAACCATGGATACAGCCATAAATAAATAGCTCCCTCTTTGCACCCTTTCCGGGCCGGATACACCGACTTGGAAACAGCGTATAGACGACGCTGCCTGTATAAGAGAAACTATGTACGCGACAAGGACCAAATTATCATTTTTGTATACAACTGACACATCTATACATTGTAGCATATATACAGAAGACTATATACATACGACAGGACCATCTGCAAATTACCATTTCCATACACTACTAACATGTCACCTGAAAAATAGAATCAATCTAGGTGACAATGTCGCCCTTATTTTGAAACAGATCAGGGTGAATATGAGCAAATATGATAAACTATGTATGCGACAAACTCAAAATCCCATTTCCATATATATTTTGGCCAGGTATTTATAAAGATGTTCAACATTTTTGTGAAACTTGTCCTGACTGCCAGAAAGCAACCGGTCGTGTGTCAGATCCTCCGGCTAAGTTGCAGCCAATTCCCCCAATGGGACTTCCATTTCGGAAGATTTTCATGGACATTGTAGGTCCATTGCCTAGAACCAAAGAAGGGTACAAATATATATTATCTGTTGTTGACTTAGATACTAGGTATCCAGAAGCAGTACCCCTTAGAAATCAGAGTGCTGAGACAGTTGCTGATGCTCTGGTGTCTATTTTTGCAAGAGTAGGTATTCCCCAAGAGATCTCAAGTGATCAGGGTACCAACTTTATGTCGCAATTAGTAAAGGAGCTTTGTAAACAGTTACAAATTGAACAGGTCTCGACCACTCCCTACCACCAAGCAGCGAATGGTCTAGTAGAGAGATGGAACCAAACCATGAAGAACATGCTTCGACGCATGACTCATGACGATCCCAATAGTTGGGACAGACTTCTGCCTTATGTCTTGTTTGCATACCGAGAAGTACCAGAAGCAAGTACAGGGTTCTCACCCTTTGAGCTTGTGTATGGTTGGCCCGTTAGAGGCCCCCTTTCTGTGGTAAAGGAAGCATGGGTGGACAGGGATGATCCTGGAAACCTGATTGACTATGTTGTCCAGAGTAGATCCTGATTGTTTAAATCGGTTGAAATGGCTCAGCAGAATTTACTTGACTCTCAGGCTGAGACAAAAGCCTGGTATGACCAGAAAGCCAGAGACCAGAACTTTGAAGTTGGGGAAGAGGTCTTATTACTCCTACCCACTTCTAACAAGTCCCTAGAAGCTAAATGGCAGGGGTTGTACAGAGTTGTCAGAAAGGTGTCAAACTTGAACTACGAATTAGATGTCGGTCGGATAAGAAAGAAGTTGTGTGTTTATCACGTGAATCTAATGAAAAGGTGGAAGAATAGGGAGGAGGTAGTTCTATATGTTGATCGACAGTGGAGAAAGAATGTTTAGCCTTGGTTTGGGCAGTTGAGTATTTTAGACCCTATGTATTTGGACGGAAGTTCGTTATTGAGACAGATCACAACTCACTAGTTTGGTTGAACCAAGTTAAAGATAAGAACCGGAAGCTCTTTAATTGGAGCTTGACTCTCCAGGCCTACGACTTCGAGGTTGTCCATCGCTCTGGAAATAAGAACACCAACGCCGACTCCCTCTCACGGGTATAAAGTATAATTTGTTCATTTACCTTTGTTTATAGTTATAATCATGTGATCAGAAAATTTATTGTTTCTAGAAGAATTACATAAATTTTCTTCTCTTAAAGGAAGGGGGTGTTACAGATCCCAGAAATTTGTTTATATTATATTTATAATAAAATGATTTCCATATTAATATTATATGGTTGGTCTGAAAAGGTATAGAAACTGGTTTTTATTTTCAAACATTATTATATCCAGCACATATTGGTGCCTAATTTACACCTCAGATTTATGTTTCATAGTCTGATAAAGTATCTGATTCATATTTCTTGCTTTTTCACTGTACTAGAGAATTATTTGGTTGAGTGAGACCTAAAGCTCTCAGGTGCATATGTACTCTTTGCCACCTCAAAGGACCTTGACCTTACCAATTGAAACTGCACTAACACCTCAACCACTTCACCTCACTTGAGTGGACTCCTTTAGGTCGCCCTCAACGACCACCCTCAACGACCCCAGGGCCTGGCTGGGTATAAAAGGCCGGCTGTGGGAGGCTCCAGTCAGAATTCATTCTCCCTGTGAGGTGTGTAGGAGAGGACTACAGCTCACAGGTACCCTCTCTGCCGGAGGCTCTGCTCCAGACCCACACCGGGCGCCGGAGGCTCTACTCCAGACCACACCAGGGCACCACCTCTACCTCCTACAGGGCTACAGAGTTCCACTGCCTGAGCACCATTTTGCTGAAGGTATAAACTTTGCCAGTTTTTCTTTGGTATAAGTGGGATAGTAAAGGGATAGTTTTGGATAACTTTATGTTCAGTCTTCCTTGATACATAAAACTGAGGTATAGATTGTTATAAAATAGTAGTTCTTTTCTCAGTACCAAAGCTGAGAGTTGTTTCATTTTCACTCATACTATTCCTTATATTTTTCAGCAGTTATTTGGCTGAGACATCCCTCCTGAAGACCAGGTTCCACATACCTTGAGAAGACCAGACCATTCTATAGAGATTTTCCTAATTTAAAACAATATAATATAATAAATCCTATTTAAACTTTGTTCTGCCTTTATGTTGTTGTCACTCTTTTTACTATAAAAGAACTTTATTTGAGCTCAAAACAAGATAACAATAAATTGTAAGAAAACTAAATTTTGTATTTATGGAATGAGATCATTAATCCGTAAAGTAAGAACCCCAGATTGTATATTATCCCTGAGTAATAAGAGACTTGAAAGGGTCTGCTCATATAAATATTTGGGTTTCATATTGGATGAGCATCTCAACTTTAATAAACATATATCTGAATTATGTAGATTGGTAAACCATAAATTATACTTGTTATCGTACATGAGGAAATATATGACAAGACATGCTAGTGTTATGCTTTTTAAAACAATGATTTTATCATTAATGGAGTATGGAGATATTATTTATTCTGGCACTTCGAAACAAAATTTGAGTAAAATCCATAGGTTGTTCTACAGAGGCCTCAGAATTTGTATGGGCGATGGAATATCACATACTAAAAATGAGTTATGTACTGAATGTAAATTGTCAAAAATTGAAGACAGATGTGAAGCGCATATATTGTTATTTATGCATAAGTTAAAGGAAAATAGACAGCTTTTAAAAATCAGGAATGTTAATACTCGGTTGCATGATGCTCCAGTGTTTAACTGTTACAAACCTAATAATGAAAAAAGCAAAAATAACTTATTTTACCGGGGTTCTATATTATGGAACATCCAACCAGCAAAATCTAGAAATATGGAGTATGATGAATACAAGAAATTGATTGTTAGATTAAAATAAGAGATAAATCTTATTGTGTATGGTACAAAGGTATTTTGACCGTATTTTAATGAGTATTTTACAAAGTTATTGAATGGAATTTGTATACCCCTACTATGATATTTTAACTACTAAATCAATCGGTGATACGATATTATTGTTTTACTACAAACCAGTCAAATGAATAGTTATATGATTTTTATGTCTAGAGTATTATTTTTAAAAAATGTATATTTTATAGATTATTTTTTATTTGTATTGTTGGGACGCTGAGAATGCACTCTTTGCAACTCAGGCATTGAATGTAAACAAGTGCTTTTGCACTTATTTTATGTCTGAATAAAGAAATGAATTTAAAAAAAAATATATAATACTTGCATGTCGCATGTAAAATAACTTTAATTGTACCACGAGTATATGGGCGACCGAGCGCAAATAAGGATGTATAATGTAGGCGACAAGCTTCAAATTCCCATCCTCATATACTACTTGAGTACTCATGAATCGTCGTCAATACAGTGAGTCAACGACATTGTCGCGTAAATAGTGGATCTTATTGAGGCGACGTCGACGGTATAGGCAGCGCCACTTGTTCCCGTGTATTTCATATAAATCTGGTTATCTTCCAACATTTATTTGGGACTGATACAATCTTTGTTATGGGAAAAATGACTATTTCTATGCATGTTACATTTCAATAATTACAATAAGCTCATCCCACATTGAGGTTGGACAAGGGTTGGACAAAATAGTTGTATCAGCCATTCTTGTGTCCTAGAGTTGGAATTTTCTTTGCCCCAAAGTCCTGCTAAAATATTATGAGTTTATCTGCCAATCACAGTGCAATTTTGGGGCAAAATAGGGTTGAACATTAAAGGTTGGGCCGACAGGTTTTAATTTTGGTTCCTATGTTCTTAACCTTAGAGGAAGGGATTTTAGTGCCGTTGACTTCCATAGGAACATTTTGGTTCCTATGTTGACAAGGAGGGCCCTAAAGCTGCATTCTACACATTTTAGCAGCAATTTGTCAACCGAATTGCTTTGGTTAATTTTGTATTATGCCACTGTTTTTATTGACTAAGCAGAGAGGCAATTTTGAAGATATTTTCTGGTAAACTTTAATGTTGGTGTAAACTGGGATGGGCTAATTTGCCACTACTACTCCACATGAGAAACATACCTCTCTAGTTCCCTCCCACAGACCCAGTACTCTGTTTTTGATGTGGAGGCATCATTATGGTCGCCCCCGGCCTCATACAGGTAGCTACCTAGACACCCGAGAGCCGTTTTTATGACCCAACCCCGACATCATTTAGCAGCGTGTGTTTGATATAGGTTCGGATTACACCACCATACATAGAAAACCGAATCAATAGTGTATTTACGGGTGGGAGGGGTGGGTGTGGGATGGAGAGTCGGTGGATGGAGAGGGGAATTCAGGTTACGGATATTTCAGAAATATCTACAATAACAACAAGTTTTTTTTCACACGGGGGGATGAAAACACTCTTTTTGTATGGTAGTAACATACGTCAAGGCTCCTGTTCTAAAGCCTTCCCTATGTTACGATTCGTCCAATATATGGGTAACAAACTTGACGTCTACTCAGTGCATGATATTCTAGATACATCAGAGCCATGGTTAAGATGTTACTTCTTAAAATCACACAGTTAATCCTGAATTCCACAGGCTGATTTTGCGTTTGTTTGATACTGTCAAAGAATCTTAAGCTGCATGGAACCATATATCCTACATAGAATTCAAAAAACGATAAGACCTTTCTAATGGACTTGTCTGTCTATCTATCTATCTATCTATCTATCTATCTATCTACAATGTATCTAGATTTCTATCAAGATATCTATCTAGATATAATTATGCTTTAGGTTTCCTGCTGATTATACAAAACAGCATCACAAAGAATGTGGAATATTGTCTTAAGACGATGTTTGTATAATACAAACGTCCATAGCAAAAGATAATTCCCGACTGAGGGCATTAAACATTGCCTATAACAAAATGTCTGTGTACTTGAAAAGAATTGCATGACAGGCAGCTGACGTCTTTCCTTAGAACCTCACTCCTCCCTAGCAACCCTTAACACCATGTTGTAATGACGTGTCTTATGAAGTGTCTGTCTCAATATTTGATACGGGGGTAGTGTAGCGACGGCTCAAAAACTGCTTAGATCAGCAATAGGAGCGGCCGTGATACCCCTCTTGTTGTGAGGGGCGCAGGTAGACATCAAAGAGAGGTGTTAGCCAACTGTCTGTGAGCTACTTACACTGTAATAAGCCTATCAGACAACCCAAGGTAAGCCATGACGGCAGCACCTCAGTAGGCAACGTGTTCGTGGAGGATAATCTCATACTGTTTGTGGTTGGTTGGTTATTGGTTGCTTTACGCCCTAATTAACTGTGTTTGTGATATCACTGATTGTTTATGCAGAAATTTATAAGAAAATAGAAATAGAAAAAATAGAAAAGTAGATTTGAAAAAAGGGGTGTTTTGGGGCACAGCCCTGATTTCTAACCAATATTTACAACAAATTTTCAACAAAACCAAATAATTACTTTAATGTTTGTATCTGAAAAGTAAACTTATAATTGGTTGACAAGTGAATAGGAGCCAAGCAAGGCAGAACAGTGATGATCCGCGACCATACTCTTTTGCAATATTCACTAAATAATCGTGTTATTCTATGTGAGGTTGAGACCCATGAAAACAGAGTGGTAGAATACCATTATGGCTCAATAAAGAATATTATAATAATGTTATCTTTTAGTGAAAGAACATAACCGGAATCTTACAATAATCATCACAGAGAAATGTCGCAACGGTAGGTAATATAGGAAAACTACATGAGGATGTGGGATGAGGCAGAATACTCACTGGTAGTAAACCATGTGCCTGCACGAGCCCGAATGCTTTTCCGGGGAGCTGCAGCTTGGAACAGGAATTAACTAGATATTGAAAATATGTGTATGTCCCTGTAGAAATTCAATATGTAGGCCCTACTTTCGACCAAAGTAGGTAGGATAGGAAGAGATTCAGTAAAAGTGAGTATTACTACATGGAAGCCCTTATCCCAATATACACTGTCTCAGCCTCCATGCCCCCCGTGTCCATCCCAATCACACAACGGCTTAACTGTCCTCGTCCATCTAAAGGTTCAGTTTTAAAAACATCCAATTTGACTTGCAATTTCAAAAATCGCAACTGTCAATAAGGGTTAATTATAGACATGTTATATATCATTAGAACGAGTTTCGAATTCCCTTTCCAAAGGTATATAACATACAGGGGTTCCTGTAATATCATAGATAGCAATTTAGAAGTTAACAAATTCTGGATTGTAGTGATCGTCCAGTGAAATACCGCCTTTATTAGCAACACCTTTACCCCTTTTCCCTTTCTCGTGGACACCTGGTAAATAATCATTACACTGACCAAACAGGTAGGTCTACTGCTCCTCCTGTCTTTTCTTCTACTAAGGTGCCAAATCGATGTAGGATCTTACACCCACTGGACCTATAGACCGACTGACCAGTGTCCTCACACAGTTACAGATGATGCATGCATAAAGTGCAATTACCATTGAGTAGCTTAAATGACATTTAAAGACCATATGAATATCTAAATGAATATGCCCCTAAATAATGAGTGTCTCCATACAATACGAAATATCTACCAGAGGCCTTGTATTTTGTATTGAGAAAGGAAAGCCAGGGGGAAACCTGTTATGCAGAGTGGTTGCGCATCCTGGCTTGCGGTTGGAGTGGAATTGGGTAGACCATTATGCCTATTTCTTCTCAATAAGCTGTTCCAAAAATACAGTGGAAATGATCAAGGTTGACCCAATTGGTTCCAACCAGCCACCACGGGAATGGTCACATAGGAACATAGAAGAGCTTTCCTGTCTCTATATAATGATATATAGGCCTACAAATACAAGGTCTCTGCTATCTATGTAGTCTCTCTCATTTATGGAATATGACGACGTATTCATTTGAACAGTAGCGAGGGAAAAGGGGATCATGCACCTAGAAATGTAATTATTGAAATAGCCTGTCCTGCCAAGAATTTAGATTAAAAGCTAAATTACATCTCGCTGTTTTCCCGCGCCCGACCACCACGTCCAACATAAGCGCACTTGCCAGACTGCTCGGGTGTCCACGGTTCAGTGGTTCCCGTTCCACATGATTGATTAGGGGGTATAATCACCCGTGTACAGAGACGCAGCATCACACACCGGAAGTGCCGCTATCTTGTGCCGACTGGCTTTGATCTACATTTGTCGTCTGCCATTTCCCGCCAAAATGAGCAGATGATCACTGTGTTTTTTTTTTTTCTTAATAATTCTTACCAAAAAAAAGCCTTGAACTCGGTACGTACCGTTTCTTCTTTTACTTAATTAAATAACTCTCTGGAGAAATGATTTATCAAGTACATCCCCTTTTCATATCATTAACAAACGTATACCATCTCATGCTTCCATTAATCACCATATCCAAGGAAGAACTTATATGTATAAGATTGGATTGAAAAGAAAAGGAAAAAAGAATTGGGGTCTGAGGTGGTGAAGTGGTTAGCGAGTACATCTGGCATAGGAGTGCATGGTCCAGGTTCGACCCTCGGCTAGGCTGGTCACTGCTCCCCTCTGCATGTCCCCTTGTACCAATGACAGGATATCAAAGGTCTCTAGATGACCACCGGCTGTTGTGTGTAGAGCCCTGTCTATATGGGACCATGCACATTAAAGAACGCGTGCCTGTGTAAAAATGTAGGGGTATGGTCTCTACCTTCTCACAGATTTTGTATGACCCGGGCACTTAATTAGGGCATACAGTGCAAACAACAACCAACAAACTAACTTATACTATAATTGTACATGCCATGACTGCTAACTACATACATAAATATTGAGTAAGACTGCCCCTCCTAACAAGCTCCTCTGGCTGACTTATAGCGCAAAAGCATATTTGAAAATCAAACAAACTGCCTACAGCAGCCCAATTATATCTTATCTTTCTCTTGTGGTTTATTTAGATAATGGTCTCGTGATAGGGATATCCTTGAAATAAACATGAATTTGTTCAACCTCCTATAGATATTTCTCCATCTCAACGTGGACCTCTGTATTTAATTAACGTTTTCATATACGTAGAGGTTCCTAAAATTGTATGCACGTTTATGTATAAATCTAGTGCAAACTTTAGCCCAAGGGCTGGGTGGTTTATAGCATATGAAAATGTGTATACCCACTTAATGGAAGTCCCATGTTTAATCACGTTAAATGCACTGCAATATTTCGAGATGATTTTATTTCCAATGACTCCTGAGTTGAGAGTTTTGAGATGTCCTTGCCAAATAGATAAAAGTCTTTGCTGCCTCTAGCAAAACTGCTTAATTAGAGGCTCAATCTTGCGAAACTTTATTCCATGCACCAAATTGATGCTGTAACTACCTCGGTGTAATGATCAAGGTTTCGTGAGTGGGTTTCTCGTCAAAGTCAAACTGGTGTTACAAATGTCACAGCTTGAAACATGATGTGACTCTAAGGTTCAACAAAACATTATCCAAAATAATCCAACTCTTATTGAAATTCAGTAAAAGAAATAAGCTGTCATCTCTATTTGTAGCCGAAAGTTGCCCATGTCTGTGTACTATCAGATTTGCAACTCAGTCCCAGCTACGTTATACTTCTCTCTAGTAGAGACAGATATTTATTTTGTTTCCAGCTTCTGCAAACGTCTGCACGTGCATGAAACACAAACCAAACACAAAGCAATTCCGTTCTCAAAGAGATTTAACGAGGGGTCGACCTCCTGAATTGCCCCTTCATTACTTTCAAGATTGTTGCCCTGATTTCTTTTATTCTGAAGTTTATTTTTTGACCATGTCTCCAAGTCGTTGACTCCAACAGCAACCCTCGTGTCAACTTAATTACATTCAACTCAAAAATATGTTGTTCAATTTCTATAACATGTCTTTTGTATACTTTTTTTCGAAAAAGCAAATCAATTGAAAAGGAGGTAATTGAACCAAAAATGCTCTAATACCGATTACAGAATTGTCACATTCCATACTCCATATTTCACAAATCGACAGGTGGATTATGGATAAATCATAGACATGTTATATATTTATATAATTAGAAAACGTTTTTAAGTATCGTTCATATGATATGTAGGATACATGGTCTTGTCACTTTACTGGTAAAAGGTCATACTAAATCAGTCAGAATTACATAGTTGAATAGTACCTTAACACTTAGTGAGGTATGTATGCCTTCCCCGCCAATTATATGACAAAAGACCATAAATCCTACATTTCATTTATAGAGAATTTAAACCTCATTCAAATGACGTATTTCATATCGAGTAGTAAAACCAGCTGAAAGGGGTGATCCACGTTGAGAGTTTGGAGCGATCCTGTACAGTTTGGAAAATCAGTTTGTTAAAGAATTGATACTCTTAATTATAAAAGTATTGATTCATTCTATCTGTATAACGCCCCCCCCCCCCCCCCCCCGAAGGAATATAGTTCCAAATTGACGCTAAATGTATGCCAATAGAGATGCTTGGTGTATTGTCGTATCTAAAGCCCCATACCCGTTCGTCGACTTTTACCCAGTCGGCCGACTGGTCGGTGCTAGAGTCGGCCAATTATTAAAGGGGAACACCAGTGACAAACTACAACAAACTTATAGATAGATCTTGCCTTGCTGATGTGATCAGTCAAAACAGCATCAAAATCGGATGAGCGGTTCAAAAGTTATTGAGGAAATAAGATTCTCCTGAGCTTCCCACTGGGGGCGGCCATTTTGAATAGATTTCCCAGCATGCATCTCACAATTAAACCATATTGTGGTTCCTGTTTAGATTCCTGTGACTTAGCTATAGTATTTTGTTAATTTTAGGAATGCTTTTATGAAAATGTTATTCGACGAAATATCATGAAACTTTATATCCTTAGTGGAGATACTTTGAGGCACGTTTTGTAATAGGAATTTCATAAGAATTTACATTCTAATATAGTAAAGTTGCCATGGCAACATTAGTATGCATAGCAACCCCACCATACGAATAACAGCCCCTATAAAGCTATTTATAAGGTATTTAATCTTACCAAAACCATATAAATCATGAAAAAGGAGATACAATAGTATCAATTCAATGATTAAGAGTCAATCAGTTGTTACTGGTTGCCTAGCAACTGACAGTTTTCATACTGAGTAGTATAGTAACCATTGGTTCTGCCTAGCAACAGCCTGTTGCTTAGCAACCCAACCTCAGAATTGGTTGCTTAGTAACCTAGATGCATTGTATAAGTATAGTGAGAAGGGTTTTCAACATTCTGGTACAATTAATGATTTTTAAATGGCTGCTATGGTTATACTAAATCTTAGAAATGGTTGCCAGGGAAAACTACACCATAGTTACGGTTTCTATTTAGTTTAAAATTTTTGGTCATACTCAGTTTTCATCATTTTGATTATAACAGAATGGGAAATTTGGTATGTTACACTCAATATGACACAGCAAAGTAATAAATGACACTTATATATCACAAACCCAAACAGGAACCACAATTGGATAAGTTGGTGAAGTGCATGCTGGGTAATAAAAACAGTCGGTCGATTTGACCACCGATCCATATCAAACATTTACTTTTTAACAAATCATACTAACAAGGGATCATAAGAGTCAGTCGATTCTTCCAGCTGCTTGTCGCCCGTCATCGGTAAAATCGCCTAGTGGGTATAGGGATTAAGATAAGAAGCCTTAAGCCCGGTACCCACTAGGAAATTCTGACAAAGTCGGCCGTCTGATCACCACTAAAGTCATCCAATTCTACTGGTAGAATTGGCCGACTTTAGCACCCATTCATATCAAACCTTTACACTTCAATATGACATACTGACTGGTTATCAGAATCGGTGAGGATTTTACTGGCGATTCTGCCAGTCACCAGTCATTGCCAGGAAAATCGCCTGGTGGGTATGGGGCTTTAAGCCCCATACCCACTAAGCAACTTTTACAGAGTTGGGCAACAGCTTGGCGCTAAAACCAGCCAATTCTACCCCTAGAATCTGTCGATTTTAGCAACGATTCAAACATCAAACATGCAAAATTCTAATATACCATACCCACTGGGAGTAGCCCAGCTATCAGGGTTGCCAGGCGATTTGACCCTCTAGCCATCGCCTGTTGCCGGCAAAATCGCCCAGTGGGTATGAGGCTTTAAAGATAAGTGAGGTACACATACCCCGCCCTCAGCAGCTCAGGTACACGTACCGGTCGGGGCGGGGCTCAGCAGGCCGTCTGGGCTCGCCGGGTGCACCCCAGGTATACAGATAACACACAGATTATACGAGAGAGGGGTGACCCTGAGAACTACAAAGGAGACGGCCTCCGAGCTGTGGGGCTGGCCCTGACAACCTATCACCCCCACAGCCCACAGACCCCCAACAGACCCCCCACAGACCCCGCCCGCCCACAGACCTCCATCAGACCCCGCCTTCAAGGTGCACAGTTATACAGGCGTCAGCAGTGCTCATGTTTAGCAGAAAATGGTCAAGTTTATGTTTAAGGAGGCATTCCCAGCCAGCTTGCGACATAACAGAAACGTTCTGCAACCATACTTTTTTAGTCAGTTTTTACTGACCAAGATGGCACGTAACAATTATGTCATTGATGGTGAGGTTGAAACTTCACCAAATCAGAATGTTTTATAACATTATTTTTTTGGTCAGGTTAGGACAAAACCAAAACAGAATGTTAGAAAAACATTTTGTTTAGGTTGAAGAACATAACCAGAACATTATAATAACTTCATAGTGCAACATCACGGCAGTATGTTACAGTGACATAATTAGGAGTCATCAAGAAAATGAAACAAGAACCAAATACAGAGCCAACCAGAACATTGCTGCAACATTATAATAATGTCACATCCTTGGCTGGGTCAGTTGTGCTCGTGTTTAACAGAAAATAAACACGTTTATGATCAAGTTTATGATTAACGAGGCATTCAATGTTATTTCTACAGTAACTTGGGTAATGGAAAACTGTTCTTATGGTAGGCCTATTATTGTATAATATCTTATACATTCAGATGTGTGTGTCATCTGATGCTAGGTGACCTTGGGTCACAAGAGCTCTTAGAACGCAAGATCGTGTTATGGTGATATGAGGCACATACGGCTCGCATCCACCATATTAACTTATGGGATGTATATGTCGGTAATGTAAAAAGAAAGCCTTATTTTATGTTGAATTATATTTGTTATACCGAACTAGTGGAGCTATTGTCTACTGCCTTCTTGCTCTACTTTGTATCATCCTACAGGGTAATAACACTTTAGTTATCACCACCCATGTTTCACTCAGTGCCACATTAAACTATTCACTACCCAGCCAGCTTGTGACGTAACAGAAACATTCAGCAACCATACTTTTTTAGTCAGTTTGTTACTTACTAAGGTGGCCAAACAATTACCTTATTGAAAGTGAGTTTGAAACCTCGCCTAATCAGAATGTGTTATTTTAATATTATTTCTTGGTGAGGTTAGAATGAAACCAAAACAGAACGCTATAAGAACATTCTGTTTGGGTTGAAGAACGTAACCAGAATGTTGTAATAACATCATAGTGCAACATCATGGCAGTACGTTGCAGTGACGTAATTGGGAGTCATCAAAAGAATATAACAAGAACCAAAAACAGAACCAACCAGAACGTTGCTGCAATGTTATAATAACGTCGCATCCTTGGCTGGGTACTGAGCCTGTATCACCCCAGATGTACATCTTTTTCACGAACTGCCCTGTTTTGTTCGTGTCAGCCTGCTGGGCAGCCTACCTGTCAACCCAAGGTACGCAGAGCACTGATAAAAACACATTATAGATACAAAATAACTTGGCAGCCTTAGTGTTGAAAGTCAGTGTTTTTTCCCCTTAGTTAGTAGCAAACATTATCTCTTGACAAGTGGCCAATCACTTTTTCCATCAATGACACAATCCCTATCACCAGTAGGTCAAATTTCTTAACAGTATTATGGTTTGAGTGAGTGAGTGAGTTATGGTTGCTTTATGCCGTTTCGACAACTAAGGTCATATTCAGGGCGAAAACAGGTTGGGACGAATTCTGTCTTTGGGGATCGTATCTATGAGATGAAGGTGGCATGGCAGGCAAACAGCAGGGGATCAAAACCTGGAAATCATTTTTGCTGTACCTCACCCCTCAGTGAACTGGGCACCAACCGGGAATTGAACCCAGAGAATCACTTGGTCAGTGCAGGGTCCCCGATATGAGCAGCAAGGACTACTGGGGGCCTATTCTTATCTGGAAACCCCATGGGGTGATCGTATTACAGTTCATCCATATTACCCATAATACCGTGCTTAAGATCAGTTTCCGGCCGTTTGCTGGAAGTATTTGTAGGGTGCACAAACAATAAGAATTGCACAAAGTTATGGCAACATTTTACAGCTTAGTACCTATTCTGTAGAATGTTAAAAATATCAAATTGAATTTCCCAGCATCTCAGAGTTATTTAGGGAAGAAAAACGCCGCCAATGCTAAAGCAGAGACAGGGGCCTCATTATACCCAGCGGTGTCTAGCACAATAGTTGCTCGTCACGGCAAACTGTAATGCAGAGAATGGAACAGGGAGCATATCTTACAGAGGTCATAATGGTGGGCCGACCATTCTCTTCTAGGACATCACCAGGGCATTTCATTTTGGGTTTGGACTGTACGTCTATTGGGAAATCTCTTTTATATTATTTACCATGCTGAGCCTGATACGATTTGTGAATAATTATAAAGATCGCCACGTTTCTTTTTAGAAAAAATGATCGTCCCACTTGAACTCTATAATATTATATTCCTTTAGGCATGCTAATATAGCTCTGAATAGATTACTGAGCGATATTGGTGGTCACTTACCCTATCCAACAGTACATGCAAGATCGACAAACTGAAAATCTACCATAACAAGCAGTCCCAAATGACGCCATGCATATATAGCACGATGCTCCTTTTTATACCAAAATTCAGTTACTTGTGAAATTAAACAAATTATTTATCACATTTTCATCGATAGTGATTTCTGTGTCATAAAACTAATTGTTGATTTTTCTTGAAAACTAAGCTTTAAATTCAAAATTTGATATCAATTGAAATAAATGCCTCAAGGCATGTGTTTATACAGATGATGCATGTGTGGTGGTGATGCCTCAATGCATCTGGTGTAGTGAAAGGGTTAAGTTTCAGGACAAACAACACCAATTACCTTAGTACACTCCAGCCTCTAGCATCTCCCATGCCAGCCAACCTTGGCCGGGCTGTACACTTCAATCGCTGTTGCCAATTTAGGCGAGATATATCAAGGTGTTTTGAATACAAAGTGTATCGATTTTGTCACAGCAACTTAGGCCATGGACGAGGTTAGATCCTACCTCAAGCCACAGATCTATAGTCACCTTGTTTAACCATTTAGATCCAGATCCAGCCATAGCTGTCTTGAAAGTAAATTAAATTTCAACCACTTATCAACTGGGACCTTCAATCTAGTACGTGCACACATTCTAGGAGAGACAACCAACACATGCCCTTGGGGCTAAAAGATCTTTGGATGTGTAGGGCTACAGGAACGTAAACACATTTTCAAAACTATTCAGGGGCGTAGCCAGCCCTGAAATCAAAGATAGTTCCTATAGGATTTAGGGTATTGGAAATTAAAGGCGGTTTTGTCCTAGATTTTTCACACATTTTCTTTTTTCTTGCCTATATTTTGGAAAATCAAAGGGGGTTCCAGGCACCCAGGAAGTCCTCCTGGCTATACTAATGACTATTAGATCCGCCCTATTGGGGTGTACTTGATGACAGTTCCCGCTGTTTTTTAAATCCTCTAGAAATGAAGCACTTCTTAGGGTAAGTATATGGGGCACACCCCAGTGCGGATTCAGGACAGGTTCGACCCCCCCCCCCCCGACTCCTTAATCCATGCTTGGTACAAAGGGCTAAGAAGGGCCCTTCCTGTGTGTGAGGATTGAAGCCACACTTTAGGCTTATGTCATTACCAGACCTGTCGCATACTGCAACGACGAAACAAACCAATGTGTTGCTACAGAGATGTCCCTGTTGCAATGGGTCCTGCTATTGAATTGTGAAAGATGACTGCATAGCAATTCCTATTCATATAAACATGTTTATGATTAATCCATTTTTCCACTGCCTATCAAAATCTCAAGTAAAATTCGCCGGAGGAATAAATGAGTGAAATATCGCATGGGAAAAATACAGATAAGCAATCTATGAAAGTTTAGCTAAACAAACATCAGTATGATAAACCATCGTTTGAAGAACAAGTGATTGATCATTTGAAAATAGTAAAATACATATGAAACAAGAACCTGAAAGAGGGAACTTTTGGCAAAAAGTAGAAGAAAAAAGGCAACGACAAAAAGAAGAAACTATTGAAAGACAAGCCAAATCGCTGAACGGTCAATTAGAAGGTTCTGAGACCTGAGATCGATGCTGAGGTGGGCAAGTCGTTCAAACAGTTTAAAGGCTAAAAAGTATTGGCATAAACCCTTCAGATTGACATGCTGACGAAGCCATTACTTGATTTTATGACCGCAGCGACATGAATATCAAAATCATAATGCAACTTAACCATTTATGAAATTTGGTATGCAACCCTCATCTACACCCCTAATTAAAAACATCCTCCAGCCGGGTGCACTCACTGACTGGTGTTCATGGATTGTAAAGTGCAAATGCCCCTTAAGCTCCCAACCAGGTGATGGACAAGTACACACACCGTCAAGCTGTGTGCACCCACTGACTGATGTACAGGTACGGATTGTAATGTGTAAACAGCCCTTAAAGGTGACAGGACACTTACCCCCCAGAAACCTCCCCCTGGACACTTACCCCCTAGGACACTTACCCACTGGACACTTACCCCTTAGGACACTTACCCCCAACCTTAGAGAACTCGGTCCAATAACATTCATGTCCAGTAAGTGTCATGGGGGTACGTGTCTTATGGGTATGTGTCCAGGGGGTATGTGTCTTAGGGGTAAGTGTCCTTGGGGTAAGTGTCCCAGGGGGTAAGTGTCCACGGGGTACATGTCCTAGAGCTGCCCTTAAGCTCCCAACCAGGTGATGTGTACATACGCAACCTGTCAAGCCATGTGCACCTATTGACTGATGTACAGGTACGGATCATTATGTGTGAACAACCCTTAAGCTCCTACATAGGTGGGAAGTACATATGCATCCTGTCAGGCAATGTGCACACCCTGACTGATGAACAAGTACGGATCATAATTTGTGTACAGCCCTTAAGCTCCTAACCAGATGGCGTCAAGCCATGTGCACCCATTGACTGATGTACAGGTCAAATAGTAATTTGTAAGCAGCCCTTAAGCTCCCAACCAGGTGGTGGGTATGTACGCACCCCGTCAAGCCATGTGTGCCACCTGACTGATGAACAGGTACAGATCATAATTTGTAAACTGCCCCTTTAGTTCCCTACCAGGTTGTGGGTATTACGCAGCCTGTCAAGCTGTGTGCACGCAATGACTCATTGACAGATGTACAGGTATGGATTGTAATGTGTAAATGCCCCTTAAAGGAGGAAGGGGTGTATATAAAGGGTAAAACGGCCATAACCCCAGTGGGGGGTCATCAGTCCAGCAGTTCAAATGGCTCCTGGAAACTTTAGGTATATTTGAAATATCTTAGTAATAGATTACTTCATTAGTCTGACTTGTAGTCAGCCGTGCTTGTGAATATATCAAGCACCGTTATTGTAGAAATGAAGAAAAATATCCTCCTATGACTCCCAGCAGATAATTTCTTTTGAATATAATGTTAAATTTGAAAGGGGTGGCTGTTCCCAATCTGATTTTACACCCCTTGTTGAGGCTGATATGTCAGGGGGTCATTGGCCACCAGATGACACCCCTGACCCCAAGATTACATCTTAGGGCTGTAACAACCTCAGCAAGAGGGATTCATTAGGACCCTAACAGATTCTTTCCCTTTAAACTGCCTACCAGGCATATATGCCCACATCCTGTCAAGCTGTGTGAACCCACTGACTGATGTACGGGTACAGATCGTAATGTGTATACACCCCTTAATCTCCCAACCAGGTGGTGGGTATGTACACACTCTGTCAAGCCATGTGCACCCCTTGACTGATGTATAGGCACAGATCATAATGTGTAAATCCCACTTAAGCTCCCTACCAGGTTGTGGGCATTTACGCATCATATCAAGCTGTGTGCACCCACTGATTGATGTACAAGTACAAATTGTAATGAGTAAACGCCACTTTAGTTCCCTACCAGGTTGTAGGTATTACATAGCTCATCAAGCAGTGTGCGCCGACTGACTGATGAACAGGTACGCATCATTATGTGTGAACAACCATTAAGCTCCCACCCAGGTGGGGCGTACATACGCACCCTGCCAAGCCATGTGCACCCACTGACTGATGTATAGGTACAGATCATAATGTGTAAATGCCCCTTAAACTCCCAATCAGGTGGTGGTATATAAGCACTCTGTCAAGCTGTGTGCACCCACTGACTGGTGTACAGGTACGGATCAATGTTCGGCGGGAATCAAAGACCCGAGGAGGAGGACAACCTTGGTTTGTAACTCTCATCTTTTATCTCATCTTATAATACAGACTTGGGCACATTATAAGAAAGCGATACAAGACGGGATTATATATACTCCCACTATCCCCACTTGCACTGTGCTTAGCCTCTACATCCTGCTGTAGAATAGTATGCTGACTAAAGAGGTAGTCACTACAGACATCTAACCTAACCCAGCCGGAGGGCAACGTAACGGTCACTTTTTTCGAACCATACTTTTTTGGTTAATCTGTTACTTACTAAAAAAGCATGTAACCATTACGTTATTTTTCTGAGAGGTTGAGACCTTACCAAAAAAGAATGTTATCGTAACGTTCTAATGAAGTAATGTCAAGACCAAATCCAAACAGAACGTTATTGTGACGTTCCGATTAGGTGAGGTCGAGACCTTACTTAAAAAGAACATTATTGTAACCTTCTCACTAGGGTAGGTCTCAACCTAACCTAAACAGAATGTTATTGTGATGTTCTGATTAGGTTATGTCTTAACCTTACCCTAACAGAACGTAACTATGACTATCTTTTTAGGTCAGGTGTCAACATAACCTTAACAGAATGTTATTGTGACATTCCATTTTAGTCAGGTCTCAACCACACCTAAACATAATGTTATTGTGACGTTCTTATTGGGTAAAATCCCAATAATAACCTCATTATAATGTGGCAAGAACGTTAGCAGAATGTCACAATATAACGTTGCAACAGTTGGTTGCAGCGACGTTATTGGGAGTCATCAAAATAACGTCGCCACAACATTACAATGTTACATAACAAGGACCAAACCAGAACGTTGCTACAACATTATTATAACATGGGAAAGCCGGCTGGGAAAGGTTGAGTTGAGTTTGGTTTCTTATATGTGACTGATATGTCACTGGGGGTTAAGACTGGAGCGTTAGACCTTGTTTAAACTGATCAGTCTGGTCTCTAATCTTGAGAAGATGAATGTTTAAGACTGATTACTTTTACTGCAGCCATAAGGTGTTGTCAGATACTGAGAAACTTGAGTCAACAGTTGAGTTAAGTTGGATGTATGGTAGTCTCAATATATGACCGACTGAAGGTTTCTAATTTATAAAGATGAGGATTTAGGACTGAATAATCTTGAGTCTTTAGCAATCTTAAAGGAAGCCAAAATCAATAAATTCAGCAAAATTTTCCAAACTCAAATAATCACGGAAATCCATTCCCTGAGCCTATCTCTGGCCCATGTTAAAATTTAAATCATGAAATATCGTAGAAAATGATTAAAAACATGTTTTCCATGCTCATTTCAATTAATGTGGATCCACACAAATTTGGGTTTGTTTACAAATAAATGGAAATATCACCATCTTTAATGGAATTCTACTTCAGTTTGAGGTAGTCTTCACAGCTAATACTTTACCACTGACCTTTATTAGGCTCATATAACAAATTTCTATACTTATCTGAGGTCATTTAAATCGGTTTTGGCTCCCTTGAAGGCCCAATCTCCGTGTGTGTGTGTGTGTGTGTGTGTGTGTGTGTGTGTGTGTGTGTGACCAGCCTAAAGAATAGATGAACTTCAGGTTTGAGGCCTAGTCACTGTATGTGACATTCCATTTTACTCAACTCAAAAGTCTCCAATCCTTAGCATATCAGATAAAGGCATTTAAATGTTTATCTATAGACACATCAAATACATAGTCGCAGATAGTCTAATAAAGAAGGGACCCCATAGAAAATAGACTGCTAAAAAAGTAGTGCTTCCATACAATCATGTATACAAAATAGACCCATGTTGGAATAAGACAAGGATATTGGTGATAGCGGGTCTCGATGGAATTGCACAACATAAAAGCTTGCTTAACAGAAAGACATCATACCTTAAGACTCAGTACAAAGAATGAGACATCTCTGGTTAAAAGCAAATTAAAGGTTATTCTACCTATCACTACATGCCAATCCTCTCCTCCCCATGTCTAATGACAGTGTTTGTTCTATTCTTGGGCATATTGTACACTAGAGGTAGTCTGAAAATAGTACATGACGTCACTGCGTGCCTCCAGACCACAACAGATCATAAAACCTCCCTGGGGTGTAAAACAGGTGTAAAACTAGTCCTTTCATGACCTACTCACCTCTAACATATTAGGACCTTACACCAACGCAGTTGATGGGCCTCAGTGGTCAGTGAAAAATTTGCATATTGCGGCAGGATTATTTTCATTGGATAGTCTATGTATAGTATGGGTAACACCTTTGCTGGTGATGTGCACAACTCATGGCTCTTTATGGCCCCCTCTTGCCATAAACCATCAGCTGTAAAGCACTCTGGGATACAAGGTGGAATTCCCACCTGAAATGGTTAATGGTTAACAGTCCTAATTTGAGTGCCTAGCGGATTTGGACATAGCCACAGTCTAGTGTAAAACGGGTGTAAAACAGGTATAGGCCTTAAGATGCACTAAAACCTGATGAGGCTGGGCGTTTTCACTCAGTAATGGCATCCGGCCAACCTTTTGGTGACCTTCAGTTTGGGGCCCTCATCTAAATATGTACGCACATTTTCAAAAATCTCAGATCCCCCAACCCCCATCAGGCAAACGAACGCATTGATTTTGTACTAAAATGTACGCACATTTTCAAAAATCTGAGACCCCCTCTCCCCCCTTGATGCGTACATTCTTTATGGAAGGCCCCTTCTGATAATGGATCAAGGGCAGCCTTGCAAGGAGTCATAACTGGTCAAGGATGTTATGTTGCAGAATGTCCCAGTAACGTTGCAGAACGTCACAAAACATTATTAGAATGTTAAATCAATTTAGACACATCGCAACCTACGACGTAACATAAACATTCTGCAACTATACTTTTTTAGTCAGTTTGTTACTTACTAAGATGACACTTAACAATTATGTTATTTATGGTGAGGTTATAATCTCACCAAATCAGAATGTTATTAAAACATATTTTTGGTGAGGTTAGGGTAAAACGAAAACAGAATGTGATAAGAACATTCTGTTTAGTTTGAAGAACATAACCAGAATGGTATGATAATGCCATAGTGCAACGTCATAGCAGTATATTACAGTAACATTATTGGGAGCCATCAAAATAAAGTAACAAAAACCAATACAGAACCAAACAGAACATTGATGTAACGTTACAATAACTTCACAAGCTTATCTGGGATTCTGAGGTTAGTCTATAATGAAAGTGTATATCTTTTACAGACAATGCCATGGGTTTACGATGATACAATAAGAAGATATTGTCAAGGCGTGCGAGGCCTTTTATATTTGCTCCTGATGCATTTAACCAAAGCCATTAGACTGAAGTTAGAAATGACATCGATGGCGGGTATAAAGGGCCAGGCGTGTCATATTCACAAATATCTATGTTGTGACTAACCTGAATTAGTTTTTTTAAATTATTAATCTACCACCTAATGATGAAACAAATAATATGAAAGTGAAAATAAGCTATGATGCTTGCCCCATGACCAGCTGTGGTTGCTTCCATCTTTTTATACCTTTCACACACCTCCCACACTATTAGGTGTTACATAAATGTTAAAAACAAAGTTAGTGTAAACAGCTCTACGATCAAATCTAATCAAGGATTGTTTAAATTATGTTATGAAATTAGTTTGGTTAATGTAATAGCCCTATGTTATACAAGAAAGAAAGATATCAAAATATTATTTTCATTAAATGTATATTTAGTCGCAGAAAAAAAAGAAATTTGTCAAATAATCACTGAGCTACCAAATAATAAATGTTCCATAGTTTTCAAAACCTAAAATACCTCAGGAGAAACAAATAAATCACGAATTTCAGACCTTTGATAAACCATAAGGACTACTCTTTCGTGACCTTTGTGGGGAGAAGGAGTCTCAAGGTCATTTGCTGAACCCAAACGGATGGTTATACAGGTTTTTTAAAGAGTCCCAACTTGTTTTCGCCATGAAAATGGTGCCTATTTAGCCTAGTTATTGGGGTATGGAAATCTTGGTGACTTCACTGCATATTGGTTTACAGTTGGAAAAGTCCCAATATCTTGTTTCCAACTTTGTTACCAGGGGGCACCACCATCAATGCAAAGCATACATGAAACTATATATGAGTGGCTACAGCTTTAGAGTAAGTGAGTGTTGGGTGTTTTATGCTGTACTGACAGCCAGGGTCATTTTCACAGCAAAAACCAGTTGGGATGAATTCTGTCTTTGGTGATCATATCTATGAGATGAAGGTGACAGGGTGAGCAAACAGCAGGGGATCAAAACCTGGAAATCATTTTTGCTGTACCTCATCCCTTAGTGAACTGAGCAGCAACCAGGAATTGAATCCAAAGAACCACTTGGTCAGTTCTGGCTCCCCCCTATCATTGCCTTTTATGATAAGCAGGGGCTACTAGGGGCCTATATTCTTCCCAGGAGCAGAAGCCCCATCCCCGCACCCCACGGGGTTGGTACAGCTGTAAACTGTACTCAGACACAGGGGGTAAGAGTGCTGACTTGACACTGAGAGCAGGTAGAAGTATGACAGGTACAAAGTGGAGTGATCCCCCTACCAATACACCCCCCTGTCACACAGTGGTCAGGGTCTTAAGGGGGTTCCTTGCTCATAATTAAGAAATAAATATTTTTCAATGAAATCTGTTAGCATGGAACATGCATTAAGAACTAGTAATGCGAGAAATATTTTAAGGATATTCCAAACTTAGGCACAGTTATGAGACTTTTAATATTTGGCTTATTTCATGTGTTTAAAGGAAATCTCTTAATTTGTGACGTCACAAGGACATTAAATGGGAATCACCAGCTTTCAAAAAAGGAAATCCCCAATCCTCAATAATGTATAGGAAGGAATTTAGTTGTAGCATTAACTATCTATATAAGGCTACACACTGGCTAAAAATACTTGTATCTTTTGCTCCCTAAATTCATTCAATACCTTACATTCCCAAGTTAATTTGAAAGGGAATTTCCTTTACTATGAAGTACTTAGCAAGGACAGAAATAAAAGCTCAGGAATTAGGGAATTCCCAAATGTTATTTTATTTCTTTTACAATTCATTATTACTTCAATATTTTCCATTATTTCTTCTGAACTATTCTAAGAATACCAAAGAGACGTTGATTGAATAAAAAAATATGGGCGTTTGAGATTTGATGAGGTGAGTGGCCTTTTCATACTGCTTTTTCCTTTCTTGATCCTTAGCCAAAAGGAGATTAAGTAGGCACATAAGGAGGGAGGGAGTTTCTGAATTTTTTTAAAATGTTAGCATGCCCCTGTATAAATCCAGCGCGTGTTTTTACCCAAGTTGGGGGGGGGGGAGTGAAGGTGGTCTAAGATTTTTGAAATTGTACATACGAACTAAATGGAAGGCCCCAAACATAAGATTATTGGTCAAAGAGGGATTAAAACCCATATAGCTGGTCCATCTGATCAAATCTGCATGCTCCAAAGGTGTACTACAATAGCAACCAATTAAACTCACTATTGATTATATTGTTAATTTTGATGCTTCTTAGTCGATACAAATACATTGTGCACGTGCTTACCATTGATTTAACCCAATTTCAGATAATGTTGGTAGCCATTCTCACTGCCAAACAAACGAACCTTTGTTCAATATCAATATATATCATGTCCATGTTGGGTAAAATATAAGTAGGAATGTCGAACTTATATAAAGGTAGGCCTACCCCTGTACTGTTCATCATTTGGTATGAACAAGAATTAAACTGTATAACTGACATGCAAAAGGGGGAAACATCATCAGAGTAATTTCAAAATCATAATTTCTACAAAACCGACTGAATAGAAAATACAACTTGAATAGGTCTATGGTAAAACGAAAATAGATTGTTTTGTGTCTAGAAGAAAAGTCCCTCTTCAAATAATTATATCACTTAGCAATACTGGCTTCATATTCAAATTGCACCGTTCCGTTGCTTTTAAAGTCAATTAATTAAAAGTAATAAACAGACTTACCTAGACCATTATATAACTTATAAGGACGTGCTTTTAATAGGTTGTTTTTGAGATGGGTACACTTTTCTAGTTGGGCCACTGGACGAATAAGCTTAAGTTCTATCTTACTGTATATACTATATTCATATTATGTATACTATATTCGTTTATTTGGTTATCTATATAAACCTGCATTATATTAACCTAACAATGATGTGGTACTCGTTACAGTATGGTCTATCAAGCTATCATCAGTCTCAGTATAATTCTGTTGTATAAGAGTTTGGTGCTGTTTGACATTCGAATACCCTTCATTTTCCCGTCATTGCAGATCATTTTCATGTTTAGAATAGGTCTGCTTCACCGTCACAGACAAGAAGCCCGGTTTACACCCACATACACACCTACACAAAGCCAATACACACACACACGCCAACACACGCCAACACACACACACCTACACACATGCACCCACCCACACCTACACACACACTCATACACCCCCACCCCGACATAAACAGACTCACAAACACATACTCACACACACACACACACACACACACACACACACAATTTATATATATATTGACTAATTTACAAGCAACATGGGTATGGCTATCTCTCACCTGCGACGATTTTGCTGGTGTCAATTGTGGTGGCGCTCTTCTGTGAGCTACGTCGTTAGGCTTTTAAACACGTGTGATAAACAATTATACCGCTCAACTGTGCCACTTCTCGGCGACACTTTTCATACCATGACTATACTACATCCCAATTCACACACGTTTGTTTGGTGGGATAGTTTAACGTCCGGTCAACCACATAGGCTTATCTCCAGACTGCACAAGGTAATGCTTTTCAGCTTAAGATTTACACAACGTCAAGGGTAAAGCAGCCCTAACCGTTAGCGATGATAACCCTCTGGTCAAAGGCAACGTTGGGAGGCTTGGCAAGCACTGATTTCTTTTCTCTTTTCATAATAAATTGGTTAATTTCCCGATGACGAGGCAGGAAATGATGTTCAATAAAAGGGGACATCATTCTGCGATTTATTCACTCATTAAAATTGCGATTAACCCAGCAATTAACTGGACTTCTTTGGGACCTGGAAGACGATTACTGGGTCAAATCCTAGTTTCTTTTTCATCTTGTTGATAATACTGGAAAAAAGGGCAATATATCAGAAAAACTCTGTTTCATTTGAGATACATCTTAAAGTCCCTTTCCAGTCGATAAAAAGTGGGCACTCTAAATCCTTGAGTCACTGATACTTTCCTGATACGGGCAATTTTCTCTTCTTTTTCTTTCAAAAAATACCATATTATCATGGGTGCTTCACGGTTATTTCTCAAATGACGACCTCAGAGGGTAATCTGAAAACTTACAGCCAGAATTTGAACCTCGTAGAATAATAGAGGCGCCAGCCCGACATATTATAATATAACAAGTGGCTTCGCCAGACTGAAAAATGCTGGCAATGATGAACTCTTTGGGGATTCGAATCTACAACCTTTGGGTCTGAAGGTGAGTGTCCTAACCACTACACCATGGAGGATGGGGCTGGAACTGAGTATTGGGGTCATGAGCCAATTTGCTGGTTCCCACTGGTCCTTTTAAAAGCAGTTTAACAAAACAGCAACCAGATGGACAGGTTGGTTATGGCCTAGTTCGCTGGTTCTTGGTAAGACCTGAAGAAAATTCATTTTGTAGGCAGTATCATGCGAAAGGACATCGTTTTAGAAGAAGTAGGGTAAATAGATATTTAGGAAACCTAATCACACTACGTAACGTTAATGCAAACCCATATAACTCCTATTCGTTTGCTTTGATTTTGACAACAAACATATCAATATCGGCCTTAATTTTGTTTTTATCAGGTATCTCTGCTTGAACGATTATCATGAAAACAGATAGTTACATTGTATACTGTTACATGGATTTGGATGTGCTGTATTTTCCCAAACGCCTTTACTCGATGGTGAAGCTATTCTATAGATCACATAGATACGGTCTAGCTTCTGTAAGGATTCAAAGCGTCAACAGGGCGTGCCATTCGTTAGTCAACCAACTACACAATGAGGGATCTAGGATGGGCTGGGCCTCGTCTCTCAAAGTGTGTACAGGAATTCTATTGTGAGTGATTTGGAGACAATAACTTACTGGTTTATATTTTTTATTTGTATTAAATAAAGTGTTGTTTTTAGAGAAAGTAAGTGGAATCATTGTTAATCTCTACACCTGAAGTGATACAAATGAAATAATACAATTATCATTTATATGAGTTATTATTCCCTGTATTTGATAATTATGTTTTTTTTTAACTTGTTGGAGGTTCTTTCTAGATTTGTATTTCCCACCACCCTTAGAACAAAGATACCTTCCAGTGTGAATGATATAGGTTTCAATGGCTGGCCGAACGTTATGTGTAGAAATATCATACAGAATATACCACATCACAGAGATACAATTATGTCTATAACCACACATATAGACCTTGTGCAGGCGAAGTCACGCGACCAGATTTTGGTGATCACCACGTGGTTCTCATAACCACATGGTTATGAAATAAATATAAATTTCATGAATTTTAAACTATACAAATTGTGGATTATGATGCCATAAGATTTTGTTCAGTGAATTTATCATGGCTTTGTATGCCAAGTGTCTTAGAATGATAAATAATGATGGTTCTAGAATGATCACCAATATGGTAGCCAGTCCATTTTGAAGGCTGTGACCTCATGTGCACAACATCTATACCACGTACTGCATTTAATCATCTGAATTGTTCTTTGCCTTTCACATTGCAGCAGGACTGAATCCACTGTTAATCGTAGTATCATTGTCTGATTAGTGGCGAGAGTTGAGATATCAAAGGGAACGCTCTGGGGTCACCAGGTAAATGCGTGCTTCTCCCACGGGGGGGGGGGGGGGTGGCGAGGGGGTGGCACTCCCCAGCAAGCAGCAATGTGACAGGCATGTTCAGTGACCATACGTTTTTTGGTCAGCCTGTTGCTTGTTTAATTTCATGTAACAGTTTCATAATTTTAGATTAGGTTGGAGAGTTATAATAACATTACATTTTATTGAAGTTGCGACCTTATTAATATAGAGTTTTATAATAATGTTATCTCTATGTGAAATCACGCAGCAAGAATGTCACAATAGGTAGGTTAAGCAACACCTACGCATCTCGATACGTCAACATATCTCTAAACTTTCAGGCCTTCTGTAGGACTGCATCTAAAGGGTGTCTGAAATTTGAATCTCTATCTTGTAAGTAATAGTGAATGATAGTACATCCAAGATGATACATGTTGTAATTGTTTCATAATAGCTAAAACAAGAGATACATTACGTTTATGTTAGGTGATGCGTTGGGGTTGCTTAACCTCCCTAATAACATCACAGTGAAACCTTTCAATGTTAAGTTCTAAAGACGTTTTTGGGTGCCATCAAAATAATGTAACAAGAGCCAAAGCCAGACAGAACATTGTTGTAATGTTATAACAATATAGCATGCATTCTTCCTTGGGTCACTATATATAAAGGTAGATACCAACTGCAAAACTACAGCCCCCTACATCTTTTTGAGGGCTCAACCGCAGTTGGTATCCATTATATTTCTATACCAAGTAGCCCCCTTCTGCCCCCCCCCCCCCCCCCTCCCCACCTGCGTGCTAAATGTGGCTCAGTGAACCACACGATAGTTCCTGTATTGACCGCTACCCTCTGAGGGCGCCCTTAAGGAGCAGAAACCGCTGATGAAGGCAGTTTGGGGCTACTGTGGGGTTTGTATCTTTTATATAACCTGTTGTTCTATATCAGGAATCCATTGTCCTGCCTTCTCAGAAACCGGTGAAAAAAGGTCTGTTATAGCCTGGAGGGCGATAATGCCTTCTATGAATGCTTTAATGCAATGTTTGTGTTGTCATTAAACGATTTCAACATTTTCTGTGTAATTGATATAGGATAAATCAAGTACAGTCTAGGGGTGCACTCAAAAATGATGTAATTGCCCTGGTTTACACACAACTATATCGATATCTTGGGTTAAAGCTCTCTACTGCAAACCAGGACAATGATAATTGGTTTGTGCCCCCTTGGTCTGCACTAAGCATAGTGTATAACTTTAAACGTTAAAAATATTACCATCTAGTAAATCGTCCTTTAATTGAATTAGATAAAATGCGCACTTCAGACTTGGGAGTGGGGACTATTTATATGAAATATTTGGGAAATTTTGCCTATATGATAAGTCCCTTTGCAATATTCGTTAATTATATTTGATTTCAGGAGGTTTCTTTGCCCAGTTGTCTATCCTTAGGCCATCTCACAAGGTGTTAGGGTCAGGCCCAGTCTGGTCCTTAAATAACGGGGAAGGAGCAGAAAGGTGTAAAAGTCGGACCCCAGACACAGAGAGTTTTAAAGCCACTATAGGCCGCCCAGGGGCTGCTCTTTAAAGGCCCGGCTTTATACTGCCCAATTCAACGATGGTCTAGTCTTAGAAAATAAACCCTATCATGACATTGAGTGTGACTCGACTGTTATATTCTGAATTATAAATGAATACCTATACTGCGGTCACCTGACAGTCGAGTCATACATCTTCATCTATTCAACATCATTTCAAATGATCTATAGCTGTATAGTATGAGTATAATTGGTCTTTGTTCCCACTGGCGATTTGAAGAAATGTAGATAACATCGGATAGTGGATATATAGGACAGTGTAATACTGAAGGACACATAACAATGATGGGTTGAATCAGATTTGAGACTGGGAGAGTGAGTGAGTGTTGGGTGTTTTATGCTGTACCGACAGCCCCCAAGGGTAATTTTCATGGCGAAAGACCAGTTGGGAGGAATTCTGTCTTTGGTGATCGAATCTATGAGATGAAGGTGACAGGGTGGGCAGACGTCTAGCAGGGGTACAAAACCTTACAACAATTTTTGCCGTACCTCATCCCTTAGTGAACCAAGCACTGACCGGGAATTAAACCCAAAGAACCACTTGGTCAGTGCAGGGTCCCCCCCTATCATTACCTCATATGTTCAGCAGGGGCTACTGGGGGCCTATTCTTACACGGACCCCCATGGGGGATTTGAGACTTGGACAGTGGTGATTCGGACAGGGACCTTTAGGCTAATCAGTATCTTAATTGTAAGATTAATTAACTCAGCAGATGCATACCTGTATATTCCAGTGCACAGTTCATGCTACAAAAAGTACTTAGTAATGTGCTTTTACTTCTTTATTAATTTCGATATTAACATTAAGAATATAGAAATATGTTTTATCCATTTTCAACTTGATCACCAGTATTTCAGAAACAGCTGTTGTGAATCGGTATCCATTGCAAATAGCGAATTTTAATAGTTACTAGGATATGACCACAGAGTTGGAGGTTCAATATGAAACAGCCTCATGGCTATATTTAGATATATTTGCCCCTAGGTTATTATAGCCTCAGGCACTATGTAATTTTCGCTTTTGATTTCATTTCACAAAAAACGGTCTGTGCTGTACCATACCTCAAATAAATAGCACAAATCAAACGGCGAACACGGTATATATCATCAGGTAAAAAGAGGACTTCCACAAGACATGTGGTTTGTCCTCTCAAGGTTCGGCAGACTTGTTTTTGTGTCTATGCGTTGACTTAGGGAATGTACTTGTGGAAAGCAGGAACTGCAAGCAAAAACATCCAGTGTTATTTAGCCTAGCCAAGCAGCAGGTTGTAAGTTGGTACTAAAAGTATCTGTCTCTATAAGGGCATCCCCATCGTCATTTATTAAAGGGAGCCAAAACCAATGTCATGTCAAAATATGACAAAATTTTACATACTCAAATAACTATGAAAATATGTTCTGAGAGTCTAACCTTAGCCATTGGCCCAGTAAAAATCATGATACCTGATTTTAACTTTACTTGAATTCCATAAAACTCATGATATTCATGCCTGAAAACAGCAATGTTTGTAAACAAACCAATTTTGGTGGGTCACCAAAATTGACCATGGACATGTTTTAGTGTATTTTGATGTAGTTTAAGTAAGCATTTACAGTCCATATTTTTCCATGGGCACAGGTTATATATGGCCATAGATTGTATTTCAATAGTTTACAGAATTTGCAAAATTTTGACCCAACATTGCTTTTGGCTCCCTTTAATCTCCTTAAATCCACTCCTGTGTGGTTTATATGGTTACGTACCATTGGTTCAAGTACCTAATTTGAGTGGACTCGAGTGCCTGTTTAACTGGGTTCAAGTAGCTATTTTAAGTGGGAAAAATACCTGTTTTAAGTGGTTACAAGAACCTGTTTCAAGTGGGCACAAGTACCTGTTTTTAATTAATTTAATTAGCTGTTTTAAGGGGTACTTCTACCCGCTTTAAGTGGCTTCAACGAGCCTTGAGGGGATGACTGTTGCTCTGGTCGACTTAAAGAAGTTCTCCATTATGTCCATGAACAGTTATGTTTCCATGGACAACTTCACGATGAATACCAGATGGTATGTTTTATGCTTGATAACCCAGATTATAATCACGCCTAGATATGCTGAATATTACCATAAAAGCAAAATAAACAAAAGTGAACTTGACCTGAAATTCAACCTGACAGGAGGTTGAACTTTGGCTGCAGTTCAATTTTGTTTATTTCACTTTAAATGTAAGCTTTACCCTTTAAAACCTAACTTTGGCATTTGCATATATATATATATATATATATATATATATATATATATTTAATTCAAAAAAGGCATAACGAACATTCCGAGCATCGTCTGTAAGGGGTATTGAAAGGGGCGATTATACAGAAGAAAGTCTTTTGCAATAAAGATTTTTTTTAACTGATTAAGGTGTTGCTTGATCGACAAAGCATAGGTGAGTTTGGCATTGCTCAGGTGATCTAAAGGCAGGATTACACTACACGACTTAAGGTGCGATATAACGAAGAGGCAGAGACGTAGCATATATCAGAGATACACATTTTTGTTACACATATATATGTGACATACTGATCAAAAATTGGTAATTTGGAGCATATCACTCTTGTATCCAAATTTGTCTATAATATTGTCATGTCTCACTGAAATAGCAGCCCATGTCGTGTAGTGGAATACCCCCTTCAGGGGGCTGGTTGGGCCATGGGGTGGCCGGTGGGGGTAGATGGTGGGGTGGTGTTCCGTGGAGGTGCGTGCAGCCCACCTGGAGGGCCATACCTGCCAACGGCCTCCTCTCCAGTACCCCCAAACCGGCGAGCACCACGGGACAAACACCGATAATCAATGTCCTACCTGCTTCCCCTGCCCATCCCAAAAGACCGAGGGCTGCATTAAACTAGCCGATTTTACTACCGATTTCATGAATCTGCAGCAAACTGGGTATGTTGAGTGAGGGTTAGTGATAGGTATGCCACACATCAATTAGAACGGATATTGAACTCTCTTTTAAATAGTATGTAGGATGCATGGTCCTTTCTCCTCTAATTTGAGACATTCACTAAATGGGTTCCCTTGTAAATGATATGTAGGACGCGTACTCTTTTGCCATAATTATACTTGGAGAAATATTTTAAGTTACCAAATAAAGGCCCAATTACACTTCATGACTGAGCTGTGATATAGGAATGATACGATGATAATACAGAAAAGTCGCACGCAGAAGTGATATAATTGTTGGGCAGTTGGTGCACTTTACACACGATTAACCAAGAATTATGTCTCTAGTATGTGGGGTTTCATTGCGACATTGTCATATCGCAGCTCATGCCATGTAGTGTTATAGGGCCTTTACAGCCAGTTGGAATCGCCTGGTGTAATACCGGCTTCCCTTGGCGATCACGGGGTGAGGGGTGTACGGTGTCCCCCTGTCGTGCTGGTTGGCATCATTAGTGTTGAGGAGGACGGGGGACGCGCTGTCAGGGTTTCGGCAGGTGAGCAGCGTCCGTGCAGCGTCTTAACCACTCTGAGCTACCTGGTGGAACTGGTGTGTACATCCCTTTTGGAGAGCCGTTTCAATTATGCTGCCTGACTTAAACGTTAAATATCTTTTGATAATGGGGAGGTTATGCAACCCCAATGTATTGCCTTATGTAAACATAAGGTATCTCTTTCCTCTCATCAGTTGTTAACACGCAATTGAAAATTGTTTCATCCTCAGCTGTTAACACACAATTGAAAAAAATAGTTTCATCATAAAAGTGACGTTATATACCTTTCATAACCTTTCGTCAGCTCTAGACTAAAATTCTCTAGACTGTGCTCTCACACAAAGCCTGTAAGTTCAAACATACGCTGAGGTATTGAGATTTGTTGCAGTTGATCACCACCACCCACGACTATGTACTACATAATTCTAATGTAACTGTAGGATACATCTTCCTAATGGAGAGAGTAATCTTGGCCTTGATACAAAACTGAATAAATGTAAGTACATGTAGTTAACGTTCATACAGAATAAATATATCGTAATATCTGGGACCAGGAAATGATACTCTTGTATGCTTATGAATATAAGATCCTGATGTTTTAGGCATTAGGCCTAGTGTATGGAGACTTCAGGGAGGGGGAGGGGCATGACTTAGTGCCCGCCACAGTAATATTGCATCAATTTTTTTTTTGAAATGATAAAAAACAAACAAGGAAAACGAACATTAATTTTACTATTTGAAAAAAACGAGGTTAAATGAAATAGATGGAACAAAAAGAGGACCAATACAGGTAGTATCAAAGAATATTTGTTTTTAAATGGGATTCATATAGAATATATAAATTCAAAAAGTGCATATAACCATACACACACATGGATAACTGAATGAATGTATAAAGTTAATGTATGTACAGACTTGGATGGCAATTTCTGAGACCTGGAAACGGTACCTTTGGGAGTAAATACAAGATCATAGTGCTTTAGGGAATAGTATGTAGATATAACGGAGGGGGAGGGTGTCTGCCTCCTCCATCCGCGGATGGCTTGGTGCCCACCACAGGCCGGGCCCACTTGGCTCCAGTCGGCGGCCGCCTCAAAAAGGGGTTGGCAGTAAAACCAAAGGCCTTTCGCCGCGATGATCATTTGACGGAGTCAGCAGTCTGTATCTATGCGTCCTCTTTCTACGATCTCATCGCTTCTCATTGATGGACAGAATGTACATGCAATGTGTTTTCTCTATGTTAAGTTTAAGTCTCCACCAAAAGGGAGAGGGGCAGGACCCCTTGGGCACCCCTTCCCCCCCCCCCCCAGCTTCGTGGTCAGTTAACTATAGACCGACATTAAACCGCCCATTAAACTCTATTGACAACTCTTGAACCAAGCAGAATAATACCTACAGCCAATGATAAGATGTCATATTCTATGTGTTTTTATTCATAAGAGAAAGGTACAAGTCCCTAAAACTCAATGGTTACAATTCACGTTTTGCTTCATTAAAATGAACCCGGGGCGGATTCAGAGGGGGTCCAGAGGTCCGACCCCCTCCTTTTGGTGGACCCCTAAACTAGGGAAAGAGGGGAAATGTCACATGCGTGTGTGCGAATATATGCACTTTTAATACTTAGCTATATGCTGACCACCTCCTTTTGTAAATCCTGGACCTGCCACTGATGAACTATGCCCTTCTCTACGGCCAACAACCATAGACAAGATCTATAGAGCTACAAACAAATAGTGTGCTCTGCCATCGTCCCTACGGTATAACAATGGTAATCTTTTATCTATTCTCTACAATTCGAAATCGACAGCATTACCCTTCACAAGTATATCCTTCCCAGTACAAAGGAGCAACGTAGTGTTCGCACATGACTGCATGGGTTTGCCAAGACAAATATCTACAGAAATAGTTATCTTATCCAAGATTTCAAATCTAAATTCAGGCCCACACAACACAAACATTAACATAATTGACTTTTGGCCACATCTTTGAAAAGAGTATCATGTCTACCGCATTTTGGTTTACTTCTTAATGATGATTGTTGTTAATGATTCAGATGGTTTATCTTAATATAATTCTACATAAATATTCATTTCACATGGTCCAGAATTGGGAACAAAACATTTTACAAAGTAATCACCAATATGGCGGCCAGCCCATTTTTCAGAGATGTGACTTCATCTGCACAGCGTCTCTATGCTGATCCCCCTTTTTGGAATCCTATATCTATCCCTGTATTGATATAAAATCTTTCTTTCCACTTGAAAGACACTGTAGATAGTCCTTCAGTCACACCCTGCTCCCTAAGTGACAGTATTCTTTGATTTTCCGGTTGAATGAAGGGGTTAAGTCCCGCCATTACATTTTTAATCCCCCCCCCCCCCCTCTCAATCCACACTGGTCACCCCCAGCCTTGGAGGGCTGATCCCCAGGCCCGCCGGGTACTAGATAATTTACACCCCTGGTGGCGGAGATGGCAACTATTCGCCTGATCAGGGGTACCCGTGCCAACGGAGAGCGCCACCACCGGCCAGCGTCCGCCCAGCGTCCAAAAAAGGCCGCTTTCATTCGACTTAGTTACAGGAACTATGGCTTTGATTTCCTGAACCGGCGTTTGTATAGATGAGATTCCCGTTGTGGAGCATAACCCGGGAACTGTAGGTTGAGCAAGCTTACCAAGCTTGGGGTCATTTTCTCTCTCATGGCCTATGTAAATTGGTGATATTCAACCTCTTATCATCCTGTATGTATACAAACTTGCCAAATATTGTCCACATGAATTCATAGTAAACTCCTCACAGAATTAACACAAACAGCAGGGTGCAATTAGACAAATACCTAAGAACAAGATGTAACTCTTGTTTAACACGTGATCTGCTTTTGTATTCCTAATTGATTTATAATATCTTATTTTTCACCGTAATGGAAAATAGGTTACTACCCCAAACCACAACTAATAACTTCCAACGTTTTAACATTCTCAATTTATGAATACCAATTAGTACGAAAACATGCAGTGTCAAATTGGTAGATATTGGGGGTGTAGATGGGGGGGTGCTGATGTCGCATGTCGAATTTAAGAAATGGCAATGTCCCATGTCACTATATTTTTCATATTCGTGTCGATTTTAAGAAATGGCTATGTCCCATGCCGAATTTAAGAAATAGCCCATGTCATGTCGTTTATTTTTTTCTTCCTGTCACAAAGCCCCATGTCGCATGTCGAATTTAAGAAATGGCCATGTCGCCCTGTCGATTTTAAGGGACTATACCCCCGATAGTCAATAGGGCCTATATATATATCATTTTGCAAGATTTTACTGAAATTTTTTGGGTTAATGATAATCGATCAACCCCCTTTGCAGGAGATGGCCCACCAATGGGGCACGGGCTACAATTAAGAGTAGGAGTAATATAAGCGAACGTGCCAGCCTTCCGCATAAGGTATGATAATGTAAATACTCATATAAGACAATGACATATTTTACCGGTTGGACCAATTACAGTTTAGTATGAAAATGTAGTTTAGTTGACAAAGAGGCTATAATTGACAATCTATATGTTTCCTTTTGGAATGGACAATGCTTACCATTGATCACCCTGTTTTACCTAATTACATAAGAAAAAGACAGGTGTTGCATTTGTAGATTTGAGAGGTTAAGCATGCCCAGCGCATCACGTAACGTAAAAGTAACTCTCATCCCAGATAGTGTGACCTGCTGCACAGATATTCCAAGACAATTTTAAAGTAATGTAGATCTATATAATCAATTCTCCAAACCACGGATAGCCACATTTTTTAGTTTTACCTGCAGGTTAGCCTAGATCAGGATGCATTCTGGGTAATGTGTCGACAAACCATTAGGTTTTAACATAGAAATTTTCATCAATAATGTCATTATTTGTTCTGAATTATGGTGAAAAACTAGTGATCATTATTTTTCAATTTGTATGCATATACATTTGATATTTGTAAAGTTGTTTGAAAATTCACTCATAATAAATGGAAATATAAGAATTATTCATCAATTTTCTATAGTTTTTCCTGGGGATTTGTCGACAGCATCAGTCCAAATTAGCCTGCAGGTACATAAAATACCGTTATATAGCTATTCGTGGTAGGGAGAATTGTGTAATCGATTTGTATATAGTTGGTTCTTGTGAGCTTGTGCTGAATCAAGGCGTTTTGAGATACTTAGACGTATCTGGGTGCATTAGAGTCGCTTAACATCCTTGCATTATATTATCTTATCCCTTACCCTTGGGCCCACCTACAGGAGTAGGAGTCAACAGCAAGGGTGCCAACCTCCCGCATAGCGTATGGTAATGTAAATATTCATAAAAGACAAATACAGATTTTACCGATTGGACAACTTACAGTTTAATATGAAGTTATACAATTAATTGGGCTAATTGGTAGACACCCTGAATTGGGCTAATTGGTAGACACCCTGACAGTATATGTTTCCGTTTGTTATGCATAATGTTTACCATGTGTGCTTTAATGATAATCAATAAACCCTCTTTAGCAGGCCCGTATCCAGGAATTTCTATTGGGGGATGACCACATAAAAAAATTGACCCTTTTTCAATAACAGAATTCAGAGTGTAATAAGAGTATATAGGGTCAAAATAAAAAATGGTTGTATTCAGGTAACGAAGGTATCAAAATAGGGTAGGTGGGTCAATATTTCTTTTAAAAATTCCTTGTGCTATTGAATGTGCGAGGGGGGATGTTATTGGGGAAATATCATTGATTACCTTTTGGCTGAATTTTATATTTAAAAAAGTCAAAATTGCCCCCCCCCCAAAAAAAAAAGGGGGGGGGGGGAGTCCAGATAATGAAAACCTTTTTCCAGAAAGTGGACCTGGCCTAGCCAAGGGGGGGGGGGGGGGTGACGCATACCCTACGTCACCCCCCTAGATACGGGCTTGTTTAGAGTAGATGGAGATAAGCGTTTCCTTTGGAGATAATCTTGTCTTATCCCTTACCCTTGGGCTACAGGAGGAGGAGTCAGCAGTGATGGTGCCAACCTCCCGTACAGGCACAACAACACCTTGTATACAAGCTCTATATATAGGGGCCCAAGGTCGGCCCTTTTGGCTTGATAACAAGCGTCACTAAGCCTACAGTTAGTAAGCCGATATTATTTAAGCCACATTCCCACTAGGCGATTTTTAAAAAGTCGGCTGACTGATCAATGCTAAAATCGACCGACTATACCAAAAGAATAAGCATACTTTTGCGATGATTCTGATTGCTTATCACTGTGCAATATTGAAATGTATACATGTTTGATATGAATGAGTGCTAAAATCGGCCGATTCTCCTGGCAGAATTGGAGGATTTTAGCACTGATCAATCGGCCAGGTGTTAAAATCATCTAGTGGATATACCGCGTTAGGTACACAGATGGTAACTGTATGAGTTTAAAAGTGGCCGCACATTACTGCAATATGGACATCCCACCCCTCAACCTACCTACCTACCCTCGGGGGCATATTGGACAAGTGATATTGACCACCGTCCCCATCATTCCCGAGGCCGTTAGGACAAGGGCCCGTGATTTGTAGGGTCAAGGGTCAATATCACTGTCCAACATACTCCTTGAGCGTGTTCTTTTAAAAGAGAAGCATTTCTTTTTGCAGTTTTCTCCCAAAAGCAGCTGACTAAGAGGGACGACTACAACATCGATATTGCCCATGCACGTTTTAGTGGAGAAATCGTTGCATAGACAAATGATTAGTTGGGGCCGTCCATAAATGACGTCATGCTATTTTTGACCATTTCTGACCCCCCCTCCCCCCCTTCGTCATGCTTTTACTATAGGAATGTATAGGGGACTGGACCCCCCCCCCCCCCTCCCCAGCGCATGACGTCATTTATGGACGGCCCCGTTGCTAACTCATTAAAACAGCATTGGCCGAAGAACGACGCTATCTTTCCACCATAATATAAATATCTTTCTAGTATAGACTTTGTGCAGAGGTGGTCACGTGATCACTTTTTGATGATCGCCATGTGGTGATTATGGCAATGAAATAAATCTAAAATTTCCACAGAAGTGATGAGAACGGTTGATTTTGATTGAATGATTTTATCACATGTTGTACAAATATTTGTTCTGAATGTTGCAGGATTGAGAATACAGCTACCCTCACCTGTAGTGCTTTTAGAGTGCAGCTCTGTCAAGATTGTCACCTGGACCTCCCATCAAGTATACACATGTTTTAAGTGATTCTAGATTCCCCCCCCCCTTTTTTTTACGTTGATCCGTGGGCCCCCTATACGGTTATAGAGCATGTGATGACTCCATCTCACATTGCGTATATCTCGAGGGTTGGACAAGGGTTGGACAAAATAAAGCATATCCCAGTCCAAACAGGTTAGGTCATTGTAATATGATAACAATTTTCTAAACCTCACTGACTTCTTTAATTTGTCAGTTAACATATTTTCAGCTTTACGAGCCAATCAAAAATCAGTACTTCAAGGTATTATGGGTTGGAAGTTGTCAACCACATTGTTATGCTTCATTTTGTTTTTTGCAGTTGTATTTACGAGATGCCTTTCATGGAAAACTTTAGTTTTCATTCAAAACGGGAAAAGTAGGTAAATTCACGAGTGATTGACTCTCTGGCTCTTACGGCTTGAATGAAGGAATGAAATGATGAGTCAGTGTGTCCTACGTGTTTTTCAAAGGACATAGCTTGATTGATCCTGTGTAACGAAGTCAATATCCTAAAGTTTTAGCCGAAGTTAGTTTTACTCCTTCGGGTAACTAATAATCTAAAGTACAAGAGCATGGTGCCGCATTCCTATGCTGCCTCTCAGGTAAGACTACTCTCTGTCACCTCACGTCTATCCTTCAGGGCTTGACTTTCTTTACCTGGTAAAGTCATCCCTCTACCCGGGCAGAAGCTAATTATGTCCTACCTGACTCCTGTCCCAATTCCACTCCCTACCTGTTCAGATAACTTGTCTTTATGAACAATTGTTCACTTCTATCCTACTTGGCTTGATATCTCCCTCGCCTGTTAAAGTCTACTATCTACGTGGGCAATTGCTGTCTATTTTTTACCTCACAACTGCTGTCCTCAATGTTTTGAACTTAACCTGGTAACGTTGGGGGTGTAGACCCCTAAATTCGACAGGGCGACATGGCCATTTCTTAAATTCAACAGGGCGACATGGTCATTTCTTAAATTCGACAGGGGACATGGCAATTTAGTGACAAATGACATGGCCTGTTTCTTAAATTCGACATGGGACATCAGCCTTTAAAAGATAGTGACATGTGACAGGGCTATTTCTTAAATTCGACATGGGACAAGGCTTTAAAGCTAGATATAATGACAGGCGACAGGGCCGTTTTTTAAATTCGACAGGGGACATGGGACCCCCCATCTACACCCCCAACGTTAGCCATCCAGCTGGGCAGGTTTTCACTGTGTCCTACCTGCCCACTCCTATACTCCAGGGTTTGACCTTCCCTCACCTGGTAAGGTCACAGGTCTACCTGGGCAGGTGTTCATTGAGGCGGAGCTGCCAAAGGCATACCTGATCACTTTAACCCATGGGTCAGTTTCTGACAGAAAACACCAAAGCAACTGAAATACTTACGCTCATTTCGCAGAGATACCACTCCCAACTGATGAAAAAGTAGGAAACACTTTTCCTACTTTTTTTTCTAGAAGCAACAAACAGAGATCTGATACTGAATTTGTACTTGAATAGGTTGAAACTATAAAACAATAATGCTCTAAAACAGATATTAAAGCAATGTAGGAAAAATCAGTTGTGTAATCCAAAATCACCAAAATGTAGGAAATCCTACAAAAGTAGGAAAAGTGGCATTTCTATTTAGGAAATGGTGTTTAAAACTGCGCACCAGCATCATACCTAACAAGCTCCCGAGTCAAATGAAACCTACCTACAAAACGCCGAAACAATCAGCCCTAAGGTATCGCAGTAATATTGTTGACATTTTCATTAAACATTGCTAGACAATACTCGCCTCTTCTTTCAGCAAGTATTCCATTTGAATGCCTTAATCAAGGTTGCATCACGGCTCTGCCAATCCTATCTGTAGCAGTAGGCGTTATACTGATACAGTCAGTCTAAAGTGAGTGAGTGATGGATGTTTTACGCCGTACCAACAGCCAGGGTCAATTTCACGGCAAAAACAGGTTGGGACAAATTCTGTCTTTGGTGGTCATATCTATGAGATGAAGGTGACAGGGTAGGCAAAGAGCAGGGGATCAAAACCTAGAAATCATTTTTGCTATAATAAGTATGGGTATTTTGCCATAGGTTATGTCTTTTAAGTCATTTAAATACTTAGGACAAACTGATTTTCCACTATTCGACACTGCATTTCCACTGATTTTTCACTAAAATGCTGCTGCAAGCTGAAACTCATTCTGCGCTCAGTACACACTGTATTTTCACTGCTTTTAGGTCCGCAGCGGAACTGGTGTTGGAAGTCTTCGGTATGATATCCCGGTCGTCAGGTATTGCGCCATAGACAAATCACCGACTATGGGTACTACTACTCGTCTTCCGTACAGTCCACTCGTTTAACGCTAGGGCCAAGCTCCTTTTAGTTCCTTGTAAGTCCAAGCCGCCGCTCTCTGCTTATAATCCTGGCCTTGTGGGAACTCCAAACTAACCAACACCAAGATTAAAACTGTATGTATGTTTTTTTGGTAATATTTTACCACATATTACAATCGCAAGTAAAATAAGACCAAAAGAAAATACACACAAACTACTGCGTGACTATAATTCCGTCCTTGGTGGAACTCTAACCTTACGTAAGTATCCACAGGTATCAGTGCCAACGCATTTATAAACCCTCTCAGTTTCCTAATCACCCAAGCCAGGATCAAGATCACAAACAGAATGAGTCAAAACACAACCTAAAACGTTCTGAATCCCCTTAGAAATCCCTATACCGTGTCTTATCATCCTCAGAACCAGGAACTAGAGAGAAGCGCGTGCATCTTTAAAGGGTATCATCAGGTGAATTATTCAGGCGTTTTAATTCGGGCACATCTCAGGTTTACAGCCTGGTAAAAATCCCAAACTCCGTACACTACTTCTTCCAATCTCCAAGCACATGTGGAGACCAAACCAAGGAGCATACCCAGCCCTAAAATCTGACTTGGTGAAAGTGGTTCCATGTGAATCTGGAGGATTTCCATGCAAATCTGAGCGGGTTCTGACTAGTCATTTAATAGCATTCCTTATACATGCATTTGTAGCCTCTCGGTCTCATTATATAAACTTTCTGAGAAATCAGAGGGGGTTCCAGATTCCCTGGGAACCCCCCCTGGGTATTCCACCTGAAATATAGTCCCATAATTATATAAACATAGTAATTTGAAATATAGTCTCATTATTATATATATCAATCTTCTGAGAAATCTGAGGGGGTTCCAGATACCCTGGGTACACCATTGAGACCTACCTTGGCCGGCGCTAGCCTTTTGCCTCCCGTGAAGCGGCGTGAGGTGTCCAGCGGGGCGGTGGGGAGGGACGACTCGGGTGGTTGGCTCTGGATGAACTTCTGCTCCGTACAGGGAGAGCGCGTTCTGTGCGCGTTCTCCGTGCCTTATATATAGTTACACCTGTACACAACCAGCGGTATACGTATACCAGAAGGTGGGAAGTACACCAGGTACCAGTGTGGGGTGTCGGGGAGTGGTTGTCTCTGGCGGTGGGTGGCTGGGGATGTGGTAGGTTGGTAGGTAGGTAGGCTGGTATAAGGCTCCTGGAGCGGCAGGTGCGTGGAGCAGGTGCGTGCGTCCTCGTCGGCGTTCGGCGGCACACAGACGCCGCGCGCCCCGAGCCACTCAGAGACGCTCACACCCGCCACCTGGTGAGCGCACCACGTACTGCCCCCCCCCCCCCCCCCCCGCCCACCAAATCCACCACCTTGCCGCTCGTTAGGCCAAACCAAGTAAGGCCACTGCTTCACGTCCCCGCCCGGCCAGAAATGATTTATAAAAGCAACGTGTTTTTTTTTTGTTTTTTTTTACTGAAACAAGACTTGATTTTGTCAAAGCAACGGTAATTTTTTAAATGTGTTTATTGGGGTAGTTTTACTGTTTAACGTCCGGTCAACCACATAGGGTTCTTTGTATTAAAAAGACAAATATTTCATATATATAACTTTATATTATATACATGTGTATTTTAAAAAAGAATTGATTGCATATATATGTATAATATTATATACACGTAAAGAGAAAGAAGACTGAGCTGTTTTTATGGAGGCGTATGCCTTGTGAAGTCTATTTACCTTAGTCCGACGGAGCCAGCCTCTAATCTCTGTTATGGGGCCATCCATAAATGACGTCATGCTGCAGGGGGGGGGGGGGTTCATGCTTCCATGACGAAACATGACAAGGGAGGAGGGGGGGTCATGTGGTGCACGACATCATGTTTGAAAAATTCTGATTACAAAAATTTTGGAGGAAAATTGTAGGTAAAGTTCAATATTGAAATTTCTTTTTTAAAGGGTCAGACTGCTTCCCAGGCAAGGAAATCTGCTTTTTAAGATTTTTAGATCTTTGTTAAGTCCATCCCTGCTTATACTTGATCTCTGATTGAAGCAGGGGGGAGGGTCTTCTTTACATGATATCATTTTCAGAGGGGGGGGGGGGGCGGTCAAGGGTCGCATGACAAAATATTACAAGGGGGGAGGGGGGAGGGGTCAAAATGGTCGTAATTTATGGACGGCCCCTATTCTGATGTTCCCAAGAGTCTGGCTTCACGTCATAGGGAAACCTTTGATTGAAACTCATCATATTATACAGGGTACCAACCAACATCCCATTTTGAAATTCCCTGTTTTCCCTGTCCTGTGGCAATTTTTCCTTACGTCATATCCATAAAGTTGTTCAAATTTAAAGGCCTCTGGGACAATCCAACAACAAAAAGTCAAATCCCTGCAGCTGATATCTTGAAAATCAGGAATTTCAGAAACTGGCCAAATGACCTCCCCTGTGTTTTGGCAAAATTTGCGAATTCCATGTTTTCCCTGTTAGGGGATTTTTTTTTTGGCCATTTTCCCTGTGTGGTTGGTACCCTGATTATATTAGTTTGTTTTTTGGGTTAGTTTAATGACTGGCCAACCCTTTCTAAAGTTTTTTTTTTTACCAAACTGCATAAGGTAAAGCTTTGCAGCTAGTTTTACGTCAGAAGGGCGGTGACTGAATCTATACGATTTTGTAGAAACCCGCCACCCGGTACAATACCCTACTCTTTTCGAAGATTGGCAAGGGGTCTTTAATGACGCTGTTGGGGGCAAAGGGTTCCCCTTTTAGTTGGCTCCTACGACAAGCAGGGGATACTGAGGTAAAATTCTTCCCAGGGAGCTCCTCGTCTCGTTAATTCCTTTTGGAGCCCACGATAAACCAGCCATCACCTCCTAATCCAATTTCCTTCCAACAGTCAGTTGTCAACACAAATCTGAAAGTTTAAGCTTATTCATAAACATCAGCCTTTGTTTCGGTCCTCTTACTCATGTTTTTCATGTTCTTTCCTCACACTGAAAACAGCCCACGAAAGCCCGATTTGTAGCCCACGAGAAAGTCCTATCGTGGGCTACAATTTTTTTTCGGGTGCCCTGAGCCCACGAAAGGTTTTTTGGAGCCCACTATAAGCTTTTTGGGGCTTTCTAGCCCACGAAAGGTTTTTGGAGCCTACTATAGGCTTTTCGGAGCCCACTATAGGCTTTTCGGGGCTTTCTAGCCCACGAAAGGTTTTCATAACCCACGAGAAATATTTGACCCCAAGAAGAGGAGATACAGTATGAAGAAGTGCACGCACAGGGGGGTGTGGACGGAGCCGCAACGAACAATGTGCCTCGACCGCTTGCCCCACAGGGCTGATCTTTCGAAGCTCAGACCCTGTCCTACGCACAGAGGAGGCGCACCGTCACTTTCTGTGCACGTACGCAGGTCTGACATAGGAGTTTGACTGCAGTCTCAGTTTGAGCTCAAAGACCAAAGACTGGGCAGGACTTCAGGGTCTCAGCAGCAGCCACTTTCTGTGCACACACAGAGAGTGAGGGCGAATGAGTTTGGGGGAGGGATGTACAAGATGTACAAAAACAGCCGTCGCGCCGACAACATAGAGAGCATGTGCATGCAGTCAGCAGGTGGGCGACTGGGCAGACGGCAGCTAGCCCCTCTCCTCAGAAAGAAGGAGAGGGGCCGCCACCGTCCGCCAGCCGGCCCGCACTGCACAGCTCACCCGTCTGGATGTGGACAAATCTCCCGGTCGTCAGGCTAAGCCTCACCAGGGGCCTTCTATACTTTGAGCAAGTGTCATTTCATCTCTAATTCATGCCTAATTATGTGGGGTGGTACAAAGTGTTTAGGCCCCTGGTGAACGAAGTTGAAACAGTGTCTTAGTTCTTTTCCTAAGACATCCTTTCAACTTTTTTCACCAGGGGCCTATTTTATGTCTGCAGACTTCGTTTTTTTTCACTCTAGCCGGCTGTACTGCCCTGCAACCGTAGCAGTATGTACCACCCTGCTACTTTAGTTCGGTTCGGTAGTAGGCATACTGTATTGGGCTGTACTGCCCTGCAAGTTTTTGCAGGCTGTACTGCTCTGCTACTCATAGTATCACTGTTACTGTACATATAACACAGAAAACCAGACACCCAACTCTAGTTAACAAAAGTTTATTGAATCATAACTTAAACTATTACAATTCTTGAAAGCTACCTGCAGCATGTTTAGCTCGCTGCTCTTCCACCCACGATGTCAGGATGTGCATCTTGCCACTGGAACTACGTGCAATAGTTGCAATTGAATTCTTTTTGACTTTTTTACACTGATTTTCACTTGAGACTGTTTAATCTAACCCTTAGAAGGCCCCTGAGTTTTGCGGCCATCTGTCTCTTACTAAATTTGTTGTTGAGGTACAAATAACCATCTCCCGCTTTGGTCACCAGGTTCTGGACCAACTCCATCGTGACCCCTTTGTCGGATTCTGCGGGTGTTCGTGCCTGTAAGAACTCTGCCACACAGTACCTAAAGTCCCTGACGTCCTTCTCGGACCAGACATAGAGTGGTGCACCCTGCAACAAGAAACCAAAGGAGTTAGATATTCTGTAAACAAGTAATTTCTTGTATTTGGTGTATTGAGTTGTATTAAGTTAATAGACTAGAAACCATACTCAGAGTTAGATATTCTCTAACCTAGTAATTTCCTGTCTTTCGCATATTCACTTGTATTCAGTTACTTCTTGAGAGAGCTTAAGAAGAAGCAAATATCCACCCACCTTGCCTTCTTTGTGCCCTCTTTGTAGTCTAGGGGAGGCCTTCTTTTGGGTTTGCCGCTGCTTCTTTACTGTGGTGGTCTGTAAAGCAGAACAACAACTTAACTTGTGTTCAACAAAGCACTGGAATTTTTTATACTATCACAGAACAACAAACATAGCATGTTCATACTGTATGTAACCCCCTACTACATGTTTCATTCTGTATACAAATATGTATAGATGTATAAATATGTACCGTTGAGGGAACTGCAGGGTCCGCTTCTCCTTCCACTTCATACTCTTCCGATTCTGCATCGCGGGTGGCCTCTCTTAGCTGCACAGGGCGGTTGCTGGTCTGTAAAGCATAACAACAAAAACTTAGCTTAACTAAGCACTTCATTCTCAGCATAATTAGCATTTGGGTCCCTAAATCGTGAGCCGACTTCGGGACCGGGCATAAATACTTAGCCCACTTTGGGACAGTGCTTAAATACTGAGCACACTTTGGGAGTGGGCTTAAATGCTGAGCCCACTTTGGGAGCGTTACTAGTCAAGGCATAGTATGTGGCAGACCACATACCTAATGGAGGCGTTTGTTGCCCTTCTTGGGAGCAGGGTCCTCGTGAGGGTGTTCTTACTGTTGTTGTCCCTCGACTTGCTCATTGTCCCCCTCGGCATGGCGGGTGGGCTCTGTATCCTGCTGCACAGGGCGGGTGCTGGTCTGTAAAGCATAACAACAAAAACTTAGCTCAACTAAGCACTTCATTCTCAGCATAATTAGCATTTGGGTCCCTAAATCGTGAGCCGACTTTGTGAATGGGCATAAATACTTAGCCCACTTTGGGACTGTGCTTAAATACTGAGCACACTTTGGGAGTGGGCTTAAATGCTGAGCCCACTTTGGGAGCGTTACTAGTCAAGGCATAGTATGTGGCAGACCACATACCTTGTGGAGGCGTTTGTTGCCCTTCTTGGGAGCAGGGTCCTTGTGAGGGTGTTCTGGCTGTTGTTGTCCCTCGACTTGCTCATCGTCCCCCTCGGCATGGCGGGTGGGCTCTGTATCCTGCTGCACAGGGCGGGTGCTGGTCTGTAAAGCATAACAACAAAAACTTAGCTGAACTAAGAATTTCATTCTCAGCATAATTAGTATTTGTGTCCCTAAATCGTGAGCCGACTTCGTGATCGGGCATAAATACTTAGCCCACTTTGGGACTGTGCTTAAATACTGAGCACACTTTGGGAGTGGGCTTAAATGCTGAGCCCACTTTGGGAGCGTTACTAGTCAAGGCATAGAATGTGGCAGACCACATACCTTGTGGAGGCGTTTGTTGCCCTTCTTGGGAGCAGGGTCCTCGTGAGGGTGTTCTGGCTGTTGTTGTCCCTCGACTTGCTCATCGTCCCCCTCGGCATGGCGGGTGGGCTCTGTATCCTGCTGCACAGGGCGGGTGCTGGTCTGTAAAGCATAACAAAAACTTAGCTTAACTACGCACTTCATTCTCAGCATAATTAGCATTTGTGTCCCTAAATCGTGAGCCGACTTCGTGATCGGGCATAAATTCTTAGCCCACTTGGGACTGTGCTTAAATACTGAGCACACTTTTGGAGTGGGCTTAAATGCTGAGCCCACTTTGGAGGCGTTACTAGTCAAGGCATAGTATGTGGCAGACCACATACCTTGTGGAGGCGTTTGTTGCCCTTCTTGGGAGCAGGGTCCTCGTGAGGGTGTTCTGGCTGTTGTTGTCCCTCGACTTGCTCATCATCCCCCTCGGCATGGCGGGTGGGCTCTGTATCCTGCTGCACAGGGCGGGTGCTGGTCTGTAAAGCATAACAACAAAAACTTAGCTTAACTAAGCACTTCATTCTCAGCATAATTAGCATTTGGGTCCCTAAATCATGAGCCGACTTCTGGATCGGGCATAAATACTTAGCCCACTTTGGGACTGTGCTTAAATACTAAGCACACTTTGGGAGTGGGCTTAAATGCTGAGCCCACTTTGGGAGCGTTACTAGTCAAGGCATAGTATGTGGAAGACCACATACCTTGTGGAGGCGTTTGTTGCCCTTCTTGGGAGGATCATTCTTGTCATCGTTCTCATCGTCCAAGTCGCCCTATCAATGACACAGAAGAAAGATGGTCAGTAACTTGGTACTTACTCTAGCAGTACTTATACCTCTGTAGCCACTTAACCATTTTCCCCATTAATGTAACCTCATGGCAACATGGTGCTTATTACCAACCGTGCCTATGTTATTCTCCTATAATTTAATATCATGTAGACTTTGAACTTACATCTAGGAGTTGGTTGTTCTTGAGTCCTTCCCACACGCTTAGTATCATGAGGTTACTCCGCGCCGCCTTCGCCACACCAGACAAGTTGTAGGTGCAGCGAGCAGTGTGGGCAGAATGGTCCTTCTGCCTGTGGGCATCATTCAACTCCTCCTCACTGAACAGCGTCGATTCTTCGAGGTTGGTTGTTATTGACTTCCGCAGGAGTCTGGTGTTGATCACCCCTGCATATGGGACTTCTTGAGAGGACTGGTACCTGCTCCACCCATACTGAAAAAACGCGTTGACTACCCGTGAATCCATTGGTTTCCCCTTGCAGTTCACGACCAGCCATTCGTGATCCTCCTCCCCCACGCACGCTGGACGTACACAGGCCCTGTACCCCTCAAGAGCATGATATGCGGGGGTGGACAACACCACCTTGGCCGTGCCCATGGAGGCTGCCGTCTTGTGGCTTTTGACCATCATGACAAACTGGTCTCCCATGGGCTCGGCCTCCTGCAAGTCCCTCACCCGGATGTTTGATATGGCGCCGGCCCTCTTTCCAAACACCGCCATTAACTGAAATGGAATATTGATACCTGAGAACATGCCAAGATTATTAGATTCCGCAGGTCTTGTTGTGTAGGCCGCTGAAATAGTATCATGTGTAAGTACCGAGCAGAAAACAGTGAAACTAGTTCTGAAAGTTACTTTCTGAAAGTTCTTGTTTCTATAAATAAGTTTCATGGTACTGATATGTCCGAACATTACAATGCCAACTGTATGAGTCTGGTACTACCGTATGACAGAATAAGAAACTGTGTCTCACCGTCACCAGGGTCCCCAGTCAGGCGGTATTGGTCGTCCTCTAGGGGGTCCTGCTTGGCCTGCTCCTCCCACATGGCGGCAAGTTTGGTCATGATCCTCTCAAGGGTAGGGGAGTGGAGGTAGCCCCCTACCACCTCCTTCGAGATAAGCAGTTTTCTGTCCTTGTCCATCTGGACCAGCGACTGTTGTGTGGCGTGCTTCCAGACGGACTTGAGGGAGTTCATCTGGGCTATTATACAGTTCTCTTTTATCCGCCTCCACCACTCCCCTCCCAGCTTATCACTTATAGTTAGAAAGTTGAAAAACTTGTAAAGCGCCTTGAGGTAGTTTCTGATGGTGCACAACTTTTTATCCATCCCGGCATCTCGTTCTATCATGAGCTCTGTCTTCTTGAAAGCACGATTGAGCTTCACCAGGTCCACCTCCGTAGGCTGGAATGAAATGTTATGTGTAAGTACCCAGCAAAAAAACAGTCAAACCAGTTCTCAAGATCAAGAGTAAATGCACTTCTGTTATCAATCAGTAGATAATTACCATTCCATGCATAGTATTTACTCTCTCAACTGCATTTACACTTACATTAGGACAACACTTGGGGAAGTGCCTCTTACGCAACTGGGTTTTGAAGTGATTGCATGAGGGGCACAAGTGGTGTGCGGTGCTCACACGCTTCTGCGTCGTCCGCCCACTGTGCCTATATATCACTTCTCCAGGTGAACCGTCCTCCTGAAATGATAGTGGAAGATGGTCAGAGTGGAAAACTCTCCTTGCATTTTGCCTGCAAGAGAAGTTCACTGTAATATAATGTAATTTTCATTTAGAAGTAATGGAGTTATCACCTGGTCGTCGCCTTCTGCTCCAATAAACTCCGCGAAGTCGGGCCCCATATCCAAGGAGTCCCTAGGTGGAGTGCTAGGGTTCTGCATCGTGATGGCTTCTTTTTTAGGCCCCTCGTCTCCCGACATGTCGTCAGAGCTGTTGTGACTGCTGGGCCCGGGTTGGTACCCATCACTCGAGGTGTCATGGAAAAGCTCGTCCTCGCTGTCTCCCCGAGGAAGGAAAGAAGTGACATGTGGTAAGGGGACTTTCTGCAATGCTCAAACACATCTTGTAACAAATTCAGCTGCTTATTCTAGTCATGATATGTAAACCAACCAGTAAACATGATTCTAGTAAGATTACCTGATTATAGGAAACCTCCATCTTCGATGGTCTTGAAGGGGTCAAGCGCCTTGGGCTGCTGGAGCTACGTGCAGCATGTTTAGGTCGCTGCTCTTCCACCCACGATGTCAGGATGCGCATCTTGCCGCCGGAACTACGTGCAGGAGTTGAATCTCGCACGTCTTCTACCCACCTACTCATGAAATCGAACTTGGCGTCTTCTTTTTCGTCTTCTTCGGCCCACTCTGTTTTTAGCCTGCGCCTCATCCTGCCACCCAGTCTAGTCGGGCAAGAAAAGAAAGTTATCACATTATTATGCCGATCACACTCTGAACTAAGGATGCGCGGACAATTAATTAGCAAACTTTGGGACCGTGCTTAAATGGTGACATACTGAGCCAACTTTGGGACTGTGCTTAAATGGTGACATATACTGAGCCCACTTTGGGACCGTGCTTAAATGTTGAGCCCACTTTGGGAGGGCACTTGCTGAGCCTATTTAGCATTTGCCTCTATATTAAAACTAATGTTGTACCTTTTCTGTTGTATACTGCTCTTCAGCGATCGTCTTGGGAACGCGGACATCGATGGGGTCACACTTAGGGATGTCGAGTAGTTTACATTCGCCCTATTGGAGAAAGATGACAGACTTGCTATAAACTAAAGTTAGGCGTGACTCTACTGCATCCACCAAGCACAACTACTCACTATAGGAGTTAGCTCACTCAATTAAGCTTACAACATTCACTAGAAGCCGACACCATCACAATTAAAGCTCACACCACAACCACACTGCCATCACCACACTGAGTAAAGTGTATAAACTACCTTCTGTATGCTCCACTTTGAAAAGTCTGGAAACTGAGAAAACAATACAATCATGTTAATATGGGTATCATGATTCATAGTACACCGTTATTACATTGAGTAATGGGCAACATACCACATTCACATTTATTGTAGCTGGCACTGAAATACTTACATCCAGTCGGCTGGTACCCTCACGTCTGCTTCCCTCCGTCAGCGGAGGCTCTTCAGCAAACTGGAAAAGAAGTAAGTGAGTGAGTCCGAGTTACACATCGGTCAGTGAATGGTTTTCACATGGCACTGCAAGTCTCTACATTGAGTCATTATGGTAGAAGTGGTTTGCTATCCTGTAGATAACTTACCAACTTCTGTCTGGCCTTTGGCCGAGGGGAGGAGGTAGCTGGGGGGTCGTCAAACGCTCCATACGAAACCTCCTCATCCGATTCATCTTTCTCAATGACATTTTCCGTCAGTCATACTGCAAGAAATAAAACAACCCAAGTCATCATCTGTGATTTGTATGCGGTCAGTCAGCCACATGTCTAAATTCAGAGGAAACTTAGCATTTGCACTCGACCCTTATCAGAGATAGCACAGCAAAGTCCACAAAATAAAACAGGTAATAGCTATCACATCTTACTTGGAAGTGACAAGGCTGCTCCCCGGGGGCACGATAGGAGTAGTGCTTTCTTGGCTCATTGATCTTGGGCTCCTGATCCTCCCCAGCGTGCTCCCCGGTAGGCTCACCCTTCTTGGGGGAAGGCTCCGGAGAAGGCTTGGCAGGGGCCGGCAGTCTAAATGGCACCTCCATGCCATTTTCCCCATCAGGGTCAAACTTAAAGAGAGAAAAGAGCCTGAGTAATAATGCAAAATTGAGTGAGTGTTCTGTGTTTTACCCAGTACCGACATCATGCAAAATTTCTATGCAGTCACTTGGCTGAGGAATAAATGTGAGAAGCAGTGCAGCAGTGTAATTATAATGTTAAAATAGGCAATAACAATTATAATTACTTACCACCAAGTGATGAGGCACCTTGGGAGCTGCTGGTGGGGCCGCATGTGCAGACAATTCATTCGGCGACTTGTTCTCCAGCACAGTCCCGACTGCACATTCCATCTTGACAAAAACAGTGGCACCCTTTGCCCGCTTCTTGTTTTTCTTCGCCTTAATCTTTACGGGGGCAAGCTTGCAACGAGGACGATTCATTCGGCGACTTGTTGTCCAGCACAGTCCCGACTGCACATTCCATCTTGACACAAGCAGCGGCACCCTTTGCCCGCTTCTTGTTTTTCTTCGCCTTAAGCTTGACAGGGGGGCAAGCTGGCGATGAGGACGATTCATTCAGCGACTTGTTGTCCAGCACAGTGCCGACTGCATATTCCATCTTGACAGAAGCAGTGGCACCCTTTGCCCGCTTTTTCTTGTGTAATCCCCTCTGGGAGAGGGTCCTTAAATTCATTCGGTGACTTGTTGTCCAACATAGTCCCAACTGCACATTCCGTCTTGACAGAAGCAGCGGCACCCTTTGCCCACTTCTTGTTTTTCTTTGCCTTAAACACCAACCTGCGGTATATATAAAAGGACCATGGGAAAAGCTTCAGTGGTGGGAAATTCAAATTCTTGTCAGGATCTCTTCAATAATTGTGACTGTTTCTCTGTCTATATCCCGGCAAAGGGACTCAGGGTTGGAGGAAATATTTATAAATACCTACTAAAGTGATCTTGATAATAGTTTTCTAAAAGTATGGTTCCTATGCCACATATAAAGGAAATATATTTGTAAAACAGCAGGATAGTGATCCAGCAACGTATGGTAATGGGGGGGTGATTGACAGGCCAGCCAGGGGTCATGTTTACATCCTGGGTTCAGAGCCTCCTTCTCATATGGCGGGAGATGCTGTCAGTCTTTTCCTCATGTACAGACTCATTCTAATTGTATGAAAAATGATGAGAATGTGATAATTATAGCAACTTACCTTACGTGATTTGGATTTACTGCCATTTATGTCCCATATATGGCTGTGAGGGAGGGTTTGGATATAAGCCCCTAACCAATTTAAGCACACAATCAGGCATAATCTCCCTAATGTGGTGTGATCTCCTGTGTGTCCACACGGTGTGTTCATTCTCCTGCCCAGTTCTAAGTTCAAGATCAAGGGCCTGCCTTTTCTTTGCCATATATCTCTGATCTTTCAGGCACCTCGATGTGAAAGTACACCCCAAAACTTTTTGTACTTATCCTTACGGAGAGGCCCATTAGCCCTACTGGGCCTTTGACCATCCCCTAACCACTGTTGTCGGAAAGTGGTAACACACGGCCTAAGAAAGCAAAATGGGCATTCATCCTGACTAATGTCCTCTAGGTTATCTAGGGTGCCCTCAGTATTAATCCCTGATGACGATGGCTGGCACCCATGCACACTATCATTGGAAGACACACACACAGATTGTGTAGACGTATTCACAACACACTGCAGCCAGCCCTTGCTTTCAAGATACTGTCTGATGTCCTTCTCCTGCTCCTTAGTAACTCTCAATGCTATCCGTTTATGATTATCCATGGGATGATAATTGTGAGAATAGTGTGTATTCCAAAGCTCAGTAATCTGTCTGTGTTGGCTAAGGACGTTTAGGAATATGGCTCTTGGCGCAAAATGTTAATGAAAAGGACAAGTCATTTATTATTTTTTGGGGGGTATGGGTATCAAAGCCAGTTTTACATTATCTTTCACACCTTCAGCTGGTGCAGCATTTCGGCAACAGTTTCCATTTTTATATTAAGATGTATTTAAGACATTTCTGCTGGATTTATCCAGTAAAAAACAGGAAAAATATTTGTTTCTTATGTAAAGAAATGCAAGGTTTTTGTATAATAGTTGGATGTGGCATAAAAACGGGATTTTAAGAAAATGCTAGAACGAGTATTGGTTCACCAGGTATATTCCCAAACCTAAGGAATGCAGTATTAAACCACTGAGATAAAGGACGATGTACTTGACCAATTATGAAAAACTTGTTTCCCTAGTGTAAAAACTGTCTAAATTTCCCCTCATGAACGGGCCTGTGCTTTAAGAGAAACTGTCTCCTAAAATTTGAACTAATGGTCCTTTCCAAACGTAAATTACTTTTCTAGGAAGATTACTTTCACACTGAATTTTCTCTTTGCTTTCCTAAACGTTGGGAAGTTAAAATGACTGCTCCTTTAGTGTCTAGACTTTTCCCGCTCCAACCTTATCTTGGTTTCCATAGCAACGTGGGATAGGTTACTGTGATTTGAAACACACCAGGTGTTTTTGCGATTAGGGTCACAGTATTCATGCTAGTAAAACTACAATTACACTTCAGATAAAATAGACACAGAGAACCCTGCCTCTTGTGTGGGGCCAGTTCTCACATACTAAGGACGAGAAATTAACAAAAGTAATGGAATATTTAGTGAAAAAAATTATTCTGTTAATCTTTTACTTGTGTACACATTGTAGAATGACGCTCATAAACATAATCATGACAAAATTATAATTTGCAATATCTTACAAGATAGCTCTCAGAGGTTTATTCTTCAGTTAAAATATAAAATGACGGTACTTTTCTTGAAACCTCTTTTGCTCACCTCAAAATACATTCTTCCCATATTGATATACGCTGTTTCAAAGAGCTAATACACCAGTGTACATGTGTAGGGTATGCAAGGAAATTTATATTGGTACTGGTGCAATCAAAGTTGGGCTCATGCAAATGACGAGCAGATGGCCTGGTGGGCTAGTACAAAGAGAACTTAAGGTCTATCCCTGAAATACATCAATAGAATGCGTCAATAAAAGTGCATATAATGCATGATCACTAGTGATGCGTAAAATACCGGGACCTCAACTCTAGTAAGCATAGCATCGTGAATGTCTGCATGGAAAATGTTTGTAAAAAAAATTGTGATTTCTTGGTGTTTATTCTAAAGTTAATAAGAAAATGATCAACTGAATCAGTTAAAAAAAAAACTGAGATAGATTCATTTGATTTTCCAACACTTTGACTACTAGGTAGTATTTATCAGATTTCCAGCAGGTCGTAAAGCATTTACCACCTCATTTCAAATGATGTACAGGCTAGGGAAATTCCTCCAATTTTCATGTCGTCTAAGGACAACCAATATCGCAGAAGTGGTCATCCACATGCACTCATAGGTTGTCCACATTATAGGGACACGTTAAAAGGTTTAAAACCACTATCAAAATTAGTCAAAATACGAGTCTTCTGTGGAGACATTTTCAATGAATTATCAAAATATCTGGTCGTCAGGAGGACTACAAGAGATCAATTTGTAGTTGTTCACACCAATTTTCTGATTGTCAACGACACGTGGACATGCATATTTTCCTAGGCTGATGTAAATGACAGAAATGTAATGTTTCAATGTAAAAACTACTCGCATTATTATATCAGCAATAATGCCTATTCATATAAAGTAGGAAGATTGGCCATGCCCCGGGGTCCAGCTTATCTAAAGGACACTGTAATTTGCTTCTCTACAGTGGACAACCTTAGGAATGTGGTGGTGGAGTTGGTGCTCGTGAAGGGGGGGGGGGAGTCCTCGTGTGCATGTCACTTAGACTTTGGTATTCAGAACGTACATGCACACATATAGAATTATACAAATTGGTTCAATTTGGATACACAATTCATTAATATGTTTACCCCATCTGGATCAACACCCGGTTGTAATAGGTCAGAAAAACGACATATTGATCCAAAGGAGAGTGCACATCAGAGATATGCCAAGTGGAAGAGAGTAGGAAATACAAAGAAGGGAAAAGTTTCTTTCAATTATTCCCAGGAAAATGAGAAAGAGGATCTCTTTAAAAAGATTGATCAGGTAAAGAGATTAATGCGGTCAGGAAAAAGTACAGAAGTTACTTCCTTTGAGATGCTAAATAGAGTCTTGGATTTTTATTTTGAAAAGAACAGTCCAGTGCTCTCTGTGAACACAGAGGAAGATCAACCTAATTCACCTATGATTGGGGAGTTTCAGATTGTTAGTGAAGAACAGACACTAAATGAAGAACTCTATGTGTGCACTCCATCATCAATACAACACCTCCTCTCAACAATATCACAACATTCACAAAGGTGCCAAGGACATTACTCTGTAAAACAGACAACCAGGTTTCGTCATGTTTTACAGGCAGAGGTTACCTGTTCAAATGACCATACATTCAAATGGACATCATCTCCACATATAGAGGGGGGAAACTTTCTTGTTAACCTTAGAGTTGCACACGGACTTTTCACTTCTGGAATTCTACCAAACCAGTTTTCTAGGTTCTGTAATGGCGCCAATATTGGGCATCTTGGAGAAAAGTACATTACCACTTTGAGTGAGGAAAAGGGGTACCATGATGTTTGCAGTGCAATGGCACGTGAGTCAATGGAAGAAGCATTGAAAGAGGAAGTTGCTAGCCAAGTCCTGAGCACTGGAGAGGGAACCACTGGCATTGACATTCTGACAGATGCAAGACACTGCTGGCGAAAAAATGCCAAATTCTCAGATGTAGTCCGCTTAGGAGACCATACGCATAAGGTTCTAAGAGTGGAAACTATCACAAAGGATTGTGATGACCCTGTATCACAACGCCATGAGATGATTGGGGTGAAAAAGATCTACAAGTATCTTGCAGAGGAGTCCCCTATATCCCCTGTTCCTGTTCGCCTACATTCACATGATAACAATGCAAGTGTTTCTAAGTATGTGAATGAAGAGCAGCAGCCTACACAAAATGCAAAAGATACCTGGCATGCTGCAAAAGGCATATCCAGAGAGGCAAAGAAGATATCATCAGGCACAAGAAAGTCTCATGGAGAAACAAGGCATTATCAACTTGCAGACAAAGCAGCATCAATACGGACGGCAATCTACTATGCCATGAAAACATGTGATGGTGATGAGGAACGTTTGAGAGACATAATTGATAATATTCCACAACACTACCAAGGTAACCATGAGAGGTGTAGCCCAGAGTCACGCTGCAAAAGGGATGTCCCTTACATCCCAACAAAATGTTTAATCACTGAGCAGAGAGCTTTGATGATTTTAAATAACTTTCTGCACAAACTCACTCCATACAAGGAAGCAGACAACTACAAATACTGTAGAGATACACACTACGTGGAGTCTTTTAATAATGCATTGCTTCAATATCATGACAAGAGAATTTGTTTTGGCTTGAAGGTGTACAAATTCAGAATTAACTTGGCTATTCTAGACTGGAATGAACATGTTGACAGGCCAGCTACGTCAGTCACCTATAACCAAGATATTGCACATCAAAGACGACAGCTATCACAAAAGGTCCTTAGCCACAAATCCTACAACTTCCGTCATGAGCTGTGGAAAAATTGGATGGCATTCTTACACAAAAAGTAGAAAGTAAGTAACTAGTGTACGATCCTCTCTAACCATGGTAAAGGACACCTAAGGGGGCAGTAACTATACCGTATTAGTACTCTGTTTCAGGGGAGAATCAGGTCTTATCCATCCATTACCCTCTATCTCATTCAAATATACATCTCGTATTTCCACTAATCACCTGTCATGAAACTACAGGGCTGCAAAGTGTCCAAATTTTCATGGGACAGTCCTGATTTTTAGACCATGTTCCGTGCATCCCAATTAAGTACAAAATATCCTGATAGTTATAGGGAGAAACACCAAAATTCGAAATACCTAAAAAATGGGTTTATTTTGCTCAAAATAACTTCATTTGCATTCATGAAATTGGTAAAATTCTTGGGGTGTACCCCCGAACCCCCTATAACAGGATTTATTATTGAGAATAATAAAAATGTTTGGATCTCAATAATATTCTAACATAATACATTTTGATTTTAATGCATAAAGCATAAGGTAAGTCTTAGGGGATGGTTATGAAAATGTCCCGATTTTCAGGTGTCAGAGGTTGGCAGGCCTGAAACTATTGTATTTTGTCTTTTACCAAAGATACAGACATGTGTGCAGAGTATGAATGAAATTGTGTCATTTACCCGTTGTATAATGATTACCAATAGTACTTGTTTTGCTAAGAACACTGTACATATATCTATTCACAAACGTAGCTGTTTAGTACTGGCCTACTGCCCCTGTTTGGTCTGCACTACGCTCCACGTGCAGATGTTGTTATCACCAGCTCTGGTGTCACATGTCATGTGACCCATAGTCCCCGCCTCCCCGTCTCACTGTAACGGCCAAATTCGTCTGTTGGGGACCCAACAGTTGTTGGGGGTTTAAGCTTTACGGGGGCAAGCTGGCGAAGAGGACGATTCATTCGGCGACTTGTTGTCCAGCACAGTCCCGACTGCACATTCCGTCTCGACCCAAGCAGCGGCACCCTTTGCCCGCTTCTTGTTTTTCTTCGCCTTAAGCTTGACGGGGGCAAGCTGGCGAAGAGGACGATTCATTCGGCGACTTGTTGTCCAGCACAGTCCCGACTGCACATTCCATCTTGACCCAAGCAGCAGCACCCTTTGCCCGCTTCTTGTTTTTCTTCGCCTTAAGCTTGACAGGGGGGCAAGCTGGCGACGAGGACGATTCATTCGGCGACTTGTTGTCCAGCACAGTCCCAACTGCACATTTCGTCTTAACAGAAGCAGCGGCACCCTTTGTCTGCCTCCGTAGGCTGGAATGAAATGTTATCATGTGTAAGTACCCAGCAAAAAACAGTCAAACCAGTTCTCAAAATCAACAGGGGGTAAATACAGTTGTTATGAATCAAGAGATAATTACCAGTTTATGCATAGCAGTTACTGTCTCAACTGCATTTACACTTACATTAGGGCAGCACATTGAGATGTGCCTCTTCCGAAGCTGGGTTTTGAAGTTCCCGCAGGCTGGGCACATGTGGCGTGCGGTCTTGCCACACCGCTGGGTCCTCCACTCCCTGTGCCTATGTATGATGTTCAGGACTTGCTCACCATGCTCCTGAAATAAAAGTGGAAGATGGTCAGAGTGGAAAACTCTCCCTCTGTTTTCCCTGCAAGAGAAGTACACTGTAATATAATGTAATTTTCATTTTCAATTAATGGGGTTATCACCATCATCAGATGTGTCGTCCCAGCTGTCGTGACTGCTCGGGCTGGGTTGGTAATCATCACTTGAGCTAGTAAACATGTTGTCCTGGCTGTCTACCTTATGAAGGAAAGATGTGAGATGTGGTAAGGGGACTTTCCGTAATGGTCGAACACATCTGGTAATAAATTAAGCTGCTTATTCTAGTCATGATATGTAACCCAACCAGTAAACATGATTTGAGTAAGATTACCTTATGATATGACACCTCCATCTTGGATGGTCTGCCAGGGGTCGAGCGCCTTGGGCCGCCGGAGCTACCTGCAACGGGCCCTTTCCCTCCGCTTCCACCCACCCTAGGAGTCGTTCAAACTTGGCCGCTTCTGCCTCGTCTTCTTCTGCCCACTCTTTCATCAGCTTACGTCTTCATCCTGCCACCCAGTCTAGTAGGGCAAGTAAAGAAAGTTATCACATTATTACACTGATCAGACTCTTAGGTCTGAGTCATTTCGTTTCACAAATCTGAAGGTTTATCCACATTCATAGACATATGCCTTTGTTTCTGACATCTAAGTTATTTCAGGTTCTGAAAACTGGAAAATTTGCACCCCATGAGAAAAGGCTATCAGCAGCTGCACTTCATTTTCTGTACACGCAGAGGTCTGACAGAGGAGCTTCTCTGCTGACTGGAAGTGGGCTGTGGAGGGTGGGAGGGTTGCTGCTGGTCCCCTTCATGGACGCTCTCCACCACTCTGCAGGCTGTTTTCTGTAAAGACCGAATGACCAAAATTGAGCTTAAGGAAGCAAGCGTAAGGAAGCAAGGTTAGCGAGCGTTACTAGTCAAGGTATAATATATGGCATAATAGGTATAATATATGACAGACCAACAGGTATCACATATCTTGTGTAGTCTTCTTGATCCCTTTTTGGGTTTCTGGGACTGTTCTTCCGATTCCGAGTCAGACTGTAGGTCTATTTTCTTCCCTCCCAGATCGAGAGGAACATCAAGTTGCAGCGCACCGCCCTGGTTTGCCCCGACAGGTCATATGTGTGGCGCGCTGTGGCTGCCGAGTGGTCTTTCTTGCGATGAGCTGCATCTATCTCAGCCTAGGTGAACAACGTGGATTCCCCCAGATGGGATGTTATCGATTTTCGCAGTATCCTTGCGTTCACTGCCCTTCGTAATCGACCCCTTCGAGTTCTATGTACTTGAGCCATGTGTGTTTCAAATATTCATTGACCACACGGGAATCCATGGGCCTTCCACTGGTAGAAACCAGGAGACATTCGTGGTCCTCTTACCCCTCTCTCGCATGGCGCACACATGTCCGATAGCCCTCCAGGGCCCAGTATGCAGGGGCAGACAACACAATCTTTGCCATCCCCATCGAGGCCACCGTCTTGTGATCCTTTACGCTCATGACGTATTGCTCACCTACTTTGGCAGTGTCCATCAGGTCGAAGATCTTGAAGTTGCTGATCGCCCCGGCCCTCTTCCCTAAGACCGCCACGAGCTAAAAGAGAATATTCATACTTGAGAACATGCCCAGTGAGAGTTCTTGTTTCTATATGTGTCATGGTATTCATGTGTCTGAACATTACAATGCGAAATGTATAAGTTTGGTTACTATCGTATGTCATAGAATAAGAAACCGTCTCTCACCATGATAAGTGCGCCCACGACGAGTTTGTATTCATTGTCCGGCAGGGGGTCCTTCTCTGCCTGCTCGGTGGCCATCGTCCCCAGCCTCTTGATGACACTGTCAAGCAGTTCGGAATGAAGGAACCCCCGAACCACATCGGTTGGGACAAGGAGCCTGCAGTCAGCGTCGTGCCGTAGTGTCGACTCTCTGTCGGCTTTTCGGCTGGCCGTCTGGAGCGCATTTCTCTGGGTGGTGATGCACGCATCTTTTATCCTCCGCCACCAGACCCTGCCCAGCTTCTTGCTCATGGTTAGAAAGGCAAAAAATTTGAACAGGACCAGGAGGTACATCCGAACAGTGCCCCATTTGAGGCGGCGCCTCTCCTTGAGGAGGCTCACAATCTCACCTGGACCCCCCGCCTGCTGCCCCAGCTGTTCCAGGATGGCCATCTTCTCCGGCTGAAAAGTGGGAGTATTGAGCACGGTTAGCCTCATCAAGTTACCAATACATGTGAGAAGTAATGCATGACTGAAAGGTGACTGTGGCTATTTATACCATAAAGCATACCAAGAGTCCCTATATGTCAAGCGTTATTTATTCTAGTCATTAACAAAAGAAATTACAGGCCTCAAAACAGGGATCATGAAAAAGAAAGGTCCCTTTAAAAGGTTGTATTTTGGAAAATAAAGGTCAGATAACAAAAAAGAAAGGTCATTTAAAAACCACAGTTTTAACTAGTTTCATGATAAATTTAACAAATTAAACATCAATTTCACTCTTGGTTTGAAATAAATGACATCCTGTTCAAGGCTGTAGGCAAGGGTGGGTATGCATGGTTGTCTAACCACTTGTGATTGATGGATGTTTTATGCCATACCGACAGCCAGGGTCATTTTCAATTCGAAAACCAGTTGGGACAAATTCTGTCTTTGGTGATCGAATCTATGTGATGAAGGTGACAGGGCAGGCAAACAGCAGGGGATCAAAGCCTAGCAATCATTTTTGCTGTACCTCATCCCTTAGTGAACCACAGCACCAACCAGGTATTGAACCCAAAGAACCACATGGTCAGTGCCGGGTCCCCCTATCATCGCCTCTTACAATCAGCAGGCTACTGGGGTTCTATTTTTATCAGGACCCCGACGGGGTATCAGCAGGCATGTATTATCCGCACCCCTTACACACCTTCTGATAATATCAAATAAATCTGAGATTTCAGTTGGTAGTTTTCAAATATATCAAAATATTATTTTGTATCCATCATTGAGCAAGATACTTGTACAGCCCCGTACATTTGAAGCTAAAGCCCCATACCCACTATGCAATTTTACCAGCAACTGGCGATGGGCAACAACAGAATCACTGGTAAAACCATCACCAATTTAGATCACCTGTTAGATGTAACATTGAAATGTTACATACTAACATGTGTTCTGAATTGGTAACGATTTTACCACTATATTCTGGCAGTTGCCCATCGCCAGTCGCCGGTAAAATCGCCTAGTGGGTATGGGGCTTAACTGTAGGACTAAAACAAATATTTTAGCTCAGTATTTGCCATCAAGAATTATACATTTTATCTCGACCAGTTACATACATATGTGTATTATTTTATGTATGTACTCCACAAATCGAGAAATATTGCATTTGATTGAACATATTGGCAAAAGTATATTGGTTTAAGTTCACTTGGATTAAGGATCAAAATAATGGATCAATTTTTTTAGGATAAACTTTATGTATTTCGAAGTGGTTTAGGTTAACCCAGAATTATAGGCTTTTTGTGCGTGAAATTAGGACAGATATGCGTGAAATTAGGCCTAATGTGATTACAATATCATCCTAAATTTGTTTAAGGTTAGACCAGGGGTGGACAGAAGCACGGGCCCGGGGACCCAAGGCCCTTAAAAACAGGTCGGGCCCCCAGATTTTCTGGCCAAGGGGCCCAACTGGCCCCTAGAAAATCTTGGAAAACAATTACAGATTTCTATGTATTTTACAATAAAACATAATGTTTTCAAAGACAATCTGATTATATATATGTGAGGGCCCCTAGATTTTGGTGCGGGCCCCTAGATTTGGAAAGCTGGGGGCCCGACTGGCCCCTGGATTTTTAGACTTATGTCCACCCCTGTAGACTACTGTGATGAGCAGATTTACTAAAACTGCCACATTTCCGGGGCTATTGGTGATATTCAAACATGTTATATATCATTTGAATGCTCTTATTTTTCTCTATCCCATGACATCGAACAGGGTTTATAGATCTAAACTAGAAAAGATAATAATTAAAATTGAATTTTTTCACTTTTATTTTTTGAACCAAGATTCCTTACCTAATATAATTCTCTCAGTTTTGAAACTTGGTAGTATTGTCAATAACGTTCATCTGGAGGGAACCCTGTCTCAGATTTTTAATTTAGGTCTTAGTTTTAATTTTGTGACAAAAAACAACTTAATTTTTCAAACTTCATAAAATTAAAACTAGGCCCTAAATAAACTAGATTTTCGGGTACTGTTGTACCGAAGGAGGCGGGCGGTGGGCCAAAATAACGGGAATTCGCGGAGAAATTAAGGCAAGACAGTGACTTTCAATGATTGCGCAATAACTACCAAGTTATCATTTCAATACTAAACATGTGCCTGGAGATTGTCAGATGTTAGAGAGTGGAACCTTCTTTTTTCAATCTCCATGCATTCCTATGGGAAAAAGATTTGCTGTGTGTGGAGAGTGATGATCTACTTCCTTTACTATAAGAAATTCCTATTTCAATTTTGTGACAAAAAACTTATGGATTCTCTCCAAAATTACAACAAAACAACCAAATATTTCATAATTTTGGAACCAAACCACCATATACTAGAAACAGAACTACAGAAATACATATAGTTTGAAGATTATAATGCTGGCATTACTGAGAAAAGTGGAACGAAAAATTTGTCACAAAATTGTAACAACTTTTCTGACCCCCATTGAAATGCATTGAGTCAACCTGGTCAAGAAAGAGTGTAGAGAAGGTCGGCGGCCTAAGGCCCGCCTCCCAAAAATCTGAGACATGGTTCCCTCCATATGATTAGTATCTACATGCATAAGAAATTTGATTAATTTCCCTTCATTATTGACTGAGATAATCCAGTTCAAAAAATATTAGTATAAAACTTAATTTTCACATTTCTAGTGAATTTCTTTATTTACTCTATTACCCATAATTATGTAATTCATATCATAAGATAGTCTATTGAAAGTGACATCTAATGATATCTGATAAATATTGAGATAGACAGTAGTAAAATAATTATTCTACATTTTTGCAAGACCAGCGAAAATGTGCCTCATCACAGTAGTCTAACCTTAATCATAAACTGTCCCTATGTAATTATAATTTAGGTGTTTATTTAAACACTCTCACTTCCCACGTTGGACTTATTACATAATCATTATTTTCAATATTAAATATTGCAGCCTTGACGGAAGTCGAATGTATGTTTATAAACAATACCATAAAATTGATAAAAGAAAAATCTATTTTTCCCCCATTCATCACGTAAATATAATGGCCCTGGATCCTTAAATTCGACAGGGTGACATGGGAAACTTTGAGGCCTAATGACATGCGACATCAGGCCCGTATCCAGGAATTTCTGTGGGGGGGTGACCATATCCAAAAAGTGGACCTTTTTCAAATAATAATGGAATTCAAAGTGTAGGAAACGGATATAGCATGCATGAATTTGGGGGGAGGGACCCATTTTGGCCCAAATATCAAAATTTTAAAGTAAAATTTCACAGATAATGAAAACATTTTACCAAAAAGTGGACCTAGCCTAGCCAAAGGGGGGGGGGGGGGGGGGGGGGTATAGACCCCTAAAGTCGACAGGGCGACAGAGGCCGTTTTTTAAATTCTACAGGGGACAGGGCAGATAGGCCTAAGGGACAAATGACATAGCCATTTTCTTAAATTCGACAGGGGACAGGAGCCTTAAAAAGATAGTGACATGGGACAGGGCAATTTCTTAAATTCGACAGGGGACATGGGTCATTGAACCCGGGCCGGCCACGTGCAAAGCGTGACGCTAACCGGGACGCTGACCGAACGCTGATGTCATGAATTTCAGAAATGTTGGCAGCCAGCGACCTGCAACTGACCGAGACAATATCCACACATGTAAGGGAAGTTGGACAGAGCTACCTCGAGACTAGGAAGAAAGAAAATAAACCCACCGCACGGCTATTTCTTAAGTTTATCACGCGCCAAAACTTACCTGCTTCCCCGGCCTGCTTCCCGCCTTGCAATCTGCGACGAGGTCCACCTCTAGCATCGAAGCTGCAGAGTGGTCGTCTTGTCATTCATCTCCCATAGTTCCACAGCAAAGATGGCTGCGCCCTGTGGGATACGGACCGGTTGACGTCGACACAGCTTTGGTGGTTTCCATATCAAAATAATCACTTATCAAGAGTCTTGTTCCCAGCTCGAATAATCAACATGGGTAAAAAGAAAACGAAGGCAGAAAATCCTCCACCCGATGAATCCAAGCGAGTAGAACGTGAACCAAAAGGTAGTATTCCCTTCATTTCCTGAATTATCGCTCAGCCAGTGGCGTCAGTCTGCACTGACACAACTCACAAGAAAAAGAAGCAATGACACGCTATTATATCCTGTCATTAGAGTAGTGGGGTGTATTATCGACACCTTAGGGGACACGGTGGTATCACATCATGATTATATAAAAAAAATCTAATTATTACACTTTACAGCTATGCATTTCCATGCTTTGGACTTGAATTTGGAGTGTATTTTCAGCACCTGTCTTGTATTATCGGCACATACCATTAAATTTAAGAAATGGCCATTATTTTCTAACAATTTGAATGTTTTTATTGCAAACCAGCCAAGAAGAGTTATTCATTTGCGGCACCCCAGTCTCAGCACGGCAATGAAGACGGCCTCCTCAAGGTAAACCCTCTTTGTTACTTCATTTCTTTTTTTCTATAAACTTTCTTTCTTTTTCAAAATTTGTGACAGCCTCACAGGTGATTTCATATGTATTTTATCAAACAATGGAACTTAAGAAATTGTGCGATGTTATCAGTTATGATAACAGGTATGTAAGTTTTCTGACTTTTCTTGGATTTCCTATTTTTTCTCTGTAGATCCCCCAAAAATCACTTCAAAATTTGACATTTAGAATATATTTCATAACATTTAAGGATGCAATAATGTTTTGATATTTTCTTACTGCTATTTCTGACTTTTTCACGGTCCCCAACTTACATCCGGGATGATGGATTACAAGTGTTTTGAGGGATATGTTATATGTAGTACAAGTTCCAGGATGACAAAAATCATGATCCCTGGGGCAAAGACTAGAAATAGGTTTCCATGAATAATATAAGATGTGTAACCCACATACAACTCGCGCTTGCAAGTAAGCAAATACGGAAATATGTTACATCTGAAAGTTCACACACTCCCTGCTCAAAAGAAGAAGAAAATCTAAAATAATCCGACCTAACCGGTTCCCCAGAAACAAATGATATTTTACTGTTGCTTAAATTTTGATAATACAGAACACAACCTGTATTCCGAAATTGTGTGTATTCCGGTCGTTTAAGTTTTGGCATAACAAGGCTCATTGCAGTGTTTTTAGAGCCAATTCCATTTTCTTTATCATTGTAGGTGCAACTGCCCCCAGCGAAGGAGGCGGCAGTGGTGGACCTCATCCAGCAAAATTACCACCAGACGCGCATGGCCGGCCGGGCATCTCACCGAGTCACCGCAAAGAAACTCACAGTAAGTAAAAGGCACCTTATCTCATAGCCGTACTGGGGTGGGGCTTCTGCCCCTGGAAGAATAGACCCCCAGTAGCGCTTGCTGATCATAATAATAAAGAATAAGTTTTATTTACAACTTAAAGATTTAAATCACATGGTTATAATAAGCACAGGGCAACATCTATGCTGATAAAGCGTATTCTGTGTGTAATTGCGTACACTCATAACAAAGAATAATTTTCATTTTTTCATTTACACCTTATGGATATTAACCACATGGTTATGATAGACACACAGCAAAGTCCAGGGGTGGACATAACCACGGGCCCGAGGGCCCGAGGCCTTTAAAAACAGGTCAGGCCCCTAGACTTTCTGGCCAAGGGGCCCGACTGGCTCCTAGAAAATCATGGATAAAAATAACAGATCTCTATACATTTTACAATAAAACAAAATGTTTTCAAAGACAATCTGATTATACCGGTATATATTTGAGGGCCCCTAGAATTTGTTGCTGGCCCCTAGATTTGGGAAGCTGGGGGCCCGACTGGCCCCTGGATTTTTAGACTTATGTCCACCCCTGAAGTCTGTGCCAATAAAAGTGTATTTTGTGTTTTGTGTTTAATCTCATACAATTATGATAAAGAATAATTTTTATTTACCAGCTAAAAATATAAACTTTATGGATAAAAGTTGGTTTTATTTTTAATCCCCCCAGGACTTTTACATGAGTCTGTCCAAGGTCGGCTTCAAGCACTCTCAGATTGAGTCGGCCATGACCAACACGGTGCAGTATGGCGGGGACCTCCTCGACGCGCTCGACTGGCTTTGCCTCAACGTCACCAACGGTAACGGAAATCTACAATACTATAGATCCGCTCAGCAAAAAACAGCTCATTTTGTGTTCCTTTTATTGTGACATAGCGATAGTTTAGAGTTCCGGCTCGATATAACAAATGTAATTTATATATGAAGTGTTGGATATGGCCCATTGTACATTAACAGTACACATGTTGTCATTACACTTTGAATGTGCCATTAGAGTTGCATTTTGGTGAATTTATGAGAATGTAGGAAAAGACAAACAAACAGTAGATGACAGAAAAGGTTCAGGTTTTTGAGTTGTTTCTTGTGTCCCAGATCTATAGTACATTCTGAAACAGGGATTTTCCCTAACATTGAGTTACAGGGATCTAGTACAAATCCTGCCGGGCTAGTGCATTTTGTTAGAAATTATACAGTGATCGAGACCGACTTTTTAGGCTCTCAACCAGAAGGATTGAAAATGACTGCCCTGATAGGTTTTAGTCGGCCCAGGAAAAATCTAATTATTTTAAAGTTTTGTAATATCTTGGTGAAGCTGCTTTTCGTTCCTGCCGAACAAACATCACTTGATTAAGATATTGACTTTAGGGCGTTGAATTTTCTTGTGCTTGAGGAATTTCCTTCCCAAGACACCTCCATTTTCTTAACTGGCAAGCACAAATGAAAGCATTAGTAGTTCAGGTTGAAAAGTTAACATATTTATATACAGGCCACTAATTTTCTTTTTGAGAAAAATCTACTGGTTAGCTGGGCCGGAGACTATCAAATTCACTGGCCCGAGCTCCAGCCCAGGGTCGCAGACTGATAAATACGGTCTGCTGTTTTCTTGGCAGTTTTAGATTAATTAAGTCTGTGTATATCTTATTTTAAAGAGTTACTGCTTAAATCCAGAGATGCCATTTTCCCATCTAAATAAAGATTTCTGTACTTTTTGCTTTAACAACAATTTATAAAAAGCTCCTAAATTTGAGAAGAAAATTATTTTTGTATCAAGGGTCAGGTATCACAAAGTATTTATATACTATATTTCACGTAAATGTGATTTGTTTCAGTATCAGAGCTTTGATACTAAAAGATATGCTACCTCAGTTATTTCCGTACTAAGATATAAAGTACCTCAATTTATATATAAAGTACCTAAATTCGACACGGCTACATGCCCACATGGGACAGGGCTATTTCTTAAATTGGACAGAGCGATATGGACGTTTCTTAAATTCGACAGGGTGACATGGACGTTTCTTAAATTCGACAGGGTGACATGGACGTTCCTTAAATTCGACAGGGTGACATGGACGTTTTTAAATTTGACATGCGACATCAGGACCCCCATCAACTTGATCAAGTCCCCTAAAATACGGAAATGTGATTTCACTATGTTCTGTATTTTTTATGTTCAAAGAGTGGCATCTCTGTTCAATCTTAACATCAACTTGTCTGCCTTACAGACCAGCTGCCGGCCGGCTTCTCGGTGGCCATGATGGCGGAGGACCGTAAAAAGCGGCGCATCCACTTTGACGAGACGGAGGCGGGGCAGGCCACCAAACTGGCAGTTGCTGATATTCGCCACCAGATGGAGCCCCAGATCATCAAGATACCGGCAACTAGCGCCAGTACAAAACCCGCAGCAAGGGTAGGAGCCTTATGTTCTTCCCCACACAACGATTGAGATTGAGATTCGTCCAAATTTGAGGAGAAAATTGTGTTCTTCTATAGGGAGTTAGGGGCATTTTTGGTTTGGGGGCGTCCTCTAGTGGTTAGTGGTATAGTTCGCCCCCAAAGCCTTACTGTCGGATGTTTTTCTATTGTGTAAGGTCAAGAGGCATGAAATTAGTGCTAATTTGAATCTTCCCCCTCCCCCTTCTCCTCACACTTCCCCCTGCCCTCAGGTATTCACCTCTCTTCCCATTGGTCACTGGTGGAAAGTAGGAGGGGTAAGAGGTATGACTGACACATGGGGCACGGCTACTGGGGCTGACCACTGCAGTGGCGGGGTGGGGAGAGGAGGGGAGTGGAGGGAGTACTGTAAATGTAGATATTTTCGCATGTTTAAATTTTCAGATTTTCTCTAATAGTTTGTGGGGATTTAATTTCGTGCTACCAAGGGTTAGGCCCTGTATATGGTATGTTGAAAGGTATTTTCAAATTGCACATATTTTCGTTGATAGTTCTTAAATGTGAATTAAGCGAAAATATATACAGTGTGAAAATAAATACATATAAACCACAGTGGACGGGGAGAACAAAGGAAAAGGGCCGTGATTATGTCACGAATAGGGCTCAGTGGAACCTGTGCGTGTGTCGTCATTGGATCCCTAAAATAGCCCACAGCCTAGTGGATGCCCCTCCCAGGTAGCAAGGGCGTGTGTATCAGAGGGGACCATTCACCAGTGTTACAGGTTGGTAGATAGGCCTGGTCAAGCGTGTCCAGCCACTGCACTTGTCCTGCCAACTACCACTGAGCTAAGCATAAGTAACTGTGCAGGGGTTTCTGGACATAGACCTACGATTATTCATGTGATAAATATTCTTGAATTTCATGTTTATGGCATTTGTTGCATAAACTGAGGGGAGTGCACAGGCACTGTAGTTGAGGTGGTCTGCTGCTTTGTTTACCTATATAATAAATGATTTTTCAGACAATGCCGCCTAATGTAGTACTCAGCACCAGAGGTGCTGGGGTATTGGAGCAGACAAGTCCGTTCTGACATTCCCCACCTCCCCTCCCCCATTGCCTAGTTTATAGATGACTATTTTTCGCCACCAAAGCAAGATTTTTCAGTCCAGAGGACTGAAAAATATATTTTCTCTTGTAATTTATTTTGACGACCGGGATGAAAAGAAATATGATAAATTTTGTTATAAGTTGTCTGAAGTAAAACCTGGACTACAACTACAAGGGAGACCGGGAGATGAATGTTTTTCCCGATTGTAACCAATATAAAAATCTGAAATAAAAGAGAGAAAAAAATCTATTATGCCATTTGAATCTATATTGAAGACATGTTTACACTATAGCTTTGTGTCCTTTTCTCTCCCAGCCACAGACAGCCCCGGCTAAGGTCACAGAGACAGCGACAATGAAGGACTGGATCCTGCGGTTCGCAGACCGGGACAGTTCTGACGACGAAAGCGTCGAAGAGGCCATAGAGGACCTCCACGACCCCGTGAGACAACTTTTTCTCCCTTCCAGTTTTTGTTCCTATGTAAACTTAAGCTTGGTAGAGAAGTATTTAAAAATTGATACATGAAGATTACATTTTGATATTCAATCATAGGCTCCGATGGTTTATAGACGTCTAAAGTTGTTTTAGGCATGGTTAATTGAAGGACTTAACTTTCAATTTGAATTTTCAATTTGAATTTTCAACTGAAATAAAACATCTTTCTTAACCTTTAATCTGTCCGAAGTGGAATCTCTGGTTATTTTCCCGGGAGCTCAGTGTTATGAATCTGTAAAACAAGTTCTTAGATCTAATAATGTCATTTTGAACAACAATTACGTTTATCCATATATTTTTTTAAATCTTTGCTGTATTCAGGCATCATACCGTTCCTTTATTTTAAAGGAATTTCCTTTAAATTCCTTTATTTTTGTGAAAATAGGCAAAATTCCTTTATTTTCCTTTATTTTTGTGAAAAATTCCTTTAAATTCCTTTATTTTTTTTTTAAAGTAAGAAAATATCACATTATCTCATAGAATGCATAGAATTCTATATTATTAGCGATAAAATTGCAAAATTTTCTAGCCGTCGATTGATCCAGGTCGACGTGTCGATCGGCATGAGTTGACGCATCGATCGACGTGAGTCGACATGGGTCAACGCAGTGCTGCACAGAAATAATCAACAGGAAGGCAGTCCTGTTACAGTATTATTTGCCTTATTTCATGTTTAAACTCTCTGAAAGTTCTCTAAAAATTCCTTTAAAATTCCTTTATTTTTCCTAGAAATCCCTGCAAATTCCTTTAAATTCCTTTATTTTTATGAAAAAAACTTCCTTTAAATTCCTTTATTTTTTGGGGAGGGCGGTATGATGCCTGTGTATTCTATATAAAGAAATATTGTAAATTCACTTTTAATTGTCGACTCCTTCCTGTTTGGTACAAGTTCTTTCAACAGTTACGTTGCATAGTTTAAAGCATCAATACTGTACATATGGTCACCAAGAATGTAATCATATAGGTAGATAGCATTACATTAATTACATGTGAAGGTAATTTGTTTATAATCATATTTTTGGGAGAAACAAAATTATTTACCCCAACCGGTGATTATATTTCTCCAGTATTCCTGACCGACCAGTCATAACTTCATCTAACGCATTGAGATAACTTGTTCTTTATTCTAGGTAGTAGTTTTATAGAAGTTGTTTTATATTTTTGCAGAATGACAGGTACTTAGTTCTGACGGCCAAACTCCTAGACGCCAAGGGTGCGGCTGCCTTAGCCAAGGAGGAGGGTGACAAGGCGGGGCAGAAGCAGGCCACCACCAACATCAGGACCTACTCACAGGGTAAGGGGGCTTCTCTTTATGTTTTTAAGTAACATTTACTGCTAACAAATGTCAAGATGTCCTTTTTTTCAGTTACATTGCATTACTATATATATACATATATATACACACACAAATACACACACAATATAGATATATAGCTTGAATTATCAGTAACAAGTTATAGTGCTTTTTTTGGTGCACATAATTACTTTTATGATCATCCTGAATTATTAATAAAATAACGTGTAAAAATAAAACACAATAGGATGATTCTGTAAATGCCATATTGCCTTTAGTCTTTAATAAACTTCCAATGGTGATTTGTGAATGTTCTGAATGTTATCAGTCTAGTTGGTAAAGTGCAAATTTCTGCAAATTACCTATACTGTTTTTTCAATGTGACATGTATATGAATAAGATCAAATTCAGTGAGCGGATATATTATCTGTGAAATTTTTTTCAGCCTCTCCATTCTCATTCCATAAGAACAATTTAACACTCACCTACATTTCATGTCACTGTTGCTTTTAGAGATTTACAAATGAAGTTTCAAATGTTTAATTTAGAAATGAGTCAACTTGAGGACCACCCTGCCTTTAACCAAGCTCTGAAGTTCGAGGAGGAGGAGCCGGAACCCGAGAAGAAGAAAAAGAAAAAGAAAGCGGCCCCGGAGACCGGCCCGGAGGAGGGAGCTGGTGCGGGTGGCGATGACGCCATGGGAGCCTTCGCCCTGTTCGAGGAACAAGCCGCCACAGAGAAACCGAAACCTAAACGTAGGTGCCCTCACTGATGGGTAAAATGAAGGTCTTACAGCGATGACATTTTCCTATATTTGGTGATTTTGGATTGCACGACTGATTTATCCTACATTGTTTAATAATATCTGTTTTAGATGTAATTTTTTTGTGCAAGTCTCCAGCTCTCCAAATGCAAATTTAGTGTCAAAAATCTATTCCTCAGGGTAATTTTTGGAGGGAGAACGTACTCCAATAAGCAGCTTTGGGAAGTCCAGAAAACTGTGCAAGTGGTCTTTGATGTGTTTTTTGTGATTAGGGAGTTTCTGATCCATCCTGTGTGTGGTCGATATAGTAATCTGGATAAGGTGTATGCCTGGTAAGATGTACCCCAAAGAAATACTTCCTTATGATTCACGAGGTTTTCCCTCCTTACAGCGTAAACGCTGTCCAGCTATCTATCTGTCACTATCTAAATTGTTTGTCTTAGTTTATTCCTTTAAAAAGTAGGAAAAGTGTTACATATTTTCCTACTTTTCCATCAGTTGAGAGTGGCTTCTCTGGTCTAACAGGCCTTAAAAGGTCTTAAATTTAATCTTTTTTGAAAATCAAAATGTATTTATCGTGAGATACAAAACGTGGGTTACAACCAATTGTTTGTATAGTCAACTTCATATCTAAATAATTCTGATTGTGTGGCCGTGAAGCTTTACATTTTCGGAATGTTGACCTTGAATTGGTCTTAGGCCAAAAAAAAAATTGTTGTGTTCAGGTAACATAGGTCGAAAAAAATAGGGTAGGTAGGTCGAAAAAACTTTTTTTTTTTGCTTTTTTTTTTTTAACTTGCCAAAGAGACCCGGCCAGTGTTGGAAATAAAAAAGATATTCCAAATATCCTCCAAAACCATTTTTAGCATCTAAAATATATGCCCTGAGCATCCATGTTCTGTTTTATGGTTTTCCATGCTATTTTAGGTCAATTCTTTGGATTTTGAAAAAAAATAATTAAAATTTTCCTGAAAAAAAGTTAGGGTAGGGCCAAAAATTTAGGGTAGGTAGGGTTACCTGAACACAACAATTTTTTTTTTTTGGCCTTAGCATTATTTCAAAAAAATCGTGGGCACCCTGAAAATACTATAGAAATACAGAATAGGATCATATCTACCTTATATTCACGGTAACGGATTGTAATCAGAATACAGAACAAGATTATGACTGTCGGTTTAGAAAAGTTAAAAAGTATTTTTGCCTTGCAATATTATTTTCCTAAAAACGTAAGACCATAATTTACACTCATTGTTACAACCCAAAATACACTAGGCAGTAAGTTCTGTACCTTATTTTGCAAAGGAGAAGTTAAATAATTTCACTTTGTTCTATACTTTAATTAAAGTTATTCAGATAAACAATTATGACAGAGCGCGGAAAGGGTTAATTGTCGAGTTCAAAATTAAATGTTGATAGGTATCCAGGGATTTTTAATTCACCCCCATCTCAATCCCCCTGTACCCTCATTTCTGATTTCTGATTTGTTTTCTCTCCAGCACCCAGAAAATCTGTTTCAAAATGTGATATTAAGAACACGTTTCACAACATTTTGAGACACATTTAGATTTTCTTAATGCTATTTCCGATTTTTTTCACTCTCCTCAGCTTAAATCCCTGTGCTAATAGGTCATTTCTATTTCATCATTTGCCATAACAGCAAAGGAAGCGGCTAAACTGGTGGACAAGCGTAACTTTGAGTACACGCGGAAGCAGTGGACGGGGAAGTCGCCCAAGCAGTTCCTCATCGACTGGGTGCGGAAACACGAGCCGAAGAGCCCGCCGCCCTCCTACAACAAGGCCAAGGCCGGGCACAACCTGTGGAGGTCCACGTATGTACGGGGAACCTTAAACCCTTTCCAGACTTTTACCTTTTATTTTTCAAAGAGGCCTAAAGAGTATGGCTCAAATTCAAATAGAGAAAAAACCTAGCGTGTGGGCATGCGAATGCACCACATTTTAGTACTTGGCCTATATAATTTATTATGTGGACCCCCCTTTTAAAAATCCTGTAACCCCCTCTTTCCTTGACTCGGTTGCTTTCTCCGCCTACAGGTGTAAGGTGGTGCGTAAGGAGGCCAACAACGTGTCGGTCACCCCGGAGATCGTCACCGAGAACAAGATGGAGTCGGAACACCTGGCCTCCACGCTCGCCCTCTACCACCTCTGCAAAGGACAGGTCAGTGGTGAAGGAAGAAGCTACAGTTACAAAAGTTTTATCAGTACTTGAAATCAAATACTCGATATTGTTCATCACCTACAGGTGGCGTGTGCAATTTTTTGAATATACAGTTCATGATTTTTCGAGAAACAGAACATAACACTGCCTTCATCTTAAGGATATTGATTCAGGAAGAAATTACGTTTATCGGAAATAACCAATAACGTTTTATTATAGCTTGTATGGCAAAACTTCTTTTTTTTCCTATAAAGAAGCGCCCCACACCCTTTTTTGGCCAAAATTTAGATTTTTTTTATGTACCCGCTCTTCTTTTAGCATGCCACCACCTTTTCAAAAAGCTGTATCCGGCATTTGACAGGGTCCCCACTGCACAGGGAAAACGGGGGAAAAAATCCCTGTCAGGGAAAACACAGGGAATTTGGAAATTTGTCCAAAACTCTTGGCCCAATTTCAGAATTTTCTGATTCTTAAAATTGAGGAGGTTGCACTTTTATGACCATAGAATTTCATTTTTCTCCTGAAACCTCTTACATCAATAATGACGTTGTCAACCTGAATACTTTGAAATCAGAACAAATCATCAAACCATGACAGGAAAAATTTACTTTGGGATAGGGAAAACGTAGAGGAAACACAGGGAATTTGATCTTGAAATTTGAGTGGCAACCCTGAACCTATGATGTTTGCTTCAACCAAGATGTGGCCTTTGATGGGGTTCTATGGAATATGGCTAATTACATAATGGTGCATACTGAAAATCGCATGCTTTCAAAGTTGTATGTTTTTTACCTTTATTATACTTTTCCGGAATTGCCAAATAGGCATACAGTGACAGAGTAGACTGTGGTGATATGGATTCCATATCAGTAGACTCTACTGATACGGAAAAGTAGTCCGCCCTACTTTTTGGACCAACCAGAATCGTCTGTGTCTTACTTTAGGCCCCGCCCCGCCCCGCCCGTCACTCATGGCCCTGTTGCCGGGAGGCTAGCCTAGACGTTGACTAATAAATCCTGAATGTCAAGACCTGTCCTTTATCCACGTTGTTTTCCACGTACTTCTCCACGTATTGGGTGCCTTCCCCACGTAGTTTTGTAATACTTTGAAGCAATTTTGGCAGGTGGAAGAGGGGGCCGGGTTTCGGCACTGGCCGCCGTCATCTTCAAATGGAACTAGGTCAATGACAATGACAATGAATTTTATTCACAACCTCTTCAGATGAGGCATAAGAACATATATACATAAATAGTAATGATAAATAAGTAGAGGTTACATGTGTGAGATTCCATAAGGGGCTCGTCACTGTTGGTACAATACTTCATGTTTGGTGTAGCACCGAGTTGAGACTTTTAGGATAAAATAGGATAAGTTAGGATACAAATGTTTTTGCTTAGGTTAAACCGTATGTACATACTAACTAACTAACCTAATTTAGCTAGGGCCACTGTTCTGGTATCTACAGTGTAGTCCAGTGGTCTGGGAGAGGTTTTCTTTAACATGACTGTACACTTAGATTAAAGCATTGTTAGAATAAATAGCAGTGAAAAAAATGGTTAATCAGCATAATGTTGTTGTCCAATTTTGACTAGACATTGGTAGCACCTGCTAATTTGAGAGTGGTTTACAAGTTTTCATTACGTAATGGACAAACTTTGCCAGGTTTTGCAAGTGGACGGTATTAGAAGTATTGAATATCTTGCTCAACTTTGATTCTACCTGTTCTTCCATATAAGTTTTATCTATCAGCTGTTCTCTTTGACTAGTAAAATGACTACATTGGAAGATGTAATGATATTCGTCCCAGATTTGGTTGTCAGCACATAGATTGCACAGACGGTCTTCCCGGTCAATACCGGAATAGCGGCCTGATGTAATTGGGAGACGGTGATTTCCTGCGCGGAATTTACAAAGGGATGACGCACTTTTCTTTCTAAGTAGGGTTAGGTAAGGTTCAGTTTTTAACTGTGATTTGATTTGTTTGTAGGTATGGCATTGGCCAGATGCCTCTATTGCTGCACTCCAGTCTTGGTTTGCTGTGTCTCTGGAGATCTGGTTCAGCGTGTGTTTTAGCCATTTTACATTGAATTGGTCAAGGTTCCACAGGTAACCCAGGCCAGATTTGTTAAGGTTATCTTGTACAAAGGCCATCCAGTGTGATGTATAGGTACCCTGGTCATGGGCTACTTTAAGCATTCTATAGAGTGTGCTGGAGATTTTACTTTGCTTGCCATTTACTATGTTCGCCCAGAAATTTAGTACTCTCTGCTTGACAAAGTGATTCATATCAAACCGCCCTAGTTCCCCTTGGGCGATGATGTTTGTTGATCGTTTATGGAGACCCAGAATTTGTTTGCATATTTGATTGTGGCACACTTCAATCTGGTTAATGTTTGAAAAACCCCATATTTCAGACCCATAAAGGAGTATAGGTATAATGCAGCTGTCTATAAGATGGCACTGTATATCTATTGGGAGGTTAAGTTTGCGGGCTTTAGCAGTAAGGCTAAACATTGCACGTTTGGCTTGCGTGACCTGTTTTGCCATTGCCTTGTTGAAGTTGCCATTGTAGTTGAAAGCTGTCCCAAGGTACGTGTAATCATATTTGGTTTCTATTTCCTCGGGCCCAATTTTCCATGTTGGGACCTTCCTAACCTTTCCCCTTGAGAACACGACCACTTTTATTTTGCTAGCATTAATTTTTAGGTTCCATTGTGTGCAGTAGGTGTGTAGACTGTCAAGTGCAGATTGTAGGTCTTCCTCTGATTCACTGAGTAGTATTGTGTCATCAGCATATAACAGAGTAAAGCGGACGAGTCCTGATATGCTTCTGCCACGGCCAATCTGCTGATCCGTATCTCCATACTCGTCCAGTTTTGTTTATTTACCACTCAGCGTGTATATCAGCTGTTACCCCCGCCCTACTAAACATATAATGTCTCTGTTCACGTTCAGCGCGTATACCAGCTCTTACCCCCGCCCTACTAAACATATAATGTCTCTGTTCCCATTCAGCATGTATATCAGCTCTTACCCCGCCCTACTGAATGTATAATGTCTCTTTTCCCATTCAGCGTGTATACCAGCTCTTACCCCCGCCCTACCGCGACGTCTGGTTAGAGTGGCAGGATGCTGAGGACAAGGTCAAGAACGAAGTCAAGGCCGAGGAGAACAAGGTCAGTCTTAAATGTCAAACCCAGTTTCAATAAATGTTATGCCCAGTATTAATTTTGGGTATTCAGATATTTTGGACGAACAACTTTGATTCGCTCTTTAATTATTAGATATTTCAGAAGGGGTTATTTTTAGAATCTTCTAAAATGCTTGTTCCAAATATTGCTAATTATTTGCCAGGAGATCTAATCAAAGCTAGATGCACACCATAATGTGTAATTTACCGAATTCTGAAGTGAATAGTTTCCTGGCAAAAATCACATTGCCCTATATTACCGAGGATACAGATATGCGGTTCTAAAAAAAATTTACTGCTGCAAAATGCCATGTTAAAGTTTAAATTGATTCCGCCTGACAGCCCAGAGACCAGTATGTAGCCAAACTTCTCAAGACGCTCAAATTAGAAGACCAAGACAAAGAAAAGGAGGATACCAAACAGAATTCAACCAAACAAAAAGAAAAGGAAGTCATTAAAGAGTCAAACCCCAAGGAGGAGGAGGATGTGGGAGATACATGGGAGGATTTAGCTGATGAGGTCAGTTCTAAGTGTACTCCTTGCGATTTGTTTGTAGGTTATGGGTTACAATACATAATCATTGGCATCACGAATAAAAATAACCAGTATATTGAAGACACTATGAAACAAGTAATATGCAAGTGCATGCATATTAGCTCTGCATGGGAATTCTGCAATTCTTATGAACGTTTCCTCTGAAGAAAAAAGTATTTTGTTTTTGTTGTTGGGGGTTTAAATTGGCTTCCGGTATATTTTTCCCTAAAAAAAGTTACTAGGTTGTGTTTTAAGGGAAAACAGAAAACACACAGGACTGGGCCCTATTGAAACATTAACAGCTTGATTTCTTTTTCAAAAGTGAGATTTAAATATTGTATTAGTAGGGCCCCCTAATATGAATAAACCCACCACCAACAAAACACTTCTTATTTACATTGACAAAACAGTTAGGAGTATGTTTCTCCTCATATCTTTTTTATTACCTTATGAAGTTAACCGGTATACCTAGATAAATGTGACACAAATTGTACAGATTTAGAATCACAAAGTTGTTTGATTCAGGTAGAAGAGGAAGAAGAGCCAGGAGAAAGCTGGGAAGACCTGGCCAGTGAAGGGGTAAGGGTTGGTCTTTTCATATACCTCTTAAAGGGAACGTGACAAATAAATATATATTGAGAATGTACAATTATCTGATTATGTACAATTTCTATAGAAGTTGTTAAAGTGTTTCTTTTTGATTTGCAAGTATTTCCTATAGATGATTCAGGTGACAGTGCGAAACTGTTTTTCACATGCTTATTTAGTGGATTAAAATATTTTTAGAGACATGATTCTTTCTTTTTGATTAATTTGGATTAATATGCTACTGAATGGATTATATAAGTAAAATTAAAAAGTTGCATTAAACTAGCTGCAAAGCTTTACCTTGTGCAGTCTGGTAACAGAACCCAGAAAGCTTGGCCGGACGTTAAACTAACCCAAAAAACAACAAACAATCAAAAAGAAAACCAACTAAATGAATACAAAATTATGAAGCCCTATTATGCCCTTTTAGGAATCACCAAAACCTTCACCCAAAGTGATCAAGAAGTACCCGGTGGTAAAGTCTCGGGCATCCTGTTTCGATGCCCGCAAGGCACGACAGACATTTGCCCGGCGTCAGGAGAGCAAGGGGTACAAGACACTGCTAGCGAAGCGACAAGAGCTGCCGGTGTACCATCACCGGGCCCAGCTCCTGGACATGATACGCAGGAACAGCGTAGTGGTCATAGCCGGAGAAACCGGCAGCGGAAAGAGTACACAGATACCCCAGTTTATCATTGAGGTAAGCTGGTATGAGAAACAGAATTTTTAAGCATATGAAATGAATATTTCATGGTACTATTACTAGAATTTAGTTTCTTTAGATTGGTTGTTCGATTTTTGGCCGTATTACTTGCCAACACTGAGAAAAAGAATTTACTAAAATTAGTGCATGTCAAAAAATGGGGAATTAAGAGTCATTTCAATGAATAACTCACCAATAACGGTACCCTACATTTTAACTAACCTATGTATGTACACATATTGAAATGAAATCAAAATAGTTGCATGCTGATTTTTGTTCAATAAATCTTTCGTCGATAACTAACTAGACTTTGATTCATTAAATTCTAGAATCAGTAGAAGACTATCTTGGATGATAATAATTAGCATTCAAAACACTTGAGCCTCAGGATACAAGATAAGGGCATGAACACCTTCGCCTCCTCAACCCGTCATAGAAAACTGCATGTCATATCAATCTGAACCCCCTGTCATCCATTCCTCTCCTTTCTCCTAGGAATTCCTCACCACTGACATCCCCAGCTGTAACGTGGTGGTGACCGAGCCACGGCGTATCTCGGCCCAGAGCCTGGCGGGCCGCGTCAGTCAGGAGCTGGGCGAGGAGAAGCCCGGGGCCAACGGATCATTCTGCGGGTACCAGATCCGCTTTGAGGCCGCACGCAGCGATACAACACGCCTACTCTACTGCACCACCGGGGTGCTGCTGCGGAAACTGCAGCTCGACCCCATGCTGACTGACGTCACACATGTCGTCATTGACGAGGTACGGTCTAGGGATGACGTTATCATGTTTGATAGAAGAGTTACAGTACCCTCTTAAATTACACACTTACAAGTGTTAACATCACAATATGTGACACTCCATGGGAAATCCAAGCTTATTGCAGGTATAGATAAGCTTGGATATCCCGTGGAGTGTCACATATGATACTGGGGGCTGCTAAAATTTTTACGCACTTGCAGTACTGGTAAATGGGAATTTTCGCACTCATAATCCCGTAGTTTTTACCCATGACATTCCTTCCCTTACATCATATTTTTTCTGCTGAGTCGTATATCATAGTTGTCACTCTGTTTATTGTTTTACAAATCGATGCTACATTTTTTAAATTTGTCTAAATTATCATCAATGCCCACCCAGGTCCACGAGCGGAGCGTCAACTCGGACTTCCTGCTCATAATCGTCAAACAGATCCTGGCGAAGCGGAAGGACTTCAAGGTGATCCTCATGTCGGCTACGGTGGACAGCGACAAGTTCTCGGCCTACTTCCAGCACTGCCCGGTCTACCACATCCCGGGGAGAACCTACCCCGTAGAGGTGAGAGTTGTCGAGGCATCAATTTGAAAATAAAATTTATTTTTTTATTGAATTGAATTCACGCATGTACATGTTTTTCCAGTCAAATGTAGATTATATTATAATGACTTAATCAAATAGGTGAAAGATTAAAGAGATTAATGAGATATTTTTAGGGCATGTGCCACCAAATAGCGGCGCAAATAGACCAGGTTGGTCCCAGCCAGGAGTATACGGGTGGGCCACAATGACCAACGGCACTGATACCTGTGATCTGTCCAGTAAGGCGTTTCACAAGTGAACACTGCTTGTACCAATAATCAACACAGTGGGTAGTTTGGAAGCCGGCTTGAACCACTTCCAACCGCTATTGGCGAACACGCCCTATTATATGTTCGCGGAGTAAATGTATATATACGTTACTTTCAATTTCTTTGAGATAACCATTTCTCTATCTTTTTTAATTTGATATCACTTTATTACTGGTGTTCAATTCACTGGTTGGTGACACATGGGATAATCAGATGAATATATTAGTCTTAACTTTAATACTTTATTAACACATTATAAATTCTAGTCTGTGCCCCGCATTATATATCGAGCGCATGTATATTTAGAAATATCTAGATTCATGAGTGAATTCATGAAGAAAACTAGATCTAAAAAACTAAAGTCTCCCCTCCCTGTTTGTATCACTTGGAGGATATGGTGAAGGAGACCAACTACAAACTGAAGGGATTTGGCCAGAGATGCCATTTTTTTCTACTTTTGTAGGATATCCTACTTTTTGTTGATTTTGGATGGGGCGGCTGATATTCCCTACATTACTTTAACGTCTGATTTAGAGTATTTTTGTGTAAGTTTCAAGCTAATTGAATATAAATTGAATGTTAGATTTCTATTCCTAAAGGTTATTTCCCTCCTAGTAGCTTCTAGGAACAAGTAGGAAAGGCGTTTTCTACTTTCTCATCAGTCGGGAGTGGCAACTCTGATTTGGGTATACTGAATAACTTACATTGCGCCTGCCTTGTACCTGTTAGGCCCCTGTGGTGGTACGGTGGTGGGGCTTCTGCCCCTGGTTCGTTGGGTTCAATTCCTGGTTGGTGTCTGGGTTTACTAAGGGATGAGGTACAGCAAGAATAATTTTCAGGTTTTGATCCCCTGCTGTTTCCCTGCCCTATCACCCTCATCTCATCTGTACCTGTTAGGTATACCACTTGTGAACAATTTTCAGAATTTGTCCTAACTTGTTCACCGTGAAAATGACCCTGGCTGTTGGTATGGTGTAAAACATCCCTCACTCACTCACTCTCTGTGTCTGTTAGGTATACCACTTGTGAACAATTTTCAGAATTTGTCCTAACTTGTTCACCATGAAAATTACCCTAGTTGTCAGTACGGCATAAAACATCCATCACTCACTCACTCTCTGTACCTGTTAGGTATACCACTTGTGAAAAAATTTCTGAATTTGTCCTAACTTGTTCACCATGAAAATGACCCTTGTTATTGGTACGGCGTAAAACATCCATCACTCACTCACTCTCTGTACCTGTTAGGTATACCACTTGTGAACAATTTTCAGAATTTGTCCTAACTTGTTCACCGTGAAAATGACCCTGGCTGTCAGTACGGCGTAAACATCCATCACTCACTCACTCTCTGTACCTGTTAGGTATACCACTTGTGAAAATTTTTCAGAATTTGTCCTTACTTGTTCACTGTGAAAATGACCCTGGCTGTCGGTCCGGCGTAAAACATCCATCACTCACTCACTCTCTGTACCTGTTAGGTATACCACTTGTGAAAATTTTTCAGAATTTGTCCTAACTTGTTCGCCGTGAAAATGACCCTGGCTGTCGGTATGGCATAAGACATCCATCACTCACTCACTCTCTGTGCCTGTTAGGTGTACCACTTGGAGGACGTGGTGGAGCAGACTAACTACAAACTGGAGGGGGACTCCGTCTACTGCCTGCGGGCCGACCAGCTGCAACTGGTGAGATATTGTAGAAAATGATTATTTATTTATTTATTTATTTTATTTTATTTCATTTTTATTATTTATTTATTTATTTATTTATTTATTTATTTATTTATTCATTTAACCACATTCACTAACATGATCTTCCATGTGGGTGATATGACACATTCTCAAGCATAATCCAACACAAGACAAAATACATCACAGTTGTTATGTGATAATTTCAATATTACATATAAAACATTTCTGGGTAAACTGATAAACAATCATTCTCAAACTGCCTCAGTAGTGTTAGATGTATGTGACAGGTCCGTAACTGTGCAGAATAATACTGGGCACGACCTCATTTCAGTTCCATGACATAATATGAATGAAAGTTTTCCTTTTCCGCCGTACAGTTGTGAATTCCATCAGTATTTTAGAGAAACAAGCAACATAATCCTAATTTAAGCTTCACCGTATTTTAAGCCATTTTGCTCCAGAACTTTTTTTTTATCAGAAATACATACCGCAAAACCGCTTATATTATTTAAGATGGCACTTTTCGTTACTATTACGGATTTCCATATCTTTTTATTTAACAATATTTGTTTAAAGTCGATAATATTCAGAAGAAATGTATTAGTTTACTTTATTCCATGTCACAGAAAGCATTTATACTTATATGGGTGTAGAGACTATCTTAGTTGTTACCTTCCAAAAGTTCGGATATTTAGTTTTAGGTTTTTCCCATGTTTTATGTTTGAGGAGTGGCTTCTCTGATTAGGGGTTTTACGCTAGGAGTCCCTGTTAACGCTTTACCTCTGGTGTACCAAATTTCAGGAGGACTCGGCGACAGTGGAGGTGTCCGGGGCGCGGGGTACGAGCGCCAAGGCCAAGCTGGCCTGGACCAAGGAGGACATGAAGGACGTGGATTTGGTGAGTACACTTAGCGTTATTATAACAGGGTACCAACCACACAGGGAAAACAGGGAAAGTGGCAAAATAAATTCCCTGACAGGGAAAACACAGGGAATTTGCAAATTTTCCCAAAACACAGGGAAAACACAGGGAATTTCATTTGGCCAGGTTCTGAAATTCCGGATTCTCAAGATATTAGGGATTTGACTTTTTGTTGATGGGTTGCCCAAAAATTTTCTGCACCCAGAGGCTTTTAAATTTTGGGACAGGGAAATCTGAGGGAAAACACAGGGAATTTGAAAATGGAGTTTTGGTTGGTACCCTGTATAGAAGATAAACAAATAATTCACCCTACCACGGATAGCTGATTTATAGCATTTAAGCACCTGCAGACTAATTCAGACCAATTTTGTCGACAAAATCCCTGGAAAAACTATAGGAAATTAAAGAATAATTGTGATAATTCCACCTATAATGACTAAATTTTCAAACAATTCATAAAATATGTAAAGTATATGTATGCTGATTTGGAAAATAATGATCTCTAGGTTTTCTTCATGTCAAACTAGAAATAGTGACATGATTAATGAAAATTCCTATGCTAAAGCCTTGTAGTTTGTCGACATATTACCCAGAATGCACCCTCTTTAAAGCTAACCCGCAGGTAAAAGTCAAGAAATTGGCTATCTCTGGTAGGGTGAATTAGGAAGGTGTAGAGGTTGGAATCCTGATATGAAATAAAAGCCTGTATTCCACAAGGCGATTTTAACTCCTGATAATTTGGTAATTAATCTCTTTATACCAAAATAAATGGCAAAAGACCATACACCCCGCATAGCCTTTGAAAGTGAATGAAACCTTTTTAATGATATGTATCACACGGTACCTATGATCAAACCTATATTCCCATTGCCGATTTTGGGGATTGGATGTCATATCGGCCAGCAGAACCATGTATTTATATACTGATATATATATCCATATATATTCTACACGCTTTAGCGAAACTGGGGTTTCAACTCTTTGCGAAATATCTACGGCATATATTACCAAGCAATCATTATTTTCATTATACATTGTATTCAAATGAATTCGTTGCATCAAAAAATAAAGAGAATACCCCTGGCTTGTCTGACCTCATATTTCTTTTTACCCACGTGACCAGACTGGGCTGGACCCCGTGGAGTACAGTAAGCACACCCGTAACGTGGTGACCCGGATGAACCCCAAACGGATCAACCACGACCTCATCATGGTAAGGCGCACTTTAACTACATAAAGGAGAGATGCCATTTTTCCTATTTTTGTATAATTTCCTACTGTTTTGTGTGTGATTTTAGGGTGAACAACCGATTTTTCCTATATCACTTCAATATCTGTTTTTCAGTATTTTTGTTTTAGTTTCAAGCTATTTAGATAAAAATATGATATTAGGAAACTATTCCTCAAGTCTAGTTTGACCAAACTGAGACGTGGCGAAGTGTTAGGTGGAACAGCAACAGCATTTGTGAATGGTTGAATGAATGAAAAAAATATCTCAAGTCTAGTTTGAGTTTGAGGTTTTGAGGTTTTTTTTGAAGAGCAATATATTTTGCTTTTCTGTAAATGAAAATTCTTCTAAGCCAAATATGGATTATCATTATTAGTATCACGATAAAAAAGAACTGTACATGTCTTTTATGTCAATAATAGAAATGTCTCTAACATTGACCCTGCACAATGGTAAATCTGTACAGCGACTCGGGAACTACTCTATTTCAATTTCTGCCCATTGAAAAATCTATTCAAAGACGATTTTTATCTCAAGTGTAGTATTATCAGCTTTGCAGTGTTGAATAGTCTGCAAATTGTGTTGTCAAAATTATAAGCTGAATTACTACTTAATAAACAGTCCTTGGATGTCACAGGCATGTAAGATTTCCGCGGAAATGCGGAATTCCGCGTTTTTTGAATTTTTTGGACCATTTTTGAGATTCGTCCAAATCCGAGGAGAAAATATTTTTTCTATAGGGGGTGGGGGGATCCCTGGAAATTTTTTCCCCAAAAAATGTAAAAGTGAGTAAGTTTTTTACCTTTTAAAGATGAATTTATAATATTTTGCCATATCAAATATGTTATGGCTTAGTGTATCTCCTCAAAAATAAGGTTTATATCTGTTTATAAGCAATTTTATGATTTTTCCGCGGAAATGACCTTCCATGACTTGTCAAGGATTCAGTGCCAGGTATTTTGTTAAGATGTAAATTGCTCACTCGTAGACTTTTTTTTGTAACCTGTCTATCTACACCTTTTTAAGGAATTATTGCGGTCCTTAGACGAGGAGGAGCCATTCTGCGGGGTGGCGGGCGCCGTGCTCGTGTTTATGCCCGGCCTCGCCCAGATACAAGAGTTGTACGAACTGCTGCAGAGTGACCGCCGCTTCAACGATCCAAAAAGGTCAGAATTTGTATCCAATATTTCTTATTGTTAACCTTTTTCTCACCAATTTACTGAAGTGCTTGATGAAACGTTTTTAGATATCGGTGCCCAGCTCAGGAAGAAAGGTGCATTCTCAAAGATCCCCTTGTACAATTTAGTTCACCACTGGGCAAACAAGGCCTCATTTTGTTGGTCCAGTAGCGTTTCATGGTTGTCCCGGCTATTAGACAGTTAATTTGTCAAGCCTTATGTTGTGACTGTAGTTTCAACTTGAACTGACATATAAAATACATGTATATTTTTACACTAGCATGATTCAGGAGAGAGTACAATTTCACTTTTTTTCTCGGAAGCTTCATACATCTTTAATGAAATTTTACAATTTAATCATTTTGTGATAAAAAAAAAAATTATGAAATCATGACATAGAAAACTTACAATGGGATAGGGGAAAACTCGGGGAACTTGATTGCGAAATTTGAGTGGAGACTATGAATGTATACACATATGTTTTAATCTTAGTAACTCTCATCGATAACAATCCTATTTTCAGATACCGCCTGGTGGCCCTTCACTCTGTCCTCTCCTCGGCCGACCAAAACTCGGCCTTCGACATCCCACCTGAGGGAATACGAAAAATTGTGATCGCGACTAACATCGCAGAGACGGGAATCACCATCCCGGATGTGGTGTTTGTCGTCGACTCTGGTAAGGTGAAGGAGAACCGGTACATGGAGACGAGTCAGATGAGCGCGCTGCTCGAGGTGTACGTGAGTAAGGCGAGTGCGCGGCAGAGACAGGGCCGCGCGGGGCGTGTACAGGAGGGCTACTGCTTCAGGCTCTACACCAAGGCCAAGTGAGTCTTAATCTATTAGGGGCCTTCCATTTAGTATGTACGCAAAATTTCCTAAATTTTAGACCCCCTGCCCCCTTGGACTAAAGTATGCATTTGAATTGTACAGGAATGTATGCAAATTAAAAAAAATTCCAGACCCCCCCACACACACACCCCCTTGCTGCGTACGTACTTAATGGAAGGCCCCTAAACTAAGGTCGCCTTTTTTTGGTGTGGGTTATAATTGGGGTTCCTCATAAGTGAGCATGATATAATAGGAAAATCGAGTATCATTTCTGGTATTTCTAGAAATTTGATCAAGAAGTATCAGAAATGATACTCGATTTTCTGCTGCGGCTCAGTCACACAAACATATAGATTTTGTGCAGACATATTCACGTGATCCACTTCTTGGTGATCACCTTGTGATTATCAAAACCACGCGGTTGCTCCTCAAACCTGAATTTGAATACTATAATCAATATTTGTGTAAAATGAATTTGACATGAACATGCGGTCTAAATGCCTTCAGTTTGATAGGGCTAGCAGAGGTCACCGACGATAAACGTTTACTGACAATCAGTATTTTTGATACATAATTTGAAAATAAGCGTGCCTGTTAAGTAAAGGATCCAATGATAACGTGATGAATTTATTAGATCAAGTCATTTAATTATTGCCTGTTCATGTCCCATTTGCAGGTATGAGTCGCTCCGGTCATACACAGTGCCCGAGATTCTCCGGGTACCGCTCGAGGAAATGTGTCTCCACATCATGGTAAATTGCTCATGCTACTGTTTCTGAATCATCCACCCTCTCACTGAACGCCACTCAACTCGAGAGTTGAGTTGAGTTGAATTTCTCTTGAATTAAAACTGGACATTGTGAAAAGCACAAATTGATGACGATATTCATTTTTAAAAACTCAGTGCCTCGTCTTCCTCTGATTTATAGGTCTGAAAACAATAAAACACTCAAAAACATGACACTTTCTGCCATTTCTTGATGGTTTTCTGGTTAGGTTTCATACTATTCTAGCAAATAGAAATATCAGAAAAAATATAAAATCTACAAATATCAGAAAAAAATATGAAATCTACAAATAATGGCCTTTCTTTTGTGATAGTGACTCTAAATGTGACAATAAGTCACAACAAAGACCCAAGAAAATTACTGCGCTACTGTCAAATGTATGTTTATGTTTACAGAAATGTATAATAACAACATGCGTGTTTCTTCATTTACAGAAATGTGAGTTGGGTAACCCTGTGGAGTTTCTGAGTCAGGCGATAGACGCGCCTCCCCCTCCTTCGGTGAACCGGGCTATGAGCGTTCTCCGAGAGGTGGGCGCATGTCGTCAGACGGAGGCCGAACTCACACCGCTCGGCCAACACCTCGCCACACTCCCCGTCAACGTCCGCATTGGCAAAATGCTCGTTTTTGGTGCCATCTTTGGTTGTTTAGAGCCAGTTGTAAGTACCTGAATAGCAAATATCTATATTCTCCTGAGATTTTAAAAACTAGGCAGGGTGCATGACGGAAATTTTAAAAGATTGTTTTTAGATTGGCACAACTTGCCGCTTTTCTAAAAGTTTAAATGTGCATATGAAAAGATAAAGATAATCAATGACATTTTCTGACAAAGGGCCTAAAATCTCTTTAAATCCTCAAAACACGTATAGTACATTGGAATAGTAATTGTATTAGTATTAAGTTCCGCTGGCGACAAGGGAAGAATGGGGTGATCCAACTTGTCCCAGGATAATAAAAAGAATTCTCTGAATGGCCTCTACCACAAAAGATATGCGGAACCAACAGTGAAACACTTGGAAAATCTACCCAGAAAGCCAGAAAAGGTCATAGAAAAGTCGTGTCAGAGTTGGGGAAAAAAATCTGTAGACTCTGTTTGAACCCCAGATGAGGGGTTTTCCTTGCATATTTTGTCTACTGGGCTAGTGGTCCTGTGTTTGTATTTAGACTAGTGGAACTTTTATCTGGGCTAGTACAAAGTCATAACTGTAATTCCAAAGCTTTTCACTGGCCCACCAGGTTAGTTGCTCACAAATTTTATTAGCCCGGGAAACCTTTACTAGTACCCAGCACAAGTAACTTTAACCTAGGGTAAAACCCTACAGATATGTATTTTCGTTTAATGAATTATCTGTTAAATAATTTTGGAAAAACACGTGAATAATTTCTGACTACTATTGTGTTTCTTGTACGTTGTATTTTCCATTATTTCAGGCGGTCATAGCGGCCTCCATGTCGGACAAATCGCCGTTTGCGTCCCCGATTGGTCAGCGGGAGAAGGCGGACACCGCTCACCGTGGTTTGGCCATCGCCAACTCAGACCACCTCACTCTGTACAATGCCTTCTGCAAGTAAGTAGTCAATAACGGTATTGTTTTCTTGAAGATAAACATCGGGGATCGACATTGTTCTATATGGTAATACCCTTTTTTGCCGTAAACAACTTTAAAGCTTTTGGTAATTTAAGGTGTCATTGAACTATCCCAAATTGACAACGACGAGCAAATTATTTAAACAAAAAGTAACTTTACTTAGTAAAACTGACATGTTTCGCCCATTTAGATGCTTCCTCAAGTTTCACTTTATGAAAATTTGTATCTAACAATATGAATACGGCCACCGTTTAATTAGATTGATAGAGAAACTGTAAAATGTTTGAATATATTCTTTATATATCGTCTTATATCTAATCAAACCAAATTTAGACCCTGTCTCATTACCAAAACTTACATTTTTAGAAAATTTTATATTTACCATATAGGGGAGTGGCCATAGATTCTCAATATATTTAAATCATAAATCTGAGCGAATTCTCACTCAATAAATATGATCATGGTTGCTATAGCAAGCAAGATTCATCAACTGATGAACCACCTTGAAACCAAAATAATTATGCGAAATAAAGATGCCTGATGAGCTTCAATAGCGAAACTTTGAATAAAAAATTCCCCAAATCACTACATTTATAATAATCTAGTGAAACAACAACATATCTACAAAAACTTTTAGTTGGTATGGGTATCCATGGCAAACAGCTAGGAAACCAGTGTGATGACATCACTTGTCACCATGGGAAGAATGATGACATCACTGATGTCATCAACCACCATTGCTATAGCAACGGTAGCTGACAGAACATTTTCTGTTCATTCAAGGTAGCATCCTCGCAGAGAGCAGTCTCTTCACGCCTCGTCTTAACAATAGAAAATTGATATTATTTAGCTACATTACATTAATACAGCAAATGCACTTCAAGTAAATGCAAGAAGCATATTTATGTAAGCAGAAATTTGAATGTACTACATGTTGTGTCGAGATAAATACCGACTCGTACATGTCACCCTTTCTGGGCTTCAATTCCCGGCAGTGGAGCTAACTTGTCTCACTTAAATCAAACCTTTCAGGTGGAAAGCAGTCGAGCCGAAAGGGAAACAGGCCGAGATTGAACTTTGTAACCAGCTGTATTTGAAACGGAACGTTCTGATAGACATAAATGTGAGTGGCTACCTAATCCTCAGTTTTAAACGATAAGTTTGTTTTTTTTAATTGATAAAGTACTTTTCGCTTTCATAATTGGTTGTATGCATTAATTTCTCAAAAATATTCTTACCATGCAAAGATTCCCAAACGATTTATTTAAAGATACTTGCTCCAGATGTAGATTTTGGAGATGCATAGTTCAGACAAAATACGTTATATTTTGTATCGGGTGTAATAGACATTTGAATATAAATAAAGGCTGATCTGAACAAAAAAAGTTGATGGGAAAAAATTGTTTGTAATCCGAACAGGGATGCCATTTTCCCTTTGATTTCAGGCAACAGATAGCGTTCGTTTCTTTTATTTCTTCCTAATTTTAAAGACAGAATGTCATGATTAATAAATTTCCGGATTTTTCACGCCCACAGAATGGCATCTTTGATTCGAAGCAACTCGCAACTCTTATTTGTGATTTAATTTTACCTCTATGAATATCAGTTGAATAATTTTATCCACATCATATTTTTCAGAACCTAGCAAAAGACTTAATGAAGCTGATTCACACGATAGGCTTCGGTACGACCCCGACTGGCCGCTCGGTTAGTACAATGGACTTGACTGCGCCCCCACTCGCTACGAAGCAGTTTCCGCTCCTCAAGTCGGTGTTAACCGCAGGCCTGTATTCTCACGTGGCCCGCACCTCCTTTACGGAGAAGGTGGATGCCATGGCGAACAAGACCAAGTCGCTGTGTTACGTGCACACACCGCAGGGCCCCGCAACATGCCACCCGACATCGGCCAACCGGTTCCTAAACGTCAACGGCTGGGTCGTTTACCATGAAAAGGTATGTTGGTCTGAATACCACAGAGATGCAACTTTTTCTTCTTAATACAGATTTCCGTATTTTTGGCTTACAGAACAAGTTTTAAAAACTGCCAAAGTTTTTGAAGGAAAATATCATTGTATTCAATTTCAGGAAACAGAAATTAAGAATATTATATTACACGTACATATGATACAGAAGAATATACTACATTAGTTGTTTCCGTACTAAATACAGAAATGCGTTTCCGTATTTTTCATGTTTGAAGAGTGGAATCTCTGATACCAGCCAAAGTAATTCAGATTATCATATAGACCTTTTTCATTAGTGTGGCGCCCCACTAGCAGATATGTCTGAACCAATGAATTGGGTAATTGGTTCTAATGGAACCGGGCGTTAAGTGTTGGGTACAGGGCGTCTGTACTCGTGAAAAAGGTGTATAGAAATGAAAAATAAGAAGTTGTCCTCAATCTGGTTCTGGCTTAAACTAGAAAAGTCAGATAGGCACAAGGATATTGTTTCATGACTTTCACCTTTCATATATTAAAATTCTTCTCAGGCCGTATTTCTTGAAATTTACTCGACAAGAGATCTATGATTATCATCAATAAAATGGAAATGTTAAAATACGAAATATTGTTCTTGCATATATCCAAACATCAGTGTCATGCATCTATATTTTGTAAAAGGGAGATAAGGGCCTCTCACTGTACCATTGACTCTATTGTATTACGTTTTTAGTCACACGGTTTCTTACATACCTACTTTCTGTTGTAGGTGCGTCATACCCAGATCTACCTCCGGGACACCTCCCTCATCTCACCGTACCCTCTGCTGCTCTTTGGCGGAGACATCGAGGTACAACATCGGGAAAAGATCGTCACCATCGATGGCTGGATCAAGTTTAAGGTAGGACTAGCTTCATTGTTCACAGGTGATAGAAAAACCCTTATTTTTTTGGCGATAGGAGGGCAAGTGGCTTATACATTAAAAACGTATACATCATACCGTGCAACAACAAGTAGAGCACATATTCCGACTATTTCCCCATTGAATTTTCTGTCGTCTTACAACCAACGTTATTTTCGCGCTATTAAAATTGCGTGTACGTGCTAATTAATTCTGTTTGTTCCATGATCACTCACATGATATTTTAACACCTATATGGCATTTATGCGCAGAAATACTTTCCACTAGAAAATTAGTGCGTTTACATTTTGTGCAATTTACAAATTTTCCTACCATCCTAGGTTCAAGTACTAACAGTTCTAGTACTTCTTGTATCTTCATATGGCCAAATGATCTGTTTCTATTAAGTTTCCACATTTTCACTAAAATCTCAGATAAATGTACTGACGGACTGTTATGTTTAAACCCTCAGGCATTCGCTCGCACGGCGGTCATATTCAAAGAGCTGAGAATTCTTATAGACAACCTCTTGGAGAGGAAGATGGCAACCCCGGCAATGAGCTTCAAAGGTGAGAGTTTAATGAGCCGTATTCCACCCTACGCCATCTGGTGGCAGATTTTTCAGAGGCAAGATATGGCTGTTGTTATGGGGTCTAGACCCCTAAAATCGACAAGGCGACACTGCTACTTTTAGATTTAGTGAGATCTAGGGACCAATTTTTGAATTTGGACAGGACAATAGATAAGGGACAAGGACATGCGATAGGGCTTTTAGTTTAAGTTTTAGTGCTATTCATAAATGTATATAATTAGAGAGAAATATTGATCAGTATACAAGACATGGGGTCTCAAATACATTGAACTGTGCAGGAAAACCCTCAGTTTGCGACACGTATCCATTCCATCCGTTCTGTCAAAGACTTTTAGGTAAAATCAATATAATTATATGTGATGGATTTCGGGAAACGCTTAAAGGTGAAAGTTCATAGATAAGTATTGAAATTTGGAAAATGGAAACAAAGTCATTGGATAGCTACTAGAACTTAATGCATCAATTCAGTGTTTGCGCCTCTCAGGCTGCATTACTACTAGTGCTACTGCCAAATTTATATTGCGCTAAGCCTCAGAAACTTTTAGAAATTTCTCTTTAAAAAAAACGTGCAGACAAAAAAACAAGGCATCATAAAAATAGTATTCGCCGTGAAAATGACCTTGGTTGTCGGTACGGCGTAAACGCCCAACACTCATTCACTCACTCATTAAAATAGTATGGAGATGATATTTTGAAAATTGTTGTTTTTCAGATGATCCGGTGGTTGAGATGCTGCACAGCCTCATCATGTCCGAGAGATAATACAAGTCGTCCTCCTGCTAGATTTATTATGATTTTGTATGTCTATGTTAAGCCGGTGTACATAAAGTCAAATATATTTTGTTGAAAATAAAATATTCGTGCTTATGAAATGCAGATCACGATGATTACGTCGCCAGCATATTTGCATTAAGTTGATTACTTATCTGGAAAAATAACATTAATTTTATCATTTTCTTCTAAGAAGAATATCAATGAATATATTTATGCATTGCATTGATTTCATAATCAACTCACTGTACATTCAATAAACATTATATATACTGCCAGCCTAACCTTTACGTTTTTGTAGCGAAGACATGCGGTAATTATAACATGTCATGTGTGTACTAGGCTTCCCAGTCACTAAGAAATGTCTCCTGAAAGTCATTAAATCCATTAAACCTCATTTCTAAAGAAGAAATAGCACTATAGACTTTTTTTTGATAGTGCGGCGCCCGTCTAACGGTACATGTCCGAACCTGTGTCTTGGGACATGGAGGCGAATGGGCGCAGGCTAAGAGTATTGGGATCTGTTAGATCATCTTACATTGCCATTGTTTCCACCACCATAGATTCGATCATACAACTGTTAACAGTATAAAAAAAGAGTTGATCTTGATATAGCTAAAAAAAAAAAAAAAAAATTGCTGAATAGATCTTCAACACATCATCACACACACAAACCCTTTTATATTGGCAAGTGTCTATTCCTAACACCAGGTGGCACCATATGGCAGTGATCACATTCACTCTCACACTCCCACGTCGCTTCAGATTCCCTTGTAATTGTAGCAGCTGTTGGGCTCGATGGCATATGAGACATAAACCGTGGTTTCTTAACTGATATTTATTACTACTATAAAAGTTCTTGAATATATATGGAAAATGTAGAAACAATATGTACAGTTCGTTGGGATAATAAATTCTTCGGTTCTTTCAGTAAATATAGGTTCACAAATTCCACTTTCTTGTTCTTAAATTGGTTCTTAATTCTTTGTACTTAGTTCGTATTTCTTATAACTTCGTACAAATTCTTCGTAGTAACAAATAACGTCGAAAACTGAAAATAGACAAAAAGGATATTTGTGTCTAAATAATAGTTTCAGACAATCTTAGACATGGATCTATATTCATAATTCTATGGTTACTTGTATCCATAAAAGTGTATAATAATACACACAGTCTTTAGTCTTTCATAGTTCTTACACTGACTCATTACCATATTCATGAGATTAGGATCAAAGCCTACATAAATCCTTTACTCTGTAGTTCTTTAGTATACTACTCAATACAACTCAAAGTACTACTCAAAGTACATACTTAGAATATAAAGTCAATACTACTGACACATCATAATAATCTTTGGCCTTATTTAGGCTTACATCTACACAGATCATGAATTCTTAGGCATAAAGCCTACATTGATTCTTCTAGATCTTTGTCACATGGCCCAGTTTACAGAGCACATGGTCCTGTACAAAACTGTCTTTTACCATTTAGATCTTACAAGTCATGATACAAAATATGGTTCATACAACTCTCATGATTCTTACATACCTTTTGGTTTGTCCAAGCCCAACAATGCTTGTTCAAAGCTTCTTAATCTTGGCTTTCTTTTGGCCAAACCTTGGGAGATTCATCTTTGATTTTCTGCTAAATCATCACCTGATGTCATCAGAAAGTTCTACCACACAACATGCTTTGTCTTTGTCTAATTCTCTTATAGTGTAAACACAGATAATACTGACCGTGTACTTATTCATAAAATATATAATCATGATTTTACCACAAGTCAAAACCATGACAAACATCAAACTCTTTAGAGAAAGTCATAAAGTATCTCAGACCTTTTAGTGCAAACATTCCTTGAGACACCTTCCCTTGTAAACATGTCAGCTGATTTTTTCTTAGGATTTGGCAAAGTTTCAAAAACCTGATTACTCTGAAATACAGGACTAACACTGTAAATATGACACAGTTGGGGGTGTAGATGGGGGGGTCCCATGTCCCCTGTCGAATTTAAAAAACGGCCCTGTCGCCTGTCCCTATAATTGAGTTTAGAGGCCTGTCCCATACACTAGTACCTCGCGCTAATTCGCCTGGCTACATAAGCACTAGAACAGCGTAATCCCGTAATGGCGGACTGTGCGGCCCTCAAACAATTTGTCGAGTTCATGTTACGTTTACAAAGAATAAAATATGTCTCATGACTGTTAGCATAATAGAATATTATTTATGAAACTGGTTTGGTGGTCTAATGACGTTAGGCAGGCAATAAAGATAAATATATCTAAGAAAACTTAGAAGAACATTTGTAGCCTCTTCCGCGCATAGCACTCTGCAACACGACGCTCTCTCTTCAGATGCAAGCGGAGGCTGATCTCGATGCAGAGTGTCGTAACTGTGGATACCTCTGCGTCCTTCACCTTGGGGCCAGCATCCGGTTCCTAATATTAACTTTCAAGTAGTATTTTGACAAAACCATACATTATAAAATTCTAAATTTCAGAGGATTTCTTAGTTATATACTAAGCAATAACCTCGTAAAGGGGTTAAGATATCTGACCTCTGCAAGTATTCAAACCCCAAATGTAAACAAAGTTTGAAAAGTTCCGAAAAATTCAAGATGGCGGACCTATTCTGTTCCAGTGGTATAGTCTGCAAGCGGTCCACGGGGAACCAGTGTACCTGTCCCATGTCGAATTTAAGAAATAGCCATGTCGCATGTCACTATCTTTTTAAGGCTCCTGTCCCCTGTCGAATTTAAGAAAAGGGCAATGTCATTTGTCACTAAATTGCCATGTCACCTGTCGATTTTAAGAAACAGCCATGTCGCCCTGTCGAATTTAAGAAATGCCCCTGTCGCCCTGTCGATTTTAGGCATCCACCCCCATACAGTTACAGCATTATGATATCCATATGATATCTGCAAGATAGGTCCAGAAACTGCAAGATAGTACAGACTTCTTACAGGTAGGCTGAAACTTAGAATTTCGAGTTGGTTTGCCAAATGCTGTATTAAAGTATAGTATAGTAGTATAGTATAGTAATTTATTGACTAATGTAAGCAATACATTATCGCTCACGCTGCGAACTTCGCGGCGGCTACAGTAATCATCGCTCCAACCTTAGCATTCTGGGGTTTTGCAAGTGCCCGGATGTAGGCTTGACCTAGTTAATGGCAGCGCGGAGGGATACAGTAACATTACATAACGAAAAAAGGCCAAGCTCGGAGCGATGATTACACGGGAATCTGAAGCGAGAAAGGAGTTTGATTCACTCTTTGATTACCTCTTATTGTCTCATATCTGAGATGCACTTCTAACTACATCACTTGGAAACGCTACCCGAGTAGCGAGTACTACCTCCCCAGTACAAAACAACCCTATGTGGTAGATAGCGCACGAGTCATTTGGGTTAGGTAAACAATACCCACGAAGCATCATCTGAGTGGGTTATATGAAGTACCCAAAAGCAGGGTACCAAGAAAAGTTCCATTTTCAAATTCCCTGTTTTCCCTGTGATTTCCCTATCCCACGGCAATTTTTCCCTGTCATATCCAGCAAGTTGCTCGATTTTAAGAGCCTCTGCGTGTAGAAATTTTTTTGACAACCCAACAACAAGAAGTTTAATCCCTAATATCTTGAGAATCAGGAATTTCAGAACCTGGCAAAATGAAATTCGGTTTTGGCAATATTTGCAAATTCCCTGTCAGGAATTTTTTTCTGCCATTTTCCCTGTGTGGTTGGTACCCTGCAAAGGATTGCACAACCACGGGACCAATCAATCTGGTCAATCGACAATTCTGTGTTTGGCTCTTTCAGTTAGGGGCTGTCCATAAATGATGTCACGCATGAGGGGGTGGGTGGGTGGTTTGAACAGCGTGACACTGCCTGAAAACAGGCCTTATTTTCATGTTTGGATTAAAACATTTTGTGTGACAGGGGGGTGGGCGGGTCCTCAAAATACCCTAAAAAAGCGTGACATCATTTATGGATGGCCCCTTATTCGTTAGAGCAACAAATACAAGCGATTTAAATATATATGTACTTAATGGAATTAACACGTCAAATTTATCTAATCAGATATTAGAGCAAATTCTTTCTCTATGATCCAGTCTTAAAATTCTTCTTAGTTTAATATCTCACAAAATAAGTCCACGTCAACAATCTTTCGTAAGTGGTAAATAACTAATTCTATTACGAATTACAACGCATTAATTTAATCGTACCATTTCCCTTGGCTTATAAAGACAATAGTCGTCACCGTTATTCAATAGATATGCACTCTTCTGATAAAGGAAAAAGAAACATTTCTGTATTTTTAAATAATCACTCGAAGCAGAACTAGTGACTTGGAGAAAGAAAGGTGGATCTTATTTCTTTAATGTACTGATGTACATTTTCAATATACCCTGCATTTAAAGTTCAGCAATTTCCTTCGCTAACCCATGTTCAGATTTGTACTTTGTATTTTTCTTCAAATCCTAACATTAGCTCTCTGATGACAGGGCTGCCTTTAAACTTTAAATAGATTTTTTTTTTTTTTACAAAAAGAAACATCAGTATGAATTGAGCTACATAGAACAAAATACGAGACGAGCGCAGGTTTCGTTGGAGGTTTTTTTATTTAACGTTTTGTACAGTCTATTGGATGGAGCCGGCGTTGGAGGCGATCCTGGGCCAGAGGTCGGCGCACTCACGGGACACGGGGCCGAGGATGGCCGAACCTGCAAGGAGGAGGGGAGGGACGGGGTTAGCACAGGTATACACGGGTTTCAGCGAGTGGGGGGAAAAGCAACGAAGGGTAGTGTTCGAAATTCACGTCAGCCCATAGTGGCCCGTCGCATAATAAAAACAGCGATGGTTGTGTTGGGAAATATCAAACTCTCGGTATTGTGCCAAAATGCGGCATAGACCCACTTCTAATAATTTTTCCGGGCTAAAAATTTCAGGAATTTTAGATCTAAATGTCTTTGTTTCAGAACCATTTACAGAATTAAAATCAGCCCAGGAGAACAGCCACATTTCAACAGCGGGACCCATCGCAACAGGAATGTCCTTGTGGAATGACATCCTTGTTGCAAGAGTTTGGTTTTAAGACAGAGCACAGGCGGACAAATCTTGATCAGGGCTGACAATCTTTAGTATTATACAGTAAAGCAGGTTTGAACTTCATTAAATTAAAATTCATATAACTTGTTCCTAGTCGATTTGAATGACCCACCAAAATACCTTTATTTACAAACATTGTTGCCCACAGGCAGATTACTAGATGTATGGAATTCAGGTGAGACTCAAAATCAGCTTTTATGGTTTGTCATAATTGAAATAACGGCATCCTTAGTCTACACTTGTATTTACTTGTTCAGTAGTTTAAATCCGTCCCCCCCCACCCCCCCATCTTCATACATTCATTTTAGTTCCTTTAAGAAAGAAGTCAGAATAAAATTTTAAAGGTAAATATTTTGGTGAGTAAAACAATATTCTATAGAAAAAAATAAGACTAGAACTGAAGAAATCAGAAATTTCCATTCCTTGAGTTTATCAATTCAGCGGATCAAGGAATCTTTCAGATTAAATAATTCCTGTCATTATTACAGGGTTAGGATTTTATAAGTGAAATAAATACCGTTGTTTTGCGCTTATTTAAAGCACATCGACTTAATTTCACAAATTCTACTCGTTTTGCAGGTAGCTCAAATTTTCCAGCAGGGAAAATGTAGTCTATTAATTACAGTATCAGATACAAAATCACTCTGGCGTTAGCTTGGATCATGTGCCTACCTTTCATTTCTCCTTTGTTGTTTACTATGACCCCCGCGTTATCTTCAAAGTATAAGAACTCGCCATTCTTTCTCCTAATGGCCTTTCTTTGTCTGATTACGACTGCCGGCATCACTGAAAACAGATGGGATCACCATTAAGTGACGAAAGCGGAAAGGGCAATCAGGGATTCATAAAACTGAATCTGACGGACAGTACTGCAACAACTGGATCTAAGGAATTTATTGTATTTAATTGAATTTAAACTCCGTTAATTAAAAAGAAAATGTATATAGATGATTTCTGTTACTTCAAATCAATTTGTAATTACAGCAAAAAATACGGAATTCAGTATTAGGGAGTAGCATCTCGATAGCAATTTATCAGTCTTTTTTTTTTGGAAGTTTCAGAAACACATAACAGGCATCATACTGCCCTCCCAAAAAAATAAAGGAATTTAAAGGAAGTTTTTTTCGTAAAAATAAAGGAATTTAAAGGAATTTGCAGGGATTTCTAGGAAAAATAAAGGAATTTTAAAGGAATATTTAGAGAACTTTTAGATAGTTTAAACATGAAAAAAGGCAAATAATATTGTAACAGGACTGCCTTCCTGTTGATTATTTCTGTGCAGCACTGAGTTGACCCACGTCGATCAATGCGTCGACTTACGCCGATCGACATGTCGACCTGGATCGATCGATGGCTAGAAAATTTGGCAATTTTATCGCTAATAATATGGAATTCTATGCATTTTATAAGATAATGTGATATTTTCTTACTCTATAAAAAAAATAAAGGAAAATAAAGGAATTTTTCATGGAAATAAAGGAAAATAAAGGAATTTTGCCTATTTTCACAAAAATAAAGGAATTTAAAGGAAATTCCTTTAAAATAAAGGAACGGTATGATGCCTGACATAAGCATCACCTAATGTCAACACAAAAAAACACTTCTTTCAGCATTCACAAATATCAGATAACAAGTACACAACCGTTCTTATAGCATGCATAACTACTTCAAAACGGATTCGAAACTCGACACTTGAAATGTGCCCGTTAAAACTTAAAGAGATACATCAACCCATTAACATTAATTTTGATTTCCGAAACGTCCTCCTTAATTTGTTGGTTAAGCATTGCAATATGCAGAATTTGGGACAACTAAGTGACCCCTTGACTTACCCTTTTTCCGGAGTTCTGGCTTTCCCTTCTTGACGGTGGCCATGACCATGTCGCCGCTGCCGGCGGCGGGCAGCCTGTTCAGACGACCCTTGATGCCATGGACCGAGATGATGTACAGGTTCTTGGCACCTGGAAAACAAGCACAGAAAGTTAACGATATGCAGCTTATCAAAATGCTGTGTTCGACAGGGTTCCTGTGGGTAAGTGCACAGAAATGAAGTAACCATTTCCTAGTTTCATATGGACCATGGGCCTATTTTTATTTCACAAGAACTTAGGGAGCAATTGCACAAACCTTTCCTGATCTTTAATATGAATTTAAATGCCTTAAAACTCCAAGACGATAACTATAAGACATTACTCTAAATCATTATACGGATACCTGAACGATAGAAACAAATATATCCCATGCAATCCCATATCACCAACAAGTATGAAACATTACAAAAGAAGGGAAAATGGCACAAATTCTTTTCTGCCCTAGACGATGCAGCCTATCTGTGTGGCCAATGCGTGTTTTTTCCTTGCAGTTCTGCCCATCGCAAAGGATGTTCCGCCAGTTTTCATACAGTTCTGTCAATTCCCTTTCAATATCCATGAGGTATTCGCTACTGAAAACGTCACAAGCTCTGGACAACCTGATGACATTGTCATTACTTTCAAGTGATTTTTTCCCCTGTATTTTACTATGGTAGAGAACACCATATATGCAGGGTCCACACTCAGGGCCCAACAACCAGAAGATAAATCCATGTTTTGAGAATCAGTAACCGCAGAACCTTGTCAAATGAGAGTCCCTGTATTTTCCCCATGTTTTTGGTAAATTTCACAATTCCCGTGTTTTCCCTGACAGAATTCTTTTTGCCATTCTCCCTGTGCAGTGGGGATTCTGTAACAGTATAAGGAATGCGAACAGCTTCCCCACTGCGCATTCAAGAGAAAAATAAACTGGGGCAGAAGTTCTCTTCTTGTTACCAGTACTAATTAAGGCTGTGGTTATCATAATGTGGGCACACATTAGGTCAAGGCAAGGCTAAAGCCCCCACCCTGTGCTCCCAACAGGGTCATCAAAGGCTGTATGTGGTGTCCTTTCTATGGGACATTGCACATAAAAAGACATCTTGCCACTCTTCGAAACGATACGATCACCCACAGCTGAAAAGCATCAACCTTGTGCAGTCTGGTAAAAGAACCCATAAGGGTTGGCCGGACATTACCTGTGGCATACATGTAGTATGGTAAGGTGTACATGTATTATAATTGTTTCGTAATGGACACATAGAAACAGGGACAGGACTCAACATTAAGTATTGCCCACCTGCCCTGGGCAGGTTAAAGTTCAGCTTGGGCAGGAAAACTTGACATTCGGGCAGGCAAAATTGTGACCATATAATAATAAACTATCAAAGAGGGGCAGGTAAATTTTAGGGTTGGGCAGGTAAATTTTGACCTACACTTGCCCGACGGGCAGCCAAGTTGCAAACCTTAATGTTGAGGCCTGAGGGTTCAAACTCAGATGTTCTTTTGTTTCCCTGAGTTTCTCTATCATGTGCCAATTTGTTCAGTCATAGTCAGCAATTTGCTAATCTAAAAGCATTAGATCACAGTAAAAAAATTGGAAAATCCTTTGACGAAAAGTCAGGATGTCTGAACCAGGTTCTCAAAATAATTAACAAAATTCCCTGTGTTTAGACAAAAGTGATTCTTTCACTGGTGGAATTGGTTATGACTATTTTTCCTGTTTTCCCTGTGCAGTTGGTACCGTGAAGTACATTCCAATGTTGCAATAACATTCAATATGGGCCATATCACCTAATCCACAAAAGAGACTGATGGGAGGACATTTAGGCAAGAGAACATAATTATCGTCTAAAATATACCCATATATTGGTTATCTTTTAGGTCATTTCTTGCAAGTTTTCCAAATTTTATATTGTTTGTTTGTTGGGGTAGTGTAACGTCCGGTCAACCACACAAGGTTCTTTCAGACTGCACAAGGTAATGCTTTTCAGCTTACGGGTGATTGCATCTATGATATCAGTGTCCAAAATTAAGGATTTATTGTGTGTGTTCATCTGGTGCATAATTTCGGAAATTATGCGCCCTGCAGTTTGTCCTTGCAACCACCCAATATTAAACAATTTTCTATCAAAATATGGTGCACATTCGTTGTGCACACCTCTCAAAACCGTGCGCCCAGCCACAAAAATATGTGCACCAGGCGCAGGGTGCACCTTAATTTCGGATACTGGGTATGATTTAGAAGAAACCCACCACCAGGTGCGATACCCTACTCATTTCAAAAAGTGGCAAGGGGTCTTTAATGTGTAATGCCCCATAGAAAGTAGGTACTACCACGTGAAAAATTAAAATGTTCCTCTTAAATTGAATTATACTGTTCTGAAAAAAGCATTTCTTTTATAACCTCATGCTTTTTACCAAATGTTTTTATTTAAATTAGAACCAGAGAAATTGAAGAATTCGTGTGAAAATAAGGTACAAATTCTGTGACCACTTTTTTGAATGCATCAAAATTGGCGCATCAAAAATCAAAATCTGTGCAATATCTAAAAATTCTTTAACTATGTTTTTCTCATACAAAATATCCTAAAGAGCACGTTGATTTAAGGCGCTTTGATCTGATTGCTAGTGTGTAAGAAGGGTTTCAGTTTTAGGAAAACATCCTTCCTCAAAAATGGTCACAAATGCGCCATTTGAGAGCCTGTGCTGTGGTAGTACCTATAGAAAGGACACCACATACCCAGCCTTTGATGACCCTGTCAGGAGCACAGGGTGCCAATTTTGTAGCCTTTACATGCAAAATGTTTTGAACAACCCAACAAGAAGCCAAATCCTGGTCTCAACATTTAGCTTTTCAAGATGACTGCCCCTGGCCTTGGGCAGGTGAGGTCCATGTTTTACCTGCCCCGGTTTATTTCCCAATCTGTATATTCAAAAGCTTGACCAGTCAAGCATTTTAATAGACGATCAAGTTTAAGAAAATGACAAGCCATGTCGCCTAGCATGATGATCCTACAATTTAAATAATAAAAATGTCTACACTACCTCACTTCTACTGGGGGAGTTGCCCCAGTGGATAGCATGTGGGAGTCTGTTGAAACACATTGCCATCGTTATAAACTCTCATACATTCAGGCTTTAGTACTTAGCACTAAGAGGGTCCCCACAGCACAGGGAAATTTAATCAATCTGATTTCTGCGGGCTGTCATGATGTTTCACGGACAGTGCACGGTTTTCGACCTGAGCCTGAGGATACATTTTGAGTGCGACAGCATGTGAACAAGCTATGAATCAGTATGATCACCTCCCTACGGACTAGCCAAAAGGTTTGCTCTATTCCATACACTGTTGCCATGAAATAAACCTTAAAAGTCACAGAGCTAAAGTAAATGCATGTCGATGACACTTGACAGACACGAGAAGTTCGGAGAACATGACTTCCGCTGAACAGCACTGCATTGGGTAGTTATACTTCAAATAATCTACGACCAGCACATGTATATTACACAAGCATGCCACCTGGATATTTTCCCAAGTTTCCAATGGCAGAAATCGTTGTTTATGTTCCGTCGATTGCCAAGGTCCCACATTGACAGTGACAGTCTTGACACATGACAGCTCTCGGAACTCCGTGGATCACGCTCGCGTCGCATGTCAACAATCATTTTATTATTAAAGTTTTCTCACCTGTGTTATCGGCGCAGTTGATGACAGCACCGACTGGCAGAGCCAGGGAGATCCTGAACTTGCCTCCGGAAGAACCTCCACGACCTGTTGAGGAAACGAACAGAAAACTGTAAATATTCCGCACGTTAACCGGTCTCGAAAGACGAAAACATGACAAAATCTGACAGGGGTGCCTTTATAAACAAGGCTTATATTGGAAAAATCAAACATCGTATGATCAACAAAATAGATTTAGTGAATAGATATATAATCTGACGTTTCATTTATTAAAGTCATAATTCTATAATTGCCATACAAGTGAAGATGAAACCCGATTTCAAGAAGGCATGTATTATTTCTTACCTCTCTTCGACATGTTGGATTGTAAAAGGAAGCGAAGCGGTGCGCAGGACCGGAAGTTGATAAGTCAGGCTTTAGGTGTCACTACACACATTCCTGAAAATAATTATTTGATATCGAATTGTTTCAACTATATTCCCCAAAGAGTTGTTCAAAATAATGTTACTTGTGAAATGAACAAGTCTGACACTGGTTTTAGAAGGATATATTTATTTATGCGAAAAAATAGGTCAAATCTTGTAACTTGAGGAATAGATCCCTGGCCTGGGCCTATATACCTATTTGAGGGAGGCGGAATAGGCCTATTTCTTTTATGGAATAGGAGTTTTCAAAAATAAATAATTTTGTATTTGTTTTAGCGTTTCCCAATTTTTTTAATTACAGAAAAAATTATAATTAAAAGTGCAAGTTAGGTGAAATGTTTAGTTTCTCATGTATCTGCTAGGTGCCGACACATAAATCATGCCTGATAGTGTTACTGATACGTCATAAAGCTACAGGGAAAATGTTAAAAAGAAAAAAATTGAAAAAAATCCTAAAAGGAGGAAATTAATAGAAAATGACAAAAAGCTTCCTAAGAAAGAATGAATAATAATTTTTTATAATGATTTATTAAGTCAAGTCCAATTGCGACCAGTCACAAAATAAATTAATGATATGTAACATTAATTTAATTTCCAACTGGTGCGGTGACGGGGTAAAATACAGGCAGACATTTTTTTAATTACAATTATTTTAAATATTAACAGCTATTTAATCTGCTGGAATATCTTACTTGTAAGAAGTTTTTTTCACTAAAAAAAAAAGAATTCAACGTCAATTTACATTCACATGCAGTTTTATGTATATAACATGATTTTTTTTTATGGATTGTAATTGTCTAAAATTGGTGCACTCAGAGAAGGCAACACTAATTTTTAAATAAGGCCCCCGCTCCTTCTAAATCTGTTGCTGAAAATTAGTGCATGTAAATTGATATAGGCCTATATATATAATATATATATATGTATATGTATATATATATTTATATATATGTATATATATATGTATATATATGTATATATATGTATATATGTATATATATATATGTATATATATATGTATATATATGTATATATATATATGTATATATATGGGCAGGCTAAATATATAAGAATGTTATGTTTTAAAAAAATATATAAAAATCCTATGGCAAGTTTAGTAACCTCCGTCATTTTCACTAGCAAATCCTGTACGATTTCTTCAATCTATCATTTCTTCTTTTTACTCTATTTTCTTCTTTCTTTTGTCCCTATTACTTTTTCTTTTTGCCTAATATGCAATTAGAAATTATAGTACAGATAATTTGAGAAGTCACTGATATCCAATAAGCTTATCACAAGGCCCTTAGAGAGGATAATTCTATTTTTCCCCGATTTTTCTTTTTACTAATACTTTTATCGTATGGCAGAGCATGAAATGTGCAAAAACATGTAGATCTACCATGGGAAAATCTAAACGCTTAGAATCTACAGGAAAGGGGCCAGTAAATTGTGTGTATTATAGTGGGGTTTAAAAATAAAGACCACTATCATCTTGAAGGTCAGTGGTAACCCTCAAGTTGATCACAAATGAAAAAAAACCAAATAAAACAAAAACAAAAAAACATCGAAATATCATCAATGATTTTTGTGAAGCTATAATAGATCTATCTTTGGTTATATTAATAAGATATTGAGAGATAGATATTAGGAAATAGAACAGTTATTTTGTCTGTTAGTTTCAACACTTGAAATCAGTTATGATCTTACGATTCAATTATAATTGCTTTGATTAAGATATTAAGATTATGTTATAATTTCAAAGTGGTTTCGAAATACTTTAAAAAATATTATAGCTACACATCAGCATGTTTGACGGCTCGTATTAAAAGGCATAAAAACCACATGCCACCCATCTCCTACCTCTGCACAGCAGAATAATTAAGTTATTTTTTTAACAGAATAACAGAGGCGGAGACTTTTGTTTATTGTAATAGCAACACATGGTAGCCCTACAGCTCTACTGAAATGAAAACATGTATTTATTTTGATTGACATAATATAACATTCATTGGGCTCTCATAGGAATGTCTTTTCATGAGATATCAATTTTTGATTTTTAATTCTTTTTATAGTAGGCATATTATGTGTGATATGAGCACAGAGTGTGTGATACAGAAATATATAAATCCCCAAAATAGGAAATCCCATGTATTATTAGTCCACTTATGCACGATAAAACTTGCCAAGCCCCAAATCTTCACAAAAAGCACAATCTTCTTACTACTCCATCTAATGTAGATGGGACACTGACATTTCCTTACTTCATTTGATAGGGTAAAATATCACATATAATGACATATTAGACGTAAAAAAATTGTTTGTTTGTCCTGAAGTATCTTAAGCTTATTTGTATTACCAGCATAATAAAATATATCACCATAATATAAGTATGGAAGAATATGTGATTTGTAAAGAGTATATCTTGCTTTGGGCATTAAATATTGAGAGATTTTATAGAAAGTTAAGGCTATATTCCACTATACGGTAGTTGCTTGCGACACCATGAAAAAACACAAGCACCCTACCGCAAACGAGTTTGCGGTGAGTTTGCGGTAGGGTGCCACAAGGTGGAATATAAGTACTTGCGGCACTTGCTTGCGGTATTTGCTACTGCAAATGATTTTACATAGGTTTTAGGCTATATTCCACTTGTTTGTGGCCACCAGATGCAAGCAAATGGCCGCAAACTTGGTTGCGACAGGGTCCCGCAAGGTGGACTATAGGTGTTTGCAACACCTGTTTGCGGCACCTGCTTGCGGCACCTGCTATTTTATATTGTTTTTCTAGGGATTGCTTGCGGCACCCTTAAATAGCGGCTGCAAATGCAACCTACCTCAAGGTGGAATATTGCCTTTATCATCTTGTAATTTCAGGTTTTAATAAGCTGATCAATATGCGAATTATGTTTATGATGAGTCCAGAGTAACACCAAGATATCTATGATTGTAAGTGTTTTGTGACATTTTACCTCTAATACGAACTTTTCGGATCATTAATTCTTTCTAATTTTTTAATTTTTGGTTTAGTTCCAAATATCATATTATTTTTTCGTCTTTTTAACATTTATTGAAATTTGATTTGATAAGCACCAATGTCTAGATCCTCTTGTATCTGCTTAGTGCTGTCAGTATCTGATTTATTGCAGAGTACAGTATCATCTGTAAAAAGATATATTTCAGAATGTTTCATATGTAAGTGTATATCATTTATATAAAAACGAAATAAAAGGTCCTAAAACAGAGCCTTGTGGATTACCACTAGGTGAATTCATGATTATTTGACAATATGTCATTAACGAGTGTCTTTAGAGATATATTTTCTAAATAATTTCTCAACAAGGCTATGGTTGGATTTGTTTAACCAAAGTTCTGTAATTTATCAATAAAAATGAGTGATTTATAGTAGTAGTAAACCCCAAGGTCGAGTTCAACTCGTGGCGCGAAATGCGCAGGGTTTATCGGCTCTAGCTAGGGCTCATTTATGCGCGCATTTCGCGCCAACGAGTTGAACTCGACCTTGGGGTTTACTACTCACGGCTAAGGAAAATTATTTTAATCTAGAGCAACCTAGCCTAGTGAGTAGTAATTAATATAGCTTTTACGAGGTGCAGACAGCGAAGCATCCAAAAGTTATATCCATTTCGTGTAGTCTTAATGAGATTTAAGATTTGCTTTAGTATAAATAGTTAATTTGTATGTATTTATTTACTAAATATCATATAAGTTTATTTCAATATCGAAAATAAATTGAAATATACTATATTAATTTAGTTTCAATTTTAGTCATAAATTGAAAGAAACCTGTTCGAGACTACGTTTACGTTCTCTTGTCATTCTAGTTGCACAAAACCGATTTCAAATAATCTTGTCATTCTAGTTGCACAAAACTGATTTCAAATAACCTATCTTCTAAATCAATAAATTTGATAACCCTGCTTGTAGCCTCTCATGTTGTTGACGAGAAAACGTCATCGCTTTTCGTGTATTTCGTGTAGTCTTAATCTCGTTAAGATTTGCTTGTATTTACTAAATATCATATAAGTTTATTTCAATATCGAAAATAAAATTGAAATTAAACGTATATTAAAAATGGTGTTTCTATATAATAACAAAAAACATAAATCATAAATTGTGGTTATGTTCATATTTAATTTCATTTTTGTACATTCACATCTCCTTGGATTTTCACAAGTATTGATTGCATCTCCTTGGATTTCATAAGTACTTAATTTCATTTTTGTACATTCACATCTCCTTGGATTTCATCACAAGTATCACATCTCCTTGGATTTCATAAGTACAATACATGTTGTAAGTTCTTTTGTATTACAAACATAACCTTTTTGTTGTATTACAAACATAACCTTTTTGTTGTAATAACCTTTTTTATTAAAAAGCGCATCTACCTTTAAGTAAATTATAGAAACTTTACAGGTACAGGTTTATTTATTATTCAATTTAATTATTTTATAAATGTTATAGGTAACTCGGCTTGAATCTACTTACATTCTAACAGTTTTAATATTTCAACAATTTTAATATTTCAACATCAGTAACCACTCTTAACAGTTTTAATATTTCAACATCAGTAATCACTCTTAGCAGTTTTTATTTCAACATTTAATATTTCAACATCAGTAACCAAACTTAACGTGACCTTATTTATACTCAGTAGATTTAAATGTACTTAACCAAAGACTATAATGGCATTTGTTTCAAGGCTTCATCCTTCAAACAATTAAGTCCTTATTAGTCCAGTTTAAGTAACCGTACATCTGTAGTCGCCAAAACTTGAGCTCAAGGCAATCGCGCTGGAAGGCACTTCTGCTAACCATCGTAATAACCTTTAAGCGAGCTTCATTCACGGCGAGCCAAGGTCCAGTCACTTCTCATAGCAACCCCAGGACCACCAGTCAAGGTTACTTCTTTCATCTACTGGTGAGCCAAGGTCCAGTCACTTCTCATAGCAACCCCAGGACCACCAGTCAAGGTACCACCAGTCAAGGTTACTTCTTTCATCTACTGATCAGTCCAGTTGTAAAGCTCATGGTAACCGCGCTGGAAGACTTCTGCTTTCCATCGTGATAACCTTTACATACAACTTCATTAGTCACACAGTTTAGGTTACACTTTAGTCAACTATCACATAGGTTGACTACACAAATTTAAAATTATAATACATGTTAAAATTTTAAAAGGTTGAAGACAAACAATTTTTAAATAATATAAAAATTTAAAACTTAAATCAAATAATAATATTAAAAACATTTCTTAAATTCAAGCCGAGCATACTTATAACAAATTATTATTTTATTATAACAAAATAAATTACTAATACTAATATTAACCTGTAAACTTTCTTTATTTACTTTAGCAAAATAATTTATATAAATTCTTGTAACCTTAGCTAGTTTTTTCAAACATAAAATATTTGCATACATGTTCAAACGGTAGAAATATTTGTAGAAATATTTGTATCTAATTTGTTTAACATATATTTCCTTGCAGTCGGTTTATCTAATAGAGGTTGAATAAGTTTTTTATTTTCACACCTTAAAAATAATTTTTCAATTATTTTACCCTTCATTTTTTGTGACAGCATCATACAATCCAAAAATACATATTCAGGTTGCAATATTGGTTTCTTTAACTCTAAACCTATAACAATCAAACTAACTACTAGTGTTAAAGTTAACCCTCCAAAACCAAGCTTTGTTGGAGTAGGTTTTAAATCCATTTTGGATAAAGCATCCATTTCAATACATATATATATATATATATAATGCAATAAATCATTAATCTTAATAAAATTTATAACCTTATGTATTGCCTCATAATGAGACTACTATTTTTTTCAACACTTTCTGCATATGTTTAGAACATAAATAACCAGCTTTACATTGATTTTTTCCTTCTACATTTTTTCTTTGCAGCCTTTTTACAAAACGCTTTACAAGTGAATCATTTTTTAATCTATTATCAGAAAAATTTTTAAGTATTTCTTTTAAAGTTTTTCCCTTACTTTTATGAAAAACATAATATACAGTATATTCACCACAGACCTTAGATAATATAGATTGCAAAGCCTGTGTATTATACCTATACGTTTTATTTATTTGCTTAATAAACATTCTAAAATATCTTTTTAAAGGTTTTAACCCATATGAATCAAAGTATTCTGGTAAGGCTTTGCGTGACTTTAAGAAAAATGCTACCCAATGTTCACCAGCTTTATAATCTTCATCAGTATTAACAATATATGCTGCAGGATATTTGATACCTTTTAAACATGGTAATCGATTTGATGAATACACACCTTTAAAAATACTGGAAGTTACACAATTACTTTTCAAAATATTTTCAATTTCATATCCGTACATTTTTACATTAAAGTAAACTTGAAATTACTTCAGGCTGATTTGCAGGACCTAAAGCAAGCATGCTATCATATTCATTATAAAATATCATAACTATTCCATGAGCAACAGGATTTTTTAATGTTGCAATTACATTAATTGTACCACTTTCAGTCAACTCAAAACTATTTGCATTTGGTGCGGTTTTAGATAAATCAAAACAAAACAAAGTATTACCATTCTTAAATTCATCTGGCGTTATACTCACAGGGTTATTTGAAAATAATCTCCCTGTTGCATACATCATTGCTGTGTATGCTTCATGGAAATTATCTTCATCGAAATCTAATTTTGACATTTCACAAAAAGGTGAAATATCTTTCCCCCTTTGCAAAACAATATCTGTAACCCCAAAATTTTGAAAATTAAATGGATTGTGAGTTAAACTCCCATCCCATGCACGAGAATCAACTAATCCCACAATTATTCTTTTAGGAAGTTCACCATTTGAAATCATTCTATTTTCTTGCAATATCGATCTATTTGGACCTTGAGTTGAATACTTTAACTCAACTCTTCTAAATGGAAATTTCATAAGTTTATTTTTTTCTCGTGCCATATCTAATTCATTTAAAAAAACATCATCTAAAGTAACTCTTTTAACAAATAAAACAGCATCTTCTATTTCTATTTTATATTGCCTTGTAGCGCTTTGTGCCATTAATGCAAAATTTTCCTCATTTCTAATCAATCTTATTTTCATATCTATATCACCTGGAAATTTTTTAGGTTGATTAAAAAGATCATTATGAATTTTGCAAATAAGTTGAAAACTTTTACCATATTGTGTTGTAAGAAATCTTTTCTTTGCACCAGTATTATGAGTATCATCAAAATCTTCAACTTCATTAAAATCTTTATCATCTAAAAAAAAACCAGAAAGTTCTCCAAAAGATTCAAGAACAGAACGTTTATAACCTAAAAGATATTCTATATAAGCCTTGTATGCATAATGAGTATCACTACTTGTTATTAACTTATTACTTATATAAATTTCCACATCTTTAAATAAGGCTCCAGACAAATAATTAACAGGAAATACTTTTGACGGATTTGGAATTTCACCTGCATGAGCTCCTTGTGCTGGAGGTCTTGCAGGTGCAGTTCCATCTGGTTTTAGTATTTTTAAAGTAAGATGTAAAAATGTTTGAGACAAGTCTATAAAATCAGCTTTATTTGATTTAAATGCAAACTCTAAAGGTCCACCTTGACTTACATTACTAATTGAATATAATTTTGAATAAAAACTTGTTCTAGATGTTGCATCTGTTGGTGGAATATTAAAATAATCATAACTTGAATCAACACACAGACAAGAATCTTTATGCATAGCCATTTTTTAAATTATACATTAAATTATCAAACTAGTTTTAGATCTTATCTTAAGAAGATTTAGATCTTATCTTAAGAAGATTTAGCTAAATATATCTTCTTCTTCAGAATCATAAGATACTCTCCTCTTTTTTCTTTTATTTTCTTTAAAACTAGACTGATTTTTTCTTTTTTGTTTATTTGATATTTTTTCCTTTATTTTGTCAGAAATATAGTCCACAGAATCTTTTGTTAATTCTTCCAACTGTTTCTTTGCCTCTTTTTTCAAAACTTCTTTAGCACTTTGACCCTGAATAATTTTCTTAACAGCAGTCATTCCAGCTTTTTTCCCTCTCTTAATAATTTCACGCTTAGCTGTTTTGGCAACATTCTTTAAAGCTGGCTTTGCCATTCTTAAAGCTGGTTTAATTAATTTAGCTGCAGGTTTAGCTAAACGCAAAACTGACTTCGCTATTGCTGAAAAAATACTTCCTATACCATATCCTTTTTGATTCTGAACTCCAATAAATGGAGGAATAAAAGAATATCCTCCATATCCATAACCCTCTTGTAAAAATCGTGAATTATTTTCATCAAAAAAATGCTTATAGTCACAAGCATGATTTTCTCCACAATATTTTTGCATTTTAATTATTATATACTTTTAACTTTATAAACAATAAAAACGCTAACATTTGATTCATTTAAGATTTAAGATTAATCTTAAAGTAATTTACTTTTCAGCTGGTTTCCATGCGTCCCATTTTGAAGTATGTTTAATTCTTCTTCCAAACCTTGATCTTTCCTCTGCACTATCTTTTGTTTTCTTACTGCCTGAAAAAATCCTGTCTTGATATGGTTTGTTCATAGATTTCTTTTTCTTTTTCTTTTTTAAAGAAGCAAAAATGTCAACCTCTGGTTGATCAAATGTAGGTGAAGGTAACTTTTCTTCTATTTCACCAATATCAATGTTAGCACGGTTTTTTGAAATAGGCGTATAAAAATCATCTTGATCTGGAAGACCAGCAAAATCTAATTTATCCTCTTCATCTTGACTTAAAGATTTATTAATAGTATCCATAATTTTTTCTCTTTCAGTTTCTTCAAGAGGATATTTAGCAGGAGTAAGAAATTCATCATCTTTTTTTTTTCGAAAACTTTCAGGTTTATTTTTAAACCAAGATTTTGGTACTTTTACTGTTTGTAAAAATTCCCAAAGTTGATCAACACCTCGAGGTTCCTTTTCGAATTGTTTTGTTTTTGAAAAAAATTTCATTATATTTAAAATATTTGAACCTTTAATAACTTTGCCCTGTAAATTTATTTCTCCCTCAGCATTCCATGTTCCATTATTTTCCAAAATTTTATCTAAAATACTTTGTGCATTTGGTCTTTGTGACACTGAAATTCCTTTTAATATTTTAAAAGTACTTGGCTTTAAATTATTTTTATCATCTTCAGTTCTTCTTCCCTCTAAATTTAAATCCTTAGTTAAAGCAGGTTTTACAGGAGGTGGTATATATGATGTATGAACAGAATAAGGCTTTTTATTAAACATACGCTCCTGCATTAAATCTTTTTGCCTTTTTAAAGTATAAAGTTCATTATGACTAGGTACTTCTTCACTAAAGGTACAGCTTTTAAACATTGCATAAGGAATTATTATACTTTCTTTAAAAGAAGCCATTTTGGTAATTTTAATTTCAAGTTAATTCTTGTTAATCATACAAAAATTAATCAATATTATGCATTACTTATACCTGCTGCAACAGATGCAGCTATAATTGGAAGTAAAAGTGGTAAAAATCCTCCTTTCTGTTTTAAAACTTCTTTACGTTTTTTAAAAGGCATTTTTTGTTTTACCACTTCTCTTAAAACTTTTTTAAATTTCTTTAACTTATGATAATGCGACTTCTTTATAGGTATATTTCCTTTCAAAACATTATAGACACAATCACAAATAGCATAAATATCTTCGGCATCAGCTGAATCAAGAATTCTATTTCTCTTCTTTTTGCTATGTGCCTCACATACTAAAACAAGAAAATGTCTATGCTTATGAGCATAGCTTTCTTTCTTTGTCTTTTTTAACCTACCCATTTTACTTTAAATAATTTAAGTTTATTATGTACATAATCTTAAAGACATTTCTTTAGTGTGTAAAATTAATCTGACTCAATGTAAACTAATAATAATAATAACACAAATAAATAAATATTTCAATTTTGTTTTTCTTATGCCTTTGTCAAACTAAAACAATAAAATTGCTTTCTTTTTTTGTCTTCTTTCAAGTACATAATCTTAATGGTATTTGTTATTTAACTTCTATTCAACAAGTTCATAATCTTAATGGTATTTGTTATTTAACTTCTATTCAAAGTAAAACAATGTTGAACATCTCCAAACATATTTGTTCGAAACATAGCATTTTTAGGTGATTGTTGATGGCCATCTATAAATAAATAGCCGTGCGGTCTATCAACAGCATGTGTAAATATATTAACAAAGCAGCGTTGATTCTTAGGCATTAATTTTCTAGCAAGAGAATAAGCTATAGTTTGGTCTAATGGCGAATTAAAAATACATAAATAGGTAGCATTTTTAGTAAAATTTTTTCTTTCCTTACCATCATGAAATAAATTTTGTGAAATAAAAATAACACTTACATTTTCATGATGTGTTCGCTTGGTAAAAAATTCTGAAACTAACTTATTATTTCCACATTCAGCCATTAAATCATCAAAAATTGCTAGTCCTCTTTTATTAGAATCTATTAAACTATTAAAAGACTCTGGTAATCCATTATAAAATTGAACATTTCTTAATTGTAAATATGGATCACGTGGAAAAGTTTCTCCATAAAACCATAGAATATAATCAAATTCATTATCAACTATCCTTGAATCATTTTTTAACAAATCAATAACAAAAGTAGTTTTTCCACAATTACTTGGTCCAGCTATTATTAATGAAAATGGTGTTTTTAATCTAGCATCAAAAATAGTAAATTGACCTTCAAACGCCATTGTACACGGATTAAATATTTCCTTAATCTTACACGAATTAATATTCAACCTTTTACTTTAGACATTTCTTCTTTATATACTCCTCCTTGTAATCTTACACGAATTAATATTCAACCTTTTACTTTAGACATTTCTTCTTTATATACTCCTCCTTGTAATAATTCATTATTTTTATCCTGTAAAACATAAGTTACAGGTTTTGTATTTAATATAAAAGCTATTTTAAATATTTCTTTTCTCCAATTTGATAAAAATCCTCTATTAAAAGTCCTTCTATATTTACTTAATCTTACTTTATCTCCAATTTTTAAGTTTAAATCTATTCTTTTAGAATAAAGATGATCTTTATATTGTTTTAACCATAAGTCATGCTGATTATTTTTATTAACTTCAATAGGACTTATACCTAAAGTTCGATGTTTTGTACAATTATAACTTAAAACAATAGGTTGTAAAGCCTCAAGATATCTTTTAGTTTTATTTGCTTTTAAAAATCTAAATAATTTATTTTTATAAGTTCTTATAAATCTTTCCACTATGGCACATTTGGGATCTTGAAAAGTAGAAAATTGATGTATTTTATTTTGCTTTAAAAAGCGACTAAAAATTCCCTTAAACTCAGAACCTAAATCTGTTTGAACTATTCTAGGTTTCACTTTAGCTCTTTTTAATATTTTTTCAAATGCTAATTTAGTTGTGCTAGAAGTCTTTAATTTCATTGGTTCTACATAAGCAAATCTCGAAAAACAATCTATTGCAACTAATATATAAATGTTTCCATCATTGTATTGTTTCAACTTTGGAAGAACTATTAGATCTAATTGCCATTGATCATTTTTACCTCTTACTATTATTTTTCTTCTTAAAATTTTTTTTATAATTGGTTTAAAAGAAGTATAAGTTCTTGTATTTTGTAAAAAAGTTTTAACATCATTTAAAGTTATATTTTCATTAACACGTTTTGCAGCTTTATATAACTTATTAATAGAAGAAAATGAAGAAGGATGCCTAGAATTAAAATAAATAGATATAAGTACATTTAACTTATCTCTTTGATTCATTGCCATTTTAAATACACATCTACCTTTACATTCTAATCTTATCTTAAGCAAAATTATTTATAATAATACATTGTTTATTTTCAAGCTAAACTAATTTATACTATTCATTAAGCTTAACTAATTTATACTATTCAACTGTCATTTACCCTAAATTACAACGTCTATCTTCTAAGCTGTGCAAAGTCGGGACTCCAAAACATATGCACAAGCAATACAATAAACGCCATAAAAAAGATAAATATTGACATGTATTATACATATTTACACTTTGCTTCGGTTATCCAAGAAGCAAAACACCTCCACAAAAGAACGAACATGAAACATTTATTTCATGTGCATTCATAATATAATATATATTTGCATTCATAATATAACTACTTATTGAATTATATTAAAAAAATTCTTTCCTTTTTTGTCATTTCTTATAACCATTAATGGAATTAATCCATATACCATTGCATCCTTATTTTGTTGATTTTTAGCATTTAAATTTTTTTGCTTCACAAATGCAGTTTCTTCATTCTTCATATTAAAAGCATTTTCAATATTTTTTTTAGCTCTACCTCCTGTAACCTTCTTTTTCTTTGCTACAGTTTCTCCATTTTCATTATTCTTAGCTACAGTTTCCTCATCCTGATTTACCTCATTTTGATTTTGAATTTCCTTTTTCTTATACTTTCTCTTAGCTTTTTTTGAAATGTCTTCAACTTTCTTAGTTATATCTTCTTCACTTTCTTCATCAACCTCATTATTTTGAATTTCCTTTTTCTTAAACTTTCTCTTAGCCTTTTTTGGAATATCTTCATCAACTTTCTTAGTTATATCTTCTTCACTTTCATCAAACTTTGAAAACAGTTGCACTGTTGCATCACTTTCTTGATCACTTTCTTCATTTAAAGACTTCTTTTCACTCTGTTTTATTAAATTTTTTTCCTTTTCCTTTATATATTTCTTTTGGCATGAATTGCATCTATTTAAGTCTAATTGAAAATATCTAGGATGGTCATAAGGCTTATGACATCTTATGCACTCCTTAAAAAGACTATCTTCACAAGAAATACAGTACTTCTTACCCTGAACCAAAGATTCCTCACTACCACAATAAAAACACACCTCCATCTTAAAAAAATTCTGTTTAAATATTTACAAAATGTATACTTACATTAATGCTCACCTTTAGGCTTGCTTAAATCCCAAAAATTTAGCTAATCACAAGCTAGTTTTGCTGCAATACTATTTCTATTAAGCTTAATATATCTACCTAATCATTTAAAAACTTATATACTTTGCATATCTTCTTCGCTAGAAATCCCAATTTTTTCCAACTCTGTATTCTGTTTTTTAGCTTGTTTCTTACTTTTCTTCTTTTCCTCTATTTCACTGTCCTCATCAGTAGAAAAATCATCTAATTTTTTCTGTTTCTTCTGCTTTTTTGCCTCATGATCTAATTTCTTTAGTCTTCTAGCTATTTTCCTCTTTAACCCAAACAACTCACCTAACTCTTCCTTAGTTACTGTAAAACTTTTATTATCTTTCAACAAATCACTGAAATGTACATATACTTCTGCTTTAAATATTGTTAAATCTAGTCTTTTCTTTCTTCCAAAAGACAAAACATAACGTGATATTGTTTCCTCCTTTGAAGCCATAATTAATTCTATATTTGATAAACAAACTAATAACTACTATAAAATTACTATTTACCTACTATAAAATCACTAATCACAGGAATATTTCCTATGCTTTCCTTTGAACTTTACATATTGTTTTATCTTCCTCTTCTTTTACTCTTTTTTTAGACCTTAACTTATAATTTCCATATGCTAAAGAGTGCACTCCATCTGAACAAAGCCAACGTTTATCTTCAAAAGGCGATAAAGCTAACTTTGTTTCTTTTAAAGTAAACACATCGTGCTTATAACTGCGTATACAGTGAAAGGTAGCAAAAGATTCAGATGCTTCTTTTAAAACTTGTTTAAATTCTGAATGTAAAAGCTTGTCTACACAACTCCTTCTAATTCCTTTAACTCTTTTTATATTCTTTCCTGAATTTAACAGAAAGGAATACATTTTAGGTCTTAAACCAACAAATTCCTTAATTTCTACTCCAGCTGTTTCATCTTTAAATTTACCTAACACTTTTCTATTTTTTAAAGAATATAATAAATTATTTGTTTCTAAATTTGAAAAATCAAAATAATCCCTAATATCATAAAGTAATCTATAAAAATGTTTATGATCTATATAATATATTAGTGAATCAGTATCAGTATAAAGAAGCTGAACAGATTTTAAACCAAATGTTTTTAAAATGACATTATAATGAAAATTGAACATATGCATTTTCGATAAATCTAATATTGTAAAACCAATATAAATAGGTTTATTCAATTCTACTATATTTTTCTTATACTGTATCCCAACAAAATTTGAATTAAAAATATGTAAAGAATGAAAAAGAGGCTTTTTAATCATAGAGGCACATGACTTTTGATTTGTTGTTAATACCATTTTAATTCTTCTTTTTACATTTTCCATACATTTGCCAAACGTAGAGTTATTCATAAGTTTAAAAAATTCCCTATCAAAATCTGAAGTAGCCTCTTTCCGCTTTTGGTTATTAAAATCAATATATGGTTTCATCCAACATGACTGAGAAAAGGATACTATCCTAAAAATTTTAGAAATTTTTAAACCTAAACTTAAATACAATTTTAAATTCCTATAATGTATAATGTACTTTTCCTTTTGACATAAAGTTGAAATTAATTTCATACAGCTTTTAGTATAGCGTTTACCTAAACCTTCCAAAATATTTTTAGCATATGGAGACAATTGAAAAAAATTCACTGCAAGCTTTTCAGGAGCCAAAGGAAGCATATTATGAAAATCATGTAAATAATCAGGATACTCTAAAGTTACCTCTAAAATATATCCTATAGGAGCATCATCAAGAACTTTAGTTACATCAAAACTATCATATTTACTCGGATCAACCCAAGCAAAATTTTTGTAAGGTAAAGGTTGTACCATAGCAAATCCATATAAATTATTACAATCATAATAAACTATATGCTCAGTTTCTTTTCTCACTTTTGCAAATCTTTGAACTACATTTGTCATACCTCCTCGAATACCATCTTCAAAAAAATTAAACATGTCAATATCATTAATTAAATCAAACTTAACCTTTGTAAACTTCATCATAGCATCATAACTCAAAGATGGAGCTGTTAAATATTTAGCTGGATCTAATCCATAAAAATCTAATGACTTTTCCCTAAATGATTCAAAAACATCAGCTAATAGTAATACATCTATTTTTAAATATTGTCTTAAATAATCTTTTATATTCTTACACTTTAAAATTTTAAACATTTTAATTGCATGATCATAATCTAAAGAAGAAATACTTTGATTAGTTAAACTATTAAAAAATGCCTCACGACAAGGTAATTCCTTCTCATCCAGCCTTTCCCACGAATCTATATAGTCATAGCACATAACTCCCTTTCTTATAACATATGGTAACATCTTTTCCTTAAAATGCTTTTTAGTTTCTTTTAAATCTAATGTATCTTTTTTAACTAATAATTCAGCAAGATTAGATAATGAATTTGAAAGAAACTGAAAAGAATCAATAAAAACAAAATTATCTAAAAACATAGCTAAAAACTTTTCTGATGAACGCGGAATAACTTGAACATTAAGTTGTTTTAAATACTTGTACATATTTTTAACAATAAAATGTAAATCATAGTTCATAGCATTATGCATAACAATAGGAATTTTAAAATTTGTAAATTTCAATGCACTACATACTAAATTACATCTATTACAAGCATAATTAACATCTCTACCTTTTCCTTCCCTACCTAAATGCTCATGATCTATAACTCTTTTAATTCCTAAATTAGCAAAAGAAACTCCGCAAAGATAACAAGCTTTTTGCTTAGCGAGATGTAAAATATCCTGTGAATTTAAAGTTAAAGGTTTTCTATCATTTTCAAAAATACAAGATATCTCTGCACGCACTTGATAAATATATCCAAAAAAGTTTTTAAGAACATTAGGACCAATATAAAGAAAAGGTGGTTTAGAATACTTACTATACTTTGATAAAAATAAAATACCTACTGCATTTAATTCATGTCTTGTTTTCATAATAGACTTACCTTTTAACTTATTTACATTTTTATTTAATGTTTCAAAATCAGCATAAATAATAAAATGATTTTTTATTTGTCGTGAAAGATTTCGAAACATTTCTTTTTCACCTATTAAAGGAAGCTTATAAGTTTGTCCAGTATAAACTTTATTTGTACAATTTGCTTTACTATGAAGTTGTAAACCAACTTTATCTCTAAATGAAATTAAACATTTATTACAAAAATACCTTGTTTTTTTCCAATAAAATGGTGTTATGAATGAATTAATATTTCGAATTAACATATAATGATTTTTGTACAAAAGTAAATTAATATGTTTGCGATGTTTATCATCAAAGCTTGTTGAAATATACATTGGATACGGTAAATATTTAGTATTATTTACAAATCCCATTTCATTTTGACTAAATAACCCAAAAACATTTATCGTTAAATTATTATTTTTCTCAAAATTTGGAATCTCACTTATTTTAGTTGGAAAAGAAAGACCCTTTAAATTTAAAGAACTTACTAAACCTAAATAAGATGTAAATCTATTAGGATTTACACACTTTTTAAAAGCAGCTAACACAGAATACAAAAAGCACTTGTCATCAGAACATCGTATATTAAGAATAGAATGTTTATTAGGAATTGGTAATGAAACAGATGCACACCCTCCAAAAGGATTACATTTATAAACTGATAAACGTAAAACATTAATTTGTTTTAAAAACCAACCTGAACCCATCTGAATAAACCCATCAAAAAATGCTAAAAGTATTCTTATAGCTTGTATCATTTTTTCTTTTACAGATAAAAATGTTAAAACTTGAGTCATATTGCTTTGAAACCAAGGTTTAATTTCATAATACCTTGATGTATCCAATTTATATTTACCTAATACAACATTAAGACTAATTTGAAATTTTATGCCACCATGCCTCAATAAACCTTTCTTAATTTTTTCTAATAAAACTTTAAACTTGCGTTGAAAAAATAATTCTATATCTATAGCACGCTGAAAAGGAACTATATCATAACTTCTTAGCAGTTTACCAAAAGCTTTTCTTTTCTTTATTTCATTCATTTTATTTTTTATCTATTTAATCTTCTAAAACGCAAAATTAACTCAACAATTCCATATTCAAATTTAACAAGCTGTCCATCATCAGTTCTAATTACTATTTCTATATCCTGCAACCTATCATAAGCTAATTTCTTATACAATGGATGGGAATAAGTGTGCTTAATATGTTCACCAAATACTCCACTAGCCCTAACAGTTCTAAGTAATTTTGTTTGAATGTTACCTACATACTCATAATCAACAATATTAGAATAAATGTATATATTTGAAGTGTCTGTTGGAAAAACTGGAACTCCTTTTCCTACATAATCTTTTCCATATTGTGGTTGAAAAAGCTCATTATATGGTCCCTTCCTATTAAGAGATATTACATCATTAAAACCTTTTATTAAAATTTCTTCATCCCTTATTGGATTTCCTTCAGAATCTAATTTATTTTCAGTAGAAGGTGGCTTTTTCAATAAAGGTGGTCCTCTAAACTCAATAAAATTTGTAAATGTTTTCTCACCATTAACAGTAACTCTTGAAGTATACTTTTTAATTCCTTCACAATTATTTAAGCGTAAAACCGTAGCAATATATTCGGACAAAATAACTACATCTCCTGTACCTACATATAAAGTGCAAATTAAATTTTGATTATCAATATAAAGTTTAGTATATCTTTTATAATTTTTATAAGTAGGTTGAGCTTCATTTACTTCCATTTTTAATTTAGCAAATTTTTCATTCATTTCACTTATCATATCCTTAATTTCATAATTTCCAAACTTTAAAGCAAACACCTTATTTACTTTTTTTATAGAATTAGGAACAACTTCATCTAATGAATTAATTTGTCCTACTGTTTGGTCTTTTAAATCAAAAATATCTCGCACAATTACATAAGTTCTAGATTGCTCTGGATGCTCTGGTACATTATACCACGATTTCAAAAAATCAATCTCCAATAAGGCTACTTCCCAGTAACCTTTACATTCACGTGTAGCTGGTATTTGAGTATAAAAATGACTTGTCTTATTTTCTCTTACTGAATGTGGTACATTTGAAACTAATGTATAATTGAATGATTCTAGTTCTTCGTTCTGCAACATTTTAAATATTTATTAAAACAAATCTATAAAAATCTAATATCAATCCTAATCACATCACAATTTAATCACTTTGCCTCATCAGTCTTCCTTTTGAACTTTCACATTTCGCATTAATTTTGAAGAAGAATATGTTCTTATGTGTTTAGGATAATCTCTCATATGCATAAGAAAATCTTCTAAACACCTTTTCCTCGAAGCTGTTTCTATTTGGGGTAATGCATTTCGCCAAGGAGTTCTACAGCAGGGACAATAAACCTGCAAATCAAAACTAGAAGAAATAAAATTTTCATAACATCTTGAAATATGAATAGGTCTTTTACAACACTTTAAAAAAACTGTATTATCTGAACCTTTATAATTAAAAATAATTCGTGAATGGCATTGAGCACAAGGTAATGTAAAAAAAGAAAAAAGTAACCTACGACATCGCCTAGTATCTCTTAACTTTTTAGCTAACAACCTCATTGAACAATTAGGACTACTATTATTATTAATTTCCCATAAATGTCCTAAATCAATCACATCATCTACTGACATATACAAATACGATGCTACTGAATCCAAAACTACCTTTGTGAAACAATCTTTTAAACCAAAAAAATAAATTGACTTTCTTAAAACTTCAATTATTTTTTTATCATTTTCCCACATGGATAAATAAATAAAATCTAAAACAATATCACAATGAAAATACGATGAAAAAAATAAAAGACTCGCGCAAGAAAAATATTTCAACTTTAAAAAACATGCATCATCTGTAAGTTCTTCACTTAATATTTCTATTATTTGTAAACACTCATCTTCAGATAAAAATTCTTGGCTAGGAATTTCAATTAACAAAGGTAAATTTATCTTACCAAAATAAAATGACACTAAAGCACAAAAATACAAGCTCCTTTTCATCAAGCGAGCAAAACTTTTTGAACAAGCAGTATCCATTTCAAATACTTACTTTTATCAACTTGAAATTCCTAAATAAATATATAATAAATTTAATCAGGATGATACTTTTTTAATATTACTAAAGAAGATCTCAAAGGAACTGGTGTAAATATATGATTCTTAGGATCATAATTAGAATGCTTAACCAAAATATGTAAACGCAATAAACTTAAAGATATAAACTCTTTCTTACAATATGAACATTCTAATTTTTTTTTTTGGGTCCTCGCTTATCTTTTGTAGCCTTAACTAAAGCTTGAGCACAATGAACAGGACAACACAAGCAATTCTCAATATTTCCTGGCAGTAAGTTATTTTGAAGAACTAAGGCGTGTTTTTTCAACCTTTCAGTTACTTCTACAAACTTATCTATATTACATTCTATCTTATTTAAATTATCAGAATACAAATCAGAATATGGTGAAAAATCCTGTAAATGTTTTCCTGTTTCTGAAACATTTACCATAACATCTTTTTTCTGAGATTTCTTATGAAATTTCATATCATTATTAGATTGCTGTAATTTGTTTAGTTCGCCCATAAAATCATCTCTTTTTTCAAGCTCTAATTCTGATTCCAATTTCTTAGCTTTATCATCATAATCATCATTTTCACTTTCTGATAGTGACAAATCTCGAGCCAAAGATGAATCACTATCATTAACCTTTTCTTTAGTTACAGCTTTCTCAAAATTTTCAACTCTTGCTTTTTTCTTAGTACGAAAACCTAAAGATTTCTTACAAGTACTTTTTTGACCATGTATTTGTTTTTTACAATCTGAATCTGAATCTGAAGTAGAAGATAAAAACTCAACACTTTTATATTCATGCTTACGCTTTTTGCTGTTCACTTTATGTTTTGGAAACTCAATTAATGAATTATATTTTGACATATGATAATCTAAAGCTACTTTTATAAAAGCATTTTCTACTCTGCACCATTGAATAACAAAAGGTGAACCTATACGAAACAATTCTGTACAACATGTAAAATTAAATGATCGAGAATCACTTCGATAAACAGTTATATTTATTCTAAGAATATCAACAAGGCACTGAATAATTGAACTTTGTGAAGAACGCAAGTCCAGCTTAATAATTTCATCATCACTAGATAAAATTCTAAAGGCTAAATTTCTCGTTATATCTTGATTTCTTAAAGCAGACAAAAGTCCAACCTTTAATTCTTCTTTAAGAATATTTATTTTTTTCCTTTCATTCTCACATTCTGTTAAAAGTAGAAAACAAAAACTAAAAACATGTGAATTATCTGCCTGAACTTTATTCCAAAATAATTTATTTTCTTCATTTTGTCTTAAAAGAAATTCTATAATTAACAAAAGTAACCTATCTAACACTCCGGCGGCCATAAATGTAAATTATTTAAATAACACAATCTCAAACTATCACAAACTCTTTTAAAATCTAAAACATTATCAGTTAAACAACTTCCTTTATAAGAATATGAAAACGTAAAAATACATTTACTATTACCTTTAATTTTGATACGTACACTTGAAAAATATAAACTATTATTTACATAAGGCAACCATATAGATTCACTAGAATTAGATTCTTTAATTTCAAATTCATATTCTTTTTCAAAACATTCTGCAATTTTTATACAAAAAACCTTAAAATCCGGTGTTGTTTTAAATACAAGTTGAAAGGTAATTTGAATGTTCTTTGGAGTTATATTTACACTAACTATTTCCTGTTCACAAAAGTCCCTAATAAACTCATAAACTTCTAAAGCTATTATCTTAATATTTGGTAATAAACTTGAAAAATTCCTTCTTAAATAAATTGAACAAAATCCATTACGTGTAATCTTCAAAGTATACAATTTATTTTTACAAGTTAATGATCCTCTATATAAAAAACTATTCTTTATACTTTTATGAATATACGAAATATCAAAATAAATATTTGGAGTAAAATTCAAACCAAAAATAACCAAATTTACACTATAATCTACTTGCATTAATATATACTAACGATACTTATAACCCAATCTAAAGGAGGCGTGTTTCATTACAATAAGATAAATCTGTGCTATATTTATTAAAAATTCTGAATAACCCATTAAAAAATCAGAAGACATTGTTAAATAAAAATCTGGTTTAGCTTTGCAATACTCGCAAATTTTAGCACTTAAATTATGAATTTCATGTCTTGTAATAATTTGATTTAAATTAAAAAACAATTTATATGCTTTCTTGTATCGAAAATTAACCAATATTAACTGACAATCTAAACATGAACAAACTAATTTACAAAATTTCTTATTAGTTGTATCGTACCTATATCTATAAAAATAAAACACACGTCTCATACCTACCAATGTATATAAGTTTAAAAATCAAAAATTTCTGATACTTGTTCTATTTTAACACGAAAACCAACATGATGCCGAATCAACAAAACAAACGTTGTTGTATTTGCAACTTCATCAAATTGCCTGGATTCATCTTCCTCAAAATTAGTAATATCATTTTTTAAATTACCAGGAATCTCTAACTGATCTAGATCTTCTGGTGTTAATTTAGGAAATTTATTCAAAATAAATGTCAAAACTAATCTTTTTAAACTTAATTTAAAAAGAAATCTATTCAATTCCTGTGCTAATTCTGTGATTTGTTCTATTTTAGAAAAATCTATTAATGTACCATTAGGACATGCAGCAATAAGCTTATCTATATTTTCACCTTCCTTTAATACTTTATTTATAACTAAGCAAAAGTAACAAGAACAATAAGGCTCATAAACACTTTTCTCAAAATGTATAACAATCATTTGTAAACTAACCTTAAGCCTAAAAAACAATCTTTAATCCTCTGTACACCTACCTCCTAAGCAAACGCAAACACCAAATATAACAATCATAAGCTTATTTAAGCACAAAACTTCATGCATATTCAAATAAACTTACCTTAAACTCCTTATATATCTTAAAAATAAACATTAACACAAATAACTTAACCACAATATACTACTTGAACATATCTGACACATTTTGCCAAGGCTGTTTCTCTAAAGTACCAGAATTGAGAATTATCACAGTGCAATTGATGATGCACAATGCTCCATCACCACAACACTGTAGCTATGCTGAGATAAGGTAATTTTGAGCAAGTTAGGTAATTTTGCGCAACTTGCCCTTCTTAGGAGCAATGCTTGACTGAGTCAAACCAAACTTATTCCTATGTAAAAAAGGCTGATAAACCTATCGGAAAACACCATTTATATGCCGGACAAACATAAAATTATGTTACAAACACTTAAAGTAAACACAATTCTTCAGTTTGTGCCTAAAATACGAAGGAAATGTCATAGAAGGAAATGTCATAGAAAGATATAACAAAGTGCAGAAGAACCGGCAAAATCTCTTCTTTCTGATCCTGTTTGAATCATTGAAATCCGCCGATAAACAGCGCCGCTGCGCCACCTAACGTTTTGCCTATAAAAAACGTAGGTGGCGGCGCCTGCGGTCACGTATATGAAGTGCGTAAGCGGTCAGAAAACAAATAACGCGATACGGCAGTACCTAAGTTATCTAAGCGTCTAAACAATCCACCAGAGGGCATCAGCTACCTATTGTAATAAGACATGAACAGTGTTGTCATTACCTGGGGAACCCTCACTACATTACCCAAACTAAGCCTAAAGGCTTAACGTCACACTGTTCATCTCTACTACAGGTGTTAACAGCGTCTTTAGACAGCTGTCTAAACTTAGGCAAAAAACCAATATAATCTAAATTGTTTAACACCAAACACAGGCGAGAAGGTGCTTAATGAGAAATCTATAAATTTAAGCATAAAAAACCCATCCCTAGTATGTCTCAAATCTAGTCAAAACATTAATCAAATAACGCCCAGCGTAAAAGCTAATCAGCGTAAAAGCTAATAAGTCTATTCTGTCTACAGTTAATGCTTAGCCACCAGAGGGAACCTTCCAGCACATGTCGAAAGTTAATGTCTAGCCACCAGAGGGAACCTCTCAGCACAAATTATTTAGTACCAAGTGAACCTCAGATAAGTTTATCTACTCCAAGCCAAGCCTACATAAAAATACTTGATAAGTATGGACTAAGTTACAGCCCGTAATCAATGGAAACTATTTCTTACATTAATGCCCTTAAACTTATTGATAAATCTAGAGAGAGACACAATATACAATAACTTCCCACCAGAGGGAAACCAAATGTAACAAATAAGTTAATGCCTAATATGTCTAGTAATAAATTCAATCACATCTAATCTCCTCATTTGCCTCAAAACTTTAAATAATTTATCTAAATTTAAATAACCATATTGTGATTGAAAAACCTTTAAAACTTCATAAGCACGATGAACTTTTGGTTCATATAAACCATAAAAAATATTATCTATTTCAGTTAAAGAAATAGACAAATAAATTCCTAAATTTCTCCAATCCATCACTAAACGCTCAGCCAACTGTAAAAATAAAACTTGAATAATATTATCAGATATATTTTTATCATTTTTGGGTATAAAACTTAAAACAATTTCAATCAAATCATAACGATACAAACTTGACAAAGCTGTAATTAACTCGTTCAAATAATCATTTTTATCCACTCGATCCCACCATAAATTTAACATTTGTAATATATTAGACTGTAACACAGTACTTTTATCTTTACCTCGAATTCTATGTAAATCTTTGCTCTCTAATTCTAAATATATTGCCAAACTTTCCCAATCACAATAAAGCAAATCTGCAATAGACTGCAATACTTCATCAGCAATAACCAATTTTTCAGCTGACATTTTCTTAAGCTTATTATCAATAATAACATAAACATTCAACATTAATCACAAGAATATTTCTATTTCCAGTTCTTCAACATTAATCACAAGAATATTTCTATTTCCAGTTCTAAAATTTGCAATTGCATGACGTGAACTACCCCCCTAAAAATTATCGATGACGTGAACTCCCTCACTAAAAATGGTCGATGACGTGAACTCCCTCAAAACCTATACTACTTATAGTATCAAAGACCTTTTTTGAAATCTATAAATACACCCAACAAACACACTATGTAAATACAATGTTGTGCTTTAGTTGTAGATTGGTTATTTTGTAAAATTACATACTTATAATGTTGCCACAACGTCAGAGTGTAACATTGTGCTTAAATACAACATAATCTATCTTCTGTCCCAATGTGGACCAGTGGTGGAGGGACGGCCCTTTTAATTTTGACAGAAAAAATGGCCCTTTATAACACCTGATGAGACCCCCCCAGTCGAAACAACAAGCACACATAACCAAGTTATTTTCAAAATGATA